>OY756407.1:16465667-17834438 GCA_963576865.1 Anania hortulata | reverse complement strand
AATTGTTGGCAGTGATTGGAACACTTTTAACGATGTTTAATGCCGAACCTTTTGTGCAAGATAACAAATAATGAAATTTATCAATTTTTGGAATGTTTGGTTGATTATGAACCAAGGAACAAAATGTTTCGTAAAATGTTGTAAAGTTTTCCAACTCACCGTCAAAACAATAAAGTTCTAACTTAGGTAAATTCGGCCTAGATTCAGTGGTAGAATTTACGACCTTAATACTCTCAACAGAGGGTTGAAGTTTGGACGCAAATAATTTTATACGAAAATATAATTCATCGAAGTTTTTTAACTCTTGATTGCGCAATGAAGCGTCACTTTTAAATTTTATTTCAACCTCAAAAATATTAAAAACACATGCTTCAAATGATTTTCTCAAATCATCTATCTCATTGACCCGCAATAAAAATAATTCTTTTGTACTCGTACTTTGGGGTGTTTTAATTAAATCATATAAGCTTTGCATTTGTTCAAAATATCTTTCCTTACGGGACATTAATACGTAATACTCTGGAGGTATTTCTACCTCGTCGGATGACCCAGAACTCCCAGAAGGGCGAGTACTTTTATCGTTAGGATTAGACATGATGTTACGAACCTACGAGGTTGAACAAAGCAGGATAAATGCAAATTAATTGAAGCAACAGTGAATGTAGTTGAAAATATGTGTATGGCTTTCTAGAAGTTTCGAATAAAAATATTGTAAGGTAGGTAGTTTGATATAGAACGTCTATGTACTGAATGAGTAATGAGGAAGAGGACTTTAGCTAGGGCTAAAATGAATATAGCTACGAGCTATATGAATTTTATGAGAAAATATGAATCAATCGGCTCGAAGGCCAAAAAATTGTGCGATTGTCGCACTTGGGTTGGCGTAAGGACACTGATTCAGGAATAAGGGAAGTGGACTGTATAGTTTTGATGTTTTTGTACAATTCAATAGGAGGTTCGTTCAGTCCCTGAAAATTGATAGGTAATAGCAGCTTCACCAACCTTAAAGTCGACCCTCGCCACGGACGGTAGCCGACCAACAAACGCACGGCGTCTTGGGCGAGAAGCAGCTTGTTTGGTCTTCAGGAACAGATCAACGTGGATGCACAGCAACACACGCGTAATAAAATTGATGAGGACACGGTCCTTTTAGTGTGAACGTCACACAATGACTTGTAGAGAGCGAGCGCAGCACACGGGTGCTCGATACGACGGTTGCCCAGCAAGTCCGGAGTCGACCATCGGAACGATGGTAGACAAATAAAATTGGCCAAGCAAAAGTGCAATTACCCGCCAATATTTTTACAAGGACTGAACAACATAAGTAAAAATTTGATGTTAACCTTAATTTGGCCTGAACTACGTCATAATTACTGATGCAAACATTAGATATGAACACATTCAAATCTTGAGGTGAATAATGTTTATCCATTTATAAGGTAATTTTTATGAGGTAGAGGACGACCTAAGAAGAGATGGATGGATTTTGTGAGGAGTGTGATATGACTGAGAAGGGAGTGAATGACTCGATGACGAGTGACCGGATTGCATGGAAGAGAAAGACATACTGCGCCGACCCAGATTACCTGGGAACAGGGCAGGTGACTGATGAATAATGTTTGTCCGTTTCCAGAGGAGGATTATGCCAGAATGCCGGTGAAGGTGTACACGGACCGCTTCATGCATTGCTTACACCAGCCGGGCGGGGTGTTTTGCACCGCGCGCGCCGACCTCGTCTCTGACGGGCCCAGCGAGCTGCTCGACATGATACGCGTGAGTGTTGCCAGTTTATGATTTATCAAGAGGACCGCTGCCATTTATGGCGAGTATTGTCGTCAAATGTAAACTAGTATGGGGTTTTAAAAGTCCAGTCCTATAAAGGGGTAGCAAATGAAAAGACTTTCCAAGAATATGAATGCGAGTTAAACTTCGTTGCTCATATCCGTCTGAAATTTTGGTGTACCTACTGGGGTTCTTGGAGTCCACGATTATAATGTTAAGGTCGAATCATTCGAGTCCGTAGCATCGGTTGGTTAACTTTGACTTGTGCAATTTGGTAAGATAGGCGTCAACAGCATTAGTTTGCAACCTGCCTAGAAGAAAAAGAAGACAGGAGGGCTACTTAAGGAGTTAGAAATATTCTTTGGGGTTTAGGTGATGTTGCGTTAAAACTTACTCGTAGATGTGTCCAAAGGTCTGGTAAATGGTGCCACTGTACATATTAAAGAAATCATATCGCCGTGCTTTCCGAGAGCACAAATGTGATACTGACATACCATCCTTTCGTATCATCATCTCATCATCTAAGCCACAGGACGTCCACTGCTAAACCTTCCCAATTGACCGGTTGGAAGCGGCCTGCATTCAGCGACTTTCTTCGTCCTTCACCAGGTCTACTTATTTCTGATTCGATCTCGCGAGGAAACACCGAGCACAACTTATATCATGCTGTGCGACCTTAAGCTTTCTTATGAGGCCCATAGTGAGAGGTCACGTTTCAGTTTCATAAGTCATCATGGTAACACCCATAAGACATATATTGTTGCCCATTATCTTTTGAAATTGAACCCATTAACATTATTATTCCTTACAGGGATACTCTGCATACACCACAAAGCACTTTAACCACACACAGCTGCGCTATGGGATGTGCATGACGCGCACCTGCCGGGAGTTCTACAACGGGACCGGCAAGCGCGAGCTGCAGGGCGCCCTGGAGGCCTGCCTCAATCACACCCTGTCCCGGGGCTACGGGCTGAAGACGAGAGTCACAGAGGTATGTGCGCAGATTAGAGTCAAAACAGGTCACCGCACAAGTAACTATCCCGTTTAGTCCTCCGCTCGGTATTCAAGCCCCGTCTACTAAATACTATCTAAAACTGTAAATAAAATATAGCTAAAATATTTAAAGTAGTAGGTTTCAGTTTTTCTCTGTGGTGTTTTGTTTTTTTAAATTTATTTATAGGTACATCAACAGAACATAAATCACGACATATACAAAGGAATCTTAAATACTACACAATTTGAAAAATTTACATTCCGATTATAGCTGCACACGACATTTAAATAAGGTAGATAAATGCTTTAATTAACTAATCGCTAGAAGTGACAGTTACAATGAGAGACGGCCAAAAACAATAAATCACTTTAAAAAAAAACATACATTAACTTATTGGTAATGTTTCGCTTTCATCTCTCGTAGAGAGTTGAAAGTCTTTATGAAAGATGAATGCGAAAGTGAAAATATGTCTAATTCTTTACTGACATTGTTGTAGGCTCTGCACATACGAAGGACAGGGTCGTTGTGTGTAACTTTATTATTACAAGGTGGTAAAGAGAAAAGCTACTGAGCCCTTGTGCTACCACCCGCTTTAAATGAAAAACGGCTTAATAGTTCCTCGGAGTCTCACATAGAATTAACTATTTTGTAAAGGGTCGACAAATAAGCCACTTCTCGCCTCGATTGAAGGGTGCTTACAGTAAAATATTCAAGTCTAGCCTCATATGTCCCCAATTTACGCCTTAGTCCAAATTTTGCGCTCAAGTAACGGAGACAGCGCCTTTGGATTGCTTCTAATCTGTCAATGTGGATACTGTAAAATGGTGACCATATAACCGAACAATACTCCAGTATACTTCTAACTAAAGTGAAAAAGAGTGTCAGAATGCTTGAAGGCTTGCGAAAAGGTCTTATTGAACGAAATATGAATCCCATGGTTTTATTAGCTTTGGAAACAATATAGTCGTAATTATTCGTAAAAGACAATTTGCTATCCAGCACCACTCCGAGATCCCTAACATCACTCCGACGTGTAAGCAGAACGTTATCAACGGTGTAAATATTTTGTATTGGATTTTTGTTTTTTGTGAATGTTATCAAAAAGCACTTTGAGATATTAAGTGTCATATAGTTATTTAAGCACCACTGGTACAGCCTGTTAATGTCATTTTGCAACGCTATGCAGTCGTCTTCGGATTTAACCATATTGTATATTTTTATATCGTCCGCATAAGCTAGACAACTGCAGGAGATTGAGTCGATCAGATCGTTTATAAACAAAACAAACAACATGGGACCCAGGTTTAATCCCTGTGGTACACTCGATTCGAGGAACAATGGTGCAGACTCATATCCATATACTTTCACAATTTGAGTTCGATTAGATAAGTATGAGGTCAGCCAACGCAGGAGTGAGCCATGAATGCCGAGATGATGAGCTTTAAGGATGAGAATATTATGATCAACCTTATCGAACGCCTTGGCAAAATCCATATAAATAGAATCTACTTGTACTTTTTTATTAAAAGCATCATTCAAGTAATGAACATAGCATAATAAGTTCGAGGTAGTGGAGCGTCCTTTAACAAAACCATGCTGCCTGTGACTAATGATGGGTTTCAGGTGGAAATTTATATATTTATAAATAAGACTTTCGAACATTTTTGAGAAACAACACAAAATACTAATGGGTCTGTAATTTGTGATATGCGATTTGTTACCTGACTTGTGTATGGGGCAACGATGGCCTTCTTCCAAGATGTCGGAAAGCAACCAGTGCTAAGACTTTCATTAAATAGTGTGTGCAAAGGCTCGATTAAAACATCAGCGTTAGTAAAACATCAGTGTTAGTAGTAAGTCGGTCATAATCAAATGTATGTAAGCAAACCTTCCATTAAAACTAATTAATGCAAATAGGTCCTTAATGCCCTTTTCCTTGTCCCGATTTTACATAATTTAGTGCTACGTGCTACATTTGCAAACTGCAAAGAGCAGGCAACCATTTAGTTTCACTGCGATTATATTAAGTATTCATCATCCTTTTTATGCTACAGATGTACTGCTCCTTCGAAGAAGAGACAAAGAACAACAAATACCAAGTCGATTGGGTGGACTGGGCCGTAGCAGCATTATTGTTCACCATCATTGCCCTCAATGTCATCGGGAGCGTGTACGACTCCAGCAGAGACCAGACTAAGCCCGGTACATAATGTTTACAAACTAAATGGTAACGTACTCACTTTTATGAACCCAGGGCCAATTAAGGGTTAATTTTCTTTGGGTGGACGAGAGGATCAAAATTTTAATTATAGTAGCAACATCGAAATTGCAAAAGTGCACTTATGCAAGCTTCATTCATGTCTGATGGACCCACATGCTGGAATAGAGAAAAGTACTGAATTAATTTCATGCAAACGTCAGTCTAAAGACGAAAGTCTGTAACTAGTACCTACACCAAGATGCTCAGCGAACAATGCAGAAAGATAATATGCTCGGGATTTCTTTAAAGGATAAAATCCGATAATAAAATTTGACAACCGATTGAGTAGACTTGTTCTTGAGAGGAGACTTGCTAATAGCTGTCTGAGACGACCTGCGACAAGTTGGTGCGATATTATACGCAAACATGGAAAACAATAGCTGAGGTAAGGGCTCAGTAGTGCTCAGTGGGTTGATTATGATGATGACACATCAGTCTCTGCATCTAGCGTCTGTCCGTCCGTTGGCTGACTGGTGGAATCGCATGACGCATGTATGACCCTGTAAGGTTTAGGGATTCGCATTAGGGAGTATGCTAATTGAATTTTATTTGGTGTGGCAGGAAACAAAATCCTTCTGTCATTCTCGTGGCGACTCAACTGGAAGCAGCTGATGGCGCCACCGTCGGCGGACCCTCGCGCGGCGGAATTGCAGTCACTTAACGGAATCAGGTACGGCTCAAGTGGCTTTGTGGCGCGGTGATTAATTTGAAACTCAATGGGTTTCAGGTTAATTCGCGGTATGGGTCAATTCAGAAAACGAACTTCTAAAATGAGTCGGATCTAGATGGCAAAATTTTCGTCTAAATACCTGCACTGCGTTTGCTCACTAGCTAGCTAGCTATAATTTAAGGGTATTTATTATACCTAATGTTATCGAAAAATCACCCCCATATGGGATCCTTGTGGGCGTTCAAGTATTACATAACGCAATATGGGGGCAGGGGGTCTTTTAAAACGTTACGATGCGTAACAAGGGCGGGAGGGTTCAAACAACACGTTATGTAACATGTTTTATAAATTTAAATAAAAAAAATAAAAACCGACTTCAAAAAACTAAAACGCTAAAAATAATCTTAACACTTAAGTACCTAATCAGTTACTTTTGGAGTCGGTGCAAACGAAAACATTGGTCTCTCATTGACTGGCACCGACTCCAAAAGTAACTGATTAGGTACTTAAGTGTTAAGATTATTTTTAGCGTTTTAGTTTTTTGAAGTCGGTTTTTATTTTTTTTATAAAATTAACTTATTTCATCCATTTTAGTGATAAATCCTAATCAAAACAAATCTTACGAGTGCAAACATAATTTAACTGCTGAACACCGATTTCATTTCCTGTTTTTCCACCCTTAGGGGTGAAATTTTTTCCAAAAATTTTTATTATAGTATCTTTGAAGTATAATCTATTCATTAAAAAAAGAATCATCAAAATCGGTCTACATTTGGCAGAGATATAGGTAAGATAGATACTAAAATCAGTTGGCGTGGTACGGAGTTTATGCAATGTTTGATGATTTTCTTATAGATCCCATTATCAGAATTTAACCAAATTTATATGGGACCATTCTGAAAGTATTACCTTTCAAACAAAAAAATAATTATCGAAATCGGTCAACGCAGTAACGAATGATCGCTGAACATACATAAAAAAAAAAAAAAAAAAAAAAAAGATACTGACGAATTGAGAACCTCCTCCTTTTTTGAAGTCGGTTGAAAAAAGATTAAGTTGGCATCCCTTTTCGTTTTTTTAACTAGGTATTTTGCGCAACATAATTTTATTGATCGTTAAAATGATCATATGGGTGTTACGTAACGTTTAAAAAGGGGGGGGGGGGTACAAAAAAGTTACCATTAAAATATACCGTTAAAATTTTCAAAAACTGCGTTACGTAATACTTAAGCAAAGGTATTCGAAAGGTAACAGTAATAGGTACACTCAACATTAATACAGTCTATATTCAGCAATAACTTGTTTTTTATTTAATTAGTTTTTTGGTACGTTACCTTAACTTACGGTACCGTACGTTAATAACTGTCGCTAAAGTAAATTTTATTTAAATCGTCTGAATTTTAAAGTTATTGCAAAAACTCGCCCGTTCATGTGCACATTTTTTGTAATTACCAAACAAACAGATATAAGTATTGTATTGTTATTGCTAGCTAGAATACGTTGGCGTGTTCAAGATAAGGATCGAAACCGGTTAATATTTATTTGAGAATGTGAAGACCTATTTCTAATATTTGATAGTAGTTGTAAAGATTTGACCATAAAACTGAATTTGCCATAGTTTTTAATTCGGTATTTGGAGTATATTATAATAATTAATTTAGCGAAAACCTTTATTATTCCGGTTAAGGTTCCATAGTAAATTAACCGGTTTCCGATCCCTGTTCAAGCCAGTACCAATAGGTAATGCTTAGATAGTTGTAGTTAACCCTATTATAAGCAGGACAGTAGATCCAGTTTGGGCTAATTTCAGATAATTTCATGTTTTGTCAAAGGATTGACATCGGTGAATGGTTATTCTAATTTATTAGGTTTATACGTTCGAACGAACGAAACATTTTCGTAGTAGGCCTCCAGGATCGAGCAGTTCACGACGCAACACGTTGCGCTGCGACAACAACACATCTTGATAATTTTTCTCAGAAAGTCAGAATTAACTAAAATGTACAAAACAGATATTGTTTACAACTAATCTGGAAGTCATTGGGGGAGGACTATGTTCAGCAGTGGACGTCCTATGACTGAAATGATGATAATGATATTAGTCCGTCAGTAAGATTAACAGAAAATATTGAATCCATGTTTTGTCTTTGTCAATCAAACAAAAAATGTTAAAGTAGCCCGTTAGTTCCACGTTACGTCACGCCTTTCGACACTTTTTAGCACGGCGTGACGTCACATGCTTCCATTCCCAATCTTTGATGCGCTTTAACTTCGTCATTTTTTGTTTGATTGACAAAAGACAAAATATGGGTCCAATATTTTTTGTTAATCTAACTGACGGACTAAATAGAATATATTTTTTTTTACCAAGGAAACTAGCCAAATAAGACGAGTTATCGGTTTCTGCAATCGGAGACGTGTCGTTTACAAGAAAATATTAAGTAAAACAACTGTGTTGCTTCCTCGAGATCACACGAGACAGATTTCGAAAGTTGATTTAAAATTGCAGCAACAGGCCTTCATTGCTTGTTTTAGTCACCGAAACTGGCAACTGTTAAAAAAGTTAAGTAATGAGTAGTTCAAATGAAAAAAGCATGCTGATTAAGCATACGTAAACGAGACACAATAGAAATTCCATTGTTATGCGGTCTCATGAGACCGCTCGGTTGTTAACGGGTTAAAAGCAAATAAACAGGTATTTCTGATTTCTGAAGTCGCTCCGTATGCAAATCTATTTTGACGGATAACCCCGAGGAATGTCCATTGTCTGCGCAGACCTTTAGTCGGTACCTGCGGACGGTGGTCGGACGTCAAAAACCATAGTCGGCCCATCTCTATAGTACCTCAAAATGTTATTGTTCCAGATTCTTGACATGTCTCATAATCGTCAATATCCATATGCTTATCTTACCCACGGTGTTCCTTGAAGATGCGAAGACACTGGAACAGGTATGTTATTCTTAATATTTCACATACTTTTATAATTCTCATCATCAGCTTATGTTTATTGCGAGACATAGCTAGGTCTCCCCTATAGTACGCCTCAGTGAAAGCGGCACAGGAGACGTATTTTTGAAGCATTAGAAATGAATCTCGAATTCGAACACGAAAACAATTCGTGTATAAAATTCATTTCTATTGCTAACGATTTATTACAGCATACAGTACAACTTGCGGCAACCGGCACTATCTCAAATACATCTTACATTACATTAATAAAAATAAATAATAAAAATCTCAATACTCTTAGTTAGAACTAGCATCTTTGACCACATCTGGATGAATGTTTAACTTTGTTGTAACATGTAATAAGAAACTTTGTACGAATACTTAAAATTAAGCATGTTATGAAACTCTGTTTTTGGCTAAGTCACTTTTGTAAAACTATGCTAACATGTTTATTGTAATAAAGCTGTTGAGTTTCTCAATAAATAAAACACAAAAACACAAAAACAAAACAAATACAGGGGGATGTTTTAGGAAAGAGTGACACTGTAAATCTATTCACCTCGAAACTAATTTTAAAAGGTCTTTACGATCTGTTTCTTTCTATCTCTAATACTTACCACTTTACTTCGTTGAAAACTTAGGCTCGGACTACATGCACCCTGAATTTTTCAGAACCCCATACAAAACGGATTGAATCCGGTCTTGTCCGGAGCCGTTTTGTATGTAGATCTGAAAAACACCAAATTTTGATTTATTTTATGTAGAAGTAGGTATCACTGATCAAGTAAAACTACGTGTAGGTATCACTGTCCGCCAGGGAATTTGTAAGTACTACGGAGTACTTATAAATTCCTTTATGTACGTACGTACGTACGTACGTACGTACTACGTAGTACTTTAAATTCCTTGCTGTCAGCAAAGTACGCTCAAATTAATGACTTTATGTTTTTTTTTGTTAGTAATCTCATACCAAAAATAATATACCAAAGGAGTTATCATAGTCTAAAGCAAAAGAACAAAGAAGAAAACTCATACATTTAGATAAGGCAACACAAGCCCAAGTATCGTGAAGTGGCAAAAACGGTAGTTTTCTACCGTTGTGCACACAACGAGTAATTCAAATAAGTAGTCAACTACTGTCTGTGCACTCGACTAGAGGGTCACGCACGAAACGTCGCAACTATCGCAATACAATAGTATACAGGGTTACATTGCAAAGGGATGCCTTTAAAAAATAAGACCTAGGGAACAATATAAAGAAGCGTTTTAATCGTTATTGTTTTTAATAATTGTATGTTTCGAAAAAAAATACTTTAAAATATCCGAAAATAAAGTCATGAGAGAGACTTCGAAAGCCTTCCCTTCCTTTGGCACGGTAATAAATCACTTTCACCTTACAATTGGCACAGGAGAGCAGCGCATGACGCAGATAATGACGCATTTTGGGTCAAACTAACATATGGTGGCTTAGCCAGCACGTAAGGGGGTTGTATTGTATACCTTTGGAATCCTTAGGAAACAACCTATTTTATTATGTATTAAATTATGCAATTCAAGTTAACTACGCGATTTATTAGCGACATGAATCCAGCTGACCTTAAATTTCCCCGATTTTTGCAAAAAAAGGTAATTAACTACCAAATAAACAATATTCTATCGAGAGATTGCCTTTCATTTATTTCATTATTAATCAATACGAATTTACAATGGATTTTAAGCACAAACAAACAAAAAGTCAACTCCATAAAAATTTTGCTAAATAATGGCTTTTTTTGGCAAAAGTCTTTTGCAGACCACCCGCCAACACGGGAAAATAAATTTTTGCAAAAAATTAAGTTGGCCAATTAGCCTCAAAAAAACGACTGAATTACAAAGAATGATTCATAATATTGTTATTCTTGAAATAATAATGTGAGAAAAGTAAATAATTAATACATAATGAAGGTAAATGAAAATACCACTGCAAAATCACCCTAAAATCGGTAGGTACCTCGAACAAATGGTGTGTAGAACAAAACTCATTTATTTTTCCTAAAAAGTAAATATGTATTCATAAAGCTTATCAAATTTACTTTAGATTTATCATAAAATAAAGGATAAGGATTAAACTTTGATATTCTAAAAATGACCAACAAAATCATACATTTTTGTTGTCAAGTGCCGTCGCGCTAAATATTTCGATATTGTAAGTAATTATGGCTTATTAAAACAAATCTATTAAATTAATTACGTTGCTGACTCTATAAATAGATTTATCAAAGCTTTATTTGATATGAATTTATCGAATTAATATTGAAACTAACCAAAAATCTCGAGCAATGGCGGCCGCCAAAATATTTGTTTACATTTTATAAAATTTACCTTGAAATATCATTCCATTATGCAAACTAATGCTGCAAATCCATCTAAACACACTCACTTTATCGATTTAAGCACTATTCTCATGTATTTTCACTTAAACATTGATCAAACAAAATTATTTAACAACACGCACCCACGCACGCAATGTCAGAATCATATGGTGAACTTTGCACGCACAGATTAAACAGACCTTACACGCAGAGATCATAGAAACCCTTTCAATCTATTGCCAGTACTCTGAACTTTTTTTTGGTATGCGATACACGGTTAAGACTCCCGTCTGTCACCGTCCTATGATTTTTTGAACGCGACTCGACGTAAAAGCATGACGTCAGTGGTGTTCTGCAGGTTAGTGCCACAAGCGAACCTTTTTGACATTGCGAGAAGAACACCAGATGCCACCTCACGAGGTAGAACAAAACTCATTTATTTTTCCTAAAAAGTAAATATGTGTTCATAAAGCTTATCAAATTTACTTTAGATTTATCATAAAATAAAGGATAAGGATTAAACTTTGATATTCTAAAAATGACCAACAAAATCATACATTTTTGTTGTCAAGTGCCGTCGCGCTAAATATTTCGATATTGTAAGTAATTGTGGCTTATTAAAACAAATCTATTAAATTAATTACGTTGCTGACTCTATAAATAGATTTATCAAAGCTTTATTTGATATGAATTTATCGAATTAATATTGAAACTAACCAAAAATCTCGAGCAATGGCGGCCGCCAAAATATTTGTTTACATTTTATAAAATTTACCTTGAAATATCATTCCATTATGCAAACTAATGCTGCAAATCCATCTAAACACACTCACTTTATCGATTTAAGCACTATTGTCATGTATTTTCACATAAACATTGATCAAACAAAATTATTTAACAACTCGCACCCACGCACGCAATGTCAGAATCATATGGTGAACTTTGCACGCACAGATTAAACAGACCTTACGCGCAGAGATCATAGAAATCCTTTCAATCTATTGACAGTACTCTGAACTTTTTTTTGGTATGCGATACACGGTTGAGACTCCCGTCTTTCACCGTCCTATGATTTTTTGAACGCGACTCGACGTAAGCATGACGTCAGTGGTGTTCTGCAGGTTAGTGCCACAAGCGAACCTTTTTGACATTGCGAGGAGAACACCAGATGCCACCTCACGAGCAGAGGCGTAGGTACGGTGAGCCAACAAGGACCTTACAAAGTGCACATACGGTGCAATTTTTTCATTAATGAGTTAAATTATCCACGCTTACGATTTTTAACAGCGGATAGGAATAATTAAATGTGAAAAAAAAAGATCTTTGCATAGTTCGATTAAATTACTGATTCTGAGCCACTCCTAAAGATTTGGCAACCCATTGCAATGTAACCCTGCATTTCTAACTAACATGCGCGAGTTGTTGTGCGGCTTTGTTTGATGTTTTTAAGCATTTCAGATATTCGACTTTACGGTCATGTACACGATGTTCAACTTACACTTGACCACTCAGACGTTTTTCCTGATGTCCGGATTTCTGCTAGTCTACAACATGCAAATATCAAATAAGGAGCAGACCCTGACGTGGAGAAAATATTTAAAATCGATTATTCTTAGATACGTGAGGTAAGTTGTAATTAATTACTTAAGAATATGATTTTTGTTTATTTATGAACTCATGAGTAGCATTTTTCATGCACCTAGTAGGCACACAGTCAATAATGATCGCTGACCAGTAAAATTGATAGTTTTTTACACCAATAGGCTAGTTTCCTGGGTCAAAAAAAGATTATTTAATTTAGTCCATCAGTTAGATTAAATCAAAAAATATTGGACCCATATTTTGCCTTTTGTCAATCAAACAAAAAATTACGAAAATAAAGCGCATCAAAGTAAGCACGTGACGTCACGCCTTGGTAAAAAGTGTCGCAAGGCGTGATGTTACGCGAAACTTTAACGTGCTATATCTTCATAATTTTTTGTTTGATTGAGAAAAGAAAAAATACGCGTCCAATATTTTCTGAAAATCTAACTGACGGACTAATTAGATTTTTTTAGGAAACTAGCCCATTATCAAGCCCCAAACTAAGCATAGCTTGTACTATGGCGACAAGATATAGGATAGGCATAACAGGGAATATGCATGAAAAAAAAATTGTTTGTACTATATTTATAAAAAATATATAAAATTATAGTGCTAATAGTGAAAACTAAATTGATTTTAGGTGAAAATAACCGTAATATCCTAATTAGAAATTAAGGTATACCTATCTCTTTCTATAACAACTTTTACTACGAAAAATGTATGGCGCACGTGTAATGTGACGTCACGGTACATATCGGATCTCCTTGTCTAAAATGCGACTTTAATGGGGTGTAAGTCAGGTATTTATCAATATTTTTCAAAAATTCTTAAAGTTTTATTAATTATAATTAAGTATTAAGTATTTTAGGACCAAATAAAAAAAACATGCATATTCCCCATTAAAACATTGTATAAGTACCTACAATATGTTAATTAACGAAAGGCATTCCCGTTAACCCGAAATATACTTATAAATATAAATACTCACCGTCCATAAATACAAAAAAAAACATCTATACTATACAGGGTTATTTGTAAAACATCAACAACTTCCTTGGGGCTGATTCTGGTGCTCAAATGCAACAACTTTTTCTATGGTACCAACGTTAAAATCTTAAAAAAAAACTTACTTCCTTTTCCATACGAACTGATGTCAGCTGGTGGCGGCTTTGTATGGGGAAGTGAATTTTGAAATTTTGAACGCTACTCTTCCATATAATTTGTATGGCGATAGCAAACTATGACGTCCCTGTTTACCTCAACCATCCTCAACAGAGAACTTTTTATTGATTTTGAAAGAATTAAAATCTAATGTTTCATAATAATTATAATGTGCCAGGTTATTAGGCCTAAAATAAGGTGCGAGTTTCAATAAATGTTGTCTTAGAATTATTTAAGAATGGTGTAAACAACCCTGTTCAGAAGATCCAGAATGTTCTCAATGTAATTGCCCTCTGATACTTAGAACGGAGTGCATCAAATATCTTGGCATCACTCTCGACGAAACCCTTACATTTAAACCTCATATTGACGTGCTTGTAGCTAGGCTGCGTAAACTCATATATATATTTAAAATTTTAAGATATATTGCTGATAAAAGCACAATCAGGATGGTATATTTCGCTTTGTGTCAGTCCATAGTCAGCTACTGCATTACGACATGGGGAGGTTCTGCCAAAACATACCTACTTGAGGCTGAGAGAGCTCAAAGAGCAATCCTAAAAACAGCGGCTGCTCTCCCTTATCGTTACCCTACCAACTTGCTATATAAGGAATGGGATGTTCTTACGGTGAGACAGACATTTTTATTACTTATCGTGCTTAAAAAACACACCGAATTAGAATACAATCCAAACCTCCTGAAAGGACAAAATCTGCAATATAGATCCTCTCAAATCTGCCTGCTCACATAAATTTTACTGTTTCCTTGGGCCATACTTATATAATAAGTTTAACAAAATTCTCTCAATTTACCCGTTGAACAGACATAGTGTTAAACTAACTGTTTCTAAATGGCTAAAATCCCTTGATTACCAAGAAACAGAAAATCTATTAATATTACTTAAATAGATAAAAAACAAAAAAAAATTCACGCACTTACTGTCATACATACACACACACTCACACACACACACACACACACACACTTCTGGAATCGCATCATAACCACACTCGTATTGTTGTTTATATTATTACATTGTTATCTTATAAATTCTACTTTATCAAGTCTGTACTAGCACTGTAATGCTTATTTTTGTCACTGTAATCCGATGAGTGGGGCCTGGTGATATACCTATGTCAGGCACCAGACTATCACATTATAGGTATTATCTGTATGCATACTTAGCTACGCACTGAATGTATTGTGTAAACCTATGTGAAGAGTAAATACAATTTTAAATTAAATTAAATTAATATGGTTTCCAAACACCTACAAAAGCTGAGCGTCGTCTTTTAGCATTTAAAAAAATACCAGACCATGTTAAAAACTAAAACAAACTCACTTTTTGTACAAAAAAAAAATCTAGAGCCGGACTACTTCATTAAAGAAATTGAAAAAAAAAAGTTGATTAAAGACATAATTATTGTATTTACCTGCTGATTTTTGACAACATAATTGTAAATTCCTTGGTACAACTTTTGTTTAGTTTATTAGTTTAGTAGTAATTGATATGATTGTCTGTGGAATTTTAATATTTATTTGTATTGCAGATTGTCGTCGATAGGCGTCGTCGCCGTGATTTTGACGGCTACTTTGCTGCGATTTAGTTATTATGGCCCGTTTTGGCAGGTGGGTTTTAATTTTTCCTTAAACTGTTTTGGACTGACGCTTAGAAGGGTACAGTTAACGGCAGGTCAACCTACACAAAAAGTTAAAGGTTTGAACCAATTTTCAACTTTAAGTCCGACATATCAATTGACAAAATTTGACGTTTTGTGGTACGGTACGGTTGGTTGGTTTGGCTACGGTACTTCTAATATTAATATTATTAAGCCGAATTTGTTTGTTTGTTCGTTTGGTTGATTGAACGCGCTAATCTTAGGAGAATCTTAGGAGATCAACAAACCTAACAAAACTACTGGTTCGTTTTTTTTGTGTTGCATAGTTCATTTATCGAGGAAGGTTCTAAGCTGTATTATATCACGCTACGATCAAAAGTGCGGAGGATCAATGAAAAATGTTGCAAAAACTGGAAAAAATATTCGTTGCTTGCGTAAAAAAAAACATGTAGTACGACGGAATTGTTCCCATTCAAAAGTTCTAAAAAAATCTTTTACGGTTAACTTAAAACCATTTTATGGTAATCAAATTTGTTCTAAAATAATGCATTGGAGATAACGTCGCTTTTTTTAAACTTTTTGAGCGAGGTATTGATGTGGTTTATTCTATTGTTTGACTGTTTTGAGCTGGGAAGTGTCAAGGTCCGTTGATAAAGATTTTAAGTGACAGATCGAATTCAACGCGGGCGTAGCCACGGGTGGAAGCTAGTCCTGTATACAGGGTGTAAAAAAATAACAGTAAACCATAGTTTTATTTTATTTTATTTGTAAAAGACACAAAACAGAATACAGTCATTACAAATACATTTCACATGAGTAGAACTTAATTGCTAAACTGTAGCCCAAAACATGCGTCTATGGCTAGATTTTAAAATTAATTAAATTGAATATAACAATAAAGCAAAGAAAGAAAGTTCCACAAACATAAAACTAACAAAAATAATGAGTAACAATAAACTAAATTACAAGAAAAATAAGTAATACCTACTTTACTTCATAGTACGGATAGCAAGTAACCCTAGTTTATTTTTTCAAAATCAGTTATCAACTTGCCTCATTCAATAACTGCTGCCAATTCAACTTAAAACTTAAAATAAATTTAACACTCATAATATGCTAATCACTGCACTATTTGTATACCTATTTGTCTAGTACAGTTCCACCTCGTAAACATAATCAACGTTGTGAAACTCTGTTATTGGCTAAGTGTTTTTTGAAAGATTTTCATTTAAGCATGATTGTTAAAATAAAGCTGTTAATTTCCTATTAAATAAAATAAATAGACAAAACCAAGCCTATGACCAATCCATTTTGTGGTATTGGTACCCAAATGCCATCCTGGTGTTCTTCTATTCCAGGAGGCGGTGGGCATCGAAGTGGATGACTGTCGCAAACACTGGATCTACAACACTCTGTTGACTCAAAACTACGTGGACTTCTCGATGTGCGGTCAAGAAACTTGGTAAAGCGACTGCCCAAACGAATGAGGTTGATCACCAGAGATCGGAGTAGGTAGATTGATTTGATGTACTTTGGTAGTGCTAGCATAATATGGATATGCCTTTTTTTCAAAAACCGATTCTGAGAAATTCCGGAATCCCGGAGGAATGTTTATATTATTAACATCAATGTTTGAGATCATTGACCCCAAATCAATCTACCTACTCCGATCACTGTTTGATCACACTTGTATTCGCGGCTAGATAGCCACTAATGTGTAAAACATTATAAAGTGTTACTCCAGACTTGGATATAAGTGGGGAATATTAGCAGGACTGACAGGACAGCCCCCCTAGTACGAACACCAAAACTCGATATGATATTATAGCGATTTAACGACACCAACTGTAAAAATATGATGGATATAGCTGCCATATTGAATAGCCACGGCCCTAGCACCAAAACACGATATGATATTATAACGATATAGCGACACCAACTGTAAAAATAATATGATATTTATAGCCGCCATGTTGAAACGCCTTGCCGGTGACGTCACATAGTATGATCGTTGTTTCGATCAATTTCGATTCGAAAAAAAATATGGCGGCTAAATCTATCATATCTATAGCACGTAGAACTGACGGCCGATGGGGCAGAAAGGTTCTGGAATGGAGGCCGCGTACAGGCAAGCGCAGCGTAGGACGTCCACCTACAAGGTGGGCAGACGACCTGGTAAAGGTTGCAGGAAGTCGCTGGATGCGGGCCGCATCCAACCGGCCAATCTTGAAGTCACTGGGGGAGGCCTATGTTCAGCAGTGGACATCCTATGGCTGAAATGATGATATATCTATCATATTTTTAGAGTTAATTAATCAGTGCAAACACGATAGCCCCATGGGAGCTCTCATTTAAGACCAGACATTAGGACTCATTGGTAATATTTCCAAACTCTATGTACAGACGGCAGGCAACCTACCCAAAAAGTTAAAGTTCATTGAACTGATTTTCAACTTTAAGTCCGAAACGTAGAGATCAATATCAATTGAGAAAATTTGATTTTGTGGTAGGCTGCCGTGCCCTCTGTACTTTAGTTTAGTGAGGATTGGAAACATAAAATAGGCATGCAAAGGGCCTAGCACAATCTCCAGTGTTGCTTGAGCCTTTTTTGTTTTTAATATTTATTTAAATATTTAAAAAAAAACGTTTGGCGTTTATAGTAGAGGTGCTATAAACTCATTTCGGAAAATAGTCATAAAAAGGTAGGCTAGATTCCTGGGTCAAAAAAATATTATTCTATTTAGAGCCTATTTTTCAAAAGCCAGATTACTTTTATCGGACGAATAAAATTGACGGTTGACACATTTTCTATACGAAAACTGACAACATATCAAACTTATTCTTCAAATAAAAGTTATCAGGGTATTGAAAATTAGAGTCAGTCAGCTAAATTATTAAAAAATATTGGACACATATTTTCTCTTTTGTCAAAATAACGAAGATAAAGCGCATCAAAGAAGCACGTGACGTCACGCCGTGCTAAAAAGTGTCGTGCGGCGTGACGTAAGGCGGAACTTTATATATAGCTTTATATGTTCATTATTTATTTTTTATTTTTTATTAACCATTTCTGTCCCACTGCTGGGCAAAGACCTCCCCCAAACCTCTCCACTTATCCCTGTCGGTGGTAAGGGCCTGCCAATCTTGGAGAAAATTGTCTAAGTCATCGCGCCATCGCTTTCGAGGTCTACCTCTCGAACGATGTCCGTCAGTAGGCAGCCAGTGCGTGACGACTTTGTCCACCTTTTAGAGTCCATCCTATGGACATGACCCGCCCACTCCCACTTCAACCCTGCAGCCTTTTCTCCCACGTCTGTGATCCCAGTTCTTGAGCGGATGATAGAGTTGCGGATCATTATTTTTTGTTTAATTAAATAAATAAATATATCAAATAAATATTGGACAACATCACATACATTGCTCTGATCCTGTGATAAGTAGCTTAAGCACTTGTGTTACAGAAATCAGAAACAACGACGGTACCACAACACCCAGACCCGAGACAATATAGAAAAGTTATTTTTTTACATTGACCGACCGGGAATCGAACCCGGGACCTCAGAGATAGCGACACCAAGTCCGGTATAATCGCCTCTCGGCTACGGAGGTCGTCAATTGAAAAAAGAAAAAATATTAGTCTAACATTTCCTGTTAATCTAACTGACGAACTAATTAGAATTTATTAGACAACTAGCCTTGTATCAATCAATATAGGGAAATTAAAAGTAATGTTCTTTAGGTCTTCGGCCACCGACTTCCACCTGCACATATTGGGGCTGACCGTGATGCTGCTGGCTCCGAACGCGGCGTGGCGGCGCGCGATGCTCGCGGTGCTCTTTGTCGTGGGGCTCCTGTGGCCCGCCTACACCGTGATCTCCATGGACTTGGACGGCACTTTAATAAGCAAGCCCGAGTAAGTGAAACCCTTAGATTAATGACACATAGATACCTACGTAGTCCGCCCGCAAAATTTGGAGCAACTAAATTGGAGCCACAGAGATATCTCTACACCTGACAGCTGCGTAACTCCGACCGCATGACAGCTAATCCAGATTTAAGCATTGCTTTCATCGATTTTTCCCCGGTTTCGGGAAAAACTACTATTAAGAGCAATCCTATTTTATAGTAGTGTGCGTGTGTCTGTATGTCAACGTTTGCAGACAAAACAAGCACTGACAAGCAGTAACAATGGGAACAATACCATTGTTAATGGCACTAATCCTCTCCGTCCTAACCTTATTGTTGTGCCCAACAGAGTCTATAATGATCCGTATAATGTATATTTATAACACTTAAGTAACATTAAAGAACGCAATAAATATAGGTATATTGAGTATTATTATATATATTTTAATCTATAAAATATATCTATCTCTATGTATATAAAACAAAGTCGGGTTAGTTACACCACCGCGACATAAAGAGCGAACGGCTAGACCGATTTTTATGGTCTATTTGTTGAATTTGTCTCTGTCCCAAATAGCAGAAAAACTAATAAAACATGGGAAAAATTCCCAAAAAAAAAATTAGGAGGCGGTATAAAGTTCGCCGGGACAGCTAGTTTTTAAAAAAACTGAGTTAGAAAACATGTCGCAAATAGCAATTCAGCCTCCCTAGCATGAGCACCGAAACACGATATAATATGATATGATATGATACAGGGATATATCGACACCAACTGTAAAAATACCAGCCATGTTAAATTTATTCTATTAGTTCTGCGCGAGAAAATATTTTTTTCTTGTTTATATTTTGAAGAGAGTAATTTATCATGTTATATTTGTATTAGCCAGGAAAAAATCAAAACCCTTTTTTGCAAATGAGTTTTTTCATCCCACAGGATTGCTACTACGATTAAGGAAGCCACGCTCCACTACCTGTACAAGCGCACGCACAACAACATCCCCGTGTTCATCATCGGCATGACCTTCGGCTACATCGTGTTCGACCTGCAGAGGAGGAAGGTCACCGCCCAGGACCACACGGTATTACCGAAAAGTTATTATTAAATACGAAAATCGTATTGTCGGATTTCGTTTTTAAGCTTCCGTAGCTTAGAAGATAAAACGGATCCTGAAACGTTTACCAGGTCGTCTTTCACCTTGTGGGTGGACGCCCTACGCTGCGCTTGGTCCTTCGAGTTGCAATTTGCAACTATCTAAATAATGGAAGAAAATTACACGCATGCGCGTTTACAAATAGCTTTCTCGAACCAATAACATTTATATTTATATTATCAGTCATTAAGTACCAAGTTTATTACTTAAATTTTCTTTGGGAAGGTGAATGAGTTTACTGCACATATTCATGACACGGAGCCGAGACTTGGACACTTACGGTGCGCTAGTACCTACACTTATTTGTATTGGGATTGACTACTGACTCATTGACGGCTAATGAAGCCCTATCCAAGCCCTATCTAAATTGAGAACCCAGAAAACTTTCAACTCTAGCTTCCAAATCGGTTTTATTGCCTGGCTGGATGCGCCACAGCGGACGAATTTAACGACCGGCTGGTGGAAACTATCCAAGCGATCGGGTCTAAACTCTTTAAGACCGGCTGCCAAAGAAAAGCATAGAAACTTTCCGAATAAACCCTTAAACTTATCAAGGCACTAGCCGGGCAGCCGCTGGATGCAAACGGCCCAGAGCCGCTCGCTGTAGCGTTCTATGGGGGAGGCCTATGTCCAGCAGTGGACTTCTCGAGGCTGATGAAGATGACAACGATGGTGGTGATGGATGACCAACTACAACTTTCTCTTTGAAGCCAATATAAAAGTTATAAATGATTATTGCAGGAATACCGCTTCCTGTACTGGTTGCTGTTGCCGCTCATGGTCGTGTTACTGCAGGCCGGCGGCTACTGCTTCTATCAGGTAAGCTCTGAAAAGAGTAATAATAATACTCGAAAAATTGCAGTAAAATACTGTAAATAGAATAGAATAGAAACGTTTATTCGACACACAAGAGAAATATACATAAAAATAATTATACATAATTGTGCAAGTGTTTCGCTAATTTGATTAGCATGCAAATATTACATTTATAATATTTAATTTGAAATAATCCAATAAAATCATTTAAAAAGAAAACAAAAGAAATTACTAGTAATGAAATCAAAATGACAAAATAGTCAAACAAATCAATAATATTATAAAAAAGAAAATAAAAATAATTATGTCTCTTGTTAGTAATACAAGTCAATAAGTTGCAATTTAAAACAAATTAAGCATCGATTACCCAAGTCAACTATACAATTTATTAGAATGATTTGTATTTGAGGACATCAGTAACAGCTAGTTAACGGTAACCTATGTTTTGATTTTCTACTGTATCCGAGTACCTTCAAATCAAATCAAATCAAATCATATATTTGCACAAAACATGGCACATAAGATACAAAAAACGTTTTAAAATTAGACCCACATGTTTTGCCAGCTCGGTGGCATGCAAAAGGCAAAAAAATACAATTAAAAAAAACACTACATACATTCCAAAAAAAAAAAAATGTAAATAAAAATAAAATATGTCACAGATTACAATGTCATCTAGATTCATTTTATGTCATAAAATTCATTGAGATTATAAAAACAGTGATCAATGAGCCAGTTGCGTAAACTTTTAATAAATTTGGTAGTAGGTAGCTGTCTTATATTTACTGGAATATTATTATAAATTTTTATACACATTGCATAACAATTTTTCTTGAAGAATGCACTAGAACTAGATTGAATCTTAAGAAGAGTTGTCAAAAAACTTCGTTACCGTTCGTTCGTTACCTGTCAAAAAACTTCGGGTAGCTGCGGACAAAAGTTCCCGCTTCCAAGATGTAAAGTCCTGTCAATGTAAGCAACCTTTGGATACTACCTACTGTTTTTGATACTTTGATACTGTGTGTTACCATCTGCACCCAGGACGGGCCGCGCGCGCCCCTGCTGCTGCGGGCGCTGTTCACGCTCGTGAAGCCGCTGTTCGGGCTCGTCGTCATGCTCATCATCCTCGGCGCCGTCCTTAAAGTTGAAAGTGAGTTTACAAGTTGAGTTTCCATTACTCATACTCGGAAAGTAGGTCTGAAGTTGCCTGAGATGCAGGTTGAAAGTAATACTTTAGAGTGCAAGTTTGGTGTAGTTTGTGTTCTAATGTTTGGTGAAGTGATAAAGACCTGAAACTATTGAAATATCATTGTAGTCAACGCCGCATCGAGTGTCAAGTGACTTGTCTCAAGACAACTTGCTTTAGACCCGATAGCGTCTTGAAACCTGCTTCTACGGAAAGAGTAGCCTTCACTGAATCCAAGAAAAGCAATAAAAACGAAACACCCGTTATTTATTGTGAACACTATACCAAAAATACTCGACATTGGCAGAATCACCGCTCCGCATATAGAGCGGGATGTCCATAATAAAAAAATTAAAAAAAACCAGTTCTATTTTACATTTTTAATGAACCATGTTGCAACTTTCTATACAGCCACTCAATAACATCGCGATGTAAAATTGAATTAAGTAACATAAAGTTAAGTATTCATTAAAGTTTTTTTAATGACCTTATTAAAAGTTCACTTTCAACTATTTCTTTATAATAACAGATTTGGGAAAAATATTTACTATTTTTTCAATGATGAAAATGAAAAATAATGCCTCAATAGCTGGCCGGCCACAGAAAAAAAAATAGGCGGTTAAACAGCAATCCGATCTTCATTTGTTTTTTCGAGTTGATAAACGTAGTGATTGCATAATCTTTGGTACGGTTTTGTTAAAATTGGCAATTTTTTTCTTTAGCTAATTCATGTTTCTATTTTTACTTTCCTTGTGTTCGTAATGAAGCACAGTGTTTACCTCGGGTTAAAGACTTATTTAATCCCTCGAACTATTGGCCAAACTCCGTCTCGGGACTAAATAAGTTACTTTCACCCCTAGGTTAACAATGTACTATTTCATCTCAAGACTCCATCATTACAATCATCCAAATAAAAATAAACTTGCCATTCCGAGCTACTAACTACACAAAGTTAGGAAATATATTTAACTACCTGTTCATGAGTTCCAAATCCACATTATAAAAAAAAAAATTAAACGCCAAGAGTCCTGCATAGCTCGCACTGACTACATGTCTTGTCACTGTATTTCCTGTAAAAAATGCTGACATAGGTAACTGAGTTTGTACTTCATAGGCTTCATAGGCTATTAAAAAAAAATGTAACTCGAAAACTACTAAACATCGTAGAACATACATAGGGGAGATTCAGATACCTCTCAACACGAGGCACCTAAAAAAAACATAGTACAAGTACATAACGCTAGCTCCGTAAAAACTTATCTTTTAAAAATAGTTAAAGTTCATATTTCGGTTTAAAATCTATACTTGCCTGTTTATTAAGTGTTTTAAACATAAAACTTATAAATTTCATCGTTGCATATCAAACAATAATTGTGTAAAAACAGCTTTAAAAGCGAACAACAGTGAGTGCAGTGACTGTGATTCATCGTTTTGTTTTGTGACTTTACCCTACTTGTTAACAATATTCGGCATTCTCGATTCAGCTCTCCGCTGTATAAAAGTGTCTTGACAAATTTCGTCACTCACGCTAACGGTTGGATAGCCGAGCGCTGACAAGTATAAACCTGACTCGCCGCATCCGAAAATAATCAGACTTCAAGCCCCGGTTTTTTACTAATAAAAAAATTGGAAATTTAAAAAATAATTTCTTCATAATGGCTGATTTAGGCGAATGTGCTGGCTGTCCTAACGCATTGGATGAGTCACCGGTTCTTCAATGTATGCGGTGTGAAGACAAGTACCACTTACTATGCACACGCTTCTCACTTACGGAGTATAATGACATGTCCGCGCAATTTAAAAACGCTTGGATTTGCGACATGTGTTGTAGTGAAGAACCAGGAAAGGGCGATGAGTCAAATACTGCCGTACGTGGCTCATTATCTGTAACCAGCAATGTTACCCAGCGCCCGAAATCTCGATTGGCGCCTGCGGGTTGTTCTAGCCTAACGGCTTCTGACGTCAGAGGCATCATCTCGCAAGTATATTTAACTTAATATATTGGACAACATCACATACATTGCTCTGATCCTGTGGTAAGTAGCCAAAGCACTTGTGTTACAGAAATCGAAAACAACGACGGCACCACAACACCCAGACCCGAGACAATATAGAAAAGTTATTTTTCTATATTGACCCGACCGGGAATCGAACCCGGAACCTCAGAGATAGCGACACCAAGTCCGGTATGCTCGCCTCTCGGCTACGGAGGTCGTCATAATCTAAGGGAGGAATAAAATCATAAGGGAGGAACTTCGTAGTATATTTGCAGCAGATTTTAGTCCTAAAATTCAAGAATTGCAAAATATGGTTTCGAGCTTTGAGTCATCACTGTCAGCCTGCAGTCAGGAATTAGAGGCAGTTAAATCCGAACAGGCTGTCCAGTCTGCCACATTGAATACTATTCGGAAAGAAAACGAGGTCTTACGAGCTGCGCACGGCAGTATGTCACAGCGATTAGCGCAATTGGAACAACAAACTCGGGCAACCAACATCGAGATACAATGCGTTCCTGAGGACAAGCGGGAAAACCTCGTCAACACTGTGCAGCAGATTGCTAAAGTAATCAAGTGCCCTATAAGCGAAACCAATATACATCTTTGCGCTAGACTATCGAAGTTGAACAATAAGAGCCCTCGCCCACGATCTGTGTTAGTTAAGTTTAACAGTCCACGCTTACGCGATGAGTTTTTAGCAGCCACTATAAAATTTAATAAAAACAATGCCAATGACAAATTGAATACAAGCCACCTTGGGATTGGAGGAACTAAAAAACCTGTTTATGTAACAGAGCATTTAACGCCTGAAGCAAAACAATTACACGCTGCAGCTCGTCAGAAAGTTAAGGAACTGAAATACAAATTCATATGGGTGCGCGACGGCAAAATTTTTGTACGGAAGAATGAAGAGTCCAATTATGTGTTCATACGAAACTATGAAACTATTAATCAGTTGTCATAATATACGCTAAATTTGTATACTGTTACTAACGGGCTACTTAAGTTTTTACTACCAAAATGTGAGAGGTTTGCGCACAAAAACTATTGATTTCTTTAATAATGTGGTTTGTAACTCATTCGATGTAATCATCTTGACGGAGACATGGTTGAACAACAGTATTTTCGATTCAGAACTTTTCGACAACGTTATGTACAGGCGCGATCGAGAAAGTAGTGGGTTCCATGCCTCGAAGGGGGGTGGTGGGGTATTGATTGCAGTTTCAAAGAGGTTTAGTTCTGTGCGGCTCGTTGGCTGTGAATCTGACTGCGAAGACTTGTGGGTGAGCATTGACTTTGTCAATGGTGGGGGCAGTGCAGAACAATTAAATATTTGCGGTATATACATCCCCCCTCCAGTGAAAAAGCACATCTTCAAACATTTTTTTGACAATTGTAATAGGGTTTTGGAATCGCTTAGTGGAGAAGCGCTAATTGTGGGAGATTTTAATATGAGCTGCATACAATGGACTACCATTCAAAATACTTCATGTCTGAATATAACAAATAGTAGTAGTATATTGCAGAATATGTTATTTGATTTCTTGTCATTTAATGACATGACACAGTACAACAACATCCTCAACAGTAAGAGTAAAATTCTTGATCTGGTTATTAGTAATAGCATTGTTACAAATATTTCTGCCAATAATGATCCCTTGACTAACATCGATCCTCTGCATCCTCCGATAAATTTTTGTATTTCACTCAATTCCTGCGAAACGCTTTCTCCTAACGATGCTCCTAGATTGTGTTTCTACAAAGCCGATTACATAAGTATAACAGAGGAGTTAGACGCTACAAACTGGGATGAAGTACTTGATCCCTGTGGGACTATTGACGAAATGGTGACGATTTTTTATAAAATACTTAAGTCTTTGATTAATAAATATGTGCCCAAATCAAAACCGAGAAATTCAAGGTATCCGTGTTGGTTTACTCCACCTTTAATTAAAGCTCTAAAAGAAAAATTAAAATATAAAATTAAAATTCATAAGTACAACAATAATCCTAGAGATATTTTGTCATTTAAACTGCTAAAAAAGCGATTTACAAAAATGAAATCCTTAGCTTATTATAAATATATAGAAACCATGGAAGCATCATTGCGTTCAAACCCCAAATATATATGGTCATTTATTAAAAATAAAAAGCATACCAATAAAAACACATTACCTGCAAAAATGTTTAATGGTACCGCCAAAGCCACCAGTGGGCCTGAAATTTGCAATCTCTTCGCTAAACAATTTTCTTCCGTTTACAACCATTTAAATATTACACCTTCGAAGCATGATCCGTACAATATCTGCGGCCAACACCTGTCCACTGTGTCATTTTCAACATTTGAAGTCTATAAAGCTTTAAAAAGACTTGATCGCAGCAAAGGTTCCGGAGCAGATGGAGCAGATGGATTACCAGCTCTGTTTGTGGTCAATTGCGCTGAAGCCTTGTCATATCCTCTTAGCATTATAATAAACAAATCACTAAAGGATGGTGTTTTCCCAAAGGCTTGGAAACAATCCTTAATATTACCATTACACAAATCAGGTGACAATAGCTTAGTCAATAATTATCGACCTATTTCTATTATTCCAGTCTTTGCTAAAGTTATTGAATCACTATTGTACCCGGTAATCTCGCACCAATTCAAGCAATTAATTGTACCCGAACAACACGGCTTTGTAAAAGCCCGGTCAACCACCACTAACTTAGTGTCTTTTGTCGAGGATCTAATTCAGGTTATCGATCGTGGTGACACTGTGGACACCATATACACGGATTTTAGTAAAGCGTTCGATAAGGTAAACCACGAGATCTTGTTGCACAAACTAGAGGGCATTGGAGTATCCGGATCACTTTTGAATTGGTGTCAGTCATACCTAGCTAACAGAACATCAGTCGTTGTTGTGAGCGGTTATTCATCGTTCCCGTTTTTAGCACCTTCAGGCGTCCCCCAAGGTTCCCACTTGGGTCCTTTGTTTTTTAACATCTTTATTAATGACATCACCGAGTGCTTTCGTAACTCCAAGTGTTATCTTTTTGCCGACGATTTAAAGATATTTCGCTCTATTCACACGACAGCTGATTCGGTGCTGCTTCAAAATGATTTAAATAATTTAAATTCTTGGTGTATAAATAACGGTGCTTAAACTCGGATAAGTGCTTTGCTGTAAGGTTCACTAGGAGGAAAAAGTTTGTCCCTACTGCATATTTACTCAACGGGAAACTATTGTCTGAGGTGGACCATGCGCATGACCTGGGTGTCATTCTTGACAGCAAATTACGCTTCCATAAGCACATAGACCATATCGCGAATGCGAGCTTTAAGATGCTAGGCTTTGTTTTGCGAAACTGTAAAGAATTTAAAAATCCGACCACAAAAATAAACATCTACTCAGCCTTGGTACGTAGCAAGTTAGAATACTGTAGTGTCGTATGGAACCCCTACTAAGATGTGTACCGGAAAAGACTAGAAAGAATTCAAAAGCGTTTCCTTTGGCATCTGTCGTATAGTTGTAATATGGCTGGAAAACTTCCAAGCTATTTCGATAGATTAAAACATTTCAAACTCCAGCCTTTAGAAGTTCGAAGAAATCTGATGGACAACCTGTTTCTACATAAGTTGGTGAGTGGTGTCCTTGATGCGCCTAACCTTCTATCGAATATCAATATTCGTGCTCCTTCACGTGGTATTCGACTAGCCTCTTACACACCATTCGTTTTAAGGAAGTCATATTCGCGTCAGGGACGCTATGCGCCGCTCAATAGGCTCGTTATGGGCTACAACAAATTACATAAAAATATAGCTAATAGCAAGAGTTCTCTCAACAATTCATCAAATAAACCAAATGACATTGATATATTCTCAAGCGATTTTACAAGATTCCGCAAGAATTTGATGTATTTGGATTAACTGTTCTTCTGCTGTTTTTCTCTTTAATAATGCACAATAATATGCTACTCTCATAAATAAATGTTGTTACACTAATATTAATAATTTAGATATTTAACAATTACAAAATATTTAAATCTACTTAAATGCTACGTTAATTCAATTACTTTTGTGTAATACCTGTAATTAAGATAGCACTCAGCTTGATATATTAGCATGTATGGTTAATGTTGTCTAAAATAGTGTATGTCTTGTTGGTGTTAATATATAAATAAAATAAAATAAAATAAACTTATGGACGTCACTTTTCTGGCCACCCTGTATAAAAATAGGGATGAAATCCATGTACAGCAGATATTTTTCTCTGGACTCATACAATTGTCTTGTGGAGTGGACTTAAATACGAGGAGTTTAACTCTAAAATGGCAAATAAAGTGAATTTAATTTTATTTAATTTATTTAATTAAGGACAGCTTACAAAGCATACACATAGACAATACAAAATACAATTAAAATTGTACATTTTATAGTGTTGCCTTAATTAAAGGCCACCACGGCATGCATAAAATTAAAAATGTGGAAACTGACATATACACTTAACAATTAAAGTAAATGGAAAAATGACAACTTATTTTTTATAACAACATAATATGCAAAAAACATAAAAGCATAGAATTTTTGATAAATTTTCTTGAATATTTAGAAATTTTTACTAGACGTTATATGATTGGATTTGCTTGAGTTAATTGTTGAATTTATAAATCAGTTGAGTAATTATTTCAGTAGTTGTCTTTTAAAAAACAAAAAAAAGATCCTTTTACCTAAGTATTAGGTAATCAACATGATGCATTGTTTTTACAATCACATCAATTATCTTGCCCCTAACTAAGCAAAGCTTGTACTATGGCGACTAGATAACGGATAAACATACTTAAATACATGTATAAACATCCATGACTTAGCTTAGGTACCAATGCTCATACGGGATTCGAACCCGCAACTGCTGGCTTTGTAGTCCGGAGCGCGAACCACTACACCAGACGGTCGTCAAATAAAATAAAAAACCAATAAAACCAATTTATATTTTATTAAATAGGCCTAAATTAAGCTCTTTTACACGTCCCGATATATTTTTTTACCCTACCACTGCTTCGGGACAATATGTGGGCTAGTGCTGAGAAGAAGCAGCGCAAGAAACTCGGTCACTGTTGTCAGCCTCTTTTAAAATAGTGTGTTTACATTACATGATAAAATGAACCTGTGCGAGCACGGCAGTATTTAATTCCATACATTTTTATCATTTAAATAGTCATTTACAGTGTAATAACCTTTTTTCATTAAAATCATCTTGACATGCGATTTAAATTCATACATAGGCAGTTCAGCAATGGACTGTGGTAATTTGTTAAAAAAGCGAATACATTTTCCCATAAACGAATTACCCACTTTATGCAGTCTGAAATTTGGAAATGACTTTAAAAATGACTTTATTATCGTAATTTTTTAATTTAAATTAAATAATGTTACCTATATTAAATTGCTATGCCCAACAGAGTCCTTGATAAAAGTACTGTACAACTTAATAGGGGTGATTCAGATACCTCTAAATACGAGTCACCTAAAAAAATTTTAGACGTCACTTTTCTGGCCACCTTGTATAATAAGGCATTGTCGAGCAGGTGGTGTGAAAATATTATTATTAAGCTTACAGTTAAACCAATGATTAATTGATTTTTACTTTGCGCTTTGCAGCGTTATTCCGCGGCGTGCTGGAGTGGCACGGGTTCGTGCCGCTGGCCAAGCTGTCGTACTGCGTGTACACGCTGCACGTGCTTGTAGTCCGCTACATCGGTGGCACCCGCCCAACGCTTACGCAAAGCTCCCTGGTGCACGGGGTGAGTTCTCTACGACTAACTTCTACAAGTTGGGATGCGGACATCCTACGCGTACCTGACCATATTGTGACCATATAATTGGCAAATAAATGAGTTTTTTCTAACCACGAGTCAAACATATTTGTAATAACCAGTGTTGGTAAGTAGTAGGTAGTTTCCGACTGAACTTTCGGCATGTTTATAATTAAATGTATAATTTTAATGTATAGTTCTGGCTGTCACTGGACCACCTGTCCTACTTCGATCTCGATTATCTAGGTGGAATACATGTTTGTGATGGCAATCTACCAAGGTTTCGTCGTTTGTGACGCAATACTTTCTTTGCAAAATGAAGAAATCTTGGTTCAGAAAGCTAGAATTTCAATTTTTCGGACACGTTTCAGCCTCTGAAGGGGTTTAGGGATCCGGTTCTTAACAAAAGGATGGTGACGCGATATGTGAAGTCATCCAAAGTGATTTCATCCATATGATGCAACACGCTTCAAGAAATCTTGATAAACGTGTGTACAGCCAGCCTGATATCCGGCCGGCTGAACCATTTTATTTTTCAAGATATTAAACGAAATATCGCATTTTGGACCAGTCTCTAAAGGCAAAAGTAATATGATTTGAAGCTATTAAAAAAAACTTGATGGTTCAGCTAGAGGTCTTCCAGCTGTCCGAACCACTATTTCAATCACTTTCAGTTATTTTATGTTGCTAGAAACTCGTCTAATCGTATGTGACGAGGATGGAGAATACAATTTGACATTTGTGACGGCACAAGTGGCAGCAAACCAAAGTTAAAAGTATTCCTTTTTTTTCATACATTGGTGCAAATGCTTGACCACACTGCCCTTTTTTGAGAAATGTGATGACTTCATAGTTCAAAATATAGGCAAAATTTCCACGTATGATGATGGTGGATTGCCTTGTCGCTTAATCTCATGTTTAAAAAGAAAATAGTTACGTAATTTAGGGATATGATGACCTATCTTATAAGTTATAAGATAAACATCGTAAGTGTTATTTGTGAATGAAAAGTAGAATAAATTTAATCTAAACAAAATCGGCTACCAAAAATTACGGCAAGATAAACTTATTAACTGGTTATTGTAAATACTTAACTAAATGATTTTAGTTTTAAATTCTGACCGTAAGTTAATTAAATATCTTATTTCTTACTTTTAGTTTTAATTTATATTTTTGGAAGTCGACTTTTTATAGAAATTAGAATTGAATAACGCTCAGTAAGTATATAATTCTATGTAAGTATATACGCTCGGTAAGTATATATTTCTTATTACAATAGTTCTACTTTTCATTTACAAATTAACACTTATTTATTTATTTACTACTAGCTGTTGCCCGCGTAATCTAACAATAGCGTAGCGTGTCATCTCTTCTGTGGAACAATCAATAGATCGATGTACCATTAAATCGCATAACAAATAATCGACTTTAATCAATATATCGATGGCCCATTCTATTCATAGAAATACTAAGAAATGGAATCATAGCAGTGGTAGGGAAAAAAAAAATATATTGGGACGTGTAATAGTGCTTTTAATGGCCTATTTGCAAAAATAAATGATTTTAATTTTGATTTTGATACACTAATGTTATTAAGTAGCGTACGCCCGCGGCTCCGTCCGCTTGGAATTCGGTTTAGTATTAAGATATTGTTATGACTTCATGGGTTTAAACTTATTTGCGCGGTACTTCCCTTAATTATTTTTTCTAAATAAAAGTAGCCTAAGTTACTCCTTTTAATATCAGCTATCTGCCGGTAATAGTTAATCGTCCCACTCTATTCCAGGCTGTGGAATTCTTCGGCTGCATGGTCCCCATCATGTTGCTCTCGTTCGTGGTGTACATGACCGTGGAGGCGCCAGTGACGCACCTCAGCAAGTTGGCGCTCGCGGAACCGCGGCCGTCCCTGCAACACGATAAGAACAATAAAGCAAAATAGAAAAAAGACAAAAAACCTCTTTTGGTCAGGCCTCTCTTTCCCACTGGGCACTTTTGGCTCTTGCCCAGGGCTCCGCGACCGAAGAGGGCCCCCTAGTTCCTGACAGATCACCAACCGATGATGACCTATGAAAACTATGCATGTTGAGAAAATCAAGAGAAACTATTTTTTAAAATTAAATTCCAATGTAATAATCACATAATTATTGATAACCATTGTTTATACAAACTATTTCTATACCACACTAGTAAGATTTAAGATAAGATTTTTAATTATTCTTGTATTTTAATTAATAGTAGGCAAAAAAACCGTCAACCAAAAATTTTGCAATTACTTTTTCATTTATGCATTATTAATTATTTTATTATACTATTTTGTCAATGCATTGTTTTACTCCCCATTGTGCTAATGTGCCCAAGGCCTCCAATAGGTTGAAGACGCTGCTTTTGGTAGCAGCTCGAGTTGTGATATTTTTACGTACGGGGACAGGCAACAAAGGATTTTTTTAAATTTATTTACGGTATCTATACATTAACTATTTGAGAGTAATCGTGAATGTATAACAATAAGAGAGTTTGCTGCGGGTCTTCTGTAATCACTGAGTCATAGACCATTTTGTCTGTCAATATTAAGCTTCACACTATTCTGTTGTATCTGTAATCTGCTTTGAGACAAATCAATACGTTCATATTCATATTCTTATTCTAGTTTTGTATACAAAAAAAGGTAACCTGGAAGTTTAGCTGTTTCAGATATGTGGTAGTTCTACAAAGTAACTTTCTGGCAAGACCAGGAAAAAATGGTATACCTATATTTTGAGGAGTTAATCAATACAATGGTCACAAATAGAATGTATTCTAATAATAAGTAAAGTAATTTATTAATGAACAGTTGGAATTTATGAGAATAATACGCCATTATCTTTTCAACCTAATAAAAATATTACAAAATTAAACACCTCAAATCTCAAATTTATAAAATTCTGAATAACAGGGGATAGGCAGGCGCGTTCACGTTTACACTCACTTTCACTCTCTCTCTATCTCTTTCTCACACACACACAAACACACGCGCACACACACACACACACACTTGATGGATAGACTAGATAACTTGATAGCATTAATTATTTTTTTGCTTTTTTTTTGCAAAAAGCACAAAAATTATAGATTAATTTAAGGAAAACTTGTTATTGGCCTTACCAAAAATATTTATGTAGAATGTAAGTACTATTGTAACGCTGTTGTTTTTTTCAATAAAATAAAATAAATAACAACTATTTTATTTATAGCCTGTTTTTCGTTGCTTGCCTAATATTGACATTCCTTTTTAACGAAATAATTCATTTTAATATAAGATAGACACAAAAATAATGTCCCTAGTATTGTAATAAATCATTAAACCCAAAATTATTTTTATTCATACAGTTCGATGATTGTAAACATATTTTTGTAAAAAGACATGTCAAGATTGCTTACAATATTTGACAAGCAAAGAAAAACGGACTTCAGGTCGATACAGCCTGTTTCTATCTAGATATAGGTGTCCAACCCCCATTTTACCCCTTTAGGGGAACATTTTAAAAAATTCTAATGTAGCTCTAGACCTTATAAGGACCCAAGGTGCCAAATTTGGAATCTTTAGAACCAGCGGTTTGGGCTGTGCGTGATTGTCAGTCAGTCAGTCAGTCAGTTTCTTCTTTAAAATAATAAAATTAAAATAAACACACAATTTGAAAACTTAAGATAAACACTCTAGTCTCAAAAATATTAAAGGTTTCCAAACTAGGCTATGCCAGTATCTTGGGAAACCACCAGTAGGTAATAATAATTGGGGCAATAATATAGAAGTGGCAGTGGGCCGGGACTTATCACCTAGTAGAACTGACGGCCGGGCAGAAAAGTTTTAGAATGGAGGCCACATACCGGCAAGTGCAGCGTATGACACGGTTGTGGATAGACAACCTGGTAAAGATTGCAGGAAGCCGCTGGATGCAAGCCGCTTTCAACCGGCCAATCTGGAAGTCTCTCTCTTGATGGCTTCTTAACAAGCTCAAAGTCACCCAACGCGCTAATAGTAAGAGCTATGCTTTTTTAAGTGTTTCTTTGCGAGATAAGATCAGGAGACGTATTTTTGAAGCATTACAAATGGATCTTGAATTCGAACACGAAAATCATTCGTGTATGAAAATAGTTTCTATTGCTTCCGATTTTACGGATTTTTGAATCACTCCAAATAGGTGTTGCTATTAAATTGAAATCTTGTAACTATTTTTGTTTCACGCAGAAAATACTAGCAAAAACTCATAACGAACGTAAATATATATAGTTAATATGTCAAATTTCTTTCAGACATATGTTCACTTGTTAATATGTCAAATTTCTTTCAGACATATGTTCACTTGTCAATGACGTTCTTCCGTACTTTCTACTAGTAGAAATCGAAAAACGAGTGGGTAGGACCACTCGTTGCTGGTAGGTAAGGTATTTGCATGCGAATCTTGCGATTTCGTATTCGGATTGGAATTCGCATGATTCAAAAATACGTCTCCTGATTCTGGTCACAACCTATAGGCTCGGAAACTAATGGGCCGATTTTGATTTAGTTTTTACTGTTTGAAAGAAGAAAGTGCGACTTAAAATCTAATCGCCATTGCTTTTAAGCACAACTTCAGGTACAGCTTTAACTCTCTTATCTATGAAGTTCCACATAAAGTAGAAATCAAGATTAATGGTCGACTGTCGCATTAAACGGATCGGGGACCAAAGGGCCGTCTGTTACTAACTTGATAGCATAAATGCTGATTGGTGACCATAGCCAAAAGCGACACAAAGAAAACTTTCAGCGTATCATTTTGTTTTAAAATAAACAGACAGGTATCCAATATACAGGGTGTTTGGTAGGGAGCTGTACATACGCCTAGGGTAGAAACTAGGGATGGTCTGCTACCTTCCCCCGCCCATTATACATATTGACCTTGACCGCAAGGTTTTATTTTAATGACTTTTATTTTTAAAGAAAAATCTAAAACTAATCAAATAAAATCATCATCATCATCATAATAACACTTTTAGCATATCATTAGAAAGGGTATGACTGGGGATGTTTTAAAAAAATCAGAAGAACTCTAACCCTGTTAGTTTTTTTTAAACCATATAGAAAGTTGCCCATAAAATTATTTTTTTACCTTACTACGGTACTTCAGGCCCCATAACTTTTCTTCTCTACAATTATCTGGTGTGAAATTATTTTTTACAGTACCTACACTAAGACTCTAAAGATTAAAACAAGACCATTAGCAGACCTATCCTATGCATAGATTTTGAGCTACAGGTAGTTTTAGTCAAAAAAATCGAATTTTCCTTAAAAATATAAAAATATAATTAAAATAAAACCTGGCGGTCAAGGTCAATATGTATAATGGGCGGGGGAAGGTAGCAGACCATCCCTAGTTTCTACCCTAGGCGTATGTACAGCTCTCTACCAAACACCCTGTAAATTAATCTCAATTTTTTTTGGGGATGAAACACCACTTTAAGGAGTAATCACGAAAGCCTATATTTACCTTCTGTTCTAAACTTTCTCGCTAGCGGAGAAGGCGGTTAGGAACGCCTTTCGGCTTAGCATACCCTTTCCTGATAACTCATTATTGACATTTTGTTAAAATCATAGTAAATATTATTTACTTATAGTTTTTATTCATAGGCATCTAAGAAAAAACATAAAATTTGTGGAGTACAGCAACGGCAGGTCAAGTTAAAGGTCATAAAACCGATTTTCAACTTTAAGTCAGACTCGTATTAGAGATCAATAACGTAACGTAAGAGAAAATTAAACGTAAGTTCTATGTGGTAGATTGACGAGCTGTTGCAATGTATTCGCTAAAAACCAGTTAGAGACTATGGTTTTAACTGATATACAACGAGGCAAGATCTTTGAGTAGGTATCTATCCTGTGCTCAAAGGGCAAGATGCTCAGAGGGCAAAGCTTGCTGCAATCAGTCTGTCTTTGTCAACGCCAACGAGACATCAAAATAGAATAATGTTTCCTAGCATAAGGCTGCAATTATTTAAGCGAAGCCCCTATTGCATGGCTATTAAAACATATAATAAGTTGCCTGAATTTTTCAAACATTTGCCTAGAGTTATGTTTAAAAAACAGTTGCATGCCTGGCTTCTAAATAAATGCTATTACTCAATACAAGAATATTTTTGATGACAAATAATTAATTATTATATAGCTTTTTCTTGACATATTTTAATCATAATATAATATTAATTCCTCGATAATGATAATCCTTTTGACATTGAAGTTCTTTAATATTGCTGTATTTTTTTATAATTATGTACATTAAATATCAACTTTTTATATTTGCATGACTAATTAGGTCAAACATGTGGACATATCATTTGTAAAACATCTTGTAAAACTATGTTAAAAGCAAATAAATATTTCTGATTTCTGATTTGTCTAACCGAAAAAGGAAAAGGTTCTTAATTCGTCGGAATCTTTTTACCGGAAAAATTTCGGGCATTGTGCAATGGAACTGCACAATCTATAAATCTACGTTCCACCACCAAGGAGAACCTCGACGAAAATCTACCTCAGTTATTGTCTTATGAATAACTTATGATAAATTCAAAGTAAAAAGCTCCCTTCTTGATAAGAAGTGCTTCAACGAAGACCACAACGTTACTTAATATGTGACATACAGAGACGATAAGAACAAGATAGACCGAACCTTCAAAGTAACCAAGTCAAGGCATTCAAACTCATCTGAAATCACAAAGTCATCTGATTTGAGTCGTCGGACAGCGTGCGCTACACGGAACGGACGTCGTAAGACCTTCTATTTTCCCATTGAAAAAAGCCGTCAAACAAATGCAAAAATTGTTCTAAAAGCAGAAAAGAGATGGATCAGTCTTATTTCAGGTGCATAATTTTAAAAAATCTTGATTTTTAATTATTCATCGAAATCTTAAATACCTCAATTTGAAACTCAAAACCTCAGTATAAGGACTCAGTGTTGCCACTATTACCACAGCGTGAACTCACCCCGCTGAAATCAAATAGCTTATTGAAAATTGAAATTAAGTGATACGTGTCTCTTTTAGGGTTCATTTATGTATGTCAGTCTAATGAAACATTACACCATTTTTAAGTTCTTCTTTATACCTGCCCTCTGTAACCCTTGTGTAGTGGTTCTCACTTTAGTTTACAAAAAGAGCACTCGCGGGTTCAAATCCCGGAAGATGTTTGTGTGATGAACACGATCATCAATTTGAACCCGCATCTAGGATATAATAGTTATCAATTTTCCAGTCGATACAATAAAAGCTTGAAATTACGTCATGAGTTCGTGATACATGAAAAAGCTGTTTTATATCACTTCTAAGAAGTGACATTGTAATTTAAAATTCACACTGTATGTGATGTGATTAAACCATTGTTAACGTGAAAACTGTATATACCTATAGCTATAGATTTATATAAGTAGCGTACTCGTCGAGTTTCTTACTCATGAAAGTCACAGATTTTAGGCCTCCAAAATAAAATGAGTAAATAGCCTTTTTTATTGTCGATTATGATCATTCAATAAATAAATCAATCTTACAAAACTCGCTTCCTGCTTTCATTTATACATCTTCATTTCATTTAAAAATACAAGAAATTATACTTTTTATTTTACCCTAAAATCAGGGTAAGAAATCTAATCATTGTAACATAACACACACATTAGTATTCGTATACGTACACGGAGGTCACGAACACAGCGCGAATAACCGACTTCACTTGACTATTCTGACAGGTTCTGTCTATCTTTTTCTGATCGTCTCTGGTGACATACCAAACATCTCGTGGTCCACACGAACAAAGTCACAGCTATTTTATTTTTATTTTTTATTTTATTTATTGAGAAACTCAACAGCTTTATTACAATAAACATGTTAGCATAGTTTTACAAAAATGACTTAGCCAATAACAGTTTCATAACATGCTTACTTTTAAGTATTCGTACAAAGTTTCATACAAGTAACAGCAACGTTAAACAGATATGTACAAAGGTGCTAGTTATAACTAAGTAAGAGTATTGTGAATTGTAAGATGTATTTGAAATAGCGCCGGTTGCTGCACCTGTCAATTAAGAGAAGTCACTAATTGGATCGTGGCGCCTTATGCCTTTATGCGACAGCATGGGCGTCAGTGAAAACCTGACAGGTGCCTGCAGGCAACCGGTACCATCACATGAATACAGGTATAAGGATTTTTTTCTTTAGTTAATATGTGAACATTTTTTAAATTAAGTATTTCTCTTTAATATAGGTATATTATAGGTAAGTATGAGACGGGACCTTTGTGCTGCTGCAACACTGCTTACTGTATTAAGAATGTGTAATAGTTCTGTGTTTATTATGTACTGTGCATTTGTACTATATTTTGTGGCAGCAAATTAAACGTCATTCATTCATTCATTCATTCAATAAGTATTAAGTTTAAGCTAGTCTAATAATAATCGTCTACATTATAATATCCTTTTTTTATAACTTTTTTTTAGTGTAGGTAAATTTGCAGTTGGATGTGCAGAAGATCCTGTTCAAGCTATTCTCGAGCTGCACCAAAAGAGGTGGTTTATCTTTTCTATTCTGTTTTGTTGTCCTTCTCGTGTTGCAGAGAGGGCCGCGGTTCCGCGAGCGCCATCTTGCTGAGGTGCGTCACTGGCGCCTCCACGGTCATGTACGCTACGAGCGACACCATCATGATGATAGCCAAGCAGCCGACAAATTCCACTACCTGCAAGAAAGCGTTATATATTATAGTAATGAATTTATTCAACAAACGATGGTTTTGACTTAGGTCTTATTTTGTCTGATTAAAAATTGCGAAAAACATGCACATTAACGTCATTTTAGTCATCCCAGTATAACCTAACCCCGTCAAATTAGACATACAAGGTTACTATCATTTGCATAGAGGTAAAAGTTTGTAGGAATGTTCATGTTCAGAACAGCATTTTCAATGAAATGTGACTAGTCCCCATTGATTCCACATAGATCTGCAAAAAATACTCAAGATCAAATTTCGCAAAAGTAGTTTATTCGGAAATATTTTTATTAGACTTATCGTGTGCATCTTCAAAAAAGAAGAAGGTTCTTAATTCGACTGTATGTTTTTTTTGTATAATGTTAAGCGATTACTCCGCCAAATATGAATTGATTTTGATGATTCTTTTATTACAATAAGTACCTAACATTTTAATTCCGATGTTGAGAGTTAACTTCGGAAATCAGTATAGGAATTGAAACCTTCCGATATTTAGAATGCCCTTGTTCAAGTCAAGAGTATCCCATGATTACGACACCAGAATAAAGCAGGCTTACTTTCTACTGCACCCGGCTTCATATTAATATTGTTATTTTGTTAAACGACTTTAAAAAAGAGGAGATTCTCAATTAGACTCAAATGATTACGTATTGTTAAGAACTGAACATCAAAAATTTGTAATTAAAATAAAAGTTTTATAAAAAACGAATGCATATTATAACTCTCCACGGCTGCAATGATTCTTTATTCCATATAAATTATTTTTGTAAGCAGCGACCAAATAATGCATTATTTTATATCAAATTTGATTATCATAAAAAGGTTATATTAGCGAAGATAGAGATAGCTGTTAAGAACTTTTAAAGAGGAAAAATTCCGTTGTACATGGTTTTTGCGTATCTTCCTGCGTGGATCAGACTTCGATTAAAGGTTTTTAAGCCATCATGGACTTCCGACATTCCGCCGGGAAAACAGTGAAGTGGCCATTCGTTTACCACATGGGAAAGGGCCTGGTTAGGTGCTCCGTAGTCGCACTGCGGTGACTCCCTTAATCCCCATTTGTGGAGGTGGTAGTTAGTTTTCCCGTGGTTGGAACGAAATCAGTTTAGTCGAGTCCAGGATTTACGGTCCGAGTCGAAACCGGGCAGCTTTTTAGTGGGGTCTGATACGATATTAATATTTTTTAAAAGGCCACACTCTGAACGCTAGGCCTCCACTAGATCAAACTGGTTTTTAATCCGCTCGTCGGTCCAGATTGGGGACCTTGAAGACGGGAATATGGAAGCTCCCTGATGGGCATAGGTTTGGAGCGGTTTAGCTGGAAACATTTCTTCCATTCGTTGGCAGCTGCTCTACATCTACGAAGCTCAGGCGGTGGGATGTGCGTTAGTACGGGAAGACATTAAAGTGGGGTTAATTTTATTGCTCCCGATTTAGGCGCATGACTTCGTACAGCTGAGTGTCGATCTTATTTCTGTGGATACTGCAATACAATACAGGCAGTACATATCATAATGCTAAACAGTTATAGATAAAGAAAGAAGGTATTTCAGAAAGATCCTGAAGCCATCCCGTCAACATTTTAACCCAACGTGTAAAAATAGTTAGGGATTATGGTATCGCCCATTATGAAGATCGCTAAGTTGCTGCCCTACTTTTGGCAATAGTTCAAAGTGCAAGCGCAGTGAAAGTGACGTCAATCGACAAAACTAATGCTGAGCGAGGGACCCCTTTTAGGCACATTGTGATTGAATAGACATTTAAGTAATTTTCTTTTATGTTTGGTGCCAAAATAAATAAAATAATCTATTTTTAATCTAGTATGTAGGTACTTATTTTCATAAGAACTGTGATCAATCTGTCATTCTATAGACGCTTCGATTAGGTCTTATCTCTGTACAATTGATTCATGTAACTTTCATAACCTTTAAATTAACTATGTTCTAAGTATTTTTTTTTCTTGATCTTCCAACTGTAGCAACTGTAATTCACGTATTATGTCCACTTCTATACTTGTGAAAGATAATTCGTAGAAAACTCGCCTGTTGCACCATGGAATGGTGTGTAAGAGTGGAGCGGGTGCCACCGATGTAGCGCATTACGAGCACGTGCAGCGTGTACACGCAGTACGACAGCTTGGCCAGCGGCACGAACCCGCGCCACTCCAGCACGCCGCGGAATAACGCTGCAAAGCGCAAAGTAAAAAATAAAATATACCAAGTTTGGTTTGGTTCGGTTCGGTTTGGTCACGTGTGGTTTGATTCAGATTGGTTTGGTTGGGTTTGTTCGAGATTGGTTCTGTTGGGTTTACTCCAAAACAGGGCTTAAAATAACGTTAAAGATCAGGTATCGTGGATACCTTTATCATACCAAGATTACGTTTATAGCAAATGTAATGTTAATGCTTGGTAACGATACTCGGTCGGCCTTTTACCGGTAAACTGACTTAACGTTATTGATGATTTTATCGGTAAATGGTAACGTACGTACCAAATGAATACTAAGTACCTACCATTAATTACCGTCATTGCTTTTCATCTTTTTCTTTCAAGGAGCTAAAGAATATTTAAACATTATGTGAAGAAAACACAGCCAAGGTAATCAAGACTACGAAAGAAGCCTACTAACGGGTTGGCAACGACGCATTAGGTAACGGAAAAAGTATCAATACTTAATTATAACGTAAATTTTTACCATTATCATATTGGAACCGATACTAAACTACCGTTAACTATATTTTAACTTTTATTTTATTTTATTTTGACCGGTCAATCTGGAAGTCACTGGGGGAGGCCTATGTTCAGCAGTGGACGTCCTATGGCTGAAATGATGATGATGACGATAATAAAAACATTGTTACACAGCGATACTTCTAATGTGAATTTAGTAACGTTAGTAAGCCCTAATTACTTTTAAACTTTCTCGTTGCATGATTAATACACACTAAAACGGGAATTAACGCGATCAGCAATAGGTACATATTTTACCTTTTAGCCCTGCTTCAAATCAGCTTTAATAATATCTAGGAACGGGAGTCGTGAAAAAGTGCTAGAAGGTAGACGCAGTTATTTATGTACTTACATTCAATCTTCAGTATGACGCCGAGGATGATGAGCATGAGGATGACACCAAACAGTGGCTTTGCGAGTGTGAACAGCGCCCGCTGCAGCAGAGACGCGCGCGGCCCGTCCTAGTTGCAGATGTTATTAGTGCATAATATCGCAAATAAAGTATCCGAAACAGTAGACATCGTATCCAAATAATCCAAAAATTCGTTTATCCCATACGAAATTTGAAAATTTCGTAAGAACTTGAAAGAACCCTATTAAATGAAATAAATATTATTTATTCTCTATATAGTTACTTACGAGTAAAAGGTTTAAATCTTTCCATTAAAATATAGTAAGTATTTTACTCGGAATAATGTTAGTAGTGGTGCATCGATAATTATTATTGATTTGAGTATGTTTTTCAGGCGGCGAGGGTGAAAATCTATGTAAAAAGTATAACTAGCGTTCATTTATATTTTTTTATATTTAGTTTAAACAGTGATTTACAAATTAATAAAGCCTTACAGACACTAGCTATTTATTTTCGTGTAAAAAATATATTTAAAGACCCAAAATCTAATTACGGTGGAATGTCCGACCTCCATTTGATTACATTCATTGTTTTATTTCAAGCTTCTGGTACATTTATTTAATTAAAGAATAATTTAATCTTAAAATACATGAAATGAAACTGTCAAAAGAAGCATAAGGAATAATTTATCTAAATTTTACAGTACTTTAAACAGGCTTTATAATATGTCTAACACGAAAGGACAATAACGATGGCGCAATTTGAATCCTCCTCTACTTGTTACGACACGCTTTGAGAGATGCCAAGATATGATGCCCTGCACCGCCCAGTTGTGTCCTCGCAAACGGAGTGTAAGGACGTGTGACGCGCTGAGCAGTTTTCTCGCCAATCACGAAAGTACTTGCTGCGGTGGCGCAGGAATATAAATGTATCTAATTCCGATGGCATGTGAATAAAGTAAAACTTACAGGCAGGTTAACAAGAAATTTTATAGACAGTTAAAGATTAGGTATACTGTCGTTATGGCAAATTAAAAACTCGTGTAGGAATAATAGGGTTCGCTAAAATTTTAAATTTGTTGCTGATTCTAAGTCCGATGGCGCAATTCCAGTGGCTCCGGTGGCACAATGTAGTGACACCGTAATTAGACAGTGCCACCGGGATTGATATGATTACTTCTCTGATTAATATATCTGGGTGCAAGGGGCCCAACCAAGACCTTTTGGGCCCAAACCAACCTCACCTGTCAGTCGGTGCACCTGCTGAACAACAGACGAGGCTTTGGCGCAGGTTTTCCCTTTGGGGTTGGGAGGTCAAACGGCAGTCGCTCCTATAAAAGCCATCCCTGCCACACAACCATGGTGCGTACTCGAAAAGAAAATGTCACCGATACGGTGGGCACGGCCAAAGACGCAAGCCCCACAACGGAAACTCACCACTTTAAACATTGGCACGCTAACCGGATGCGCGAGGGAGTTGGCCGACGTACTTTTCAGGCGGAGGGTGGACGTGGCGTTCCTGCATGAGACTCGGTGAAAAGGCAGCAAAGGTCCCGGTTAATTAGGAATGGCTACAAACTGATCTACACGGGTGCACTTAGTGGAGCGAATGGGGTGGCCGTGATTTGCTCCGAAGGATTGCAGGACGACATTCTGGAAATGAAATGCTACAGCGATCAGCTGATGGTCGTGGGGGTGCTTGTTGAAGGGGTTGTCGTTACCCACTTGATAAGTGCTTACGCGCCACAGGCCGGTTGTGGCGAAGCTGATAGGATGGCGTTCTGGGATCTACTTGGTGGAGTGCTTAGTGGTATCCCGTTGTCGCAGAGGATTGTTGTGAATGATAAAATATAATTAATTATATTGACATTATTCGAGACATGTACCGCAGCTCCGATTCCATGATTCGGACAGCTGTTGGCGACACCAAACCGTTTCCCATCACCGTCGGAGTACACCGGGGTTCCATCCTCAGTCCGTTTCTGTTCAGTGTGATATTAGACGTTGTGTCAGACAGCATCAGAGACTCACATGAGCAGCCACCATGGCTGCTGATGTATGCTGACGATATCGCACTGTTGGACGCGGACAGGGTCAGCTGGTGAGACGGGTGAACGAGTGGAAGCAGTCGCTTGAGAGGTGGTCTAAAACTCAATGTGGCGAAGACCGATTACCTGGCCTGTCACTCTACAGATCCAACGCCCGTCCGCATAGGCGGAGACAAGGTCGAGCGAACGGACCAGTTTAAATACCTTAGATCTGTACTTCACGCGGCGGAAGACATCGATTGCGACGTCAAGGTACTCATTGCTGCTCCGTGGGCCAAATGGCGAGAGGTGACTGGTGTCATTTGTGACCCCAGAATGCCGGTTAAGCTGAAAGGACATATCTAGAAGTCCATCATTAGGCCTGTCCTTTTATATGGCAGCAAAGCAAAAGCTGCTACTTGAGCGACACAAACAGGAGCTGCGTGTCACGGAGATGAATCTGCTGCTGTGGATGTGCAGAGTCACGCGAAAAGACCGCGTGAGGAACTTGCGCTTCCGCGGTAGCCTTCGTGTCCGTGATATTGCAGATAAACTGCAGGAGAGTCGCCTACGCTGGTACGGCCATATTTTGCGGAAACCGGCAAGCTACGTAGGAAACAAATGTCTGGCCGTGCCACCACCGCCAGGTCCTGGCAAAAGGGATAGACCCAAGAAATGCTGGCTTGACGTCGTGAGGGCTGACATGCATGCCAATAATCTCACAACTAGAGACGCTCAATACCGTGCGAAGTGAAGGAGTAAATCAAGGAAAGCGGACCCTGGGCACCAAAGCAATGGCTTTGGACTCAACCGGGATTGATCGTATAGAAGAAGAAGAAGAAGATTGCACTTTCCTAATGTAAAAAAAAACCATTAAAAATAAATCGACATACAAAAATACAACCAAAGATTTTGGACAGGAAGGTGATTCTGATGATAATTATAATATTTTTGACTAAGGCGTGATGCTGCATAACGTTAATTTAGCACATTACATTTTTGTTAATTTCGTCAAGTTATGTTTTTTTTATTGAAAACCTCTGTTGCCGAGAGGCGAGCATACCGGACTTAGTGTCGCTATCTCTGAAGTTCCGGGTTCAAATCCCGGTCGGGTCAATGTAGAAAAATAACTTTTTTATATTGTCTCGGGTCTGGGTGTTATGGTACCTGTCGTTGTTTCTGATTTCTATAACACAAGTGCTTAAACTACTTATCACAGAATGAGAGCAATTGTATGTGATGTTGTCCAATATTTATTTATATTTATTATTTATTTATTATTTTGTCATTTCCATATTCTGGTTATAAATCATACAGTTTCATTAAAATAAAAAATATTTTGTCTTTGATATTCCTAACTTTGCTGGTGGCATACATCAATTCCGGTGCAATGGTTTTAAATTCCGGTGGGTCACAAATAATTTCGGTGGCTTTCAATAGTTTCAAATAGATATATTGCAAGAAGTATTGATTATTTTTTTATTTCTACCATATGACTGATTATTAGAGCTCACAAACTATCATTTAGGCAACAAAAAATAACGAAAAGAAGAAATGAAAATTTGCCACCGTAATTAGGCAAAAATCGATATTGTTGAAATTGACCCACTGAAGCATTACGCGACATTTACGGTCCCTGAACTGACTGTAAGAAAATAAGAGAACCCAGGTGCGCGAGACGACTCGTACTTATTTCGATGAATTTATTTGCAAATGACAGACGGGAAACAGTGATTCATGATGTCTGAATATGTTAACTCTAGAAGCGCAGTTAATTACTTATTCATTTACAACAGTCAATGGAACAACTTACATGAAAGACGCAATAAATATATTTGAAAAAGTTTTTAAAAATCATGAAACTAGCACTCTGATGACTGATTTGTTAAGTGTTGTTGGCTAAATTATTGCTGAAATGAGCAAATTGATAAAACTGTTCGTCGGTCTGGCGTTCCTCGCCCACCAGGGGACGACCACAGATGTAATTTATAAATTAAGTAGTAAGTAATGACACTTTTTTACACACATTTATTATTAGCTACAGTTCTATAATGTTTGACCAAAACCCTTTTGGCTAATATTATCTTCACAAACAACGATCATCAACCATTTTATTTTTAAAACTTTTTTAATGTATTGCTTTTAGAAAATTAGTAGACAAACAGTTACTTTACAAATGCTTTACCTTATTTTGTAAAGAAGAAAAAAAATACTATCACATTATCTGCTTTTTTCAACGCTTCGAATCGATTTTTCAGTTCCAACTGGAACGCTTCGAAGCCATGCTCGGTTTGAAACAGTGTCGGACGTAAAACAGACATAACCATGCGACTTCTTTCCAGCTTGAGGTTGATGTTTAGAGTGCCTATTACAAGGCGGTGATTACTTCCAGTGTTAAACCTGTTGATAACGGAGAAAATTCTAAATATGAGCCGCTTATCCGTCATAATGAAGTCTATCTTATTCTTCGTCTTGCCATTGGGACTCCGTCAGGTCCCCTTTTTTTGGTTTCTTGGTAGAAGCCCCTGCATGTTGAGAATGTTGACCAGCATTTGCCTCCTATAGTTTCAGCTTCCATAGCCGTGTAGTCCAACGTACGATTCGCCACGTTCCTGTACTTTGGCATTGAAGTCTCCAATGACAACAGTGAAGTGAGTCTTGGTGGTCGTTTGTATGATATCCTCGTACATGGTCTCGACCGCATCTGCAATTTGGGACCAGGGAGCACAAATAAAAGATGTAATCAGGTCGACCGATGTTATAATAGTGTCTCATATTAGCCTTCCATATATCATAAAAAAGGTTAAGCCTAAGGTTACCGTGTCCTCTTCCTGTCTTCGGACTTCGGACAAACCTAGAACGTGCCAAAGTCAAAGTCAAAAATCATTTATTCAATTTAGGACAAAATTGCCACTGACATTGACAGAACGTCAATAATAACATTATAGGCCCTTAGGGGGCCAGAACATGTCTCCTTATTTTTTGGGCCCTACTAGCGCTTCGAGACAAGACACAGACAATCTGACAAGTGCCGAGAGGAAACGCCGGAACAAACTCAGTCACCACTAGCTGCCACACAAAAAATATAAATAAAAAAAAACAGGTAGGTACATCAGTTTAGTGCAGGCTGGACTGACCATACATTCTTATCATCAAGATAGTCTTGAATTTTATAATACCCCTTAGACATCAGTGTAGTTTTGACATGTGACCTAAATTTATTAATAGGAAGTTCGATAACATTGTGAGGTATATTATTGAAAAATTTAATACAATTTCCCAAGAATGAATTACTTGTTTTGGCAAATCTAAAGTTTGGAACTACAAGTTTGTTTTTGTTTCTTGTGTTATTATGAATGAATATCACTTTTTCAATAAAAAGATCTAAATTTTTGCTTACGTACAAGATATTATCAAATATGTATTGAGAGGCCACAGTGAGTATGTTAATTTCTTTAAAGAATCTCTCAGGGATTCGCGCGGACTAAGTTTGTATATAGCACGAATGGCTCTTTTCTGTAAAATAAAGATGGTATCGATGTCCGCAGCAGAACCCTACAAGAGAAGACCATAAGGCATAATACTATGAAAGTAACTGAAATACACCAGCCTTGCCGTTACAACGTCAGTTAGATGTCTAATTTTTCTAACCGCAAAGGCAGCTGAAGCAAGTCTCCCAGCCAGAGTGTCAACATGTGGTCCCCATTGCAACTTCGAATCTAATGTAATGCCCAGAAAAACAGTGAAGTTTGATAGATCAAGTTTTTCACCACTTAGTAAAATTACTGTGTTAGCTTGTTTCACGTTAGGCATAGTAAATTTAATACTTTGGTTTTTTTTTATTAAGAAGTAAGTTGTTACTTGTGAGCCAATTTAATACCTTAGAAAGAGCTCCGTTTACATCGCCAAATTCGCCCCTTTTTATTTGAAGATTAAAGAAGTATCATCAACAAACAGAACTATCTTACAGGAGTCTTTAGAATAGAAAGGGAGATCATTAATATAGATCAAAAATATCAACGGTCCTAATATTGAGCCCTGGGGCAGTCCCATTTGAAACGGGGCGCCAGAGGAGTTAGTACCATTAACGTTTACTGTTTGTAATCTGCCTGAGAGCAGAACAATTTTGATGCGTTATTAGATACACCGTAATGTTTTAGCTTCATAATAAGTGTTTGGTGATCAACACAATCAAACGCCTTCGATAAATCACAGAACACACCTATCGCATCATGTTTATCTTCATACCCACTTTATCTTGCCTCTTTAACTTCTCTAGTTCTACCTCGAGTTCCACCAAACTTTCGTCTAATTGTAGGCTGCGTCCATTCCTTTCCTTTTCAAAATTCTTTATTAAAATAATACATTTAGGTACAAGTACACTATAACTAAAACCAATAATATAGTAACACTTACATATGACACGAAAAACACTTTACGAGGCAAAATACCTTTAAAAGCTTTTTACACTGTTTTTTTTTTTAAACTTTTTTCAATAACTAACACCATTAATATAACATCTTAATCTATTTATATTACGAACTTTTTAGTGTGAAGTCCATATTTTAAAAGTGATAAATTATCATTGTTCATACATTAGCAATAAATAACTGTTGACGGTAATAGCAAAAGTTTATATGCGACAAAAGTTCGCGACCTTTCGCGCTTTATGTTGGACGCAGTACGCGGGCTCAAAGTAAACTGGACACGCTAGCAGGACCGGGCTCGCGCGAACAGTGCGCGACGTCACGTGTAGTGATGGGGTAAGCGGTAAGTCCCATAGGTGTCGACATATGGCAAATTTCGTATTTTTGTACGTGCAATATTAGAAATTAAAGGATTACTATGACTTTTTACATTATTAAAGAATTTACATGTAAGTTTTAGAATAAAGTTATACAATGTCAAAAAATGTATCGCTTCGTGCAATTTTTGAATATTGGTCTGAAATTGAGTATTAAAGGCAATTTTTAGGGCTTTGTTTTGAACCACTTGCAGAGACTTGTGATTAGTTCGGCAGGTAGTGTTCCACACGGGACAGGCATAAGTTAGGCAAGGCCGTATAAGAGTTGTGTAGATCCGCAATTTCGTTAACGGGCTAAGACAACTACGACGATTGAAGATGGGACTTAGGCCACTCATTGCAGAAATGCCTTTCGTTTTAAGGTCATTTAAATGCTTGGTCCACCTTAACCTCCTGTCAAAGGTTATTCCGAGGTACTTCACAGAGTCCCTCCAAGGAATTGAGTGCTCACCTAGTTTTAACGTTCTGGAAGGTGCCTTATGTTTGCGACTAAACATAATTGCTTCCGTTTTGGTCTCATTTAGTTTGAGTTTCCACTTATGGAAATAAGATTTGAGATTATATAATGACAGCTGCAGTCTACTTATGACAAGATCTTCATCCGAAGATGAAGTAAGAGATGCAGTGTCATCAGCAAAACAGGCAAGGCTTGTATGTGGTTGTTTTGGGATATCGTGTACGTAGAGAGTAAACAGAAAGGGCCCAAGAATAGACCCTTGAGGCACACCAGCTGGAATGTTTCTGAGTTGTGAGCAAGCTTGCCCGATGAAAACCTTAAAGGTCCGATCAGAAAGATAGGACTGTATCATTTTAACTAATTCAATTGGTATATTTAGAGTTAACAGCTTATGAAGGAGGCCTTCGTGCCACACGGCATCAAAAGCTTTTTCTATGTCAAGCAGGAACATTCCAGTGGATTGACGTAAGTTAAAGTGGTGAGAGACATGTTCAGCCACTCTGACCAGTTGGTGGCTTGTGGAATGAGCCGTCCTGAAGCCAAACTGCTCATTAGGCAGTACATGAGCTGATACTTTACGGAGACGAGTGTAAATGGCTGCCTCAAATAGTTTGGCTATGGCCGGTAAGAGGCTGATTGGGCGATAACTCACAGGTATTTTTTCATTTTTGTTGGGCTTTTTGATTGCAATAACTTTGGCAGACTTCCAAACCGCTGGAAAGTAACTCAGACGAAGACACCCGTTCATGATTTTTGATAAGTAGACTACAGCCCTCTGGGGTAGGTTTTTTAACAAGGCATTATGGATGTTATCTTCACCAGGCGCTTTGCGTCTTTTAAGTTTGCGAATAAGACACCATATCTCATGGGGGCGTATGAGAGGAGGAATCTGCCTGGCCTCACGGTGAGAATTTAAGGTATTCATAGAATCTTTGACTCTAGAAGACAGCTCGTTGTCATGCCAGTCATAAGTTAGGAGCATATTCGACTTGAAGGTATCGGCAAGCAATTCGCATTGTTCTAAGGTGTTACTAGTTAGCGAACCATCCGCTTTTATAAGAGGAGGGGTCACCGTTGATTTTATTTTTAGTGATTTAACTAAACGCCATATATCGGAACTTGGGTTATCAACTTTTGCCAGTTTTCCATTCCAGACATAATCCATATGCTTTTGTATTTTAGATTTAATAAGATTTTGAAGAAAGTTTATTTCATGGCGAATCGTTTTTCTGACGTTTGAATCAAGCGTACCAATGAGGTCCCGACGCAAACGGTTCCGAGATTTAATCAGTCTCTGTATATACCACGGTAGTTTTTTATTTTTATTAAGAGATCTAGTTTCCATTGGTATATACAGATCACGGGCTTCAACCAAGCTGTTGTTAAAACGAGATAAGTCTGCATCAATTTCCTCACGTGTACGGCAGACGCTGGAGTCTAGGGAAAGGACATTGTTAAGATGTGTACGAAACTGCCTCCAGTCGCCATCATTGTAATTAAAGCATCTTACAGGTGGTCTAAGAGCAACTCGGCCACCAATGGTAAAGAGCAGTGGTAAGTGATTTGATGATAAACAATTCAGTGCATCAATTTGGCTTATGTTGTGGATATTTTTGGATATAACTAGGTTTGGATTTGTTGGCGTAAGATCAGAACGATAGTGTAAAAGGGTAGGTGTGCTACTTGCATGAATTGAGAAATCGGATGACATCATATGCTGGAACAGCTTGTTACCGTGGGAATTTTTAATTCCAGGTATCCATAGATGATGATTAGCGTTGAAATCACCCATAACAACAACATTTTGATCAAGTGCCAGAATATTATCTAGATCGCTAGTTATCAGTGGGAGATTTGGAGATTGATAAGCAGACACGAGTATATATTCGCTACCAGATATTAACACCCTGATTCCAACTACTTCAAGATGCTGCGTAGAGGGCATTGTTACAACACTATGTTCAATATTTTGTTTGACTAGTATAGCGACACCTTGACCACGACCGCTACTGTGCTTATCTCGCCTGTAGTGATCGTATCCCGGGGTCACAAGAGAGGAAGTGGGACTCAAACGAGATTCACTAATCGCCACAATGTCAACACCTAAAGCATCCGCCAAATCCATTAACTCATAAATTTTACCACGAACGCCGTCGGCGTTCCAACATAATAGTTTGAGATTGTGATCACACACATTGACCAAGGTGCGTCAGCACCAACATAACTTTGTCGAGCAGTGAATTGCAAGCGACAAATTTACTTTTAAGGTCTCTGACAGCAGTCAGAATTGTAAGGATTTCTTTAGTAACTAGGTCATTATTTTCAGTTGATTTGTCTTGCTTGGAAGGTGCGTTGGTGCTGGAACCTTGATCTATACTCTTACTGTCTAAAGTCTGGTGCATTAAACCTGTTTCTCTGGCTATCTCTTCATCAAAAACGGTTAACTGGTGCAGATTCTTGCGCTGGGGTTGTTGCTTAATTGCATCAGCCCACGACTTGCCAGGTATGTATGTTGCGGGTTTCCGTGACTTGCGTTGATTCTCTTGATGGTCGCGGATTCGTTTTACATAGGAGAGCCTTACACTGCATTCTCTGTAGTTTGCTGCTGCGTCCATTAAAGGTCGCTAGAGTCAACTTGTTGTGACATCCGTAGCTCGGGGATTCTTCGCACCCCCTACCTCACAGTAACCTGGAATAATGGGGCGGCCGAGAACTGGGGGCCGTACTGTTCTGGGACTCTTCATAGGGGGTATATGCCCATATGGGCATATGCACCACGCTGGGCAAGCGGGTTGGTAAGTGCAGTGCTGAGTCTCGTGCCGACAACGCTGCTACCCGTCATCGGCCGAAGGTATTTGACTCGGCATGTAAATAGTTATACCGCTATCGATTCGGTCGTCAGAGCCTCGTCCGTCTGTCATCAGGGTGCACCACGAGCAGTTGAGGATGACATTTGGGACAAAAGATGTAGGGTGTCCCTTTACCACATTTTTTTTCTGTGACCGGCCAGCAAAAAAAATATTATTTATTTAATAAATAACTTTGTTATTTAAATTTTTCATCGCGCTGTTTTTTAAGTTACTAAGTACTAATCTTTGAGTGTAGTTTATGTAGTCACTTCCCACTTTTTAGCTGCGCAGTGATTCGCCTTAAACGCAACAAGTAACGGCGTCATTTGCCGATTTAGCAATTCGCATAGGATTTTTTTTTATTTGCTAGGGTTTAGGTGTGCTGCTGACTGGGACCCTTGGTACTAAGACATACAAAAGCCCGTGCCGTTCCGCGAGATTTTGTGTCCGTGAGCGATGTGTGCGTTGCTCTAGCGCGGATTTTATAAATCTTAACTTCTGATAACCATAATAAATATAATGATGATGATGCTGATGCACACTTTGATATAAACACATAGAATACTGAGATGAACAATGTTTATCCGTTTCCAGAGGAGGATTATGCCAGAATGCCGGTGAAAGTGCACACGGACCGCTTTGCGCACTGCTTGAGCCAGCCGGGCGGGGTGTTCTGCACCGCGCGAGCCGACCTTGTCTCCGACGGGCCCAGCGAGCTGCTGGAAATTATGCGCGTGAGTGTTGCCAGTTCACAATCCATCGAGAGGACCGCTGCCATTTAAGTTAAAATATAAAAAAACTGTACAAATGCGAGTCGGGACTCGCCCACCGAGGGTTTCGTAAAAAAATTTTGTGTTTTTAGTAAGTAAAAAATTAATTACAACATTTAATTTCAAATGTAATAGATGATAAAATGAGATCTACCAGAAAAAAATCGGTATCTTAGAGAAAGTGACAAATTTGGAATTGAGCCAAATAACATTATTATTCCTTTCAGGGATACTCGGCGCACACCACAAAGCACTTTAACCACACACGGCTGCGCTACGGGATGTGCATGACGCGCACCTGCCGGGAGTTCTACAACGGGACCGGCAAGCGCGAGCTGCAGGGCGCCCTGGAGGCCTGCCTCAACCACTCCTTGTCTCAGGGCTACGGGCTGAAGACGAGAGTCACAGAGGTATGTGCGCAGATTAGCCACAAAACAGGTCGACACACAACTATCCCGTTTAGGCCTCCGCTCAGTATTCAAGCCCCGTCTTTTAAATAGTATCCAAAACTGCAGAAAAAATTTAGCTAAAATATTTAAAGTAGTAGGTTTCAGTTTTTCTCTGTGGTTTTGGTAGTAGGTCAGTCATAATAAAATGTACGTAAGCATACATACCTTTTGATGCAAATAGGTCCATGAAGCCCTTTTCCTTGTCCAGATTTCACATAATTTAGTGCTACGTGCTACATTTGCAAACTGCAAAGAGCAGGCAACCAGTTAGTTTCACTGCAATTATATTAAGAATTCATCATCCTTTTTATGCTACAGATGTACTGCTTCTTCGAAGACGAGACAAAGAATAACAAATACCCAGTCGATTGGGTGGACTGGGCCGTAGCAGCATTATTGTTCACCATCATCGCCCTCAATGTCATCGGGAGCGTGTACGACTCCAGCAGAGACCAGACTAAGCCCGGTACATAATGTTTACAAACTAAACGGTAACTTAGTGGCGGCAACTGTGCTAGTGTACCGAAGAAGCAACCCCCGCGTAGAGCTATGATAGATAGGTGACTTTTTCGACCATGTAACAAACATTTCGGGAGGCACGTAATAATAGGGAATATGCATGAAAAAAAAAATTGCTTTTACTATATTTATAAGAAAATATATGAAATTATAGTGCTAATAGTAAAAAAAAATTGTTTTTAGGTAAAAAATAACCGTAATATAGTAATTAGAAATTAAGGTATACCTATCTCTTTGTATGATGGCGCGCGTGTAATCTGACGACACGGTACATATCGGATCTCCTTGTCTAACACGCGACTTTAACGGGCTTTAAGTCAGGTATTTATTTATCAATATTTTTCGAAAATTCTTAAAGTTTTATTAATTATAATTAAGTACTATTTATTTTAGAACCAATTAAAAAAACATGCATATTCCCCATTTGGTTCCAGCTTTATTTAATTTAAATATTAGCCGTTATTTTATCCTATCCAGAGGCGGAAAGGCGGTTTCATTTCCTAATGCCTCTGCACTGGCTTGACTCCTAAATCACATTCATGACCCCAGGGCCATTTAATTTTCTTTGGGTGTACGAAAGGACCAAAACTTTAACTCTAGTAGCAACAATAAAATCGTAAAAGTACACTCATGGAAGCTTCATTCATGTCTGATGGATACCTACATACGGGACATAGGAAAAAGTTCTGAATTAATTTCATGCAAATGTCAGTCTTAAGACAAAAGTCTTCAACAAGTGCGCCAACAAGTGGGACTATCACGAAACGACTACCTACACGAAGATGCTTAGCGAACTATGAAGAAAGCTATGCTCGGGATTTCTTCGAGAGGACAAAATCCGAAATGAGGATATCCAACAGAGAACTTAAGTACCTACCAGTGGACTGATTACATTTAAGAACCGATTGAGTAGACTTTTGCTTGAGAAGAGACTTGCTTGACAAGTTGGTGCGATGTTATACGCAAAGCTGTTAGCAGCGGATAGAAAACAATAGCCGAAGATCGGGCTCAGTAGTGTGCATTAGGAGAGGCCTATGTCCGGGAATGAACTGACGTAGGTTGATTATGATGATGACACATCAGTCGTGCACTTTAGATTATCTAGAATCCGTCAATCAAGCCTTGACTGACTGGTGGAATCGCATGACGCTTGTAGGACCGTGTAAGGTGTTTGCATTAAGGAGTATCTAGGTATGACTAATTGAATTTTGTTTCGTGTGTCAGGAAACAAAGTCTTGCTATCATTCTCATGGCGACTCAACTGGAAGCAGCTGATGGCGCCTCCGTCGGCGGACCCTCGGGCGGCAGAATTACAGTCACTTAACGGAGTCAGGTACGACCCGAGTAGCATTATGGCGTGGTGATTAAGCTGAAACTCAATGGGTTCCAGGCTCTATTTGCAGTTTGGATCAATTCAGAAGACGAACTTTTCTACATGAATCGGATCTGGGTGGCTAAATGTTGATTTCGTAATAAACAGTGCGTTTGATCACGACTTACAGCTAGCTGTCTATAATAGGCTGGTTTCCTTAAAAAAACTAATTAGTCCAGTTAGTAGTTCAGTTAAATTAACAGAAAATATTGGACACGTATTTTTTTCTTTCAATCAAACAAAAAATGATGAAGATATAGCCCGTTAAAGTTCCGCGTTTGCTAAAAAGTGTCGCAAGGCGTGACATCATTCTCAAGCCTTGATGCGCTTTATCTTCGTAATTTTTTGTATGATTAACAAAATACAAAATATAGATCCAATATTTTTTGATAATCTAACTGACGGACTAAATAGAATAATATTTTTTTTGACCCAGGAAACTAACCCATTTAAGGGTATATAATTTGCAAATTTTTTTAAAAAATCACCCCCATATAGTCTATAACCATCCCACTTGAAAAGGCTGCCGTTTAATTTTTGACATTACTAGCAAAAATAATATGTTTTATGGATGAGAAGGTCCTACAAATATTAAAAAGTCGTACAAATATTAACATAATGCGTTTTCATTCGAAACGTAACAGTAATACATTAATATTACAGTCTAGATCCACATAGTGCTACAGGAAATAGTACTTACGATTACGACACGCCTCCTGTTGGCGGTGGGGAAGTGCATTTTTTACGACTGTCCCCACACGGCACATAGTACCACCCTGGCACAAAGTACTTACATGAATTTAAAAAAACACAAAGTGATTTTTAAGGATTACTTTCTGTTGTTCGCGACTTCGTTGGCTTGATCTTTGCAAAACCATAGTTAGTCGAAACTAAAGACCACGCGAACAAAATCACAGGCAACAGCTAATAGTGTAGAAAAAATATCACTTTTTTTTTTTGCCAACATAACTTTACAATATCTAACGGTAAAACACGCCATTTATAGTGACTTCGGAAACCGTAAATTTTTCCGGGATAAAAAGTAACTTATCTCCTCTCTATCTGCTATTCCAGGCTATAATCTCTTTCTGAGCCAAATTTTGGTTACACTTTTAAACGCATACTGTTTATAGTCATAATTTCGAATGCCATAAGTACATCATTTGGCATACAAATTAAAAGTATAATATTTTTGTCACTTATATTACTACGCATAATCAGGGGCGTGCATTCCATATAGGCTATTATGCAGAGCCTACCTTCATAAAAAACCGACAGCTAACCATAATTATTAATTACGTATTCAACAATAAACATTCTGTAACCATTTTGTCGTCTACCTGTACTTATTCCTTACTAAAGCGCGCAACTTAGATCGTTCCTGTGCAATTTAACCAATGTTAGGCTGCCGCGAGATCGCCTACTGTTTCACGCAAACTTACTCAATTTTCACTCACAGCCTACCCCCATCTGAAACCAATGCACACCCCTGCGCATAATCATTATAATGCAGAATTGTTGTAGGGCATAATATTGAAAACCATAATCGTTCAAATCTATATTTTTGTTTGCCATAATTTTGCTAAGCATACTTTAAAACGCATAATTTTACTAATAATCTGCTATATTCATAATTTTGTTTAAAATAATATTTGTAAGCATAACTCACTAAAGACATAATTTTATATATTTTATGTTGTAAAGACCGAAGAAGGTGCCGTGTGGGGACGACCGTAAAGAATACACTTCCCCACCGCCAACAGGAGGCGTGTCGTAAGAGGGACTAATTCTTGTAGCACGAGACGGGCAACAGCGTCTACGTGCGAAATGTTATAAAAAACTGCGCTCGCCAACCCGCCTGCCAAGCGTGGCGAGTATTGGCAATCCCCCTCGATGAAAGTCATTGGGGGAGGCCTGTGTTCAGCAGTGACCGTCCTATGGCTGAAATGATGATGTTGTGAAGTAAAGAGAGAAGGGAAACCAATATTGATTAAAAATCATCAATCGTTAACCGATTCGCCGTGGCACATAATGTTATGCATTATGAAGTTATGCTATAAAAACTTATGGCAAGTGACGATTATGGCCATTAACTTAATGCATTTTCAGTTTATGACAAAAAACGATATGCTTTTTAATAGGTAACCCCAAATTTTATCTAGATCCGTTAATCCGTTCTGCCTACCTAGCATGAGCACTAAAACACGATATGATATGATATGATATAGCCGCCATGTTGAATCGCCGTCACATATTAAGATCGCTGTTTCGGTAAAAAATCAAAATGGCGCCTACATCTATCATATTTTTAAAGTTGGTGTTGTTATATCGCTATATCATATCATATCATGTCGTGTTTTGGTAGACATACTAGGGGGGCTGGCGTGATTAAGTAACAAACATCCATCCATCCAAACTTTTGCATGACCGTACCATGACTATGACATCTTACTTCTTATCTTACAATAATATTATTAGTTACAACATGGTCATGGGGAATAGTCGAAGGTTATGTCGAATGCCCATGTTGCGCCCTACCTAGTTGGATGCTCTATAATACTCTCGAAATTGTTGACAAATATGTCTACCTAGGACAAGTGATCCAATTGGGTAGATCCAATCTTGAGAAGGAGGTCAATTGTCCAATTAACTCGGCTGGGTAGCGTTCGGGAAACTATTATACAACGTCTTCTTGTCCAATATATCTCAGTGCCAAAAGACGAAAGTCTACAACCAGTGTGTGTTACCTACCATATGACATAATAATATGGAAATGAAACGTAGCCTCTCACTTTGGGCCCCATAAAAGGGCTCGGTGTTTCTTTGCGAGATAATCAGAAATGTGGAGATACGAAAACGAACAAGTCGCTGAAATTGGGCTCACACTGACACACACACATCACTGACTGACGTTGGGCTACCAACCGATTAGAAAGCTGAAGTGGCTGGCAGTGGGCGGGTATATAGCACGTAGAACTGGCGGTCGATGAGGTTGAGGATGAGGATAAGATTTATGGGTTAATAAAAATCTTTTTTTTTTTTTAAACTGATGTACCTACTTTATTTTGATTTATATTTTTTTTGTGGCAGCTAGTGGTGACTGAGTTTGTTTCGGCGTTTCTTCTCAGCACTTCCCAAATTGATTGTGTCTTGTCTCGAAGCGCTAGTAGGGCCCAAAAATAAGGAGACATGTTCTGGCCCCTTATGGGCCTATAATGTTATTATTGACGTTCATAAGTGGCAATTTTATGTCCTAAACTGAATAAATAATTTTTGACTTTGACTTTAAATAATCAACTAGAAAGTTACCTAATTCTTGTAGAGAATAGTTAAGTTGTTATATACAAAATTTTATTGTTCCAGATTCTTGACATGTATTATAATCGTAAATCTCCATATCCTTATCTCACCCTTGTTATTACTTGAAGATGCAAAGATAATGGAACAGGTAATTTTTTTAAGGTCTTTTACATAATTTTATCATTCTCATCATCAGCTCTGCCGGACATAGCTAGACCTCCCCTATAGAACACCTCACTGACAGCGGCACAGGACACTTTGCATTCTTGTCTAGATTGTCAGTCCACTGGTGGGAGGCCTGCCCACGCCGCAGCTAATTATAGTACGTTACTTGCCACTGGTGAACCTTTCCCTCCTATCCTATTTTCTTTTCCTTTCCTTTCCTTGTGTGTACATAAAAAAATATAATAATAAGGAGCTCGACGAATACCAGCCAACAACGATAATTGCCTGACACTTGCTAGGGTTCACTTTGACTCCAAACTGCGAGACCAGTCGCTGAAATCGATAATGTCACTGAGCTGGTCAGTGACAGTATCGATTTCAGTAGAGTTTGCCTGAGAGTATAACTGAAGGTCGTCAGCATATAGATAAAAAGAAGAAATGAGGTGACAAGTAAAAATATTTATGAAGACAGAGAATAAAATTGGTGAGAGTATACCTCCTTGCGGTACACCAGCTGACAGATCTGACCAATCCGAGTATGACCAAGACGTACTGCCTGCTGAAACCGTATTATAAGCGTTAGAAAAATCAAGCAGGACTAGAACGGTTAAACGTGACTTCTCCATGCCAGTTCTAACGTCATCAACAATTTTTAGAAGAGCAGTTGTGGTGCTGTGCCCAGGACGAAAATCGGATTGGAATCTGCTTAAAATATCGTTATCATGGATAAATTAGGAAAATTGATGGTAAGCTGCAGCTTCTAGAACTTTGGAAAGGAGAGGCAAGATAGAAATCGGACTAAATTGACTAAGAGTACTGGGATTAGATACTTTTGGTAAAGGGATTATGTGAGCACGACGCCAAATAGTCGGAAAACGCCCTCTGTCAAGGGAGAAATTAATGATGTGTGTAATGGCGGGCAGAATATTATCGATGATGAGCAGAATCATAGTTCTACTGTAGTCATCAGACCCAACCGCTTTTGATTTAATTGATAAAATGATCCTTTGAGTCTCATCAACAGTGACTGGGGAGAAGGAGAAAATGTTGTCCGAAGGACTAAGAAGAGATTGCAAGTGTGTAATTGTAGCGAGCTTAACATAATTATTTAAAAAAGAGGTTGAGGAGAAGTGACAGTTGAGCTCGTTAGGAGAGAAAGTAGAAGGGGGGCAATAGAAGATGATTTACCAAGACCAAGGGTTTTTAAGAACTTCTAGACGTCGGAACTAGAGGTAGCGAGAACATTTTGGTGTATGTGGTGGCGTTTGGCGGCTCTAACAAATTTGTTACAGCGATTCCTAGCTCGTTTAAAGGCTTCCCATTTGACGGTGCAGCGATCTTTTGTAAAGCTACGAAATTCAGAGTTACACCTGGCCATGGCTTCACGAACCAGACCAGACGTACTGATCGAACTGGTGCGTGCCTATCGAAAAGCTGCAATATGGTACTGTTGAAAGAACAAACCTTGTCATCTACCATGACATCTCTTCATATGCTACTTGAGTCCAGTCAATCGCAGGTATTTGAGCTCTAGGTACACCTAGGTACTTTATGGCGTCAATTTACCTAACGGCCACGACACGTCAACATAAATATTAAGTCTAGCGTATTCTAAGTCTATGGTATATGATGTCTGATATACCTATGTTGTTGTGGGACTGTTTTAATTTATTTAAACATTTCAGAGATACGAAAGTCCAGTGATGGTTACGGTATTTAACGGAAACTTGGTCACTCAGTCGTTTTTCCTGATGTCCGGATTTCTGCTGGTCTACAACATGCAAATATCGAATAAGGAGCAGACCCTGACGTGGAGAAAATATTTAAAATCGATTATTCTTAGATACGTGAGGTAAGATGTCAATAATTACTTGAGAATATGATTTTTGAAGGCTAGGAACTCGTGTTTCATATAACCTGATGTCAACTGGTCGACGGCTTAGTATGTGTTTTTTTTTTTAAATACCACAGTTGCTAAAGACGAAAGTCTCTAACTAGTGTGTGTTACCAGTGACGACATATGGAACTGAAACGTGACCTCTCACTATTGGCCTCATAAGAAAGTTCAAGGTCGCACAGCGTGCTATAGAAAGGGCTATGCTCGGTGTTTCTTTGCGACATCGAATCAGAAATAAGAAGATCTGCAAACGAACAAAAGTCGCTGATATAGCCCAACTGAAGTGGCAGTGGGCGGATCACAAAGTACGCAGAACTAATGGCCGTTGGGGCATATAGGTTTTGGAATGGAGGCAACGTACCAGCATGCTGCATGCAGCATAGGAAGTCCACCCACAGGGTGGACAGATGACCTGGTAAAGGTTCTAGGAAGCCGCTGGATGCAGGTCACTTCCAACCGGCCAATCTGGAAATCACTGGGGGAGGCCTGGAGGAGGTGTTTAGCAATGGACGTCCTGTGGCTGGCCTGTGAAATAATGATGAGATTGTTTGTGTAATTATAAAATTCATTTAATGTGTATTGCAGATTGTCGTCGATAGGCCTCCTTGCCGTGATGTTGACGGCTACTTGGCTGCGATTTAGCAACTATGGGCCGTTTTGGCAGGTGAGTTATTTTCGTCTTAGAACTGAGTTGGGTATATCAAATTTTGAGAAGGAGTTCAATCATCAAATCCAACTCGGCTGGGCAGCGTTCGGGAAACTACACAACGTCTTCTCGACCAAAATACCACAGTGCCTAGAGACGAAAGTCTACAACCATAGAAAACATATAAAGCAGCAATTCAGACCATCTTTCTCCGAAACTCGTTAGTGATAGATAAATAGATAGATAATCTTTATTGCACACCACACAAAACAAACAGTACAGAGAAACAATAAACTTAAAGTAGGAGCGATCTCTTCCAGACAACCTTCAGGTAGAGGAAAGTTTTAAAAACAGGTTGCGGGGGGGAGGCGGTGAAGAATTAAAAATACTAAAAGGAAAGGAAAGAAAAGAAAAAATATTTAAAATACTAAAAAGTAATGAATATACATAATATATATATTTACAGGGTTAAATTTCAAGGTAAGTAGTGCCAATTTTTCAGGGACCGCCCAGAATCAGTAACTAAATTATTATTTCATATCTATTTATCTACTTATATGTGTAAAAGAAAGTCGGGTTACACCATTTATAATTCAAGAACGGCTGGGCCGATTTTATGATTTATGATGTTTTGGGTGATTTATGATTTCCGTCCCGAATAGCAGAATAAACTAAACTATTGAATCGGAAAATTCACGAAAAAAAAACGAGGTGGTACGAAGTTCGCCGGGACAGCTAGTTAGTTATAAAAGTATATCATAGTAAAAAAAACAATGACGCACTTTTATATTTTTCTCTAGATCTTATTTTTAAAATTTGGCACTAACTTGCAAGGTAACCCTGTACCTATACATAGATACATAGATAGCAATACGGTATACAGGGTAACATTGCAACGTAGTATCAAATTTTAAAATTAAGATCTAGAGAATAATATAAAAGTCCGTCTTCATAGTTACAATTATCTTAATAACATTAATTTGAAAATATCCGGGAAAAACGACAACGTGCCCCTCTCGGTCATTCATAATAACAGGCGTACTACACTCGCCTACGCCAAGCCAACAACGACCCTATGAAGTGCACATACGGTGCAACGTATGTCCACTGCATAAGGTTCTTGTTGGCAATTTCATCGACGCGAACCTTACGACGTACAGACTAAGGTTTGTTTACGCGCGCCATTGTGACTATTAATGCATTAAACTTTGCAGTTCTAGGTTGCACAGAGATTTTATGAATGAAACAAGATTGTCCACGCGTTGTCTTTTAACAGCGGATCATCATCATTTCAGCCATAGGACGTCCACTGCTGAACATAGGCCTCCCCCATTGACTTCCAGATTGGCCGGTTGGAAGCGGCCTGCATCCAGCGTCTTCCTGCGACCTTTACCAGGTCGCCTGACCACCTTGTGAGTGGACGTCCTACGCTGCGCTTGCCGGTACGCGGCCTCCATTCTAGAACCTTTCTGCCCCATCGGCTATCAGTTCTACGTGCTATGTGCCCCGCCCACTGCCACTTCAGCTTGCTAATCCGTTGGGCTATGTCAGCGACTTTTGTTCGTTTACGGATCTCTTCATTTCTGATTCGATCTCGCAAGGAAACACCAAGCATAGCCCTTTCCATAGCACGCTGTGCGACCTTGAGCTTTCTTATGAGGCCCATAGTGAGAGGCCACGTTTCAGTTCCATATGTCATCACTGGTAACACACACTGGTTGTAGACTTTCGTCTTGAGGCACTGAGGTATTTTGGACGAGAAGACGTGGTGTAGTTTCCCGAACGCTGCCCAGCCGAGTTGGATTCGACGATTGACCTCCTTCTCAAAATTGGATTTACCCAGCTGGATAACTTGTCCTAAGTAGACATATTTGTCAACAATTTCGAGAGTAGAGCTCCCAACGGATACTGGGTAGGGCGCAACATGGGCATTCGACATGAGCTTGGTTTTGTCCATGTTCATTCGCAGGCCTACTTGTTGGGAGACTCGAGTAAGGTCATCGAGCATTGTGCTAAGGTCTTCAAGCGATTCGGCCATGACCACAATATCGTCGGCAAACCGAAGGTGAGTGATGTACTCGCCATTGATGTTGATGCCAAATCCTTTCCATTCCAGGAGCTTGAAAGCGTCTTCCAATGCAGCGGTGAACAGTTTCGGAGATATAACATCTCCCTGTCTTACGCCTCGCTGCAGAGGAATCGCCTTCGTGCTCTGCTCCTGTACTCGGACCGACATGGTGGCGTTTTTGTATAAACACTTCAACACCTCGATGTACCGATAGTCAATATGGCACCGCTGGAGAGACTGTAGCACTGCCCAGGTCTCGATCGAATCAAAGGCCTTCTCATAGTCCACGAACGCTAAGCATAGTGGCAAGTTATACTCCTCGGTCTTCTGTATAATTTGCCGCAGCGTATGGATATGGTCTATGGTACTAAAGCCTTTTCGGAAACCGGCTTGTTCGGGAGGCTGGAAGTCATCGAACCTACGCGCGAGACGATTCGTGATGACTCTCGAAAACAGCTTGTAGACATGACTCAGAAGTGAGATGGGTCTGTAATTCTTCAATAAGGTTTTATCTCCTTTCTTGAAGAAGAGCACCACCACACCCCTGTTCCACGCCTCCGGCGTTATTCCCTCGAGCAAGACGGAGTTGAAGAGTCCTAGTTTGGGTATGGGCAACGGAACCAGGGGACAGAGGCTGGCCGAATTTCTAGAGAAGGAGGACCTCTTTGCGATGAATTCCTTCTTTCAGAAGCCGCCTCAGATGAAGTGGACCTGGATGAGTCCCAGCGGTTCCACGAAAAATGAGATTGACTTCATCATGACCACAAAGCGACGAATATTCAACGATGTCTCCGTGATCAACAGGGTGAAAACCGGCAGTGATCACCGAATGGTCAAAGGCACATTGAATATCAACGTCAAGCTAGAAAGGTCTCGTCTGATGAAGTCTACGCTCCGACCCTCCAATGCCCATATTTATAGCCCCGAGAGGTTTCAGCTCGAGTTGTCTAACCGCTTTGAATGCCTGGAGAACTGCGAGTCAGTGGACGAGATTAACAACAGGTTCGTAGAAACTGTCCAAGCGGTCGGGTCAAAATTTTTGAGACCCCGTCGTAAAGACAAGCCGCAAAAGCTTACCGACCCTACCCTCAACCTCATGGCAGAACGACGTGGCACTGCAGACCTCCGTCGACGCTAAGGCATATCGGAAACTCAATAGACGGATATGGAAGTCCTTGCGACATGATATCCGCAACTTTAATACCAACAGTATTAAAGAGGCGATAGAGCAGAACCAAGGCTCCAAAGTTTTCGCAAGAGAAATGTCTATTGGGCAAAGCCAGCTGACGAAGCCGAAGACGGAGGATGGCAGTATAACGTCGACAAAAGCCGAAGTTTTGGGGGAGATCGAGAAGTTCTATGGGCAGTTATATACATCGGTCACTAAACCTGTAAGTAGCTCAGCCGAAGATCCAAGAGCTAAGCTGACCCGACACTATACCGAAGATATCCCGGACATCAGCCTATACCAGATTAGGATGGCCCTCAAACAGTTTAGGAACAACAAGGCGCCGGGTGATGACGGAATCACATCAGAGCTTCTGAATGCGGGTGGAACACCGATACTGAAAGTCCTTCAGAGACTCTTCAACAGCGGATATTAATACATAATTAAATATGAAAAAAAATATTTTATTTTATTTTTATTTTATTAAGAAAACCAACTGCGTAATACAAAATTTTTCTTAACTAGTACTTATAACTATGAGTAAAGCTAATTATAGGTTTCCCTTTATTTTTCCATTTGGATAGGACATGAAACAAAACAATATAATACATATTTAAATTTATATACCTACATATACATACATACATAAATATATATTTATATACTCATATATACACACCTTCATATAGGTACCCGTACATTACATAAATATCAATAAAAAGAATATTTCTATGTTTTCCAAGTTTAAATTCCAAATTTTATTTTAATCTTAATCTATCTCTCTATATTATTGAGTATTTCTGTCGCTTTATGTTTAACTATCCTTTTGCTGTGAGTGAACATGTCAATTTCCTGGAAAGTATCATTATACGTCTTTAGTAATCGAGATGTGGGTGCGTTACGCGCATAGTTAGTACTCGCCTTGGGAACTATGAACAATGACGGGAGCCGACGACGGCTGCGCCTGGTTGGTGCGTTATATCCTATGCTTTTGACGAGTTCGGGGCAACACACATTACCCTTCACTATGTCGTATAACAAACACAAATCCAATACCTTTCGCCTGTCCTCGAGTGGGGTTAGACCGTATTGTTTGCAACTTTCCTTGTACGTCATTGCCTCTGGCTTCGGGAAACGGTATTTTAAAGGACGAACTAAGATTCCTTGCAGTCGTTCCAGGCGGTCTATGTAAATATCGTACTGCGGATTCCATATAGGACTAGCGTATTCAATAACGCTACGAACATAGGCGAAATATATCGTTTTAATTGTGTTAATATTCTTAAAAGGCTTGCAGGTTCTTATTACAAAACCAAGATTTTTGTAAGCCTTGTCCACTATTATACCTATGTGATCTCTTAAAAGCATTTTATCATCAAAATGCACGCCTAGATCTCTAACCAGAGATGTTCTGTGGATAGGAATGCCGTCAAAGTTATAAGGGTAAATTATGGGTTTGGGTTTACGGGTAAAAGTGATGCATTCACACTTACTTATATTGACCGTAATATTATTATTTTTGTAATAATCTGATAGCCTATTTAGATCCGATTGCATCATAAGACAGTCTCGTTCGTCGTCTATTTTCATAAATATCTTCTTATCATCCGCATACATTAAATATCGCGCTGATGTGAAGCAAGACATAATGTCTGACACGTACACATTATAGAATAAAGGCCCCAAATGAGATCCTTGTGGTATTCCTGTAGGTATACTAATAAAATCTGATTTATAACCCCCCACCACAACAGCCTGAGAGCGATTGCTCAAATAGGATTTAATCCACCTAAGCAAATCGCCGTGTATTCCCATCCCGTATAATTATGGGTTGTATGGGTATTATATGAGTTTGATTTTTACGTAGATCGATTTAGTTACTGATTCTGAGTGGTCCCTGAAAAATGGGCACTACCTACCTTGAAATGTAACCCTGTATACATACATAAAATAAATACTTAAATACAAACACATAATTTAATTGTACACAGATTTCATGGCAGTGAGAATAAATAAATAAAAACATAGAGTTAGTTCATAAAATGCTTGCGCAGAGCCTCAGACGTGGATTTTTTATTTTTAAGGGAAGTCCATTTCAGTGCTGTAAAGCCGTCAGGGTAAATGAATTGGACATGATACCGGAAGTTTGATAGGGTGTAAAAAAGTGGTAAACAAATTTTTATAAAAAAAATAATCGACTTCAAAAACACTAAAAAGCTAAAAATAAGTTTTAAACAATCATACCAAACAGTTATTTTTGGAGTCGGTGCAAACAACCACATTCAAACATTCCACGGCTGGCACCGACTCCATTAATAACTGTTTGGTATGATAGTTTAAAAGTAATTTCTACCTTCTTAGTGTTTTTGAAGTCGGTTATTTTTTTATAACAAATTGTTTTATTTGCCTGTTTTTTAGTGTTTTTTTACATTCTAAATGGCGATATGTGATGTAATTATAGCTAAATTACTTCTCATGACGATTCAAATAAGTCCAAACACAGCTATGATACATTGTTTTATCACAGAGTTCCGGTGCTTACTCAGAGAACTTCTTATTGACAGAGACGTTCTTCATCACATCAGTTTGATGGTATCATTCTCACAAGAATAATTTTGTCGACTATGGCAAGGCTTAACTGTCTTAATGAAAATATCTTATCGCGTGTGTGGGGCGTGTGTATTTTACTCGTGCAAGACTATTGTGGCCAACTATGGTCTCCTTCATCAGTTCCACCTCAGCAATTGATACTTTCTGAATGCAAATGCTTGACTTTTTGTTAAATATACTAAAATCGCTATATGTATACCTACAATATTGTAGGAGTTCCCTCAATTCCTCATGGATCCCATCATTAGAATTGGATTGGGACCAATCTGGAGGTATACCCTTTCAATTGAAAAAGAATTTTTCAAATCGGTTCATTAATGGCGGAGTTCTAAGGTAACAACATTTAAAAAAAACATACCACCGAATTGAGAACCTCCTCCTTTTTTTGAAGTCGGTTAAAAATAAAAATAAACCATAGTACTAAAAAAAAAATTGTAATACCTACTCTACTTCGAAGTACGGATAGAAACCCTAGACAAAACCACAAAATAGATTGGGTCACCCTAAATGCCATCCTGGCAGGGCTTAACGTTAAATAATAAATTTTAATTTAAAAAAAAAAGACTTCAAAACATAAGTTAGGATAATTTTTGTGTTTTGAAGTCGGTTTTATTTTTTTTATTAAAATTTACTTATTTCATCTATTTTTAGTGATAAATCCTAATCTAACTGCTGAACACCGTATTCATCCCCTATTTTCCTACCCTTAGGGGTGATTTTTATTTTGCAAACTTTTATTATAGCATCTTTGAAGTATAAGCTATTCAATAAAACAAAAATCATCAAAATCGGCTCATATTTGTCGAAGATAGGTAACAAGAACCACAACCAAAATATTATCTGGGTATATATTTGTTAATTTTCTCAAAAAGTTCTAAATTAATTTCGATAAAATTTATATGGGACCACCTCTGAAGTATAATCTACCAAACAAAAAAAGAATCATTAAAATCGATTCATAATTGACAACATTTCAAATATTTGACATACCAATTTTAATTGTTTATTTAAAACACTAAAAAATAAGGTATACATATATTTTCATTTGAATTTCTTTTCTTTCTTTCCTTTGAAATTAAATAATTAAAACTGCTTATTCTAAAAGAGCGTAAGTACAAGAGTGAGGTTGTGTAGACATGTTGCCATTGCCAAAATTAGTAGCTAACTAAAAAAAAAAAGCTGCCACTGAAGTCATAAGAGTTGGTGCTGTGACACTAAAAGCAACTTCCAAATATCGATATCTTAAAAAATAAAATGCGAAGAGATCTTTTTGTAAAAGTCATCGCTTCACTACATTTTCTTTATTGTTTGCATGCATTTCCTTGTGCAGATATATTATCTATTGTAAAGACTGAGTAACATGTTTGTAACGAAGCAATCCAGAGGGCCTAGTGTAAGTTTTATAACGTATCGCATAAATCAATCGAAAAGTAATACAAAATAACGTTTACTTAAAAATAAAATTAAAAGAAAGTTTTAGTTTTTTTTAAGCTCACTATCGATAGTATACATCGATAATAGGTTCTAAGACTCGAGCAACAAACGCAACAACATACGTCAAAGTGACAGCTAGCTTGAATCTGTGTTTTTTTACTACACTTTGTTGTAAGACAATGGCGTATACATGTGCAATGCCTATCTCGTGGTACTTTTCAGTTTTTTGAAATTTACTGTAAATCTAGGCCATAAAAAAATCTAAAAAAATACTTAACGTGTTAGGCATCGCTAAATCTCCAAATGGTTTTTGAATTTTTGTACCTTAATATAAATGAAATGTTGTCAATTGGCGGAGTAATCGCGTAACATACATACAAAAAAAAACATACAGTCGAATTGAGAACCTCCTCCTTTTTTGAAGTCGGTTGAAAAACAGGTATCGTTATCTTCATTATACCAAGATAACGTTAATAGAAAAGGTATTTATGCTTGGTAATATGATACTTGGCCTGCCTTTTACCGGTAAACCGACTAAACGTTATTGATGTTTTTATCGGTAAATGGTAACGTAACCAAATGAATACTATAAAGCGTAACACACACAGAGAGCGTGTGCGGGACGGCGACGAAACGAGTTCGGGTCTAATAACACAGACAGCGGGCGTGAGCGGGAGGGCTCGCCGCGCACGCCGGCTGTGTGTGGGCGCCCATTTAAACCTATGTTAATAGACCCGCCGTCCCGTCGTGACCCGTGGCCGTCCCGCGCACGCTCTCTGTGTGTGTTACGCTTAATTAAGTAAAGTTAATTAACGTCATTAGTTTTCATCTTTTTATTTCGTTTTCTGCACGATGCATGCACATTTGAGTCAGTAGCTATATTATTCGTGAACATACTACTGAACGCGACTCGCGCGGAATTACAATTGATTAATCCTTACCGTTTTACGCCAGAGATTAAAATTGATAAATAAACAATGGTATAGTAATCAAAGAAATGAAGCCTGGAGAAATTATAGAAAGAAACCGGAAGATGAGGAGCTAAAAAATATTTTTACATTATGTAAAGAAAACACAGCCAAGGTAATCAGGTAATAGGTAACGGAAAAAGTATCGATACTTCTAACGTAAAATTTTAACATTAATAATGTTAAATATATTGGATTTGACACTCAACTACCGTTACCTGTATTATAGTAAAAATTTTAACATTACGAAAATATTGTTACTTATCAATACTTACAGTGTGAATTTGGTAACGTTAACAAGCCTTGCATTCTGGTATTCTTGCCCCTTAGCATAACCACTAAAACACGATATTATATAGCGATTTATCGACACCAGCTGTAAAAATATGATAGATATAGCCGCCATATTGAATCGCCGAGCCGGTGACGGCGGCTATATCATATTTTTTAAAAAAATTGACGATAAATTGCTATATCATATCGTGTTTTGGTAGTCATGCTAGGGACGACGGTGTTCTTCTATTCCAGGAGACGATAGGAATCGAGGTGGACGACTGTCGCAGCCACTGGATCTACAATGCTCTGTTGGCTCAAAACTACGTCGACATCTCAACGTGCGGTTTACACACTTGGTAAAGTGACTGCCCAAACGATTAAATATTAGCAGGACTGACAGGACAGGGCTCCAACGCCAGTGGAGCCAACTAGTCAGCACGAAAACGATAGCCCCATTGTAGCTATCATTTATTAGCTATCAGCTATTAAAACGAGACATTAGGACTCATTTGTAATATTTCCAAACATTTCTTGAATTTAGTGAGAATTGGAAATAAATAAGCATGCAAAGGATAGGTCAACTAGGCTAGGGCACTATCTCCAGTGTTGCTTGAGCCTTTTTTGTTTTTAATATTTGTCCGTAGTAGTGCTAGACTACTACTACTATGATAACATCAACAATGAGGTAGCAACCTATTTCAGAAAATAGTCATAAAAAGGTATGTAACCAATGATAGTGACCATGATAGCTTCAAACAATAGGCAAATTAATAATAATGTTCTTTAGGTATTCGGCCAGCGACTTCCACCTGCACATATTGGGGCTGACCGTGATGCTGCTGGCTCCGAACGGGGCGTGGCGGCGCGCGGCTCTGGGGATTATCTTCATTGTGGGGCTCCTGTGGCCCGCCTACACCGTGATCTCCATGGACTTGAACGAGACTTTACTGAGCAGGCCAGAGTAAGTGAAATAAGTAACAAAGTTGTGGTAACTATTTTAGTGGAATTTCCAATAAAGTGGTAATCACACTTAACAAAAAAAAGTTTATTTTGAATCTGGTTACACATCTTATTTTTTCCTAGTATCATTGTGCCAAACTCAATAATTTATCGTCCTTGTTTAATGGAAATTCATATTTTTTAAAAACTCGGCCACCGGGCGAGAGAGTTGGGTCGTATTGCGCACCGAGGGTTCCGTACAAACTTGTAGGTATGTAAATAGTTCATCCAAATTGGGAAACGAATCTCGAAAATTTTTACTGCTTTTTTTAGTTTGTTCAAACAACTTGTTTTTGTGATATGAAAAGTATAACTAAGCAGAGTAAGGAAGGAGCGTACCCAAAACTAAGTTTGGTGTAGCACTATAAACTCTCCTGTGAGACTACTGACCTCCTATCTATAGGACCGCATCTTCCGTGTAACCACGTGTGATTGCCGTAGGAGTGTGCCGTACTACACCAACGATATTGGCAATCACTGCAATTATAATATTTTCTCTGTTGAAGTCTTCTCTAATAACACCTCTTACTACAATACAACCCTATAGTCCGGATGTGCCGCCAACACAATGCAATTCTTGCAATAAACAGAGAAATAGATATATTCCATCTCACGCTGCCTCAGTTTCGAAGACAATTAAACACACATTTAAGTAAGATTTATTTATAAATAGGTATCTAATTAATCAATTAGTTCTATCATTTTATTTGTCTGGATTTCGCAATAATTCCCAAACATTTTTTTTAAATTTCAACTTGTGTAATGTTTTTCTAAATTTGGCATTGTTTCTTATGTGTAGCGCTCTTTAGCGCATAAATAAATCAAATTGTTAGCTTCTAGGCATACATATTTTTGGATTATGATCTAGATCTGTACTATATGCATGATATAAGATATTCACTTTGATTGTAATCTGTTTTGTGTGCTATGAATAAATTAAATAAATAAAATTCTGTATCGAGCTGTTTAAAGTTTACAGTGCCTAAGAGCAAAACGTGTTCGACGTGGTTTCGACAAAATCATTATTTTATGACAAGGAAACTATATAACTATAGTTAAAATTTGCGGAAATAAAAAAAAAAGTTGTATTTTTATTGGTTCGCTTACCCACCTCAAGCTCTTACCCACAGGATTACTACTACAATGTTCGACGACACATTCCACTACCTGTACAAGCGCACGCACAACAACATCCCCGTGTTCATCATCGGCATGACCTTCGGCTACATCGTGTTCGACCTGCAGAGAAGGAAGGTCACCACCCAGGACAACACGGTATTTACGTAGAGGTATTTTTATAACGATCATAAAAACAGATCCTCTTTAGTACTCCGCTGCAGCGGAATCGCCTTTATTCTCTGCACCTGAACTCGGACCGGCAAAGGCCTTCCCATAGTTCACGAACGCCAAGCATTGTGAGAATTATACTCCTCTGTCTTTGCCGCAGCTTGTGGTTGTGGTGTATAGTACTGAAGCCTTTTCGGAAGCCCACTTGTTTGGGAGGCTGGAAGTCATCGAAGCTACGCGCGAGGCAATTCGTGATGACTCTCGAAAATAGCTTATAGACATGGCTCAGAAGCGAAATAGATCTGTAATGCTTCAGTAAGCCGTTATCCCCTTTCTAGACGAAGAGCACCACCAAACTTATGTTCCATGCCTCCCGCGGTATTTCCTCGAGCAAGACGAAGTTGAAGAGTCTCTAAAAGAATTTCAGTATCGATGTTCCACCCGCAGTCAGGAGCACTGATGCGATTCCGACATGACCCGGCGCCTTGCTTTTTCTAAGCTGTTTCAGGGCCACCCTAATCTCGTATAGGCTGATGTCCGGGATATCTTCAGTATAGTGTCGAGTCAGCTTGCTGGATCTTCGGCTAAGCTACTAACAGGCTTAGTGACCGAGGTATATAACTGCCCATTGAACTTCTCGATTTCCAAAAAAATATGTACCACATGAGGTCTAATTTTAGTGCTTAATTTTCTTTTGGATTCGTTTTTCGGATTTATTTGGATTCTACTGCTCTTACACAACACTTTCTATATTGGACCAACACTGATTATAAAATGGTTTCTGCAGCAACTCCGCATCCCGTACCAGTGGTTGCTGGTGCCACGCCTGGTCGCGGTGCTGCAGACTGACAGCTACAACTTCTATCAGGTGGGTAAGCTTTTAAAAAAAAGATGAACAATATAGTAACAGGATAGTCGGCTCTCATAAATATTTCTTGGCCTCCTACTTTCAGCGAATCCAACAGAAAAGTGATTAATTCTGCTGTCTCATATTAAAGTCCAAGTGCTACTCGACCAAAATATTTGGAACAGTCAATAATTTTCAATAAAACAATAATTTAATTAACTTGCTCATTATTGATTTGATCCGGATAACTCGCCAAAGCACACAATAATCGCGCTGAGGTTACGTCGGGAACCACTTAGAGGGATATTCACAATTATCGATGTACCACTACTAACATTATTCCGAGTAAAATACTATATTTTAATGCAAAGGTTTAAACATTTTACTCGTAAGTATATAGAGATAAAATAATATTTATTTCTTTTAATACGGTTCTTTCAAGTTCTTACGAAATTTTCAAATTTCGTATGGGATAAACGAATTTTTGGATTATTTGGATACGATGTCTACTGTTTCGGATACTTTATTTGCGATATTATGCACTAATAACATCTGCAACTAGGACGGGCCGCGCGCGTCTCTGCTGCAGCGGGCGCTGTTCACACTCGCAAAGCCACTGTTTGGTGTCATCCTCATGCTCATCATCCTCGGCGTCATACTGAAGATTGAATGTAAGTACATAAATAACTGCGTCTACCTTCTAGCACTTTTTCACGACTCCCGTTCCTAGATATTATTAAAGCTGATTTGAAGCAGGGCTAAAAGGTAAAATATGTACCTATTGCTGATCGCGTTAATTCCCGTTTTAGTGTGTATTAATCATGCAACGAGAAAGTTTAAAAGTAATTAGGGCTTACTAACGTTACTAAATTCACATTAGAAGTATCGTTGTGTAAAAATGTTTTCATCATCGTCATCATCATCATTTCAGCCATAGGACGTCCACTGCTGAACATAGGCCAGTCAGTAACTTCCAGATTGGCCGATTAAAATTAAAAATTTAACGATACTTACATAATACAGGTAACGGTAGTTTAATATCGGTTCCAATGTGATAATGGTAAAAATTAACGTAACGTAAAGTATTGATACTTTTTCCGTTATCTAATGCGTCGTTGCCAACCCGTTAGTAGGCTTCTTTCGTAGTCTTGATTACCTTGGCTGTGTTTTCTTCACATAATATTCTTTAAATCCTTGAAAGAAAAAGATGAAAAGTAATGACGGTAATTACTGATACTTAGAATTCATTTGGTAACGTTACCATTTACCGATAAAATCATCAATAACGTTAAGTCAGTTTACCGGTAAAAGGCCGACCGAGTATCTTTACCAAGCATAACGTTACATTTGCTATAAACGTAATCTTGGTATGATGAAGGTACCTAAGGTAACGATACCTGATTTTAAACGTTATTCAAAGCCCTGTTTTGGAGTAAACCCAACAGAACCAACCTCGAACAAACCCAACCAAACCAATCTGAATCAAACCACACGTGACCAAACCAAACCGAGCCGAACCAAACCAAACTTGATATATTTTATTTTATACTTTGCGCTTTGCAGCGTTATTCCGCGGCGTGCTGGAGTGGCGCGGGTTCGTGCCGCTGGCCAAGCTGTCGTACTGCGTGTACACGCTGCACGTGCTCGTAGTGCGCTACATCGGTGGCACCCGCTCCACGCTTACACACCATTCCATGGTGCAACAGGCGAGTTTTCTACGAATTATCTTTCACAAGTATAGAAGTGGACATAATACGCGAATTACAATTGCTACAGTTGGAAGATCAAGAAAAAAAAATACTTAGAACATAAAATATTTAATTTAAAGGTTATAAAAATTACATGAATTAATTGTACAGAGATAAGACCTAATCGAAGCGTCTATAGAATGACAGATTGATTACAGTTCTTGTGAAAATAAGTACATACTAGATTAAAAATAGATTATTTTATTTATTTTGGCTCCAAACATAAAATAAAATTACTTACCCCTCCCTCGCTCAGAATTAGTTTTGTCGATTGACGTCACTTTCATGGCGCTTGCACTTTGAACTATTGCCAAAAGTAGGGCAGCAACTTAGCGATCTTCATAATGGGCGATACCATAATCCCTAACTATTTTTACACGTTGAGTTAAAATGTTGACCGGATGGCTTCAGGATCTTTCTGAACTACCTTCTTTCTTTATCTATAACTGTTTAGCATTATGATATGTACTGCCTGTATGGTATTGCAGTATCCACAGAAATAAGATCGACACTCAGCTGTACGAAGTCATGCGCCTAAACAGCAATAAAATTAACCCCACTTTCATGTCTTCCCGTACTTACGCACATCCCACCGCCTGAGCTTCGTAGATGTAGAGCAGCTGCCAACGAATGGAAGAAATGTTTCCAGCTAAACCGCTCCAAACCTATGCCCATCAGGGAGCTTCCATATTTCCGTCTTCAAGGTCCCCAATCTGGACAGACGACCGAATTAAAAACCAGTTTGATCTAGTGGAGGCCTAGCGTTCAGTGTGGCCTTTTAAAAAATATTAATATCGTATCAGACCCCACTAAAAAGCTGCCCGGTTTCGACTCGGACCGTAAATCCTGGACTCGACTAAACTGATTTCGTTCCAACCACGGGAAAACTAACTACCACCTCCACAAATGGGGATTAAGGGAGTCACCGCAGTGCGACTACGGAGCACCTAACCAGGCCCTTTCCCATGTGGTAAACGAATGGCCACTTCACTGTTTTCCCGGCGGAATGTCGGAAGTCCATGATGGCTTAAAAACCTTTAATCGAAGTCTGATCCACGCAGGAAGATACGCAAAAACCATGTACAACGGAATTTTTCCTCTTTAAAAGTTCTTAACAGCTATCTCTATCTTCGCTAATATAACCTTTTTATGATAATCAAATTTGTTATAAAATATATAAAATAATGCATTATTTGGTCGCTGCTTACAAAAATAATTTATATGGAATAAAGAATCATTGCAGCCGTGGAGAGTTATAATATGCATTCGTTTTTTATAAAACTTTTATTTTAATTACAAATTTTTGATGTTCAGTTCTTAACAATACGTAATCATTTGAGTCTAATTGAGAATCTCCTCTTTTTTATAGTCGTTTAACAAAATAACAATATTAATATGAAGCCGGGTGCAGTAGAAAGTAAGCCTGCTTTATTCTGGTGTCGTAATCATGGGATACTCTTGACTTGAACAAGGGCATTCTAAATATCGGAAGGTTTCAATTCCGATACTGATTTCCGAAGTTAACTCTCAACATCGGAATTAAAATGTTAGGTACTTATTGTAATAAAAGAATCATCAAAATCAATTCATATTTGGCGGAGTAATCGCTTAACATTATACAAAAAAAACATACAGTCGAATTAAGAACCTTCTTCTTTTTTGAAGATGCACACGATAAGTCTAATAAAAATATTTCCGAATAAACTACTTTTGCGAACTTTGATCTTGAGTATTTTTTGCAGATCTTTGTGGAATCAATGGGGACTAGTCACATTTAATTGAAAATGCTGTTCTGAACATGAACATTCCTACAAACTTTTACCTCTATGCAAATGATAGTAACCTTGTATGTCTAATTTGACGGGGTTAGGTTATACTGGGATGACTAAAATGACGTTAATGTGCATGTTTTTCGCAATTTTTAATCAGACAAAATAAGACCTAAGTCAAAACCATCGTTTGTTGAATAAATTCATTACTATAATATGTAACGCTTTCTTGCAGGTAGTGGAATTTGTCGGCTGCTTGGCTATCATCATGATGGTGTCGCTCGTAGCGTACATGACCGTGGAGGCGCCAGTGACGCACCTCAGCAAGATGGCGCTCGCAGAACCGCAGCCCTCTCTGCAACACGAGAAGGACAACAAAACAGAATAGAAAAGACAAATCACCTCTTTTGGTGCAGCTCGAGAATAGCTTGAACAGGATCTTCTGCACATCCAACTGCAAATTTACCTACACTAAAAAAAAGTTATAAAAAAAGGATATTATAAAGTAGACGAATATTATTAGACTAGCTCAAATAATTAGTAAGATTACAGCTTAATACTTATTGAATGAATAAATGACGTTTATTTCGCTGCCACAAAATATAGTACAAATGCACAGTATATAATAAACACAGGAGTATTACACATTCTTAATACAGTAAGCAGTGTTGCAGCAGCACAAAGGTCCCCGTCTCATACCTATAATATTATAGAGATACTTAATTTAAAAAATATTTATACATTAACTAAAGAAAAAAATCCTTATACCTGTATTCATGTGATGGTACCGGTTGCCTGCAGGCACCAGTCAGGTTTTCACTGACGCCCATGCTGTCGCATAAAGGCATAAGGCACCACGAGCCAATTAGTGACTTCTCTTAATTGACAGGTGCAGCAACCGGCGCTATTTCAAATATATCTTACAATTCACAATACTCTTACTAAGTTATAACTAGCATCTTTGAACATATCTGTTTAACGTTGCTGTTACTTGTATTAAGAAACTTTGTACGAATACTTAAAAGTAAGCATGTTATGAAACTCTGTTATTGGCTAAGTCACTTTTGTAAAACTATGCTAACATGTTTATTGTAATAAAGCTGTTGAGTTTCTCAATAAATAAAATAAAAAACAAAAATAAAATTGCTGTGCCTTCGACTTTGTTCGTGTGGACCACGAGATGTTTGGTATGTCACTGTATGTCACATGATAAGCAACGTTGTGGTCTGCGTTGAAGCACTTCTTATCAAGAAGGGAGCTTTTTACTTTCAGTTTATCATAAGTTATTCATAAGACAATAACTGAGGTAGATTTTCACCGAGGTTCTCCTTGGTGGTGGAACGAAGATTTATAGATTGTGCAGTTCCATTGCACAATGCCCGAAATGTTTCCGGTAAAAAAAGATTCCGACGAATTGAGAACCTTTTCCTTTTTCGGTTAGACAAAGACAGACTGATTGCGGCAAGCTTTGCCCTCTGAGCATCTTGCCCTTTGAGCACAGGATAGATACCTACTCAAAGATCTTGCCTCGTTGTTTTTATGTTAAAACCATAGTCTCTAGCTGGTTTTTAGCGGATAAATTGCAACAACTCGTCAATCTACCACATAGCACTTACGTTTAATTTTCTCTTCTTACGTTACGTTATTGATCTCTACGAGTCTGACTTAAAGTTGAAAATCGGTTTTATGACCTTTAACTTGACCTGCCGTTGCTGTACTCCAATAGTTTTATGTTTTTTCTTAGATGCCAATGAATAAAAACTATAAGTAAATAATATTTACTAAGATTTTAACAAAATGTCAATAATGAGTTATCAGGAAAGGGTATGCTAAGCCGAAAGGCGTTCCTAACCGCCTTCTCCGCTAGCGAGAAAGTTTAGAACAGAAGGTAAATATAGGCTTTCGTGATTACTCCTTAAAGTGGTGTTTCATCCCCAAAAAAAATTGAGATTAATTTACAGCGTGTTTGGTAGGGAGCTGTACATACGCCTAGGGTAGAAACTAGGGATGGTCTGCTACTAGGGTTGTAAATTAACGGTCATATGCTATAAGCGTCCGTCATTTATGATAAATGCTTGGTCATATTGGACATTTATTGTCACGATGGTCACATATTTTTCTTATGTATAAAATAAAAAAAAGAAGAATTCTACTAAAGTAAGTCTTAAATTTGACAGTAAAAACCTACAATAAATTAAACTAAACTACTAATTGGATCTGGACCGGACTCAAAAAAAACTTGCGCGTAACGATACGACACTTTTTAGCTTGTTCGTGCAGAAAGATTTTAGAAATTTCATTTCGTTATAGATCATCACTACTAAAGTCTGTCTCTCTTATAATAATGCACTTATTTGTGGCCAAATGATTTATTTTTCATAGTTTGTCAATAGAATTGAATATGACGTTAGTGACAATAAATGTCCAAAATGTCCGGTCACATTGTGAAAATGTCCAATTTGCTTGGTCATATTGGTCAGACATTTATAACGTGACGGAGACTTTACAACTCTATCTGCTATCTACCCCCGCCCATTATATTCACCTTGACCGCCAGGTTTTATTTTAATGATTTTCTTATATTTTTAAGGAAAATTCGATTTTTTTGGCTAAAACTACCTGTAGCTCAAAATCTATGCATAAGACAGATCTGCTAATGGTCTTGTTTTAATCTTTGGAGTCGTAGTAATTTCACACCAGAAAATTGTAGAGAAGAAAAGTTATGGGGCCTGAAGTACCGTAGTAAGGTAAAAAAATAATTTTAAGGGCAACTTTCTATGGGGTTTAAAAAAAACTAACAGGGTTGGAGTTCTTCTGATTTTTTTAAAACATCCCCAGTCCATACCCTTTCTAATGATATGCTAAAAGTGTTATTATGATGATGATGATGATTTTATTTGATTAGTTTTAGATTTTTCTTTAAAAATAAAAGTCATTAAAATAAAACCTTGCGGTCAAGGTCAATATGTACAATGGGCGGGGGAAGGTAGCAGACCATCCCTAGTTTCTACCCTAGGCGTATGTACAGCTCCCTACCAAACACCCTGTATATTGGATACCTGTCTGTTTATTTTAAAACAAAATGATACGCTGAAAGTTTTCTTTGTGTCGCTTTTGGCTATGGTCACCAATCAGCATTTATGCTATCAAGTTAGAAACAGACGGTCCTTTTGGTCCCCGATCCGTTTGATGCGACAGTCGACCATTAATCTTGATTTCTACTTTATCTGGAACTGCATAGATAAGAGAGTTAAAGCTGTACCTGAAGTTGTGCTTAAAAGCAATGGCGATTAGATTTTAAGTCGCACTTTCTTCTTTCAAACAGTGAAAACTAAATCAAAATCGGCACATCAGTTTCCGAGCCTATAGGTTGTGACCAGAATCCGGCGGTGAGACATCATGTGATCATCATCAGGAGACGTATTTTTGAATCATGCGAATTCCAATCCGAATATGAAATCGCAAGATTCGCATGCAAATACCTAAAATCACTATTTTTGAAAATTCATTCCGTGATTCAGCTACGAGTGGTCCTACCCACTCGGTTTTCGATTTCTACTAGTAGAAAGTACGGAAGAATGACATTGACAAGTAAACATATGTCTGACAGAAATTTGACATATTAACTTTTCATTTACGTTCGTTATGAGTTTTTGCTAGTATTTTCTGCGTGAAACAAAAACAGTTACAAGATTTCAATTTAATAGCAACACCTATTTCGAGTGATTCAAAAATCCGTAAAATCGGAAGCAATAGAAACTATTTTCATACACGAATGATTTTCGTGTTCGAATTCAAGATCCATTTCTAATGCTTCATACGTCTCCTGATCTTATCTCGCAAAGAAACACTTAAAAAAGCATAGCTCTTACTATTAGCACGTTGGGTGACTTTGAGCTTGTTAAGAAGCCGTCAAGAGAGAGACTTCCAGATTGGCCGGTTGAAAGCGGCTTGCATCCAGCGGCTTCCTGCAATCTTTACCAGGTTGTCTATCCACCACCGTGTCATACGCTGCACTTGCCGGTATGTGGCCTCCATTCTAAAACTTTTCTGCCCCATCGGCCGTCAGTTCTAGGTGAAAAGTGCCCCGCCCATTGCCACTTCTATTATTATTGCCCCAATTACTATTACCTACTGGTGGTTTCCCAAGATAGTGGCATAGCCTAGTTTGGAAACCTTTAATATTTTTGAGACTAGAGTGTTTAGCCTTAAGTTTTCAAATTGTGTGTTTATTTTAATTTTATTATTTTAAAGAAGAAACTGACTGACTGACTGACATATCAACGCACAGCCCAAACCGCTGGTTCTAAAAATTCCAAATTTGGCACCTTGGGTCCTTATAAGCTCTAGAGCTACATTAGGATTTTTTAAAATGTTCCCCTAAAGGGGTAAAATGGGGGTTGGACCCCTATATCTAGATAGAAACAGGCTGTATCGACCTAAAGTCCGTTTTTCTTTGCTTGTCAAATATTGTAAGCAATCTTGACATGTCTTTTTACAAAAATATGTTTACAATCATCGAACTGTATGAATAAAAATAATTTTGGGTTTAATGATTTATTACAATACTAAGGACATTATTTTTGTGTCTATCTTATATTAAAATGAATTATTTCGTTAAAAGGAATGTCAATATTAGGCAAGCAACGAAAAACAGGCTATAAATAAAATAGTTTTTATTTATTTTATTTTATTGAAAAAAAACAACAGCGTTACAATAGTACTTACATTCTACATAAATATTTTTGGTAAGGCCAATAACAAGTTTTCCTTAAATTAATCTATAATTTTTGTGCTTTTTGCAAAAAAAAGCAAAAAAAAATAAATGCTATCAAGTTATCTAGTCTATCCATCAAGTGTTTGTGTGTGTGTGTGTGCGCGTGTGTTTGTGTGTGTGTGAGAAAGAGATAGAGAGAGAGTGAAAGTGAGTGTAAACGTGAACGCGCCTGCCTATCCCCTGTTATTCAGAATTTTATTAATTTGAGATTTGAGGTGTTTAATTTTGTAATATTTTTATTAGGTTTAAAAGATAATGGCGTATTATTCTCATACATTCCAACTGTTCATTAATAAATTACTTTATTTATTATTAGAATACATTCTATTTGTGACCATTGTATTGATTAACTCCTCAAAATATAGGTATACCATTTTTTCCTGGTCTTGCCAAAAAGTTACTTTGTAGAACTACCACATATCTAAAAACAGCTAAACTTCCAGGTTATTTATTTTTGTATACAAAACTAGAATAAGAATAAGAATATGAACGTTTTGATTTGTCTCAAAGCAGATTACAGATACAACAGAATAGTGTGAAGCTTAATATTGACAGACAAAATGGTCTATGACTCAGTGATTTCAGAAGACCCGCAGCAAACTCTGTTATTGTTATACATTCACGATTACTCTCAAATAGTTAATGTATAGATACCGTAAATACATTTTAAAAAATCCTTTGTTGCCTGTCCCCGTACGTAAAAATATCACAACTCGAGCTGCTACCAAAAGCAGCGTCTTCAACCTATTGGAGGCCTTGGGCAAATTAGCACAATGGGGAGTAAAACAATACATTGACAAAATAGTATAATAAAATAATTAATAATGCATAAATGAAAAAATAATTGCAAAATTTTTTGTTGACGGTTTTTTTGCCTACTATTAATTAAAATATAAGAATAATTTAAAATCTTATCTTAAATCTTACTAGTGTGGTATAGAAATAGTTTGTATAAACAATGGTTATCAATAATTATGTGATTATTACATTGAAATTTAATTTTAAAAAATAGTTTATCTCTTGATTTTCTCAACATGAATAGTTGTCATAGGTTATCATCGGTTGGTGATCTGTCAGGAACTAGGGGGCCCCTTTCGGTCGCGGAGCCCTGGGCAAGAGCCAAAAGTGCCCAGTGGGAAAGAGAGGCCTGACCAAAAGAGGTTTTTTGTCTTTTTTCTATTTTGCTTTATTGTTCTTATCGTGTTGCAGGGACGGCCGCGGTTCCGCGAGCGCCAACTTGCTGAGGTGCGTCACTGGCGCCTCCACGGTCATGTACACCACGAACGACAGCAACATGATGGGGACCATGCAGCCGAAGAATTCCACAGCCTGGAATAAAGTGGGACGATTAACTATTACCGGCAGATAGCTGATATTAAAAGGAGTAACTTAGGCTACTTTTATTTAGAAAAAATAATTAAGGTAAGTACCGCGCAAATAAATTTAAACCCATGAAATCAATAACAATATCTTAATACTAAACCGAATTCCAAGCGGACGGAGCCGCGGGCGTACGCTACTTAATAACATTAGTGTATCAAAATCAAAATTAAAATCATTTATTTTTGCAAATAGGCCATTAAAAGCACTATTACACGTCCCAATATAGGTATATTTTTTTCCCTACCACTGCTATGATTCCATTTCTTAGTATTTCGATGAATAGAATGGGCCATCGATATATTGATTAAAGTCGATTATTTGTCATGCGATTTAATGGTACATCGATCTATTGATTGTTCCACAGAAGAGATGACACGCTACGCTATTGTTAGATTACGCGGGCAACAGCTAGTAGTAAATAAATAAATAAGTGTTAATTTGTAAATGAAAAGTAGAACTATTGTAATAAGAAATATATACTTACCGAGCGTATATACTTACATAGAATTATATACTTACTGAGCGTTATTCAATTCTAATTTCTATAAAAAGTCGACTTCCAAAAATATAAATTAAAGCTAAAAGTAAGAAATAAGATATTTAATTAACTTACGGTCAGAATTTAAAACTAAAATCATTTAGTTAAGTATTTACAATAACCAGTTAATAAGTTTATCTTGCCGTAATTTTTGGTAGCCAAATTTGTTTAGATTAAATTTATTCTACTTTTCATTCACAAATAACACTTACGATGTTTATCATATAACTTATAAGATAGGTCATCATATCCCTAAATTACGTAACTATTTGTTTTTAAACATGAGATTAAGCGACAAGGCAATCCACCATCATCATACGTGGAAATTTTGCCTATATTTTGAACTATGAAGTCGTCACATTTCTCAAAAAAGGGCAGTGTGGTCAAGCATTTGCACCAATGTATGAAAAAAAGGAATACTTTTAACTTTGGTTTGCTGCCACTTGTGCCGTCACAAATGTCAAATTATATTCTCCATCCTCGTCACATACGATTAGACGAGTTTCTAGCAACATAAAATAACTGAAAGTGATTGAAATAGTGGTTCGGACAGCTGGAAGACCTCTAGCTGAACCATCAAGTTTTTTTTAATAGCTTCAAATCATATTACTTTTGCCTTTAGAGACTGGTCCAAAATGCGATATTTCGTTTAATATCTTGAAAAATAAAATGGTTCAGCCGGCCGGATATCAGGCTGGCTGTACACACGTTTATCAAGATTTCTTGAAGCGTGTTGCATCATATGGATGAAATCACTTTGGATGACTTCACATATCGCGTCACCATCCTTTTGTTAAGAACCGGATCCCTAAACCCCTTCAGAGGCTGCAACGTGTCCGAAAAATTGAAATTCTAGCTTTCTGAACCAAGATTTCTTCATTTTGCAAAGAAAGTATTGCGTCACAAACGACGAAACCTGGTAGATTGCCATCACAAACATGTATTCCACCTAGATAATCGAGATCGAAGTAGGACAGGTGGTCCGCTGACAGACAGAACTACATTAAAATTATACATTTAATTATAAACATGCCAAAAGTTCAGTCGGAAACTACCTACTACTTACCAACACTGGTTATTACAAATATTTTTGACTCGTGGTTACAAAAAACTCATTTATTTGCCAAAATATGGTCACGTAGGATGTCCGCATCCCAACTTGTAGAAGTTAGTCGCAGAGAACTCACCCCGTGCACCGGGGAGTTGTGCGTGAGCGTTGGGCGGGTGCCACCGATGTAGCGGACTACAAACACGTGCAGCGTGTACACGCAGTACGACAGCTTGGCCAGCGGCACGAACCCGTGCCACTCCAGCACGCCGCGGAATAACGCTGCAAAGCGCAAAGTGAAAATCAATTAATCATTGGTTTAACTGTAAGCTTAATAATATTTTTTTCACACCACCTGCTCGACAATGCCTTATTATACAGGGTGGTACAGAAAAGTGACGTCTAAAATTTTTTTTAGGTGACGCGTATTCAGAGGTGTCTGAATCACCCCTAATAAGTTGTACAGTACTTTTATCATGGACTCTGTCGGGCATAGCAATTTAATATATGTAACATTATTTAATTTATATTAAAAATTACGATAATAAAGTCATTTGACGACTGTCTGGTGTAGTCGTTCGCGCTCCGGACTACAAAGCCAGCAGTTGCGGGTTCGAATCCCGCAAGGGGCAAATGTTTGTGTGATGAACGTATGAGCATTGGTACCTAAGCTAAGTCATGGATGTTTATACATGTATTTAAGTATGTTTATCCGTTATTTAGTCGCCATAGTACAAGCTTTGCTTAGTTTGGGGCAAGATAATTGATGTGATTGTAAAAACAATGCATCATGTTGATTACCTAATAAATTCAAATTCAAATTCAAACGTTTATTGCATGTCATATTACAATTTTGCGGTGTTAGGTAAAAGTATATTTTTCTGTTTTTTTAAAGGCAACTACTGAAATAATTACTTAACTGATTAATAAATTCAACAGTTAACTACAGCAAATCCAATCATATAACGTCTAGTAAAAATTTCTAAATATTCAAGAAAATTTATCAAAAATTCTATGCTTTTATGTTTTTTGCATATTATGTTGTTTTAAATAAGTTGTCATTTTTCCATTTACTTTAATTGTTATGTGTATATGTCAGTTTCCACATTTTTAATTTTATGCATGCCGTGGTGGCCTTTAATTAAGGCAACACTATAAAATGTAAAATTTTAATTGTATTTTGTATTGTCTAGGTGTATGCTTTGTAAGCTGTCCTTAGTTAAATAAATTAAATTAAATTAAATTATCTTTATTTGCCATTTTAGAGTTAAACTCCTCGTATTTAAGTCCACTCCACAAGACAATTGTATGAGTCTAGAGAAAAATATCTGCTGTACATGGATTTCATCCCAATTTTTAAACAGGGTGGCCAGAAAAGTGACGTCCATAAGTTTTTTTAGGTGCCTCGTGTTGAGAGGTATCTGAATCACCCCTATGTATGTTCTACGATGTTTAGTAGTTTTCGAGTTACGTTTTTTTTTAAATAGCCTATGAAGTACAAACTCAGTTACCTATGTCAGCATTTTTTACAGGAAATACAGTGACAAGACAATATGTAGTCAGTGCGAGCTATGCAGGACTCTTGGCGTTTAAATAGTCGTCTATTTTATAGTTCTTTTTTATTTTTTATAATGTGGATTTGGAACTCATAAACATGTAGTTAAATACATTTCCCAACTTTGTGTAGTCAGTAGCTCGGAATGGCAAGTTTATTTTTATTTGGAGGATTATAATGATGGAGTCTTGAGATGAAATAGTACATTGTTAACCTAGGGGTGAAAGTAACTTATTTAGTCCCGAGACGGGGTTTGGCCAATACTTCGAGGGACTAAATAAGTCTTTAACCCGAGGTAAACACTGTGCTTTTCACTACGAATACAAGGAAAGTAAAAATAGAAACATGAATTACCTGAATAAAAAATTTTGACAATTTTAACAAAACCGTACCAAAGATTATGCAATCACTACGTTTAACAACTCGAAAAAACAAATAAAGATCGGATTGCTGTTTACCCGCCTATTTTTTTTCTGTGGCCGGCCAGCTATTCAGGCATTATTTTTCATTTTCTCAAATCAATTCATATCTGTTATTATAAAGAAATAGTTAAAGTGAACTTATATAAGGTCATTAATTATTTTTTTTATGAATACTTAACTTTGTGTTACATAATTCAATTTTACATAGCGCTGTTATTGAGTGGCTGTATAGAAAGTTGCAACATGGTTCATTAAAAATGTAAAATAGAACTAGTTTTTTCTTTTTATAATTTGACAGCTGTCAGTTGAAAACGATTCTCCCTAGGGCTGAAAAGTATTACTTTCAACCCGCATCTCAGGCAACTTCAGACCTACTTTCCGAGTATGAGTAATGAAAACTCAACTTGTAAACTCACTTTCAACTTTAAGGACGGCGCCGAGGATGATGAGCATGACGACGAGCCCGAACAGCGGCTTCACGAGCGTGAACAGCGCCCGCAGCAGCAGGGGCGCGCGCGGCCCGTCCTGGGTGCAGATGGTAACACACAGTATCAAAGTATCAAAAACAGTAGGTAGTATCCAAAGGTTGCTTACATTGACAGGACTTTACATCTTGGAAGCGGGAACTTTTGTCCGCAGCTACCCGAAGTTTTTTGAGCGGAAAACTGTCGTTGACTCGAGGCTGCGCCCGAGAGACACAACTCTTCTCAAGATTCAATCTAGTTCTAGTGCATTCTTCAAGAAAAAATGTTATGCAATGTTTTAAAAATGTATAATAATATTCCAGTAAATTTATGACAGCCTACTATATACCTACTACCAAATTTATTAAAAGTTTACGCAACTGGCTCATTGATCACTGTTTTTATAATCTCAATGAATTTTATGACATAAAATGAATCTAGATGGCATTGTAATCTAAGTGACATATTTTAATTTTATTGTCTTTTTTTTTTTAGGAATGTATGTAGTGTTTTTTTTTAATTGTATTTTTTTGCCTTTTGCATGCCAACGAGCTGGCAAAACATGTGGGTCTAATTTTAAAACGTTTTTTGTATCTTATGTACCTACCATGTTTTGTGCAAATATATGATTTGATTTGATTTGAAGGTACTCGGATACAGTAGAAAATCAAAACATAGGTTACCGTTAACTAGCTGTTACTGATGTCCTCAAATACAAATCATTCTAATAAATTGTATAGTTGACTTGGGTAGTCGATGCTTAATTTGTTTTAAATTACAACTAATTGACTTGTATTACTAACAAGAGACATTTTTGTCATTTTTATTTCATTACTAGTAATTTAATTGTAGTATTTATTGTTTTCTTTTTAAATGATTTTATTGGATTATTTCAAATTAAATATTATTAATGTAATATTTGCATGGCAATCAAATTAGCGAAACATGTTTGCACTATTATGTATACTTATTTTTAACATCTATGTATCTACCATTTTTCGGGTGAGTAAAGAATTTAAATTTGAATTTGAAAATACTAGCTGTGCCCGCGACTTCGTCCGCGTGGAATAGTGACTTTCCCCAGCATTTTTAATTTTTTAGGCTAATTATTTTGCAAATAAAATACATTAAAATAAGCTATTGACTAATCACTAAAATAACCATGGGCCCGGAGTCCGTTGGAGGGATTTGGGATTCTCTGGGGGTCCGATGTGCCGCTGCGTCACTCGCTGCACGTCCTAGCGTCGGAGGTTCCCGCCGAAAATCAGCGTCGTGATAAGTCCGTGACTGTCACGACAAATGCTGAGCACATTTGGACATATAAGATTTGTTTTATATTGCCTTATGTATATTTCTCTTGTGTGTCTAATAAACGTTTCTATTCTATTCTATTTACAGTATTTTACTGCAATTTTCGAGTATTATTATTACTTTTTTCAGATCTTACCTGATAGAAGCAGTAGCCGCCGGCCTGCAGTAACACGACCATGAGCGGCAACAGCAACCAGTACAGGAAGCGGTATTCCTGCAATAACCATTTATAACTTTTATATTGGCTTCAAAGAGAAAGTTGTAGTTGGTCATCCATCCTTTTCCTTTTCAAAATTCTTTATTAAAATAATACATTTAGGTACAAGTACACTATAACTAAAACCAATAATATAGTAACACTTACATATGACACGAAAAACACTTTACGAGGCAAAATACCTTTAAAAGCTTTTTACACTGTTTTTTTTTAAAACTTTTTTCAATAACTAACACCATTAATATAACATCTTAATCTATTTATATTACGAACTTTTTAGTGTGAAGTCCATATTTTAAAAGTGATAAATTATTATTGTTCATACATTAGCAATAAATAACTGTTGACGGTAATAGCAAAAGTTTATATGCGACAAAAGTTCGCGACCTTTCGCGCTTTATGTTGGACGCAGTACGCGGGCTCAAAGTAAACTGGACACGCTAGCAGGACCGGGCTCGCGCGAACAGTGCGCGACGTCACGTGTAGTGATGGGGTAAGCGGTAAGTCCCATAGGTGTCGACATATGGCAAATTTCGTATTTTTGTACGTGCAATATTAGAAATTAAAGGATTACTATGACTTTTTACATTATTAAAGAATTTACATGTAAGTTTTAGAATAAAGTTATACAATGTCAAAAAATGTATCGCTTCGTGCAATTTTTGAATATTGGTCTGAAATTGAGTATTAAAGGCAATTTTTAGGGCTTTGTTTTGAACCACTTGCAGAGACTTGTGATTAGTTCGGCAGGTAGTGTTCCACACGGGACAGGCATAAGTTAGGCAAGGCCGTATAAGAGTTGTGTAGATCCGCAATTTCGTTAACGGGCTAAGACAACTACGACGATTGAAGATGGGACTTAGGCCACTCATTGCAGAAATGCCTTTCGTTTTAAGGTCATTTAAATGCTTGGTCCACCTTAACCTCCTGTCAAAGGTTATTCCGAGGTACTTCACAGAGTCCCTCCAAGGAATTGAGTGCTCACCTAGTTTTAACGTCCTGGAAGGTGCCTTATGTTTGCGACTAAACATAATTGCTTCCGTTTTGGTCTCATTTAGTTTGAGTTTCCACTTATGGAAATAAGATTTGAGATTATATAATGACAGCTGCAGTCTACTTATGACAAGATCTTCATCCGAAGATGAAGTAAGAGATGCAGTGTCATCAGCAAAACAGGCAAGGCTTGTATGTGGTTGTTTTGGGATATCGTGTACGTAGAGAGTAAACAGAAAGGGCCCAAGAATAGACCCTTGAGGCACACCAGCTGGAATGTTTCTGAGTTGTGAGCAAGCTTGCCCGATGAATACCTTAAAGGTCCGATCAGAAAGATAGGACTGTATCATTTTAACTAATTCAATTGGTATATTTAGAGTTAACAGCTTATGAAGGAGGCCTTCGTGCCACACGGCATCAAAAGCTTTTTCTATGTCAAGCAGGAACATTCCAGTGGATTGACGTAAGTTAAAGTGGTGAGAGACATGTTCAGCCACTCTGACCAGTTGGTGGCTTGTAGAATGAGCCATCCTGAAGCCAAACTGCTCATTAGGCAGTACATGAGCTGATACTTTACGGAGACGAGTGTAAATGGCTGCCTCAAATAGTTTGGCTATGGCCGGTAAGAGGCTGATTGGGCGATAACTCACAGGTATTTTTTCATTTTTGTTGGGCTTTTTGATTGCAATAACTTTGGCAGACTTCCAAACCGCTGGAAAGTAACTCAGACGAAGACACCCGTTCATGATTTTTGATAAGTAGACTACAGCCTTCTGGGGTAGGTTTTTTAACAAGGCATTATGGATGTTATCTTCACCAGGCGCTTTGCGTCTTTTAAGTTTGCGAATAAGACACCATATCTCATGGGGGCGTATGAGAGGAGGAATCTGCCTGGCCTCACGGTGAGAATTTAAGGTATTCATAGAATCTTTGACTCTAGAAGACAGCTCGTTGTCATGCCAGTCATAAGTTAGGAGCATATTCGACTTGAAGGTATCGGCAAGCAATTCGCATTGTTCTAAGGTGTTACTAGTTAGCGAACCATCCGCTTTTATAAGAGGAGGGGTCACCGTTGATTTTATTTTTAGTGATTTAACTAAACGCCATATATCGGAACTTGGGTTATCAACTTTTGCCAGTTTTCCATTCCAGACATAATCCATGTGCTTTTGTATTTTAGATTTAATAAGATTTTGAAGAAAGTTTATTTCATGGCGAATCGTTTTTCTGACGTTTGAATCAAGCGTACCAATGAGGTCCCGACGCAAACGGTTCCGAGATTTAATCAGTCTCTGTATATACCACGGTAGTTTTTTATTTTTATTAAGAGATCTAGTTTCCATTGGTATATACAGATCACGGGCTTCAACCAAGCTGTTGTTAAAACGAGATAAGTCTGCATCAATTTCCTCACGTGTACGGCAGACGCTGGAGTCTAGGGAAAGGACATTGTTAAGATGTGTACGAAACTGCCTCCAGTCGCCATCATTGTAATTAAAGCATCTTACAGGTGGTCTAAGAGCAACTCGGCCACCAATGGTAAAGAGCAGTGGTAAGTGATTTGATGATAAACAATTCAGTGCATCAATTTGGCTTATGTTGTGGATATTTTTGGATATAACTAGGTTTGGATTTGTTGGCGTAAGATCAGAACGATAGTGTAAAAGGGTAGGTGTGCTACTTGCATGAATTGAGAAATCGGATGACATCATATGCTGGAACAGCTTGTTACCGTGGGAATTTTTAATTCCAGGTATCCATAGATGATGATTAGCGTTGAAATCACCCATAACAACAACATTTTGATCAAGTGCCAGAATATTATCTAGATCGCTAGTTATCAGTGGGAGATTTGGAGATTGATAAGCAGACACGAGTATATATTCGCTACCAGATATTAACACCCTGATTCCAACTACTTCAAGATGCTGCGTAGAGGGCATTGTTACAACACTATGTTCAATATTTTGTTTGACTAGTATAGCGACACCTTGACCACGACCGCTACTGTGCTTATCTCGCCTGTAGTGATCGTATCCCGGGGTCACAAGAGAGGAAGTGGGACTCAAACGAGATTCACTAATCGCCACAATGTCAACACCTAAAGCACCCGTCAAATCCATTAACTCATAAATTTTACCACGAACGCCGTCGGCGTTCCAACATAATAGTTTGAGATTGTGATCACACACATTGACCAAGGTGCGTCAGCACCAACATAACTTTGTCGAGTAGTGAATTGCAAGCGACAAATTTACTTTTAAGGTCTCTGACAGCAGTCAGAATTGTAAGGATTTCTTTAGTAACTAGGTCATTATTTTCAGTTGATTTGTCTTGCTTGGAAGGTGCGTTGGTGCTGGAACCTTGATCTATACTCTTACTGTCTAAAGTCTGGTGCATTAAACCTGTTTCTCTGGCTATCTCTTCATCAAAAACGGTTAACTGGTGCAGATTCTTGCGCTGGGGTTGTTGCTTAATTGCATCAGCCCACGACTTGCCAGGTATGTATGTTGCGGGTTTCCGTGACTTGCGTTGATTCTCTTGATGGTCGCGGATTCGTTTTACATAGGAGAGCCTTACACTGCATTCTCTGTAGTTTGCTGGATGGTCACCGCTACAGTTGACGCATTTAGCGGGTTCATCGCGGCTTAACTTAGGGCATTCACCCATGGGATGCTGATTTATACACTTTATGCATCGTGGCGGCATATTGCAATTTTTTGAGGAGTGGCCGAATGCTTGGCATCGGAAGCACTGAGTGCCTAACGTTTGGTTTGGGCGATATCTTGTTATCGTAACAACGCAGTTTAGGACGTATCTCAATTGCCGGAACTTTTTGACGTCTGCACCGGGGGCTAACTTGATTAGAAAAGGTGGACACTCAACATCTTTCTTGGTTTTCATAACCGTTACAGAAGTATCTTTAAATCCCAAAGCTGCCAGTTCATTCGGTAGTTGTTGATGTAGGCAGGCAGGTAAGCCCCGCATGACAAGTTTGGGTGTCCTTTCATCCTTTCTGGAGTACGTCAAGAAGTGGATGTTTTCTTTCCGAAGTCCTTCTTTGAGGACTTTGTGGGCTTCAGCTGCGTAACAAATGACGGCAACTTTTCCTTTACCGCGATATTGAAGATGAAAAGTCTTTGTGAAGGTTGATATAAGGCTTTTGACCTTTTCGTGAGTACAGTCTTTATCTATGTTTAAGATAATTGGTGGTATGTGACTTGCCTTCTTGTGCGTGGTGGTAGCCACATGGTCCAGTGCTGGTGAAACATTATCTGTGTCTACATCGGTTGGGAGCGGTTCGAAGCTATTTTCATGAAAGATGGACTGGGGACGTCCCTTGTCCACAGAGCGGGCGAACGCCAGTCGTTTTGCATTTCGAACAGCTGACGATGGCTCTTCCGCTTGTCGTTTTGAAAGGTTAGGGTTCGACGAAGATCTAACGAGGAATTTATCCATTTTGGGATTCTGTGCACAACATACTTGAGGCTGAAGTTTTCGATATCGATAGAAATAGGTGTACTCACAACACTAGTACAAGACCGGTCGGACGTGCGTGCACTCGCTAGAACAGAATGAATCGAACTGGTCATCCATCACCATCATCGTTGTCGAGAAGTCCACTGCTGGACATAGGCCTCCCCCATAGAACGCTACAGCGAGCGGCTCTGGGCCGTTTGCATCCAGCGGCTGCCCGGCTAGTGCCTTGATAAGTTTAAGGGTTTATTCGGAAAGTTTCTATCCTTTCCTTGGCAGCCGGCCTTAAAGAGTTTAGACCCGATCGCTTGGATAGTTTCCACCAGCCGGTCGTTAAATTCGTCCGCTGTGGCGCATCCAGCCAGGCAATAAAACCGATTTGGAAGCTAGAGTTGAAAGTTTTCGGGGTTCTCAGTTTAGATAGGGCTTGGATGGGGCTTCATTAGCCGTCAATGAGTCAGCCGTCAATCCCAATACAAATAAGTGTAGGTACTAGCGCACCGTAAGTGTCCAAGTCTCGGCTCCGTGTCATGAATATGCAATGTGCAGTAAGCTCATTCACCTTCCCAAAGAAAATTTAAGTAATAAACTTGGTACTTAATGACTGATAATATAAATATAAATGTTATTGGTTCAAGAAAGCTATTTGTAGAATAGAATAGAATAGAATAGAATATTTATTTATTTGCTTAAGACACAGTATAATTTTAATTTTTTGCGTGTAATTTTCGTCCATTATTTAGGTAGTTGCAAATTGCAACTCGAAGGACTAAGCGCAGCGTAGGGCGTCCACCCACAAGGTGAAAGACGACCTGGTAAACGTTTCAGGATCCGTTTTATCTTCTAAGCTACGGAACCTTAAAAACGAAATCCGACAATACGATTTTCGTATTTAATAATAACTTTTCGGTAATACCGTGTGGTCCTGGGCGGTGACCTTCCTCCTCTGCAGGTCGAACACGATGTAGCCGAAGGTCATGCCGATGATGAAGACGGGGAGGTTGTTGTGCGTGCGCTTGTACAGGTAGTGGAACGTGGCTTCGACAATCGTAGTAGCAATCCTGTGGGATGAAAAAACTCATTTGCAAAAAAGGGTTTTGATTTTTTCCTGGCTAATACAAATATAACATGATAAATCACTCTCTTCAAAATATAAACAAGAATAAAATATTTTCTCGCGCAGAACTATTAGAATAAATTTAACATGGCTGGTATTTTTACAGTTGGTGTCGATATATACCTGTATCATATCATATCATATTATATCGTGTTTCGGTGCTCATGCTAGGGAGGCTGAATTGCTATTAGCGACATGTTTTCTAACTCAGTTTTATTAAAAACTAGCTGTCCCGGCGACCTTCATACCGCCTCCTATTTTTTTTTTGGGAATTTTTCCCATGTTTTATTAGTTTTTCTGCTATTTGGGACAGAGACAAATTCAACAAATAGACCATAAAAATCGGTCTAGCCGTTCGCGACATAAAGATGGTGTAACTAACCCGACTTTGTTTTATATATGTAGTTACTACTAGCTGTCCCGGCAAACTTCGTACCGCCACTTCATATTTTTTGTGAAGTTTTTGCTGTTTTTATTTATTCTGCTATTCAGGGCGAAGATGAATTTAACAAATCAATGATCATGAAAATAGGTCCAGCCGTTCTTGACTTAAAAATGGTGTAACTAATCCGACTTTGTGTTATATACATATAGATAGATATATTTTATAGATTAAAATATATATATTAATACTCAATATACCTATATTTATTGCGTTCTTTAATGTTACTTAAGTGTTATAAATATACATTATACAGATCATTATAGACTCTGTTGGGCACAACAATAAGGTTAGGACGTAGAGGATTAGTGCCATTAACAATGGTATTGTTCCCATTGTTACTGCTTGTCAGTGCTTGTTTTGTCTGCAAACGTTGACATACAGACACACGCACACTACTATAAAATAGGATTGCTCTTAATAGTAGTTTTTCCCGAAACCGGGGAAAAATCGATAAAAGCAATGCTTAAATCTGGATTAGCTGTCATGCGGTCGGAGTTACGCAGCTGTCAGGTGTAGAGATATCTCTGTGGCTCCAATTTAGTTGCTCCAAATTTTGCGGGCGGACTACGTAGGTATCTATGTGTCATTAATCTAAGGGTTTCACTTACTCGGGCTTGCTTATTAAAGTGCCGTCCAAGTCCATGGAGATCACGGTGTAGGCGGGCCACAGGAGCCCCACGACAAAGAGCACCGCGAGCATCGCGCGCCGCCACGCCGCGTTCGGAGCCAGCAGCATCACGGTCAGCCCCAATATGTGCAGGTGGAAGTCGGTGGCCGAAGACCTAAAGAACATTACTTTTAATTTCCCTATATTGTTTGATACAAGGCTAGTTGTCTAATAAATTCTAATTAGTTCGTCAGTTAGATTAACAGGAAATTTTAGACTAATATTTTTTCTTTTTTCAATTAAACAAAAAATAATGATCCGCAACTCTATCATCCGCTCAAGAACTGGGATCACAGACGTGGGAGAAAAGGCTGCAGGGTTGAAGTGGGAGTGGGCGGGTCATGTCCATAGGATGGATTCTAAAAGGTGAACAAAGTCGTCACGCACTGGCTGCCTACTGACGGACATCGTTCGAGAGGTAGACCTCGAAAGCGATGGCGCGATGACTTAGACAATTTTCTCCAAGATTGGCAGGCCCTTACCAGTGACAGGGATAAGTGGAGAGGTTTGGGGGAGGTCTTTGCCTAGCAGTGGGACAGAAATGGTTAATAAAAAAATATATTTAAAAAATGAACATATAAAGCTATATATATGTTCATTTTTCATATGTTTTTTTGTTCATTGTTCATAGCGACGGCCTCCGTAGCCGAGAGGCGAGCATACCGGACTTGGTGTCGCTATCTCTGAGGTTCCGGGTTCGATTCCCGGTCGGGTCAATGTAGAAAAAATAACTTTTCTATATTGTCTCGGGTCTGGGTGTTGTGGTGCCGTCGTTGTTTTCGATTTCTGTAACACAAGTGCTTTGGCTACTTACCACAGGATCAGAGCAATGTATGTGATGTTGTCCAATATTATTATTATTATTATTATATAAAGTTCCGCCTTACGTCACGTCGCGCGACACTTTTTAGCACGGCGTGACGTCACGTGCTTCTATTCCCAAACTTTGATGCGCTTTATCTTCGTTATTTTGACAAAAGAGAAAATATGTGTCCAATATTTTTTAATAATTTAGCTGACTGACTAAGGGCCGATTTTCCAATACCCTGATAACTTAATTTGAAGAATAAGTTTGATATGTTGTCAGTTTTCGTATAGAAAATGTGTCAACCGTCAATTTTATTCGTCCGATAAAAGTAATCTGGCTTTTGAAAAATTGGCCCTAAATAGAATAATATTTTTTTGACCCAGTAATCTAGCCTACCTTTTTATGACTATTTTCCGAAATGAGTCAGTAGTGCTAGCTAGCACCTCTACTATAAACGCCAAACGTTTTTTTTAAATATTTAAACAAATATTAAAAACAAAAAAGGCTCAAGCAACACTGGAGATTGTGCTAGGCCCTTTGCATGCCTATTTTATGTTTCCAATCCTCACTAAATTAAAGTACAGACGGCACGGCAGCCTACCACAAAATCAAATTTTCTCAATTGATATTGATCTCTACGTTTCGGACTTAAAGTTGAAAATCAGTTCAATGAACTTTAACTTTTTGGGTAGGTTGCCTGCCGTCTGTACATAGAGTTTGGAAATATTACCAATGAGTCCTAATGTCTGGTCTTAAATGAGAGCTCCCATGGGGCTATCGTGTTTGCACTGATTAATTAACTCTAAAAATATGATAGATATATCATCATTTCAGCCATAGGATGTCCACTGCTGAACATAGGCCTCCCCAGTGACTTCAAGATTGGCCGGTTGGGTGCGGCCCGCATCCAGCGACTTCCTGCAACCTTTACCAGGTCGTCTGCCCACCTTGTAGGTGGACGTCCTACGCTGCGCTTGCCGGTACGTGGCCTCCATTCCAGAACCTTTCTGCCCCATTGGCCGTCAGTTCTACGTGCTATAAATATGACAGATTTTGCCGCCATATTTTTTTTAGAATCGAAATCGATCGAAACAACGATCATACTATGTGACGTCACCGGCAAGGTGTTTCAACATGGCGGCTATAATTATCATATTATTTTTACAGTTGGTGTCGATATATCGTTATATTATCATATCGTGTTTTGGTGCTAGGGCCGTGGCTATTCAACATGGCAGCTATATCCATCATATTTTTAAAGTTGGTATATCGCTATAATATCATATCGAGTTTTGGTGTTCGTACTAGGGGGGCTGTCCTGTCAGTCCTGCTAATATTCACCACTTATATCCAAGTCTGGAGAAACACTTTATAATGTTTTACACATTAGTGGCTTTCGCGAATTCAAGTGTGATCAAACAGTGATCGGAGTAGGTAGATTGATTTGGGAACAATGATCTCAAACATTGATGTTAATAATATAAACATTCCTCCGGGATTCCGGAATTTCTCAGAATCGGTTTTTGAAAAAAAAGGCATATCCATATTATGCTAGCACTACCAAAGTACATCAAATCAATCTACCTACTCCGATCTCTGGTGATCAACCTCATTCGTTTGGGCAGTCGCTTTACCAAGTTTGTTGACCGCACATCGAGAAGTCCACGTAATTTTGAGTCAACAGAGTGTTGTAGATCCAGTGTTTGCGACAGTCATCCACTTCGATGCCCACCGCCTCCTGGAATAGAAGAACACCAGGATGGCATTTGGGTACCAATACCACAAAATGGATTGGTCATAGGCTTGGTTTTGTCTATTTATTTTATTTATAAGGAAATTAACAGCTTTATTTTAACAATCATGCTTAAATGAAAATCTTACAAAAACACTTAGCCAATAACAGAGTTTCACAACGTTGATTATGTTTACGAGATGGAACTGTGCTAGATAAATAGGTATACAAATAGTGCAGTGATTAGCATATTATGAGTGTTAAATTTATTTTAAGTTTTAAGTTGAATTGGCAGCAGTTATTGAATGAGGCAAGTTGATAATTGATTTTGAGAAAATAAACTAGGGTTACTTGCTATCCGTACTATGAAGTAAAGTAGGTATTACTTATTATTCTTGTAATTTAGTTTATTGTTACCCATTATTTTTGTTAGTTTTATTTTTGAGGAACTTTCCTTCTTTGCTTTATTCAATTTAATTAATTTTAAAATCTAGCCATAGACGCATGTTTTGGGCTACAGTTTAGCAATTAAGTTCTACTCATGTGAAATGTATTTGTAATGACTGTATCCTGTTTTGTGTCTTTTACAAATAAAATAAAACTATGGTTTACTTTTATTTTTTTACACCCTGTATACAGGACTAGCTTCCACCCGTGGCTACGCCCGCGTTGAATTCGATCTGTCACTTAAAATCTTTATCAACGGACCTTGACACTTCCCAGCTCAAAACAGTCAAACAATAGAATAAACCACATCAATACCTCGCTCAAAAAGTAAAAAAAAAGCCGTTATCTCCAATGCATTATTTTAGAACAAATTTGATTACCATAAAATGGTTTTAAGTTAACCGTAAAAGATTTTTTTAGAACTTTTGAATGGGAACAATTCCGTCGTACTACATGTTTTTTTTTACGCAAGCAACGAATATTTTTCCCAGTTTTTGCAACATTTTTCATTGATACTCCGCTTCTTTTGATCGTAGCGTGATATAATACAGCTTAGAACCTTCCTCGATAAATGAACTATGCAACACAAAAAAAAACGAACCAGTAGTTTTGTTAGGTTTGTTGAACGCGCAAATGTCCTAAGATTAGCGCGTTCAATCAACCAAACGAACAAACAAACAAATTCGGCTTAATAATATTAACCGTACCGTAGCCAAACCAACCAACCGTACCGTACCACAAAACGTCAAATTTTGCCAATTGATATGTCGGACTTAAAGTTGAAAATTGGTTAAAACCTTTAACTTTTTGTGTAGGTTGACCTGCCGTTAACTGTACCCTTCTAAGCGTCAGTCCAAAACAGTTTAAGGAAAAATTAAAACCCACCTGCCAAAACGGGCCATAATAACTAAATCGCAGCAAAGTAGCCGTCAAAATCACGGCGACGACGCCTATCGACGACAATCTGCAATACAAATAAATATTAAAATTCCACAGGCAATCATATCAATTACTACTAAACTAATAAACTAAACAAAGGTTGTACCAAGGAATTTACAATTATGTTGTCAAAAATCACCAGGTAAATACAATAATTATGTCTAATCAACATTTTGTTTTTCAATTTCTTTAATGAAGTAGTCCTGCTCTTGAGTTTTTTTTTGTACAAAAAGTTAGTTTGTTTTAGTTTTTTAACATGGTCTGGTATTTTTTAAAATGCTAAACGACGACGTTTAGCTTTTGTAGGTGTTTGGAAACCATATTCTGGATCTTCTGAACGGGGTTGTTTACACCATTCTTAAATAATTCTAAGACAACATTTATTGAAACTGGTACCTTATTTTAGGCCTAATAACCTGGCACATTATGATTATTATGAAACATTAGATTTTAATTATTTCAAAATCAATAAAAAGTTACCTACTCTGTTGAGTTGAGTAGTTTAGGTAAACAGTGACGTCATAGTTTGTTATCGCCATACAAATTATGTGGAAGAGTAGCGTTCAAAATTTCAAAATTCACTTCCCCATACAAAGCCGCCACCAGCTGACATCAGTTCGTATGGAAAAGTGTTTTTTTTTTAGATTTTAACGTTGGTCCCATAGAAAAAGTTGTTGCATTTGAGCACCAGAATCAGCCCCAAGGAAGTTGTTGATGTTTTACAAATAACGCTGTATAGTATAGATGTTTTTTTTTTATTTATGGACGGTGAGTATTTATATTTATAAGTATATTACGGGTTAACGGGAATGCCTTTCGTTAATTAACATATTGTAGGTACCTATATAATGTTTTAATGGGGAATATGCATGTATTTTTTATTTGATCCTAAAATACTTAATACTTAATTATAATTAATAAAACTTTAAGAATTTTAAAAAAATATTGATAAATACCTGACTTACACCCCATTAAAGTCGCATTTTAGACAAGGAGATCCGATATGTACCGTGACGTCACATTACACGTGCGCCATACATTTTTCGTAGTAAAAGTTGTTATAGAAATAGATAGGTATACCTTAATTTCTAATTAGTATATTACGGTTATTTTTACCTAAAATCAATTTTGTTTTCACTATTAGCACTATAATTTTATATATTTTTTATAAATATAGTACAAAAAAAATTTTTTTTTTCATGCATATTCCCTGTTATGCCTATCCTATATCTTGTCGCCATAGTACAAGCACAGAATACTTATTAGTACTACCGTGTACAAGCTATGCTTAGTTTGGGGCTTGATAATGGGCTAGTTTCCTAAAAAAATTTAATTAGTCCGTCAGTTAGAGTTCCAAAAAATATTGGACGCGTATTTTTTCTTTTCTCAATCAAACAAAAAATTATGAAGATATAGCCCGTTAAAGTTTCGCGTAACATCACGCCTTGCGACACTTTTTACTAAGGCGTGACGTCACGTGCTCACTTTGATGCGCTTTATTTTCGTCATTTTTTGTTTGATTGACAAAAGGCAAAATATGGGTCCAATATTTTTTGATTTAATCTAACTGACGGACTAAATTAAATAATCTTTTTTTGACCCAGGAAACTAGCCTATTGGTGTAAAAAACACTATCAATTTTACTGGTCAGCGATCATTATTGACTGTGTGCCTACTAGGTGCATGAAAAATGCTACTCATGAGTTCATAAATAAACTAAAATCATATTCTTAAGTAATTAATTACAACTTACCTCACGTATCTAAGAATAATCGATTTTAAATATTTTCTCCACGTCAGGGTCTGCTCCTTATTCGATATTTGCATGTTGTAGACTAGCAGAAATCCGGACATCAGGAAAAACGTCTGAGTGGTCAAGTGTGAGTTGAAGATCGTGTACATGACCGTAAAGTCGAACATCTGGAATGTTTAAAAACATCAAACAAAGCCGCACAACAACTCGCGCATGTTAGTTAGAAATGCAGGGTTACATTGCAAAGGGTTGCCAAATCTTTAGGAGTGGCTCAGAATCAGTAATTTTTTTTATTTAATCGACCTATGCAAAGATCTTTTTTTTTCACATTAAATTATTCCTATCCGCTGTTAAAAATCGTAAGCGTGGATAATTTAACTCATTAATGAAAAAATTGCACCGTATGTGCACTTTGTAAGGTCCTTGTTGGCTCACCGTACCTACGCCTCTGATAAATGACCGCGTGGCTTTCGTAGTCTCTCTCTTGACTTTATTTTCGGATATTTTAAAGCATTTTTTTTCGAAACATACAATTATTAAAAACAATAACGATTAAAACGCTTCTTTACATTGTTCCCTAGATCTTATTTTTTAAAGGCATCCCTTTGATGTAACCCTGTATACTATTGTGTTGCGATAGTTGCGACGTTTCGTGCGTGACCCTCTAGTCGAGTGCACAGACAGTAGTTGACTACTTATTTGAATTACTCGTTGTGTGCACAACGGTAGAAAACTACCGTTTTTGCCACTTCACGATACTTGGGCTTGTGTTGCCTTAACTAAATGTATGAGTTTTATTCTTTGTTCTTTTGCTTTAGACTATGATAACTCCTTTGGTATATTATTTTTGGTATGAGATTACTAACAAAAAAAAAACATAAAGTCATTAATTGAGCGTACTTTGTTGACAGCAAGGAATTTATAAGTACTACGTAGTACGTGCGTACGTACATAAAGGAATTTATAAGTACTCCGTAGTACTTACAAATTCCCTGGCGGACAGTGATACCTACACGTAGTTTTACTTGAACAGTGATACCTACTTCTGCATAAAATAAATCAAAATTTGGTGTTTTTCAGATCTCCATACAAAACGGCTCCGGACAAGACCGGATTCAATCCGTTTTGTATGGGGTTCTGAAAAATTCAGGGTGCATGTAGTCCGAGCCTAAGTTTTCAACGAGGTAAAGTGGTAAGTATTAGAGGTAGAAAGAAACAGATCGTAAAGACCTTTTAAAATTAGTTTCGAGGTGAATAGATTTACAGTGTCACTCTTTCCTAAAACATCCCCCTGTATTTGTTTTGTTTTTTTGTTTTTGTGTTTTATTTATTGAGAAACTCAACAGCTTTATTACAATATACATGTTAGCATAGTTTTACAAAAGTGACACTTAGCCAATAACAGTTTCATAACATGCTTAATTTTAAGTATTCGTACAAAGTTTCAAAGATTCAAAGATTTCTTATTTTTAAGTTTCATGTTACAACAAAGTTAAACATTCATCCAGATGTGGTCAAAGATGCTAGCTCTAACTAAGTAAGAGTATTGAGATTTTTTTATTTATTTTTTATTAATGTAATGTAAGATGTATTTGAGATAGTGCCGGTTGCCGCAAGTTGTACTGTATGCTGTCATAAATCGTTAGCAATAGAAATGAATTTTATACACGAATTGTTTTCGTGTTCGAATTCGAGATTCATTTCTAATGCTTCAAAAATACGTCTCCTGTGCCGCTTTCACTGAGGCGTACTATAGGGGAGACCTAGCTATGTCTCGCAATAAACATAAGCTGATGATGAGAATTATAAAAGTATGTGAAATATTAAGAATAAAATACCTGTTCCACTGTCTTCGCATCTTCAAGGAACACCGTGGGTAAGATAAGCAAATGGATATTGACGATTATGAGACATGTCAAGAATCTGGAACAATAACATTTTGAGGTACTATAGAGATGGGCCGACTATGGTTTTTGACGTCCGACCCCCGTCCGCAGGTACCGACTAAAGGTCTGCGCAGACAATGGACATTCCTCGGGGTTATCCGTCTAAATAGATTTGCATACGGAGCGACTTCAGAAATCAGAAATACCTGTTTATTTGCCCGTTAACATCCGAGCGGTCTCATGAGACCGCATAACAATGGAATTTCTATTGTGTCTCGTTTACGTATGCTTGATCAGCATGCTTTTTTCATTTGAACTACTCATTACTTAACTTTTTTAACAGTTGCCAGTTTCAGTGACTAAAACAAGCAATGAAGGCCTGTTGCTGCAATTTTAAATCAACTTTCGAAATCTGTCTCGTGTGATCTCGAGGAAGCAACACAGTTGTTTTACTTAATATTTTCTTGCAAACGACACGTCTCCGATTGCAGAAACCGGTAACTCGTCTTATTTGGCTAGTTTCCTTGGTAAAAAAAAATATATTCTATTTAGTCCGTCAGTTAGATTATCAAAAAATATTATACCCATATTTTGTCTTTTGTCAATCAAACAAAAAATGACGAAGTTAAAGCGCATCAAAGATTGGGAATGAAAGCATGTGACGCCACGCCGTGCTAAAAAGTGTCGCAAGGCGTGACGTAACGTGGAACTAACGGGCTATATTTTTATCATTTTTTGTTTGATTAACAAAGACAAAACATGGATTCAATATTTTCTGTTAATCTTACTGACGGACTAATTAGATATCTGTTATGTATAGGCATAGGTGCGGGCTGCGACCCCACCGGGCGTCTTGCTAACTAATAAACCAGTGTGTATTTGACTCGCTTGTTTGATTGACGCGTACCGCTCCTGTCGCTATTTTGCAAGTATCTAACACGTGGCAACGTTCGGACTCACATTCTACCTACTTCAAAATGTCCACGGGGATGTCGTTCGGCGTTCTTTCTACATTCGACCACCTTTCACAGGAATGGAACAGCTACAAATCGCTGTTACAACAATGGTTTATAGCGAACGACATAACCTCTGAGTTGGACAAAGCGACCATCAAGCGTAGGGCGATTTTGTTAACTTCATTGAGTGACTCAACGTTCAAGCTAGCGAGTGACCTGGCGTTACCTAATAAGGTCGAAGATTTGGGCTTCGAAGCGATTGTGAAACTCCTCGACGACCACTTCACACCAAAGAGGGTTGGATTTGCGGAGAAATCGACTTTTTACTCTGCAACACAGCGTCCAGGGGAAAGTCACACTCAATGGGCGGCCAGATTAAGAGGGTTGGCAGCTCACTGTGCATTCAAGAACTTGGAAGAAGCCTTGCTAGATAAATTTATCATGGGCATGGCAGCGGGACACGAGCGGGACAAACTGTTCGCGCAGGACCAGCAGCAGCTGACCCTCGCGAAGGCCATCGACCTGGCAGAAAGCGTGCGCTGTGCACGCCAGGCCTCGTCGCTGGCGGCGCCGGGCGCGAGCGGCCTCGGCGTAGCGAGCCCGGAGGTAGTGTTCAACATCTCCAAAAAGGAAAAGTGCAGTGTGTGCGGGTTCACAAACCATAGGGCCAATCAGTGTCGTTTCAAAAATTACAAATGCAAAAAATGTAACAATAAAGGCCATTTGCGTAAGATGTGTCCTAATACGGACAAAGTAAAGTACGTAAATGAAGGTGATGTGGATGACGGAGACGACGGTGAGTGTTTTTATAATATTCGGTGCTTAAAAGGAAAACCGATGACAGAGCGCGTCCGCGTGCCAGAGTGGTTTGGCATTAGAGTTCGAGATCGATAGTGGTTCAGCGGTGAGCGTAATTTCAGAAAAAACCTACTTGTCTAACTTTAAGGGGTTACCGTTGTCAGCCACAAACAAAAAGTTATTAAGCTATACTGGTGAAACTATTGAAACGGTCGGGGTTGTGTTAGTACCTATTTCGTATAGCGGGCGCACGCGCACACTTAAGCGTAACACACACAGAGAGCGTGCGCGGGACGGCGACGGGTCACGACGGCAGTACGGCGGGTCTATTAACATAGGTTTGAATGGGCGCCCACAGACAGGGAGCGTGCGCGGAACGGCAGCGGGTCGTGCTCGGAACGGGTCCCGCGCGGCCCTTCCGCCATCACAGATAGGCGGCGGGCGGACGGGTGGTGCGCGGGTGCGGCGTTCGTTACATTCGTCGTGATACACGCATTCAGACCAAAGCGCTCACACAGAGAGCGTGCGCGGGACGGGTGCCGCGCGTATACTACGACTGTTGTGTTATTTTACAAAACATTATCATTTTTCGCTATGGATTTGAATGAAAAAAGTAATTAAATATGTGAGGAAATAAAATGTTTGTACAAACTAGGTAATAATCTACTAAACTCAAGGTTGCTGTACTACGGTCACCCATCCATTTAGTGTCCACACTTGAGGTTGCTTAACCACGGTCACCCATCCATTTAATTTCAAAACTTGAGGTTGCTTAACCACGGTCACCCATCCATTTAGTGTCCAAGCTTGAGGTTGCTTAACTACGGTCACCCATCCATTTTGAGGCTATACCTGAAGCTGCTTAGCCACGGTCACCCATCCATTTAGTGTCCAAGCTTGAGGTTGCTTAACTACGGTCACCCATCCATTTTGAGGCTATACCTGAAGCTGCTTAGCCACGGTCACCCATCCATTTAGTCCAAGGTTGAGGTTGCTTAACCACGGTCACCCATCCATTAGGTGGCCAAACTTGAGGTTGCTTAACCAGGGTCACCCATCCATTTGGTGGCCAAACTTGAGGTTGCTTAACAATCGTCACCCAAAATATCAATGTCATAAAAGTGGACCGTGGTAAAAGAACCTTAAGTATGGATACTAGGATGGGAGTGATGGGACCGTGGTTTTGACCTGACCATTGAATGGGTGACCGTGGCAAATCAACATTTAGTGACTAAATGTAAAAGTTATCGTGTTAAAGAAGCTTCATATTTTATATGCGTTTGACCATAGCACAAACCCGAGCCGCGCCTTCGAATCGCTCCAAAATCGCCGCCGAACCGCTCCGCGCACGACCGGTTCTCTGTGTGAAGACGACGAACCGCGCAACTTACGTCGGAGAAACGACCCGTTCCGCTCACGCCTTCTGTGTGTGAATGTGTACGTAGTGCGCGCGGGCGGGCCGCCGCTGCTGGGCCGCGACTTCATCCGCGAGTTCGGCCTGGAACTGGCTCCGGCGCCGGTGCACGCAGTGTACGAGCGAGCGCCGGTTGAATGCGAGCCTACTATTGTTAATCAACTCGTTGACATGTTTCCTAAGGTTTTCTCTGGCAATCTCGGATCGTTTAACAAGTACACAATCAACTTACGTTTAAAACCGGATGCGAAGCCAATTTTCTTTAAAGCGAGACCAGTTCCTTACGCGTTAAAAGATAAAATAGATAAAGAAATTGATCGTTTATTGTCACTAGGTATTTTGAAACCTTGCGAACACTCCGAATACGCTTCGCCCGTAGTACCCGTTTTGAAAAAGAACGGTAGCATCCGATTATGTGCCGATTACTCGGTTACTATTAATAGACAATTGATTGTTGAGCAATACCCCTTACCCACAGTAAATGATTTGTTAGCTAAATTACATGGGGGCGTACAATTCAGTAAAATCGATTTGTCAATGGCATATAATCAGTTTGTTTGTTCAAAGTGGGAATGGAATCGTTCACATGATGACGCATTTATTCAAATTAAAAACATTTTAGGTTCCGATAACATATTAGCGCATTTCGATCCAAACGCCAAGTTAATATTAACCGTAGATGCGTCACCGACGGGGTTGGGTGCCGTACTTTCTCAGGTGGGCCTTGATGACGGATTAGAAAGACCAATATCGTACGCTTCCCGCACACTGTCATCTGCGGAAAAAAATTACGCCCAAATACAAAAAGAAGCGACAGCTATCATTTTTGGCGTTAGGCGTTTCCATCAATACCTGTACGGTAGGGCCGTACCTTTCGTACTACGAACAGACCACAAACCCCTGTTGGCTATATTCGGCCCCCATAAAGGCATCCCCGAGATATCCGCCAACCGTCTACAGAGGTACGCCATATTTTTAGCAGCGTATAACTATACTATAGAGTTTATAGGTAGCAAACTAAACAGCGCGGACTGTCTATCGCGTGCGTGCGGGGAGACCGAGGCAGCCGGCGCGCCCGACGAGCTCGCGGAGTGCGAGGATCGCGCGGCCTACGTTAACTTTGTGGTGGACGGCGACTTGCCGGTGACACTTAGCGACCTGCGTCGCGAGACGGCCAACGACATTTCCCTAGCTTCGGTTAAGCGATACGTGTTAAACGGCTGGCCTAGGAAAATTGAAAATATAGATATAAAACCTTATTTTAATTGCCGTTCACAGTTATCTTACGAAAATGGTGTTCTAATGCGTGGGCATAAGTCGTCATTCCAACGGCTTTACAGGAAACCATATGTAGGGAGTTGCATAGTTCACATTTCGGGGTGGTTAAGATGAAGGCCTCTGCCCGCAGACGGCTGTGGTTCCCGGGCGTGGACGCGGCGCTGGAGCGGCGCGCGGCCGCGTGCGCCGTGTGCTGCGCGCTGCGCCCCGCGCCGCCGCACGCGCCCCTCGCGTCTTGGCCGGTGCCACCGCAACCATTTTATCGTATCCACGTAGATTTTTTAGGCCCGTTTCACGGATACATGTTTTTAGTTATCGTAGACGCATACAGTAAATGGGTAGAATGTTATGAAGTGTCTTCGACTCACAATTCGAAAGCGGTCATTAATAAATTATATGACATGATGTCGCGTTTCGGTATTCCACATACGTTGGTGAGTGATAACGGTACCTCTTTTACTTCTTCTGAATTCAGTAAATTTTGTCAACTTAACGGTATAAAACACGTTTATCTCCTGTATATCATCCGGCAAGCAACGGGCAGGCCGAAAGTTACGTTAAAATAGTAAAAAAGGGGCTTAAATGTTTGATTTTAGAGGGGTGTAATAAGAAAATTATTCACGAAAAAATTGCGAAATCTTTATTCGACTACAGAAACTCTAAAAACAGTACCACTGAAAAGTTACCCGCAGAACTAGTGTACGGCCGCCCGTTACGTTCACGTTAATCGACCCAGTCGCGCCGTCACCGTCGTCCACAGACCTCACTCAAACAGTCGCACGCAATCAGTCCTTACAGGCTAAACATTACAAGGGTGTACAAAGAATAGACTTTAAAGAAAACGATAAAGTGTGGATCACAAAAAACATAAATGTTAAAAAAAATTGCTGGATTCAAGGAATCATTATAAAGAAAATCGGACATATAATGTATGCGGTATACGTGCCACAATTTCAATGCGAAGTTACTAGACACATTGACCAGATTAGATCACGATACAGTCTGTCGTCGTGTGATGACCAGTGCTGGGACCCGGACGTAGTGCCCGATGTGCCACCACTGGGTGCACTCTCAGAGGCTGACTCTCAGCCAGGAAGGGAAGGAGGGCCGGCGAGCGACCTGGCACAAGCGTCACCGCCTGGTAGCCCTGCAGAGTACGACCAGGTCGCGACTCGAAGACGGCGAGCAATAAGTCCGATATTCTCAACACCGACTTCAGAGCGAGATTATGTATGTGATGAGTAGTGATGACGAAGTCATCGAACCTTAAATTTGTCAAGTAATCAAGATGTATGTATTTCTAGTTTATTTCTTAGACTAAGGGGAAGGGATGTTATGTATAGGCATAGGTGCGGGCTGCGACCCCACCGGGCGTCTTGCTAACTAATAAACCAGTGTGTATTTGACTCGCTTGTTTGATTGACGCGTACCGCTCCTGTCGCTATTTTGCAAGTATCTAACAATATCATTATCATCATTTCAGTCGTATAGGACGTCCACTGCTGAACATAGTCCTCCCCCAATGACTTCCATATTAGTTGTAAACAATATCTGTTTTGTACATTTTAGTTAATTCTGACTTTCTGAGAAAAAATATCAAGATGTGTTGTTGTCGCAGCGCAACGTGTTGCGTCGTGAACTGCTCGATCCTGGAGGCCTACTACGAAAATGTTTCGTTCGTTCGGACGTATAAACCTAATAAATTAGAATAACCATTCACCGATGTCAATCCTTTGACAAAACATGAACATCTGAAATTAGCCCAAACTGGATCTACTGTCCTGCTTATAATAGGGTATTGGTGCTGGCTTGAACAGGGATCGGAAACAGGTTAATTTACTATGGAACCTTAACCGGAATAATAAAGGTTTCCGCTAAATTAAATATCATAATATACTCCAAATACCGAATTAAAAACTATAGCAAATTAAGTTTTATGGTCAAATCTTTACAACTACTATCAAATATTAGAAATAGGTCTTTACATTCTGAAATAAATAAATATTCTAGCTAGCCAGCAAAAATTGGATACGCAAGGGTCGTATTTAAACAACAATAGTGTAACGTCAATAGTTAAAACAATGGTTTTGGTGTCATTTTGTAGACAATACTTATATCTGTTTGTTTGGTAATTACAAAAAATGTGCACATGAACGGGCGAGTTTTTGCAATAACTTTAAAATTCAGACGATTTAAATAAAATTTACTTTAGCGACATTTATTAACGTACGGTACCGTAAGTTAAGGTAACGTACCAAAAAACTAAATAAATAAAAAACAAGTTATTGCTGAATATAGACTGTATTAATGTTGAGTGTACCTATTACTGTTACCTTTCGAATACCTACACTTTTTTATATTTGCAGGACCTGCTCATCCATAAAAAATATTAGTTTATGCCAGTTTTGCTTAAGTATTACGTAACGCAGTTTTTGAAAATTTTAACGGTACATTTTAATGGTAACGTTTTTTGTACCCCCTTGTTTTAAACGTTCCGTAACACCCATATGATCATTTTAACATAAAAGTATGTTATAAATTTTTTTAAAGTATGTTGCGCAAAATACCTAGTTAAAAAAACGAAAAGGGTTGCCAACTTAATCTTTTTTTTTTAATTTATAAAACATGTTACATAACGTGTTGTTTGAACCCTCCCGCCCTTGTAACGCATCGTAACGTTTTAAAAGACCCCCTGCCCCCATATTGCGTTATGTAATACTTGAACGCCCACAAGGATCCCATATGGGGGTGATTTTTCGATAAAATTAGGTATAATAAATACCCTTAAATTATAGCTAGCTAGCTAGTGAGCAAACGCAGTGCAGGTATTTAGACGAAAATTTTGCCATCCAGATCCGACTCATTTTAGAAGTTCGTTTTCTGAATTGACCCATACCGCGAATTCAACTGGAACCCATTGAGTTTCAAATTAATCACCGCGCCACGAAGCCACTCGAGTCGTACCTGATTCCGTTAAGTGACTGCAATTCCGCCGCGCGAGGGTCCGCCGACGGTGGCGCCATCAGCTGCTTCCAGTTCAGTCGCCACGAGAATGACAGAAGGATTTTGTTTCCTGCCACACCAAATAAAATTCAATTAGCATACTCCCTAATGCGAACACCTTACAGGGTCATACAGGCGTCATGCGATTCCACCAGTCAGCCAACGGACGGACAGACGCTAGATGCAGAGACTGATGTGTCATCATCATAATCAACCCACGTCAGTCTACTGCCGGACATAGGCCTCTCCCGATGCACACTACTGAGCCCTATCATCAGCTATTGTTTTCCATGTTTGCGTATAATATCGCACCAACTTGTCGCAGGTCGTCTCAGACAGCTATTAGCAAGTCTCCTCTCAAGAACAAGTCTACTCAATCGGTTGTCAAATTTTCTTATCGGATTTTATCCTTTAAAGAAATCCCGAGCATATCTTTCTTCATTATTCGCTGAGCATCTTGGTGTAGGTACTAGTTACAGACTTTCGTCTTTAGACTGACGTTTGCATGAAATTAATTCAGTACTTTTCTCTATTCCAGCATGTGGGTCCATCAGACATGAATGAAGCTTGCATAAGTGCACTTTTGCAATTTCGATGTTGCTACTATAATAAAAATTTTGATCCTCTCGTCCACCCAAAGAAAATTAACCCTTAATTGGCCCTGGGTCCATGAAAGTGAGTTGAGAGTTAAGCCAGTGCAGAAGCATTAGGGAATTAAACCGCATTAAGCCACCGCCTCTGGCTAGAATTAAATAACAGCTAATATTTAAAAAAAAAACAGAACCAAATTATCACGTGCCTCCCAAAATGTTTGTTGCATGGTCGAAATGGTCATCTATCTATCGTAGCTCTAGGCGGGGGTCGCTTCTTCGGTACACTAGCACAGTTGCCGCCACTAAGTTACCATTTAGTTTGTAAACATTATGTACCGGGCTTAGACTGGTCTCTGCTGAAGTCGTACACGCTCCCGATGACATTGAGGGCAATGATGGTGAACAATAATGCTGCTACGGCCCAGTCCACCCAATCGACTGGGTGTTTGTTGTTCTTTGTCTCTTCTTCGAAGGAGCAGTACATCTGTAGCATAAAAAGGATGATGAATACTTAATATAATCGCAGTGAAACTAAATGGTTGCCTGCTCTTTGCAGTTTGCAAATGTAGCACGTAGCAATAAATTATGTAAAATCGGGACAAGGAAAAGGGCATTAAGGACCTATTTGCATTAATTAGTTTTAATGGAAGGTTTGCTTACATACATTTGATTATGACCGACTTACTACTAACACTGATGTTTTACTATAGCTGATGTTTTAATCGAGCCTTTGCACACACTATTTAATAAAAGTCTTAGCACTGGTTGCTTTCCGACATCTTGGAAGAAGGCCATCGTTGCCCCATACACAAGTCAGGTAACAAATCGCATATCACAAATTACAGACCCATTAGTATTTTGTGTTGTTTCTCAAAAGTGTTCGAGAGTCTTATTTATAAATATATAAATTTGCACCTGAAACCCATCATTAGTCACAGGCAGCATGGTTTTGTTAAAGGACGCTCCACTACCTCGAACTTAATAAGCTATGTTCATTACTTGAATGATGCTTTTAATAAAAAAATACAAGTAGATTCTATTTATATGGATTTTGCCAAGGCATTTGATAATGTTGATCATAATATTCTCATCCTTAAGGCTCATCATCTCGGCATTCATGGCTCACTCCTGCGTTGGCTGACCTCATACTTATCTAATCGAACTCGAAATTGTGAAAGTATATGGATATGAGTCTGCACCATTGGTCCCCGAATCGAGTGTACCACAGGGATTAAACCTGGGTCCCATGTTGTTTGTTTTGTTTATAAACGATCTGATCGACTCAATCTCCTGCAGTTGTCTAGCTTATGCGAACGATATAAAAATATACAATATGGTTAAATCCGGAGACGACTGCATAGCGTTGCAAAATGACATTAACAGACTGTACCAGTGGTGCTTAAATAACTATATGACACTTAATATCTCAAAGTGCTTTTTGATAACATTAACAAAAAACAAAAATCCAATACAAAATATTTACACAGTTGATAACGTTCTGCTTACACGTCGGAGTAATGTTAGGGATCTCGGAGTGGTGCTGGATAGCAAATTGTCTTTTACGAATAATTACGACTATATTGTTTCCAAAGCTAATAAAACCATGGGATTCATATTTCGTTCAATAAGACCTTTTCGCAAGCCTTCAAGCATTCTGACACTCTTTTTCACTTTAGTTAGAAGTATACTGGAGTATTGTTCGGTTATATGGTCACCATTTTACAGTATCCACATTGACAGATTAGAAGCAATCCAAAGGCGCTGTCTCCGTTACTTGAGCGCAAAATTTGGACTAAGGCGTAAATTGGGGACATATGAGGCTAGACTTGAATATTTTACTGTAAGCACCCTTCAATCGAGGCGAGAAGTGGCTTATTTGTCGACCCTTTACAAAATAGTTAATTCTATGTGAGACTCCGAGGAACTATTAAGCCGTTTTTCATTTAAAGCGTAGCACAAGGGCTCAGTAGCGGTTCTCTTTACCACCTTGTAATAATAAAGTTACACACAACGACCCTGTCCTTCGTATGTGCAGAGCCTACAACAATGTCAGTAAAGAATTAGAGATATTTTCACTTTCGCGTTCATCTTTCATAAAGACTTTCAACTCTCTATGAGAGATGAAAGCGAAACATTACCAATAAGTTAATGTATGTTTTTATTTTTAAGTGATTTATTGTTTTTGGCCGTCTCTCATTGTAACTGTCACTTCTAGCGATTAGTTAATTAAAGCATTTATCTACCCTATTTAAATGTCGTGTGCAGCTATAATCGGAATGTAAGTTTTTCAAATTGTGTAGTATTTAAGATTCCTTTGTCATCATCATTTCAGCCATAGGACATAGACCATACTGCTGAACATAGACCTCCCCCATTGACTTCCAGATTGGCCGGTTGGAAGCGGCCTGCATCCAGCGTCTTCCTGCGACCTTTACCAGGTCGTCTGACCACCTTGTGAGTGGACGTCCTACGCTGCGCTTGCCGGTACGCGGCCTCCATTCTAGAACCTTTCTGCCCCATCGGCCATCAGTTCTACGTGCTATGTGCCCCGCTCACTGCCACTTCAGCTTGCTAATCCGTTGGGCTATGTCAGCGACTTTTGTTCGTTTACGGATCTCTTCATTTCTGATTCGATCTCGCAAGGAAACACCAAACATAGCCCTTTCCATAGCACGCTGTGCGACCTTGAGCTTTCTTAAAAGGCCCATAGTAAGAGGCCACGTTTTAGTTCCATATGTCATCACTGGTACACACTGGTTGTAGACTTTTGTCTTGAGGCACTGAGGTATTTTGGACGAGAAGATGTGGTGTAGTTTCCCGAACGCTGCCCAGCCGAGTTGGATTCGACGATTGACCTCCTTCTCAAAATTGGATTTACCCAACTGGATAACTTGTCCTAAGTAGACATATTTGTCAACAATTTCGAGAGTAGAGCTTCCAACGGATACTGGGTAGGGCGCAACATGGGCATTCGACATGAGCTTGGTTTTGTCCATGTTCATTCGCAGGCCTACTTGTTGGGAGACTCGAGTAAGGTCATCGAGCATTGTGCTGAGGTCTTCAAGCGATTCTGCCATGACCACAATATCGTCGGCAAACCGAAGGTGAGTGATGTACTCGCCGTTGATGTTGATGCCAAATCCTTTCCATTCCAGGAGCTTGAAAGCGTCTTCCAATGCAGCGGTGAACAGTTTCAGAGATATAACATCTCCCTGTCTTACGCCTCGCTGCAGAGGAATCGCCTTTGTGCTCTGCTCCTGTACTCGGACCGACATGGTGGCGTTTTTGTATAAACACTTCAACACCTCGATGTACCGATAGTCAATATGGCACCGCTGGAGAGACTGTAGCACTGCCCAGGTCTCGATCGAATCAAAGGCCTTCTCATAGTCCACGAACGCTAAGCATAGTGGCAAGTTATACTCCTCGGTCTTCTGTATAATTTGCCGCAGCGTATGGATGTGGTCTATGGTACTAAAGCCTTTTCGGAAACCGGCTTGTTCGGGAGGCTGGAAGTCATCGAACCTACGCGCGAGACGATTCGTGATGACTCTCGAAAACAGCTTGTAGACATGACTTAGAAGTGAGATGGGTCTGTAATTCTTTAATAAGGTGTTATCTCCTTTCTTGAAGAAGAGCACCACCACACCCCTGTTCCACGCCTCCGGCGTTATTCCCTCGAGCAAGACGGAGTTGAAGTCTCTGAAGGACTTTCAGTATCGGTGTTCCACCCGCATTCAGAAGCTCTGATGTGATTCTGTCATCACCCGGCGCCTTGTTGTTCCTAAGCTGTTTGAGGGCCATCCTAATCTCGTATAGGCTGATGTCCGGGATATCTTCGGTATAGTGTCGGGTCAGCTTAGCTCTTGGATCTTCGGCTGAGCTACTTACATTACAGGTTTAGTGACCGATGTATATAACTGCCCATAGAACTTCTCGATCTCCCCCAAAACTTCGGCTTTTGTCGACGTTATACTGCCATCCTCCGTCTTCAGCTTCGTCAGCTGGCTTTGCCCAATAGACATGTCTCTTGCGAAAACTTTGTAACCTTGGTTCCGCTCTATCGCCTCTTTAATACTGTTTGTATTAAAGTTGCGGATATCATGTCGCAAGGACTTCCATATCCGTCTATTGCGCTGCCGATATGCGTTAGCGTCGACGGAGGTCTGCAGTGCCATTGAACGTCGTTCTGCCATGAGGTTGAGGGTAGAGTCGGTAAGGTTTTGCGGCTTGTCTTTACGACGGGGTCTCAAAAATTTTGACCCGACCGCTTGGACAGTTTCTACGAACCTGTTGTTAATCTCGTCCACTGACTCGCAGTTCTCCAGGCATTCAAAGCGGTTAGACAACTCGAGCTGAAAACTCTCGGGGCTGTAAATATGGGCATTGGAGGGTCGGAGCGTAGACTTCATCAAACGAGACCTTTCTAGCTTGACGTTGATATTCAATGTGCCTTTGACCATTCGGTGATCACTGCCGGTTTTCACCCTGTTGATCACGGAGACATCGTTGAATATTCGCCGCTTTGTGGTCATGATGAAGTCAATCTCATTTTTCGTGGAAACGCTGGGACTCATCCAGGTCCACTTCCTCTGAGGCGGCTTCTGAAAGAAGGAATTCATCGCAAAGAGATCCTCCTTCTCTAGAAATTCGGCCAGCCTCTTTCCCCTGGGGTTCCGTTGCCCATACCCAAATTGCCTTACTCTCAGCTCATTATCGCCTCGAATACCCAGTTTCGCGTTAAAGTCTCCCATGAAGTAAAGTAAAGTAGGTCATCCATTAAAGTAGGTCTTATTAGTATGTATGGCTCGACTTATGTCCTCATACATAGCCTCTACTTCCTCATCTGGGTGTGTAGAGGTCGGTGCATATACCTGTATGACCTTCAGCGAGTATCTATTAGATACTCTGAATATCAGGTATGCAACCCTGCTCGACACACTTCCGATGGTGACGATGTTGTTAAGAAGGGACTTGTGGACGAGAAACCCGACACCACCTTGGGACAGTTGGTCGCCCTCCCGGTAGTAGAGTAGGTTGCCGGATTTTAGGGCTATCGTGTCCTCGCCCTCTCGTCGGACTTCTGATAGCCCCATGATACTCCAGTGCATCCTACCCATTTCATCTTCCAGCTCAACGGTCTTCTCGTCAGTCCTCAAGGTGCGTACGTTGTATGTTACCATGGCCAGTCGTTGTTTGGGATGGTAGCCGGATCGACTCCGGGGATTCTTAGCACCCCCTGCCCCGCCGTCACCCTGACCGCTACCGTAACCAGGGACAGCGGGAACACCGGAGACCTGTGTCCTATCTGTTCTCGTCATTTGGGGGGTATTGCCAATACTCGCCACGCTTGGCAGGCGGGTTGGCGAGCGCAGTTTTTTATAATATTTCGCACGAAAGAGCTGCTGCCCGACTCGTACTGCAGGAATTAGTCGCCTTTTACGACACGCCTCCTGTTGACGGTGAGGAAATGTATTCTTTACGGCCGTCCCCACACGGCACTTACGGCCGTCCCCACACGGCACACGGATTCCTTTGTATATGTTATGATTTATGTTCTGTTGCTGTACCTATAAATAAATTTAAAAAAAAAACACCACAGAGAAAAACCGAAACCTACTACTTTAAATATTTTAGCTATATTTTATTTACAGTTTTGGATACTATTTAGTAGACGGGGCTTGAATACCGAGCGGAGGACTAAACGGGATAGTTACTTGTGTGGTGACCTGTTTTGAGGCTAATCTGCGCACATACCTCTGTGACTCTCGTCTTCAGCCCGTAGCCCCGGGACAGGGTGTGATTGAGGCAGGCCTCCAGGGCGCCCTGCAGCTCCCGCTTGCCGGTCCCGTTGTAGAACTCCCGGCAGGTGCGCGTCATGCACATCCCATAGCGCAGCTGTGTGTGGTTAAAGTGCTTTGTGGTATGTGCAGAGTATCCCTGTAAGGAATAATAATGTTAATGGGTTCAATTTCAAAAGATAGTGGGCAACAATATATGCCCCATGGGTGTTACCATGACGACTTATGAAACTGAAACGTGACCTCTCACTATGGGCCTCATAAGAAAGCTTAAGGTCGCACAGCATGATATAAGTTGTGCTCGGTGTTTCCTCGCGAGATCGAATCAGAAATAAGTAGACCTGGTGAAGGACGAAGAGAGTCGCTGAATGCAGGCCGCTTCCAACCGGTCAATTGGGAAGGTTTAGCAGGACGTCCTGTGGCTTAGATGATGAGATGATGATATGAAAGGATGGTATGTCAGTATCACATTTGTGCTCTCGGAAAGCAGGGCGATATGATTTCTTTAATATGTACAGTGGCACCATTTACAAGACCTTTGGTCACATCTACGAGTAAGTTTTAACGCAACATCACCTAAACCCCAAAGAATATTTCTAACTCCTTAGGTAGCCCTCCTGTCTTCTTTTTCTTCTAGGCAGGTTGCAAACTAATGCTGTTGACGCCTATCTTGCCAAATTATACAAGTCAAAGTTAACCAACCTATGCTACGGACTCGAATGATTCGACCTTAACATTATAATCGTGGACTCCAAGAACCCCAGTAGGTACACCAAAATTTCAGACGGATATGAGCAACGAAGTTTAACTCGCATTCATATTCTTGGAAAGTCTTTTCATTTGCTACCCATTTATGGGACTGGACTTTTAAAACCCCATACTAGTTTACATTTGACGACAATACTCGCCATAAATGGCAGCGGTCCTCTTGATAAATCATGAACTGGCAACACTCACGCGTATCATGTCGAGCAGCTCGCTGGGCCCGTCAGAGACGAGGTCGGCGCGCGCGGTGCAAAACACCCCGCCGGGCTGGTGTAAGCAGTGCATGAAGCGGTCCGTGTACACCTTCACCGGCATTCTGGCATAATCCTCCTCTGGAAACGGACAAACATTATTCATCAGTCGCCTGCCCGTTCCCAGGTAATTTGGGTCGGCGCAGTATGTCTTTCTCTTCCATGCAATCCGGTCACTCGTCATCGAGTCATTCACTCCCTTCTCAGTCATATCACTCCTCACAAAATCCATCCATCTCTTCTTAGGTCGTCCTCTACCTCATAAAAATTACCTTATAAATGGATAAACATTATTCACCTCAAGATTTGAATGTGTTCATATCTAATGTTTGCATCAGGTATTATGACGTAGTTCAGGCCAAATAAAAGTGAACATCAAATTTTTACTTAAGTTATACTAGAAGTAAGTAGATACAGTTTGTATTATCACAGAATAATATAATAGGTGTTAATGGTATTATGACTAAGTATTTCAAATAGTGCGCCCTACGCACTAAACGTTTCTGGAATCAATAATAAAAAAATACTATTATTGGTCAAACATTAATTTAGTGTTTCTTATAATATTTTCCATTTGCGTTAATGCGCTTTTTGTGAGTGACTCCATATGAGTGACTCAACAGTCAGAGTGACAAAGTCACCCCTGCGCTCTAGCTCTTAGAATGGCATTGAACATTTTATTTATTATTTATGAGCGCCTTCAGAACTTCTGCATTCGTATAATTTATGGTCTACGTAAGTACGACCATGTCTCAAAATACCGAGCTCTGCTAAAATGGCTACCTATTCGACGTCGGCGTGAATATCACATTCTTTCTTTTCTATTTTCTATCCTATTTAATCCTAAGTCACCGCCGTATCTAAAGGAGCGCTTTAATTTTTTGCAACCTGCCCTAGGTCACGAAATGCGGTCTTCCAATAAACTTCGCCTCGTTTTTCCACTCCATTCTTCTCAAACCTATTCCCACTCCTTCACTGTGCAATCCATCCGCCTATGGAACTCCTTGCCATTGTCTATTCGAGAATCTGAATCGCTTCACAGTTTCAAAACTAGACTTAAACCTATCTCCTTTCCCTGTAGTTTTCTCGTGTCTATTTTTCTTCTACTTTATTTATTTAACCATTTTTCCTACATCTTGGTCACTAGATTCTTTTTCATGTTAATAGGGTATCTATTTATTTACATGTATTTATTTTAAGTATGTATTCATATTATGTCTGTATTATATAAGTATTTTACTATGTACATGTACTAGGTAGTATGTATTTTATTTTATTTGTACTTATTTTATTTTATGTTTGTTTAATTAGTTTGTTAAATTTTTGGACTTTTATGTTTTGGAACTTTTCACCGCCTCCCTTCTCTCAATATTAATTCAACTTTCCTCTACCTGAAGGTTGTCTGGAAGAGATCGCTTCCAGCGATAAGACCGCCTAAATTGTGCTATTCACTAAGTATTTACTTTCCTGTGATTTGTTTGTTTTGTGTGGTGTACAATAAAGAGTATCTATCTATCTATCTATCTATTTATTAAAATGTTTATTAAGAAATTTATTTCTACTCGAGGTTTGAAACTCGGTTTTACTGAGCACCGCTCTCGGTGCTCGGTCTCCACCCCTTCCGAATGTATACTTACTCCCCCCCGATTGACAAAAACTGTATTCCCAAGAACTTTACTAATAATTGTTACTGTGTGTATGGCTGACTGTTTTTGAATGATGTGAATATTAATAATTATGTGAGTCTTATTTATCGAAATATCTATGTAGGCTTTCAGCAATAGCCTCTGTGGCTCCGATGCGAAGTAAGTGGCAAGGGCGGCACAAAGAGAGAGGTTCAATATTTTTTTATGGTCTCCTACGAGAGAGTTCTCGGCCTATCCGAATCATCCCAATTTTGTAGTTCATGACTGATGATTTTATTTGTCACATTTTTGAGACGTTTTTTTTGCTGGATAAAATATATTATTTTTTATGTGTTTTTTCCGTCGTTTTTTAGGGTTCCGTAGCCAAATAGCAAAAAACAGAACCCTTGAGGATTCGTCATGTCTGTCTGTCTGTCCGTCCGTATGTCACAGCCACTTTTTTCCGAAACTATAAGAACTAATACTGTTAAAACTTGGTAGGTAGATGTATTCTGTGAACCGCATTAAGATTTTCACACAAAAATAGTAGGACTCCGGTGTATGCCTGTTTTCTTGATCTGTCCAAGGCCTTTGACCTCGTGTCTTATGACACCCTTTGGAAGAAGTTGAGAGACAGGCATATACCGGATGATATTCTGAATATATTTCAGTTCTGGTATGCTAACCAAACTAACGTAGTTAAGTGGGCGAATGCATGTTCGGACGCATACAGATTGGAGTGTGGAGTAAGGCAGGGTGGCTTGACGTCACCAAAGCTTTTCAATCTGTATGTGAATGACCTCATAGTCGAGCTGAGCAGCATGAGGGTTGGATGTCGGATCGATGGAGTTAGCATAAACAACATCAGTTACGCTGACGACATGGTGCTGCTCGGCCCTACTGTGAGTGCCATAACAAAAATGTTAAGAGTTTGTGAAGGCTACGCGGCTGCACATGGCCTGCTATACAATGTTAAAAAGACAGAGTACATGGTCTTTGGGGCCGTCGGTAGGTCTCTTGACGAACCACCTGCAATTACCCTTAATGGCTTGAACATAAAACGCGTCACAAAGTTCAAATACTTGGGTCATTTCCTTACCGAAGACCACAAGGACGATGTAGACATCGAGAGAGAACGTAGAGCTCTAGCTGTTAGAGGAAATATGCTGATTCGCAGATTCTCCCGTTGTACCGATGAAGTCAAGATCACGCTTTTCAAAGCATATTGTCAGATCTTTTACACGGGAAGTCTTTGGGTCAGTCATACCAAAAGGTCTTTGGATACCCTGCGCATCCAATATAATAACATCTTCAGAATGCTGCTGGGGCTGCCACGCTTTTGTAGTGCGTCAGGGATGTTTGCTTGTCACTATGTTGATGGCTTTCAGGCTATCATTCGCAAGAAGACAACATCCTTGATAAACAGATTGCGTGCCAGTAACAACGGCATTCTCAAGACCCTAGCTAATAGGTATACATCACCTATCTGGAAGTGTCTGGTGCTTAGGGTGATTTAATGTAATGATTAGTAATAGTTTAACTTGATTGGATTAAATTTTATTTTATTTGGTTTGATTGATTGATTGCATTAAAATTTTGATTTGGTTTAGCTTTCAAATTAATAATTTAACTTGATTTAATTGGATTTGATTTGATTTATTTTAATATGGTTTGATTTAATTCAATTTGATTTAATTTAATTTAATTTGATTTAATTTATTTTGTTTGATTTGGTTTGATTTAATTTAATTTGATTTGATTTGGTTTAATTTAATTTGATTCAATCTAATATTACCTGGAAAATAATAATAATAACAACAATAACGCGATAATTGATTACTAACATTAGCATTTAAGGTGTTTTATTTACTAACCACAATATGAACTGTACAGTTGTTCGAAATAAACACTTTTTATTTTATTTTATTTATTTATTTAATACTTTTATAACATATTTTAGATTTATGTTGAGAGGTAGAATGCACGGAGAGATGTAAAAGACTACACCGACAAGAGCAAAGCGTTTAAAAAATTAAATTAAAAAATTAAATAATATTTATTTCAAGAAATTCATAGTTACATTACATTAAATTATTAAAATTAAAACTACACATAAGTTAATTAAATTAAATTTAAATAGGATAGATGGATTTTGTTGCTCGTGCTGCAAGCTGTTATGTTGCTCGTGCCGATCACACGAACAGATGCTCCTTGCGGGATTCGAATCCGCAACCGCCATGATGCCTTGTAGTACGGAGCGCGAATCAGTACACCAGAACGGTCATCACTAGTCATAGATTAAAGGTAAATGATGTCAATAGACTAGTTAGTATAACTTTACCCTACTACTGACCCGATGTCGAGTTACCACAACGATAGTATTCTATTTCGTCCGTCCGGGGTTTGCTGGATACTGGACGAGTTAGAGGAAGTGTAAAATTAAGGCGATAAAATAATACGTGTTGTTAATGTTGTTACATAACCTAATTCATATTTCAAAAACATATTAATTTTTCTTCATTTTTAACACCTATTTTAAACAACATGAATTATACTGTCATACATACAAACATAATTGACACTAACCTAAAAATATTTTTTGTCACTAATTTATCGACAATCAGTGGTCGAAATCACATGCAATGCCCCAACACTATTTGTAATGGTGGGAAGGGCTAATGCAAGCTGGTCCTTGAAATAGCCAATCAAAGCACCGTTGGCCCGCTCACCGCAACCCGCACTTTCCTCAAACTTTGGTGACTTTTAATCGGGCTAGTTTCCTGGGTCAAAAAATGATTATTCTATTTAGTCCGTCAGTTAGATTATCAAAAAATATTGGACCGATATTTTATCTTTTGTCAATCAAACAAACGTCACGTCTTGCTAAAAAGTGTCGCAAGGCGTGACGTTACGCGGAACTTTAACTGGCTATATCTTCATCATTTTTTGTTTGATTCAGAAAAGAATAAATACGTGTCCAATATTTTCTGTTAATCCAACTGACAGACTAATTCGATTTTTTTAGGAAACTAGCCCATTTCGACATGCGGTATCTATTTGGGGTAATCTATGGGCTGTACATACAATTTTAGTCTCCGTAAAATTTTGGCTTGGGTTTATTACTGGTATTTTTTTTATTTTAGGGAGACACTAAACTTCATAAGTTAAAAAATACAGGGTTACATTTCACGGTAGTGCCAATTTTTCAGACAGAGCTCAAACAAACTCATTTATTTTCATTTTTAATTCTTCCATTCTGCATTTTAAAAATAGAATACGTAAAAAATTTACGATTACTCGTTTAAATTGCACCGTATGACTGTGTACTGCATGAGCTTCCTGTTGGAGTGGCGTCGGCGTATGCCTGTGATCTCTGATAAATGACGAAGCATCGCGTAAAATTTTTTTTTTTTCGGAAATGTTTAAGTAAGTAAGTATGTTTTACTTCAGAAATACGACGACTGAAAGTAATTACCATAAATTAGTATTCTTATATTGTTCTATAGACCTTATTTTTTAAATTTGGCACTACCTTGAAATGTGAGTAACCCTGTATACGGTGCTAGAATTTTTTTTCGATAATAATTTGAGGGCAAAGCGTAATCTTTTCGCTTCGTTAATTTTGACAAAGGTTTTTCTAAAACGCGTCCAATCATGAGCAATAGAAATTAATTTCTTCTTTTCTTTAACATTAAAAATACGTCTCCAGCCCACTAGCATGACTACTAAAACACGATAATGACGATATGATATAGCGATTTATCGACGCCAACTGTATTTTTTTTAATATGAATGATATAGCGACTGACCGACCGACTGAACTTTGAATTTTTATCGAAACAGCGATCACAACAACGGCACGGCGATTAAACATGGCGTCTCTAATTTTTACATTTGGTGTGGATCGATCGCTATATCATATCTTGTTATGGTGGTCATAGCTAAGGGGGCAGATCACGAACGGTATTTACGTATACGTAGAGAGAGTTCTTCCATTTTCAGTCGCATTAGAATGGAAGAAACCAAATTTAGATATTTTTTTTGCTCTATTTTCAGTCATATTGGGATAGTTTTGATAATTTTACATCAAATTAAAAGTTTACGGGAATACCGTTTGTGAGCGTAATGTTACTGGGAGCGGATCGACACCAGACTGCGGCTATTGTCAAATTACGGGAATTGGGCCTGTGTACGATCGCCAGCGTCAATCGAGCGGGACGACCTGCCTCTATTCGTTCAGAACTATCTACTTATATAGCTACATGTCTGAAGTATATTAGGTCCTTACATATCAAATTGCCGTTCCCTATCAAAAAAGTGAATTAACTTTTTTTAATTAAATTATTATTTTATCAATCGAAGTATGCGCCATTGTTATCGATACACTTCCGCCATTTTATAGACAGATCATTGATCCCTTTGGAAAAAAAATCCTGGGAGCTCAATCGTCACAATAATGAGGGAAATTTGAACCGTATCGTGACTTGTGAAGAGAAATGGATCCTATACGACAATCGGAAGCGATCATCACAATGGCCTAAACCTGGAAAAACGGCAAAACCTTGCCCTAAGCGAAAACTGACCAAAAAGAAGATTCTGGTTAGTGTTTGGTGGACCAGTGCTGGTGTTATCCACTACAGCTTCTTGAGATCAGGCCAGACGATTACTGCAGACTTGTATTACCAACAATTGCAAACAATGATGGAAAAGCTCGCCATTAAACAACCGAGACTGGTGAATTGCTCTAGCCCAGTGCTTCTTCAGGGTAACACACTGCACATCAAACGGTCGCCAAATTAGAGGAGCTGCGACGGGAACCTTTGCTTCACCCACCATACTCACCAGATCTTGCCCCAACCGATTACCACTTTTTTCATTATTTAGATAAGTTAGGCAAGGGAAAAAAATCAAATCTGATGAGGCAGACAGAACCGCCTTTAAACAGTTCATAGACTCTCGCATCTGTATAAAAAATTGCGGAAGTGTATCGATAATAACGGCGCATACTTCGATTGATTAAATAATAATTTCATTAAAAAACGTTGATTCACTTTTTGATACAGAACGGAATTTTTTTAGGTAGGTAAGGACCTAATACTACTGGGAGAGAAATTACGGGAATTAATTTATACTGTCACACTATTGTATTGTCATCCATTACATACTCGAAAAGTTTCAAAAAGACACGACTGTTGGGAGTGTAGGTTAAACCACAGAGCGTAGCGTGTCATTCCTGTTCTGAGGGTTTTTTAAACGATTACCAAGATTATGCATATTTTTTATATTTTTGATACTGTTAGTTAGTAGACCTAAGAGAAAAGCTTAAATACGTAAACGTGTATTAAAATGTGTTAATACTTACTACTTAATTTATAAATTACATCTGTGGACATCCCCTGGTGGACAAGGAACGCCAGACCAAAAAATAGTTCCATCACTTTTAACATTTTAGCAATAATTTAGCAAATAACACTTAACAAATCAGTCATCAGTGAGCTGGTTAACTTAATTTTTTATGTTTAAAAAATCTGGTTATATAATTGCTCCCTTTAATAGTAGTTCCACTGACTGTCGTTACTAAATAAGTAACTATTTGCCTTTTTACAGAGTTATAAGACACAATGTTTACATCATGAATCAGTCTTCACAGATTTACAAATAATACCGGCAAGGCGCGAATCGTACTCGCGCACCCAGGGTCTTTAAATTTCCCAGCGATTGCAGGTTCATATCCCGCAAGGGGCAAATGTTTGTGTGGTGAGAACGAGCATTCGTAACTAAGGTCCATTTGCATAACGACTCGTTGAGTACATTTCATACATATCTGTATAGTAAACATATCGACAGTGGATTGGCTAGAATGCTTATGCGCCAATGTATCGGCGACACCAAACTGTTCCTCATCACCGTCGGAGTACACCAGGGTTCCGTCCTGAGTCCGTTTCTGTTCAATGGGTTATTAGACGATGTGTCAGACAGCATCCGAGACCCACATGAGCAGCCACTATGACTGCTGATGTATGCTGACGATATCACACTGGTAGACGAGGACAGGAGCAAGCTCGTGAGACGGGTGAACGAGTAGAAGCAGTCGCTTGAGAGCGGTGGTCTAAAACTTAATGTGGTGAAGAGTAACTCTACAGATCTGTCCGTCCGCATAGGCGGAGACGAGGTTGCGAGCGCACGGACCAGTTTAAATACCTTGGATCTGTACCTCTCGCGTCGGGAGACATCGATTGCATTGTCAAAGCACGCATTGCTCCTGCGTGAGCCAAATGGCGAGAGGTGACTGGTGTCATTTGTGACTCCAGGATGCCGGTAAAGCTAAAGGTACAGATCTATAAGTCCATCATTAGGTCTGTCCTTTTACATGGCAGCGAAGCGTTGCCGCTTGTTGCGTGTCACGGAGATGAATATGCTGCGGTGGATGTGCGGAGTCACGCGGAAGGACCACGGAGGAACTCGCGCATCCGCAGTAGCCTTCGTGTCCGTGATATTGCAAACTGCAGGAGAGTCGCCTATGCTGGTATGGCCATGTTTTGCGGAAACCGGCAAGCTACGTAGGAAACAAATGTCTGGCCATGCCGCCACCGCCAGGTCCAAAAGGGGTAGACCCAAGAAACACTGATTGATCTTCTTCGACCACACCGCACCTTTCCATGCATGGGGTAAATGTTTGTGTAATGAGCACGAGCATTTGTACGTAAGTCATGGTTGTTTATATAAGTATGTTTATCCGTTATCTAGTCGCCATATAACAAGCTTTTTGGAGCTAGTCAATTGGTGATTGTGGGAACAAATTATTATTATTTATTATGCCTTTAATAAATAAATCATCGCAGTTTTGGCCGTCCTCGTCGCATGTACCTACAGAACCCTAACAACTAATGGGTATCATCTTAAAGATGTTGTATTTTAACCACAATTACTAGAAACACCGATTTTTAATCTTTGAACTTAAAATAATTTTGTATGCACATATTTAACTTGAAAAATTACCTAGGTACCTACACAAATGCAGATATATATATATATATATATCCATATTAGTTCGTGCGTAGTGGGTCTATACTTCAGTCAACTTCCGCCAGCCCAAAGATCGAACAATGGCAGCGTTTGACCTTACAATGTCAAGACGCGTCCGGAGCCGTGTCCGTCGCCGTTTGTATCCAAAACACGATATTTGTGTCAAAAAACAAATTTTTATAAAAAAAATAACCGACTTCAAAAACACTAAAAGCTAAAAATAACTTTAAACAATCATACCAAACAGTTATTATTGGAGTCGGTGCAAGCAACCACATTCAAACATTTCACGGCTGGCACCGACTCCAATAATAACTGTTTGGTATGATTGTTTAAAGTTATTTTTAGCTTTTAGTGTTTTTGAAGTCGGTTTTTTTTTTAAATTTGTTTTATTTGTCTGCTTTTAGTGTTTTTTTACATTCTAAATGGCGATCTGTGATGTATAGCTAAATTGCTTCTCATGACGATTTAAATAAGTCCAAACACGGCTATGATACATTGTTTTATCACAGAGTTCCGGTGCTTACCTTTCGCCTTCTTCATCAGATCAGTTTGATGGTATCATTCTCACCAGAATCATTTATTAAAATTTGATTGGTCGACTATGGCAAGCCAACAGCAACAGTTAACTGTCGTAATGAAAATATCTTATCGCGTGGATGGGGCGTGCGTACCTTAATCGTGGAAGACTATTGTGGCCAACTATGGTCTCCTTCATCAGTTCCACCTTAGCAAATGATACTTTCTGAATGCAAATGCTTGAGTTGTTGTTAAATATACCAAAATCGCTATATACCTATAATATTTTAGGAGTTCCCTCAATTCCTCATGGATGGCGGAGTTCTGAGGTACTTAACAAACATTTAAAAAAAACATACAACCGAATTGAGAACCTCCTCTTTTTTTTGAAGTCGGTTAAAAAGGGTTCCGCTCAGCACTTGTCGTGAAAGCCACGGACTTATCACTACGCTGATTTTTGCGTTTTATCATGCTCTTAATTTTGTAAGAGATAAGTGTCTGTCCTCTCCCGCTGTTAGCTAAATGGTTACTTTAATTAACAAATGTTAACTAACTTTAATTAACAAACAAATTGACGACCTCCGTAGCCGAGAGGCGAGTATACCGGACTTGGTGTCGCTATCTCTGAGGTCCCGGGTTCGATTCCCGGTCGGTCAATGTAGAAAAATAACTTTTCTATATTGTCTCGGGTCTGGGTGTTGTGGTACCGTCGTTGTTTCTGATTTCTGTATCACAAGTGCTTAAGCTACTTATCACAGGATCAGAGCAATGTATGTGATGTTGACCATATTAAAAAAAAAAAAAAAATGTGGAAAAATTCGAGACCGTAGTAAGTACTTAAACATATACAGGTTGTCCCAAGAAGGGTGTACCAGCGGGCGTCAGGTGATAGAGGACACTAATACCTATCGATTGGACCCCCATGTATGTTCAGCGAAAATGAACGATTCTCGAGATAAGTATTTAGTTTAGAACGGATTTTGACTCGATTCAACGATACCTGACAGATGACGACTAAATGTTTAATTTTAATGGCTTGATGCTTGCTAGCTAAGCGGCATAGGCGTCACAGTATCAAATAATTTATATTATTATGACTGGAAACTACTGAACCCTACATTGTATGTGGCCTGATATGCACTTGGCCAGTTTATTTATTTAAATTTGTTAAAAAATTAAACAAAACACGAGTATTTTTTCGGCTAACAAAATATTCATATTTATTTATTGCGTCATAGCTCATACGTGTACAGGTATACTGATTTGAATAGAATCATAAATTATAATGTTTAACACGCTTTAGGGTCAGTAGTAAAATAAATTAGGGTTAACTACATAATTTGAAGATAAAGATATTTTTTAAAAATATTGGAGGGCACTCCACTATCATCGATCTCATCATCATCTATACGGTCAATCCCGGTTGCGTCCAAAGCCATTGCTTTGGAGCCCAGGGTCCGCTTTCCTTGATTTGCTCCTCCACTTCGCGCGGTCTTGAGCGTCTCTAGTTGTGAGATCATTGGCACGCATGTCAGCCCTCACAACGTCAAGCCAGCATTTCTTGGGTCTACCCCTTTTGCCAGGACCTGGCGGTGGCGGCATGGTCAAACATTTGTTTCCCACGTAGCTTGCCGGTTTCCGCAAAACATGGCCGTACCAGCGTAGGCGACTCTCCTGCAGTTTGTCTGCAATATCACGGACACGAAGGCTACCGCGGATGGGCGAGTTCCTCACGCGGTCCTTACGCGTGACTCCGCACATCCACCGCAGCATATTCATCTCTGTGACACGCAGCTCCTGCTTGTGTCGCTCAAGTAGCGGCCATGCTTCGCTGCCATATAAAAGGACAGGCCTAATGATGGACTTATAGATCTGTCCTTTTAGCTTAACCGGCATTCTGGGGTCACAAATGACACCAGTCACCTCTCGCCATTCGTCCACTATCATCGATCTATGGAGCACATATCTTAGAGTAGAAATGTCATATGATTTGTTCGACAATATTTTCCGCCATTTTTTAATCTGTATCTGTGCTGTTTTTGTATGGGCGAGTGTTGACAGGAGCTGTCATTTCATACTAAATGTAAGTGAAATTCACTTACTAGTTTCGGGGAAAGATGGTTTGTATTGCTGATCTATAGGGTATGTACAGACAACAGCTCGTCAAAACGTCAAATTTTCTCAATTAATATTGATCTCTATATGAGGGACTTAAAGTTGAAAATTAGTTCAATGACCTTTAACTTTTTGGGTAGGTTGCTTTGCCGTTGACTGTGCTTGATGCATCGATCTAAAGTCAAAACCGTTTTTTTTTAAGTGATTGTGTGTTTGTCTGTCTTGGCCGCAAATTACTCCGAAAGTACTGAGTGGATTCAAATGAAACTTGGCAAGATTGGTGTTCATACTAGGTACAAGACAGGATATCCGACATAGGATACTTTTTATCCCAACATTCAGCACGGTTCCCTTGGGAGAGGGGATGAATGTCAAAATGTTTACATCCTTCATAGGGGTAATTCAGATACCTTTCAACACGAGGCATGAAAAAAATTTTTGGACGTCACTTTTCTGGCCACGCTGTATAATAGTTGTAATTTATTAACGCGTATTCCGATTTCCTCTATTATTTTTTTGTATAAAGGAGGCACGGTAAAGAGGGCCTAAATTTGAAAAAAAAAGTATTTAATCTGGTTTATCCCTCTATGAGACAGAGCATGTTCAAATCAAATCAAATCATTTATTTACTCACAGACACGGTATAATAAGATGGATACATATTTGAGAATGAATCAACATGTCTCGCCATTGTATGGCATGTAAATTACTAAGGAGGTAGATAACAATATTATAATCAGTAAATATTAATAATACATTGCATTATAATTTTAGTTTTTAGTCATATTATTTCATATCATCATTATTTCCAGTCATTATTAGTCAAATTATTTAGTCAATTCCTTAACACTATAAAAATTACTTTCTAAAAGCCACTCAAACAATTTCTTTTTAAATAATATTGGTCCCAGTGTTTTTATATTTCCTGGTATTTTATTGTAAATTTTTATACACATATTTAAACAGTTGCAAATTTTCATTGGTTTTCGACTTTATGATAAGGGATTAAGGTTCAAAATATGATGTCTAATATATCGACAGAGCCCCACAAAGGGTTAAAAGAAATGTTAACAATATTATATCCTTTCGATGCATTTTGCAAGACATTGACTAAATGTGTCAAAATATCTATGATTTTATTCACATTGCATTTTTTATTAGAATTAAAAAGAGTTTATAGGTATTACTCAACCTTTAATTATCGTCTTTATTTAATTATATTATTTAATTATAGTCGCGTGGGGTCCATTGGACCCCAACCCCCAAGCAATTTTTTTTGTCATAATTCGGGAAATACTCGGCGTCAGCGACTGTATCTTCTAGTAGCTTCCGAGCTCAGCCAATATTACCTTCGTAGTGTTTCGATAGTCACGGTTTCAACCATATTACACGGAGGCGCCTGGGGTCTTACGGACCCCACTGGGTGGGACTATTACGTAACTCCGAACCTTCGGCTTTTGAAGCTTACCCAAGAGTGTCCAAAGACCGCTGTCACATTATGTCTGAGATCTACGAGTATAGACAGAAAAAATTTATTTAAAAATATAAAACCGACTTCAAAACACTAAAAAGCTAAAAATAATCCTAACACTTAAGTACCTAATCAGTTACTTTTGGAGTCGGTGCAAACAAAAACATTGAATCTCTCATCGGCTGGCACCGACTCCAAAAGTAACTGATTAGTACTTAAGTGTTAGGATTATTTTTAGCTTTTTAGTGTTTTGAAGTTGGTTTTATTTTTTTAAATAAAAATTTACTTATTTTATCTATTTTTAGTGATAAATCCTAATCTAACTGCTGAACACCGATTTCATCCTCTTTTTTTTACCCTTAGGGGTACAACTTTATTCCGAATTTTTTACTATAGTATCTTTGAAGTATTAGCTATACAATAAAAAAAAAACATCAAAATCGGTTTACATTTAACAATTAAAATTCTAATTTACGTTTACATTTGTCGAAGATATTGGTTAACATATTGGTTCATCCATGAATCACGAACCAAAACATTATCTGGGTATATATTTTGTTATTTTCTCAAAAACTGCTGAATCAATTACGGTAAAATTTATATGAGACCACCTCTGAAGTATGATCTACCAAACAAAAATCATCGAATCAACAAAATCAATTCATAATTGGCGGAGTAATCGCGTAACATACGTACAAAAAAAAAAACAAACAGTCGAATTGAGAACCTCCTCCTTTTTTGAAGTCGGTTGAAAACCAAAACCAAATGCGGTAAATGTGCAATAAGCACCATCCATAGGAACTTCTGCAGTCCATGTACCGGTTTAGTAACCATTTTTGAGAAACTAATCTAGAAGTTTATGTTTAGTAAAATTCTGAAAGTTATATGGTTTTATTAAGTTAAAAGGCTGTACTTTTGTAATTATAAACATTGACTTTATTAGGTTTTTATTTTCGCTTGTTAAACATGGGGTCCAGAAGACCGAAGACTATTAGCGTTATTTTTTTGGCGAGAGTAACTAAAGATTAAAGGCAACAAATTCTGTTTTTTAACAAATACCATTGAGTTTGACATTGTGTTATTTTACTGCTATTGTTTTGTAAATAATTATTCAGAATTATTAGAAATTTCAACAAAGATATTATCAAATATAATGTCACGACGGGGGTCGTTAGTATTTGCGTCAATATAGAAGGAAATACATTTTTGAAAAATTTGTTTGTTATCTTTTTTAACACAGTTCAAGTCGTTTAACACCTGTTGTTACTCTTATTTATAAAATACTAGCTGTTTCCGCGACTTCGTTCGCGTAGTCAAGAATTTTCTGCGCAACTTTTTTATTTTATTTTTTAGTTCAAAAGAACCTTCTCCTGACATTATTTAACACGACAAAAAATAAATTGCGAAATTGTTGCATCAGTTCACGCCTCGCCATAAGTTGCATTACCTTTTGGATTTTTAAGTAAAAATTATTTGCCTGTAAAATTATCCAGTTGGGTAGGTCAAATTTTGAGAAGGAGGTCAATCGTCGAATCCAACTCGGCTGGGCAGCGTTCGTTCAGCTTCTCGTCCAAAATACCTCAGTGCCTATAGATGAAAGTCTACAACCAGTGTGTGTTACCAGTGATGACATATGGAACTGAAACGTGGCCTCTCACTATAGGCCTCATAAGAAAGGCTGTGTTAGTGAAGGTCGCACAGCGTGCTATGGAAAGGGCTATGTTATGCTTGGTGTTTATTTGCAAGGTCGAATCAAAATTGAGGAGATCCGTAAACGAACAGAAGTCGCTGACATAGCCCAACAGATTAGCAAGCTGAAGTGCAGGCAGTTGGCGGGACACGTTCTGGTACACAGCACGCAGAACTGACGCAAGCGCAGCGTAAGACGTCCACCCACAAGGTGGACAGACGACTTGGTAAAGGTTGCAGGAAGCCGCTGGATGCAGGCCGCTTCCAACCGGCCAATCCGGAAGTAATTGGGGGGGAGGCCTATGTTCACCAGTGGATGTACTATGGCTAAAATGAAGATGTTTATGATGAGTAGGTACTAATAGTACTTGTAAGTAATTATGTCAAATATTATTCCTGTTTATTTGACATAGTATTCGATTTATTTTTAATTTAATGGTGGCAGTTATTTTCCCTGTTATTGTCATTATGTAACTCACCAGACCAAGATTTTGAACTCATGAACAAGTAGTTCCACAAGAGGCTGTGGTACTTTTTTCCCTAAGAATGAATTAAGTACCAACTTTGTGTAGTTTGATTAAGGGTGATTTAAAATGATTTAAATCACCTTCAATCAAGATAAACTAACTTAGGTTTTTTGGAACGTACTCGTACAGACAACATTTCGTCAACCTACCACGAAACGTCAAATTTTCTTAATTGTTAATGATCTCTGTCTACGTAATCCCTTATACCAAAACCTTTAACTTTCTGGGTAGGTGACCGGTGGTCGGCACAGCAGTATCATCAGCATAAGAGAAGGTGTTGGCGTTCCCAAATTTCATGCTACAGATATCGTTAATATAAATTAGAAATACTGTCGGGCCCAAAACACTTCCCTGCGGGACACTGTAAGTTACACTTGTGCGACTGCTCACAATAATGCTTACTTTTACCCTCTGTGTCCTGCCTTATGGGTAGTCTTTCAGTAACTGGGGATCCCGTTATAACTACATTTTCCGTTTTTTGCACAAGGACGGGGACTGACAGTGTCATATGCTTTTTGAAATTAAAAAATACCGTCAGACACTGCTTTAAAATCCGATTTGTCAACAATTAGGGAGGTTAGAGCACCTACAGCTACACGTACCTACAGTTACTTGATCTGTAACAGAATCTTCAATGCATTTACCCGTCCGGAAACCATATTGCGTCTCTGATAGGATATGATATTTATTTATCCAGGTAGCGCAAAAGCTTTTTGTTTATAAGCTTTCCAATAATTTTAGATATTGCTGGCAGCACAGAGATTAGTGTATAATTTGACGTCCTTCTTTTCCCCAGTACGGTACAAGGCTGGTAATAATTGATTCCTTAAATGTTTTGGACACACCCTTACTATAGCATAAGTTTGACAGATGAGTTATGACAGAGACGAAGTTTTAGAGAACTCAGCGTGCTCTGAAAAGGGCTATCCTCGGTGTTTTTGTGAGGTAGAATCAGAAATGAGGAGATCCGCAAACAAATAAGTTAAGATAGCCCGACGGATTAGCAAGCTAATGTAGCTGTGTTGGAAGGCACTGATGAAATAGTATTGAGCCTTAAGCATAGCGCTTATTAATAGTATTGATACGTGATAATACTTGCAATAAATTATATTCACTATTGGTTTTGCCGTAACTATCGATAGGCCATCGATAGCCCTGCTATTGTCATAATAGTGTTCCTTAAAAAATTTGCACGTAGCAATAATATCGACAGTTTTTTTTGAGCAAAACTATTTGTTTAATTAGTTAAATCTGTGCGTAAATCAAACAAAATGTGGACTCAAAAAGTATTATCAATACTGTTAGTAGGTATTGGCACGTGGCAATACTATCGATAGAACTATTCGATCTATATTCGAACTATCGATAGATATATTGACGACCTTCGTAGCCTAGACGCGGGTATACCGGACTTGGTGTCGCTATCTCTGAGGTCCCGGGTTCGATTCCCGGTCGGTCAATGTAGAAAATTAACTTTTCTATATTATCTCGAGTCTAAGTATTGTGGCACCGTCGTTGTTTCTGATTTCTGTAACACAAGTGCTTAAGCTCGGTACTTGTCACAGAATCAGAGCATTGTATTTGACTACCGACAGTTGGACAACACTACTGTCGTAGACTGCTACAAATCAAGATCTCTTATTCCCATAAGTCAACGAGAACCTACGAGAGGACACAGACCATATTTTAGAGAACACAATATGGCATAGGTACTTACTGTAGGACACAGGTCATAACAAAAAAAAACATACTCTCTGTAAAATGAAATAACAATTTATTAATGTTTAACATATCTTTTCAACATACAATCTCTTATTACTACTATCTATAATGTTGTTTAAGAGTAAATAAAATAAACTATGATAAATCATAAATAATCTTAAGAAAGGTAAACACTATTTCTAATGCCTCAAATACATACATCTTCTGTTTAGCGTTGGACTGCATCGCCTGCGGCTGAATTAGCATCCGCCTAGCCTTAGGGAGGATGCGGGAGGCCCCGGGATCTAAATGTGCTGTTGGCAGCGGTCCAGCCTAGGTGCACAAAGGTGCTGTCCCGGACAGCGCATATTCCATGCGGAAACGACTGCGCGGCATTCTCTTTTGTTCCTAAGCATATAATTTTTGGCACAAACATATTTTAAGGAATAGGGATGACAAAATTTATTTAAGGTATTTAGTATGTACTCTGTTGAGAGACCGTCTTTTTCAAGGTTTATTTTGTGTTGTTGAAATGGAAAACGACAGTCGTGCACGTTTCACCGCAATATGATTATCTTTCAGAGTGGAGGATTCACAAGTCGATTGAAAAACTAAAGTCAATATCGCCGAAGGTCGCGTAACCATTGAGGTAGGTATTAATAAACTGACGTTATTCTTGGATTTCCCGAAACCGTACTAATTTATATATATACTTTAGTTTTTTTAAATAACTACTTACATACATATATACGTCCTTAGAAAACCTATAATATTGTGGAATGTAGATTTGACAATTATATAAATGTTTGGCTCATTTGTGAAACTGTGTATTAATTGTTGTATTCTTTTTTAATTGTGCTATTTAAGTTTTATTCATTCGTTCAAATGTTTTTGTTAACTGCAGACGTGAACAGACAACCTTTACTCTAGTAACTTTATAATTTTTTTTAACTACTTCCTAGTAGGAACCTTTGCAAGGAAGTTCCTACTGATAAAGGTTGCAGCCCCCCTAGCATGATCACTAAAACACGATATGATATGATATGATATAGCGATATATCGAAACCAACTGTAAAAATATGATGGATATAGCCGCCATTTTGAGTTTTTATCGAAACAGCGATCATAATATATGACGTCACCAGCGCGGCGATTCAACATGGCGGCCACATCTATCAGATGTTCACAGTTGGTGGTGGTGGTGGTGGTGGTTATTACAATACAAATTAATTACAAATACAATTTTAAACAAATTACCAGAGACCAAATTAGCCGTATAGAGGGGTTACACGGTTTAATTTTAACGATTCGGCTGAAAACCCGAAGTTTACGCTTAATCCTTAAATACGGGTTAACCCACAGAACAGAAATGACACGCTACGCTCCTGTGGGTTAACCTAATCGTATAGGAACCGATTTCGGCCTAAGGTTTAGTTTCGTTTATTTTTTTCAAGCTTCCACACAATCTACTACTATTTTTATTTCGTTTTTTCCGACTACTAACAGCGATATTATATGGGTTAACCCGATATGTATACGGGTTACCCCAAATATGGATTTAGACGTCGTCGGACGTCGGGTTGGCCATCTCGGTTAACCCTTAAACCCGGTTTTTCGGTGCTTGATTACCAGTCTATTGCTGAACAACTTATGTATAAATTTAAATCGCAATATGTCAAAATGATTTCAATGAAACAATGTATGACACTGTTAGTAACTATTTAAATGATAAAAATGTATGTATACTGCCCTACTCGCATAGGTACATTTATCTTGTAATGAAAACACACTATTTAAAGAGGCTCACAACAGTGTCCGTGTTTCTTGCGCTGCTTCTTCTCGGTACTAGCCCGCAATATAGTCCCGAAGCAGTGGTAAGGTAAAAATAATTTAATTGAAAGAAAGAAAGAAAGTAACGTTTATTCGACACACAAGAGAAAGAAAAATACACAAAACAATATAAATTAGATGTGTCGAAGCATTTGTCGTGACAGCCACGGACTTATCACGACGCTGATTTTCGGCGGGAACCTCCGACGCTGAAACGTGCAGCGAGTGACGCAGCGGCACATCGGACCACCAGAGAATCACAAATCCCTCCAACGGACTCCGGGCCCATGAGGAGCACAAGATCGGTCGGAGAAAACCCGGAACCCCCGATAGGCCGATGCACCGCCGCCCACGAGCACGGTGCCAGACGGGACAACATATTTACACGAAATTATACAACATATTAACACGAAATTATAGGTACACGCCACAGGGTGTTACTCGGACAGAGCGGAGTATCAATCCGGACAAGTAAGGTGCACCAAAATCGATTTTGGTCCGATTCGGAAATCGGAACGCGACTTCATTCAATGACGCTTTTCGTCGCACCTAATCTGTCATCTGACTGACTTCGCCCAACGAAATCATTGTAACCTACACATTTTGAATAAAAATTAAGAAAATGCCAGCAAGTTCCGGCATGAGCTTTACAGTTGTGCCGACAGTTTTCGCTGTATTTTTATTTAGTAACCGTGAAGTGAGCAGACACAATGTGTACAGTGGTCAGTGCCGTGGTCAAATGAGGATACAAATTACAATCATACAAGCAACAAGGTTATTGGGCTTCAGTATATTTTTTATTCTGTGCTTCAGTGCGGTGCGAACAGCGAATTACACAGGCCGCCCGACACGCAGGCCTAAAAGGTAAGTTCAAACAAATAGAGTGTCTATTCATTTGTCTAATAAAAGTAATAATATCATAGAATTCATAAATATACATTAAATTTGCCCGTATCTAACCCACAGTGCGCGCGCGAACATGGCGGCGACAACCCGACGGCGGGCTCAAAGAAAGGGGATTCACACCGTAGAGAAGCACTAAGGAAATTCCTACGTTCCCTGCCTTCGACCAGGAGATCTGTCTACACATACAACCGACCAAGCTGCGCCGAAACAACATGCCTCGCCCGCATGACGCGCAAGCCTGGAAATTAATTATATAAGTAATTAATTTCAATTAATACAGATAATATTATATACTAAGAAAGAAACTGCTGGTTTTTTTAGTTTATAAGGCATGTGTAAAGAGCTGCCAGTCAATTGAAAGCCATTGTTAATAAATTAATTTGTGTCAAAAAACATAAATTAGTCACTATAATGTTGTCATTTTAAAAATTAATTATTAAACTATTCAAACAGTGAATACTGTCATTTTCTTGCACTATTTAATTTTCACAGAAATATAGGGCACAGAAAAATATTTTCTTAACATAACTTAACATAAACTTAAGGCCAGACAAAATTAAGAAAATTTTAATAAATTTTGTCTTTGTGTTTTTTTGCATCGCATAATTTTTCAAAAACAACTGTCATGCAACTGATAATTATGTCTGTCGCACATGTAGCCTAAGAGAGTGCGCGCACGGGAGACTTTTGTCGCTGCGACGTTTTTGTCTCTCTTGTCAAGTCCTCTGTTATGTATGGAGGTGCGCGCACGTTGCGACGCGACAACTGGGAGACTTTTTTGTTCCCTGACCAGCACGGGTGACAAAATTGTGTCTTTGTTTTTTTTTAAATACTGGGTTTTACGGCTCTGGGTTCTAGACCTCACAAATAAAAATAATTAAACAACATGTAAATCCAAATACTCAGTGTCTTGTTTTGGTGCTTAAACACAACTTTTTCTAAGACTATCGAAATTTCGAAATAAAAACCAATGTTTTTTAGTTATACATGTCATAACAAAAAAGTCTCCCAGTTGTCGCGTCGCAACGTGCGCGCACCTCCATACTTAACAGAGGACTTGACAAGAGAGACAAAAACGTCGCAGCGACAAAAGTCTCCCGTGCGCGCACTCTCTAAGACACCGGAGGTCGGAGCGAGCGACACTTAGGCTCGGACTACATGCACCCGGAATTTTTCAGAGCCCAATACAAAACGGATTCAATCCGGTCCGGAGCCGTTTTGTATGGAGTTCTGAAAAAATTCGGATGCATGTAGTCCGAGCCTTAACCCTAATTCCCGTAAAGCCAAAGTCTAGTTTCGATCCGGTCCCAGTAACATAAACCCCTCAACCCGGCAAAACGAGATTAAAAAAATATTATTACGCGGCCTATCATGACCATCCGGCAGCCAATGAGTTAGGATAAAAACCGGTATTCTTGTAAACATACTCGTTCGTTATACAAAAACAGCTGAACGACGTTCAGCGGTTTTTTATTACTACTGCGCATGCGCACCTATATAATAATATTGCATGCCAATCCTTTGGCTAAATGTGTGAACCTAAATGCTGTTTCACATGCATCTTCTAACAGAGTTTGTGGGTCTCCTGTAATCACCGAGTCATAGACTATTTTGTCATTAAAACCATTATAATATTAAGCTTCATACTATTCTGTTGTATCTGTAATGAGACAAATAAATACATTCTTATTCTTATTCTTCAACCACATTACCAGCAATAAAGTAATATTCTATTCTATTCTAATTGAACTACTGAACTCGTAACACGCAAAATTGTATAAACGTTTTGCATTTGTCAGTGCACCGGATGACAGATTATAGATTTAAGTTCTAAACTCTATCGCTTGTGGCTCTGTGGCAAAACAACAATAAAGCCGTTCGGCGGCTTTGTCTCACGCATAATGAATCTACATTTAATTTAATTAATATTTGCATGCTAATAATCCTGGCAAGACATGTGAACCTTTTTAATGTAACATCTTTATACTATGTTCTTACGCAAATAAAATATTATGATTATGATTTTATGGAAAAGTGATTTTTTTTACGATTCCGATGTGATTACGACTCCGAAAAAGTGTTTGTATTTGAGCACCAGAATCAGCCCCAAGGGTGTTGTTGACGTTTTAAAAATAACCCTGTATAGTAATCGATCAAAATAATTGTTTTATTTCTAAAGTTTTGTGAATAAATACCTTATTTGATGTTAATGTTACTAGGACCGGATCGAAACTTGAATTTGACTACTTTTAAACTACGGGAATTAAGCCTACGCTTACCGCTCTGTGGGGACGGCCGCAAAGAATACACTTCCCCACCGCCAACAGGAGGCCTGTCGTAAGAGGCGACTGACGCGGCGACCTGTAGCACGAGACGGGCAGCAGCGTCTTCGTGCGAAACCTTATAAAAAACTGCGCTCGCCAACTCGCTTCCTAGCATGGCGAGTATTAGCTATCCCCCCCGATGAGAGCCATTGGGGGAGGCCTGAGTTCATCAGTGGACGTCCTATGGCTGAAATGATGAATGATGGTTACCGCTCGCTCCGTTCCCGCGCCGCCCTACGCTTTATCGTTCAAGTCGGCGTCCATCTTCCTCGCTAGGCGGTCGTCCAGCTGCGCGAGGCACAACTCGAGCACGCGCTCCAGGCCGCGCGCGGTGCGCGTCGCCGTGTACACGTGCGAATCCGGCACGTGCACGAACAGGCTGCGCGCGCTGTCCACGCTGAGCGACGTGTAGTAAATGTACTCGCATAAGTACCTGCAGATTCATGAACAAAATATATTGTTTTTACTATATTTATAAGAAAATATATGAAATTACAGTGCTAATAGTGAAAACAAAATTGATTTTAGGTAAAAAATAACCGTTATGTGGTAAATAGAAATTAAGGTATACCTATCTCTTTCTTAAACAACTTTTACTATGAAAAATGTATGGCGGACGTGTAATTTGACGTCACGGTACATATCGGATCTCCTTGTCTAACACGCGACTTTAATATTTATATCCGTAATAATATTTTTCGAAGAAAGTTTTTATTTTACACCGACCGACCAGGAATCGAACCCGGGACATCAGAGATAGCGACACCAAGTCCGCATGCTCGCCTCTCGGCTACGGAGGTCGTCAAACACCAAAATCGATTATGGCCAATTTCTGAATGGTTCCCATACAAGCATGGGGCGGGGTCTGGCTGGTGGGCTGACGGAAGGTTCTTCCAATAGTAGTGGGCGTTTGACGTCAAGGAAAACAGAGTTGGGGCAAAGTCGAGCAATGCCAAGGGGAGTCCGTCCTCCGTGTAGCAAGCGCTTTAAGGATAACAATGTTTACCCATCATACACCCTGTGTAATAATACAGGGTTACATTGCAAAGGGGTGCCAAATCTTTAGAAGTAGCACAGAATCAGTAACTAAATCGAACAATGCTAAGAACAAAAAAAATGTTTCACATTTAGATAATCTTATCCGCTGTTAAAAATCCTACGCGTGGATAATTTATCTCATTCATGAAAAATATTGCACCGTATGTGCACTGCATGAGGTCCTTGTAGGGTCGCCGTACCTACGCCTCTGATGAATGACCACGTGGCTACAGTAATCTCTCTATTGACTTTATTTTCGGATATTTTAAAGTATTTTTTTTTTCGTAACATACGATTACTAAAAATAATAACAATTAAGACGGTTCTTTATATTGTTCCTTAGATTTATTTATTTAGACTTTATTGCACAGATTAAAAATCATACAAAAGGTGGACTTAATGCCATTAGGCATTCTCTACCAGTCAACCATTAGGCTAAACAGAGACGTTTTGTGGGCGGTGCATATTTCTTTAAATTTGGCACCCCTTTGCAATGTAACCCTGTATTTACCTCCCAGCATCCTTGGAGGACACAGCTCTAGTGTTCTCCGAAGCTGAGTTTCCATCGTTGAACTGTTTACATATCTGCTCGACGTTCAGCTTAGTGTGCAATCTGATCGCGCCCTCCGCAGGGCATGTGTGGTTCGCGGGGCATTTGTCGAAGTAGTCCATACGCTGGTAGCCTTTTCTGTGCGCTTGCATTTCTAGGGTTAAGCAGTCTGCTACGCTTGAGACACCAACATGTATCATCAACTGGAAATTACAGAAAACAAAAGGTGACTACTAAGTAGGCAGGCTTATTTAATCTATCTATCTATATAAGGTGCTTCATAAATATCTGCAACGGCTGAAATGGGTAAAAGTATTGCTTATATCGATTACGATAGTGAAGGAATTACGTGACCCGGATCGGTAGTTAATTATTTGCGAAAAGACAATAAATAAATGGTTACTTGCTTCAATTTGCATTACACACTTCGTCATCCGCCCTTGACACTGCGCGGGAGCGGTATAGTGTGAAACGTTAGCATTTTTGGACAGATGTGGACGGTTTGAGACAGAATAAAGCCTAATCTTTTTAATGAAAAAAAAAGGGATGTTCTGGACATATAATTTCTTTACTATCGTAATCTATATAAGCAATACTTTTACCCATTAGATATTTATGAAGCACCTTATATTATTTCGTTTCGAAAAAGGATAGTAGAAAACAAATAATGTTAATTGTGTCATCTGCTAGTCGACTTCTAATAGAGCTGCAAATATAGCCTGCGGCCGAAAAGACCTTTTAGCTTCTACACTTACCGGCTTTATTGTCAGCAAAGAATCGATTGATCAAATGCAACTCGGCGTCGAACGATTCGCACGCATGAACATTGAACACCACGCGCAGAGTTGTAAATTGACGGTCATATGCTATAAGCGTCCGTCATTTATGATAAATGCTTGGTCACATTGGACATGTATTGTCACGATAGTCACATACTTTTTTTTAGTATACATTTTAAAAAAGAAGAATTCCACTAAAGTAAGTCTTAAATGTTAAGTATTTGACAATAAAAACATACAATAAAACATGTAATTGGATCTGGATTGAACTAAAAAAAAAATCGCGCGTAACGATACGACGCTTTATAGCTTGTTCGTGCAGAAAGATAAATTAATTTTATAAATTTCATTTCGTTATAGATCATCACTACTAAAGCCTGTCTCTTATAATAATTCACTTATTTGTGACCAAATTTTTTTTTCGTAGTTTGTAGAAATATAACTGATTGTGACGTTAGTGACAAAAAATGACCAAAATGTCCGGTCACATTGAGAAAATGTCCAATTTGCTCGGTCATATTGGTCAGACATTTATAACGTGACGGACACTTACAAATATTTAATATTTACAACTATTAGGTCAACGCATTTAAAGTACCTACTCATGCAATAGCTTTATTATTTTGACAAAAATTGCTAGCACCGGATCCGGTATATTGGTACCGGATCTAGTAAACGTATTATGATGCCGGATCCGCCGGATTACCGAATCCGTTTTTCCGGATTGCAATGAGCACACAAAGGGCTAGTTTCCTAAAAAAATCTAATTATTCCGTCAGTTGGGTTAACAGAAAATATTGGACACGTATTTTTTCTTTTCTCAATCAAACAAAAAATTATGAAGATATAGCCCGTTAAAGTTCCGCGTGGCTTTTTTTGGCGTGGCGTTAACTTTTTTGCAAGGCGTGACGTCACTTGCTCACTTTGATGCGCTTTATCTTCATAATTTTGTGTTTGATTGAAAAAAGACAAAATATGGGTCTAATATTTTTGATAATCTAACTGATGGACTAAATAGAATAATATTTTTTTGACCCAGGAAAACGCCTAATTATTCTTAACCCTAAATAGTTTGTGTCCGTTTAAACGGACATGTGAATAAAACGCCAACATTTCCAAAATGTACGTACGTTACCGGCTTTAAAGTCATTTATTATAATAAACATTCTATCTCTTTAAGGCGAAGGGTAAGGAAAGTGACCTTGAGCATTTAGCGTCAACTAATGCGACTTCTATTACGTGCCTAAGATAATACAAAAGCTTCTCGCAGTGCAAATAGATTATCATTGCGAGCAATATCTGCTCATGGAAACTAAACCAATTTTGAAGCTAAACAAAAATTTCGTTTAAAATATAAATGTGTACAAGCTCGCGATATTTGCAGTACTTTGATTTTTTAAAGTGTTTATGAGAAATAATAACTAGTATTTAGATACAACAGGAAAAACTTCAACAAATAAGTTACATGATATTATATTGATTTCCATTTCCAAAAACACCACTTTTACGTGTATTATCCTTACCCTGCGCCTTAACGCTTACGTGTTTTCGCTCAGTTAACAATAGCTGAATTTAATAATCTTTTTCTTTTTTTATTCAAAATAAGCATTGAATTGTATCGTCCTTTAGAACTGACATTGCCATAAAATTTGTTACATACAAAATACATTTTTCAATTGCTAGGGATTTCGAAAACATGTCTCTAAAAAATAATTTTGAGTCCAAACTGCCCTTGATTTTAATGAAACCGAATACAAAATCTTGAAACAGACCGCTCAGTGGATTCAAAACCGATAGACGAGATCGTAGATAGGTTATAGTGTAGGAGTGTAGGCGGCCGCGGCAGCGGCCGGCGAGCGCTAGATTCTAGTTATAAATTTTGTCATTGTAAACTGAAAAGAAATTACTTACAGTGTACACAATAATGCATGCTTGCGTTTATAGGTAATGTAAAATAATACATAATAGGCTTTATTACTTTTAATTGTTATTATAAGTAAGTGTAAGAGTTAATGATTGTTATCTTAAATGATATTATAGAACGTAAGATAATATGAAACGTTCAATATATTAAGCGAGTTGTTATAAAAAAAAATATTAAATAAAATCATGTCATTAAATCGTATATTAATATTTATTTGAAACATTATACACCCTATAATCACGTTAGGTTAGGTTAGGTTTAGGTTCAAGTTGGGTTAGGTTTAGATTAGGTTAGGTTTATAAGTGCACCCCCTTTGCGACACCCGGACCCGTAGATATTGCTATGACCATATCGCAATGTTAACAACCGAAGATCACGACTGCTTATTCAAGTTTGAAAAGGACATAATGATGTGCACAAAACGTAACCAAAGACATTGTCACATGGCCAAAAAGGATATTTTTTAAATTTACGAGAAAAAAACAGTAAAACACGATTGATCAAATTATGTTATTAAGATTGTTAGGTGCTGTTTTAAGACGCAAAAGTTTATGTAACAATTAACGATTGAGACTTAATAAAAATGTTAATGTATATCTTAATAAAGTATAAATAGGGTTATTTAGTGAACTTATTAAAAGTATTTTTATTTATGTTTCAAGCACAAAGTATAATTTTGGTTTGCATTACGTCATATTGTTCTAAAAAGAGATATTATTTTTGCTCTCTTAAATTAGCATTGTCCGTTTTATGTGACATGCATACAATTTAAAAATATACCTACTTAGTTATGGGCAATGTCCGTTAAAAGTGACGTGTCAAAACTAAGAAACTAAGAAATATACTTAAACTTACTTAGTAATTTGTTTTTCATTAGATTTAACAATCCCAAACCGCACAATCCCTATTTTAATCATTAACAAAGAAAGATTTTAATGTCTGGCCATTGAGAGTTAAGTTAGTTCTAATGCGACAAATTGAATTGAATTCCATAGGAGTTACCTTAGGAGAGTGCGTTTCCCACAAAGCCGGTACAAACTCATCGACGTTTTCATAAGTTACAGGAATTTCCAGGAGAACCAGCTCTACGTCGTGCTTCTTCTCGATTTCTTCCTTATTTATTAGCTTCACAGCCTCCCAACTCGCGTTCACTGGATGATTCAAAAACGGCCCGAAGCCAGTTACAAGCACAATCGGTTTAAACATAAAATCTATATCGTTAGGCATCTTAATTTAAAAATCAAACTATTTCTCAGCAATTCAGAACCGATTAATCTTATCTTTCATTAACTACCTACTAAACTGTTTTGACATTTCTTTCAGTCAGCTGATCTCTTATCAATTAAAGTTATTGTGTTGCCTAAACTGCTTTTAATGCAACGACTATAAAGTCGACTTTTTAGGTTTGACTATCTTGCTCATTCATGCATTCAATTCAGAGGTATGTATGAGTATTTATTTTATTTTATTAATTCTATCATTTAATATGTGTATTTTATATGAATGTATCAATTAATTTGTAAATAATTAATATCAATTAACATGTCAAAAATCAATAATAATTCACCTACATGTCAATATCTTAAGAGGTATGTTTATATTTTCTTTGGTACAATCATTCCTTTCATTCCATTCATCAGTTCAGTCAGTCAGCAGCTCATTTGATTGACATCTGCTGTCAAACTGTCTGTCTTTTCTTTCGATTTCTTCGTTCATGGCGCGTTTTAGTAATAGAAGCATGGTATTTTTGTTATAACAGTGAAATAAGTGTATCGGTTTTTAAAAACCTAACACAATTTTACAGTAGTATAAAAATAAATGTGATCGGCTCGTGCGGAAAACATAGGCAAAGTGTTTACCTCACTTTTAGGTTATGTTAGAACCGTGTCCATATTTTGTAATTAAAGAAGATTTAAAATGACTGAGGGAGAATCTAATAATAATTGCCGGGTTGTGGCAATACCATACCCGTTTGTAAAGAGGAAAGTAGAATGCGCAGGTTCCGCATTCTTGAGATATTTTAAGATAAAGTGCCACGGTGAGGATGCCTCGTTTCAGACGTCTGATTTGAAGGAAAAGACTGAGGAGGTCACCTTTGAAGATGACGTCGAGTACTTAAGAAGCTTGGACCCGAAGGACTGGAAGCAACAGGATCACTATGCAGTTCTTGGTATGAAAGATCTTCGGTACAAAGCTACCGATGATGATATCAAGCGAGCTTACCGACAAAAAGTGTTAAAACACCACCCCGACAAACGCAAGGCCCAAGGCGAAGAAATCCGGAGCGACGACGACTATTTCACATGTATAACTAAGGCCTATGAGACACTTGGGACTCCGGTTAAACGAAGGTCTTATGATTCAGTAGATCCACTTGTAGATGACTCTTTACCAACTAGTACTGAGATTAAAAAGGAAGGTTTCTATAAAGCTTTCGGAAAATACTTCGAAGGCAACTCTCGCTGGTCTGAGAAGAGGAATGTGCCTTTACTAGGTGACGAGAACAGTCCCCGGGAGCAAGTTGAGAGATTTTATGCTTTTTGGTATGAGTTTGAATCTTGGCGTGAGTTTTCCTACATGGATGAGGAAGAAAAAGAAAGGGGGGCAGACCGCGAGGAGCGGCGATGGATAGAAAAACAGAATAAAGCGGCACGGGCTAAGCTAAAAAAGGAAGAAATGGCCAGGGTACGCAGTTTGGTAGATTTAGCCTATGCAAATGATCCTCGGATTCAGCGCTTCAAACAGGAGGACAAGGACAAGAAATTAGCAGCTAAGAGAGCCAGACAGGTATGAGATCACAATTTTTTTATTAACTTATCAAGCATGCATAATCGATACAATAGAAATTCTATTGATTGTTATGCGGTCTCATGAGATAATGAATATTATACAATTAGCACAATAATTATTGCTAAGTAACATATCTCAACGAAGTGACTAACCACACAACCGCATTAGAATTCACAAATTGAACCTTGGAAAAATATTAGTTTTAAAATTTTCATGATGTATGACAATCTCCGTAGCCAGTCTCTGAGTTTGATTCCCAGTCGGGTCAATGTAGTAAAACAACCTTTTCTATATTGTCTCAGGTCTGGGTGTTGTGGTAATGTCTTTGCTTTTGATATCTTTAACACAAGTGCTTCAGCTACTGCTTCCAATATTTCTCAAAAAATTCCACTTCTCCACAGACTATGTATAAATGAATGTCCTTCACCAATTTGTTTGTTATCTGTCCTGTCTTCATGTATAGGCTAACCTAAAAACTACTGTGCCATAAATAACCAGTTTAATAACATTTCAGGATGCTGTTCAAGCTAAGAAAGCTGAAGAGGAGCGTCTCCTGAAAGAAGCCCTGGCCGCCAAACAGAAGGCCGAAGAGGCTGAACGCGCACGCATCGACGCTGCCCGCGCCGAGCGCGACCAAATGAAGAAAAATCTGCGCAAGGAGCGCAAGGCCCTCCGAGACCTTTGTAAGTCAAACAACTACTACGCAGAAAATGACAACGAAACCGTCTCGCACATGGCAGCCGTAGAAAAGATTTGTGAAATGATGAAAGTCATCGAATTACAGGATCTAATGAAAGATCTGGAATCCAAAGGCAGAGATGCCTTTTTGAACACTATCAAAGAAACTGACGAGAAACTTGAAGCTGAAAGGAAGGCTTTGTTTGAGACTAAGAAGGTGGAAGAACAAAAGGCTAAAAAAGATTCAGCAATAAAAGCACCTATTGAATGGACTCCGGAGATGACCCAGCTGCTTATCAAAACTGTAAACTTATTCCCAGCTGGCACTAACCAGCGATGGGAAGTGGTCGCTAATTTCCTTAATCAACACAGCACTTTTATTGATGAAAAACGATTTACTGCTAAAGATGTACTGAATAAAGCCAAGGACTTACAGAGTGCTGATTTCTCAAAAAGCAGTCTCAAGAAGGCAGCTAATGAAGAAGCTTATGATCAGTTTGAGAAAGAAAGGAAGAAAGTTGTCAATCATGTTGATGACAGCAGTATTTCAAAGAGTGACAGCGGTGGCAAATTAGTTAATGGAACTTCTAAGCCTAAAATAGGGGAGGAGCAACCAAAACCTGAGAAAGAAGTCTCTAAAGAAGACAGGGCATGGACTAAGACCGAACAAGAATTATTGGAACAAGCAATTAAAACATTCCCTGTCAGTACACCAGAGAGATGGGACAAGATTGCTGATTGCATCCCCAACCGTACCAAAAAAGACTGCATGAAGAGATACAAGGAGCTAGTAGAATTAGTCAAAGCAAAGAAACAAGCTGCTAACTTAGCTAAATAGCGATAATAAATCACTAGCTGTGTATCAAATTATGAAAGCATATTTTATGGGGTATCATCAACAATTACACCCCTAATATGTCCCATCATAAAGATTTTCTAATCGACAAATAACATTGGAGAAAATAGTATTCATTTTTAAAGATGCAGAATAGGAGTGGAATTGTATTCAACGCAGATTGGAATATTGATATGCAAAGAGTTGCTTTTTTAGTATTATGGTCTGCGCTTGACCAACGGTAGCCCTACGCCCTACAAGTTTCAACACACATCGCCTTACCTTAAGATTCTTCTATGAAGGGATCAAATTATTTTAAAAAGACAGCATTAGAATTCCCTATTGCAAAGTGAAAGCTAGCGTGTACTTTGCAATCAAAGAGATTTGTAATAATTAGTATTTAGGTGAAAGCACCTAATCACAAAATTTTCATTTGAATCCTTTACACTACTTGACCATCACGATTCACGATGAAGTAATTAGATCCTCCTGTGACATATTTTTGTATTTATTTTTGTTTATTGTGATGAACATAGTCAATTTGAAATTTTAATTGCCTATTATTTAACAAACCTTTTAAATAATTTATCAAAATAGTAACCCTTCTTTTATTTAGTGGCCAAATCTTGGGTCATATCGGCAAACATGAGCTTTAAGCCTTATATTCCATCTCTTGTAATATTATAGTGTGCAAATTAATAAATGATTACTAGATGAAACAGTAACCCTCTGCTGCGAAACTGAGAATGATTAATATCTGTTGATTTATTAACCACCTCATAGTTGCGGTAGGCCTGTGCTCTGCAGCGGGACGTGTTATGTACGCTTACTTACCTTTTAACTTCTTGATTGTTAAATACATGTATCTATCGTATCGACAGTGTTTAATTATTTCAGCACTAACTGTACCAGTCCTAGAAAGTTATTAATAATAGTTTGATAGCAAATAGGACGCCATGTGACTCACTAAACAAGCCTAGATTTAGAAATTTCATGTCAACTAAAACTGGAAGCGCCACTGCAATTTTACTGATGGCAAAAATGTATGATACTTAGACATTTTGTTCTTAGTTGTTCTCTTACAGGGTGCTGTGTGGGCCGTAATAAATACACTTCCCCACCGCCAACAGGAAGCGTGTCCTAAGAGGCGACTAATTCCTGTAGCGCGAGACGGGCAGCAGCGTCTACGTGCGAAATCTTATAAAAAAAACTGCGCTCGCCAACCCGCCTGCCAAGCGTGGCGAGTATTGGCCATCCTTCCCAATGAAAGTTATTGGGGAAGGCCTATGTTTAGCAGTGGACGTCCTATGGCTGAAATGATGATGATGATGAGGGTGCAAGAGATCGCTTTTAGCGATAGAAACGCTTAAATTGTGTATTAACGTCAACTGTAACTTTTTTGGTTAAGGGTAAGAGAGTAAGGTTGTAATAAAAAGGATCTATCTATCTAAAGATGAAGCGTTATGCCATGTGTGTAATAAATGTTCCTCTGCATTGCCTGATAATTTCCTACAAAATATAAAAATAAATATGCAGTTCAGAGAATTTGCTTACCAAACATGGCAGGCGCAATACATGATTGATAATTTGAACAATCAACACATTACACAACACACAATCAAGTGCGAGGGAAGAGTTTTTTGTTTGACACTACGCTGTATACTTGAGTATTAAAATAAAAACTGAACCAGCGAGGGTTCCGGACTTTGTAGGTAGGTATTAGGTCCTTACATATGAAATTGCCGATACGTTTTGATTAGGAATTCCAAATTTAAATTTATTTCGAAATAAAGCCAGAAAAATATTGTTTTAAAATTCGCATTTTATTTGTTTTCACATCATTAACTCCAAAAACACCCTTGTACTTGAGACGTGATACTGTTTAATTTGATCTCATACTACATTAACTAGATGAACTCCAAAGACACACATTTATTTTGTATTGTGCCATCGCATATTTCGAGTTGTGCTTCTCTTTAGCTAGGTGTGCGATGTGTCGTTAGGAGAGGTAGTAGATAATTGTATAGTAGGTACCTACCTTCATCACAGGGACCCTGCAAGGACGTAGCAAGTCAAGTTATACATATTAAGACAACTGATATACAGGGTTATTTCTAAAACATCAACAACCTCCTAGGGGTTGATTCTAGTGCTCAAATACAACAACTTTTTCTATGGGACCAACACCAAAATCGCAAAAAAAAATCACTTCCCCATACTAAGTTCATCAGTTTGTATGAAGCAGTACAATATTTTTTTAGATTACGATGTTGGTCCCTCAAAAGAAGTATGAGTTGTAGTTGAGCACCATAATCAGCTCCTAGGGGGCTGTTGATGTTTACAAATAACCCTGTATATAATAAATAAATCATGACCTTGTAGGACCTTGATTGAATACAATCGCTACAGTTATTATCTTTTGTTTGTAGTGAGGAAACCGGAAATATGGAAACCACATGTAGGCGCAACATGACCTTCATTTTTTTGACCGAAACAGTTAATAAGAATGTTAGGAAATTATCTGTTTCAAGTGGGTGGGATACTCAATATCAACATGCAAAATATCAACAAGTAAATAGAAACAAGTTGATGCTGATTACGTTGTTATTATGACACAGACAAAGAAGGACAAGGCTACCCTGCAGCGACAACATAACAAACTACCTAGTAAGTAAGTATAAAGTATATCGTAACGCACTAAATATTGTGCAATTACCCAAATAGGTTGATCACCATGAAGGGTAATCTACATAATACGGAATAGATACTTAGGTAAGTAGTGCATCTATGTTTACAAACAAATAGTTACATATGTAATACATCAACGAGGTGTTTAACATTGTGAGAATGAAATGCTTGAAATCTATTTAATAGGTACGTCCACCCACGACTACTTAAACTTAACGTTTGAATACCTAATAAGCAGAAGTCATATAAGTCCTAACGACTTGTTCGCCAGCCTTATTTGAAATAAGGATTGGAGTTTCATTTTCTAATTAAATTAACTGCATGCTTTAGATAAGAATTAATTGCTTAAGTCGAATAAAAACATTACAATTCCTACATACTTCAGACACGATCACATGGCTCTTTATACAGGCTTTACTTTGCAACATAGTGCCACAAGGAAATCAGACAGAATCAGTAACCTTAACAATTTACGTAAAGGAACAAAACTGAATTTTAAATTTTTCCTGCGCTTAAAAACGTCGGCTAGCGCTACTTGACATAATAAACGCGACTCGTCATTTTCACTAGGTACTCGTCATTTTCGCAATTCGTCTACGAACCTTAAGCATTTCATTTATTAACTTTTCTTTTTATTGGATACACCATGTACGGTCTTCTAACATCATAAATGTAAAACTTGCGCGTGTTTGCTCGTTACCTCTTCATGCCTACTAACAATCCTCTGTAGAAGTTACATAAAAATCAAGTAGGTCATGGCGCGTACCCTGACTGCAGGAACGTAGAACAAAGCGCTGGAATGATAAGTAGGTTACTTCCTACTTAATCGCCTAGCTAGCAGAATATTACCTAAACCAGGGCCGTCTTAACATATCCTGGGGCCCTGGGGTACACAAGAATTTGGGGGCCCTATTGTAAAGTATGTATACAAGGTGTTAATACAATAACGCAAAACCTTTTAGGGGGTGATTCTACTGCTAAAATGCAGTAACTTTTTCTATGAGGCCAACATCGAAATTGCAAAAAATATACCCACACTTTCCCATACTAAACCGCGACCAGCTGACATTAGTTTGTATGGAAACGTCGATAGTTTTTTTGAGAATTCGATGTTGGTCCCATATAAAGTCGTTATATTTGAGCACCAGAATCAGCCCCTCAGAGGTTTTGCGTAATTTCATGAACACCTTGCATACATGTGTTATGAAGTATTCGAGTATTTATTTTGTTTACCAAGTGTGTACAGATATTAAGCTAGGTACAATTATGCTTAAGACTTAGTAACCTTATTTATAGGTGTTGCAAAATTAGAATTCATGACTTCCTAAAAATAATTTTATATCTCCGTTAGAAGTATAGTTTTAAATGTTCCCTTCTTTTTTCTAGGCTTTGACCGTCTTTTCTTTATTTTCAGTTAGATAACAGTGTTTCTTAGTTTACAAACCTGTTTTAGTGCTTTGGGGCCCCCGTGAGGCCGGGGGCCCTGGGCACAAGCCCCGTGTGCCCTTATGGTAAAGACGGAACTGCCTAAACGTGTCAACTCCTAAGTCGTGCTTAGGCTTGAACTTAGGCATGGTCAATAAATCGTTATGCATTTGTTTTACTGGTAGATAGATAGATACGCAGTTAGTCACGTGCGCAGAATAGCAATCGGAATAATAAACAGAACTTAGGTCACGTTCGCTTAAGGCTTATTGGCCACAAACATCGCATGGTCACTATTGCCCTCACTGTGTCATTTACTCAGTTGGTTAGTAGGTATAATCGTTTTTGTCACATGTGCTCCCGAGGATACGATAAACTATCTCTTTAATAATGTTAATGTTACCAAAACACGATATGATATACCGATATATTGACACCAACTGTACTGCCGGTGACGTCAATGTTAAAGGGAATCTCTGTTTCAATAAAAATTCAACATGGCGGTTTTAACTATCATATTTAAAAAATCAATTGGTGTTGAATGTTGATAAATTACTATATCATATCGTTTGTCATGCTAGGGGTGTTGATTAGGTATTAAATTTGGAAGAGTGCTACCAGACCAAATAATCGCAGGGTGACCAGACATTATGGATTACATATAATTATAAATAGTTCAGGAATAGTCTCGCAGTTTATTCACAAATGTATTGTTTTCCGATTTTTCCCTTCATTTGTAGTATAAGACGATATTACTTGCCTTTCATAGTTCTACTAGGTCAACGAAAAGTACCCTATTTTTAATTTTCTTGTTTTTGTTACGTTAACTTAGAAGTTTGTTTTTTTTACAGCTTCAAGGGATTGTAGACCTGAGTATTTGATTTTAATTTCAACTCTGAACCTCCTAACGTTCCCAAGATAAAGGGTCCTTACAGACAGACGGACAGACAGACAGACAGACGGACAACAGTGATCTTATAAGGGTTCCGTTTTTTCCTTTTAAGGTACGGAAGACTAAAAATAGTAATGAACTGCGTACCTACGCATGTGGTAAGTTGTGTTGACCCATGGGGTGACAATTTGCGTTTTAGACGCAATGTGTGTTGTAGTAAGTAAATAACCATATGCGTTCTTAATACTTAAAGTTACGTCATACTTAAGACTTAATCCATATATTTGTTGCGCTGCTACGCGCGGTGCGATGAGTCCTACTTGTCTATTATTATAATATCCGGCATGGATCTTGAGCGCTAGATGAAAAGGTGGGGATCGCTTTGCGCATTTTACTAGACGATCTTCGTATCGAGAACGCGTGTGCGCGGAGTAGCAACCAATCCCAGCCGACGGTGCGAGCGGCACGCGAATAGTCGATCTCGTAATCGTAATGGTCTTCTGCTTATCTTTCGCCCAGCGCTCAAGATCCGTGCCGCTAGTTGTACTCATAGTTTGTTTTGAGGGCGAACTAACAAGGATCTCTGAGCTTGCTTGACCTAATAAAAAACAATAACATTCGTAAAAATAATAAAACGTGTAAGTAATCAAGAATCATCTTTAATTTAATAAAAAATAATCATCTATACATACTGAATCCAATACGTTTGATATAAAAAAACAATTTTAAACTTCTCGCAAAAGTTTAGAGAGTCCGATAACTGAGATAAGTGTATCATTACAATACATGTTGTACGCACGGCTACTAGTCAAGCTATAGGGACGAAAATGTATTGCGAATATTGCGATTTGCGATCTATGGAACGACATAGAACAAGCCCGCAGCGAGTTCATTCATAGAACGATATACATTTTGTCTCACAGCGCCCAGGATGCTATACAGGGTTATTTTAAAAACATCAACAACCCCCTAGGGGCTGATTCTGGTGCTCAAATATGAAATAAAACAACTTTTTGTTAGGACTAACATCGATATCGCAAAAATCAATTCACTACCCCATACTAAGCCGCCGACCAGCGGACAACAGTTTGAATGGAGCAGTGATGAAGCAGTTTTTTTAGGGTTATTACACTGCAAACTTCCACCGAAAATAGGTTTGAACGAGATCTAGTAAGTAGTTTTTTAATACGTCATAAATCGTAAATCGCAATTTACCTTTCGTAATGTGATTTCATTTTGCAATAAAAATACTTTAACTATGACTCGATTGTCGTGATGGGTGAACTTTTAATTATTTACTACCTACAGGTTTGTGCGGAACCCTCGGTGCGCGAGTCCGACTCGCACTTGGCCGGTTTTTTTATGTTGGTCCAATAGAAAAAGTTGTTGTATTCGAGCAACAGAACGGGACCCTAGGAGGTGGTTGATGTTTTAAAAATAACCCTGTATAACCGATTCAGCTTTAAAATTATTATTCATGTTTACGAAATTCAGCTTTCGTTTAGCCGTTCTTACAAGCGTGATTAACAAAAATACAGACTTTCACATTAATTTTATTAAATTATGTAAGATTGTCATTTTAATGCTTTCAATTAAATCGTACTACTGACTGATCTCGTCTAGTAATCGATAACATAAATATTTGTATGACGCCATTTTTGTTTACACTATCCCCCCCTCCTAGCATAACCAAAACACGATATAATATAGCGATTTATCAACAACAACGGTTTTTTTATTTTTGGTGGATACTAGATATAGACGCCATATTGAATTTTTATCGGAACAGCGATCATAACACGTGACGTCACCGGCACGGCGATTCAACATGTCGGCTATATCTATCATATTTTTGCAGTTGGTGTCGATATATCGCTATAACATAACATATCTTGTTTTGGTAGTCATGCTAGGGGGCTGACAAAACAAAGTCTATTGACTGTTTCAGATTACTATAATTATAGTAACAATATTATTGTAACTTGAGTAGCTTGACTTGTAACCTTTAATTCCAAGACAAAAGTACAGAAATCACCAATAGGAGATGGCAATTTCAACATATTGTAGATTTTCAGAAAATACCTTCATTTTTGTTTTTTTGTTTTGCTTACAGTACATACAATAAAAGTTAGAATATATAGGTATTCGTATTACATACGAAATAAATTGAATTAAGACATGATTTAGGACATGTTTCATGTACTTTAACTGAAGTGCACTAAAACACAGAGAAATAAACTAAGTTAATTAATAATTAATTTTAAAGTAATAAATTATTCGAGTTTGGTTCGGTTCCGTTAAGGCACGATAAAGGCCGTAAATTGCGATTAAAGCTTAATTATTATATTAGTTAAATAAGGTTGCAAACGGACTATTTATCTGGAAATCTACTCAAAAACCATAAAGTATAGCTAATGGCTTGTAATAATACAGAAATCAAGTAAATAGGTCCACTTATAACAATATCCTATGGTACCGTGACCCTATTTCCATAATACAATCATAATAATAATCTAACACTGTAGAAGGTATATTAAAATCAAATAAATTACAATAACAATTAAGTACCAGAAAAAAACAATTTAAGACAAAGCTTTGCACTGAAATAAATAATAAGCAGGCTCTATGTACCTAATGACATGTAACACAGCATTTACTACACAGTAAATAGGCTAGTTTCCTGGGTCTAAAAAAAGATTAGTCTATTCAGTCTGCCAGTTAGATTATCAAAAAATTATGGACCCATATTTTGTCTTTTGACAATCAAACAAAAAATGACGAAGATAAAGCGCATCAAAGTGAGCAGGTGACGTCACGCCTTGCTAAAAAGTGTCGCAAGCCGTGACGTTACGCGGAACTTTAACGGGCTATACCTTCATCATCTTTTGTTTGATTGAGAAAAGAAAAAAATCGTGTCCAATATTTTCTGTTAATCCAACTGACCAATTAGATTTTTTTAGGCAAGTAGCCCATTATTTTAGCTAAAATATGGCTTGATATTTCAAGTAATATAAAAGTAGTATTTTTTTTTTATAAATCATCATTACGTATTTTTTATGGACACACATACATTAGTAATAGTTATTTTAAGAATTAAAATGAGATTACACCAAACTGTTTAACACTTGTGATAGAAGCACCGGTTAAAAATATAAAATAACTAAAAAAAATAATTGTGTAACAAGCTTAACTTTTTCAGTCTTAGTTAAGTACAAAAAGTAATATCAACAGCAATTTGTGATCAAATTACTGGTTAGGTACAGACAACAGCTCGTGAACCTACCACAAAACGTCAAATTTTCTCAATTGATATTGTTCTCTACCTCTCGAACTTAACGTTGAAAATCGGTTCAATGATCTTTAACTTTTTGGGTAGGTGGACCTGCCGTAGACTGTACATTAAAAGTCTTAAATTGAGCAATTTCCTATAGTCTAATTTTCCTTACAAAATATTATAATAAAAGTAGTTAAAAAATTGTCATGAGATATCAATTTTCCATCATATTCGGAGCAATTAATCAAATAGAAAATATATAGCACGTCTGACACTAGAGGTGCACTAGGTATTGGCAGGTGGTACAGTGGGGAAGTTATTTCCTACTCATTAACACCTTGATAATACCTAACATAATATGTCACCCCAGCCAACAACTCTTGTCCGGCATGAGAATTCAACAGACTTAATGTAATTATTAATTAACTGGAATGTATTATCAAAATCTTACTACTAAAGTAAGGCACAGTAAGGACCTTATGATTAATATAAATGGCTCATTGGTTCCGGCAGGTACTCATGTACAATGCCATAAGTATGAGTATTTTATTTTTATACTTATGACGATTAATCCACGCACTGGGTCCTACAGCAAAAATAAATAATTGTTAGCAATAACCATGCCATCAATTGAAGGCACATACAAACCAGATAGGGTTGTATTGTATCACATCATTTTTTGATAATGTAGATACCTATTGTGAGTAAATTGGATGACACAACGGTGTAAACAGTTACATCATACAAAAGAGATTCTTAGCCAGTCTGCATCTTCTTACAAAATCCTGTTAAATAATAAGATTCATAATAGTATTAATTAGATTCTTTGTTCATTGTATTTTGCATCCTTTTCTCTTTTTATGCATTTCAGCTTGTTTAGTCTTTTTTTTGGCGAGACCTTCAGCTGTTATGTCAGATATAACAGACAACCTTTTAGAAGGGTCATGAGCACTATCGTGGTTCGAGCGGTCAGTGGATACACTACCTTGGTCCATAGGGAATGTGGAACTGTACAGATTGTTATTTTCACTGTAACTGTGGGACATATTGGACACACTGGCAGGGCTCTCATCTGCTGGTAAAGTATTATCTGTAGGATAGTGTGAGGCAGGCCGGATGCTTACTGGATCAGGGAATCGAGGCTTCTTACCTGTTGTTGGGGGAGGAGGAGGTTGCCTGTGCTGTGTAGTAATGTTTGGAGGCCGCACATCAGATTCATAAGACCGACTGTGCATGTGTAAAGGGTTTTCGGTGGTTGAGGAGCTCGGTTGAGAGTAGAACTGGCTGGAGATTTCTTTAGCCTGCAATGCACTAGCTTTAGACTGTATGTGCTCTTTTTCAAAAGGCTCAACATAGTTTAAGTCAGAGTCGACCGATTTACACAATCTTAGCTGGTTATCTCTTATCATATCTCTGGGGTTACTGTATGCATCACACAGAGTGGTTTGTGGTGGGGGTGGCTCAGATACTAACTGTTGCTGCGGCACAGAGCCCTGCTGCTGAGCTAATCGTTGCTGCTTCTTTAATAGGGCTTTTTGTCTTGCTTTTTCCTTGGCTCTTTGTAGCTTTTTATATTCTCGTTCCTGCAGCAGCCTCGCAAGCTCACCGTCCTGGGCTTCCACTGCACATCTCATGTCAGCTAACAAAGCATCATGGCCCTGTGCTTCATGACTCAGTTCTCTAGCTAATTTCGCATCTTTTTCTTCTTGTTCCAATCGCTTTCTCATTTCTTCGATTTCGGCGATGGAAAGTCCTAGCTGCTCAGGGTCAAGGTCGTTCTCCGGGGGCGGAGCGGGAGGGAGGGCGCGCGAGGTGCAGGGCTGGTGCAGGAGCTCGCTGGAGCGCTGGCGGCGCTGCCTGCGGAGGTTAATTTCGGCCATCTCTCGCGCGATCTCCTCGTCCACCTCGGCCTGCCGCCGGCGCGCCAGCTCGCGCAACTGCACCTCGTGCTCGATGCCGCGCTGCTCACTCATCGCCACGGGAAAGTCCTCGCGGATTTGCTGGTTGCGGAACCTGTTCTCGCATAGGTGCGACGAGATCTCGCGGTCCTGCAGTCGATGTGCCAGCGCGCCGTCTGCTCGCACCAGCCACTGCTCCCGCAGATCCGTCACATGCCCGAGTTTGGGCATCGTATCGCTCGCTTGGAACCCCGACATCGCTGGTGCGAGACGCTAGAAAGTATTATTCAACTTTCGAAATAGATCATTGATCATCCAGATAAAATACCAATAATCCGGCCGATCTACTTTACCATAGTAATGTTTAGAGGTATCGTGTATCAGCACGAACGATAATGACGATGGCACCGAACTAAGACGAAACACGATCACAAACACTGGTGCAACCTTTCACGTAAACTTTCTTCACGTTCCGTGAGAAACGACGTCAGCCGCAAACTTTTTACATTTTCCCTGTGAACTTGTGTGAACAATAGAGAGCTAGGTTTGATAATCTACGTAATTGTAATTAGCACTGTTCAGTCACTCGCTCCTCCCTCATAGCCTAATCCCTTCTCCCTCACAACAAACAAAATAATTCATTTTTTTTTTTTTTTTTTTGGTTCCATTCTTTCCTTCCTCGATGGTTGGAAAAGGCAAAGGCTTTCGCCATACAGCCAGGTCTTATGTTAAAATGTATCTTCAATGTATTTTTTTTAATTTAGAGACGTTCATCAACCGTTTCACAAATAATGTTTAAAGCTCTTCTACAGTTGAAATTATGAAATTATATAGGGCTTTATAGTTTTCTTCATTCTTGAGAAGTTCCTGTAGACGGCGCGGGATGTCTTCAGGCCTTTTATAGACTTCTAATAAATCTTCAATCAAGATAAGTCTTTGAAGTGAGAATTCAGAACACTCAAAGAAAATGTGATGGAGAGACTGAATTGGTTCATTACAAAATGTGCATGACGGGGAGGTAATCATGTTCATTCTATGCAGATGTTCGTTAAAACGACCATGCCCAATTCGTAACCGAGAGACGAATGAGTAAAATTTTCTGTTCTTGAAAGTTCCTTTAAAGAACCAGGGCACTCTTATATCATTATTTATTTCTCTATACCAGGTTCCTTTTGCTTGAAGAGTTTCCTGCCAATGCTCTGTCCATTCTCTCCGTGACGATTCTTTTATAAGAGTAGTGCAATCTGAATGTGGTAATTTAATATTCTTTGCAGGAACTAGATCCGAAGTATTTGTTATAAGTTTAGCAAAATAATCTGCTTGCTCATTGCCAGCCACACCTATATGCGAAGGAGTCCAAAAAAATATGATATCTTTACCCTCATTAATTAGCTCGACATACTTTTCTTTGATTTTTATAATTAGGTAATTTGTTTTAGCATTGTGGCATGGATTAGACAGTGCTTCTAAAACGCTCATACTATCTGATATAATAATCCACTTTTGACTGTCAAATTTTTCTATGTACTGTAAGGCAGCTAATAAGGCACATGCCTCGGCCGTGTATATACTTGTAACGGTAGGTAATTTTATTCCATGACCAGTCTTTAAGCATGGATCATAAAATGCCATAGAAACATTTTCTACCGTTTTTGCACCATCCGTATAAATCTGCCTGTATCCTTCCCAATCATTAAGTTCATTATGTACAACATATTTACAAAACAGTTTTTTATTAATAATAATCTTCATTTCAAAAAATTTACTTTGATAAAGACCACTATAACATGGTAATTCATCACTTGTATGAACATTGTTTTCGTCTTTTAACTTTTTAACATCTCTTAATGCTATATTTAAATAGGAAGTGAAATTAGCATTAAATAACTTTCTTAATAATATACTATTATTTACAACCAATAATTTCATCAAAAATATTTTCCGGAGATAATCAAACCGTATATCTAATGGAGGCAAATTGCATTCAATTTGCATTGAATTAATCGGTGACGTGTTCATAGCACCTAAGATAATGCGTAAATTTTTATTTTGGACTTTATTAAGTTTCTCGACGAGCTTTTTGTCTGATGCAAAACAAAAGAAAGCGTATTCGAAATGGCTTCTCACCAGAGATTTGTATAATACCAGCAGTATTTTAGGGTCAGCGCCCCATTGAGTACCAGTTAGAGATTTAAGAATATTAGTAGCTCTGAGTGATCGTTCTATGAGACAGTCGACATACATTTTCCAGGAGAAGTTTTGTTGGAAAATAACACCTAAAAATCTTGCACACATTTCTGTTGGCAACTCTTCATTATTATATTTTATGTTAGAAATAGGCAATTGAATGTTACGTTTCTTAAAAACTACAACTTTGCTTTTGCTTGCATTTACATCTAAGTTCAAATAAGTTAAATACGAGTGAAGTTTAACAAGCACGCTATTCAATTTGTCTATAAGATTTGTAAGATTTGAACCTTGTGTATAAATAGCTAAATCATCTGCAAATTGCAAATTTGTTATGTCAGGATCAGGTCCTAAAATTTCATTTAATCTATAAATATATAAAATATACAACAAGGGGCTCAAAATACCCCCTTGGCAGACTCCTTTGTAAGACAGCCTAGGTCCATACAATTTATTGTTTATCTTCACAAAAACCTTACGTTTATTTAAGAATTCGTACAACCATGTCACAATTTTATTGGGAATTCCTAAAGAAAGTAGCGTAGTTGATAAAACTGAAAGATTTACATTATTAAAGGCACCTATAATATCAAAAAATACACATACTAAATATTTATTTTCAGTCAAAGCTTTTTGTATATCTGTAAATAAACATCCCAAACTCTCACGAGCCGAACGACCACGTCTAAAACCAAATTGATTGTTAGGAAGTAAGTGATTGCTTTCAATGAAAAACTCTAGACGTTGCTTTAATAACTGCTCAAATACTTTACCTACGCATGACGTGAGTGCAATCGGACGATATGAATCGGAACTATCTTTATTTTTACTTGGCTTTAAAACTGGAACTAAACAGTCCACCTTCCACTCTTCAGGGATTGTATTACTCTTCCATAACCCGTTAATAATAGAAAGCAATTTTGATAAATTATCTTTAGTAAGTTTTTTAAACATCTTGTAAGAAATATAATCTAAACCGCAAGTAGTGTCCTTTCGCGACTTAACAGCTGAGACTAGTTCAGATAAGCTAAAAATGTCTGTTAAGTAACTGTTAGCTGAGGTATTATTGCTTGAAGTATTATAGTTATTAGGAGGTGGAGCTTCTACATGATCTGGGGTATATTTCCTTAAAAATTCATTAACCCAAGGTGGACATTCATTATTCTGTAGAAACCTAGAATCGCTACTTTTATTAAACTTTCTCAGGGTATTCCAAATTCGAGATACTGGAGTCAGTCTATTAATATTTGAGCAGAACTCTTTCCAGTTCGCACTTTTTTCAGTGTTAATTATGCGTTTTTTTAAAGCCTGTAATTTTTTAAAATTAACATAATTTTCAGGCGAAGGGTCAGTTTTAAACTTTATAAAAGCTTCTTTAGAGTTTTGTACAGCGCTAGCGCAACGTTCATTCCACCAAGGAACCGAAAGATGTTTAAAGTTACTACGAGACGTTTGTGAAACGGAACGATTGGTATTATTTTTGTTGTAATTTGGCATTGACATATTTACAGCAGATTTGATTGTGTCACAAAAAAAATTGTATGCTTCAAGAGGACGATTGTTGTAATTAAAAGTCGGAAAATCATTTAACATTTCATTGACTGTGTCTGAATAGTGTTCCCAGTTTACTAATCGAAGGTTGGGATGATCAGGAATATCAGTTCCTGAAGCAACAAATGTTTGCAATGGTGTACATACAGCAAATAGTTGCATTGAAGTTAAGGTGGGTAAATGATAACTACCTAAAGGATCATCATAGACTTTCCAGTCACAATTTAATGCCAAACAAGAGCTTACCATAGTTAAATCCAAGCCATTCGGTCTCCAACTGTGTGAACCTACAGTTGTTACTTGTTGGTCATTTAACAGTACTAAGTCACAGTCATCTAAATTATCAAATATATTTCTACCTCGAGGGTCTATGGAGTTGCATCCCCAAATTGTGTGATGAGCATTGAAATCTCCAGCTACAAAAATAGGTTTTGGTAAACTATCTATTAGATCTGTGAACTTCTTAATGTGAAATCTTGGTGAGCTGTTGTTTGGACAGTAGACTGAAACTATTGTGTATTTCTTATTATTAATTGTTACCTGGATTGCTAGATTTTGTAAAGAATTATCAAAAAAAGTTGGGAGCCTGACATACTGAATGCTTTTATGAATTATAATAGCAACCCCATTATGCTCATTTCCACAGTCATTTCGTTCTATGTGATAACCTTTAATTTTAAATTTTTGGTGAGGCTTGAGCCATGTTTCTGATATTAAAGCTATATCTATGTAGTTATCATAAATATATTTTTGAAATAAATTGCGACTGCTCAGTATGCTCTGAGCATTCCATTGCATTATATTTAAATATTGTTCTGTGAACTTAGTAACCTTTCTTTCTTACTGAGAGTTTCTGATAGAATACCTAAAATATTTTTTGATGAAATTATTGTCTCATTTGTTTTGTTCAAAGTAATTATTTTAATTATAGTTTCTATTAAAAGATTCATTGCTGATGCATCAGTATTTAGTATGTCAAGTAAGTTGGTTTGAGGTTTTTTGTAATCTTTAACAGTGGTCTTTAGTTCTGGGAAATTTTTCTTATCAAACAGATTTGCATAAGTGGGTGCTTTGTGTTTAATTCTGTTCTCTTGAATTTTCTTTTGTTTGATGGGGCATTGACCAGAAATACTAATGTGATTACCATTACAATGAGCGCAAACAGCATTCTCTTTGGTGATTGTGCAGTCTTTATAATTGTGGTTATTGTTGCAGATTGAACATCTCTCATCATTTTTGCAGTATTTAGAAATGTGTCCATACCTCAAGCAGCGATAACACTGCTTTACCGGTGGTATATATTGCATGATGTTATGTCTCCATCCCTCGAGGTCCACAAAATCCGGCAGGGAGGTTGCTGCGAATGTGATGGCAACTGTTGGAGTTGGCTGACGGACGAAACCATTTGCTGTAGCAACTTTTCTGAAAAAACGACGGATGCTTATAATTTTCTTAGTGCTGCTTAGAAGAGTGTATATTTTCTTATTTGTGTACTTTACTGGGACATTACGAATAATGCCAGTTGTTTCTGTTGATGTTGCTGGTATTGTGGCTGCAAAGTTATTTTCTTTTAAAAATGTTTTATTTATTAAGAATGCATTGGCCAATCCTGGTTTTTCAAAATATACGCCGATTTTGTATTTATTGAGAGCCCTTAAGTACTTAATACCCTTATTATATCTTCTTATGCAGTTTGAAATGGAAAGAAGATCTCTGCTGCCTATTGGTGTCTCACTGCCTACTGCTTGTACAAAGACGACAAACTCTGTTGCATTTGAATCCTCTGGATACATTCGAGTATAGTCGGTAACATAATATGGGGCATGGTTACTCTCCTGCTCTCCCTCGTCCTCCGACTCCGATGTTGTGCTGGTAGAGTCTCGGTTGAGACCCCCCGAATCCTGATCAGGAACATCATCTTTTTTTCTTTTTTTCCCTGCTCGCCTCCCCATCGTCTTAATTGCGGTTCCAAAATAATTCAATATAATTATTGTGATTGAGGAGTATTTTTTTTTTTTTTTTTTTTTTTTTATATGGCGTTCTATGATCGTGCCCGTCCGAGAACGGTCCGATAACTTCGCCAATGTCGGGTTCAAAGAGGCACAGCAAAAAGGACTTTAGATTGTGCACGTTAAGGATACTTAAAAAATATATATTAAAAAAGCCTTTTGTTAACATAACCAAACAAAAACAAATACAAACGTCACAGTTCATAATGTTAAAACATAGAGGGATATTTTCTGTAGATAAACATACTTATTATAACTTAATATTGTTTATAGAAATATAGTTACATAAATATTTTACTATGGATGAAGAAGGAAAGGAAAGAAGGAATTGAAGGTTGAATGGGCGGGGTGTTTTAGTAGGGAGAAAGTCGTACAGCGAAACTGAATATTTTGGGCAGCTGAAAAAGATATGATCTGGAGTGCCATCATCAAGGCCGCATTCACAAATCGAACTATTTCTTATTCGAAGCTTGTTTAAAAATATTGGTGTACAAACGTGACCAATCCTCAATCGACAGATTGTGGATATCACACGTTTATCAAAAAATCTGTGTTTAAAAAACCAGGGTTTTTGTGGGATTATGGGTTGGATATCACCATATCGTCGGCCCTTGATTTTTGATGATTGGTTCCACCTGGACTGCCAAACATCCATTAGATGTTTACGAGCTAGAGAAGTGATATCATTTGCATAGTTCGATTGGTAAGGCACACCGATATTAATGGCCTCCTTGGCCCAGCGATCAACCTGCTCATTGCCGCGGATACCACAGTGGCCCGGGATCCAAGCCAGCGTCACGTCAATCTTTGCTATGTAACAACGGAATAAGATATTTCTAATTTTAACAATAATAGGTGAAATGAATTTTGATTTAAATAAGTTAGATTTAACAGCTTGCAAACAACTCCTTGAGTCTGAAAAAATAACTGCTTTTGGTATGTTGTGAGACAGCACATACGAAACTGCTTCCAAAATAGCTAAGGATTCACCGGTAAATACAGAGGCTTCTTTAGGGCACTTGTGATTTAGGAGTACTTGGTACTTCGGTATCCAAACTGCAACACCAACCGGACTGATAGTCGAGATCTTTGAGGCGTCGGTGTAAATGGGTAAATAATGTTGCCAATCTCTTGCTAGATGCTCAGACAGTTTATAGTCGGCCTGTGGGTCGCCCTTTGATATGCCGAAGTCCAGAATTATACTTGGAGTAAAAATAAGAGCCTCGAAGCTACATTCAAAAACTGGGTTTTTTGAAAATTGAAGTATCGGGGAGGACAGGGGAGGGAGTTTTCTAAAGCTCTTAACAAGACGGGGGGGTTCTTTGTGCGTCCAGTATTTGCTGGAGGGATCCGATATTAAATCAGATAAGGACTGAATACGAGAGAGTATAGGGTGGGTAGCAACCTGATTTGTTTTAAATATATATCTATCAGCCAAATATTGCCTGCGAAGATCTAATGGTGGGTCTACACATTCCACTTGCAAAGTGTTGGTTGGGGAAGATTTCATAGCTCCTATAACTAGTCTTAAACCTTTAAACTGGATCTTATCAAGCCTATCAAGAGCTTCTTTGTTGCATGGTTCAAGAAGGAAGCTGCCATAGTCTAGATGGCTCCGAACAACTGCATTGTAGAGAAGTTTTTGACTGTAGGGGTGAGATCCCCACCACACACCAACAACGGATCTTAATATGTTTATGCCTTTTTCACATTTTTTAGTTACGTAATTTGAGTGAGGAATGCCAGACAACTTGGAGTCCAAGATGACTCCAAGGAATTTAATTTGATCGTCTAAGGGGACAGGGAGGTCATCAAACAGAATTTCTAAATCTGGAATTGAACGTTTTCTTGTGAATACTACGGTGCTGCTTTTGGGGACAGATAGAGATAAACCATGATCATCAAGCCAAATTTTTAAGTAACTCAGTGCTGTATTTAAGCGGTAATTAATGTCTTCTATTGATTTACCAGACGAATACAAGCAGAGATCATCCGCGTACTGAAGGACACTACAAAAGCACGACACACATTGTTCAAGATCATACGTATAAATGCTGTATAAAACAGGACTCAGTACAGAGCCCTGAGGAAGGCCCTGAAATACATTTCTCGGGGGTAATGATTGTCCAAAACAACGGATTTTTAGCGATCTGCCCGCAATTAAATTAATCGCGCAATGAACCAGCCTCTCAGGAAGACTCAGGCGAAGCATTTTCTGTTTGAGCACCGGAAGTTGGACATTATCATATGCAGATGCAATGTCCAGAAATACGCCTACAAGGTAATCTCCTCTTGTAAATGCAGTACGAATGTCTGTCGTTAGGATGCCTAAACTATCCATTGTACCTCTAGACTTGCGGAAACCAAATTGTGTTGATGCAAGAATACCTTTATTTTCCACCAACCACTCTAAACGATTCTTGATTAAATGTTCTAAAACTTTGCATAGTGTAGAAGAGAGAGCGATAGGTCTGTATGAGGAGGCATCAGATGGTTTTTTCCCCGACTTCAGTAGGGGAATGACGATCTGTGATTTCCAAGACTCCGGAATATGACCGGTCATGAATATGGAATTAATTAGTTCCAGATAAAAAGATTCCCCCGCTGAACCGAGATGGGTCAAGAAGGAATATGGGATGCCGTCCTCACCTGGGGAAGTGTCTCGAAGACCATACAGAGCGCAATGGAGTTCATCTAGTGAGAAAGGTTGGTCGTACCTATCGGTACTTTGGATTTCGGAATAGGAAAATGGTAAACAATCTTGAGTAGGAACAGTAGGGGGAGATAACTTATCTGCAAATTCATTTATCCAAATAGAGGAGTCATTTGAAGAGGGAGAAGGGCCAACTAGAGAGCCGCGAAACCGTTTAATATTCTTCCAGACCATTGAAGGGGACGACCTAGGAGATAGATCTTCGCAAAACTTGACCCAACCCTTTTTCTTTTTGCTAGAAAGAATACGTCTAGTACGCGCAGCAACCTGTTTATATTTAAGAAAGTTCTCTGTACTCATGTATGAACCATAATCTTTTTCAGCTTGCTTGCGGAGAGCTACGGCTGACGAGCAGTCAGCATCCCACCAAGGTGGAGGAGCCAATTTTTTACGGTTAGGACTCTTCAGGGGAATGCTTGAATCTGCCGCCGATGACAATGTTTCCATGAATACAGAAACCCTCTCATCAAGATTGGAGTAAGGTATATTTAAAAATCTCTGAAGGCCTAGTTCAATTTCTTTTGTAAATTTAGTCCAATCAGCGAGCTGAATCTTGTATTTAAGAAGGGGTGGAGGGGAAGAAACTGGAGATACAGAAAGCGGCTTGGAAACAATAATCGGAAAATGATCACTTCCATGTGTCTGAGGCAGAACGCGCCATGAGCAAAGAGACGCGAGACCAGGAGAGCAAATTGTAAGGTCTACTGCCGAACGCGGGTCTTGGGACGGTGTAACGCGTCTTGTCGGAGATCCATCGTTAAGGACACACAGATTAAAGTCATCAAATAAATCGATAAGTTGACATGCAAAAGAGTCGCAGGAGTGTGAACCCCATGACACATAGTGAGCGTTAAAATCACCGAGCAAAATGATGGGAGAGGGCAGAGACGATAGAATATTACGTAGTTCCGGAATTATTAAGTTTGATCGGTATGGAATATAAAGGGATAAAAATGAAATATCCATTACTCTAGCAGCCACGGCATTAAAAGACGGGCTGTGAGGGGGAATGTTCAGAAGGGAGTAAGTAAAACAATTTTTAATAAGAAGGCAGCAACCACCGTAGCCATCATCTCTGTCATCCCTGAGACAAGCATAACCCGAGACTCTAAAGAGAGACTCAGGTCTCAGCCATGTCTCAGAGATGGCAGAGACCGCCACAGAGAATTTATTACATAAATATATTAAGTCACTTTTTTTATGGCGAACACTCTTACAGTTCCACTGGAGAAACTGAAAGGGGTTCATCATGAGAAATATTATCAAGATTTAAGACTTCTTTAGGGAGAGAATTAAAGAGACGTGAAAGTTTAGAAGCGACGTTGGGCGGTAAAGCGTCATTCCATTTTGAAATGATAGATGTCAACATGGCAAGCATTGTCTCTATCAATTGGTCGTTTTCAGTAGCTGAACAATCATCTTGATAAGCACAGCCGTTAGGAAGAGATGATGAAACATTGCCTATAATGTTTTGGTGCGCGTGTCTGTCATAGCCCTTGGACAAGGGGGCATTCGAACGCGAGCTGAAAGAGATGGTCTTTCTACGAGAACTCGGCAGGCTAGCGGGATGTGTCGGCGATTTAGTTGGAGAAAGGGGGGTGGCATATACTGTACGGGGCTTATCCTTGACGGCGTCACTGTACGGGCGTCTAACTGGCGGAACGCGGGCTGATGCTTCCATATACGAGATGTTATCATCCGACATCAATAGTTTAATGTTCTTTTGCCTTGACTGTTCGGGACAGCAGCCGTTAGTGGCGAAGTGCCTTCCAGAACAGTGAAGGCATGTAGAAACTTCTTCCACTATGTGACACGTATCACCTGCGTGACTTTGAGCGCAACGGAAACAGCGAGGACCGGACCTGCATTGGTTCTTCACATGTCCAAAACGGCAACAATTGTGACATTGAATAGTAGGTAGAAGATATGTGTCTACATTAAGTGCTGTATGGTAGGAGTAAATTTTTTTAGGTAACAGTTGACCCGAGAAAGTTAACACAACGGTTTGAGTTGGTATCCAAGATGGGGTGTCGTTGGTAGTGGTTTTTCTATTCAGTCTCCTAGCCTTCAGGACCTTGCCGCAGCCATCAGGTAAGTCAAGTGAGTCGATAAATTCGTCAAGTGTCCATTCAGTTGGAATTCCACGTACTAAACCCATACGGGTGCAATTGTATGTAGGTATGATCGCCTTGTAGCCGTTCTGCGTCAAAAACTGAGCATTTACAAAAGTATTGGCATCATTACCTGTTAGGAATTCGATAGCCATTCTATTTCGACCGACACTTTTGACGCCATCCTTGACAATGCGTGTAACGTTGTGTTTGTGTAGAAATTGGCCGAATTTAAGGGGACGAATTGTGTTACCGGCGGTAGGGTCAGTTTCGACACGCGACACATGTACAATGAATGGACCACGATCTTCTTGACTATATGAGCGAGATTCGGTAAAGCTTGGATGTGTGTACACGGACTGCGACATCGATTGAGTATTAGTCTGTGATTGAGTATTCGGTGTAGAAGTTGTATTTGTGGAATTTTTTGGGCGTTTATCCTGCTGAGGCTCCAATGGGATCTTATGCTTTCGAGTGTCCGGTCTCCCGGTCCGAGTCAATAAATCAGACGAGGAGAGCGGAGGAGACTGAGTTCCTGAGTCCGAACTTCCGATCCGAGTCCGTGAATCCGATGGGAAGACCGGAGGAGACATTGTAATGTCATCCGGAGGGTCGGGAGGATCTGGAGGAACGTTCATCGTTGTACGACTTACTAGAGTGGATTAATAAGTGAAAATATATTACCTGTACGTAGCAAACACACAACAGAATAAGAAAAAGGCTAATTTAAATTAAAAAAAGCGGTGGATAAATAAAATTCACTAAAAAACACAAAAAAGCACGTGCCTCCCTAAGCAACTTGACAGCGAAAAAAACGATTGAGGAGTAGATAGTCTGCGAAAACTACTGGCTGTTGACATTGACATTATACAAGTTTGCCAGGTGTGTTATTAGATTTTCCACAAAATGTTTAAAGTGCATATTATTTGGAAATTCATTATTTTTTGTGACATCGAAACTGTTTCTGAAAAGTATTAGAGCTCCTGCTGCTTCTTTTCAGAATCAATAATTTAAAATTGGCTTGTTTTTTTTACACTTTCATTGCATGTTTTAGCAGTCCCAGACTCCCAGAGTTCCAGTGGCTGGAACTATGTGTGTAATCTAGATTTTATCGAAACAACAACGATCATACTAGTGACTTCACCGGCACGGCGATTCAACATGGATGGCGGCTATATTATCTATCATATTTTTTACAGTTGGTATCGATAAATCGATATAATATCATATCATATCGTGTTTTGGTTCCACATACAGTACATTCCATATTAACGAAATGCTGTTTTTCTGCGATTGTGGATGAGACTATCTGCAACTTCCTTTGACTGCCACTATGCTGTTGATTGGTACCACCAAGAGATGAGCTACATATTAATTTATCGAAGCCAGATTGCAATGATAGGAAGCAACGCTATTTTTGAAATCACCCTAAAAATACAACATTTAATATACAAAATGTCGTCTTTACGAGATGGGGTCTCACTTTTTAAATTATTGCAGACGCAAATACTTACTTGGGGCATGAAAGTTTGAAACCCTACTGAGTTTACCCTGCTTTTGCGTCTACCGTCCTACTTTTACAGAGCTGTAACATATAAAATTTAGCTTTAACCATATTATTAGTAGCTGACTGATAACACTCAAACTTCTTAGTTTTTTGTTAGTTATTGGTATAATTATCCGTTGAAGCTTTAAGCTTAACGTAAGCCGCATCCGTCGCCGTTTGAATCCAGCTTTAAACTATCAAAATCCCCAAAATTATAAAATTATTTCCCCAGAAAAATATTTCACCCAGAACCACGAAAAAATTATTTAGTCTGGTAGCCCAAAATACAAAAAAAAGTTTTAAAAAATGCAGATTGACAGGTGGATTCTTTAGTAGTGATGTGCCTAATTTTAAATCGACAATTTAAAAAAAGAAATTATTCCTGTCCTGTCATCAAATTATGGAGGGTATGGGGGTATAGGGAGGCTTGGACTCCATACAAAGCGGCTCCGGACAAGCCTGCATTCAATCCGTTTTGTATGGGGTTCTAAAAATTCCGGATGCTAGTCCGAGCCTAAAAGTAAAATTTTCGCTTGGAAAAAGTATCCGTCCAAGTTAAGTTTGATACAGTAGCAACAGGGTAAACAATAATTAAATCGAAAAATAAACAATGACAGATGAACTTCCGGCTCCGATAAGGCGCACTTTTCATAATAAGAATCATAATCAATTGCATCATTTCTTGACGCCTGATCTTTTTTTAGTTAAATAATAAATTATACTTACATAAAATAAAATGAAGAAATTGTTAAAATGATTTTAAAAGTTTCGTAAAAGACAATAAAATGTTCTAACTCGACATTACTCGGCTAACTGCAATCCGTCACGTCAACAATTGCTACATTTATACCATACCCTTTCCTTAAGCTAGCGCCATTTTGGATCTGTTATTACTGCTTTAGCCGGACACCACTTCCACTTTTTTCCACTTTTCGCTCTCTACTTTCGAACTACATGCACCCGGATTTTTTCAGAACACCATACAAAACGTCTCCGGACAAGCCCGGATTCAATCCGATTTGTATGGGGTTCTGAGAAATTCCGGATGCATGGTAGTCCAAGCCTAAGAGTAGTTAGTACCTACTCCTTAGGTACTCCTAAGTTTGTATTCTGGGCTGTCACTTGGCGTCGCTAGCTCTGAGGATCCGGATATGATTGCTACCGTGTCGTTCTTTTTGATTTCTTTAAAGGACATTCAATTTATGAAGATACATAAGACACTTGGCATTTTCCGTTTCACTCATACTATTTACGATAATATTTATAAAACATTATTTTAATTTTTAATTTATATCATAGCAAAAACACAATAATCTTTGCCTCTAAAAATTTAAGCAACAATTGCAAACCAATAATATATCTTAATGATTTAACAAATAAATTAATAGGATTTCCTACAAATACCTGATGCGTAAAACGGTACTTTTACTTAGAGAAATTGACAATACATAATCGGAACTAAATCGATGAATCGGTTCAGTCGTCTTGTAAAAATCTATGCGTTGACGTCAATAGTACGAGAGCGTCTGCCTTGTATGTGATTTGTGTTATCGTTATTTTTCGCAAAGTTCCTATTTTGACTTTTGTTCCTTTTTTTGTAAAGTTTTCGTTATTGTTTTGCTTTTATTTGGTAAAATGCCTAAAAAAGGAAAAACGACTTGTCAAAAAGCTGTATACGGCACTCTGGCAGTAGAACATTGCAGTATATCTCTTATTTTAAATAAGTTCATTTGAATAAAAATCGATTAAACTTTCTCGATTTTTAAAAAGAATCGGTTGGATTTCGTTAGGGCACGTTGAAAATTATTTGTATTACTCACGTATTCGTAAAATATAAAATATATAATAAACAACATCACATATATATTGCTCTGACCCTATGTACCTAGTCAAAGCGCTTGCAGAAATCAGAAAAAACGATGGTAACACAACACCTAGGTACTTAGATCCGGGACAATATAGAAAAAGTATTTTTTATTTTAACCGACCGGGAATCGAACCCGGGCCCTTAGAGATAGCGACACCAAGTCCGGTATGATCGCCTCTCGGCTATCAACCTGCCTCCCTAGCAGAGCACTAAAACACGATGTGATATGATATGATATAGCAATATATCGTCACCAACCGTAAAAAAAATTTATAGATATAACCGCCATTTTGAATCGCCGTGCAGGTGACGTCAAATATAATGATCGCTGATTCGATAAAAATTCACAATGGCGGCTATATCTATCATATTTTTACAGTTGGTGTCGATATATCGCTACATCATATCATATTAGGTATTATCATATCGTGATTTGGTACTCATGCTAAAGAGGCTGGTCATCTCAAAAATCTCGGTCATCAACCTGCATTATTCCGGCGGCATCGACTATTTCCTAAGAAACGTCACAATCATAATCGTTCGTAATAGGTACCTAGAATAAAGATAAGCTTGCCGTTTTTAGGGTTCCGTACCCAAAGGATAAAACGGGACCCTAAGACTACACCGTCCGACTGTCTGTCTGTCTGTCACCCACCAGCCAGTATTACATGAACCGTGATAGCTAGACAGTAAACATTTTCACAGATGATGTATTTCTGTTGCCGCTATAACAACAAATACTAAAAACAGAATAAAATAAATATTTTAGTGGGGCTTCCATACAACAAACGTGATTTTTTTGCCGCTTTTTGCTCGATATTACAACGGCAACATATTTCAAAATAAAGGTACGGAACCCTCCGTGCGCGAGTACGACTCGTACTTGGCCGGTTTTTATATTGTAAGTTTCTATTCCAGGGCAAGGTTTTTTTTTTGAAGTAATAATTCGTTTGTTTGATGCCTGAAAACTCGTTCTGTAAAATGGAACAAATAATTGTTTTAAATACAAATAATAAAATATTTTTACAACCACATCAATACATATTTAGTTAAATTAAAAGCGATGCCAAATTTAAAAAATAAGATCTATGGAACAATATAAAAAAGCGTCTTAATCGTTATTATTTTTAATAATCGTATGTTACGAATAAAGTCAATAGAGAGACTACGAAAGCCACGTGTAGGTACGGCGAGCCAGCATGGACCTTACGCAGTGCACATACGGTAATTTTTTTTCATGAATGAGTTAAATTATCCACGCGCACGATTTTTAACAGCGGATAGGGATAATCATATATGAAAAATTTTTTTTTGGTTCTTTGCATAGTTCGATTAAGTTACTGATTCTGAGCCACTCCTAAAGATTTGGCACCCCTTTGCAATGTAACCCTGTATAACGCGAGCTAAGCCAATTTTGTATTACTGTGGTGGCCGGATAACAATTCATTAAGAGCGTTTTTACAGCTCATAAAAATATTATCGGTTCGTTTAGTTAGTTAGTAGTTTTAACTATCCAATTACTTACCTCAGTGTTCGGCAGATATTGTTTCAACTTACTTAAGTCGTTACCTAAACGGAGACGGGGCTCGGAGAATGCTATTAACTGAATAAGTACAGGTATGACCTCTTAGTCACAACGATTCTTTAATGTAGGAAACTTTAATACTTACTTTAAAAAAAAACGACGAATTAAATTAAATTAAAAAACATTTATTTCGGAATACAATCCTTATTGGTGTTAGTAACAATTTGCTTACTAACTATGTTAGTAAGTTACCGTAAAATTTTAAAAAAGTTAAAATTTATTCTCATATTATGCCCACATACGCTATAAGCATAGGGCACGTGAGAACAAGATCAAGAGCCAGCTAGGCTAGCGAATATCGCTGTGTGCGCGATGACAGCGCCCCTAGTGACCACAATTGTTGGGGACTAGAGTCTCTCAAATTATGGCAACGGGATGGTTTGAGAATGATTTTCGGATTGTTTTTCTTCGAAATTAGATGAAAATATCTAAAAAAATTGTGCATATTATAATAAGTGATTTTCTAACTTGAACTAAAAGACGAATTTTATAATACCTACGTGATTTTAATCAATACAACATGATATAACTTTCCAACCTCAAAATGTGCAAAAAGCATTGACTTAAATATTACTTCGTAAGGACCGGGCGGACCGCATGTTAAAGTGTTGCCACTAACGTGGCCCTAAAGTGATCCTCTTTAGACCGAAGTGACGTAGTCGGCTGTCGGCTGTCGTCGAGAGCGAAGATGCGTTAAAATTAGGAAAATGATAAGATTTGTCGTGTTCACTACGACAAAAGCACAACTAATAAAAAATACGATATTTAATATGTCAGGTAAGTCTAAAATATTTTAAATAAGAAACATAATTACATTGTTTTAGAAATTTTGTTTCCATAATCTTAACGTTTGGCTTAATAGAAAGCAACGCATGGTGTGTTGCTGTTTAATCGTTTACGACACAGTTTAGGGTAGTTTTAATAGATGGCGTTAGTGTGTCATGTATGGTAAACGTGTAGAGTGATTTGTTCTGTAAGCCGTATCTTTACTATTTAAATCAATGGCAAAAAGGGAAAAAATTGTATTAGCACAGCGTGTAAGAGATTTTGAAGAGCTCAGAACCAACGGACAAAGCTACTTAATAAGAGCTGACAAACGTCTGTGACACGAACTCCCTACAAACTTTTTTCTTTTCACGGCAGCTATCCATTTATTACTTTGCTTCAATTTCCATCTTGATGTTGGAAACGAATAAAACATGCACGAACTGTTTTTCCCATTGTTTCTACACTTTATAACACAACACGTACTGTGATACATATCGAGAATTTTAACGTTTTTACTTAAAAATACTTATTAACGTAACTACTAACAACTACTTACTAACGTACTTAAAAAATACGTGTCCAATATTTTCTGTTAATCCAACTGACAGACTAATTAGATTTTTTTAGGAAACTAGCCCATTGTATCGATATACTGAAATGGAAAGTAATATTTTTACTGAAATTATTACTAATTATCTACACGCTATTTCATGCGTAGGTAGGAGGTATCTACCAAATTCACAAACACAAGTCGCAGCGAGAGAGCGGTAGCTGACAGGACAAAGTAAAAAGAGCTCACACTTGTGGCGTTTTGGTGGATTATCGCTTGCAGTACCGCTTTGTAGGCTATTATAAAATGAGAGTACATCGCCCGGTGCAAGCTAATTTGCTCTTTGTTGCCGCACATTGAGAGTAGATAATCTATTTTAGCAAATGTCTTTAAGTGTCGTTTCTGCCTATATTCTTTATTCTGTGGCGGTACGGTGAGGCGGGTGCGCGATGGAAGCGGTGCGGCGCTCGCACGCCGCCGCCGGGCTGGCGCTGGCCGCTCTGCTGCTGCTGCTGCTGGCGCGCCTGCCACCCGCCCCCGCCGTCCCGCACCGCCACCGCGCCGCCGCACTCCCCGCCCTGCCCGCGCCCGCCGACGCTGCGCCTGCCAACCGGACCACCGCGCCCACCAGCACCACCACGAAAAGGTATCGACATATCTCCAGATAACCCATTCACTGTTATTGTCTTTCAGTCTTCCGAACTCCGAGGATCCTCCCTGTTGTGGAAACAGTGGTATACCATTCCACACCATACCACTAATTTTGTAATTAGTAGTAGTAAATCTAGCTAGGCGCTTTCTGCTGCTAAACACAGGGTTTCTCTACGATGTCGGCCATATAGCAGTGGTCAGGTCAAGTCCTTCATCGGGCAGGCGGTCTTAAAACCGAGGCGTTTCTAGTCGAAAACGTAACTGCTCTATCGGACATCGGTTTAACTGGACCATAGGTAGAGGTTATGATGTTTTCGTCCGCTCTCCGTTCCGACCAGAGCGATACACCTCACACCAGATATTAAAGCAACTTCTCCAGAAGTTAGAGATCTGCTATTTACTTAAATGTCAAAATAATTCCAGCCGTTATCGCTTTCCTGGCCGATGTACACCCAGCGTAAACAGAGCACGTCTGCTAACAGGGCTGCTGCGTCTGCAAATAGAACATTGACACGGTAGGGATTAATTAATTAAATGTGTGAAATGAACACACCAGCACATTACTATAGTAATGTTCTGGTGTGTTCATTGGGCACGAGCAAAGGTTTCTTCCATTTTTCTCTCCTGTGGGTCATCATGATGTTGTTATGTCGATGTTGTCGAATCATATTATTATGCTTCCTGTGCGTCTTTCTTTCACTTCCATTCTCATACTGTGTCATGGGTTCCATTATTTTAATTGCAGGGTTGTCGTATTAACTTTGGACATCTCGTATTGCAGGTCGACGCCGTCTTCCTCGAAGGCGCCGGAGTCGCCGGACACGGAGAAGGCGGTGCCCGCGGTCGTCGCCAAGACTTTGCCCGCTGGTCAGTTCGCATTTTTATTACATTTTGTTTTCGACCTCAGGTCGCCCGTTAAATTTTAAGCAAACAACTAGACGAGAAGAAAACGGTCGAGTAAGTGTCAGAAAAAAAGTACTGGCAAGATTTCGCAACGTATAATTTCGTGGCCCCTTGCGTAGTTTTCTAGTGGAGTAGAAAAGCCAGTGTACGCCAGGGCACGTTTAACGTGTTTCCTATTCCCGATTGCAGAGCACCCCGCACAGCCGGCGGGTGCGGGCGCGAGGGAGGGCGGGCGGCGTGGGCCGCGCGCCGTGCTGACGGGCGACATGTACGTGGCGGGGCACTCGGTGCCGCACCCCGAGCTGTGCCCGCTGCTGGGCGCGCGGCTCAAGCTGGCCATACTGGTGACGTCGGCGCCCTCGCACCAGCGCGAGCGCGACGCCATCCGCCTCACGTGGGGCCACTGCGCGCTGCGCTCGGACGTGGCGCTGGCGTTCGTGCTGGGCGCGCCGCCCGACGCGATGCGCGACGCGATCGCGGCCGAGGACGCGCTGTACGGGGACATCGTGGTCGGCCGCTCGCTCGACTCCTACTCGAACCTCACGCTGAAGACGCTCTCGATGCTCGAGTGGATGGACTCGTACTGCCCGCGCGCGCCGCGCCTGCTCAAGACGGACGACGACATGTTCATCAACGTGCCGAAGCTGCTCGAGTTCGCGGCGGCGCCGGGCCGCGCCAACGCGACCATGACCATCTGGGGCAAGGTCGTGCGCAAGTCGCTACCGAAGCGCACCACGCGATCGAAGTACTACGTGGCGCCGATCCAGTTCCCGGGGAAGGTGTTCCCGGACTTCACGACGGGCCCGGCGTACCTGGTGACGGTGGACGCCATCCGGCCGCTGCTGGCGGCGGCCCCGGCGACGCCCTACCTGCGGCTGGAGGACGTGTTCGTGACGGGCGTGCTGGCGGCGCGGATGGGCGTGCGGCGGCGCGCGGCGCCCGAGTTCAACAACAAGAAGGTGGCCACGCACCGCTGCGCCGTGCAGCGCAGCGTCTCCATCCACATGGTGCAGTACCACGAGCAGTTCGACCTGTGGCGCAAGCTACTGGACGGCCGCACCGGGTGCGCCAGCTAGCCGCCGCTCGCCGCTCGCCGTCTCGAACTCGGGAGCGGCCGCCGGGAACGTTCGATCGGACGGATGTGATTACTTCGACTTAAGATATAGTCGCGGAAGAGAGTTCTTTTGCCGAAGACGGAGCTAGAGAGAAACGGTATCGACTTCCCCGGATGATACCTAGCGGATGAGTAACGATTTGACGAACGAATACTGCGCTGTGACTCCCGGGGGAGACGCTCCTCGGCGCGTCGGAGAATTTTTTACTCGTTTATTTTTTTAAATCGTATCATATTTTAGTACGCGTGCGCCGCGTGCCATACGGAGAAATTATTTTTTAACCTTTACTTTTAATTCGATACTCGTGTGACGTCAAGTACAAAGTTACAGGACGCGACGCGACGCCCGCCCCGCCCGCCTCGCGCGCTTTCCCTAGTGCCGTCTCGCTTGCACGCGAGGCCAGCGCTACGGTGCCGTCTCGCTCGCGGGCGCGGGGCCGGGAAGTTACAGAATCGGTCGTGATAATAAACACTACTTAACTGTCGCACTCAGAGACGCCTTCTTCTTCTTCATCATCTATACGGTCAATCCCGGTTGCGTCCAAAGCAATTGCTTTGGAGCCCAGGGTCCGCTTTCCTTGATTTACTCCTCCATTTCGCGCCGTCTTGAGCGTCTCTAGTTGTGAGATCAACAACAACTGAAGCTGAACAACAGACGAGGCTCTGGCGCAGGCTTTCCCTTCGGGGTTGGGTGGTCGGACGGCAGTCACTCCTGTAAAAGCCAACCCTTTAACTTTAATGGTTGACTGGCTGGCAGTACATTACATTACAAACCGTGTTTTAATTTGTTACCCTGAATTATTTTCTTTTAAATTATGTGACCATTATGTAATTCACTTACTGAAAATAAATGCGATCTATTGTCTTAAGAAAAACCTGTAATACTCAAATACAATTATCCGAAGACGAGGAAACCTTAGCTTGCATGCAGCGTGCTTGCTTGCATACTAAATGTTTGCTTGCGTGCTGCATGTTTGCTTGCGTGCTGCATGTTTGCTTGTGTATGCTACATGTTTGCTTTTTCGTTTGTTAGTTTGCCGCCTTTAAGTCTACCTAATGTAGATCTATGGTACGCTCGCATCTGCCTATATTGTGGCCTACACTACAGCCCAAAAATAGCATCAAATAGACTTAAATTTGTTAGCAGCCAGTCCAGTTTATTATTAGGTAGTGCCGGCAAAGGCTGGATTCCAATATCCGGTAAACAAACACATAAATGCAAATACAACTTTTTTTGGAACCAACAATTAGATCTAGAAAAAAAAACTGCTCCATAAAAACTGATGTCAGTTGTTTGCCGTTTAATATCACAGATTAGACAGAGTAAGTCTATTAGTAAATTTGAATGTGAACCGAAAACCCAACGATTAGCGGACTGTATAAACTACGAAAAAACTTATGTGATTTATTGTGTAACATGTGTGTATTGTGTAAGTTTGCGATTTCACAATGGGGAGTTTTTAAATGTAATTTTGAACTGAGTAAGTGACTAAACAATTAAGATTGCGTTGTGGCTCACCTGATTCTTGACTTGCCGTCACGCAATCACACTAAGTATGAACTCTGATTTTCTGAACTTGTAAATCATACAAGAAACTACTACTATTAAGAAACTAGAAACCTCTAGTTGCTTATACTTTCCGACGAAATACGATAAGAGAATATGCGCGCGATTCGCACCCTTGCTTAACTGAACTCGAACGAACTTAACACTTACTAGTGTTGCCACTTGAAATAAACATCACGAAAAAATTTGTAAAAAACGGTGCAACACTGGACATTGGTTTTTTAACTAATTACGAAAACGATAATGACGAACAAAATTATATCAGCCTACATGTGGCACACTAAAAGTTTTGCACTTCTAGCTAATCGGAAGTATTTGAATTTCAAATGTTGTATTTTTTTAAACGTTGCAACCTTCTCAGTAATAAAAAAAAACAATTGGCGGGAAATGATTTGTCAGTTGTTTTTTATCACACATCAAAGTTCTACGTACGCAACGAAAATTAAGTCGAAAAGATTTTATAGCGATGATTTTCTATAATTTTAAAAGTTCTCTCTCTCCGCAAGACTGTGCCGCTCGTCTTCAAAATGTTTTTGGGAGAGAAGCACCGTGAGGCGATGGTTTGCTGAATTTGAGAGAGGTCGAGTTTATTTACATGACGAATTTCGTGAAGGGCGGCCTTCAACTGCCGTCAACGAAAATAATGTGGCTACTGTTAAGCGGCTAATTGAAGAAAACCCGCGGATTACCTATGAGACAATTCGAGGACTATTGGGGATTGGTATAAGCCAAATTCAGAAAATTTTACACGAAGAATTGAAAGTTCGGAAACTTTGCTGTCGTTGGATCCCTCGTGAACTGACACAGCAACAGCGTAGCGCGAATCGCGATGCACGTTCTTTCGACTCTCGCATATAAAATATATGAGGATATATATTTATCACGTATTTTATTGTATTGTTTAGTTAGATAATTGAGTATTGTAAGTATTAAATTGAATTTTGAACGCTTATCAGCTTAAAACATTTATTATATACGAAAAAATAATGCTCTTCGGTTAATTCTGTGAAATTAAATCGATATAGTTAGGTATTCGGATATCCGGATACTTTAAGCACGAACTATCCGGATATAAAATATGACGGATATCCGGATAAAACGGATATCCGAATATCCGGATTGCAAACCCAGACCACTCCCAGACTAACCTGTTGCATGTTACTTTTTCCTTGTTTTTTCTTTGCTTTATAATAATTTCTTGTTTGTTACTGTGTCTCGTTTTGTAATTTCATATTTGTACGTGAATTAATGTGACAGTCGGTGCAAACAAAAACATTGAATCTCTCATCGGCTGGCACCGACTCCAAAGTAACTGATTAGGTACTTAAGTGTTAGGATTATTTTTAGCATTTTAGTGTTTTGAAGTCGGTTTTATTTTTTTTTATAAAATTTTTCTGGTAACAGGATAACGTGGGACGTAGTGGGAAGTTATGATTACAAAGCCGCGGCTATTTTTAAGTAACGTTTTGTGCTCAATAGTTTGACACCATGCATATTGTACACATCAAATAGCATTATGATTTGTAAACAGTATCGAGTAACGATTGTCCTACGCGCGTCCGTTATAAACTGTGTAGTAAACATATTTTCTACTGAACAACACGAAAGCCAGTGCTAGTGATCGTTAAATTAAAGTTTATTAATTTAAAGTTTTTAAGAGGTTATTATGTGACAAAATAAAAATAAATTCAAACCGTTTATTTCAGACACAGTGGTCCATAGAACCTAAAGCAAAAAATTACACGTCAGCTTATAAGCAGCAAAAACAAAATAAACACGTTTAGGTTACGATGTGTAGCCGAACGGAATGCTTTTTAAATGAGCAATCTACTCGTCCAGCCGCAACACGCAGTATAGATACCTACTATTGGATCTCCCATGAACACGGCTCGAGTAGTAGTCGAGTAGACTATCGAGGTGGCTCTTTTACGGAGGAAAGCCATCTGTGTGAGCATTCGCGACGCACAACAGTACCGCGGTAGCCCCAACAACACCTTAAATGCGTTATTATGCTGCACACACACACAGGGCGCTGATTGTTTCAGCGTACAGCTGACCCGCAGGTTACACACTTATAACGACTGTTCTGTACAACGTGCAAGCCAGTATATTTCTTCTGACAGCCTGCGCCCGTCGCTCTCTTATGTCCTCATTATCAGAGAGTTCCTCTGCCACCCAGTTACACAGATACCTAAAACGCAAGACCTGTTTGAGTGCAACACCGCCTACCACACACACCCACCGGTAAGTGAGGGGGACGAAGTGCGCCTAGCGGCAAAGTGCGCCTAGTGGCAAAGTGCGCCTACCCCGATAATATAAAAGACTGTTGATAGGATACTAGTAATGGCATCTTATATCAATACCACAAACTAAAACATAGTCATAGTAACTTTTATTTTTACTGTCATTTAAAGTGATCAACAGAGATGATAGTGTGGAAGTAATCGGTATAAATCGAGTGTTTTTAGACAAACAAATGTTGTTAGTATTCTTGTTTTATTTTACTTCTAACTAGTTAACTTGACAATATTTACAACGATAAATATTTTAAGCTCAAGCCTGTCGAGTTGGATAAGTGCGCCATACTAAAAAAATGCACTCCAGGCGCATTTGCCCGATTTTTCGGGTAAGTGCACCTGGAGTGCATGTTTTAGTTCTAAAGCTAAAAATCATTACTTGCATGTTAAATTGAATATTAAATTTAATATTGGACGTTACCACTGATTCTGTAAACATTAAATTTAGACGGATCAAGCATACGTAAACGAAACACAATAGAAATTCTATTGTCATGCGGTCTCATGAGACCGCTTGGATGATAACGGGTTAATTGGTGTACAGACAGGCCAACCTACCCAAAAAGTTAAAGGTCATTGAATTGATTTTCAACTTTAAAGTCCAACACATTGAGTTTAATATCAATTGAGAAAATTAGACGTTTTGTTGTAGGTTGACTATTGTCTGTACATAAAGAGAAGGTATTTTGCACTAAAGTCAACTATTAATGAAGTCAGTTAATAAGTATGTCGCACTTCGCCCCCCATAACTTACTTACGTGAAATCTGAATTTCACTTTTAAAAACAAGCGAGCCAAGATTATTCCTAATTTGCGTCACCATGAAAATATGCATCGCCGGCCTCCGCAGTTGTTTGAGATTAACATTGTCACTTAAACTCCTCGTTTTCACTATCGTCATTTGGATTATTTTTACTAACCTTCAAGTACTGTCTCCAATCTTCCACATTCACATTAGAAGTGCATTCTTCAGAGACAACAAAAACATCAAGAATGTATCCTACAAGTATATATTGCTTTGGGACCACTATGACTATTATCCCTTCTACATTTTTACCGAAAAAGACGTTTTTACTAAAAAAAACTGTTTACACCAGAACTGCATTGTAGTAACCGAGAGAAATTATTTTAACGGTAACCTATCTGAATTCGATGCTATAGCTATTAACGGAAGACTCCATTTCTCCAGAAAAAGGGAGTTAAATAATCTTTCTCGTAAAGATATTCAAAAGTACATCTACGTCAACACAGAGTCTGCAAGTAATAACCCAGTTACCAGTTCTGAATACGACAGTCTTTTTAATTGGACACTAAGTTATAAGTTAAATTCTGACGTGCCGTATCCGTACATACAAATAAGAGATATGTCAGGAAATGTAGTGGGGCCAAAGAAAGATATGTATTGGAAAGAGAATATGACAGATCTTGATGATGACGTCTTACGCCGACTTAAATATAAAACTAGATCAGTGGCGTGGTTGGTTTCCAACTGTCAAACTAAAAGCAAGAGAGAGTCAGTAGTAAGAATGTTAAAAAGAGAACTCTTGAAAAGAGGTCATACAGTAGACATATATGGTGCCTGTGGATCTTTAAAATGTTATTCGAACGATGATTGCAATAAGAGGTTGGAGGATTATTATTTTTATCTAGCTTTTGAGAACTCTATCGCCGAAGATTACGTTACAGAGAAGGTGTTGAGAGCGCTATGGCACTACACGGTCCCAGTGGTTTATGGTGGTGCAAATTATTCCAGGTAAGAGCTTCTGCTCCTGCAGATAAATCTATTTATACATTAAGGTGTAATAATTTTTTTTGCAATTTTAATTAATAAAACAGGAAACGAGGCTTCATAATTGTCTTTCCTGTGATCTGTCACTTTTGTCTAGCGGTGGGTAATATCGGTTTTGTAGGATATCAAATCGAAACTATAGATCGATATTCAATATCGGATATTGAAACTATATATTTTCTGTAACTGTATATTTACTGAAACTATATATTTTCTGAAACTATATATTTTCGGAAACTACACACCGGCACAATTAAGGGAACACAAAAAAAAGGTTGAATTTTTCAATGAATTTATTTTTAATATTTTTTTGGTCTTCAGTAACACATCACATTGTCTGAAAATAACTAAATTAAATCAAAATAAGCTACAAATTACCAGGTTTTAAAGAAGTTAAACGTTTATTACAAAAAGTTGTAAAAAAAGGCACTAGGAGTGTTAGATTTTAAATTGTTTTTTTACAAAATTAACAAAAAAATCTTAAAATTAATAGCGAGTGTTGCCTCCACGGGCTCTTAGGAGAGCTTGGATACGATTTCCCATACTCAGAATAAGACCATCGATCATTGGTTGAGGCAAATTGTTCCACTCTTCCACTAATGCCTGTTTCAGTTGTTCAACATTCCTGGGAGCTGGATTTCGCTGTCGAACCCTTCTTCCCAGAATATCCCAGGCATGTTCTATAGGGTTCATGTCTGGTGATCGCGCTGGCCAGTTTATTTGACTAATGCCAACCTCATTCAGGTAGGTACTCACGATACGCGCAGTATGGGGGCGCGCGTTATCGTGCATGAAAACGAAATGTGGGCCTATAAATGGGGCAAAGGCATATGGTTCTAAGATCTCTGTAACGTATCGCTGTGCAGTGAGAGATCCGTTTTCAATAAGCACTAAGTCTGTGCGAGCTCCCAAACATATGCCACCCCATACCATTACTGATCCTCCACCATATGCCACTGTTTCTGTGAAGTTTGTTTGGTTATATCGTTCTCCACGATATCTCCACATCCTCTCCCGTCCATCCACGAAATTAACACAATAACGGCTATCATCGGGGAATAAAACGCGACTCCACTCACTTGTCCAATCTCGGTGCGCACGGGCGAACGCTAACCTTGCCACACGATGAGCTGGCTCGAGTTTAGGTACTTTTGCTGGCACATAAGATCTTAAGCCAACTTCATTAAGACGCCTCCTAACTGTTCGTTCACTAACATTAACGTTTCGGACTTCAGCCAGTTGGTTTCGGGTCTGAACCGCGGTCTGTCGACGATTTCTCAAAGTTTGCAAGGTGATGAAAGGGTCATCAACGGTGCTTGTAGCCCGATTTCTGCCTTGTCCTCGCCTCCGCACGTAAGATCCTGTCTCCCTGTAGCGTTGAACAACGCGATGAACCACCGAAGTCGATACACCCAAAGCTCGACTTACTGAGCGGTAGGTATGCCCCTCTTCGATCATGGTTACGGCCCTAGCCACTGTAGTTGCTGGCAAATCACTCATTTCGTATCGGGAATGTGTACACAATTCAAAAACAAACAGTTGAATGAGCCACAGTCACTATGCACAGGACCCAACAAAGTTCTTATCAGAAGCAATGCTAACGCTAAGTGTCAGCAAATTCTTAAAGTGTCATAAAAACAATTCTCACACTTATGAATGAGAAATTTGTGGTCAAGAGTATTTCTAGAGAGGGTAGTAATACATAAATAATACCAACTTGTCAAGATATCCGAAGGTATTGAAAAAAATCTACTTTTTTTTTGTGTTCCCCTAATTGTGCCGGTGTGTATATATTATATACTATACTATATTTTTCGTATCTATGCACTGTTGTGATATTTGACGATTCGATTCGACATTCGATATGATACTGATATGATTTATTGTATTTATAAGATTTCTTAACAGTTTAAGAATTCTTATATTTTTTCTATTAACTATCTAATCTAGGTACAATTAAAGTTTTACCAACTATTTTCAAATAAACTTCCGTTTACATGAACCTGGTTTAGAACTGGTTACATTGATTAACTTACTTTTTTTAATTGAATAATTATTATTGCTAAATTCATAGATATAAGATTCAAATTCCAAAATCCATATTTCGAGCAATCGGAGGTTGAAATCGGTACGAAGTCTATACGATACTCGGCGCTACGCGATTCACTCACACGATATCGGAATTCGGATACGATACCCCGAATCGCCGCGTACAGCACTATATCGTGTATTGGAAATAAATAGTTTCGATTTGGACAAATATCCGATACACGATATTGCTACGATATACACCACTACTTTTTAAGTATATCTAAAAAAAAATGGGGGTATCAGAACACGTTACTGAACATATCTGTGCAGTTAAAAGTTTTAAAAAAAATGTCCTAAATTTTTTTTAAGGATACTTATTTTAACTATTGTGGGAGGGGCAAGGGTGTGAGCGAGAGAGCATGTATGTACGCTATCGCGGTGATTTTACGCGCGACTAATGAATGAGATTCAAAGTATTCAAACGCACAGTCTAAAATTTTGTCTAAATTATGCGACACAAATAAACCTTAATAACTTAACTACATATGTAAATTTTTAACTTTTAACTGCACATATATAGTTAGTTAAGGGTAGAGATACGCCCTTTACTTTTTTAGATATAGTTAAAAAGTAGTGGTGTATAGTTTCAAGAATCCAATACGATTCATATCGCCCACTCCTACTTCTGTCATTGTCTCCTCGTTGCGCTTGCGTTAGTTGATGTACTGAGACTGTGCGATTATTTTATGTTATTTATTCAATAAACTCCTGTGTACATTCACGAACTGTTTGTGGTCTTACTGGATACTAATAAGGTGTAACTATTGCGAAATTGCTGTGCAAAGATTGCAAAAGCATTTGGTGTCCTTCTTTCTGTGACTGTGGCTCTAATACTTATATTCGTCTGTGTTATTTGAATTACAAGTTCCTTGAGATTAGTTCTTATTGTAATTATATGTTCTGATATTCAGGATGATTAACAACAAGAAACTCGTACTGGGAAATGAAAATGGTACCTAGGCAAATTTCCTAATGTTTTTTTTTAATTTTTTTTTATTTATTTATTTAAGGACAACCAACAAAGCATACACCATACGTTGATACTTATACAGCTTAAAAATAAATTACAAGGTGTTGCCTTAATTAAAGGCTGCCACGACATGCATGATATTGTCCATGTCCTTTTAATTTTATTTCCGAGATGATTTTACTACTTAAGTGAAACAACTAGAACAACATTGAATTCTATGATAGAACAGGCTATGTTTTATATTTACAAATGTATATTTTATTTGTAGGAAGATTTATAAATTAAAGAGTTATGCTATGATTGAGGAGAAATACTTTTTCACATCAGACTGGTAATACAAATCTAAGATTGACTATTCTTTAATTCTAACTCCATAGTTTAGTAAGAGAGACTTTTGTCGCTGAAAAAGTCGCAGCGACAAAAGTCACCCGTGCGCGCAGCGCAGGCTCTAAGAGTGGACGCGCACGGGTGACTTTTGTCGCCGTGAATTTTTTCTCACTTTTAATGAAATCCTTAGAGATATGTTTTGGATATCTTGAGTGAGATATCCAAAGATTTTATATGAGAGCGCGCTAACTCTTAGTTAATCGTTTATGCTTAAATTAAAACTGTCAATTTTCTTTCAGATTTTTACCCCCAGGTTCCTATTTGGACGCACGATGCATGCCAGCGAAACGTTTGGCAAATATCATGGTTAAGCTGATAGAGAACCCTCACCTCTACCGCCGGTACTTCGGCTGGAGACAGCATTATACATACCACTACCCAATGGATACAGATAACGTGTGCGGTGTGTGTGCGGCCCTGAATGACCCCAAACTAATGAGGAAAACTGAATATCCAGACTTTAGGTCTTGGTGGAATACCTTGCCTCCGAAATGTAATGATGAGAACGTGTAAATAAGCTATGGCCTTAGACTGTCGAACTGTCGAGTCATGCTAAAAACTTTTGTACCTAACTCGGTTTAAGTAACTTGTTTGTAATTAAAAAAATTTGTTATTGTTCTGGTGTTTCTGGTGATTTTACATATACACGATTATAGAGAGTTGTTCTTATTTGAGGGAGGCCGTTACCCGTTCAACGTGATATTATAAGTAGTGAATTTCCCATTCAATCTAGACACGCAGCAGCGTATCAAGCCAAGTTCAAGCTAACAGAACTGGTGAGTAGCATCGTCTGTAATAATAATATTACACGAACCATTTGGAGCCACTTTTGACCTCCTAACTATAAAACTTTTTACATAAACATGTCAGATTTGGTTCACTTATTTAAACTTGCGAGATATGTGCTTCAAATTTCATAAACACACCTTAAACGGTTATTTAGATATTAATGTCCAAAAATCGTCATTTTAATCACTGACTAACCTATAGATCAAAAGGACACGACCGATGTTTGTAAACATAAAACGACTCTGGAGCGATAACAACTTTTAGCCGGGACTTCCTTGAGAGCACCTGCGAAGCCCCTCAGGTTTAACTTACTCATCGTCCTCTCGAAAGCGACAACTAACTATGAAAGAACAGTTATTTATGGCGTGTAGGCGACAAATTTAACAACATAAGTAATGATTTAGATTGAGATCTTTTTTGTACTAACATAGCAGCGGTTAGACGGCTGCTGGGCGAGCATTTTTCAACCGACTTCAAAAAAGGAGGAGGATCTCAATTCGACTAATCGATAAAGCAAACAAAAACATTGAATCTCTCATCGGCTGGCACCGACTCCAAAAGTAACTGATTAGGTACTTTTAAGTGTTAGGTTTTTTTTTAGCTTTTTAGTGTTTTGAAGTCGTTTTTTTTTTAAATAAAATTTATTCAAATCCTCTATCGAAATAAATACTTTTATATATATGTTTAGGTAAGCGAAGTAGATAATAACAATAATAGTATCCTATTCTGTTATTGGCTGGTGCTTAATGTGGTGCTCCAAAATGTATAATTCCTTTTTTTAAATCACTCAATTTCTATCTGTAAGTGTCTTTTTAAGTGTAATTTTTGTATACCTATTAAAAAAAATTAAACCTTGGTCTACCTAAAACAAATCAATAAAATACCTAAATCAATAATCGGCCGTGTCCTTTAAGAACCTGACATCACGATTTTATAAAAAAAAAACATTTGAATTATAATACCTACATAAATATAATAAGATTAATTACCTCTTATGTAGCGGGGTTTAAAAATAACTATATAAAATAAATGTAAGGATCTGAATTAATTTCCTATTTACGTCAATGACACAAATGTCAAAAACAACTTTTGTAATTATATAAACTGGTCTAGCGACAAGACTATTTGGTTTAATGTACAATATCCGACAATGTTATTAAAAATAATTTTAAAATGTCTTTTATGGAATTTATACAATACAATTAGGTACTGTATTATACTTTATTAATACATAAATTTATTATTTATCTGAAAGAAGACACTGAGATGCAAAGGCATGTAGATATTAGTGTTCAAGTGGTTGAAGACTTTATACGTCAGCCAACTCCTTCACCGCTACCCCCATTTGTACCTATCACAGCAACAAGAAATACGAACTCAACACAGGCCAATGTTTGCTATTGCCCACTTACAGAGAGGTTTCATCAACTTCTAGACAGTGTATATATTCACTTAACAGTGTATATATTCCGGCACAAGCTCAGGTTTTTCGGCCACAAACCCCGTGCTAAAAACATCGTTACCATCAGAAGTATGTCCAGCAGGGTTGCATACCTGATATTCGCTTAAGGTGATATAGGTACACGCACCAAAATCAAAATCATTTATTTTTGCAAATAGGCCATTAAAAGCACTTTTACACGTCCCAATTTCTTTTTTGCCCTTCCACTGCTTCGGGACAATTTGTGGGCTAGTGCCGAGAAGAAGCAGCGCAAGAAACTCGGTCACTGTTGTCAGCCTCTTTTAAAATTAATATTTTTACAAGTTTTGGTGCGAGCTAAGCAGTTTTAAATCCACACATTTTTATCATTTATATAATCACTAACGGTGTAATAACCCTCTTTCATTAAAATCATCTTAACATGAATTTAAGTTCAAATACTGGCAGTTCAGCCAGGGATTGTGGTAATTTATTAAAAATACGAATACAATTTCCCATGAATGAACTTCCTACCTTGTGCAATCTGAAATTTGGAACGACAAGTTTATTTTTATACCGCGTATTATACTTATGTATATCATTTTTCTTGGAAAATAAGTGCACATTTTTGCGAGCATACCTACATAATATTTTCATAAATATATTGAGAAGCAACTGTAAGTATGTTAATTTCTTTAAATATGCACCGACCTCTACACACCCAGATGAGGAAGTAGAGTCTATGTATAAGGACATAGGTAGGGCCATACAAACAAATAAAACCTACTCCAATGTTGTAGTAGGGGACTTTAACGTGAAACTGGGCATGCGAGGCTATAATTGAGTGAGAGTGAGGCAACAGAACCCCAAGGGATAGAGGCTGGCCAAACTTCTGGTAAAGAAGGACCTTTTTGCGGTGAGAATTGTTTCTTCTTCTTTCAGAAGCTGCCTCACAGGAAGTGGACCTGAACAGGTTCTGAAGGTTACACGAAAAATGAAATTAACTTCATCATGACCACAATGATGTCACAAGGTAAAAACCGGCAGTAATCATAGAATAGTCAAAGGCACATTGAATATCAATGTCAAGCTGGAAAGGTTCCGTTCGATAAAGTCTATGCTCCAACACTCAAATAACCATACTTACTGTCCCGAGAGCATTTAGCTCTTATAAAACCACTTTGATTGCCTGGAGAACTGCGAGTCAGTGGACGAAATTAACAACAGGTTCGTAGGCTGTCCAAGCGTCTGGTTTTGTCATTTTTTAGACCCTATCGTAAAGACAAGCCGCAGAAGCTTACCGACCACACCCTCAACCTCATAGCACAACTACGTTTAAGGGCACTGCAGACCTCTGGCGACGCTACAGCATATCGGCACTTCAGCTCGAAAGTTTTCGTAAAAGACTTGTCTATTGGGCAATGCCAGCTGACGAAGCTGAAGACGGAGGACGGTACCGAGTATAACGTCGACAAAAGCCGAAGTTTTGAGGGAGATCGAGAATTTCTATGGGCAGTCATTAAACCTGTTAGTAGCTTAGCCGAAGATCCTAAAGCTAATCTGACCTGAAACTATACCGAAGATATCCCGGACATCAGCCTATACGAGATAAGGATGGCCCTTAAACAGCTTCGGAACAACAAGGCGCCGGGTGACTTATTATTATTATTTATTTATAACTTTTATGGTCACTTTTACTAACGGCAGTCATCATCATCATTCCAGCCATAAGAGGTCCACTGCTGAACAAAAGCCTCCCCCAATGACTTATCATCGGGGAGGGATTGCCAATACTCGCCACGCTTGGCAGACGCTTGGCAGCTAACGGCAGTAAGTAGTGTTTTTTTAAAATTTCATGATCCAAAGATTATAATTAGATTGTGTCTACAGTCTTTTCGTGGAATATTTTAGCTATTTATGTACCTTCCTAGACCCCTTCTTCAGGGCTAAAGCCTGTGCCTGAAGCTTTGGCTACGTGGCAAATGCAAGAAACTTCAATACTTTCCCGGCTCGCCACAGGTCTAACGCCGGCGCCAACGAGAACTTCGGCAGGAGGTCCAGCTTGGATTGTGCCTAAAGCTTCTACGAAGTTGACCGACCATAATCAAACTACGGTAAGCGCTTTTTGCTGAGGCGCCATTAAAGAAGGAAAACTACAAATTAAAAATCGGTTTCGGTAGTTAAGTGTAATAGTGCGCGATTGACGGGTATTAAAGCTTTTTTTAGGTAATAACAAGTATATTATGGTTTTTAGTGTGTATATGCCAAACGACAACACCGAGAACCTACCCGAGTTTACCGACTGCTTGAGCGAGATTGGTGCGATTGTGGCGGACAGCAACGTGGAGGCCGTTTATGTGCTGGGTGACCTGAACGCTCATCCAGGTGAGTCCTTTGCTGATGAACTGATTAACTTCTGTGCGGAACAAAAGTGGCGGTGTGCGGACTTGGAACTTTTACCGGCGAACACTTACACCTACGTTAGCGAGGTACACGGTTGCCGTCGCTGGCTGGACCATTGTATCGTGACACAGGCTGCTTGGCATACTATTAGTAATATAGGTGTTCCCCTAGATTTATATGTATCTGACCATCTACCTATTTTTATCGAATGTTTCTTGAACTTGATAAAACCAAAATTAAATAAATGTTATTCTTATTGTAATAAAGTAATCTGGGGTTCTAGAGATACAACGCAAATAGAGAGTTATCACGAATTATGTAACAGTAGATTAAAGACAGTAGATTTTCCGAAGGAGTTCGCAAAATGTGCGGATAAACATTGTAATAAGCATGATCATTGGCTAATTATTGATAAACTATATAAGGACATCACTACTATTTTGTCTGAGTCTGCAGAGCAAACCCATTTAGACTGTTCTAATAGCAATAGAGTGAAGCGTTCTTTAAAGGTGGGGTGGAATCGGCATGTTAAAGGCGCGCACACGCAGGCTAGGCTTAAATACAAAACGTGGCTATGGCACGGTATGCCTAAGTCTGGACCGGTCTATGAGGAAATGTGTAATGCACGGAAGATATTTAAAAGTAAGCTTACATGGTGCCAAAAACATCAAGAGCAAATAAGGCTAGATATTATTACGTCTCATCACGCGAATAATAATTTTAATAAATTTTGGAAAGAAACTAACAAACTAACTTTAAAGCCGAATCTGCCTGTAAGCGTGGGGGATGCAAACGAGCCAGAGTCGATAGCTAATTTGTTTGTTAAACACTTTAGCGTGGAGCCACCGCTGGGGCGCTTATTTCATGGGGTTGATGAGGGTGCTTGTCGGGACTCTGATCTAGTTTCGTTCTCTGCTAAACAAGTCGCTAAAGTTATACGTACAATGACGCGTGGTAAATCTCCAGGTCACGATGGCCTAAGTATTGAGCACCTACAACATGCCGGTGTCCACTTGCCTCGCGTTCTAGCCATGTTATACTCTCTGTGCATGAGACACTCTCACCTGCCTAGTGACCTAATGCGGACAATTGTGGTACCCATTATTAAAAATAGGTCTGGGGACGTTGCTGATAAAAAACAATTATCGACCTATCTCCTTGGCTACGGTCCTTGCGAAGGTGCTCGACAGCCTGCTGGACTCTCTCCTCGACAATTACTTAGATCTGCACGATGCACAGTTCGGGTTTCGCCCCGGATTATCCACTGAAAGTGCGATCCTCGGTCTAAAGCACACCGTACAGTACTACACTCAGCGTCGGACGCCTGTGTATGCGTGTTTTCTAGACCTCTCGCGGGCTTTTGACACTATTTCGTATGATGTGCTCTGGGCTAAGATGCGGGAGAGAAATGTACCTGCGGAGCTGCTGCGTATCCTCCATTATTGGTACGGGAACCAAGAGAACCGAGTGAGATGGGCCGACAAACTCTCAGACTCATACAGGCTAGGTTGCGGAGTGAGGCAAGGGGGTCTTTCATCCCCTAAATTGTTTGACTTATATGTTAATGATCTTATCGTTCGGCTCAGTGGCAAGCGCGTCGGCTGTCGCGTGGACGATGTTACCATAAACAACATAAGCTACGCTGATGATATGGTGTTGCTGAGTCCGACGGTCAGAGCGCTTAACGAACTCCTAAAGGTGTGTGAGGAGTATGCTATAGCACATGGCTTGACATATAATGTTAAGAAAAGTGAGTTCCTGGTCTTTAAGGCCATCGGAGGAAAGTGCCCGGAGTCTGTTCCAACCATCAAGTTAAACGGTGTTGAGCTCAAACGAGCTACGAAATTTAAATATCTAGGACACATAGTAACTGACGACCTTAAAGACCATGAAGATATTGAGAGGGAGCGTAGAGCGTTGGCGGTCAGATGTAATATGCTGGTGCGCAGGTTTGCAAGGTGTAGTCGATCAGTGAAAATCACTCTTTTCAAAGCTTACTGTCAAGTATTTTATACCTGCAGCTTGTGGGCTAGCTACACGCAGAAAACCGTCAATGCTCTACGTGTCCAATATAACAATGGCTTCAGAATGTTGTTGGGGCTGCCTCGATTTTGCAGTGCCTCAGGGATGTTCGCTGAGGCACGCACTGACGATTTCTATGCTATCATGCGTAAAAAAGCAGCGTCGTTGCTCTGCAGGGTACGGGCCAGCTCCAACTCCATTCTGAAGACCATAGCGGGGAGATATGACTCTTCTATAACTCGCCATCTTGCCAAGGTGCTGGTCAAGAGGAACACTGGCTGACCCGCCGCTGTCATCTGTAGCTCTCTCTGTTTTTATTGTTTTGTTTTTGTTGTTACTAATATAGCTTATAAGATCTTACTAATAAAATGGACCTGCGTTGTCTGAATCAATCAAATAATAATAATAATAAAAATCGCTTAAATGACTCATTCAACTAAAAGGATGAAATCAAAAAGCACTCATTGCATTTTAAACAACATTTTCAAAAAGTCACTATTCACTGAATCGACTCAAAAACACCCTAAAAACGGTCGCTTGAGTGTTTTTTATTATAGGGAAAACACGAAAACACGTAATGCCGAAGCACCAAAAAAGTGCTCAGATTAACATGAGACATGCATGAGACCCAGATAGATGGACAGAGAAAAAAAAATCAGTCGAATGGTATAACTCATTTCCAGCGCTTCAGCGTTTTTACCTTCCCACCGTCGATATCATTATCACACGCTAGTTTTTTTTTACTTAGTTAGAATAGGTTAGCAATAAACTCATTTTTAATTTAATTTCATTTCATGTTTCATCAGTCGAATCGAAAATCGGTTTACGAACTAACGTTGTAATAAAGTTGTAAACTAAGATATTACGTAATAAAATAAGGTAATGTATGTAAACTTTTATTAATTATCTATCAACAATTCACCACATCACATGTAAGTAGTTTTTTTTACGAAATGAGCGTTTATTTTTTGTAATCTTCGGGGATAGAAGCGCGACGCATCAGCGAGCTGCGCGGACACAGCTTCGGCCCACTGTCACTGTCACCAGTCACTGTCACACAGCCGCGATCTGGAGACGTATTTTCTAAGCATTAGAAATGAATCTTGAATTCGAACACGAAAACAATTCGTGTATGAAAATAGTTTCTATTGCTTCCGATTTTACACATTTTTGAATCACTCGGAATACTTAGGTGTTGCTATTGATTTGAAATCTTGTAACTATTTTTGTTTCACGCAGAAAATACTACCTATAAACCATAAAGCAAAAACTCATTAACGAACGTAAATAAAAAGTTATTAAGTGAAATCTCTGTCAACCATATGTTTACTTGTCAATGTCATTCTGCCCTACTTTCTACTAGTAGAAATCTAAAAACGAGTGGGTAGGACCACTCGTAGCAGAATTCACGGAAATAATTTATAAAAATAGTGATTTTAAACTCAAATTCTCGTAATTTAACAGTAGTCGCATTCCAGTTGCCCCCGATTCAGCCTTCGATAACGAATTGACAACCGGTGAATCACGGGACACTAATGTTAAATCCAATACTGTCACGTGGTTTTTTGGTCGACAATTTGCTATCTAATGGTTCTGAATCGGGGGCTCGATCGGTCTCAGTAGTTAGATCAAAAACGGTATTCTCGTAAAATGTATTTAAAATTATAAGTAAAAATATATTTAGTTCGTAACCGCGACTGAAACTGGACTAAACCAAAATAAGATTGTTTTTTGTCTTATTTTCAGTTGCTTTAATACCTACGAACTTTTTGTTATAAATTTTACTACATACCTAATAACTTAAGTTAACGAAAATACCGTTTTTAATACTTAGTAATGTAACTGCGACCGAATCGAAATGGGAATACCCAAATATTCCGAAATGTTTAATTCCGAATTTGGGTAGGTATTCCGATTTTTTTAAATCCGAACTTCATATTTCCGAATAATAAAATTTCGATTTTAAAAAATCACGAATCTTATTTTACCGAATGCTAAAAATACTTAGGAGCGGTGTGGGGACGACAGTAAAGAATACACTAGGCGACAAGTTCCTGTAGGCAGCAGCGTCTGCGTGCGAAATATTATAAAAAACTGCGCTTGCCAACCTGTCTGCCAAAAGTGGAGAGTATTGGCAATCCCCCCCCCCTAATGATATAATATAGCGATTTATTTTTTCAAATATGATAGATATAACCGCCGTGTTGATTTTTTATGGAAAGAGCGATCATAAAAATTCAACACGGCGTCTTTATCTTTCATATTGTTTTAAAAAAATACCGTTTGTGTCGATAAATCGCTATATTATATCATATCATATCGTGTTTTAGTAGTCATGCTAGAGAGGAGATCCACCAAACCAACAGATTATTTCCAGTTTCGGAACAAGAAGGGGGCGGGGTCGGGCTGGCGGGCTGACGGAAATGGACAGAAGGATCGTCCAATGGCAGCGTCTGTCCCTATGGTTGCCCTAATGTCAAGAGAAGTCCGTCTGAATATAGCAAGGGTTGAACTCACCTAATCTTTCTTTAAATTCGCAAAGCCCCTTTCTGTTGGCTGTGATGTAAAATATTTCTTCAGACATTTGATTCAACCAGCAGCACAGCCTCGGGTATCTAAAACAAATGTAACTTCAATATAAATAATAATAAATAAATAAATAAAATAAGTTTATTTCATTAACAAAGGTAATGCCTTAAAAACTAGTACATTGGAGCCTCCATTTAAGCAAATATATCCATACTTTACAAGGCAGTATACAGTAACTTATCTTAATAAACATTTCTTTTTCACAGTAGTAGTAAGTTTGAGTATTAAATTAACTAAATTAAATTTAAGTATCTATATTATGTGTGTGTGTGTGTGTGTGTGTGTGTGTGTGTGTGTGTGTGTGTGTGTGTGGGTGGGTGGGTGCGCGCGCGCGCGCGTGCGTGTGTGTGTGTGTGCGTGCGTGTGTGTGTGTGTGTGTGTGTGCGTGCGTGTGTGTGTGTGTGAGTTATAGTGTATGTGTTTGTGAGAGTTAATATGAGAGTGAATAATTAGCTATAAAGTATTTAATTATGCAATACGCTCCAGTAATTGTTCAATTTCATGGTATAATATGCAGTGATACAGTCTATTATTAGTTCTCCTTGCATGCGTATGATACCCAAACTCAAAAACTCAAAATATTTATTTGCGTTATTTTGGGTTACACATTAGGGTGGTAATAAATGTTATAAATTGGGTCAGATACCAAAATATGCTTAAAAGTAGCGTACAAATATTATTTTATGATAGTTATTGTTAATAACATCATTACAGTACAATGTACCCAGGTAGTTGAAGAACTTAAGAATTACTATTAAACTATTAACCTATTAAACTGTTGGTTAAAACTAACATTAGCAGAAACACAACCATAATTTAAAGTAAGCACAATTACAAATCTACTATACACAAATCATTTATTTATTTATTTATTTACTCACAGACACGGTATAATAAGATGGATACATATTTGAGAATGAATCAACATGTCTCGCCATTGTATGGCATGTAAACTCACACATATTCGTATCACATTATTTATTTACTAATAGAAACTAAATATACACCTATTATACACATATTTCACAGTTTATGACGACATTATAATGTTCTACTCACTTCATGAATACTTTTCGGTTGTATATTAATTGTGTATAGATAATTATCTAATCTTAGATAATTATCTATACACAATTAATATTTATTAATTATTTTTTATTAATATTTTCGGTTGTATATTAATTGTGTATAGATAATTATCTAATCTTAGATAATTATCTATACACAATTAATATACAACCGAAAAGTATTCATGAAGTGAGTAGAAGGTGTGATCAATGAGCCACTTATGTAATTTTCTTTTAAAGGGGCCAGAAAGTTTTTGCAGATCCTCCGGTAAAACGTTGTAGACTTTAATAGCCATTGCAACCTACGGTAGAGTCCGTATACACGGCCTACTATAGTACCTACTTATATGGCAAATTGTTTTTTTCTGTAATCTGTCCATTTCCGAGATACGTTTTTTTTAATTTGTCCTCGTAATTAAAAAGGTTCTGTAGGTACCTTTTAAAACTGTTTAAAAAAACTCGTCAATTGTAAAAATAGCATGAATTAAATCAAACGAGGACAAATAAAAAAAGCGTATCTAGAAAATGACTAGGAAGGTAGGACTTTATCAAACGGAGACGCGTAATTTTCTTCTAATATTCGTGATCATTTTATTCGTTGAATACGAATATTCGGTAAAGACTGGTCCAGACTTCCAGGTCGTCTGCCCACCTGGTGGGTGGACGTTCTACGCTGCGCTTGCCGGTACATGCATGGCCTCCATTCTAGAACCATTCTGCCCCATCCGCCGTCAGTTCTAATTGCCTTGTGCCTCGCCCACTGCCACTTTGGCTTGCTAATATGCTTTAGTGATTTACCGACACCAACTGGTAGGTATATTCTTTAAAATTATGAAAGATATAGACGCCATTTTGAATTGCAGTGCCGGTGACGTCACATGTTATGTGTTTCGATAAAAATTCAATACAGCGGCTATAAATTTTAAAAAATATTGACAGTTGGTGTCGATAAATCGCTATATCATATATCGTGTTTAGGGGGTAGATCTCATGTCATACCGCTTCTGGTCAATGGGTATCAAGATGTTGAGCGAGCTGAGAGTAGCGGCGATGGTGATGTCGCCCAGCGTGGGATAGCTGCCGCCGAGCCAGTCCCGCCCCAGCAGCATGCACTCCAAGTAGCAATAGGCGCACTCTATCTCGCACGCCTGCTGCGGCATCACACACTTATTATTTCCCCAAAGGATGGGATACTGAAAAAAAAAGTAGTGTGGTGAATTACTGACCGTTAATGAGTGAAGTAGCGAATGAAGATAGAAGAATGAAGATAACTGAATTTTAATAAGCGAAAGAGTTAGATAGATGATTTAAATGTTAAGAGTAAAAGAGACAGTAACGAAGAATGATTGATTGGAAGAAAGATAAAGACGGACTTGTGGGATCGCGCAGAAAGTGGAAGGACGGATTATAGAAAGATTTCTTAAAGACCTAACGTAGTGTTTACTAGATTAGTTTTTAATTGGGTATTTCATAGACTTGTTTCCACAAACCCTATCAATTCGGTAAGCATATCGTCGACTTACTCCAACGAAAGGCTAACCAAATGAATACAGTTAATTCGGGTAAGCACTAACCGTATCTGAAAACCCTATCGAGGCTTACCCTATGAAAGGGTTTTAAAAGCGCTCAAGCAATTTAAACCGTAGAGATTTAAAGTGCACACCATTCGACTCATTATTGTATAACCTTTTATTGTGTGTAGCTATCGCCACGGCGAACGTGCCGTACATTATCGCTACGTCAGATGAATGGCAATTTCATTATGTAAGGACCTAATATTCATATTTCAAGCGCCTTAAGTTCATTAGAGCAGTTTTTCAGGGTTCATGTTCATGTGCATGTTCCTCGCGGACATTCTGTTCTCGCAATCCGAACTTAAATACACAGACAGGTTAATACAAATCACCAGAATGCGCGAAAAAGAGATAGACAATAAGGTAACCCTTTTAGTTAGTAAGTGCTTAAATATTGAAGTTACCAATACCCTATTTCATTCGGTAAGCGCATTGAAAGTAGTTAACTTTATTCAAAAAGGTTTCCGTAAGGCTAATAGTCCAGTCATTGTAGTAAGTTCAGCTCGGAATTCGAGATACCCAGTTGTAAGTCTGTAAATACTTGTATATTGACACCCTAAAAGTTGTCTCAAAACCTACATATGGTAGGGTGTACGCAATTATTAAATTTCAAGGTCAAAGGTCACAAAAATCGTTTTTTTGCGCTTTTTTGTAAATATCTCATTTCCTATGGGTTTTTTGCTATTTGTATTTATTATCAATATTGTAGAATACAAGATTCTCTACAAATTTTGTTTAAAAAAAAATCTCATACAGTGAACCGTTTTCGAGATAGAGGGCGGAGAGCGCGCGGTCACCCCCAATGACTTTCGTTGTTCCCCCAATGAAAGTCATTGGGGGAGGCCTCTGTTCAGCAGTGGATGGCCTATGGCTGATATGATGATGATGATGAAAGTTGACTTTCGACCACTCTAAACGAAATATTATCGATAAGCGTGCCCAGCTTCGGGCAGGAGAATACAGGAATTTGGGTCAAAGCATGGATTTCCATTTATCTTCGACTACCCCTCTTTTTCGTCGGGGGTCACAAATACTAGTTACAGATAAAAAACTATACATGTTCAGCAGTTTACTGCTAACAAGAGGCTGACGACGTTGACCAATAACCAATTTTAGAGTGAGAACATTTAAAACATCGATTCATAGCACCCAAAACAATATGGAGCATAATAACATCCCTTTTTGCTCGTATTACCTGGCAGACAAAAATGTCGTTCGGCTGAACAGTTGCTTAGTGTTGTGTATACTAACAGCTGCTGCCTGGTACCGAGGATACAAGACGCTGCTATCATAGTGCATCAGCAGGTCAGTCATTGCACGGCCTCTAGGATCCTTCGGCAGGAGGAACCCGAAGTTACAATAGCGTGAAGCTAGGTATGCGGTGATTGCGTGGCTGTAAAATTTTCTCTTCATTTAATAATACTGCATTGGATGAGAAGATGCTTAATTCAACACTAAAACGTTAAAAACTAGCTACGTATTCAGTATGCAATAGTGCGCGTCGTTGCCCGACGTCCTCAGACACTTCTCTCTGTCTTTTTCTTCTACTAAAAAGTCGTGACATACGTCGGGTATCTAACATAGCGTGTCGATGCGCAACGTTGCAAACGTTTTCAGCGTTCCACATAAATTGGTGCTAAATACATCTTTAAGGCTCCGTTTTTGTCCGTCATTCATCAAAACGTCAACTTTAATCAAAAGTAAATTATGATTTATAGACATGGTAACTACCTAGTGACAATTTCATTGTTATAAAAGTATAGGAATAAGGAGATAAACGAAAAAAAGTAGCTGACATAGCCTAACGGATTAGCAGGCTGAAGTGGCTGTGGGCGAGGCACATATCACGTAGAATTGACGGCCGATGGGGCAGAAAGGTTCTAGAATGGAAGCCGTACCGGTAAACGTAGCGTAGGACGTTCTCCCACAAGGTGGACAGACGACCTGGTAAAGGTTGCCGCTGCCGCTGGATGCAGGCCGCTTCCAACTGGCCAATCTGAATGTCATTGGGGGAGACCTACGTTCAGCAGTGGACGTCCTATGGCTAAAATGATGATGGTAATAAAAAAATAAACAATGAAATAACGGAGTCTCAGCTATTATGAGAGTCGTTTGAGTATTCGGCCGTGTGTTATTAAATTTTTATTTAAATTCATACTTTAGTGAATTTAGTGAACCTACAGGTTAAAATCGTACAAAAGGTTTTGCAAGAACGTAGACGTACATACCTGTCTCTCAAAATTAGTTCTCTGTCTTTAAATATTGGTAAAGTCTGTAGTGGATTCATCTGGAAACAGAAAGTTAAGATACTTACCTACTGTTTTTGTTTTCCACTTCACTACTAAATAATGAGGTAGTACCCCGAGCACTACCCTATAGAGCAGTAATACGATTTCGAATATTTTTCCGAAACACGTTAGTGGTTTTTCACTATCATTTAGCATAAACCAGGGTCATTAACAGTATAATAACCCTTTTTCATTAAAATAATCTTAACATGCGATTTAAACTTAAACATGGGTAGTTAAACAGAATAGACTGTGGTAATTTTTTTAAAAAGCGAATACATTTCCCCATGACCGAATTACTCACTTTATGCAGTCTGAGATTTGAAACAGCAAGTTTATCTTTAATCCGGGTATTAAAATTATGTTTGTCACTTTTTTTATACCTCATCTACCTACCTACCTTAAACGATCCATCTTTCCTCGAAACTCGTTAGTGATTTTTACTTACATTTAGTCTATAATGACAAGTTCGGGCAACTTATACTAAAACAGTACAGATTCACAATTGTACTTGTACAAATTCAAATGCTGGAAAAATTTGTCGAACAATTAATATGACATTTCTACTCAATAAGGCTTTGTGCTCCATGGCGACGGGCGACGGACCTCGGCGCAGCAACAATATTATCAAGGTGGGTCATGATGAATGAGACTCATTAGTGATTCTACCTATCGTAAGTACGTGCGGAATTAACAGGCGTCGCTTTTCTGGTCAGTCCATCTATTATCTGACCAAAAGACCACGGTCACAGTCGTCAAACGTCAGGCAAAGAAAAGTATAATACCGTTATGATCAGAAATGGGTTAAATCATTCGAGCTGTAGAACGCCTAGGTCAGGAGACGTATTTTTGAAGCATTAGAAATGATCTCAAATTCGAACACGAAAACAATTCGTGTATGAAATTCATTTCTATTGCTCACGATTTTACGTATTTTTGAATCACTCGAAATACTTAGGTGTTACTATTAAATTGAAATCTTGTAACTATTTTTGTTTTACGCAGAAAATATTATAAACCATAAAGCAAAAACTCATTAACGAACGTAAATAAAAAGTTATTATGTCAAATTTCTGTCAAACATACTGTAGACGGCAGAACGTGTTTTGTAATAAACTGGAGTGATTAAAAGTGTAAAATGATTTTATGTGTACCTAATCAACTAGTGAAAAGTAATTAGTATTAAGATACATTGTACTATATAACTTGTACTATAATATAACACATTGTTGACTATGTAAAATTTTCTGTTGTCTGATTGGTCGGTTGTATTACCTGCGATAGTCACTAGTTGCGAGCTTGTAAATTACATATAAGTAAGGTCATTTTTAATAAATGCGGATTCGATTCGATTTTGTAAACATTCCAGCGTTTCATTTATACATCTTCGACGTCAAAACAACCCTTGCGCCCTACAATCTACAACGTGGTCCTTCTAGTACGGATCGTCGAAGAAGATGTCGATGTACTCGACTCGAAGTAAATCGAGGAACGTTGGACAAGAAGAACGATTGCATCAGGAAGACTCTATGCGCCCTCAAGAAACAAGATCTCGGTCGTATGAAGAAGACATAGTACAAGAAATGGATCGTCGTCAGCGGGATACATTGACGCCCAGTTTGAAGAGCCTGTCGCATCTCGCCATAGATTCGGGCATCGCTACGTCACGACTCAACGTACAGTCGCCTTCTACGTCAAATCGACTGGGAAATCCCGAGGCCATAGTTCCTGAGATCCCATTAGTAGGAGGGAGGGTGCACGATCACTCCACGGGACGCACAGCCGAGGCAGAGAGTACACCTACAGAAAGTACTATGCGCGCTCTCGCACCCCCGCCCCTCCACCCCGCCGTCGCCGCCAACAGTGTGTCGTCTCGATCGAGTCGCGCTCAGCGACAAGCAGCACGTCGGCGCATTGAATATGAGACTGAACTTGAGCTGTTTAAAACCCAACAACGCCTGGCTCAAATGAAGAAAGCGATGCAATTGGCTGAATTAGAAGCTGAAGAAGAACTTGAAGATGATCGACCGATTCAAGACCGCCAAGCCTTAGTTGGAGAGTGGGTCGATAAGTCACCGTTTAACGCGGTAGAAGAAACACCTCATAGACCTGACATCGAATTACCTAGACGACAAGCAATGGAGCAAGCACCTACAGCTGAAGGACGTCGTGATACGTCTAAAGAGCGCCGTCTACCAGGAAAAGCCATTGAAGATTTAGCTGCAGCACTTCAATCTATGGCGAAGTCGCGTCCTACACCACGTGCCTTCTACGAGCTGCCAAATTTCTATGGAGACCCTGCTGATTGGCTTCTGTTTAAACGAAGATACGAACATTCATCTACTATGTACGAGTTCAAGCCGTCTGAGAATTTATCAAGAATTCAAATGGCGATTCATGGCAAGGCAAAGGAACTTATTGAAGATCTATTACGTACCAGCACGGATCCTAACGAGATAATACGGGTGCTAGATAGTACGTATGGAAACCCGTATACGCTACTACAATGTGCCATAAAGAAAGTAAGAAGTCTACCTAATGTCAACGACAATGACAGCGAAGCATTACGGAGCTTCAGTTCAGCCGTTCGCTCGTGTGTATCGACGCTGAAAAATATCAAAGCCGATGGATACTTGAATAACCCTCAGCTGGTACGTGAGTTGCTGGATAAGCTGACACCTTCGCAACGCACCGAGTATAGCAAGTTTGCTCGACAAGTTTCACTGAAATCCAATGTTGACCTACGAGTTTCACCTACCTTAACCGTATTGGTGGAATTCCTCGAAGAGCTGGCCGATACAGCTGCCTTTATGGTATCGGCTGATATGAGTGGAACCGTCACTAAGCCGAACCCACCCAAGCCGACAACAAACAGACAGCCAGCGAACCCATTGAATAACCGTCAACCGAGAGTCGTACACAAAGTAATGGAAGTTAGTGAAAAGGAGTCTGCACCAAGCTGTGAGTTATGTCAAGGTGAACACCAATTACCAAGCTGCGATGAATTTAAGAAAATGGAGCCTGAAAAGAGGTGGGACTTTGTGAAGAAAACTAAATTGTGCTTCAAATGCTTAGTAAAGAAGCATAATCGCCTGTCGTGCCGATCGAAGAAATGTGTCAAGTGCAATTTCAATCATCATCAATTGCTGCATGTGACAAATCCAAGCAGCAACGAATCCAGTAAGCCACCGCAAACAGAAAGAGTAACGAACTTGGGCGATCAGCAAATGAAATCTTTACTGAAAGTGGTGCCTGTCACAGTGAAAGATGGGAGCATCGAGCGCCATACGTACGCCTTATTAGACGACGGCGCTACAGTATCGTTAATAGACAGCTCAATGGCTATCAACATGAATGGACCGAAGATACCGTTACACATCATCAGCGCCGGTGGACACTCAGTTATTGATCAAGATTCAAGAAACGTCAAAGTCGTACTACGTGGACCCAATAACAAGAGTCACACTTTGTCCATGCGTACTATCCGAGATATCAAACTACCGCCGCAGACTGTACCTGAAGGTGTCATAGGTCGATGTAAGCATCTTCGAGGCCTGAATTGCACTGAGATGGACGACGCCGAACCCCTGCTTCTGATTGGTCAAGACAATTGGCAACTTATCGTCGGAGGTGATATAAAAAGAGGCAAGTCTGGTCAGCCAGTTGCATCTCTCACTCGATTAGGATGGGTGTTGCATGGTCCAATCGGCAATATGAAAAGGGACATCGAAGCTGTGAATCACGTCTCGGACCTGAATGAATTGGTAAAGCAACAATTTGAACTGGACGCCATTGGTATCATTGAAGCAAAACGGGCTAATTATGAAGACTCCAGAGCTATATCCATCCTAGAAAACACTGCGAAGCTCACTGAGAAAGGCTGGGAAGTTGGACTCCTATGGAAAAAAGACGAAGTTGAATTACCCCATAACCATAGAGACGCTGAGAAGAGGCTACGTGGAATTGAAAAGAAAATGGATAGAAATCCGGAATTTGCAGAAACCTACTGTGCCCAAATTAACAGACTCCTTGATCGAGGTTATGCAAAGAAGATTGACGGACCTGTCAACTCGGCAGTCACATGGCACCTTCCTCACTTCGGTGTCACCAATCTGAACAAACCTGGGAAATTGAGACTGGTCTTCGATGCTGCCGCCACATACAAAGGCACATCCTTGAACGACAACCTGCTCAGTGGACCTGACCTTCTTAATCCACTGCTGTCGGTACTATTTAGGTTCCGGTCAAAGCCAGTAGCGTTGACTGCCGATATTGAAGATATGTTTCTGCGTGTGAAGATTGTCGAAAAAGATCAGGGAGCGCAATTGTTCTTATGGAGGGACACAGATAGACAACGAACGCCGGACACGTACATGATGGATTCTATGATATTCGGAGCTGCGTCTTCGCCAACATCCGCTATCTTCGTGTTGAACAAAAATGCCGAGATGTTCAAAGAGACACACCCAGAAGCAGTTGAAGCTATTCAGAAGCGTCACTACATGGATGACTACATTGATAGTGTTGAAGACGTGGACACCGCGTTGAAGCTCATCACGGAGATCACGGAGATTCATCGTCATGGAAATTTCAACATCAGGGGTTGGACGACAAATGATGCCGAGTTACGGAAGAAATTACCTAGTGTCGTCCCTGAAAGCATCAGTTTATCAAAACTTGGAGGAGAGACCGAGAGAACTCTTGGCCTCATGTGGTCCACTAGCGAAGACACCCTAACATTCGATCTGTCGTTCAAGAAGCTCAGACACGAAATCGTAGAAGGGAAGGAAGTACCAACAAAGAGGGAATTTTTACGCTTCATAATGAGTCTCTTTGACCCGTTAGGACTCATTTGTCCAATGACGATTGGCTCTCGCATACTGATGCAGAAGATATGGAGGGCGGGAACACAATGGGATGAATCTTTGGATGAAGATTGTTTGTACGACTGGAGGAAATGGCTATGCGAGCTGAAGCAACTGCAGAATCTTAAGATACCACGATGGTACGGACTGCGATCTCGTACCGTAGAGCTACACGTATTCGGAGATGCAAGTGAAAAAGCTTATGCAGCAGTCGCCTACTTCATAGATGAACAGAGAAATGTTGTACTAGTAGCGGGAAAAGCAAGAGTCACACCTATAAAGGTGGTGTCTATGTCAAGACTCGAGCTGCAAGCGGCGGTACTAGCCTGTCGACTTGCCGAAACTGTGAAAAAAGAAGCAGAGTTTGACATCATCAAGACTACCTTGTGGACTGATTCAAAAACGACGTTAATCTGGATAAGATCAAATCCACGAGAATACAAACCATTTGTTGCTCATCGACTTGCTGAAATCGACAGGAAATCCAACATCAACGACTGGCGCTGGGTTCCAACTAACGAAAACCCGGCAGATGAAGCCACTCGTACAGGATGGTCAGAAAATAAATCCATCTGGTTTAGCGGGCCAGCATTTCTGCGTAAACAATCAGAGGAGTGGCCTAATGAAGAAATTACTGGAGCTACAAATGAAGCCGCCAGTGAGCTCCGCGCTACGCCTATCCATGTGACGACAGAAGCTCCGAAATTGCTAATTGATGTCACGAGATTTTCCTCCTGGACACGCGCTGTGCGTACCACAGCTCGCGTATTAGCGTGGGCCCGCCGAAAAAAGACGGGGACTGACTCATCAATTACAGGCCACTTGATCAATGAGGCGGAGATTTATCTAATCAAGCAATCCCAAGAGACAGCTTTCGCGAGAGACCTGAAAAAAATCAAGAAAGGTGAAACGTTGTCACCTCAGAGCCGCCTGAAGCGTCTTGACCCGATGCTCACCGAAGATGGATTGTTACGAGTTCGGGGAAGGTTAGTGGCCGCAGATATTCCTTATGAAGAACGCCACCCTATCATCATGGATGGCCAAGACGCGACCACTGAACTCCTGGTGCAACACTACCATCAGCAAACTTTCCACGCCAACAATGAAACCGTGGTGAACTCTTTACGAGAAAAATATTGGATTATAAAACTTCGCCCAACAGTGAAACGTGTGGCACAAAAGTGTCAACTTTGCCGCATAAGACTAGCTCAACCTATACCCCCGAAGATGGGAGACCTGCCGGCGGCCAGATTGACACACCACAGACGCGCCTTCAGCCACTGTGGCATCGACTACTTCGGACCGATGGAGGTGTCCATAGGGAGGAGGCGTGAGAAGCGTTGGGGTGTGGTGTTGACATGTCTGACCACACGAGCGGTCCACTTAGAACTAGCTGCCTCACTCAGCGCCGATTCAGCCATTATGGTGCTCAGGCGATTTATCGCTCGACGTGGTCAACCGGAAGTGATTTACAGTGATCGAGGAACAAACTTCGTAGGCGCAGACCGTGAATTGAAAGACGCAATAAAGAACATGGTCTTTGAGAAGTTTGAAGAAGAAACCTCTACAAAAGGAATCCAATGGAGTTTTATATCACCGGCGTCACCACACATGGGAGGATGCTGGGAAAGGCTCGTTCGTTCTACCAAGACCGCCTTGAAAGCAACTCTAAAGGAACGAGCCCCAAGGGAAGAGGTTCTTCAAACTTTGCTGGCGGAAATTGAAGCAATAATCAACAGTCGCCCTTTAACTCATGTGGCTGTAGACCCGAGAGATCCTGTGGCGTTAACTCCTAACCACCTGCTGCTGGGAACCGCCTCAAATACTACACGCTTGGGAGTTTTCACTGATACTGACCTGTGTACTCGCAAACAGTGGCGAGTGGTCCAAGCGCTGGCAGATGTTTTTTGGTCCCGGTGGCTACGGGAATATCTACCGACCCTCCAGTCACGCCAGAAGTGGACCGAAACCATCTCACCACTACAACCAGGTGACGTTGTCGTTATAGTTGACAGCGCTCTCCCCCGCAATGTTTGGCCCCGTGGAGTGATCTAAAGAGTATACCCGGGTGCAGACGGACAAGTAAGAGTGGCGGACGTGAAGACTTCTCACGGAGTGCTACGTCGTCCGGCTACAAAGATCGCAGTTCTGCCTACATCGCAGTAGTGTTTCGGACTTATGTCCTCAACCAGGGGGTGGTATGTAGACGGCAGAACGTGTTTTGTAATAAACTAGAGTGATTAAAAGTGTAAAATGATTTTATGTGTACCTAATCAACTAGTGAAAAGTAATTAGTATTAAGATACATTGTACTATATAACTTGTACTATAATATAACACATTGTTGACTATGTAAAATTTTCTGTTGTCTGATTGGTCGGTTGTATTACCTGCGATAGTCACTAGTTGCGAGCTTGTAAATTACATATAAGTAAGGTCATTTTTAATAAATGCGGATTCGATTCGATTTTGTAAACATTCCAGCGTTTCATTTATACATCTTCGACGTCAAAACAACCCTTGCGCCCTACAATCTACACATACGTTTACTTGTCAATGTAATTCTTCCGTACTTTCTACTAGTAGAAAACAAAAACGAGTGGTCGTTGCAGAATTCACTGAATGAATTTTCAAAAATAGTGATTTTAAGAATTCGCATGCGAATCTTGCGATTTCGTATTTGGATTGAAATTCGCATGATTCAAAAATACGTCTCCTGATGGCAAGACGGCGGACCGTTCACAGGTTAAGAGCCGACGAATATCGTTGTTAAAAGCAATAAAACATTTGTAAAGTAACATAAGTATTTTTTTACTTATAATAACCAGTCTCCGCGAACAAGTATGCTGCCATCATTTCAACATAAGAAAATATTTTTGAACTAGGTAGGTACTTGTTTGTGAAAAATATATTGTGTGTGGAACACTGCCCATCAATCAATCATCAAGTTACGATCTTGTCGACCTGATGACGACCTTCGTAGCCGAGAGGCGACCATACCGGACTTAGTGTCGCTATCTCTGAGGTCCCGGGTGCGATTCCCGGTCGGTCAATGTAGAAAAAAATACTTTTCTATATTGTCTCGGGTCTGGGTGTTGTGGTACCTTGTTGTTTCTGATTTCTGTAACACAAATGTTTTAGCTACTTACTATAGGATCAGAGCAATGTGTGTGATGTTGTTCAATATTTTATATATTTATATTTATTTATGTTTTGCGGAAACCGGCAAGCTACGTAGGAAACAAAGGTCTGGCCATGTCGCCACCGCCAGGTCCCGGCAAAAGAGGTAGACCCAAGAAATGCTGGCTGGACGTCGTAAGGGCTGACATGCGTGCCAATGATCTCACAACTACAGACGCTCAAGACCGCGCGAAGTGGAGGAGTAAATCAAGAAAAGCGGACCCTGGGCTCCAAAGCAATGGCTTTGGACGCAACCGGGATTGACCGTATATATGAAGAAGAAGACATTTATATATGATCTAAGGGGTATTATAAAGTTCAAGACTATCTTGATGACGAGAATGTATGGTCAGTCCAGCCTGCAGTAAACTGATGTACCTACCTGTTTATTTTGATTTATATTTTTTGTGTGGCAGCTAGTGGTGACTGAGTTTGTTCCGGCGTTTCTTTTCAGCACTTGCCAGATTGTCTGTGTCTTGTCTCGAAGCGCTAGTAGGGCCCAAAAATAAGGAGACATGTTCTGGCCCCCTAAGGGCCTATAATGTTATTATTGACGTTCATAAGTGGCAATTTTGTCCTGAATTGAATAAATGATTTTTGACTTTGACTTTGACTTTGATCGCGTGGCGCCAGTACAAGCTAGATCTTACGCGCGGGTCGTTAGGGCAGGCAGGTAAAACTGTTTAGTTTGGTAGTTCTTGTAAACTATTTATAATATAAAATGTCGGGTGCACTAAGCACTCTTGTGTAACGTTGCCCACATGTGAAGTCAAACGTCATGTTGGGTGGGCCTCAATAGGAAATATGCATGTTTTTTTATTTGGTCCTAAAGTAAATAGTACTTAATTATAATTAGTAAAACTAAGAATTTCCGAAAAATATTGATAAACACTTGACTTACAAGTTACAGCCCATTAAAGTCGCGTGTTAGACAAAGAGATCCGATAATTGTACCGTGACGTCAGATTTCAGGCGCGCCATACATTTTTCATACTAAAAGTTGTTTTAGAAAGAGATAGGTATACCTTAATTTCTAATTACTATATTACGGTTATTTTTTACCTAAAATCAATTTTGTTTTCCCTATTAGCACTATAATTTCATATATTTTCTTATAAATATAGTGTAAAAACAATATATTTTTTTCATGCATATTCCCTATTGTTGCCAGGTGGTACTTGACAAAGTAGAGGAAGGTTACTCCGTAAGGTACAACTCACACAACACAACTCAGGGTCTCTGTGTTCTCCCTTATCCAAGTTTACGTCGACCTCAGTGATGCTGAGGTTCAGGGCATCCAGTGCCATCATCACAGCGCGACACGGCGGGCTCCGGTCAGTTTTCCACAACGTGCAATGCCTGGATTTAATGATTACTTCACTGATCAAGCATAAATGAGACACAATAGAAATTCTATTGTTATGTGGTCTCATGAGACCGCTTAGATGTTAACGGGTTAACACTTCTGATCAAGCATACGTAAACGAGACACAATATAAATTCCATTGTTATGCGGTCTCATGAGACCGCTTGGATGTTAACGGGTTAAATAGCAGTCTCGTGAACCTTATGCGGTACACGGATACTGTTTTACCTGTGTATTCATTTATTAAACACTTCACATAACAGATACATAGAGAAAAATATTTATATCTTAATTTGCAATGACCGAATCTATGTATATTTTGTACTATTTTTATAATTAATACTGAAATGTTTCGGTTCGATATGGTGCAAACTATCCAACAAAATTATTAGTTTTATTTTATATTATTGGACAACATCACATACATTGCTCTGATCCTATGGTAAGTAGCAAGGCACTTGTGTTACAGAAATCAGAAACAATGACAGTACCACAACACCCAGACCAGAGACAATATAGAAAAGTCATTTCTCTACATTGACCGACCGGGAATCGAGTTCGGGACCTCAGGAAAAGCGACAACAAATCCGGTATGCTTGCCTCTCAGCTTCGGAAGTCGTCAAATTTCTATTAGGCGTCAAAAATTTATTTTTACCAAACTGTAAAGTGTAAAATAAAAAAGTGTATAACTATTTAAGAAATTAATATAAGTAGCCAATTATTTTATACATAAGTTTTTTGTTTCTCCTAAATCGCAAAAATTCACATTATCGGATTTGGCAATCTCACCGACAAAATATTACTTATAATATCAGTAATTTATTTAATTTATAATATTATATCCATGACTCAGGGTACAAAAATGCTTGTATGTGCTCATCCATCAGTTCCATCACACAAAAACTTGCCACTTGCGGGATCCGAACCCGAAAATTGCTAAAAGTAGTTGAAAAACTCACGTCAAACTGTTGGTAATAACTTTCTTGCTGCTACTTATTCCCATATTTATATTCTTTGGGCGTGGACATAGGCCTGTGTCACAGTTTATATAAGAATATAATATACTGTGCCTATGTTCAGCAGTGGGCGTCCTGTGGCTGTAATGATGACATCATGATGTTTGATTCAAATCAAACTTATGATTATTGAATTATGCAACATTTTAATTTTACAAATACAATTTTTGATAGTGATTTGGTAAATGACAGAATAAAAAATGTCTTAATGACGTGTGCCACAATGTTTAAATTAAAAAAAAAACCGGCTCAATGTGTCGGGCTCGCACGCCGGGGGGGTCCGTAGTTCTGTACACAATTTTAGGTATATAAATAGTTTAACATAACTTGCCGAGGAGTATAACTTGCCGCTATGCTTAGCGTTCGTGGACTATGAGAAGGTCTTTGATTCGATCGAGACCTGGGCAGTGCTACAGTCTCTCCAGCGGTGCCATATTGACTATCGGAACATCGAGGTGTTGAAGTGTTTTTTATACAAAAACGCCACCATGTCGGTCCGAGTACAGGAGCAGAGCACGAAGGCGATTCCTCTGCGGCGCGGCGTAAGGCAGGGAGATGTTATATCTCCGAAACTGTTCACCGCTGCATTGGAAGACGCCTTCAAGCTCCTGGAATGGAAAGGATTCGGCATCAACATTAACGGCGAGTACATCACTCACCTCGGTTTGCCGACGATATCGTGGTAATGGCAGAATCGCTTGAAGACCTCAGCACAATGCTCGATGACCTTACTCGAGTCTCCCAACAAGTAGGCCTGCGAATGAACATGGACAAAACCAAGCTCATGTCGAATGCCCATGTTGCGCCCTACCCAGTAGTACTACTACTACTACTCCAGTTGGGAGCTCTACTCTCGAAATTATTGACAAATATGTCTACTTAGGACAAGTTATCCAGTTGGGTAAATCCAATTTTGAGAAGGAGGTCAATCGTTGAATCCAACTCGGCTGGGCAGCGTTCGGGAAACTACACCACGTCTTCTCTTCCAAAATACCTCAGTGCCTCAAGACGAAAGTCTACAACCAGTGTGTGTTACCAGTGATGACATATGGAACTGAAACGTGGCCTCTCACTATGGGCCTCATAAGAAAGCTCAAGGTCGCACAGCGTGCTGTGGAAAGAACTATGCTTGGTGTTTCCTTGCGAGATCGAATCAGAAATGAAGAGATCCGTAAACGAACAAAAGTCGCTGACATAGCCCAACGGATTAGCAAGCTAAAGTGGCAGTGGGCGGGGCACATAGCACGTAGAACTGATGGCCGATGGGGCAGAAAGGTTCTAGAATGGAGGCCGCGTACCGGCAAGCGCAGCGTAGGACGTCCACTCACAAGGTGGTCAGACGACCTGGTAAAGGTCGCAGAAAGACGCTGGATGCAGGCCGCTTCCAACCGGCCAATCTGGAAGTCAATGGAGGAGGCCTATGTTCAGCAGTGGACTCCTATGGCTGAAATGATGATGATGATGATGATAAATAGTTTGCTAAAAAATTTCACCGATTTTTTTGAAAAAAAAAACTGAAGTAACAAAAAATTTTGATTTTCTTTATTCTTGATAGATTTCATTTTATTATAAGTCAACGGGAAGTGGGTATTATGTTTTCATTCCCTTAATTGCGGGTATCAAAATTATGGCATAAAATCGTTTTTTTAATTGTGTTGATTTCGGAGTTTGATTTTTTCCCAGATCCTAGGGATTGCGGACCTAAGTAAGTCGATATTTGAATTTAATATCGTTGGTATTTGATATTCATTTCAACTTGATACCTCCACGCGTTTTGATGATCTGTATTTTAATTATTAAGACCTTTATGTACATTGTGGAAAAGCAATAAAGAATTGAATTGAATTGAATTGAATTGGTCAAAAGAGTCTTGACAGGCAGACAGACAACGTGATTATATGGTCCCTCTTCTCTTTACCTTCGAGGCACGGAACCATAAAAAAAGTTTTTTTAAATAATAGAAATATCAAGAGCACCGCTTTTTTATCCACATTGTGGCCAATAGCCGGGTTGCTACTAGTAGTCGTTGATAATATTATGTAGTAGACTTACTTACTTAACTTATGCGGACAAAAGGCGGTTAAAATCATGGTTATAATTATGAATTAATTATATAAGGTGCTTCATAAATATCTGCAACGGCTGAAATGGGTAAAAGTATTGCTTATATAGATTACGATAGTGAAGGAATTACGTGCCCCGGATCGGTAATTAATTATTTGCGAAAAGACAGTAAATAAATGGTTACTTGCTTCAATTTGCATAACACACTTCGTCATCCGCCCTTGACACTGCGCGGGAGCAATATAATGTGAAACAGCATTAGCATTTTTAGACAGATGTGGACGGTTTGAGACAGAATAAAGCCTAATCTTTATTTAATATATTTTTTTTATAAAAAAATGAATGATGTTCTGGACATTAAATTTCTTTACTATCGTAATCTTTAAAAGCAATACTTTTCCCATTTCAGCCGTTGCAGATATTTATGAAGCACCTTATATAACTACTCGTAGATACCGTTCTGTCTCCCACGCATGATTGGAATATCTCTCTTTCCTCTGTATCGTAGATCTAAAAACCAAATACATTCCCGAGGGTTCAAGTAGAGCAGAGCCTATGTAGGTACCTAGTGTAAAACCAATAAAATCAATTTATTTCTGCAAATAAATCTGAATTAAGACGTGTAAAAGTGCCTAACACTTAAGTCTTAATTTTATTTTTAATAGAGCTTTTATAAAACAATTCGAGCTTCAGATTAGACAGAGTTGGTAATTCATTCATGGGAAAATGTATTAGATATAATTATGTACTAATATCATGGCTGAAGAGTTTTGTTTGTTTGGTTGAATACGCTAAAGTTACGCAAAAATCATATATGACGGAATTGTTTCACTTGAATAGTTCTAAAAATAGTCGTTACCATCTTTTAAGGTTGACTTACTAAGATAACCTTTTTTATTAGCTAATTTGTTCTAAAATGATGCATTCATTCCTGGTTGTATAAAAATACTTTAGTAACAGACCAAACTCCAGTCCACGCCAAAGTTTTTTTTGGGACAAACGTAATAAGGAAAAGAGATTATGGTAATAAGTTAATTTATTAAACAAATAACACTACAAATATTATTTCGTTTCCCAAATGTGTTTACTTTTTGTTTTCATTCTCGGGGGCCACACCGGCGCGGCGCCTGATCGAGCTGCGAGGGTACTTGAGCTCATTCTCATCACTCACACAGCCGCGATCTGGTTGCGACAAACAAATCTTATAATACATTCTCCATTTTGTCAACTAACAGTTTTTTGTATTGCTGTTAACTCGCCTATTCTTCTCGAAAAGTCGCCGAGCCCCTTCTTGTTGGCTGTGACGTAGTATATTTCTTCAGACATGCGATACAGCCAACTAGTCAGCCTCGGGTACCTAATTATGGAATGATAAAATGATAAATAAATAATTTATTGGACAACATCACCTTGCTCTCATGCTTTCATAAGTAGTAGCTTCGAGCACTAGTGTTACAGAAATCAGATCGTAGTTTAAGAATGTTTGCATTCCTGTGTGGATCCGCTTACCGTAAAATCGATATTCTAGTTAACTTTTAATTTGACGTAAAAATATCAAAACGTTTGTTATGCGTCTGAAAATGGATTAAAAAAAAACTGATTGTGGTTATTCCATTTTCAGTCGCATTACAAACTATAATTGCTTTTTTTAGGGTAACGAGAATATTTCAGATAATTGATGTTACTGGGATCGACACTAGATTGCTAAATTATGAATTATGCATTGATAAATTACGGAAATTGAGCTTCAGAAACAACGACGGTACCACAACACCCAGACCCGAGACAATATAGAAACATATTTTTTCTACATTGACCGACCGGGAATCGAACCCGAGACATCAGAGATAGCGACATTAAATCCGGCATGATGCTCGACTCTCGGCTACGAAGGGGGTCCTCATGAAAATGATTAAGATCGACTCTCGCAAGCGTATCCTAAAATATGCTTACCTAGACGTGCCTAGACTTAGCCCACACAGCGACAGCTATGTAAATACTGATTATCTACCGAATAATAAGTAAATAGAAACGTATAATAGCGACTACGTTACAAAGTGAAATCATATTACTTAGGTAGTCTTAAATTTACGCTGTCACGACCTCTTGTCTAACCTTTGGTCTAACACTCAATTCAAAAGTCTCAAAACACAGTGAGAATGAAAATCTTCCTAACTAATTATTAAAAAAAATAAAACCGACTTCAAAACACTAAAATGCTAAAAATAATCCTAACACTTAAGTACCTAATCAGTTACTTTTGGAGTCGGTGCCAACCGATGAGAGATTCAATGTTTTTGTTTGCACCGACTCCAAAAGTAACTGATTAGGTACTTAAGTGTTAGGATTATTTTTAGCATTTTAGTGTTTTGAAGTCGGTTTTATTTTTTTTAATAAAATTTACTTATTTCATCAATTTTTAGTGATAAATCCTAATCTAACTGCTGAACACCGATTTCATCCCCTATTTTCCTACCCTTAGGGATGATTTTTATTTTGTAAACTTTTAGCATATTATCTTTGAAGTATAAGCTATTCAATAAAACAAAAATCATCAAAATCGGCTCATATTTGACGAAGATAGGTAACAAGAACCACAACCAAAATACTATCTGGGTATATATTTGTTGATTTTCTCAAAAAGATCTAAATCAATTTCGATAAAATTTATATGGGACCACCTCTGAAGTATGATCTACCAAACAAAAAAAGAATCATTAAAATCGATTCATAATTGGCGGAGTAATCGCGTAACAAATATACAAAAAAAAAAAAAAAAAAACATACAGTCGAATTGAGAACCTCCTCGTTTTTTGAAGTCGGTTGAAAAGTGTATTTCACTTTATAAGCGTACATTCAGTGCACACCTTACACGAATACAGTATCAGCTTATAAGTTAAAACTTACTGACTGCTACGATTGTAAAGATTAGTGTAAGTAGTCATCATCATCATCATTTCAAATCAAATCAAATCTAAATTTATTTATTGCAGACTACATGGGTTAGTACAAATAGCATAAAAAATAGGGGTTAGTAAATACAATTTAATGTGTGAATAATTATGTGTGATTTGGTTATTGTACCATGTACCTAAGTGGCACTCCGTGCGGACGCGACCCGGAAATGGTGCTGGTTCCTACTTCGGTCATGAACTTGGTGATTTCAGCCATGAACGTCCACTGCTGAACACAGGCCTCCCCTAATTACTTTCATCGGGGGGGATTGCCAATACTCGCCACGTTTGGTTAGCCAAGCGTGTAAGTAGTGCCACAAAGTAATTAATTCACCACAGACTACAGAAACAGATAATTCTTCAAAGCTGTTGAAATCTTATAGAGGAGCAGAAGGCAAAATCGTAAGCATCGACACGTATCCCTAGATAATTTATTCATTCATTTAAACTTTATTGCATAAATTAAAATCGTACAAAAGGTAGACCTAATGCCATGTGGCATTCTCTTCCAGTCGACCATTAGGCTATATAGAGTATTGTTTACAATTACGTATGCGCATAGATTATGCGCATGATTCAGAAATACGCCTCATTGCCCTCGATTCAGAACGTTTCGATAATGAGTTGACAACCGGTGAATCACGCCACACTAACTAATGTTATTTTATTAATAAATCCTAGTGTCACGTAGTTTTCCGGTCGACAATCTGTTACCGAAACGTTCTGAATCGGGGGCCTGATCTCAATTCATACCGTAGCTTGTCGAGGGGTACCAAGACGTTGAGCGTGCTGAGGGTGGCGGCGATGGTGATGTCGCCCAGCGTGGGCCAGCTGCCACCCAGCCACGTGCGGCCCGCCATCATGCATTCCAGGTCGCGGTAGGCGCACTCGATGTCACACACCTGCTGCGGCAGCACAAACTTGCAGTTCTCGTACAGAATGGGATACTGGAAAAACGGAAGAAATATATGTAGAATATGCACGAAAATAATAAATTGTTTTTACTATGTTTATAAGAAATTAAATGAAAGTATAAGTGCTAATAGTGAAAACAAAACTGTTAGAAATTGAAATAAGTATGGTCATTTCTTTCTAAAGGCCGATTTTTTAAACGCCAGATAACTTTTGTCCGACGAATAAAATTTACTTTTTGTTTTGACACATTATCTATACGAAAACTGTCAACATGTCAAACTTATTCTGTTCTGGCTATTGAAAAATCGGCCCTCAAAGAACTTTTACTATGAAAAAAGTATGGCGGATATGTACTGTGTACGTCACGGTACATGTCGGATCTCCTTGTTAGCACGCGACTTTAATAGGTTGTAAGTCAGGTATTTAATTAATCTTTTTTTTTTTAGTTTTAATAATTTTAAGTAAGTACTATTTACTATAAGTAAATAAAAAGGTATACGTAGAAGATAGAATATGCATATAATTTTCCCCATTGCTGGAACTGAGTGATAGGGGTCTTTGTTTTTATCACATTAAGAGTTAAGGTAAAGGCTCCTATTACAGAGGTAGTCAGAATCGGCACCTAATACGAAGGTATTTTGACTTTCGTGTTTTACACTTGTTATTTATGTACAAGTCATTAAGCACATACACTTTAGAGTAGAAATGTCATGTGACTTGTTTAACCAAAATTTCCGCCATTTTTTTATCTGTATCTGTACTGTTTTTGAATAGGCGTGAGTTGACAGGACTTGTCATTTCATATCAATTGTAATTGAAAAATCACTTTACTAGTTTCGGAGAAAGATGATCCGTATTGTGGTGTATGAGTCTAGCTAATACGTATACTAACATAGTTATGAATACGCATCTATAGCACAGTTTTATCTGCCTGCATTCTTTATAATAAATCAGTTAACCGCGAGCCACCGTCTTGTCAGTTACTCCCGTAGTTAGTACCTCACCTACATAGCTATACGTACATAGCACGTATTACTGCTCTATAGGGTATGTGTTTTTAGCAATTAAAACCGAAAACCACACTCAGTGTAGACTATGGGTATACTAACAGCAGCTGCCCGGAACCGAGGATACAAGATACTGCTGTCATAATGCATCAGCTGGTCAATAATTGCTCGGCCTCCAGGATTCTTTGGCAAGAACTTTCCGTAGTTAGAGTACCGCGCAGCCAGGTATGCGGTGATCGCGTGGCTGGAACATTACCTCTTCATAATCAGTGATCGTAATAGGTAGTTTGATTTGGGGACAATGATCTCAAACATTGATGTTAATATGGACATGCCTCCGGGATTTCGACATTTCTTGGTGTCAGTTTTTGAAAAAAATAAGGCATATCCATATTATGCTAGCACTACCAAAGTATATCAAATCAATCTACCTATTCCGATCACTGTTCATAATAATAATACTGTGCTGAATGAGAAGCTGCTAGCTACTTGTATCAACAACGCTAAAACGAAACTCAAATTAAAACACAGGGCAACAAATGATGCGCAATGATGCGCTAACATGATTGGCAACATTCACAACCCGACGGGTTCAGTCAGACTCTCTGTCTGGCTTTTTTAACCGACTTCGCAAAAAGGAGGAGGTTTTTTCTCAATCAACTGAAACTGATCTGATGAAGAAGGCGGAAGGTAAGCACCGAAACTCTGTGATAAAACAATGTATCGTAGCCGTGTTTGGACTTATTTGAATCGTCATGGGAACAATTTAGCTTTAACTACATGACAGATCGAAGAGTGGAAAAAAACACTAAAAAACAGACAAATAAAACAAAATTTTATTTAAAAAGAATAACCGACTTCAAAAACACTAAAAAGCTAAAAATAACTTTTAAACAATTATTTAATTTATTTTTAGCTTCTTAGTGTTTTTGAAGTCGGTTATTTTTTTTATCGTCTAAATGTTCCGAGCTACTAAACTCATTAAAAATTACATCAGGCCATTAATAATGGCGGCAAGTCAGACAGTCTTATGCAGTAATATGTACCTATGTCAAAATTAGTTTTCGATACTCTTGTCTTGTTTGTGGTGGTGTTCTGGTTGCGGTTTAAATGGGCACACACAATTTGTATGGGACAGTCAGTACTATGGTATTAATGCAAAAGAACGTCACTTGTGCGTCGTGCGTGACATAGGACACCTATCTTGGAACGTCGGGCAACGTCGCACGCTGTTGTGCAGCGTTGCCAAAAATGTGTAACATAAGTGTTGCGCAATCATTTTTGCCATCCATCAAAACGTCTTAACAAAACAAAAGATAATCTTTGGTCATAATAAATAGGGGAGGCCTATGTTCAGCAGTGGACGTCCTATGGCTGAAATGATGATGATGATGGTTATAATAACTGACGTTGCATCACAATGACAGCTAAAAATGTCTCCGAATCATTTAATATCCAAACGACTTCATTAGGGAGGTGGTTTACTCACAGTTAAGCCTGTTGTATGGTTTTAATAATTGTGTGTATGTCACGAGATAGCTTCGCCAAATATGAACCGATTCCGATGATTCACGACGTACCTAGTATGGTCACAATTTGAAGAATGGGAGAATACCTAAGGGATGAAATCGGTGTACAGAAGATATTTGATGTTTGAACTCTAATGATTCGTCTTATGGAACTTACAGCTATACGTATTATCTATAACTTAGCTATAACGTTGGTTTTATGTAAAAGAATACAAGGTCGCCTTTTATAAACGGGTGAAACTTTAACAGAACTTCTAATTATATTAGAGAAACCGGGCCCTATTATTTTCGGTCTTAAAAACGGGCTAATTTTCATTTTTATTATTACTAACAAAAAAAACAAAAAAAAATTTTAGAGCATCCTGTCTAGTCTAAAACGTCCCTACGTCATCGCCTCTGTCTCTCTCATTTCAATCGTGCCCCACTCTTCCCTCGGGGTGCACGCACGGGGCAGTGGCGGGCATTGGTTTTATTTCAAGGTAGGCAGTAGATACTTGTGTTTTCATCATTGACACACATTTATAAGTGCCTATCTTATTTTATTTACCAGGTAGGCACTGCCTTATTGCCTATATGCACCGCACGCCCCTGGCACGGGGCATGGGGTGTTTTATTTTATATTGAAATCAAAATAGTTTTTAGCGTTTTTCTCGAAAACTAGCGTATAAAGATTTTCTTTTTTAACAAAAATGATTCATTCATGTTTTTGTAATTGCTCTTTAAATTTCACCCGTTTATAAAAGGCGACCTTATATATTATCCAACTTCGAATGTAATTGTAAGTACCTGTCATGCAAAATCACTTCTTTGTCCTTAAATACTGGTAAAGTCTGAAGTGGATTTAACTGTAAGCAGAAAGTTTGAATTAAATATTGTTAGTATTGTTTTAAGTCTACTTCAGCCGTGTACTCAAAGTCCTACATTGAGCATGTAGGTATTTATTAAGGGAGATCGTTTAGGGCAGCCCGCGAAATTCTAAATTTCTTGTTTTATGTAAATAGTTAATTTGGTTTACATTGCATAGGTACTGATAAAATGTGGTTCGCGGCTGCAGTAATTATGTTTCATAAAAAAAACCTACGCTGCGCTTGCCGATACGCGGCCTCCATTCTAGAACCTTTCTGCCCCATCGGCCATCAGTTCTACTTGCTACGTAGGACGTCAACTCACAAGGTGGTCAGACGACCTGGTAAAGGTCGCAGGAAGACGCTGGATGCAGGCCGCTTCCAACCGACCAATCTGGAAGTGAATGGGGGAGGCCTATGTTCAGCAGTGGACGTCCTATGGCTGAAATGATGATGATGATGATGATGAAAAAAACCTTACAAATTAATTCATCTCATTAAGTCAGATTTCGTCGAAAATATCAGCATTTATCATATTTATACCCAAATATAAGTCAACTAAATTTATTACTAAAGTGATCGTTTTTTCCTAAAACTATTTATTTTAGAAACAGACTACACAGAGTCGATGTTTGTAAAAAACGTTAGAAATTTCGCGGGTTGACAGGGGATTTATCCCCTGCCTGCCAGTCAGGTAGGTACTCGAGTGGCGACCACGAACTTGAAGACGCAGCGTGGGCTGACCTCCCTAAGCCAAAGATATGGGAAGCTGTGATGCAAACGGCCAAGAGCCGCTCACTGTGACGTTATTTGGGGGAGGCTAGCCATATAAGCAGTGGATTTCCAAAAGCTAATGATGATTGACAATTACATACATGGCTATAAAGTAAGGTGTAGCTTTGATTGAAAAATGACACATAGAATGATACCTACGGCGATTGCAAAATTGAAGCAACAAAACGGTTTTGTGTGTAAAACACTGACACACGCACACAACTATAAAACAGGGTTGCTCTCTTATTAGTAGTTATTCCCACAATCGGGGAAAATTCGTTAAAAGCCCTCTGTGGTTAAAATTTAGTTGCTTCAATTTTGAGCGCGGATTACGTATCTGTGTTTGTCATAAATATAAGGGTGTAGAAAAAGTAAGGTGCAACTCACACAACACAACTCAGGATCTCTGTGTTCTCCCTTGTCCATGTTCACGTCGACCTCGGTGATGCTGAGGTTCATGGCATCCAGCGCCATCAGCACAGCGCGACACGGCGGGCTCCGGTCAGTTTTCCATAATGTGCAATGCCTGGATTTAGGGCTCTTTCAAATAAGACGTTTTGAGCTTAAGCCAGTCGTGCGTTTGAAAAACACTTAGCGGCCTTCGGCCTCTTAAAACATCTTACAATTAGGGCTAGTTTCACCACTTGCTGATAAGTTCCAGATAACTTATCTGGCACTTGTTTTGACAGATAACCCATACAATTAGCTGTAAAAAAAGTGCCAGATAGGTTATCTGGAACTTATCAGCAAGTGGTGAAACTGGCCCTTATACTTTTAACAACCCTAAAACTAAGCAGAGTTTTTAAGAATAATTGTACTATTCTAAATGTTTTTTTTTTCTTATTTTGTGTGTTGTACAATAAAAAGTAGGTAAGTATATATCTCTCTCTATCAAACAAGTTGGCAACTAGATGTAACGGATACTTAAATTTATTTTAGACCTAAGAAGCAGTAGCCGGTACCCGCAACTTAGTTCGCGATGACTACCTAGATACCTACCTACCAGCGAGTCAATTTGATTTTCAACCGACTTCAAAAAAGGAGGAGGTTCTCAATTCGTCGGTCTTTTTTTTTTTTTTTTTTTTATGTATGTTCAGCGATCATTCGTTACTGCGTTGACCGATTTCGATAATTATTTTTTTGGTTGAAAGGTAATACTTTCAGAATGGTCCCATATAAATTTGGTTAAATTCTGATGATGGGATCCATAAGAAAATCATCAAACATTGCATGAACTCCGTACCACGCCAACTGATTTTAGTATCTATCTTACCTATATCTCTGCCAAATGTGGACCGATTTTGATGATTCTTTTTTTAATGAATAGCTTATACTTCAAAGATACTATAATAAAAATTTTTGGAAAAAAATTCACCCCTAAGGGTGGAAAAATAGGAAATGAAATCGGTGTTCAGCAGTTAAATTATGTTTGCACTCGTAAGATTTGTTTTGATTAGGATTTATCACTAAAATGGATGAAATAAGTTAATTTTATGAAAAAATAAAAACCGACTTCAAAAAACTAAAACGCTAAAATTAATCTTAACACTTAAGTACCTAATCAGTTACTTTTGGAGTCGGTGCCAGTCAATGAGAGACCAATGTTTTCGTTTGCACTGACTCCAAAAGTAACTGATTAGGTACTTAAGTGTTAAGATTAATTTTAGCGTTTTAGTTTTTTGAAGTCGGTTTTTATTTTTTCATAAAATTAACTTATTTCATTACGTAGATAGATAACTGATTCTGATTTACCTCAAAAAATTCCTGCTCATGATAACATTTTTTTCCCCCAATAAACTAAGTTACCTATCTCGACTTAAAGTTAGTGTAAGACAACAGCACGTCAACTTACCACAAAATGACAAATTTTCAACCGACTTCAAAAAAGGAGGAGGTTCTCAATTCGACTGTTTTTTTTTTTTGTATGTATGTTACGCGATTACTCCGCCAATTATGAATCGATTTTCATGATTCTTTTTTGTTTGGTAGATCATACTTCAGAGGTGGTCCCATATAAATTTTATCGAAATTGATTTAGAACTTTTTGAGAAAATCAACAAATATATACCCAGATAATATTTTGGTTGTGGTTCTTGTTACCTATCTTCGACAAATATGAGCCGATTTTGATGATTTTTGTTTTATTGAATAGCTTATACTTCAAAGATGCTATGATAAAAGTTTGCAAAATAAAAATCACTCCTAAGGGCAGGAAAATAGTGGATGAAATCGGTTTTCAGCACTTAGATTAGGATTTATCACTAAAAATAAATGAAATAAGTAAATTTTATTAAAAAAAAAAAAGACTTCAAAACACTAAAATGCTAAAAATAATCCTAACACTTAAGTACCTAATCAGTTACTTTTGGAGTCGGTGCCATCCGATGAGAGATTCAATGTTTTTGTTTGCACCGACTCCACAAGTAACTGATTAGGTACGTGTTAGGATTATTTTTAGCATTTTAGTGTTTTGAAGTCGGTTTTATTTTTTTAAATCTCAATTGATATTGATCTACATGTTGGACTTAAAGTTGAAAATCAATTCTATGACCTTCAATTTTGAGTAGGTTGACCTGCCGTTGTCTGTACTACCACAGAATACTTAGTAGTACTGCCAAAACTATATTCCATAACATGAACGCGGGCGGGAAACGTAGGTACATTAACAATATAAAGTTGAGAATACCATGTAAGTGAGTAATTAGTTACAGGATGTTTGGTGTGTCTCATATGAAGCAACGCTGTGGTCTGCGATGAAGCACTCTTATCAAGAAAAAAACTGAACTTGACATTTGAAAATTCCTAGGTTGTACTCAGAAGATTAAACTAATGTAGAGAGTTCCTTTGTGGCTGGCACAATAAATGTTGAAGCGAATTGCTAAATTGTGCGAGTCTGGAATTAAACTGACTCGCTGGAGAGTATTAGAATACTTACTTAAAAGAAATAAGTTTTTATAGAAGTGCGTACGACGTCAATGGATGCTACTTATGCATATTAGAGATTTGCATATGGAAAATATCGGCAATATCTGACTCTTTTGGAGTGGTCTGACTTTGACAATAGGCCTATCCATTTCAAGCGTCTACCATACGTTCAAAGGTCAGGAACGTTTTACATTTCGGGTTTCAAGTTATTTGGACCTAACACTGAGGTTTTTGATGTCTGTAATTTCTGAACTACAAAACTGATGACCTTGAAATATTTACGGGGCAATCTGTAAAGTACATAACTACCTCCTTTTTAACAAAAAAGAATAAATGAAATCGGACCACGCGATAAATAATGATTAACAACTATGTAGGTACAGTTCTTGAGTTTCATCTACTCTTCCCAGCGTGCTGAATTTCGAGATAAAAAGTATCCAGTGTCCTAGTAATATGAACTCAAACTATGCAAAGTTTCATTTTAATTCATTTAGTAGTTTTGGAATGATGCGTGCCCAAGATACAGACAGACAAAGATTTAAAAAGAAAGTTTTTTTAATATACTAAAGAGTGCCCCAAAAATGTTTTTCAAAATATCTTTTATGTGCAGAATTTGGCTTGTTACAGAGATGACATCCATGACTCGGTCAGTACCTACAAATGCTTGTGAACAACACACAAACTTCCCCCTTGCGAGATTTAAACCCGCAAATAATAATAAAACTTGCTCTTGTTTATAAGTAGTGAGATAACCTTGGGTTAACTTACTTCAAACCAGTGGTAATAACATTTTTGCTGCTACTTGTTCCCATGTTTGTATTCTTTTGAAGTGGACATTATAAAATTTAGTTATAAATAATATCCAAAATTATTTAAGCACAGAAGTAACTATTTAATTTGAAAATACAAATGTGATGCATTTGACGGTAATTTTGTAAATGACAGAATAGAAATGTCTTTTGTATAATATGTCAAAGAATATGTCGGATTACTATTGAAAAAAAAACCAGAAGAAAACTCCTTAGTAGTAATAAATGGCCAATGGTACATAAATAATATTGAAAAACATCTCATACATTGCTCTGTTTCTAAGGTAAGTAGCCAAAGCACGTGTGTTAAAGAAATCAGAAACATCGACGGTATTACAACACCCAGAAGCGAGACAAGATAGAATAGTTTGTTTCATAGAACAAGTAGTATCATCATCATCATCATTTCAGCCTTAAGACGTCCACTGCTAAACATAGGCCTCCCCCAATGACTTTCATTGGGGGGGATTGCCAATACTCGCCACGCTTGGCAGGCGGGTTGGCGAGCGCAGTTTTTTATAAGATTTCGCACGCAGACGCTGCTGCCCGTCTCGTGCTACAGGAATTAGTCGCCTCTTAAGACACGCCTCCTGTTGGCGGTGGAGAAGTGTATTCTTTAAGGCTGTCCCAACACGGCACGGAACAAGTAGTAACTAGTATCAAATATATCACATATTTAGGGATGAATCAAACAAATTATCAGACTTGGTACTCTCTCACACAAAGACTTGTGTGAGAGTACCAATATAATGTAATACATTTGAAAGACCACAAAGCACCGTCTGTTATTTATTCATTCATAAAGTTATTTATGTTGGGTGAGGGCCGTCTTTATCATATTCGGCTTTATAATGGGCCATGGCCACCAAAACACGATATTATATCACGATTTATCGATACCGATAGATATAGCCGCCGTGTTGAATCGCCGTGCCCGTGACGTCACAAATTATGATCGCTGCTTCGATAAAAATTCAACATGGCGGCTATATCTACCATATAAAAAAAGACAGTTGGTGCCGATAAATCGCTATATCATATCGTGTTTTGGTGGTCATGCCAGGGGGGCTGGGCACATTAGGATAATAAAATTGGCGGCGCTAGGTAGCGCGATATCTTCATAAAATATAGCTAAGATCCACCTCTGTAATATCAGATTTAAAACAAAAAAAAACTACATAGAATAGAATAGAAAACATATATTTGATACACACGAATAAAAAAATAAAAAACAACATTATCACAATGCAGGATATCTGGTGTGTCAAAAAGGTTCCCGCTCAGCATTTGTCGTGACAGTCACAGACTTATCACGACGCTGGCGGATAAGTCTGTGACTGTCACGACAAATGACGCACCAATGATCAAGTAAAACTACGTCTGGGACGTGCAGCGAGTGAAGCAGCGGTTTAACGGACCACCAGAAAGTCCCAAAACCCTTCATCGGACCCCGAGCCCTTGGGAGCACAGAATCGGTCGAAGAAACCCGGACCCACCGATGGGCCGACACACCGCCGCGCATAAACACGGTACCAGACAATACCAAATAATTAAAAACAATAACATATAAAGATTATGACTTTATTGATTACATCAAAATCGGTCCATTCTTTTGGGAGCTAAGATGCCACAGACAGATACACAGATACACACGTTAAACTTATAACACCCCCCTTTTTGTCGGGGTTAAAAAAGTCTTGTTAAACAAGATTATGGCAAATTTACTTAGGTAATACGAGTCTTGTGTTTTGCAGTAGTCGTAGCACGTTATTAGGTATTCTGTGGCAGTAGGTAGATAGTATGACGTTTTAAGTTTATTTTGCTTGCCGATTCAACTTTTTTGAATTGCTAAAAATAGTCTACATTTACATATTATGTCCCATTTGTTTTTGTTTCGATTGGCGAAGGCGAGTCTCGGAGAAGCGATCCATTGAGTTTACGACTACCTGGGAAGTAGGGTCGTTCATTTGTTAGTTCGTTTTATAGCAATGTTTCCACGAAGAAGTTTAATAAATAAGTTAAATCCTACGAGTGTTTGGAGGATTTTATACGGCATTAGGTGCGTATTTGGAGTAATTTATTGTTTTTATTAAATTAAATGTGTTACGAGTATATAGGGTGAAATTTTATTAGTGTAAATAATCATGATAACAAAAAACTTTGCTCATGAAACTAACTACTTACTTATATGGTATTCTCAACTTTATATTGTCAATGTACCCACGTTTCCCGCCCGCGTTCATGTTATGGAATATACAAATAGTTTTGGTAGTACTAATATGTATTCTGTGGTGGTACAGACAACAGCAGGTCAACCTACCCAAATAATTAAAGGTCATAGAATTGATTTTCAACTTTAAGTCCAACATGTAGAGATCAATATCAATTGAGAACATTTGACATTTTGTGGTAGGTTGACGTGCTGTTGTCCTACACTAACTTTAAGTCGAGATAGGTAACTTAGTTTATTGGGAAAAAAAAATGTTCATGTATCATGAGTAGGAATTTTTTGAGGTAAATCAGAATCAGTTATCTTTCTACGTAAAAATCAAATCGCTTTATTTTTATTTTAACTTTAATTTTTAATTAATCTGCGTTTAAAAATAGAATAAATACAAACTAAATACCGTACCATACATACAAATTAATTAATACACTAATCAAAATCACCTTTTACAATGGTTCCCAGTTGGTCTCACAGAGTACATGAACCTCTCGGCCCAGCAAACAACACCGGCTTTAATAAGTTAAAATGAGAAAATTAATTTATTATTTTAGCCATAGGACGCCCATTGCTGAACAGGGCCTCTCTCAAATTTGACTTATCATCAGGGGGATTGCCTATACTCGCCACCCTTGGCAGGCGAGTTTTTTTATAAGATTTCGCACTAAACTAAGAAGCTGCTGCGTGTCTCGTTTTATATAAATCTGTCGCCTTTTACGACACGCCTGCTGTTGGCACACGGCACAACGCAATCTAGGAAAATTAATGAAGTATTTTCATTGTTTTTATTTTTCAGGTTTAAGTCACAAAACAATGACCCAATCTTGTACGGAGATGAGGCGTCTCCACCAGTGAGGTTCGTCATGATGACAGCTTCTTTGTTACAAGTCGAATTGAATTTCCGAAAGATCGATTTGTTTGAGGGTGAAAATAAATCAGAATTCTTTACCAAGGTAGGTTGAAATGATTAAAAAAGTCACTAATATGTTCTAACTTGGCATTACTTCAATCCGTCAACAACTACTACATTCAGACCATACCCTTTGCCTCTACTAGCGCCATATTGGAGGGTTTTGGAACTGTTATATTACTGCTTCAGCTGGACACTTTTTCAACTTTCCGCCCGTAAGAGATAGTACTCCTTACCTTCCTCCACCCTTCATAATCATCACTAAAAGGTCAAGCAAGAACCACGGCTTAAAGCATTTCACCGCACCCCTTAGCCTGGCCTTCATTATGAAAAACATGTTTCAGATCAACCCTCTACAAAAAGTGCCAGCACTAGACACAGGAGCAGATGTGATATGCGACAGCCACGCCATAGCTCTATACCTCTGCCGTAGAGCTAAAAGCCAGCATCTCTACCCAGAGGATTTGTTGTTGAGGGCTCGAGTGGAGCAGATGCTGTTTTTCAACTCGTCCCTTCTATTTCCAGCTGACAGCCTCATTTTTGTAAGTATGTACGTCTGTATAGTATGTACAAAAGATTGCCACTAAGGATAGCTTATCTGAAATCTTTTAGATAAAAATTAATATGACTCAAAACGGGGGGAGGGGGACTTGTTAAAAATGTGTAAATTGTGGATACAGTCGAGCCCATGAAGGTCTCCAGTGCCATTTTTTCTTGGGCCATTTTGTATAATCTATATAAACAGGGTGACCAGAAAAGTGACGTCTAAAATTTTTTTTTAGGTGCCTCGTGTTGAGAGGTATCTGAATCTGAAATATCCAAATCACTCCTATGTATGTAGTACGATTTTTCGTAGTTTTCAAGTTACGATTTTTTTATTATTTTTTGCAAAATTGGTCGCAATTTTATGAAAAATTTCTAAAATAAAGCAGGTTTCTTCGTTTTTTTTTTTTTCTTGCAGCTAAATCTCTATGAACGGTGCATTTATGCATAAAATAAACAGCCTCATAACTTTAATGGAAGTTACTACAAAAAATTTCAACTTAAAATTAAAAATCTTAACTGATAATTTCTTAGTTTCGAAGAAGCTTCAGAGATTGCGCTAGACTCTAAGCTTTCCTAATAATAATTAAAAAAGTAGTAACTTCATAGGCTATTTAAAAAAAATCGTAACTCAAAAATAATTTTATTAAAAAAAATAAAACCGACTTCAAAACACTGAAATGCTAAAAATAATCCTAACACTTAAGTACCTAATCAGTTACTTTTGGAGTCGGTGCCAGCCGATGAGAGATTCAATGTTTTTGTTTGCACCGACTCCAAAAGTAACTGATTAGGTACTTAAGTGTTAGGATTATTTTTAGCATTTCAGTGTTTTGAAGTCGGTTTTATTTTTTTTAATAAAATTATTTATTTAATCTATTTTTAGTGATAAATCCTAATCTAACTGCTGAACACCGATTTCATCCCCTATTTTCCTACCCTTAGGGGTGATTTTTATTTTGCAAACTTTTATCATATTATCTTTGAAGTATAAGCTATTCAATAAAACAAAAATCATCAAAATCGGCTCATATTTGTCGAAGATAGGTAACAAGAACCACAACCAAAATATTATCTGGGTATATATTTGTTGATTTTCTCAAAAAGTTCTGAATCAATTTCGATAAAATTTATATGGGACCACCTCTGAAGTATGATCTACCAAACAAAAAAAGAATCATTAAAATCGATTCATAATTGGCGGAGTAATCGCGTAACAAATATACAAAAAAAAAAAAAAAAAAAACACAGTCGAATTGAGAACCTCCTCCTTTTTTGAAGTCGGTTGAAAACTACGAAAAATCGTAGAACATACAATATATGGGTGATTCAGATACTTCTCAACACGAGGCATTTATTTTTTGGACGTCACTTTTCTGGCCACCCTGTTTAAGATAGATTACCTACACTTAACCTAAAAATACAATTACAATGTCGTATGTTTCCTATCTGTTACAAGCCTACCTACTTGTTTAACTTGTTATTATTTATTTCAGACTGAATATTTTTCTGGCAAAACATTGGACAGCAAAAATATTGATCATTGGCATAGACTAGTGGATCAATTGGAGGGGCGGTTGAAACGTCATTCTGGGCTAGCCGGTGATAAGGTGAGAAACATAGTTAATGCAAAGTAAAATATTAAAACAGTTAAAAATTAATACAAAAATTTCAACCCTGACATTATTACCTACTTGCTAGACTTAATTTGTAAATTATTGTTTACTTTTCGTAGGTGCTAAGCTGACATAACTAATTATTATTTCTTAAAAATCTATGAATTAAATAGTTTAGTGTTTAATCTTTTAATATATTAAAATGTTCCACCTTTATACCATGTTTTATAGCAAATAAAGAATTGATTATTATTATTTAAAAAATGCAAAATAAATTACAAAATGTGTCTCATATCGCCGTCCAAACACCGCGACATAGAGCCCAGAAGGCTGGCCGTATTTCCACGCTGTACCGAATTATTTATTTATTTATTTAAACGTTATTGCACGATTTAAAAAAAAACGTACAAAAAGTGGACTTAATGCCATGAGGCATTCTCTACCAGTCAACCATTAGGATTAGGCTAAACAGATATTTTTGTGGGTGGTGCGTTAAAGGCGATACAAATCCAAACATAATTCATTACTTATAGCCAAACTGATACGTTGGCCTAGAAATGCGCCAGCCTTCTGATCGCCTGTGCAGTCAATCAGCCGCTTGGCTAACTGATAAACTGGCTCTACAGCCGATGACATAGGTTTTAATCAGCTTTATACAATATTATTTTATGTCAAACGGATCATAACGTATCCGTAAATCGTGATTTAGCGAAAAAAATTCCATCGTTTAAAGCAGCTGACGCTTTACGTGATCTGACTGATTCTTATGAAGTCACGACACTAATGATCTAGCTAAGTGTTTTTCGAAAACGCGAATTGAACCTTGCGTTTTCAAGAAACTGCCTTTTAATAAATAATAATTGATCGAATGAAGAATTCACTACATTTAATAACGAACGGGTAACGAATTCTGAAGTCTGAAATAACAACAACCCTCTATTATAGTTAATATGTCCGTGAACTTAGCAGAACATTGTCTGGCAGATCAACAAAAAACACGAGTTCCCTTCGCATGATGAGTTCTGTAGTTCCTAATAATTTATGGGAATAATTCTGGCGATTTAACAAGAAAAAAAGTCAATCGACCAAATGCTCTGCTAACTTCCCGTAGCGGAGCATTATCAGTAAAATAACAAACTTAAGCATTATTGTTCACGCGTCGTCGAGTCGGTCGAAACGGTCGAGTCGCACCGTAATGGCTTCGAAATGTGTCAAGTGTAACAACTGCAATATAGTAGTATGTGAATTATTAGCGTTCGTACAAAATAAAATAGAAATAATGAATGAAGAAGACTTAGTGCGCATGTGTACGTCATGTTTCTCTCCGGAAGACATAGATGCAGCCAAGAGCCTATTTTTTGAATCCATCCCTAAAAGAAAATCCAAAATGGTGAGGAAAGGAAGCGGTAAATCAAAGCGAGATTTGTTTGACGTAATCACAGCACTTAAGGAAATCGACCCAGAACTGATTCCTATTTTCGTTGCTAAAGATCTGCAGAAATTACCACCAGTAACGTTTGACCATATAGACGCTACAAAATTACTCAAAGATATCTTAGTGTTGCAAAAGGATTTACAAACCATTAAAAACACATATGTCACAGATGATCAACTGGATGCACTGAAAAAAGAACTTACAAATCTCAAACAAACGTCCATAGTTATGTTAATAATTTTTCGACGGATCACATAAGTCGAAAAAGAGGAGGTGGTTTAATGGACAGTTATTTTTTAAACAGCGGTCCGATCGGCCTACCGCACACTCCGCAAGAAGTGACTGATGCGCATGCGCATGATAGCGAGATTGCAACTAACATAGAAATCCCCCGCAGCGGGCGTGCGTCCCTGTCACCCGATAACGGAACACCTATACGCATCTCTTTTCCACAACAGCAAGTGAGCTCTAAGACAGGCAACGCAACGGAGCCGGTTTGTACTATCGAGACGCGTACGAGTCAACCTACTGTGACGTCACGAGTTGGTGTGTGGTCCAAGTTAAACACGGCGGATGTCGAGAAGGCACAGGATGGGCTGAGTGAAAATCTAAATCGTAGTATGAAAAATAAGAAAGACGAATGGATTACTGTTACAAGGAAATGTAACAAAGAAAAGAACAGATTTTTAAGTGTTAAAGGAAAAGCATCGTGTAGCGGTAACTTTAAGGCAGCAGACATGAAGATACCGTTGTTTATAAATTATGTTGATAAAAATACCACAGAAGAAGATATAATTCAATACATTGCTCAAAAAACACAATGCAGTGTGACGATGAAAAAAATCAATACGAAACGTGAAAGGGGATACAATGCCTACAAAGTACTTGTACCACAACCCAAACTGGATTTGTTTCTAAATGAAGAGTTTTGGCCTGAAGGTATAACGTTCAGGCGTTTTGTTTACATTCAAAGATACGAAGAGAAAAACGGTAGAAACAAATAAAGTTTATCTAATGGATAGTAACAACACACTAGGAGTAAAATTCTATAGTTTTAGAATTAAGTTGTAATTTAAGTGTTCTTAGGCCTAAGATTAGTATACAAACACACCAGAAAAATAAAGTTGTGTGGAATAGTAGGGACGCGAATCAAATAGAGTTATATACTAAGTATTGTTTCAATCACTTAAGAGATATAGACTTTCCATGTGAATTCAGAGATTGTAGTGATTATTTGTGTGACAGTATAGATCATAAAAACACTCTGGATCAAATGTATGCATCAATTGTTGATATTTTACAAAAGGCTGCAGCTCTTAGCAATAATGATAAAAATAATAGCAATAAGTGTTATAAAAAACCCTACATTATAGGATGGAATAAATATGTTAGTTCCTATCATAGGGAGGCCCGACTTAGTTTTTTAGAATGGGTCAGCCAAGGTAAGCCTAATGATGGACCTGTTTTCAACAGGATGCTAGAAACTAAGAAAAAGTTTAAATTCAAGCTTAAATGGATTCAAACGAACCATGAACAGATCAAGATGGATATCCTGGCCACTCATCATTCCAATAAAAAGTTCTCTAATTTTTGGAAAGAAACCAAAAAAGCCAGTCCCAGGTCGGGCCTACCTGTGAGTGTGGAGGGTGTGACAGAGCCAGGTGATATAGCGGAGTTGTTTAGGTCGCACTTTGAAGTTAGGTCACCTCTGGGGCCTGCAGTGGGGAAACCCACAGAAGTTAGCAGCACAGAGAAAAAAGCGCATGTTCGTTTCACGGTTAAGGAGGTAAAGGCTGCCATAAAGGGGATGTCACGCGGTAGATCCCCGGGGCATGACTTTCTCAGTGTGGAACACCTGAAGTACGGAAGCGTACATTTGCCTAGAGTGCTCACTCTGTTTTTCAATCTTTGTGTTGGGCACTCCTACTTGCCACCGGAGATGATGAAGACCATTGTTGTCCCGATAGTGAAGAATAGGATGGGCGATGTCTCGAGCATCAAGAACTATCGCCCTATATCCCTGGCCACAATAGTAGCAAAAGTGTTGGACAGTCTGCTTGAGAAGCAACTAAGTAAGCACCTCAAATTACACGATGCTCAATTTGGGTTTAGAGAAGGATTATCGACTGAAGTTGCCACACTATGTCTCAAGCATACTGTCAAATACTATACTTCGCGGAAAACTCCAGTTTATGCTTGCTTCCTCGATTTGTCCAAGGCTTTCGATCTGGTATCGTATGATAGATTGTGGAGCAAACTGCAGGAAGAAACTGATCTTCCAGGTGATATCATTAGTTTGTTTCAATACTGGTACAATAATCAGGATAATTGTGTACGTTGGGCGGGCTCTGTGTCGGGTGTGTACAGGTTGGAGTGCGGGGTAAGGCAGGGGGGATTGACCTCGCCGAGTCTTTTCAATCTGTATATGAACCGATTGATCGTTGAGCTCAGCAATGCCAATATCGGGTGCTCCGTGGAGGGAAAGAGTTTTAACAACGTCAGTTACGCTGATGATATGGTGTTGCTGTGTCCATCGATCAGCGCTCTCCGAAAGTTAGTCCATATTTGTGAGCGATATGCGGAGGCCCAGGGTCTTCGATATAATGCGAGAGTGAGTTGCTGGTTTTCAAAGCGGGAAAAAAATGTTATCATACTGTTCCAAACGTAATACTGAACGGCACTCCTCTAAATAGGGTCACTAAATTTAAGTACCTGGGGCACTGGGTCACTGAGTCCTTAGAGGACAATACTGATATTGAGCGGGAACGTAGGGCACTGGCAGTTCGGGGCAATATGCTGGCCCGCAGGTTCTCGAGGTGTACAGACAATGTAAAGGTAACACTGTTCCAATCATACTGTCAAAATTTTTACACTTGTAGCTTGTGGGTCGACTACAGCCAAAGGGCTCTCAGCTCTCTGCGAGTTTTATACAATAATATATTTAGGATGCTGTTGCGGCTGCCGCGATTCTGTAGCGCATCAGGAATGTTTGCGGATGCAGGCATAGATGGGTTTGCAGCCATCTTACGCAAAAGAACTGCGTCTCTGATGGGCAGACTTCGTGGCAGCGGTAACGGCCTCCTCACGGTCATTGCTGGTCGGGTCCAGGGTTCATTTTTTGAACACTGGACTAAATTACATGTAAACCCTAAACCTAGTGCATATTTATAATTACTAACATTAGTTAATAAGTTATCTTTGTGATACTAACCCATATGGATGTAATTTCTGAAATAAAATTATTATTATTATTATTATTATTATGTCTCTAACAAACAAGGTAAACAGTTCTTGATACAAATCACAGTTCTGGCATATTTCACCCTAAAATTTACAATGGAAAAGTAAAAAAAGAGTTATCAACCGACTTCAAAAAGAAGGAGGTTCTCAATTCGTCGGTATCTTTTTTTTTTTTTTTTTTTTTTTTATGTATGTTCAGCGATCATTCGTTACTGCGTTGACCGATTTCGATAATTATTTTTTTGTTTGAAAGGTAATACTTTCAGAATGGTCCCATATAAATTTGGTTAAATTCTGATTATGGGATCTATAAGAAAATCATCAAACATTGCATAAACTCCGTACCACGCCAACTGATTTTAGTATCTATCTTACCTATATCTCTGACAAATGTGGACCGATTTTGATGATTCTTTTTTTAATGAATAGCTTATACTTCAAAGATACTATAATAAAACATTTTTGGAAAAAAATTCACCCCTAAGGGTGGAAAAATAGGAAATGAAATCGGTATTCAGCAGTTAAATTATGTTTGCACTCGTAAGATTTGTTTTGATTAGGATTTATCACGAAAATGGATAAAATAAGTTAATTTTATAAAAAAAATAAAAACCGACTTCAAAAAACTAAAACGCTAAAAATAATCTTAACACTTAAGTACCTAATCAGTTACTTTTGGAGTCGGTGCCAGTCGATGAGAGATTCTATGTTTCGTTTGCACCGACTCCAAAAGTAACTGATTAGGTACTTAAGTGTTAAGATTATTTTTAGCGTTTTAGTTTTTTGAAGTCGGTTTTTATAATTTTAACAAACAAGAAGGTAAGTAAAAGTACAGTATGAAACCATAACAATTAGATAACGAAGGAAGGAGATACCGAATAAACCCATAACAATTAGATAAAGATCTAGAACTACTCCGCAGCTCACGTAGCAAAGTTGACCTAGAACTCGCACTTAGACCCCAGCAGAGCTTAGGTGAAAACTTGAAAAAAGAAAGTTTTTCCTTTTTTTTTCTATCAAGTGCAAAAATTCAGAAAGCCAGAACTCCCCCATTCTAGAATGTGGAGTAGTTCTAGATCTCCTTCGTTATCTAATTGTTATGGGTTTATACTGTATTTTTACTTACCTTTTTGCTTTTTGAAAATAACTCTTAGTTTATTTTTATAATTTTACTTTTCCATTGTACATTTTAGGGTGAAATATGCCAGAACTGTTATTATTTGTATCAAGAACTGTTTATCTTGTCTGTTAGAGTTATAATAATGCTTAAGTTTGTTATTTTACTGATAATGCTGCTACGGGAAGTTAGCAGAGCATTGGTCGATTGACTTTTTTTCTGGTTAAATCGCCAGAACTATTCTTACTTAAACTATCAGGAACTACAGAACTCATCTGCATGCGAAGGGAACTCGAGTTTTTTGTTGATCTGCCAGAAAATGTTCTGCTAAGTTCACCGACATCTCTATTATCGTGTAAATGTAAAAACGCCGTGTTTATGGAAACAATATAGTAGGAGAGCCGACTGCAAAATTTCGTGCCTACTTGATACCGCGATGAAACGTACAGTGGTTTCCCTTAAAAGACCGAATTTGATAGTCTGCCACGGTGGAACTTGCCCAAAGTATAAAAAAGAAAGCCATTTCCGGTGCGAAAAAGGGGGCGTTATTTAACCCATCTGATACTAAAATAATTGTTATGGCATCAATTAGAAATTTACTGGTAGATACAGAAAAGCGAAATCTGTCAGTATTTTTTTTTGCCGGAAGTGCTTTGCAGACGCTCTCAAAGGTGACCATCGGGACCAATAGCATGAAACTAATTCCAGTCGGTATGTTTGAACCCTCATTTCAGGAATAATCAGTCGGGCAAGGCTTTTTCTGCCGAAACACCTTGACAGACGTGATTATGTAAGCAACATCCGTGGAACTCGTATTTTAAAGGTCTGAAGAGACTTTGAGAAATTCTGGTGTCCCTCAGGGGAGTGTCTTGGGTCCTCTATTGTTCTTGCTGTTTATAAATGACTTGCCGAAATACATTTCGCATAAATGCATACTATTTGCCGATGACACAACGGTCCTAATCAAAGTAAAAAATAAGGACTTTGCGCAGCAAACTTTGAACAAGGCATTGATTGACATTATTGACTGGACGAACAAAAATAAATTATGTATAAATATTAATAAAACCAAATTAATGCAATTTAATTCATATAATACGAATCCATTACCGCTTGACAAAAAATATCAGAATGAAAAAGTAAGTGAAGAGTCTTTGTTTAAATTTTTAGGGTTTACATTGGACTCACACTTGAACTGGAAAGACCATGTTAACTCTGTTTGCCAAAAACTTAGTCGGTTCGTCTTTGCCCTCAAAAGAGTGCGTCAAACTATTTCGTTTGATGCGGCTTTAGCCGCATACCACGGTCATGTGTCGTCAGTCTTGGGCTATGGTTTGCGGCTCTGGGGAAACTCGGTAGATGTAGGCAGAGCTTTTAAAATGCAAAAGAGGTGCATCCGAGTGATAAATGCTGCTTGGTTTCAGGATAGTAGTAGACCTCTTTTCAACCGACTTCAAAAAAGGAGGAGGTTCTCAATTCGACTGTATGTTTTTTTTTTTTTTTTTTTTTGTATGTTTGTTACGCGATTACTCCGCCAATTATGAATCGATTTTAATGATTCTTTTTTTGTTTGGTAGATCATAGTTCAGAGGTGGTCCCATATCAATTTTATCGAAATTGATTTCGAACTTTTTGAGAAAATCAACAAATATATACCCAGATAATATTTTGGTTGTGGTTCTTGTTACCTATCTTCGACAAATATGAGCCGATTTTGATGATTTTTGTTTTATTGAATAGCTTATACTTCAAAGATAATACTATAAAAGTTTGCAAAATAAAAATCACCCTTAAGGGTAGGAAAATAGGGAATGAAATTGGTGTTCAGCAGTTAGATTAGGATTTATCACTAAAAATAGATGAAATAAGTAAATTTTATTAAAAAAAATAAAACCGACTTCAAAACACTAAAATGCTAAAAATAATCCTAACACTTAAGTACCTAATCAGTTACTTTTGGAGTCGGTGCAAACAAAAACATTCAATCTCTCATCGGCTGGCACCGACTCCAAAAGTAACTGATTAGGTACTTAAGTGTTAGGATTATTTTTAGCATTTTAGTGTTTTGAAGTCGGTTTTTTAAGAAATGTAATGTGCTCCCGCCTCCTTGCATGTATATTAGAGACGTTTGTATCTTTGTCAAAACTTATCCAGTCCACTTCAGAAAACGCAGCGATGTTATAACCCGTCAAAAAGAGCAAAATTTAAAAATCTGTTGTACCAACCTCGATGCTATAGGGATATATATAAGAGAAATGTTTATAATATGTCGATTGCAATATATAATAAATTACCCGAAAGACTGAAAGTGCTACAAGGAAATGTATTTAAGAAAATGTTAAATACTTAATTGGTTGTTGAATAATTGTTTTTATAGTCTAAATAAATATTTAGATTTTAATGAATAATTGTATAAATAATATGAAATCTTTAATTTAAATATTGTGACATTTTATTGTAATGTTATTAATATTTGCACGCCTGCATGTAGGCTGAATACATGGACAAAGTTAGTAAGTTCTGCATTATAAAATTGCATGTATAATGTATTCTTGCAAATAAACGATTGAATTTGAATTTGAATTTTAAATTGTACAGATTACGGATATTTTAATGACTGTAGTCTTATCAAAGTCAAAGTCAAAGTCAAAAATCGTTTATTTAATTTAGGACAGAAAATTGCCACTTATGAACGTCAATAATAACATTATTGGCCCATATGGGGCCAGAACATGTTCCATTTTTTGGGCCCTACTCGCGCTTCGAGACAAGACACAGACAATCTGCCAAGTGCTGAGAAGAAACGCCGGAACAAACTCAGTCACCTCTAGCTGCCACAAAAAAAATATAAAATAAAATTAGCAGGTAGGTACATCAGAGGGCCAATTCCCGTAATTTGGCAATAGTCGCAATTCGGTGTCGATCCGCTTCCAGTAAATTACGATCCCAAACGGTATTCTCGTAAACTCAAAAAATGCAATTATAGTTCGTAATGCGACTGAAAATGGAAGAAACCAAAATTAGATATTTTTTTGCTCTGTTTTTAGTCTTATTGGGATAGTTTTAATAATTTTACGTCAAATTGAAAGTTTACGAGAATACCGTTTGTGATAGTAATGTTACTGGGACCGGATCGACACCGGATTGCGACATTGTCAAATTACGGGAATTGGGCCTCTGATTAGTGCAGGCTGGACTGACCATACATTCTTGTCATCAAGATAGTCTTGAATTTTGACATGTGACCTAAATTTATTAATAGGACTTCGTCACTTGTACCTTACCTATCCTGTAACATCTTGCTATTCATGTGACGTGCAATAAAAATCTGAAGCTGAATCTAATATTGTAAGGTATATTATTTAAAAATATATACAATTTCCCAAGAAAGAATGACTTGTTTTGGCCAATTTGAAGTTTGTGACTACAATTTTGTTTTTGTTTCTTGTGTTATATAAATGAATATCACTTTTTTTTATAAAAAGATCAAAATTTTTGCGTACGTACATGATATTATCAAATATGTATTGAGAGGCCACAGTGAGTATGTTGATTTCTTCAAAGAAATCTCTCAGGGATTCGCGCGGACTAAGTTTGTAAATAGTACGAATGGCTCTTTTCTGTAAGATAAATATGGTATCGATGTCCGCAGCAGAACCCCACAAGAGAAGACCATAAGACAATACTATGAAAGTAACTAAAATTCACGAGCCTTGCCGTTACAACGTTAGTTAGATGTCTAATTTTTCTAACCGCAAATACCTCGCCCCTCAGGCGATTCCATCTTATCATAGAGCATGTGAAAGTGGTCTCGCCTGGCTCTGGTTACCGCTCTCTTAGCAGCGCGTTTTGCAGCCTTGTACGCATCGAGGTCTTCAGAAGATCTGGACGCTTGCCACTTAAGAGGCCTATCTTCACCCTAATCTCTCCCTGGACTGGGTCATCTACAACCAAGTCTCCTTGTCACATTTGCGACCGCCCTGAGAAAAGCCAAGCATCGCCTTTGCCGCACCAGTGACGGCTGCCTGAATCCTATCCCAGTATTTTTGGACTGGTTTGCCATCGCTACCGTCGTAACTACATTCGTAAAAACCTACATCTATTTCCTAAGAAAAGTCACATTCATAAACTTAATACCCGGAATAAAGACAAACTTGCCGTTCCAAATTTCAGACTGCATAAATCCCCTCCTTCTGAATCACGGCCACCATACCCAAAGCCACCATAAACACGCTCAAACTCCTCACACTTCTCACCCACATGACCATTCAGGTCGCCACCCAAAACAATCCCCTGCGACAGCGGGATATACCACTAAGCACTCCACCGAGTAGATCCCAGAACGCCCAGTTTCGCCACAACCGGCCTGTGGCGCGTAAGCACTTATCAAGTGGGTGACAACGCCTTCAACAAGCACCCCCACGACCATCAGCCGATCGCTGTAGCATTTCACTTCCAGAATGTCGTCCTGCAATCCTTCGGAGAGAACCACGGCCACCCCGCCCCATTTGCTCCAACAGGTGCACCCGTGTTGATCAGTTTGTAGCCATTCCCAATTATTGTATTATTGTGCTTATTGTATTGCATGTATAATAGTTAAAAAGTTCTGTATTAGGTAGTAAGTGATAGAAATATGTACATGTAAGTTTTTTTCACTACTCGTAGTAGTAGGTATAAAGAATTTCTGAGACAAAAGTGAACCAAACATGATCTCGATTTAAAGACAATCATGTACTGGGCTGCCGAATTTCAAATTAACTTTAAAATTCTTAATTACAGATCTTCATAACTTTTATAAGTACAGTAAAAAAAAAAGTCCGTAATCTGTACAATTCCAAAATACAGGTTCCACGGATTTTGCTTACATAATCTCGTCTGTCAAGGTGTTTCGGCAGAAAAAGCCTTGGCAGACATCTATTCCTGAAATGAGGGTTCATTCATACCTACCGACTGGAATTGTTTCATGCTGGTATCAGATGGATATATTTAGGGGTCCCGATGGTCACCTTTGAGGGCGTCTGCCAAGCACTTCCGGCAAAAAAAATACTGACAGATTTCGCTTTTCTGTATCTACCAGCAAATTTCTAATTGAGATGCCATAAATATTATTTTAGTATTAGATGGTTAAGTAATGCCCCCTTTTTCACACCGGAAATAGCTTTCTTTTTTATACTTTCGGCAAGTTCCGCTATTGTAGACTATTAAATTTGGAGTTAGCATCACTTTTAAGGGAAACCATTGTGCATTTCATCGCGGTATCAAGTCGGTACGAAATTTTGCGGTCGGCTCTCCAAATAATAATGAAAAGTTGAAATTACAAACAAGTTACGTAAACCGAGTAATGGTACAAAAGTTCTTGGCATGAGTCGACGGTCTATGATCTTAGCTACATTTCGGAGGCGAAGTATTCCACCAAGACCTAAAGTCTGGATATTCAGTTTTCCTCATCAGTTTGGGGTCATTCAGGGCCGCACACACCCCGCACGCGTTATTAGTTGGGTAGTGGTATGTGTAATGCTGTCTCCATCCGAAGAATTGGCGGTAGAGTTGAGGGTTCTCTATCAGCTTTACCATGAGTCTTGCTAAACGTTTCACAGGCGTGCATCGAGCGTCCAAATAGGAGCCTGGGGGTAAAAAACTGAAACAAAATTGACATTTAATTTAATCACAAAATATTAACTAACTAAACTATGGAGTTATAATTACAGAACAGTCAACGGTAGAATAGTATAAGTAATCAGACTGATGTGAAAAGGTGTTTCTCCTCCGCGATCTTAGATTAAATCTTTAATTTATAATTCTACCTACATAAATAAAGTATAAAGTTTAAACAGATTTATCAATCTGCAGGAGCAGGAGGTCTTACCTGGAATAATTTGCACCACCATAAACCACTGGGACCGTGTAGTGCCATAGCGCTCTCAACACCTTCTCTGTAACGTAATCTTCGGCGATAGAGTTCTCAAAAGCTAGATAAAAATGATAATCCTCCAACCTCTTATTGCAATCATCGTTCGAATAACATTTTAAAGATCCACAGGCACCATATATGTCTACTGTATGACCTCTTTTCAAGAGTTCTCTTTTTAACATTCTTACTACTGACTCTCTCTTGCTTTTAGTTTGACAGTTGGAAACCAACCACGCCACTGATCTAGTTTTATATTTAAGTCGGCGTAAGACGTCATCATCAAGATCTGTCATATTATCTTTCCAATACATATCTCTCTTTGGCCCCACCACATTTCCTGACATATCTCTTATTTGTATGTACGGAAACGGCACGTCAGAATTTAACTTATAACTTAGTGTCCAATTAAACAGACTGTCGTATTCAGAACTGGAAACTGGGTTATTACCTGCAGACTCTGTGTTCACGTAGATGTATTTTTGATTTAGTGACTTAATATCTTTACGAGAAAGATTATTTAACTCCCTTTTGTTGGAGAAATGAAATCTTCCGTTAATAGCTATAGCATCGAATTCAGATAGGTTACCATTGAAATAATTTCTGTCGGTTACTACAATGCAGTTCTGGTGTGAACAGTTTTTTTTGGTGAAAACGTCTTTTTGGGTTAAAATGAAGAAGGGATAATAGTCATAGTGATCCCAAAGCAATATATACTTGTAGGATACGTTCTTGATGTTTCTGTTATATCTGAAGAATGCACTTCCAATGTGAATGTGGAAGATTGGAGACAGTACTTGAAGGTTAGTAAAAATAATCCAAATGACGATAGCGAAAACGAAGAGTTTGGCTGACAATGTTAGTCTTAAACAACTGCGGAGGCCGGCGACGCATATTTTCATGGTGTCACAATTTAGGAATAATCTTCGCTGGCTTGTTTAGTCTCACGGCGATATTTACATCGAAAGCTGCATTTTAAGCAGAAAGCAAGCCGCTTTACCCATTGGTACTAAACCAATGGTCCTTTGAAACGTGATTTCATTCGAAGAAACGGAAATCTCATTTACTGGAATTCAAGATGGTGGACATTTTCCAAAATGGCGGCTGCATAATTTTAAAAAAGTTATAGGATCAAATCGTATTGACAACTTTCTTTAAAAAAAAAAGTTGGCTGCTGAATATTTTTAAAAATGTGTAATTTTTTGCATTCTAGCGAAAATAACAACTAAATATGGGTCACATATTTTTTATTTAAATAAAACCTGATAATATTATCTACAAAATTAATAAAAATACTTGACAATCCATTAAGTAGTTTTTGAACTATACATATTACAAATGAAGCGAATGGTTTTGAAAGCCTTCATTGCACATGATGTGATGCATTGTACAATCAAAACGGCTGCACCGATTTTAGTGATTGGGGTCTCAATCAGTTTGTATTGTACTTTTACACTTATAATAAAAAAATACCATTCATTAAAATAAAGATGGTGGCCAAATATATTAAAAATGTGTTTATTTGTTTCGGTCACAACTTACTAAAATGTCATTCTGAATCAACGTTTTCAGTATTTGTAACATACTATGTGGTTTTTAAAAAAAATTTCAAATTCCTACCTACTATAGTTTTTGAGATAGGCCCCTGTAACAAAAAGACATCTTTGATAGCACCCACTTCTTTCTTTTCTTTTTCATTATTTTAAAACGTATAGAAACAGAAATAAATATTTAAACATAAAATGTCTTGACGGAACTATTCCCATTCGGAGTGGCCAGACGCCATCTTCAGCTTCTTTAGGGGGCTACAGACATATTTATTATTATTTAAAATGTAACTTGTTTTTCCGCTTATTCGTACTTCACTTTACCTTCTTTATTCTAAGGTAAAATAAATGAGAACTTTTTCAGTTTCTGGGGCAAGCCTTCATAAATGACTTTGAAGCTTCAAGCTCCTAAGGTGGTGACATATCTTGGCAATCAATTGACTTACTCAAACTACACATGCTTCGCGATTTTTGGAAAAACAATAGGAACGCATGCGAAAGAAGCTTAGCTCGAGCACGGATGATGGGCTGATTCTTATGCATCCAGTGGCTGCTACACACGCTAAGCGTTGTAGACTCTGAAGTATTTAGTTGTTATTTTTACTAAAATGAGAATAATAATTTAAAAAATATACAATGTTTTAAATACTTGGCAGCCATCTTTAATTTATTAAATGTTTTTTTTTATTAGAAGTGGCAATACAACTGATTGACACCTCAATCACTAAAATCGGTGCAGCCGTTTTGACTGTACGATGCATCACGTACGTGCAATGAAGGCTTTAAAAACCAAGCGCTTCATTTGTATACGTTGTTAGGTGTTCAAATTGATAGCGCGCTTACCTGGACGACGCAAATTTCGGAGGTCAGCAGAAAAATGTTTGCAGCGGCGGCCTCAATTAATAGATTACGCAATTTCTTACCAATACCTACTAAAATTGCGCTTGTACAGGCCCTACTTTTTCCTATTCTTGATTATGCAGATTGTTGCTACCCAGATCTTAACGAATGTCTCCTAAGCAAGCTCGAGCGCCTTCAGAATTTCTGCATATTCGTATCATCTATGGTCTACGTAAGTACGACCATGTCTCGGAATACCGAGCTTTGCTAGAATGGCTTCCTATACGACGTCGGCGTGAGTATCATATGATTTCCTTTTTATTTTCTATATTATTCAATCCAAAGTCACCGCCATATCTAAAGGAGCGCTTTAAATTTTTGCAGTCTGCCCTGGGTCACGAAATGCGGTCTTCCAATAATCTCCGACTCACCTCTCCCCTAAATTCTTCACACACCTATCCATCCGCCTGTGGAACTCCTTACCAATGTCTATTCGGCAGTCTGAAACACTACAATTTATCAAAACTAGACTTAAAACATATCTCCTTGGACTTTAGTTTTCTCTTATGTTTTTCTTTGATTTACTTCTTTCTTTACTTTTCCTAACACTTTTGGTATCAAAATCCATATTCATATTAATAGGGTTATTAATTAGTGTAAGTACTTATATGTATTTATATTATTTATGATCATTATTTATAACAATGTGTAAGTATGTATATTATTTTATTTTTTAGTATCTATGTAATAAATATATAATATATTATGTAATATATTAAATACAAAATTACTTTAAACTCTTCACCGCCTCCCCTCATAAAGTTTTTTTTTCCAACTTTCCTCTACCTGAAGGTTGTCTGGAAGAGATCGCTCTTAGCGATAAGACCGCCTAAATTGTACCATTCTAAATTTATTGTTTCTCTGTACTATTTTTTTTTGTGTGGTGTGCAATAAAGAGTATTTATCTATCTATCTATCTATCTATCTACGTATAGTTCAAAAACTACTTGACGGATTGTCAAGCATTTTTTTTATTTTGTAGATAATAGTTATTATCAGGTTTTATTTAAATAAAAAATATGTGACCCATATCATAGGATATTTAGTTGTTATTTTCACTAGAATGCAAAAATTATTCAGAAATTACACATTTTTAAAATATTTAGCCGCCATCTTTAATTTATAAATAGTTTATTTTTATTTTGATTATAGGTGTCAATACGAATTGATTGACACCCCAATCACTAAAATCAGAGCACACGTTCTGATTCTATAATTTTTTTAAATTATGCAGCCGCCATTTTGGAAAATGTCCGCTATCTTGAATTCCAGTGGATGAAATTTCCGTTTCCTCGAATGAAATCATTTGTATTGGTCCGTGTACCACTGTGTTAAGCGGCTTGCTTTCTGCATAAAATGCAGTTTCATTTTGATAAGACCTGTACAGAACCGGTACCGGAATGTGATACTTTTTAAGGCTTTTTGTCAGTTGTTTTATGCTTCAACCTGTGGGCACAGAATACCTAATAGTACTACCGTCTGTGGGTCAGCTATATCCTGGTAACAACCTGGGCCCTGCGCGTGCAGTGCAATAACGCATTTAGGGTGATGTTGGGGCTGCCGCCGTACTGCAGTTCGTCAGGCATGTTCGCGGATACTCACACTAGTCACACAGTGGCTTCCATGCCATCCTCCGTAAAAAACGCCTCGATACAAGCCGTGTTCGTGGGAGGTCCAATAGTATTCTGCGAGTAGATTGCTCATTAGGTTCAGCTACACGTCGTAACCTAATTGCGTTATATAATTTGTGGATTTACTATGAAAAACTGTTTCTGACATAAACGCTTTGCAGTTGAATTTATTTTTATTTTGGCACTACTCACTTAATACGTCCTAAAAACTTCAAAATTACTAAACTTTAATTTAACGATCACTATTATAGTACTGGCATATACGAGTATATTGTTTAGTAGAAAAAATACTCGTATGTGTACACAATCTGTAACGGACGCGCGTATGACAATCTTTACTCGATACAGAGGCCCAATTCTCGTAATTTGACAATAGCCGCAATCCGCTGTCGATCCCACTAACAATACTTAAAAAATAACTTCACAATCACTGTCTTTAAGAAAATTTCGGCTTATTTAACCGCAAGACGGCGAAAAGTTAAGCCAATCGCAATAGAGCAGATGCCGCCATCTTTTTTGCGGAAGACACAGTGTCTCGCACCAAAAAAATATGGGACAAAACTATCCAAAACTTTACCAGACAGAAGGAAGTTGCAAAGCTTCGTAATATAGATAACAATGTTCTGCCGGCGTGACTAGCGGTAACACTGACCAAATCTTTAAGATGTTGAGGAGTGATACTGTCGAGGCCGCCAGCAGAAACAGTCGGAAAATAGAGAATGGCAGTGAGAGTTTCGCTGTCTTCAATGACGAGAGTCGTGAGGAGGGAACAGAATTGGGGACAGGATTAAGACGTAAGGGGTGCTTACAACCAGGGCTCTCAAGAGTTTCCTGATTAGGGAGGAGGGTGTCATCTAAAAAAAAGGCATTTTTAGGTTCCCATACATAACTTTGTTCTCCACCGTACGTATGGAGTATACAGGGTGGTCCAGGCCAGATGGATTTTTTTTTTTTTTTGGGTAGTCGGCTTAGGGACCTATTTGTACCCGCCAGAAAAAAATCGCTTGTCAGCCGCTTACAAGATACATATGTATTTTTTTTTAAAAATATCACCACTTTTAATGTTTTAATAATTTTTTATTTACTTTTAAAATGAAAAAATCTATTTTTTTTTTATTTTAGGTGCTTACTTAGACATTGCACTCTCTCAGAAAAAAAATTCAGACTGATTTGCAAATTTGAAGTGCATTTAATTACATATCAATGCAAGAATAATTACTTACCTTGAAATCGACAGATTTTTCGTAAACTCCAATTAAGAATTAAAAAAGCGGTTCAAAGCACTCATGTTTTTTTTAATTGTAGCAACTTATGCTTTTTCAATTGCCAAAAAAAATTTCTTAATTTAACCATTTAGAAAATTAAGAAATATTTTTTTAAAACGATGCAGAGCTTTTATTCAAGCCAACGGTGGGCATTTTGAACATTTGCTATACTCTTTAAGTGAAAGAATTAATATTTTTTTTTTTTTGGAAATTAATGTTATTTATTTTTCTTCCTAGTTCGATTTTTGAAAAAAACGTAACTTTTTTTTGGTTCGTTAACATGAGATTTCATTTTTTGGGCAATTGAAAGAGCATAAGTTGCTACAGTTTTTAAAAAAAACATGAGTGTTTTGAACCGCTTTTTTAATTTTTAATAGGAGTTTACGAAAAATCTGACGATTTCAAGGAAAGTAATTATTCTTGCATTGATATGAAATTAAATGCACTTCAAATTTGCAGATCAGTCTGAATTTTTTTTCTGAGAGAGTGCGATGTCTAAGTAAGCACCTAAAATAAAAAAATAATATAATTTTTCATTTTAAAAGTAAATAAAAAATTATTAAAACATTAAAAGTGGTGATAATTCTAAAATATAACTATCTGTGATTTTGGACCTGGCAGCTTCTTTTAATTGATTATTTGTGGCATTTGTAGCCTTGCTCGTTATCACCTTGTTAGCTTCAACAAGATCAATAAGCAAGCCCACTTCATCCTTGGTTAAAGGTACACCTTTTGTCTGAAAACAAAACGAATATTATATACAGTCTTATCCTAAATATGATGAAAGAAATATTAATTGTTCCGAGGTTTAGTTTGCACTGTAATTTACTCAATATTATTTAAAAAGTCTCAATCAACTTGAATAGGAACGTATAAAATAATGCCTGGTTATACTTACAGTGCTCATTTTATGTGAAAATTAAACAGAATTCACAAAATAAACTTGGTTTTATTAACAAATAAACCGGTTGGCGTTTCACGTTGAATTGATTGAAGTAACTGACACTTGACTACGTTTCGTTTTTCCTTTTTTGCGCGCCAAATATTTGGTCGCTAACTTATTATCAATAAAACAAATAACTCTAATTCAAAAAACTTATTTTAGCATAAAATATTACGTATGCTTTTATTTGATCAATTTGTATGGTTTTACGAAAAAGGTTAATGAAAAAAGAAATGATTTTAAAGGTGTACATTTTTGTAGCTCTTGTAGTAACGAAACGTATGGGAGGGTTGGATAGCTCCGTTTCCGATGTCGATAGATAGATAGACGTTATCGCCACTTGTGGGACGTAAAGTAAGGATAGATAGAAGTCTACTATTAATCGTCGATAACAAGATATCGCTTACTGAGGATGGGTTATTGGGAACGGCCGTAAGCCGACTACGACTACTGTATATTGTGGCGGTTCTGAAGAACAAATTGTGGACGGTGAACGGGGTATGGGTTATAAATGGTATTATCTTTAACATAAAGTTAGAAAAAGTAAAATAAGTTTTGCCAATGGAATTTGTATTAAGAAGCGATTTGTCGTGTCTCTTCGCCTAGCGTACTCACCACATCATAGCGGTATTTCATGTATGGGAGATAACAACGGAGTGCTTTTTTTAAATTTTATGGACGGACCTATCGCTGAGTGCCTTTGAGGAAGACATTCTTCAGCTTAACCCGGGCAGTTGTGGCGTGCGTTGAAGGCGCACAGCCTAGGTCTGCCCCGCTAGCGGTCGCCGCGACCCGGCCGAGTGTGAGGCTTCGCGTAGTGAAGCCTCAGACTCGTACGTGTCGAGCCCCATACTAGCAGGCGTGATCGGGTCAATGTGGAGTGCAAAAGGCACCCTACCAAGCGGCGAACCCGCTAGTAGGCTCGGACCTCGGCTTGGGCCGTCGTCCGTAGGGTGGGCAAGGGAAAAACGGCCAGGCACATGTCTGTGTCGGCCGAAATGAAAGACGGGACCTCGCACCCTTCGGCGGGTGCGGTGATGCGAACTACGATGTTGTGCAGTACTTGAAGTGCTTAAGGCGGTGTTGGCTGTTGTTCTACAGTACGCGGTGTAGGAATCGTCAGGGTCGTCCAGAACGTGCCGAGGCCGACGGAGTCGGGCAGCGACATCCTACTGGGGCGTGTACGTGGCGGCTTTGACTATAAGCGGATTGGAGTGGTTTTTTGCCTTATCAAAGAAGCGCTTAGACGCTTCTTTCATATATTGGGCTACTGAGGGCATGTCGAAATCTCTATGAAGATTCTTGCGGCGTACGAACCACGGTTGACCCGAGGCTCTAAGCAAGAAATTATTTTGGAAACTTTGCATTCTCTTAAGGCCGTTAGAAGAAGCGTGAGCAAACGCCGGACTGGCGTATGTCATCACGGGGCGGATGCAAGTTTTGTAAATTGTCAACTTATTCCTAAGCGACATTTTACTCTTGCTACCGACAAGGTGGTATAGTCGGTGGGCATAGAACTTCGCTCGCTTAAGAACGCGCGTAATGTGGGGTACAAACGATAACCGTTGGTCAAGAGAGACACTTAGATATTTGACCTCCTTCACCCAAGGGATCGGTCGGCCAAATAAGGTGACGTTAAAACGGATTTTTTTGCAGCGGGGTTGTTTGGAAGGCCGCGATACGAAGCGACCTCGAATAAAGTACACGGCTGCACTTTTCTCGGGGTTCACCTCCACACGCCACTTCCTGAACCACTCACCGAGAGCATCAGCGGCGCGCTGTAGCGCTATCGTGATGTAACGACGGCCATGTCGTGAGCGATAGAGAGCGGTATCATCCGCGAATAGGGCTAACTTCGCGTCCAGCGTCTTGGGTATGTCGTTGACATAGATCGAAAAGAGTAACGGCGATAATACCGCTCCCTGCGGGACGCCGGCGCGGACGGGGCGGGGGGACGAGAGGGTGCCATCGACGCGGTAGCGGAAAGTACGATTCGATAAGAAGTCTCGCAAGATGAGTACGAGCCTATCTGGCACACCGAGTTGGTATAGCTTGTAAATCAAGCCATTGTGCCAGACTTTATCGAACGCATTCGCCACATCGAAGAATAGCACTCCCGTCTCTAAAGAGTGGGTTCTGTTGAGTCCGTCCAGAATGTGTTCCGTTAAGCGGTGCACCTGGTGGACGCAAGAGTGAGTGGCTCTGAAGCCAAACTGCTCATTAATTAAAAGATTATTAGAGAAAATATAATCTTTTAGTCGGGAAACTAATACACGTTCGTATAACTTGCCCATGGTCTTTAGGAGACTGATGGGCCTGTAACTGGTGGGGTCTGACCGGTTTTTGCCCGGTTTAGGGATGCCTATGACCTCTGCCTCCTTCCACGCAGCGGGAAAGATACAGTGCGCCATGGCGGTGTTGATGATAGACACCAACAGACAGAGAAGCTGTGCGGGGAGGGCGCGTAAAACTCTGGTAGAGATACGGTCTGGGCCGGGGGCCTTGTTGGGATGGAACCCTTTGATTATCGCCTGTACCTCGTCCACATTAGTAGGGGAGAGAGGGGGGGCGGTGGGTGGGAGTGACGAGCGGTGATCGACCTCGGCGTCCACCGTATGGAGGTGTACGGGGTCTACGGGGAGAGTACTAGGGGAGCACTGCGCCTCGAAACTGTCAGCCATACATTCGGCTTTATCGTCGTCGTCAAACGCTAAGGATTGATCGGGACGAGTCAGGGGGGGCATAGACGCTGTTTCATCCGACTTAAACAACGGAGTGCGCGAGCTGCGCGCCGGTTATATTAACGTCCTCCGCGCGAGAGGCACAGATAGGCCGTCTCGCTCTACAAATCCGCGACACACGTGCGAGGGCCAAGACCTCTCGCTCGCTGTGTCAGCATTTTACAAAACTTTCTTGCTAGTTTCCTATTGGTCATAATTTGTACAGTTTGATTCGTTAGTTATATTTTTAGCCAGTAAGATTTTACCAGATTTTTGTATATACATATAGTTAAGTAACTTTACCTAATAAATCAATACAAACCTGGACTTCGAGTATTACTCAATTCCTGAAGAACACCACCACAACACATGAATGCCAATAATTGATTCCTAAATAGTTCTAAATAGTGCCCCAAAGGAAATAAGTAGTTCCCTTAAACTTACGAAATTATAGACATAGTTTTGTGAGTACGCTAGGAGGAGGGTTCGCTCAGCGTACTCACCTCTCGTCGCGCAAACCGAATAAGCTGTAGATACAATTTATATCTCAATAAATAGTGTTTGAAATAGTTCCCCCTAAAAGTGAAATTTTTGTTTGATTATTGGCATAGAAGGTTGTCAAATTTAAAGGTAAACATCTATCAGGAACCAGGGTAGATACTCCAAATGAAAGATTTAACTTCAGCACAACATAATTTAAATTTTTACACCTATCAACTCGCAGAGACTGGGGTAACTGACTGTTCAATTCGATGGGTACACTTAGACTGACTTATATTCGTCGTCGACTCCTTTGATCAAAGCTACCCCCACTTAAAATACAAAACGACAAGCATCGTTTTATTACTAACGGAAATATCTTATATTACACTTTACTAAAAGTACTTTTAATATTTTACAATACTTATTATTATTCATCTGAACAAAGGATAATATTATTATATTATTAGCGATAAGACCGCCTAAATTGTGCGTCTTTCTGTAATAATCATGTGTAATTTACTTGTATGGTGTGCAATAAAGAGTATATATCTATCTATCTATCTATCTATCTATTATTGGGAAATACTACATTACAGACAAATACTTATGACTTAACATAGTATGAATTCTAACACATCTACATACGTTTCCTCTTAATACAGTCGAGTTACAATAATTAACTCAGGATACGTACTAACGTTTAGTTTCTTCGCTCCTAGACTAGAATATCATTATTATCCTTACCTTCCTAAATTATCATAAACTATCTTTAAAAACTCCGTAATTTGGCTCTTAAGCCAAATGATATCTCGTTTTCTCGTGCATAATTTAAAAAATGGCTACGCAAACAAAACTCGTAAAAAAAATCCATAAGATAATAAATACACCTTAACTACCGACCTTACAAACTGACCTGTATTGCATAGAAAATACAGATCAGTATTGTTTAATAAAACAAACTAATTCGGCCTAGTTAAGATAGACGGCGCTTCTTCTCGACCGATTGATGCGATCTTTAAGAAATTGACCTACAGCAAAAGAAATACAGATAAGTATCATGTGACAGCAAGCAGTCGGTACCTATTTCTGCTGCATACTCGTGTCCGGTCGGTAAAACGACTTGCTTCAATTGCCAGAAGATTGTATTTGTTTTTTTACTTCGTTTGCTCGTTTGAAGCCAGCTTCAAACCTCAAAAAAGATTTTCGGTGATGAGTAATAATTACTACTTTGGTGATGTGATGCTACTTATTTGTTTATGTGACCATTTTTAAACAACCAAGTACAGTGCCCGGCGGTAAATATTGCACATCGACCTTTGGAAAAAGACAATCGGCTTATTTCGGCTTCGTATAGCGTTATCTGTGTCGCACACTACCATGAAGTTTGTTGACACTACATAGAGTTGGTAAAACCCTAACTTATATTCTTCTTCTTCTCGAGTCAATGGCAATTAAACTCTTAAGCTTATATTAATAGGTTACCTATGAATATGGTTATTGCCGTTATGCAGTACTGGCCATTTCAAATCAAAATAATTTTTGTTTGACTAAGAATTTTAATTTCAAATTAATTTTATTTTAAAAACATGGAATTATTTTTTCAAAAATAGTCATTTCTTTATTGATTAATGTTACATTTTCGTCGCGTTGCAATCTTTTTCGTCATCATGGATACGTTAAAAATTCGAGTAGTTATGGAATATGGCACAAGCGGCACGCAACATCAACGACGTTTACGGAGCTAACACTACAAACCAACGCACCACCTGTTATCGGTTTGCTCGCTTCCGTTCTGGAAATTTCGACCTGAAAAATGAACCTCGCGGTCGTCCGAAGACTTTGGTCGACAATGACGAATTAAAGGCGATTGTGGAAGCTGATGATACACAATCTACGGCTGAATTAGCAGCAGTTTTTGACGTTAGCGTCAAAACAATATTGGTCCATTTGCGTCAATTGGCAAGGTAAAAAAGCTTGACAAATGGGTGCCCCACGAACTCAATGATCGCCAGCGCGAAACACGCGTCGAGACGTGCCTTGCACTGCTCAACAGACACACAAATGAAGGAATTTTTAACCGCAATCCTGGTTCAGCACCTAAACAATGCCCTAAACGAAAACTTACCCCTAGAAAAGTGATGTTCACTGTTTGGTGGTCTAGCGCCGGTATGATTCATCACAGCTTCTTACCAAACGGGGTGAGCGTTACTGCAGATGTGTACTGTGAAGAACTGAACACAATGATGGAGAAGCTGGCACATGTCTAACCAGCATTGGTCAATCGCTCGTCTCCGCTGCTCCTGCACGACAACGCGCGACCTCATACTGCACAGCAGACGGTCTCCAAGTTGCAAGAGCTGGGGTTGAAAGCTCTCCGTCATCCGCCCTACTCACCAGACCTTGCGCCTACAGACTACAACTTTTTCCAGAATTTGGATAACTTCATGGCGGGAAAAAAATTCAATACCCGAGAGGCAGTACAAAATGCCTTTGAAGAATTGTTTGCCTCCCGTCCAGCTGATTTCTTTAAGAAGGGCATCAATAAACTGCCACTGCGTTGGCAAAGATGCATTGATTGCATGGGCGATTACTTCGATTAATACAAATAAAAAATACATGAAAAAAAATTGTTTAATTTTTTTCTTACAAAACGGCAATTTCATAGGTAAAGACCTAATATTTATTTTGTTTATATTATTATTAATTTCGTTGATATACTGTTATTTTTACAGCTCTATATAGTTCACGCAGGAATCAAAACATAACAACAATGCAGTACTTAGTTCTGAATTCAAATTCTGATAAACGATATTTTTTTCTGTCCTTTGGGCATTATTTATACACTATTTTTGATGTATGAATTATAATCATAGCTTGTATAGTTTTCCCACACGAGAGGTGAGTACGCTTAGCAAACCCTCCTCCTAGCGTACTCACCAAACTATGGCTATAATTTCGGAATTTCAAGGGAACTATTTATTTCCTTTGGGCACTATTTAGAACTATTTAGGAATCAATTATTAGCATTCATGAAATACCGCTACGGTGTGGTGAGTACGTTAGGCGAAGAGACACGATTTGTCAATGTGTTAGAGAGCGATTTGGCAAGTGAAGTCCTCGGCCCTCTTGGAATCCCATTGACCACTGGTATAGAGTTATGGAGGTGAGTGATTAGAGATTCGAATGACGAATGGGAGGAAGTAGAATGCAAACTTGGTTGGGTGGGCAGAGGGAGTGAAGAATTATGATTGGTGTTGCTGTGGCATCTCGAGACGTGGATGTCTATAAACCCTTTTACCTTTATAAAACCGTTTCATGTTACAAATTTGACAACGAAAAAACTCCGGCTGTGGGCCCTCGGGTCTAAAATTGCACTCATAAAACTTATTAATTAAAAATAACACTCAAAAATCATACACTGTAATATTTTTAACACAAATTGACTAATGACACTGCACCGCGTGACATCTTCATTTTTTTTTTTAAAGTTCAAGTTGTAGTACCTACCTAAGTAGGTATAACGTAGTTTCACTAATTAATCAGTGGTAGTACCTACTTAAAAATTCCATAATATTTTAGAGAACTCTGTGAAGTTCAATAACATAGCGTACAGGATAACCAACATATATGATGGAGGAAAAAAAACATTGTTAACACTAGATTGGCACAAGGCCACATTAACACTAAGCCTCAAGTCTGGTCAACCAAGCATCCATTTACAATTATTTTAGACAGAAAAACCAACGATAAATATCGTTGAGAAAGACGCACAAAAAAAGGCTAAGTTCAAATTGGACTGGCGCACCAAGGGTTTAATACAAACTTGTAGATTTGTAAATAATTAGTAGTGTTGAATATTTTTACGGCGTTTTCAGTTTATGATGTAGCTACAAATTTCATGATTCTAAGTCATTGGGAAGTACCCCACGATAATACCAAATCAGTGCCTATGGCATAAAAAGACGTATCTTTTAACTGCGTTAGAATTATTTTTTACAGCTTCGCAGGATTGTAGGCCTAAGTAACTCTACTTCTTCTTCATCTATACCTACGGTCAATCCCGGTTGCGTCCAAAGACATTGCTTTGGAGCCTAGGGTCCGCTTTCCTTAATTTACTTCTCCACTTCGCGCGGTCTTGAGCGTCTCTAGTTGTGCGATCATTGGCACGCATGTCAGCCCTCACGACGTCAAGCCAGCATTTCTTGGGTCTACCCCTTTTGCCAGGACCTAGCAGTGGCGACATGGCCAGACATTTGTTTCCTACGTAGGCCTAAGTAACTATTTGATATTAATTTAAACTTGATGCTTTCACACGTTCACGACAGACAGACAAATGGACCAAAAAGTGATCCAATAAGAGTATATTTACCACTTACTTAATTACCACACAGAGGTACGGAACGGAACACTAAAAAGTAACGAAGACTTGATTTTTTGATTATTTACCTAATTAAGTTTGTCAGTTCTAAAGTAATTTTTTAAAAAAAGTGAGTATTACAAAGACACGACCGCAGGATTTAGAATTACAATTGATCAAGTCTGTGGATTATTCTAATTCGTCAAGCGGTTTTAACCGCTCGTTTATGTTCTCATTCGTCAAATAATAATTTTGTTCTGCCCCCCTAGCATGACCACCAAAATACGATATGATATGATAAAGCAATATATCGACACTAACTATTAAAATATGACAGATGTAATTTGTAATTTTGTATTTTGAATTTTTATCAAAACAACGATCATATTAAGTGACTTTACTGGCACGGCGATTCCACATGGCGGCTATATCTGTCATATTTTTACAGTTGGTGTCGATATATCACTATATCATATCGTGTTTTGTCGCTCATGCTAGGAAGGCTGATTTGTCAAAGCATTTAATGGCTTTGTTTGGGCAAGTCTTAATACTAATTCGTCAAGTCTATGATAAGTTCTGTTTCGTGCATTGTTTTTTTATTTATTACACAATATTCCTGCTGGCTCTATTATTTTTTGCGAACTCAAATCGGAGTCTTTAGCCAAGTACCCATTTTAAAATAAGTAGTGTTGTAACGACACTAACTTCGCACTGCGTCGATGTCACTCTGGGACCTCGGCACTAATTTGACGTAAGCGGGACATGTCAGCGGGAACGCATACAAATTTGATATGTAACATGTAATCATTGTATGTGGCAGTTACATTAAATAAATTTCAAGTGCCCGCCCTCTTTCTCATTTCTCCCAGAGGGAGCCGACAGAAATGTCGAATCGCCTTCGCAATCAAAATTCAAGTTCAAGTTTGGAATTGGATGATGCATGTGTCATTTTGGGGCAGCCTGCATTAAAATATTGAATGACTTATTTTATTGTGGCTGTTTACTATGAATCAGTGAACAGTATTACAACGGCGTAATCATCTCATAAATAAAAAGACAAGTCCCGACTCACTTATTCATTCACTGACTGACTCATCAACGCCCAGCCCAAACCCTTGAATCTATAATGATGAAACTTTGCACAGAGTGTCCTATAATTACATAGACAAGGAATAAGAACGGATTCTTGGAAATATAACCTCTAAAGGGGTGAAAATGATGATTACAGTTTGTATGAAAGTTCGTCATTTCTGAAGTTAGAAAGATTTAAATTCGTAATAAAGCTACTCTTTGTAAATAAAAAATACTGTTTTCGGAGTTTTTGGGGAAATGCACCCCGAAGGGGGTGAAATTGAGTGGGAAAATTTGTATGGGGAAATATTTTTTTGTAATCTACGGACTTGAAATTTGGCACAAATACTCACTAACTAAAATAATAAATACCTGTTTCAGCATTTGTCAGCTTGCATCCCTTTAGAGTGTCAAGTGTGTATGTAAAATCTTCACCCAGCCCAAAATCCGGCTCAGGATAAATAGCTATAATTTGTGACATAAATGCTAATCAAAATGGCCTTCCCATATTAAAAAAAAATGAAATTCAACCCCCAATTAGGTAAAATATTGCACACCATACAAAGAACACAACAGTTTATGTTTTCAGAAAGATGTACAATTTAGTCATATAGCTAAAAGCGATCTCTTCCAGACAACCTTAGGGTAGAGAATAACTATAGAGATAGGAGAAAGTGGTTGAACTTAGAAACATAACATTGGAATTCATATTTTGGCTACTGTTTTAAACAATAATATGCGTGCGAAGCCGCGGGAAACAGCTAGTATTATACTATTACAAGTAGGTAATCATTGCGTGGACCTAATTATATTATATTTTTATTTTTATTAAACATTAATACCTACCGTCGCTTAAAATATGTTTTTCTGCGTGGCCCTATGTTATTTACATAATGCGTGGCCTTTAAGATGCCCTATCAATATAATAGGCTAGATTCCTGGGTCAAAAAAGATTATTCTATTTAGTCCGTCATTTACATTATCAAAAAATATTGTACCCATATTTTGTCTTTTGTCAATCAAACAAAAAATGACGAAGATAGAGCGCATCAAAGTGAGTACGTCACGCCTTGCTAAAAAGTGTCGCAAGGCGTCGTGACGTTACGTGGAACTATAACGGGCTATATCTTCATCATTTTTTGTTGGATCTAGAAAAGAAAAAATACTTACGTGTCCAATATTTTCTGCTTATCCAACTGACTAGGACCGCTAGGAAACTAGCCCATTGCGTAAGCATACAGAGAGATAAGCACCTAATTTAAATATTGTGACGAAATCATATAAATTTTGTTATTAATAGTGTGTTGGACTGATAAAAGTAACGACCGACACACTGATCAAGTAAAACTAGACCGACACTCCGCGTTTCGATCCGGAAATACCTACGCGACTAAAATCAGTTGAGTTTCACGCGCGCGAGCTGTTATCATCACGACGTCCACTGCTGAACATAGGCCTCCCCCAGTGACTTCCAGATTGGCCGGTTAAAAGCGGCCCGCATCCAGCGGCTTTACCAAGTCGTCTGTCCACCTTGTAGGTGGACGTCCTACGCTGCGCTTGCCGGTACGTGGCCTCCATTCCAGAACCTTTCTGCCCCATCGGCCGTCCGTTCTGCGAGCTGTTACGTACTTCTTTATTCGGACTTTATTCAGGATACTGAATAAGAAATATATAAGACACAGCAGACGATATTGCAAAAAAAACCGGCAAAGAAATTATGATCATGCTTCCCAATCCCAATAGTAACATTAGGCGAGGTGCAAAAAGGCTACCTTAACGTTATGTGAATGCATAATATTATGGAACTAGATATTTTTTTTATCAACCTGTATCATCTCACTGCTGGGCAAAGTTCTTCTCCAAAATAATCCACCGATCTCTGTCCAGCGGTAATCAATAATAATTACTTTTCAGTCCTTTTTTTCTTGTTGTTGGGGTTAACATTTTAAAATGTATTTACTTTTAGCCTCTTCGCCACTTGATATGTTTCGTAAAATAATAAAACACACTTTTGTATCCTCAAGCGGATATAGGGTATGCGAAACACCGAACGCGTGCGCATCCGACTACGGCTGGTGAGCGACTGCCGCGCTCCCTGCGCTTGCGCATTCACTAAAACATCAAATTATCGGTTTTTCAGATGATTATTGCTGTATAAGTTGGTTCAAGGTAAGAGATCATGAATACGGAATTATATATTTAAAATAAAAAAAAATGAATTTTAACATGATTTAAAGAAACAATAGATTACAATAGTTATTTGTTATGTAAGGCCGCAAAGTTGGTTTTTGGTGGTTGGTTCGGTATAGAATCCTGAGTGTAGCGGGGGTTTCAAAGGTACGAGATACAAAATAACTTTGCTGCCGAGTGAAAAACCTCACTACAGCGAGGAAAACGCTTGGTCCTAAAGAAACACTAAAGAAGGCAAAATAAATATAAAATGTAAAAAAAAAATACTAAAACGTATGGGCTTACCATTATTTAATTTAATTTCAGAATTTCAATAGGACATAATTCATTTATATGTCTTATGTAAGCGAAGATTTAATCTTTTACGCAATTTACTGGTTAATACAATTAAATTAGCGCAGGTATTAATTATTAATTAAGTACTTACGCGCATTTTTTACTCGAACTGCGAGTCCCGTAGATAGATAGATAAATAGATACTCTTTATTGCACACGATACAAGTGAATTACACATGAATACATAATTTTTACAGAAAGACGAACAATTTAGGCGGTCTTATCGCTAATAGTGATCTCATCCAGACAACCTTCAGATAGAGGACAACCATTAGAGAAAGGGGAAGGTTGTGCAGAGATCTTATAATTCTTAAACTTACCTGCTACAAATAGGATTGCAAAAATTTATGGCACAGACGTATAGGTACACAAAAATACATGCAATAACAAATAAATTAAAAATAAAATGAAATAAATATAAAACAATAGCTGTTGCCCGCGACTTCGTCTGCGTGGTCTTTAGGGGTATGAAAAATAGATGTTGGCCGATTCTCAGACCTACTCCTATTTCATGAGAATCGGTCAAGCCGTTTCGGAGGAGTACGGGAACGAACATTGTGACACGAGAATTTTATATAAAAGATAATATACATTCATACACTAAACATACATAATACTACTTGATTTATGCGAGCAGATGTCGAGACCAACAGTGACCAGTAATATTTTAAGATTTATGAAGGCAGTTTGTGTCAAGCCCCGTAAGATCACACACAAGTAAACGTCCTCCCAATTCCACAACATCACATCAAGTTACCGCTAAACAAGCTAAATACAAAGGCAATTCAGAGATCTCACATGGGACGTAATTACATTATTATAAACTACGCGTATTGGTCACTATCAAAAGCTCTAAAAACATTCGGAGGGCCCGGCCTTAGACAAGGCTTGTTGTTGCACGGCTACACGTCACGCGATGATCCGCGATGCCCACACATACTTTAAACAAATAAGCCTACCTTTATCTGCATTAAATAAATCCATTCATAACAATAATAGGTAGGTACTGTATACAGCCATGGCCGTCTTTCCCACTGGGCACTCTGGGCACAGGGCCCCGCGATCGATGGGTCCCCCTAGTTCTATTTATACAATAGTATCAAAGTCATAGGGGTCCCATTAAGCTATGTGCCCAGGGCCCCCAATAGGTTAAAGATGGCCCTGTATGTACCTATTCAACGCCAACAATCACTAATAATATGTGATTTTGAAATAATTATTGTCTGATTTCGTAAAGTTAATGATTGATTTTGATTTTTCGTTTAAGTACATTTCAACATTAGTTACAAAAATAAACAGCTTGACAGATATTTTATCTTTTAATTATTTATATTATTATTTTAGCATTTGAAGAACCAGGACTTTTTATTGACTTGACGAATTGGAACAAAAATAAGGCTTGGCTAACCGAAACAAAGTTAAGATTTGACTAATAAATGACTTTTGCATTGATTGGCAAATCAAAAACAAAGTGGGCGGTTATTAAAACACGCTTGACCAATCGAAACATTTTTCTTGTATTTGACAAGTTGCGTACTAAACTTGTCAAATTCAGCAGCATTTCTTGCCACAACGATTGCAGATGTAATCAGAGTTGCCACCCGTCCCGATTTTGTCGGGACCGTCCCGATTTCGAAGACATTGTCCCGCGTCCCGGCTACCTATCGATTTTGTCCCGATTTTTGACAATATGCGATAGGCTCAATCAATTCATTCACTCACTCAACTGTCAACTCAGTTACGCGCCACCGCGCCATCTGTCGCGCGCCGTATGTATAGCGTTGCGCGTCTTCGCCTCCTCCCGCGCGCGCATTCCATTAAGTAATCTGTGGCAGACACACACTTGGTTGTGCTTTGCGGCGAGTTTCTTTCTTCGTTGATAGTGAAAAAAATTCATTTGCTGAGTTGAAACTATACGAGTCTTGAAAAACATTATGTAAGTATCTGAGTTTACGTATTCTATTAATATTTTAAGTCAAGCGGTCAGTGTTTTATTGCAATTTTGTTGCATTGGTGATTTGGTGTGTATGTTGGGTTTGTGGCCGTTTGCGGCATTTTTCGCGCTTTGAGTAGATTCGATAGATTAATCTTTAGTTTCCTTTGGTTACAAAACATAATAGTTTTATGCTAACATTACTAACATTCACGATTGAAAAATTTGCAAAAGCATTAATTTTATAACCTAAATATTTTGTCTTTGACATTTTCACTTTTTTTTTTATTTAAAGCTTTGGGTACTGTTCCTGTCATTTTCATAGCATCGATTAGTGTTGCCATGCACTAAAACGATTGCTGGAATTGATTGATTGGATTGGATTGTGTTTACAATTAATATAACATTCTGACTTGAAATTTATAATACAGTATGATATGTATGAATGTGAATGTATGAATTTGCTGTTTCTGACTTAGTGTTAGTGACTTTAGTGTTTCTTTTTAGTGAGATTTCTTTAATTTATCATAAATACTTATCAATGTGATTTTGTTTTATACAATTTTGTGGTTGTATAATTAAGAAAATCCATTTTACTGTTAATATTACATGTAATATTAAAATATTTAAGAAAAAAATACTTTGTGCTAAGTTTCTTGCGGCGCATTCTTCTTAGCAAACATGGTCTTTCCGAAAGCGCTGGTAGATTAAAAAGACATGTAAAAGAGCCCTTGTCGGCCTACTTACAGAAAATAAATGATTTTGAAAATTTCACAGAAAATTATGAAAGTGTGTATGTGGTTGTGGGTGGATAAATGGGCGTTTTCAAGAAAACGTGTCAGCGTTAAGAAAGAAAAAAAAACAAAATTTAACTTTTCCACTACGCGACTAAAATTAACGTATAAAAATGTACCTATTTATAATTTTGGTGGCGTAGTGGAAACCATTTTTTCCTTAACGCTGGCACATTTATTCGAAAACGCCCAAATATGATAGGTAGGTCTCTTTTCATTTTTCATATCTAGGTACTTACGGGTGATTCAAAAATTTATTTGGCGGGATTTGGATATGGTTTGGTAGCATGGCATGGCATGACATTTTATTTCGCTTTCTTTCAGAAAATAAATTACTACAATGATGAGTGAGTCTGACGACGGCGACGATAGGGAAGTCGGGGAAACATCAAAGGATACACCCAAAAAAAAAGCAAAGCGGTTATGCAAATTTCGTGATGAATGGTTAAAAAGCAATTCATGGTTATCCAAGGCTAATTCAGTTTTTTGTGCACGATGCCAGATATGTAATAAAGATTTTTCCATAACTCACGGTGGATTAAGCGACATTAAACATCACGCAAATGGAAACGAACATAAAAAGAAGCAACTATCGACTACCAAATCTAACTTAATGACCACTTTCTTCTCAAAAACTAATTCAGCAGAAACTAATATGATAACTCTTGCTGAATTAACACAAACATTCCATTGTGTTAAACACAATTTATCATATTCATCCACAGACTGCGGTATGAAATTGCTTCCTCAGATATTACCCGATTCAACTATCGCAAAAAAAATTTCTTGTGGCAGGACAAAATCTGAAAGTTTAGTTAAAGAAGTACTCGGTCCTAAAGCTGAAGAAATTGCAGTCACAGCTCTCAAAACTTGTGGTCTTGATGAATCTCGTAAAGTTTATTTCAGTGTCGCTACGGATACGTCTAATAAAGGAAACCGTAAAATGTATCCTATTTGCATTCAACATTTTTCACGTGAAGACGGGTGTCAAACACGACTACTAGATTTTTTTGAATGTCCATTTGAAACAGCTGATGCTATAAGCGATGCGATTCTAAACACGCTTTCAAAATTTGATTTGGATGTAGCATGTGTTTCGGCATTTAGTGCAGATAACACAAATGCTAATTTTGGAAAAAATAGATCGGCGTTTACCTTGCTAAAGGATAAAAATCCAAATATTATGAAAGCAGGATGTCTAGCTCACGTTTTGAATAATACATTCAAGCATGCAATGAACAAATTAAACCTTGATGTGGAAACAGTTATATTGAAAATTTACAGCCATTTCTCATCTTCTGCGTTGAGGAGGGAGAGTTTAAAGGAATTTGTAACATTTGCGGAACTGGAATGGACTGAGATCAACAAACACGTAACAACAAGATGGATTTCATTGGGTACTGCAATACAAAAGATTTTGAAGGTTTATCCTGCCATCATTTCTTACTTTATATCCATAGGCAATGAATGTCCAAAAGCTTTAAAGACATTGCTTTGTATAACAACAGACGATGAGAGCGACGTAGAATCGTACATGTTCGGCAAGACGTTCTTGTACTTAAGTTTTTGTGCCAATATTTGCACAGTGTTTGAGAAGGCAAGTTTGGTGTTGCAAAATATGTCAACTAGTTCGACCCAACTATACAAAACTGTGGCAGATGTGGCAGAAAGCCTAAAGACAAGATTGAATGAAAAATTTTATGGATCCCATTTGCGTATTGCCCGGCACCGTGCAGAAAAAACAGTGTATGAACAATGTATATCGGATTTCAAGGAATTTTATGAAAATGCGCTGGATTATCTTCAAAACCGCTTTGATTTTGATGAATCGAATCCCCTAAAAAAATTGGAACCATTGTCGCTTGATGGGAATTTAAATTTTGTAGAACTTTGTGATGCTGCTTCAATTATGGGATTCGATTCTGAAGTAGGATTTTCTACGGACGAGTTATTTGAAGACTTCAGTATGGTGAAGAATATACTACCACAGATCGAGCAAAAGCAAAGCGTTGATCAAAAATGGGTCCAAGTATTTAAAGTCGCAAAGGAGCAAAAGTTGAACGCTTTATTTAGTGTTGTATCTCGTGCTTTGAGTATACCTCCTTCAAATGCATATGTTGAGCGCGTATTTTCACTAATGACCATGAAATGGTCTAATATCAGAAATCGTTGCTCAGTTGATTTAATAAAAGCGGAACTGCTAATTTCATTAAATATTAATATCTCTTGTTCAGACTTTATAACTAAATACAAAAATGACGCGGAATTATTAAAAGCGTCTCGTAGCAACAAAAAATACGTATGGAAAAAATAATTATATAAAATAGATACCCACATTATTATTATTAATAGTAAATTAGTTAATTAATTATTAAAAGAGGCTCGTTTAATAATTCTACGTCATTTTTGTATTAGTTATGCAATAAAAAATAATAAAAAAAGTAATAAAAACACAAAATAAAGTTTCATTTTCCTTAGACTCCGAACGTCTCTGGTGGATGCTCGATTTGTCCCGATTTTTTTTCCCCTAAAGGTGGCAACCCTGGATGTAATGCAAATCTCCAGAATGTGGTACGGCGTGGCAAAGACTTTTCTGCTTTTAGCCAGAGCCAGATTTTACTGCTCAAGGCCGTATACAGAAATCTACCAGCGCCTATCGCTTATAACCGGCCTGCGCGGGCAATCTGCGCAGGTAAGTAATAGGCGCCGAGTATCTTTACAATGCACAAAACCAGTACCGATAAGCGTCAAAAAACCTGTTGGAGACGTTCGGCTGCCTGCTTTCTTTCTGTATACGGATTTACCTATATGCATCGAGTAAGTGATTTTTCACTTACATTTAGTATGAAATGACAACTCCTGTCTACGCTCGCCCATACAAAAACAGCACAGATTTCAGCGATTCAACGCCCCGCCCGATCCGAAGGTCCCTATAATGCTGGCAGCATTGCCTTACTACAAGTCTTACAGGAAAAAATCTGAGAACTATACATTTGTAATTAAATTTTGTATTTAATTTGTAATTAGGCTGTGAGACTCGATCCCTGAACTTTATAATATACAGGGTTACATTGCAAAGGGGTGCCAAATTTAAAAAACAAGATCTAGGGAACAATATAAAGAAGCGTCTTAATCGTTATTATTTTAAATTATCGTATCGTAAAAAAAAACTAAAATATCCGAAAATAAAGTCAGTAAAGAGATTACGAAATCCGCGCGGTCATTCATTAGAGGACCTTACGCAGTGCGAATACGGTGCAATTTTTTCATGAATGAGTTAAATTATCCACGCATATGATTTTTAACAGCAGATAGGATTAATTAAATTTTTTTGTTCATTGCATAGTTCGATTAAGTTACTGATTCTTAAGCCACTCCTAAAAATTTGGCACCCTTTTGCAATGTAATCCTGTATATCTACCTACCTAAATTTGTACGGAACCCGCGGTGGGCGAGTCTAACTCGCACTTATCCAGATTTTTTTAAATGCAGATGATGCTGTGTGACCTGTGCTGTGCGCCTACTGTGAGTTCGTTGGAGCTGCTAGTACCGTTAACAAATCGACATGTCAAAGTGGCCGAGTGGTTGAAAAAACTTCAGGAACTACCTTGCTTCGAAATCAATTCACGAGGATTGAAACGCTTAGCTAGCTTTGCTGAAAAAATGAAATGTAACTAATAATTTGTAAAGTAAATGATGAATGCGCTGCAAAAACGCGTGCAGAAGTGAGGACATTATTATTACAGGAGTCCTGCAGAGCTACTCTCAAAATTTCGTTGTTGTTTGTAAACTATAAATACAATTATTTAGAAAAAAATAGATTTTTTCCTTATAGGTCTGCAAAGTGACATGTGACTCTGAAAAGTGAAAAATAAGAAGAGACAAAGGGTAAGGGTACCTATTGTATTATGGTCCTATTTGTACCGAGTATTTTAGATGTTAAAAAAAAACAACTGAAATAAGCCGTGTAAAACTTTATTGACAGTTGCCCATACAAATCTACAAACTACAAATCTATCTACTTATTTAATGAGCTCTAGCTGTACTGTATCCCGCGACTTCGTTCGCGTGGTCTTCAGTATAATCATAAAGCCGGTGATAGATGGCGACGGACGCGGCTGCGGACTCGTCTTGACATTGTGAGGTCAAGCGCTGCCATTGGTCTAGGTGGGATGTTGGGTACCGATGGCTGGATCGACCTCTTTGATATTATCTATGTTTTTTATACCTTTTTTATCTATTTTTGATACGTTTTTGTTTTACGTTTTTTTGAAGTTATTATTGTGACGTAAGGAGTAAAACAGACTTTTATTTCCTCTCCTTTCTACGTTCACAACAAGGATCGACCAATGGCAGCGTTTGACCTTACAATGTCAAGACGAGTCCGCAGCCGCGTCCGACACCAGTCATCGGCTTTAGGGCCAGTTTCACCACCTGCTGATAAGTTCCAAATAACTTATCTGGCACTTTTTTGACAGCTAATTGTATGGGCTATCTGTCAAAACAAGTGCCAGATAGGTTATCCGGAACTTATTAGCAAGTGATGAAACTGGCCCTTAAAAGTGCGCGCTCGCGCAAGTAAGCAAAAGCGTAAGAACGAAGTATAATGATAGAATGGGCTAGTTTCCTAAAAAAATCTAATTAGTCCATCAGTTGGATTAACAGAAAATATTGGACACGGATTTTTTCTTTTCTCAGTCAAACAAAAAAATGATGAAGATATAGCCCGTTAAAGTTCCGCGTAACGTCACGCCTTGCGACACTTTTTATCAAGGCGTGACGTCACGTGCTCACTTTGATGCGCTTTATCTTCGTCATTAATTTGATTGACAAAAGACAAAATATGGGTCCAATATTTTTTTATAATCTAACTGACGGATTAAATAGAATAATATTTTTTTGACCCAGGAAACTAGCATATTGATTTTGAAATACTATTTTCTGTATTATAAACTCGACTGAACCACTCCCTAAAACTTGTCTCATACTTTCTTTAGCACCTTGTGTAGTTAATGTTAAGTTTTACCGTAACAGGAAATTTAGGATATTCTATTCTAGGCAACCACCCACAGTCACACTGTAAATAAATTATTTAGCTGTGCCGGCGAACTTCGTACCGCCTGTTGATTTTTTTTTGTGATTTATTCTAATAAAACAAAGATCATAAAAATCGGTCCAGTCGTTTTTGACTTATATGGTGTAACTAACCCGACTTTGTTTTATAGATAGATGAAGATCAAAAACGTTACGAATATCGACTTGGGGACATCTAGTTCCAAGTTCCGTTATTAAATACTGCCTATAATAGCGCTAAAATGGCGAAAATCAAATAGGCACGAATTTCATTTGATGACAGCCAGTTAAAGCTACCGCGGCCGCATTTACCCTGGATGGGTAGATGGATACACAATGCTTTTTTTGTCTACCTAGTAGCACTAATGGACTTGGTTTAGATTGTATTTTTTTTTTATTTATAAAAAACTTTAAATGATTCTGAATCACAACTAAAAATACAGTAAATCAATACAGCCAGTCGTAGGTAAGCCTAGTTTAAGTGTGTATGAACGAAAGCATAATTAAAAATCATTGTTAAAAATTTTATTTTACTGAAATAACATTTCATGTCCCCCCTATATTTATTATTAACTAGCTGTTGCCCGCGACTTCGTTTGCGTGGTCCTATGTTTATTCTTATAGGAATCTCTGCGCACTATTCTTTTTCCTTCTTCTGACAATAATAAACACAATAAAAAAAATTGCGAAATCGTTCCATCCGTTCACGCGTGATGCGATGACCAAGGGAATTAGAGATTAATTTTTAAATTTAGAGATTTGTTACTAGAAACATAAAACTTCAAGTTTTGAATTATACCATACTAGCTTTTGCCCGCGAATTCGTCTGCCGGATAAAAAGTATCCTATGTGTTAATCTAGGTCTATCTGTTTGCCAATATTTCATCAAAATCTGTTCAGTAGTTTTTGCGTGAAAGGGTAACAAACATCCAGACATTCATAGATGCAAACTTTCTCATTTTTAAGATTAGTAAGAATTTATATCGAATGTCGTAACAAATCGTCAAAGTATCACAGGCTGCTGTGAACTTTGGCTGTAAGTTATTCACAGTAGTGTATAGTTACGAAAAATAGTTTTAGAAAATATTAAATTTTCTAAAACTATTTTTTGTAACTATAGGCCTTTTCGGTTATGGCATCAGGTCCCGGGGCCACTATAAACCTAACTAAGCCGTAGACTAAAGTATTTTAAAAATAATAGTAAATCAGAATTCGTTTATTTCTTTTGTTGGCTTATGTGAAAAAAATATCAAAACCAAACGAAGCACAATAATACAGATAACACGAAGAAAGTCCACAAATAACTGCAAAGGTAAAAAAGACGTCAAAAAGATAATCGCGGCGCAGGCATCGAGAAAGTGTTTTAACGAGAGAGTTTCGGGGGCACTGATTGGCTGTTGACAAATAAAACATCCCGGCCTACACGTAACCACCCACTTGGTCTTTTGATTACCTTGACGACATTTTAATTTTCCCAGGAACGTGTGCCGTGTGGAGACGGGCGACGGCCGTAAAGAATACACTTCGCCACCGCCAACAGGAGGCGTGTCGTAAAAGTTGACTTATTCCTGTAGCACGAGACGGGCAGCAGCGTCTTCGTGCAAAATCTTATAAAAAAACTACACTTGCCAACCCACCTGCCAAGCGTGGCGGGTATTGGCAATGCCGTTCGATGATAAGTCATTAGGGGAGGCCTTTGTTTAGCAGTGGACCTCCTATAGCTAAAATGATGATGATGATGAATTTTTGTGAGCCTTTTTTCTCCCCGAAAACCTTCTGGAATTTCACTCATTCGATTTTACTGTTATTAAAGTGTAAGGTGAAGGCCATTTAAAAATATAAATTTTTAAATGGCCTTCACCTATACCAGGCTTCCTATACTTTTGCCCATTCACTTTCTTTTACTAGTTGTGTTAAGATTTTTGCGTGTACAAAACAATTACCTACTCAGTTATTTTAATATTCTTTCTTTGTAGAAATATATTTTTAAAATCAAAATAAATCGTAAAGGACAGATATCTTATTTATTAAGATATTCTAAGGGTGTAAAGGACAGATGTCTTATTTATTAAGATAATCTAAGGGCGTACAGGACAATTCTTGAGACGATGACCTTTACATCCAAACTATCATTGTTATTAGTATGAAAACGTAACGTTGTATAGTTAATAGTAATACACGTACATTATACGCCCCGACAAATTGGGTTTACTGTTCTTTATTACCATGATAACTGTACTCAAAAAATCAAATCGTATTTACGTCCCAATTTCCATAATTAATTCTGTTTAGCGTATTAAACATGATGTGTCGTAAAGGCACTTTTTTTAGGAAATTCAATAAACAAAATGTACAGATCGATAGAGAATTAAATTCTGAGTTAAACTGTATACAAAATGTATTTTCGGCCATATTTTCCTTACGCCCTTTGAGCCAAGAGGTATCGATTTATTTCAGTGTGCCACTCTTTTCCAGAAAACTCGATTTTTTGATTAAGATTTAAACTTCCTTAGACAAAACATTTATGTTGTCTGTGGATCAGAATACAGTCTGTTGTACAAATGTCAAAAACTCTGTAGTCCATGACTGCTATTGATTGGTCGACGAGGAGATGTAAAAAATGGCTGCCTTGCCTTCTCCTACTCAGGTAGAATTAATGGGAATTAAATAGTAGTTACAGTGCGAAAATACTTTAAAATATCTCCCAAGTATTCATCATCTGAAGATCTACCATTTAGTACCTCGTTTGTGAGATCTAAACAGTGGTTTTATTTAAATATTCCTGGTTAAACTGTCGTACTCTGGTCCGATTGCGCTTCATTAAAAATATTAAAGTTTTTCATGTTTTAACGCATTATCAGTTTATATCAGCTACTTAATAGAAGTGTAGTGTTTGTCAGTGTCCGATATCATAGTCCAAATTAAGATATATCTGATAAATCTCGAGCTTTTTCTAAGAACATCGAATGTCAGGAACAGTGTTGAAATGTCACACCCATAGCAATTCAAAATACGTTTGGAAATTTTAATCTCAGTGAAATTTTGGTGACCAAAATGTGGATTGAACCGTTGCAGGTGGCAGGGAACCACAGTGCTATATACGAGGCATATTATCACCAAGTAAGTTGAATTTTACATCTAAGTAGACGTATACGGTCTCACTGACTGATTGCAAGTAGTAATTGATTTTATAAAAACGTTTAGGCCACATGCCGATGTTGCGTGAGATTGAGGAACTATATAAATCAATAATATGCGAATATTACTATGCACTGCACCACCTAATACTTAGTTTACATGCTGTAACCTAAGGCATTCCTCAATCAAAGTAACTTGTATTGCTTACCACTTCTGTGTGGGTACCTAGTTGAATAAAAATAGTCTTAATTTTTTTCTATTTTCTGAAAATTTAGCTTTTTTATTCTAGGGAATCATGTTGCATAAGCAATAAAGACATCTGTTTAACTATTAAATAAACTTGTTTTTTGTATGCTGCACCTTAGGCACCACCACCCAATTTTCCCTTTTTTTTTACTAGTATTTTTAAAATTTTACAGACACTGTTCTACCAAATTACTTTCATTGAATGCAAAATTAAGCTTTATATTAAATCGACTTAAGGCAAGCTACGTAGGAAACAAATGTCTGGCCATGCCGCCACTGCCAGATCCTGGCAAAAGGGGTAGACCCAAGAAATGTTGGCTTGACGTCGTAAGGGCTGACATGCATGCCAATGATCTTACAACTAGGGACGCTCAAGACTGTGCAAAGTGGAGGAGTAAATCAAGGAAAGCTTTGGATGCAACAGGGATTGACTGTATAGATGAAGAAGACTAAAATCAGACTTAATTTAGCGAAAGCAATGAAAGAAATGAGCATGGAATACTTAAATTTACCTATATTTTTTACAATCATCCTAAACCTAGGTCTTTAGTTCTAGAACAGTCAGCCCTAACTGGTAGAGAAAAAATAAAAATCTTCCTCAGAAGAAACAAAGGCTGTTGGTATCCCATCCAAGACTTGAAAAGCTAGGGTAGATTTCGTAGGTCACTTGACATGTTCTAATGCTGCCACACTAAATATGTGTGATCTGCAACTTTTATTTATTTATTAAGAAAACCAACTGTGTATACAATGTGTTCCTTTTGATTTTACATAAATTGAGGAGATAAGTTATCACCTCCTCTAGGAACGATATGTTGAAAAATTTATTCGAAATGATCTTTTTTTTTTGATTTCTTAAAATTATATTGAAATGCACTTGTTGTCTTATGACAAGTACCAACTTCAAATGTTTTTACGACTTATATTGACCATGGCATAAACCATAAATAAACTTAATTTATTTTTTGCATTCATAATAATGCTAGTTTATTATATCAAGGAAAATAATTTTCAACTGCCTCTGGTAGGATTCGAACTTACGACGATCCGGGCGACTGCTCTTCCAACTGAGCTATGGAGGACATAGTAATGTTGGCGAATTTATAGCTGTAATCAAGGGTTCGAATACCACCAGAGGCAGTTGAAATTTTTTTCCAAGTAAAATTATTTTCCTTGATATAATAAACTAGCATTATTGTGAATGCAAAAAAGTTTATATTCTATCATATTTAAAATCAAATACAGTTTGATGTCGATAAATCTCTGTTAATCTCTATATCATATTGTGTTTAGGTGGTCATGCTAGGTGGGTATTATTCTATGCTATGCTTTAATTTTTACATTGTTATGGCCCCTAGAGAGTGTACCTCAATTGTTTTAAAAAATACAGTTTTTGAGAGGTGTAACAAGTCTACTATTCTCCATTCAATCTCAAATTATTAATTTGCAGGTGGATCCCCAAGGTTCAGGGGCAATACAGGCCCTGGATGCGGCTCGGTTTCTCAAGAAGTCGTACCTCAGCGATGTGGTCCTTAGCAAGATCTGGGACCTGTCGGACCCCACAGGCAAGGGGTACCTTGATAAGGTAATTCAATGTATTACATTTAACAAATAAGAAATAGGTATTTTAATCTAGAACTATTTCTATGAAATTGTTTCAGTTTTTTTATGAGATGTTGAATTAAGTATGCCTCCTGGCAAAGACCGTTAAATCTCGTGTATTAAATGAATTCTATTTTAATCTGGGTGTAGCAATAGTGGGTTGTATTTAACTCATTCGATTTTTTTGTCTTGCCCTTGCCTCGCTGCCCTGATTTTTTTCTTTGTAAATCTCCTAAAGTATGGCAAGCTGCCATGATATTTTTTTTGTTAGTTCGCATATAAAACTGGTATTTACATAATAATATACAAAATTTCTATATTGAACCGTTCTATTTAAAAACATTCGATTTAGTTATTAAAACCCTCATGCTCATGCCAATGGGCAGGAAAAAATCTTCTATAAAATTTTCTTTAATATTAGATTTAGCCTCTCACACATGGCTAGTTTCAATTTATCTTTTAATCAAAGGCCTGACACAAAAACTAACTATGAATACAGAAAGTTTTCAAGATAAAAACATAAAGGCTCCCTGAAAGTTAAAATCTTAACTATAATCTAATACAGAATCACAAAAGCACCTTTTGTATGATTTTTAATCTGTGCAATAAAGTCTAAATAAAAGCAATCTGAAAAGAATCAACTAATCAAATTTTTAAGGAGTGGTACATAAAACTAACATCTGTAACAGAGACATTATTATACACCATAAAACTGACATACTGCTCCTAAATCTTGCATAATAAGTTCAGCCTGTCTAGTCCAGGTCAGTGAACCTGCCAGACGGTTCAGATGCACCCTGTACTAGTGTAGAATACTCTAGACACTAGACCAAGAGTCGCCTCACTATTTGCACATGCAGAAGGAACATATAGACCAAATAAGCGAATGCTCTTTCTACCTCTACTTTGTTAAAACCTCCGTGTGTAAACCTAGGCAAAGAAATACCGAGCATAAACCTTTCCATAGCATGCTGCGCAACCTTAAGCATTCTTATGAGACCCATAATGAAAGGCCAGGTTGCAGGAAGCCGCAGGATGCAGGCTGCTTCCATCTGTCCAATCTGGAATTCACTGGGGGAGGCCTATGTTCAGCAGTGGACGTCCTATGGCTGAAATGATGAATGATGATGAATTCCGTCGTACAATATAGCGGATTTTTGCGTAATTTTAACCGTTTACGCAGCGCACGCAAGAGAAGCTCTCTAAAGGATCATTTTTTCCCGTGTTTGCAACATGTTTTATTGATACACCGCTCCTGTTAGTCGTAGCGTAATAATATAGCATAAAACCTTTCTCAAAAATGGACTCTCCTCTCTCCTTCTTACGTCCAATCCCGGTTGCGTCAAAAGCGATTGCTTTGGAGCCCAGGGTCCTCTTTCCTTGATTTACTCCTCCACTTCGCGCGGTCTTGAGCGTCTCTAGTTGTGAGATCATTGGCACGCATGTCAGCCCTCGCGGCGTCCAGCCAGCATTTCTTGGGTCTACCCCATTTGCCGGGACCTGGCGGTGGCGGCATGGCCAGACATTTGTTTCCTACGTAGCTTGCCGGTTTCCGCATAACATGGCCGAACCAGCGTAGGCGTCAATGGACTATCCAACACAATAACAATTTTCAATTCGAACTCGTAGTTCCTGAGATTAGGGCGTTCAACCAAACAAACAAACTCTTCAGCTTTATAATTGGTGATGATGATGACGATGATGATAGATATGCAAATGTTAGCACAAACCTTTTTCGACTTTATAGGGTCAAACTCAACAGTCTTAACCCTAACAGCCAGCCAAAAAAAAAATTTCATGCATACATTCAACCCTAAAATTCGCAAGTAAAAAAAATATGCCCTCTGCATTACGACGCGTGGATACGTCTCTGTTCGTTGTTTGTCTAAACCAGTATTTTTCAACCTGTGGGTTGGTTTGGGTTGGATTGCGAGTTTGCGACCCCCTGGAGGGTTGCAAACTCGCAATTAATCAATAAAGTTTAAAAAATTGATTTATTAACAAAAGGATATAGTATGTAAAATAACGAAGTTCCCCTCAGATCCTATTATATATTCTGTCTGTTCTACAATATTTATGCTCGTAGATACAAAAAAAATACAATAAGCATAAAAAAAACAAATAATAAAAAATAAAAATGCGCAATAGTAACTAGCGTGATTACAATGCGCACACTGGCAACATATCAATCAATTTCAAAAGATAGATTTATTAACAAAAGGATATTATGCAGTATGTAAAATAACGAAGATCGTTCCTCTCAGCCAGTTTATCTGCAACATGAATACTTGTAGATCAAAATAAAAATAAAAATTTACAATTATCTTAAAAAAATCCAAATTCAAATTAATAGAAAAAAGAAAAAAAAACGAAACGCGCCATAGTAACTAGCGTAATTACAATGCGCACACTGGCAACATAGCTTTTCTATCTTGCTCGCATGATTAGAAAAGGGTCAGACGTTCATAATTTTTATGAATTTTTTAAAAAAGATTTTTATTTTAATTTTAAATGGAAATATATTTTTTTGTATGTATGGACACTATAGTATTATTGTTTTTCGGGTTAGTTAACATACTGTATAGAAATGTTGTATGGATTGTGAATATTCGTTGTAATTTAATAACGTAAGTACTTGTAAAAAGCAAAGGGTTTTTCTTGAAAAATTTGTTTCATACTATGGAGGGCGTATCATGAAAAAATTGGAAAAACACTGGTCTAAACCTAATTTTAATACAGTACAGTTTTCGTTCTCGTATTGTTACGATTGAATTGGGATTCTGAAAATTAAATTACGGAATTAGGGGAATTAGAATGAGAGAAAAAGGCGGTGGTATTTTATCAAAATGGAATTATATTACCTATATTATTATGATCAATTTGTTGCGCGTATATTTGTGGAATATTTTGTAGTAATATACCATTAAAAGATTGTGAAACTATGTTTTGTTTATTATGTATGTGTATTGGTACTTACAATATGAAAAGATGAATCAGTCAGTCATTCTTGTTGTTATCTTGGTGAGTGAGATACATAGTATATATTGGTAATGCTCGCTATCTCGATACGGGAGATGGATGATACGTAACACTGACTTACTGAGAAAACCATTTAAGAATTAGACGAGATTGTGTCATCTGTAGCTCAGATGGAAGAGCAATTGCTAAAGCGAAAGGGCGCGGGTTCGATTCCTATCTGCGGCAGACTGATCATAGATTGAGCAAGTCCGATAATTTGGTCATTTGGAGTGATTTCTCCTGTACTTACCTGTTTGGATCAAGTCACACATCTACGAGTATGTCATCTAAACTTGTGGGTTTCGGGTTTTATCGTCGAGCAGATAGTATTGATACCGAAAAATCCAGGTGTACATGCTGGGATTTAAACTCAACATAATCATCATCATTTTAGCCACAGGAAACTGCTAAAAAACCCATCCCCAGTGACTTCCAGATTGGCCAGTCGGAAGCAGCCTGCATCCAGCGGCTTCCTGCAGCCTTTACCAGGTCGTCTTCCCACCCTGTGGGTGGACGTCCTACGCTGCGCTTTCTGCCCTATCCGCCATCAGTTCTACGTACTATGTGTCCCGCCCACTGCCGTTGGGCTATGTCAGCGACTTTTGTTCATTTACTTCTCTTTTCCTCATTTCCTAATTCTGCTATAGAAAGGGCTCGTGCTATGCTCGCTGTTTCCTTGCGAGATCGAATCAGACTTTTTCTCTGGCGACTAGCCACGCCTAGAACCAGCTTAGCAAGGGCTCAGCAGTGCTGCCGCGGCCTTACTGCCGGCCCACAAGGTCAAAGGAATAAGCATTTGTCACTTGTTTATGTCAAATCAATAAGTTCGTGATTTACGACTGTAACTTATTAGTTACTAACCATTACTTTATAGGTATGGCATTTGGCCCATAACATGTTTTAAATTTGATATTTCGCATTCTCAATTAGCCGACAGGAGATGTGTCCATAAGAGGCGACTAATTCCTGAAGCACGAGACATAATATCAAAATCAGCGCTAGCCAACTCGCCTATCAAGTGTGGCGAGTCTCGGCAATTTCCCTCTAATGGTTGCAGGCCAACCGGCCAATCTGAAAGTCACTGGGGGAGGCCTATGTTCTGCAGTGAAAGTCCTATGGCTAAAATGATGATTCACAATTATGCTGAGGCAAAGGCAGAGGCAGCTGTTTTTTAAAAGTTAAATAACCGCCTTCACGTCTCTTTGACTGAAAAACATGTATTATTATTATTTTTAAATGGGCAACGCTTAAAAACGGTACATGCCTTATCTACATCTAATTAAGGAAAAAAGCGAACGTTAAGTTACTGAAAATGAAACCCAAGGTCGCGTGAAATCGAGTAGGTACTGAGACGCACGAAATTCATTAACTAAATACTGACGTTCTGCGGAGGATGCTTCTCGTATTTGATTACGGTAAATGCGGTGATACGTTATCAGTGCTCTCCGCGTGAATGCGCGATGAATGGCCGCGACGTGTTGTGATCTGTGGAAACTAAAGTTGTGTTGTGCCAGGTTATTGCTGCTTTAAATACTGACACAGGTCCTCAGAGTACCTAAAGAACATTAAATATACTGGAGGAAACGCAGAAGTGAGCAGTTATAATTGCCTTCTTACTGACTACATTTGCCCCGAACTGCATATAGCACAGTACCCGTACGTTTTTCAAAATATTGGACGAAGCTGACTCAAGGCGAAGAGTGAGCAGCAAACTTTGGTATCCTAGTGTAAACATAGAAATTATAATTTGAGTGAATAATATACATTGGTACCTCCTACTACGGTGTTAATTGGAGAAAGTAACTTGTGACACCCCTTTTTTAACCGACTTCAAAAAGGATGAGGTTCTCAAGTCGACTGTGTTTTTTTTTGTATGTATGTTACGCGATTATTCTACTAATTCCTATGCAGATTATTATGAATCGATTTTGATGATTCTTTTTTTTAGTTTGGTAGATAATTTATTTCAGAGTTAGTTAATGTTTTGGTTCGTGGTTCTTGTACCCTATCCCTCCCAACATCAACCAAACATCTTCGACAAACCTGAACCGATTTTAATGATTCTTTTTTTTATTTAATAGCTTATAATGCAAAGCTACTATACGAAAAATTTGCGGAAAAAAAATTACCTCTAAAGGTAAATAATTAGGGGATGAAATCAGTGCTCATCAGTTAACTATTGTTTGCACTCTTATGATTTGTTTTTATAAGGATTTATCACTAAAATAGATGAAATAAGTTTTTATAAAACCATAAATTACCGATTTTAGAAAACTTAAAAAACTAAAAATTATATTAATACATAGATACCTAATCACTTAATCAGTTACTTTTGGAGTCGGTGCCAGCCGATGAGAGTTTGAATGTTTTCGTTTGCAACTACTCCAAAAGTAGCTAATTAGGTACTTTGTTTTAATATCATTTTTAGCGTTTTAGTTTTTCAGATAACGTCGCGTCGATCTTTGCATACGTGTGTATTTGCTGGGTGTAACGTACTATTGTCACTGTAGATAATGTAAATGCATACCTTTGAGTGGTGTAATATCTTACTGGTCTCATGTTTTTAGATCTAATACAGTATCTACCTAGGCAACCTACGGAATTTAACTCGAAATATCTACTCCTGAACATACTCATACAATGCAAGATAAATTTTATAATTAAACGACTTATTATTATTATCAAAATCGGTCCATCTTTTTTGACGACCTCCGTAGCCTAGAGGCGAGTATACCGGACTTGGTGTAGCTATCTCTGATGTCCCGGGATCGATTCCCGGTTGGTCAATGTAGAAAAAATACTTTTCTATATTATCTCGGGTCTGGGTGTTGTGGTACCGCCATTGTTTCTGGTTTCTGTAACACAAGTGCTTTGGCTACTTACCATAGGATCACAGCAATGTATGTGATGTTGTCCAACATTTATATTTTAAAAAAAAACTACGATGCCACAGACAGACGCACAGACAAGCCTCATAACATTCTCTTTTCGCGTAAGGGTTAAAAAGACAAACCAACCAACAAAAGATTTCCATTCTTACGTTTTTAAGTTAAGATCCCTAAAATGGTGTGAACATTATATTTCACTGCTAAAATCATTAATGCTAAGTTTTGACCTTCTATTATGGCATTTAGGCGCCTTAACTAGGCCTCGAGGGTAGACATATAAACAGACATGCTCGTAACTTGAATGGGAACTTCGCAACTCGTGTACAGGTTGGGGATTTGTGATGGGCGGAGAGAGGGTCTTAAGGCGAGTATATTCTTATGTAAACTATTATTTGGTATCAAAAGCTTACTAAATAAACCCAAATTGTCAGGAAAACATTTAAAAATTGAGCTAAGAATTGTCAAAACTGAGCATACAATCTGTTTATAGTACTTATAAGATTGTATTTTATTAAAAACATTTTAAAACAAACAAAAAGAGAAGCTAATTATCTTCTTTTTAACCGCTTGACCGATTTAATTTGTTTATGTACATCGTTTATGTTTATTGAAAGGCCATCGATTGATAGCTATTAACTGAGCATTGGTTTTTTTATTGGAAAATTTCAAAACGCGTAATGCGTAACGTTTTTTGCGACATCAACGGCCGTAAGTTTTTTTACGTTAACTCAGAAGTTTGTTTTTTTCACAGCTTCATGGGACTGTAGACCTAAGTATATAGTTTTAATGTCAACTCGATACTTTACGCGTTCCTGAGATAAAGGGTCTTGAGAGACGTACGGACAGACAGACGGACAACAAAGTGATCCCATAAGGGTTCCGTTTTTTTCCTGTAGAGGTACCCCAAAACGTAAGTTTAGCTACAGGGTGTCCATGGAGCCTCCCTTAATGGATTTATGATGACGTAATAAATATTCCTTCTACAGCCGTTCTACTAGATCTAAGATAACATATTTTTTTGTAAAATATTCTCGCGATCCTGATTTTATTATACTACAGAAGTACAATTATTTAAAAACCCACACCAAATCACTTTAACTCGTTAACATTCAAGCGGTCTCATGAGACCGCGTAACTATGGAATTTATATTGTGTCTCGTTTACGTATGCTTGATCAGTTAAAGTACTCTTTGAACTCTTCGAACCGCGAAGTCTCAAACTGTTGTTTTTTTACTCATCATCAGCATTCGGAAGTCTTGGCTGGATCTTGAAAATATGTTTTTTATTATTGGCAATTAATATTAACCCTTAACTAGGCCCCGGATATTCCTAAGTTGGATTATCCGGGATTTTAAGGTTAAATTACATCTCTGAGCATCGCTCCACAGCGTGAAACAAGGCGCTATTATTAATGCTGCTAATTGTCGTCCCGTGTTGTGGGAGCTGTGATAATTCAATTTGCGACCGCTTCCGTGACTGTTGGTGCGATCCTGTATAAGGCACGCGTAATATACCTGGCTCCCATGTAAATACAGGTGACTTTGAACGGTTCTATAAATACAGATACCTATACGAAAAGTTCAAAGAAAATATTTTTACTTACTTCAAAAAAAAAATTGAAAGTGGAAAAATTGTTTTGCGCTCGTTTTTTAGTGACTTATTTTTTATCGATGCCCCCAATGGAACTGGGAAGACATTTCTCATATCATTGATATTAGCCACTGTGCAAAATCCGAAATTGCTGTAGCAGTTGCAATTGCTACTTAGGGCATAGCGGCTACGTTGCTGGTGAGACGTCGAACGGCTCATTTAGCGCTAAAGTTGCCGTTAAACCTGCAAACGACTGAAAAATCAACATTAGAAATAGAAATATCTTTATTTTGCTTTATATGTGGTACATATACAGATGACAATATAAATAGCGGTTTCTCACATTTCACCAGACACTGACATGCAAGAACGTTTTAAAAAGATCGTTAAGAATTGAATTTATGATGACAATGTTAACAATAATGAAATAGAATAAATCTTATCAACAATAAATACACTAGATTATTACACTAAATTATTACAGGATTCATTAAATTATTAACATACAATAAAAAAAACAATAATACAAGTCAGCAGAGTGGTCAATTAAATGTCAAAATATTCGTCAAGATAGTAGAAACAACTACTAATTAGCCAGCATTTCAATTTTCTCTTGAACACATTCAGTGGTAAAGGCTTCATATCGTCATTGAGTCTATTATAGATTCTAACGGCCATTTGGTAACTATTTAATTGTTACTTTTTATGGCAGTGCTCATTGGTAGCAGATTACGTCTGTTAGGATGCCTACAACTGTACTTGAATGTGTCACTCCGCATTTTAAACAATTTTTAACGAGTTTTGACGAAAACACACACCTGGAAAATATACAAACAAGAGACTGACATAATTTTTAACTCTTTGAATAGAGGTCTACAAGATGTTAATGGATCGGCATCACAAATTGCTCTTATGCATTGTTTCTGAGCTCTGAGGGCACAATCTATGTGACAAGAGTATCCCCAGAGAAGAATCCCGTAGCGAAGCATAGATCCCACGTAGCCATGATACATTCAGCACTCGGCAATGGTCAAAGTTTTGGTAGCAAGTAAACTAAATGAACGCACAATAGTGCACAAACGCGCAATAAAACCATTAAATTGAACTACAAAAGATTTACGCAGTGACTCGAGATGTTTTGGAGGCGCAATGATGCTATCTGGCGATTTCTGCCAAACACTACCAATCATTCCAAGAATGACCGCTGCCGATGAAATAAAATCTACGACTGTAGCGCTATGTAAAGAAACTTCAGCTGATGACAAATATGCGAGTTGCATTGCTAAACGATCCATGCCATGTGCCAAAGATTTCTCTAAGCAATCGCTGACTATCGGCAATGGCCGTATTCCTGTCGATGAATCGAACGGATTGATTTCGTTTCCGCCGCATTTTTGCAATTTCGTATTAACGAAGGACAAAGTGTTCCGGACATCATTACTAAACACAAAAATCACAATTGGTTAAGAACAATTCTTCAAACAAAAAACTAGGCTGTGGATCACTTCACAATACAAAATCAAGTCGTTGATCCACTGCATTTCTACCTATCGATCGTGTAACAAACGAAGACGAAGCAACCAAATATCTAACTTAATTTTTAAACTAATTGGATATGCTGACCTTGCCTCTGCACAGTTTGCTACTAAATGTCGGCTTGGTAGTCATCATGCTTCGAAATCTGAAACTCTGAACCTACCAAAACTATGTAACGGAACGCGTTTGGTGGTGAGAAAACTTATGGGCAATGTGATTAACGAGACGGTGAGTACCGTCTCGGTAAAAGAAAATTTAAAGGTGATGAAGTTCTCATTCCGAGAATTCCGATGATTCCAACAGATATGCCATTTGAATTTAAACTAATTCAATTTTCGAATTGTGTTGCATTCGCCATGACGATAACCAAATCACAAAGCCAACACTTGAGCGTTTGTGGCCTGAATCAGGAAAATGAATGTTTCTTTCACGGTCAAATGTACGTAGCATGTTCACGTGTAGGCAATTCATCCGCTTTGTTCATTCTTACAGCTGAAAACAAAACAAAAAATGTCGTATACCACAAGGTGCTTCATTGAAAGGAACTGACCAGAGTGCAATCGGTCCAGAAAATAATTAAAGGCATCAGGTTTTATAACAACAGTACATACATTATATTATAATTATTATATTAGTTCCCTTTTAAGCTTAAGAGCCTGTATCAGGGAGCAACGCTCTTCCATTGTCCTCATGCCTTACTCAACTAACTAGATAAGACGCGTAATTTAAAAATTAATTGGCAACTGCACTAAACAAGAATTATCCAGTTGCTGAGAGCTGTGAGACCAGAAGATATCATATCAATTGTCACGAACGCATTGGAAGACGTCTTCAAGACACTGGATTGCAAAGGGATGGATTGGGTATTCGATCAGTGCGTCCTATCAGTGATGGGCTACGGAGCCGAAATGTTGAAGATGACAGTGAAATTAAGCTGGCCCATCGATTTCACTCCGCGTGCTAAGGAAAGGTCGATGCATGGGATCTCGTTATGAGATAAAATTCGAAACGAGGTCATCGGGCAGAAGACCAAAGGAATAAACGAGTCCAAAATTACAGCAAGCTAAAGTGGCAGTGGGCCGGGCACATCTGTCCTGCGACATCTGTTCTGCGATGAAAGGTGACGTAAGCGGGATCTCGACTGGAGACCACGTCTCGGCAAACTTAGTGTAGGACTCTAGGACTAGGACTGCTGCTGAAACTTACTTCGAGCAGTAGACTGCAATAGGCTGACATGATACGTAGGTCACACTATAAGTTTTGCGTAACTTAAAAAAACAACATGTTATAACCAAAATATGATGTTTATTGCTTTTCAAAATACTCTCCTTTACATTTTACACATTTTTTCATGCGATCGAACCATTTTTTAAAACAGGAGGACCACAGATCTGAAGGCATGTTTTCTACGTGCTGATTGAACGCTATCACTGCCTTTTCGGAGTTGGTAAAAGTAAAACCTCCCATCTAATCTTTGATTTTGGGGAAAATACAGAAATCACAGGGTGCTAGGTCGGGGCTATGCGCAGGATGGGTGACGAGTTGTACTTTTTCGGAAGCTAGAAATGACTTTGTTTTGTTGGCCGTGTGTGAAGAAGCGTTGTCATGATGTAGGAGAACACGGCTTTTGGGTCGTCTTTCGCGAACTTTTTCTAACACCCTGGGTAAACAAATGGTAGAATACCGGCATTAACACTCTTTTGATCTTCAAGTGGAATTGTACAGATGGGACCCGTAGCTGAGAAAAAAAACGCGATCATTTTTTTACAAACGTTTCTCGCCTGCCTCACTTTTGTTGGCCTGTTGTGCAATAGTCTGCCCCATGTAATATACTAAGCGACGCAGATATTACGATGTCTTTAAAATTGACGAAGCGATCGTCTGGACACAGTAGACAAGCTATACATCTCCATCATAATCTGGATTAGAGCACTAAATGGACCGCATGTACTATGGAATAGCTGAGTGTTGAAAATGTATGGCTTGATTTGACTTGTAGCCACATGTACCCTGATCGTCTCTGCATGTACCACGCAATCCACGTATTCACAAAATCCTATGCAGAGATTAGGCTGGAGGCTTGGGACTTTCCGATGGGATTTGTACAAATTGAAATTGTAAAACACATATTTGAATTTTATTTCCATTTTCCTGCTTTAGGAAATATTTCAGGTTTTAGGAGCAAAGTTATTTCTATTGCAGTAGTGTTGTAAATTTAAGAATACTACTGACGTTCATATGTATACGACTGAAATTTGCAAAACCTGTTCCAAAAAGATCAATTAATTCAATTCAATATATTTATTGCGTCATAAGTGTACGGTGTTAACAATAAATTAGATCTAACTTATGGACCATGTTAGGGCATTGCAATATTAGTAATTATACATTACAAGAGGAACTCTTGTTCTTGCGTCAGTTGTGATTGCAACAAATACTGAAAATATATTTTAAGATATTTTATATACCGAGTTAAGTTGTAACGACTTTGTTTACAAAGAAAATTCTTTAAGTTTTATTAATTTTAATTAGGTACTATTTATTTTAAGACCAAATAAAATTTTCCCATTGACTTACATTTTTGTCATTGAGTTACCGCAGCTGACACTCAGCTATCAATAACCTTGTTCTTGTTGGAAAAGAGATATTTTATAGCTATGTATAGTTAAGTAATTCATCATTTGTTTTATCAACGGCTTTATAATCGTGATGTCTTATTCGGAGGCATGATATTTTTTGCCCTTGCCTTGGTATGAAAGGTCGTTCACATTCGTTTTCGGGTTAGAATACCGTGAAGATCGCAGGTCACCGCCATCTTTGCTTGTATTGTAATGTATTGTAAATGATATCACGTCATGCTGATCTTTATTAACAATATACAGGCTTACATTGCCAAGGGGTGCCAAATATAAAAAATAAGATCTAGGAAATAATATAAAGAAGCGTCTTAATCGTTATTATTTTTAATAATCGTATGTTACAAAAAAAATACTTTATAATATCCGAAAATAAAGTCAATAGACAGACTACGAAAGCCGCGCGGTCATTCATCAGAGGCGTAGGTACGGCGAGCCAACAAGAACCTTACGCAGTGCACAACTGCACATACGTTGCAATTTTTTATGAGTAAGTAAAATTATCCACGCGTACGACTTTTTAACAGCGAATAGAAATAATTAAATGTGAAAAAACATTATTCTTGTTCCTTGCATAGTTCGATTAAGTTACTGATTCTGAGCTCCTAAAGATTTGCATTGTAACCCTGTATATTTGTTGAAACGAATTATTTTTTATTGTTCTATACCAATAGGCTATTTGACTGTTTTCTATAAATACTGTTCTTTTACATTTTTAAATACTGTTCTGTTCTATTTTTCTGTAATAGAGTTATTATTGTTGGTATTATATTCAAATAAAGCGTCAGCAATTTTATTTCAATTTTAAACCTTTGAATATAATCAAAAATAGTAATTCATTCTTTACGTTTTTAAAAGCCTGCGAAAACGCCGTCGGCCATGATGTACTTGTTTGTGACGTCACGCACCTTTAAATATCCATTGAGTTATAAAGTACTAGAACGGGCATGTTAAAAAACCTTCGTCGACAGTCGCTCTCTGCTACTCTACTCATACTTTGTGCGAGCGTCGCAAAATCTCGCTTCGGGATGTCAGTTCTAGAACAAAGTTACTCAATGGTGACGTTCCTGTCATTGTGGCCGGCATTTCGGACAATGTAAAATACCGACAAAAATATAACATTCAAAAATGCATTTTTTTACAGTAATCATGTACTATTTTTAGTAACTACCGATATGTTTCAGTCTCATATAGTGAAAACTATCAAACTAAATTATTAATTAAGTAAATTTTAGTACAAGGCAAATTGCCTATTATATGTATGTATCATAGGATTACTCTGTTGTCCGTCCTGTTGGCTGTCTTAGTGGGATTTCTTAGGCACGGGTAATTTTTCAAAGGTTAAGAGTTTTCGGCTAAGGATCTAAAACTGAATGAAAATATAAAATTCCGACAAATTGAGAACCACCCTCTTTTTTTGAATTGGTTAAAAACCCTGTCACGAAACCCTAGTTCCGCGAGTCTGCCTACTTGACAGGTCTCATGCTATGATTGCTGTTGCTGTCATTTTTTGTAAATCCTTCTAATTTAAAAATATGATGTTTTTGACGGTTATTTTTATCTTAGGTTTGAAGAAAAATGTCGAAAATATAATTTGTGTTCAATGAATATTAATGGTTTTATTCCGTAATTAAGACCACTTATAATAATTGAAAGTTAAACAAAATAATGGTATGGAAAAAAAAACCGGACAAGAGCGAGTCGGACTCGCCCACCGAGGGTTCCGTAAAAATTTGAAGGTTCATACGAGTATTATAAATAGTTCAGGCGTCAAGTCTTGCAGTTTAATTACAAATTAGTTACAAAATTTTATTATAAATGTTTAGTTTTTAGATTTTTCCCTGTACTTGTAAAAGACGATATTACTTGCCAAATTAAAGAAAGTACCCTATAATTTTGATTTCCTTGAGACTGTCGAAATATATGTTTTTTGCGGCATAAACGGCCGTATCTATTTTTTTACGTTAACTTAAATGTTTAATTTTTTTACTGCGTCATAGGACTGTAGACCTTAGTATATGGATTTAATTTCAACTCGATACCTCCCCGCGTTCCTGAGATTAAGGGTCTTGACTAGAGTTGTAAAGTGTCCGTCACGTTATAAATGTCTGACCAATAGTGGTCAGACGACCTGGGTAAGGGTCGCAGGAAGACGCTGGATGCAGGCCGCTTCCAACCGGCGAATCCATATGTTCAGCAGTGGACGTCCTATGGCACCGAGCAAATTGGACATTTTCTCAATGTGACCGGACATTTATTCAATTTATTGTCACTAACGTCACATTCAATTCTATTGACAAACTATGAAAAAAAATCACTAATAAGTGCATTATTATAAGAGAAAAACTTTAGTAGTAATGATCTATAACGAAATGAAATTTCTAAAGTCTGCAAAAACTGTTATTTATTTAAAGTTAACCATTTTCACCACATTTCATTTGCCAAATCGCACCTTACGTAATCCAGATCCAACTACATGTTTTATTGTATGTTTTTATTGTCAAATACTTAACATTAAAGACTTACTCCAGTGGAATTCTTCTTCTTTTAATTTATACTAAAACAAAAAATATGTGACCATCGTGACAATAAATGTCCAATGTGACCAAGCATTTATCACAAATGACGGACGCTTATAGCATATGACCGTCAATTTACAACTCTAGTCTTGACAGACGGACAGACCGACACACAGACGGACAGCAAAGTAATCTTATAAGGGTTCCCTTTTTTCCTTTTGATACCTCAAAAGTATCAAATACCTACTCACGGACGTATAAAAGAGTTGATTTTTATTGATTTACTAGCTGTTGCCCGCGACTTTGTTCGCGTGGTCTTCAGTTTATTCATAAATAATTTTCTGCGCAACTTTCTTATTTTTTTCTTTAAAAAGAACCTTCTCCTGACAATAAATAACACAACAAAAAAATTATTAGTGAAATTGTTCCATCCGTTCACGCGTAATACGGGACCGAGGGAAATAGAGAATCATTTTTATATATATAGATTTTTTGTCTGTCTTTAGGCGGGGCTGTTCGTGGCGTTGAAACTGGTGGCGCTGGCGCAGGCCGGCAAAGACATCAACATGAGCAACATACATTCCGACGCGCCACCACCGAAAGTCGTAAGTTACCTGCGATTTTGACGGCTGTCTAAAGATAGCAGTCGTGGGTTATAATACCCCCGCTCCCCCTAAGGGTTGCCCCCTCTAGGGGCATGTTTGTGTGAATAGGTTACAATTTTACAGTATATCTATGTCTGTTGGTGTGATTATTGAGTCTTTTCAAATCAAATCAATCAAATCAAATCATTAATGTTGGGTGTGATTATTGTGCAAACTCAGTAATCTGTCGAATATATGAAATACTTTGTAACAAATATTTTGTAAAGTATACGACTAATATCTACTTAGAATTTTTATTCACTTCCTTTGTTCTAGGGGGAGATACCGAAAGTGTCGCACGGGCCGCCCCCGGCACGCCCCGCAGCCCCCTCTCCCGGCCTGCCTCAATCCGGCCCTGCACTAAGCGACTGGAGCATGAAGCCCGCCGAGCGCGAAAAGTACAGCCAGCTGTTCGACTCGCTCCAGCCCAACAACGGCCTCATCGCCGGGAACAAGGTGAGTGTTACGGCCTAATCCGTAGATGGACCTAAATGTTTAAATTGTCAATATAGTTTTTCTTTTCATGTCTACGAGCAAATTAAAGTTGTGAAATTTTCTGTGTAGATCTCGCAGGCGTTCCTTAGGTCCATACTCCATAGTAATAAGTATTTTTTAGCAAACTCACTTACCTTCCGATCGTCACGTCATTATTGTACTGTTTTTTAAATATTAACTAAATCGCATTTAAATCGAGTTTGATTTGGCCCCATATGTCGGCGAAGACAGTGAGTCCGACCCTGTAATCAGTGACTGGAGCTGGTCGTTCAGCGTTGTACATTTAGTTCATTCATCGAACGGTAGTTCGATAGTAGTAACAACTATACATTTTCTAAATTGATATTAAACTTTTGTTGAACAATCAAGTTAAAAATTTGTTGAGGAGAAATTTATTATTATTATTTATGTAGTCAACTTGACTACATCATACGCTCATTTAATCGACGTTTTAGCGAGTTACTTCTCGTGGTTGTAGCTCAGTGGCGGCAGCGCTTTGGTAGTGATTACCAAAGTTTAGCCACCTACGCCGCGGTTATAATTGGATGGGTAACCATTCCAAATAAAAGTTGATCCCGACTAATAACGCTTGCGGCTTATTAATAGACAGTAAGTAATTAAGTTACTGACCCTTCAACATCCCTCCACTAATCAAGGAAAATTATATAAATCATTCCAATCACTATTAGAATGAATATGCGTAGCATAAGTAAGGTCTAATTTTACATGCCAGTGTTGAATTTGACTTCTGATTGTCTCCACGATCGTACTTTTATTGGTAGGTTTTATTTTAGGTAAAAAAGGCACCAGAACCCGATCCTGTCTAAAGCTTGGCACAATTCACAGAGATTGTGAAGTGCTATGTGTGTTACAGGTGAAGGGTGTACTGATGGAATCCAAACTGCCCTTGGACACCCTGGGCAAGATCTGGGACTTAGCCGACCAGGATAAAGACGGCATGCTGGATCGGCACGAATTCATGGTGGTAAGTGAAATTATATTTAGACACAAGGCGTGTGTCAAGCCAATGTCGTAGACGGAAAGGACTAAGCAACGCTGTGTGTTGTACTACACGGACTATTTAGAGATACTATCGGCCCCCTCACAAATGAAATTCTATTATTTATTTTCTTATTTAGCTTTCAAAACATGTTATAAGTACTTCTTACTTCTTTGGTTTGCTATACGAAGCTTGGATTAGTTTGGATTTTGGCCTTTGCCATTGAATTTCGCAATATCTGGCCAGCAAGACGTTTAAGCAAGCTTAAGTGACACATAGCACGTAGAACTGATGTTCGCCTGGGCAGAAAGGCAAGCGCAGCGTAGGACGTTCAACCACAGACGACCTGTTGAAAGTTGCAAGAAGCCGCTGGATGCAGGTCGCTTTCAACTGGCCAATCTAGAAGTCATTTGCTTATGTTCAGCAGTAGACGTCCTATGACTAAAATTATGATGAAGAAGAAGTATGATTAATTAAAAGCACTCTCACCCTCGACAGGCAATGCACCTCGTGTACAAAGCGTTGGAGAAGCACGCCGTGCCAACCACGCTGCCCCCCGAACTGCGCGCGAGGCCCACGCGGCCCCCCTCGCGGCCCCCGTCGCGCCCCCCTTCGCGGCCCCCCTCGCCACAGCCGCGCCCCCCTCCACCGCGCCCAGTGCCCGCGCACCCCACGCACCCCACACACCCCGCGCCGCAGTCGAACGCGTCGCTGTTGGAAGGACTGCTGGATTTGTCGAGTGTGAGTATATTGTCTACCTGATAGTTATATCTTTATAAAGCCTTGTTTTTATGATGTGCTAAGTGTACTAGTATGAGTAACTGGGGTGTCTGACACTCGGAGTTATTCCAGTAGTATATATGTTCGCTCAGCGATCCGTAGTAGATCTCGGCCTTCGATATTAGAGCTAGCCACAGCGTTTTACTATTTATTATGAATGATTTAAAAGAACTCAACATTTATCCAGAGACTAAAATATAAATGCAAGAAAATTAGTAATCAACTTGGCTTAAAACATTGGGCTATGATGCAACTGAAATGCTGTTAACGGTCGTTTCCTAAATCGTGCCTAATTGTGCGTATGTACGTTCGTTTATACACAAACATACAAACACACATAAACACGCGCACACACACACACACACACACACACTCAAATTCACAACATCCACTATCCCACATACATATTTACCCTTGTTCTCTTGCAACTCACGCTTATGGCAGGGCTATAATTACTACCTATTTAAATCGCTGATTACAGAGGTGAAGATACCAGTCTCTCACATAGATAAATAACTGTCGCACTCGGAGACGTCTATTAACAATAAAGTGTTGATTAACATTTTTGTTCATTCAATAATTGTCTTTATTCGTATCGACTTTAGAACTACAGAATTTTTTAAAATAACCATTAAAGTTAAGTGGCGTCTCTGAGTGCGGCGGTTAGTTGTTGTTAGGTAAATTTATACTTAAGGCGCAGGGTAAAGAGAATACACGTAAAAGAGGGGTTTTTGGACAAGTTTTCTGGTGAAAATACTGGATATAGGATGTGGAAATTAATATATCATATAACTTATATGTTGAAGTTTTTCCTATTGTATCTAAATACTAGTTATTATTTCTTCTAAACACTAAAAATTATTTCAAAGTACCGCAAATAACGCGAGCTTGTACACATTTATATTTTAAACGTTTTGTTTAGCTTCAAAGTTGGTTTAGTTATTTATAACAGTCAACAAATTAAGAATTATAAGGTTTTATAATGGATTTTACTCTTAGCGCCAATTTTTCCATGAGCGGATATTTTCCTCGCAATGATAATCTATTTGCACAAAATTGCAACAGATGGATGCTTAGTCTGCGAGAAGCGTTTGTATTATCTTAGGCACGTAATAGAAGTCGCATTATTCAACGCTTAATGCTCAGGGTCACTTGCCTCACCCGTCGCGTTAATCACTTTTATTTAGTCTGAGAGACAAATAAATAAGTCTATTTATTTATTTATTGAATAATGTCTCCAGCCCCCCAGCGCGACGGCGCCGGCCCTGCCAGGGGCGGATGCGGGGGCAGGGGCGGGGGCGGGGGCGGGAGGGGCGTGGGTAGTGAGCGAGCACGAGCGCACGACGTACGACGCCCAGTTCGCGGCGGCGGACGCGGACCGCGACGGGTTCGTATCGGGCGCGGAGATCAAGCACGTGTTCCTGGACTCGGGCCTGCCGCAGCAGACACTGGCGCATATATGGTGAGCATTCTATCATTATCCGTATAGCCACTACACATTTTATATAATACATACTAATATTGTAAATGCAAAAATATTATCTGTTTGCTACGTTTTTACGTCTAAACCGCTAAACTAATTTTGATTAGTATTAGTATAGTGATTGATGTGACCTTGGAAAAGAAGATTTTTGTCGTAAAAGCTGAACTGATTTTGATGAAACAAGTTTTTGTATTTGAGCACCAGATTCAGCTCCTAAGAGGTTTTACGAATTTAGTTAAACGGTGTATTTATAACAAACTACATCCGAGGCTCCGCTTCGCTACGATTTGTCACACACTATTTCACTCACTTAGGAGGTGGAATATAAATAGCATCCTATGACGTTCCCTAGGCTTTAAGCTTTTTTCCTTTTAAATTTCATTTCCAAGGTCACATCAATCAAATATTTTCGTGCATATCCCCTATTGTTTTCTTTCAATTGTGTTCGAATTCAAGATAAATTTCTACTGTTTTAAAAATCCGTGTCCAGGGCGCTCTGCGACACGGGCAGCGTGGGCAAGCTGTCCCGCGAGCAGTTCTCGCTCGCCATGTGGCTGGTGGCGCGCGCCCTGCGCGGCGCCCCGCCCCCGCCCGCGCTCGCGCCCGCCATGCTGCCGCCCTCCTGCCGCCCGCCCCCCGCCGCGCACGACCCGCGAGCGGTGAGTACATAGATAGATCCGCCCCCGCCCCCGCCCGCGCTCGCGCCCGCCATGCTGCCGCCCTCCTGCCGCCCGCCCCCCGCCGCGCACGACCCGCGAGCGGTGAGTACATAGATAGATCCGCCCCCGCCCCCGCCCGCGCCCGCCATGCTGCCGCCCTCCTGCCGCCCGCCCCCCGCCGCGCACGACCCGCGAGCGGTGAGTACATAGATAGATCCGCCCCCGCCCCCGCCCGCGCTCGCGCCCGCCATGCTGCCGCCCTCCTGCCGCCCGCCCCCCGCCGCGCACGACCCGCGAGCGGTGAGTACATAGATAGATCCGCCCCCGCCCCCGCCCGCGCTCGCGCCCGCCATGCTGCCGCCCTCCTGCCGCCCGCCCCCCGCCGCGCACGACCCGCGAGCGGTGAGTACATAGATAGATCCGCCCCCGCCCCCGCCCGCGCCCGCCATGCTGCCGCCCTCCTGCCGCCCGCCCCCCGCCGCGCACGACCCGCGAGCGGTGAGTACATAGATAGATCCGCCCCCGCCCCCGCCCGCGCTCGCGCCCGCCATGCTGCCGCCCTCCTGCCGCCCGCCCCCCGCCGCGCACGACCCGCGAGCGGTGAGTACATAGATAGATCCGCCCCCGCCCCCGCCCGCGCCCGCCATGCTGCCGCCCTCCTGCCGCCCGCCCCCCGCCGCGCACGACCCGCGAGCGGTGAGTACATAGATAGATCCGCCCCCGCCCCCGCCCGCGCTCGCGCCCGCCATGCTGCCGCCCTCCTGCCGCCCGCCCCCCGCCGCGCACGACCCGCGAGCGGTGAGTACATAGATAGATCCGCCCCCGCCCCCGCCCGCGCCCGCCATGCTGCCGCCCTCCTGCCGCCCGCCCCCCGCCGCGCACGACCCGCGAGCGGTGAGTACATAGATAGATCCGCCCCCGCCCCCGCCCGCGCTCGCGCCCGCCATGCTGCCGCCCTCCTGCCGCCCGCCCCCCGCCGCGCACGACCCGCGAGCGGTGAGTACATAGATAGATAGATAGATAGATACTCTTTATTGCACACCATACGAGTAAAATACACATGATTTTTACAAAAAGATGTACAATTTAGGCGGTCCTATCGCTAATAGCGATCTCTTCCAGACAACCTTTAGATGGAGGACAACCGTTAGAGAAAGGGGAAGGTGTTGCAGAGTTCTTAAAATTCTTACCTGATACAAATAGGATTTCTTAATGTCCCTGGAAGCAATGATTCGGATACTTCCATCATTGATAGCCTCAATTCTAGACGGTATGGCCCTGCTGTGTTCTCACTTCAACTTGTTACTGAAGACACTGTAGCTAGCATAATCAAATCTATTAAAACAAATGCACAAGGCACGGACGGAATTACACTAGATATGATAATGCTGACATTGCCACATACATTAAAAATAATTACCGCTATAGTAAATAGATCTATAAAAACCGGTATTTTTCCCCAACAGTGGAAAACAGCCATTGTCAAACCAGTTCCAAAGACGCAACATCCTGTTGAATACAAGGACTTGCGCCCCATTAGCATCCTGCCATTTCTGTCTAAGGTAGTTGAGAAAGCTGTGTGTACCCAGATTAATAAGTATTTAGAAAAACACAACATTCTACCTGAGAAACAGTCTGGTTTTAGAAAATGTCGCAGTACTGCAACCGCACTCTTGGACGTAGTAGATGATGTTCTTGCAGCGCAGGATATTGGTATGGGCACTATTTTGATTTTGTTGGACTATTCACGCGCCTTCGATACTATAACCCCACAGTTCTTTTATCCAAACTGGGTTATTACGGTTTTGATACAATGTCCCTGAAATGGTTTGCTAGTTACCTATCTGAGCGTACACAATATGTTGAAGTTCGCAATGAAAACGGCTCTACCTCTTGTTCCACCACCTTAAGAGTAGACAGAGGGATCCCACAAGGATCCATACTAGGGCCGATACTCTTCGTATTGTATACCGCAGATATTATTCGCAACATTAAGAACTGCAACTATCATCTGTACGCAGATGACCTCCAGATGTACATTTCTTTCAAGCCTGATGAAACTGTTTCCGCTGTAAATAAAGTAAATAAGGATCTAGATCGTGTTAGCCAATGGAGTGACCGTCATAATCTTGTCTTGAACCCGAAGAAATCAAAATATATGATTCTGGGCTCCAAAAATGTCACTGCAAAGATTGCCGCTCAATCTCTATATGTTTCTATGATGGGTAATTGCTTAGAGAAAGTGCCACAAGCTCGAAATTTGGGTATTCTCATGGACGGAAGGCTGCAATTTGAGGGACACATACTGGAAATTATACGCAACTGTTTCTATAGACTCAAGGTTCTTTACCGTGTTCGTGATTACGTGGATGTGAAAACACGAATTGAGTTGTGTGAATCGCTTATCCTGTCAAAATTACATTACGCGGATACTGTTGTTGGAAGTTGCCTTTTAGAACGTACAAAGAAACTGATTCAGCGTATTCAAAATGCATGTGCCCGTTATTGTTTTCCAGTTCCCCGACGTTCACACATAACCCCTACTTTGAACCGCAACAATTTTCTAAATATGTCCGCTAGATACAACTTGCACTTTGCGTCATTGCTCTTTGATATAATTAAAACACAAGAACCTTCTTATCTATACCACAAATTGGAATTTACACAGCGTGCGATAAGGATTGCTCCGCGCTTGATGTGTCCACAACGCAGAACGGCCGCTTTCCGTGGTAGCTTTCGCTATGCTGCCACGAAATGTTTGAACAATCTGCCGCCACCGATTAGAAACTCAAAATCTGTTTCTTCCTTTAAACACCATCTCAGAAAATTTCTGATCGACAAGCAATTATCTATGACATGAGCAGCCGTATCAGTACTGTATTTAAAAACTAATGTACACATAATCTACACACACACACACTCACACACACACACACACACACACACACACACACACACTTGCAGCACTGGCATAATAAAAAAAATTATAATAAAAAAACGCATGACACCATACCCTCTGTTTTTTTCACTGTACTATACATATAGGCATACTGCTTACAAAAACAAAATTGGTAAAAATTGTTATTGGTATTATTTTAGTAGTGGGTCGATGCCGCTCTCTTCACCTCAATGGTTGCCACAGAAAACCAGCGTCATGGCGTCTTTGCCATGGCAAATAGCTGAGTGACCCTTTTGGTTTCATATCACATTACCTTTTTGCCATTATTAATTTATTGTAAGTAATTAAGTACTTAATTGTGATAATATGAACCAAATAAATAATTTTCTTTCTTTCTTTTCTTTCTTTTCAAAAATGTATGGCATAGACGTATACGTACAGTAATAAATAAAAATAAAATAAAATAAATACAATAATTATACATACATACACTAAACATACTTGATATATGCGAGGAGATGTCGAGACCAACAGTGACCAGTAATATCCTAAGATAAGAAGGCAGTTTGTGTCAAGAAGAAAGAAGTACTCACATCATCGCCGTCATCATTTCAGTTATAGGACGTCCACTGGTGATATCAGAAATCAGAAATATTTATTTCCTTTTAACATGGATTTATAAGATGTTTTATAAATGATATGTCCCCATGCTTGCTCGCTTTATGCAAATAAATTCTTATTCTATTCTATTCTATTTTATTCTTGACTAAATTAGTCATGCAAATATAAAAAGTTGATATACAATCCACGTAATTATAAGAAAATTACAACAATATTAAAGTATTTCAATAAACATATGCCTCCCCTAGTGAAATAGGGATGGCGACTGGGTAAAGAAAATTTAATTCTATTTCATCATCATCATCGTTTCAGCCATAAGACGTCCACTGCTAAACATAGCGCCTCCCCCATTGACTTCCAAATTCTATTTAAATTACTTAAATTAAAATACTGTAGGAATAACCTAAAGACCACGCGAACGAAGTCGCGGACAACAGCTAGTCTGAAATAAATATGGACTGGCTGTGGTATACAAATGACAGCTAATTTTGTTTGCCGACTTGAAGCGTAATCCGTCAGTTGGATTAACAGAAAATATTAGGCACGTATTTCTTCTTTTCTGAATCAAACAAAAAATGATGAAGATATAGCCCGTTAAAGTTCCGCGTAACGTCACGCGTTGCGACACTTTAGCAAGACGTGACGTCACGTCACTCACTGATGCGCTTTATCTTCGTAATTTTTTGTTTGATTGACAAAATATGGGTCCAATATTTTTTGATAATCTAACTGACGGACTAAATAGAATAATCATTTTTTGAATTTTGAAACTAGCCCATTGATCCATTTTGTTACGTCCTAAATAACGCATTTGCAATAAAAAAGACTACGTAGTTCTTGGCTGTACGCGCGGTTTTACAATCAATGCGAAACGGTGTGAACGAATCTTATTATTGACATACTAAACTAGCCATAGAAAAACTCGTTTGCTTTTTATTTTCCGCATTTCATAAATAATAAAAAGTTATTTATAAAAATATTTTTATTCAAATAGTACGATGGATTTTGACTGCATAATGTATTCATACGTGGCGTTGCGCTACGTTACATTTAATACATTATAATTATATGGTCACTTCGCCCTCAGTAGTTTTAAGCCTAATTAGAGAGAGACGTCGTCCGACATTGCTCGAAAGATAACGACACTTGTCGCGGGATTTTTTTACCCTAGAGTATGGTACTACTGTTGCCGGATATTCGATTTATCAATTAATCGATAGTGGTCATCTAGGAAAATCTGAAAGCCCTATTGATAGTATCGATATCCAGGAATTGGGCAAAAAAAAGAAAATAAATATATCGATTTATTCCTTTACCCAGATATGCAATACTATTGATAGATTGTTTTTTTTTCCCAATAAAATTGTTGCATTAGATACTCAGACTTATTTATATTGCATGCTAAGGAAATTATAATCAATTAATCGATTTAATTGATACTATCGATTTTTATATTAATGTAGCCCCAATTGCCCCAAAAAGCAATTTTTAATCGATACGTAATTGATTATCTGGCAACACTACACGGCGCGCCGCCTCTGTTGCCACAACACGGCGTCGAGGGCGCGCAACACGAGCGCGGCCGCGAGCAACGTCGCCAGCAACGTCGCGCGACGTCGCCACGGGCACTGCGCCCACACAGACAACTTCACTGTGCCTACCAGTACGTGTCTCTGCCAGCAACTGAAACAAATAAACATTTTTAAACGTTTGTTCGATTATGTTGCTCTTCATAGTAGATTTATAATTGTTGTTGAGATTCAAGAACGGAATATGTATTTTTCTTGTACATTATTTTATATTTTATTACTAGTTACTAAGATTTGCACAGAAACATAAAGTTTATCGATAGTGTATTTTTTATTAGTGTCAATCAACACTATTAAAGCTGTCATTACATGGCAAACGTCGACCTCCGTAGCCGAGAGGCGAGCATACCGGACTTGGTGTCGCCATCTCTGAGTTCCCGGGTTTTGTTCCCGGTCGGTCAATGTAGAAAAATAACTTTTTATTATTGTCTCGAGTCTGGGTGTTCTGGCACCGCTGTTGTTTCTGATTTCTGTGACACAAATGTTTTAGCTACTTACCATAGGATCAGAGAAATGTATGTGTTGTTGTCCAATATTCATATATTTACTTACATAATATATCCTCTTGAGGCCCAGACAGATTTCAAACTCACTACTCATTAAGACCCATCTACTCATTAACCGTCCGTCTACAAACCGTCGTCTACAAATTAATTTGAATGGACAAATTTTTTGTAGTGCTTCAGGCCCAATATTTGAAATTAAAAAAAAAAAACGACTTCAAAACACTATAATGCTAAAAATAATCCTAACACTTAAGTACCTAATCAGTTACTTTTGGAGTCGGGGCCAGCTGATGAGAGATTCAATGTTTTTGTTTGCACCGACTCCAAAAGTAACTGATTAGGTGCTTAAGTGTTAGGATTATTTTTAGCATTTTAGTGTTTTGAAGTCGGTTTTATTTTTTTAAAATAAAATTTACTTATTTCATCATTTTTTAGTGATAAATCCTAATCTAACTGCTGAACACCGATTTCATCCCCTATTTTCCTAACCTTAGGGGTTATTTTGCAAACTTTTAGCATATTATCTTTGAAGTATAAGCTATTCAATAAAACAAAAATCATCAAAATCGGCTCATATTTGTCGAAGATAGGTAACAAGAACCACAACCAAAATACTATCTGGGTATATATTTGTTGATTTTCTCAAAAAGTTCTAAATCAATATCGATAAAATTTATATGGGACCACCTCTGAAGTATGATCTACCAAACAAAAAAAGAATCATTAAAATTGATTCATAATTGGCGGAGTAATCGCGTAACAAACATACAAAATAAAAACATACAGTCGAATTGAGAACCTCCTCCTTTTTTGAAGTCGGTTGAACATTACATGTTACATTAAACAGTTAGAATTGAGACTTTCGGGGCATAATGATAATGGGGATAATGTCTAGATGCTTTTTTAGGAAAAATAATAAGTCTACGATTTTTCCGTCAGAATGACTATTAGGTTCCAGCATGTACTAATAAATTATAGAAATAAAATAATACAATTATTATTAAAATAATATGTACGTTTAAACGGACAGTGGGCGGTACTACGAACTCAGGTGATAAAAGCTGTCGGCCTGAGCCGCCATGTTTATTTTGTTCTTCTAAAGGGCGCTTGGGTCTCACGCACGAGGCTACATTAGTACGATGGTCTCTGATGAGAGAGTCTAGATTAATACCTGTAAAAGTTAGCATCAGCGTAAGTGACATCTGCGAAGACGATGTCGTCTCTAGCGTTGAGGTGTACCCTCCCTCCGCTCGCCTTGTCCACATCTCTCGGCACTAATTTCTTTGTGCCCACTCGCCACGTCACGGGGATATCACGTAACGATGTGCTGAAATTACATCTCTTCTATCTTTAATCTCTATATAATATTTAACAAAGTCGCTAATTGTGTCTGTCTTTTTGTGTGCTCATTCTTATCTTATCAATGGCAATTCTGTCAAAGTTTTTATGATAGTTATTACGCCACACAAACTGCACTATCTTCATTATCATCAGTTCAGCCATAGGACGTCTACTGCTGAACATAGGCCCAATGACTTCCAAATTGGCCGGTTGTAAGCGGCCTTCATCCAGCGGCATCCGGCTACCATTACCAGGTTGTTTGTCCTTGTGGGAGGACGTCCTACGCTGCGTTTGTGGCCGTGACCTCCATTCTAGAACCTTACTGCCCCATCGGCCATGCTACTTTAGTAGCAAGCTAACTAGTATCCGTCGGGCTACGGATCTTCTGCACTGTCGGTGGCGCGTAGTCTTTGCGTGTGCATCTGTCCATACACGTGGGTCATGAAAGCAGGTGGTCCATGGTTTGGGGTAAAGCACCGCAATTGCACTTTTCATTATTACCACCAGTGTAGCCCCACTTTCTTAGGTTGCGTTCAGTTCTTCCAAAATACTTAACAGTCTTTGTTAGATTCATCATAATCAGCACACGTCAGTCCCTTGCTGTACACAGGCCTCTTCCAATGCACGCCATTGAGCCTGATATTCGGCTATTCTTTTCCATCCACTGGATGGAGTTCGCTCTATGCTGCGTTTGCCAAACGCGGTATAAACTCAAGAATACGTCTTCCTCATCGGTTATCGATTCTTTGGCAACTTTGTTGGATTAAGTTATTACAATAATAATTTTTAATATTGCCCCGGTACTACGTTTCTATTGATTTAGGGCGCCTTCAAATTAGTGCACGAATTAGCGCCACTGACGCGCTGCAGACACGCCACTCCTTATAGCACAGCGCCACGGTTGCATATTAATGGCGCAACTGCAGCGCTACTAGCTATTGTACGTAATTAATTAGAGGCGCGCACTAAGACGAACCTTAAAAATTACTCACCCGGGGCAAACAAGTATGAGTTTTTGACCCCGTATAGCGAAAATACTTTCGAACATAGGCGAAGGGGGGTCCGGTGGTAAGCGCTGGGATAAAGAATACACTCCTGCAGTGTTGTTGGCCCACTCTAACAGTTCGCCATTGATCGACCGCACTTCGAACACCGAGACGCTCTCGCACGGCACCTGACCAAAAGTGATCATAAAATAAAAATTAGATGTCGTCAAAAAGTTAAAGGTTCCCAGGGCATCTCATTTTCAACCGACTTCAAAAAAGGAGGAGGTTCTCAATTCGACTGTTTTTTTTTTTTTTTTTTTTGTATATTTGTTACGCGATTACTCCGCCAATTATGAATCGATTTTAATGATTCTTTTTTTGTTTGGTAGATCATACTTCAGAGGTGGTCCCATATACATTTTATCGAAATTGATTTAGAACTTTTTGAGAAAATCAACAAATATATACCCAGATAATATTTTGGTTGTGGTTCTTGTTACCTATCTTCGACAAATATGAGCCGATTTTGATGATTTTTGTTTTATTGAATAGCTTATACTTCAAAGATGCTATGATAAAAGTTTGAAAAATAAAAATCACCCCTAAGGGTAGGAAAATAGGGGATGAAATCGGTGTTCAGCAGTTAGATTAGGATTTATCACTAAAAATAGATGAAATAAGTAAATTTTATTAAAAAAAATAAAACCCACTTCAAAACACTAAAATGCTAAAAATAATCCTAACACTTAAGTACCTAATCAGTTACTTTTGGAGTCGGTGCAAACAAAAACATTGAATCTCTCATCGGCTGGCACCGACTCCAAAAGTAACTGATTAGGTACTTAAGTGTTAGGATTATTTTTAGCATTTTAGTGTTTTGAAGTCGGTTTTATTTTTTTTAATAAAATTTACTTATTGTCTTTAAATAGCTTCTGTCTGCGAGTTCCGTCTGAGTAGACTTCAGAATGAATACAAAGAGGAGTAAATAAATCAACATTGTGGAACGCAATAAATAATTCAGCATTGACTATTGAAATCATCCCACGAAACAGAAAAAGGTGATAAAAATTACCTTGTGTTTTCTTTGCGACCCTGAAATCGAAGTGGGTTTGTAAGAGGTATTTATTTATACTGCTTACTGCAATAATCATATTAAAAATAATATAAATGGTGGATTTACCAACCAGTGGCTTTAGAAAACTGGTATGCAGCGGACGCAGTATATTTATTTTTTCTTGCAACATACTTAACGTGAATAATTTGAAGCTTATAAAAATATTAGCTGAATTTCTTCTTATCGGCGATTATACTACTTAAATACAACAACTTTTTGAGACCAACATCGAAATCTCGTAAATAAACACTTCTGTATACAAACTGACTTCTATTAGACATTTTGTATAATGAATGACCATTTAATCACTAGTCTATAACAACTGAAGGAAGTTAAAAAACAAATTATATAGGACCTTACACATATACTTATTATCACACAACCAATATTGTGAGATCTGTTGGTTTAAAAAAAACTATTGCAAGTTTAGAGTTCCATAAATCAAAAGGTAACGAAACCCTTACAGGATCACTTCGTTGTCCCTATTTCCGCCTGTCTGTCTGTCTCTCTGTCAAGACCCTTTTCATTTGGAATTCGTATAGGTATCAAGCTGAAATTAATATCAAGTACCCTGGTCTGCTATTAGGGATCACGACAAACTTTATTTTCTTAGTCTATCAGGTAGATTATTAAAAAGTATTGGACACGTTTTTTTTTTCAACATAAATAAAAATATTAGATAGATATATTGATTTGAACTGTCGCATGACGTCACGTTTTGGTAAAATTATCACTTAGAAGTGACGTCACGAGCCCTCACTACCGAACTTTAGAACTTTTTTGGTTGATTGACATAAGAAAAAATAAGTGTCCATTATTTTTTGATAATCTAACTAACGGACTAGATAAATTTTATTTTCTTTACCCAGTCGTCATCCCTATTACCTGGTAGGGTAAAAAAATAACTGGGGACGTGTAAAAGAGCTTAATTTAGGCCTATTTGCAGAAATTAATTGTTTTTTTACCTTACAAAGTCCAATCATGATTTCGTTGCGCCGTTGCGCCAATGCCGGCGTGTTGCGTACACGCATCGGTAGGTGATTAGCTCGGCACGGAATCCCGCCTGGAAAATCTGGAAATCCTATACATTGTAAACTTTTTACAAGAACGTTTAATTTTGTACAAATAAGTCGGGAAATTATAATGCCAGTAATGTGTATTTGTTTGTTTAAAGCGTTGCATTTCTAATGCTGCGTGAAATTGTATTAGCATTTGTAGTGTTGCATAAAAAATTGTTGTTTTGAATTTTTATATATTTTTTTTTGTTATGATGTTACGTTTAATTCGAATAATACAGTTCAAAACATACAGTCGAATTGAGAACCTCCTCCTTTTTTGAAGTCGGTTGAAAATCGTATTGAATGTAGACAAATATCCGTAATATTATCAGACAGTAAGCGTCCCACCGCAGGGCACAGGCCTCACCGCAACTATGAGGTGGTTTGGGACATACTCCATCACGCGGGCCCAGTGCGGTGCGGTGGAGGAGTGTTGTAAGGCCAGTGACTTAACCTTACTGTCAGATGTTATTAATTATTATTCCATCATCATCACTATCATTTCAGCCATAGGAAGTCCTCTACTCAACATAGGCGGAGGCCTTGGGGGAGCTCAATGATCTATCAGCGGGGGGATTGCCAATACTCGCCACGCTTGGCAGGCGGGTTGGCGAGCGCAGTTTTTTTTATAAGATTTCGCACGCAGACGCTGCTGCCCGTCTTGTGCTACAGGAATTAGTCGCCTTTTACGACACGCCTCCTGTTGGCGGTGGGGAAGTGTATTCTTTACGGCCGTCCCCACACAGCACACGGCCGTCCCCACACAGCACTAATTATTATTATGAATTGTTATTTATTAAGCCCTCTGACTAGGCTTCACGACTGGTATTAAGCGGTATTAGCCGGTACCAACTTTTAAAGTGCCTTCCGAAGCACGGAAATGCTTGTGATAAACGTATCTAAATATGGTTGGGATGGTTACCCATCCACTTACAACCACGGCGTACGTGGCTTAAATTTGATAATAACTATCAAAGCGCTGCCTCCAAAGCACCTCTCAATCAGAGACAATTCTAATATATCTGATATTAAATTATGAAATATCGTCATCTATTTTATTTTATCTATCATTGTATAATTATTGAGACGTTCCCCGGGGTAATTGTAGCTGTGAGAGGTGCGCTCCAGATTGGCTACGCGTCACGTAAACACCTCTCCGATTACAAGCAGCCTTAGTAACACTAACAATTAAAATTTACTACAACATGTAGGTACTTTGCTTTTAGTGATGTTCCGAATTGGCTATAGTATTCAAGTACTTTGATACTCGTTTCAAATAATGAAAAACTAATCAGAACTTAATTCGAATGACTCTGATAGTACTCGAATATAAGCACGAGTATTTGTGTAGTTTGTCGTAGTTGTGAGTATTTACACTAAAAAAACTTCTTACTTGTTGCGACTAATTTCACTCTTCTGAAATGGCATTCAAAATTGTGTACAATTTTCTTAAGATTAATGTTTTAGTTCCTATTAGTATTCGTATCAGTACTCGAGTAAGCCTGACTCGGCCCATCTCTAGGCTTTATACTCTACAATTTTATGTAGTACACAAATCTACTATCGCGTAACAAATTCACTACATTGCACTAGTTTGTTACATTAGAAAACATGTTTTATTTTGACGTCAATTTTACAGTAAAACCATAGTCCGTAACATAATTCGCGAAAACTAACCTTTAAATAGTTGCTGTGTATTTGTTGCGTTGGTGTCAAGCATAGTCGATGTTGTGGAGTTTTTACCATTCCTGGCCTGGAAGAGGATTATTTTTCGTGAGTTAACACATTCGGCGGCTCGACGTCTAAAATAAATAAATAAAAATTAAAACAATTTATTTCGGACAACAAAGGATCTATATTGTATTAGTAAATAATAAATATGTTAGTTTTTTTTAATTGGATGTTTGTTTGTTAATCATATAGTCAGTCGACAGTGGGGATTGTCCATTAACTATCCCCTTCAGAATGCTGTAGCTACCGCCGCGCATTCTGTGAAAAAGAGATGCGGTCCTTTTACGCATAATAGTTTTAAAACTATCCGCACCCGCTCAAGCGCACATCGCAGATGCGTTACAACCACAGCAGTCGCAACAACGACCAGCCCTCCTAGCATGAACACCAAAACACGATGTGATATAGTGATATATCGACACCAACTGTAATTACTTTTGGAGTCGGTGCAAACGAAAACATAGAATCTCTCATCGACTGGCACCGACTCCAAAAGTAACTGATTAGGTATGTAAGTGTTAAGATTATTTTTAGCGTTTTAGTTTTTTGAAGTCGGTTTTTATTTTTTTTACAAAATTAACTTATTTCATCTATTTTAGTGAATAATCCTAATCAAAACAAATCTTACGAGTGCAAACATAATTTAACTGCTGAACACCGATTTCATTTCCTATTTTTCCACCCTTAGGGGTGAATTTTTCCCAAAAATGTTTGACTATAGTATCTTTGAAGTATAAGCTATTCATTAAAAAAAGAATCATCAAAAATAGTCCACATTTGGCAAAGATATTAGGTAAGATAGATACTAAAATCAGTTGGCGTGGTACGGATTCATGCAATGTTTGATGATTTTCTTATAGATCCCATCATCAGAATTTAACCAAATTTCTATGGGACCATTCTGAAAGTAGTACCTTTCAAACAAAAAATAATTATCGAAATCGGTCAACACAGTAACAAATGATCGCTGAACATACATAAAAAATAATAAAAAAAAGATACCGACGAATTGAGAACCTCCTCCTTTTTTGAAGTCGGTTAAAAATATGATCCTACTAATATAAATGCGAGTTTGTGAGTATGAATGGATGTTTGTTACTCTTCACGCAAAAAATACTGAATGGATTTTAATGAAACTTTGAATACAGATAGACCATGACCTGGATTAGCACATAGGATACTTTTTTATCTGGGTTTATCCGGAAGAAGAAGACTTCCTACTAATATTATAAATGCGAAAATAAGAAAGTTGTGCAGAAAATCCTTTATGAATAAACTATAGACCACGCGAACGGAGTCGCGGGCAACAACTAGTATATGTATATAGCAGCCATGTTGAATCGCCGTGCCGGAGACGTTACATGTTATGATTGCTGTTTCGATAAAAATTCAACATGGCGGCTTTAACTATCATATTTAAAAAAAACAGTGCGTGGTCATACTAGGGGACTGAAGGCATTATTATATTGAACACGCAGGACACTGTAGGTCTTTTGTGTATAGTTGGTCCATCAGCTGTACTAGTAAAAGGATGAGCAATGTGTTTTGAAAAGCGTGATATTCACAACGAACGATTTTTTTATCAATAAACGTCACAACAAAAAACAAGTGTTTTGCGTGTGCCTGAATTCTGAATGCTTATTACGTGAACGTGTTAATATTGCGCGCTTGCGAGTAGGACTGGGTGTTGCAAGGAAAAACCGTTTTCGGAAAACGTTTTGTGTTGTGCAGCGGTTGATCCGTTTGTACGTCTTGGTTTGGGTCAAAACAGGAATTATTTGATGCGAATATTTGCTAAACGAAACGATCAAGATAATGGAATAAAGAATGCTATGTCTTCGTTACGTTCGTTAAACCAGTTATTTAGTAAAAAAATATCTTAACTGTATTATGTCATTTTTTCTGTCCCTTGAATCTCTATTGAGGGAGGGAGAGAGAGAGAGAGAGAGAGAGAGAAAGAAAGATAGAAAGAAAGAGATAGAGAGAGAGAGAGAGCAAAACGCGACATGACATACATTTAATTGTTATAATACGTTTACATGCTATCGTTCGGCAGCCAATAACTTAATTATTTCAACTTCATCACTGTCATCCTATTTAAAAATTTTGCTAAATAGAGGCTACTTTTGTCTACCCTGACTGGACGTTTGCTATACCTCGCTACTTTTATCTTACCTTCACATAGCACAACCCATATCTCCGCCTTCGGCCGACATGTCCGCACACGCTGCACTCGCTCCAGGGGGCCCACGATGTAAACACGGATAGGGATATCTCCGCGAAATGTATTAACTGATCTGATGCAGGATATGGTCCTCGGGAGGTAGGGGGTTTAACCTAAAAAAGATAACATCTTCACTTAATACTATTATAGATTGAGTATTCCTCGCCGCGTTTGTCTGTTGTAGGTGTTGTCTACAGCGCGATTGTTAAAAGCTTTGTCCCTGTTATTTTCTTTACTCATATAGCCTTAGTCCTAAGGCGACGGTAACTATCGACGGGACGCGACAATGACATGTTAGGAAGTCAGGGCGAACAGTCATCAATAATTTCAATACTAACCACATTATACGGTTCCCCCCGATCGAACACATCAAGAAAAACGGTGCCGCCAGCGCTTTGGCCGATAGTGCACTTGTATGCGCCTGCGTCTTCTTTTCTCACTTTAAATATTGTCAATTTGCCGCTGTCTGCCACTACCATACGCTCGTCGATAATTATCGGAAAGAAAGATGACTCTTGTTTCTAAAATAAAACTTAAAGGTTTTAATCACACTGAAAAACTACGGTTAAAGCTACCCAGGTAGAGGCATCGATGGGTGTCACGCATGACGCATGCTGAAAAGCGAAAACAGAATAATATCTAAATTATTCAAGCAGCGTGGCACTAAACGTTAGTGTTGCCATTGTAATAGTAAAACTTAGTTGGTTAAGAGTAAGATTATTTTTATTTGGCACACAAAAAATAATGGGAGTGTCGTCATTAGAGGTGAAAAACGTCAATTGTTCCAAAAAGGTTCGCTAAAGCGTCACTTAAGCGGCAAATGCACTAACGGGAGCTCCACTCCACTCCACTCTGTGCTACCAGACTATATTATTCGTTATTAAACTTCATTTTATACTGCTTGATGGGTATGATTCACTGCTTAAGCAACCCATGCGAATGCGAGCAAAGTTGCGACATGTTAGGGCCTTCGCCGTCTTTAATGACCGACTCAACGTCACTTTGCCAGTGGCTGTCGTCCTTCCTTAGCAATGCACAATGCCGACGGTACATTTTCGTACGTTCCATTTTCCACCGATAATCGAATCGGACGGAATGCACCGATTTTGTTGTGATAAATTTTTCGCCGACAAAAATCTGATCAACTATTGTTCGACGTGGCCTAGTGCTTTAGTCAAATATAAAATAGTGCCCTTGAAAAGAGTTACTTGGTGAATCCATTGCACAGCGCTGACGTCTGGCGCGATGCACAAACCGCACGGTAGCCGCGCGATGGCGCCCTCATACGCGGCTGCGGCCACCGAAGGGAGCCGTGTCGCAGCGGTCGCGATGCGTGCCAGCCGCGACGAACACGCGTAGTAATTTGCCCATAATGTGGAGATCTTGCGAAGCATTTCTTTATCACCTCCTTGGATTAAACATTGAAAGAAAATCTTGGAGGGCAAACGAAAACTGGTTTCATGTACTTAGACAACAACAATTAGATGAACACAACACATGGAGATTATTCAAGAAGTGTTAAAGACGTAGTATCACTGTCGGGAGCGAGTAAGCGTGCGTTAGGGAGCGCGTCCCTTTTAAATTAGGAGGGTTTGTAAATTAGGTGTGGGTGCCGAATCTTCATAATTGTTGTGGTCGAGTAGTATGTTTATGTGACAATCGTACTTACTTGGAAATTCAAGTTTGTTGTCCAGCTCAAATTCCCATTTTTGGAGAACATTTTTATTGATTTTATTTTGCCTTTTTCTCATAAGATTTTGACTAGGTTTCTGTTGAACTGTATTTATCGCAAAATGTAATGTAAAAAGCGCTAAAAATATTATTTGATAAATAGCAGCCATATTTATTGCGGATTTGTCATTTTCTGACAGATGTTTAAAAAAAGTAACGTTCTAGAAAAAAAAAACGATTAGAATTTTGTTTTCCGTTATCCAGGCTTTTACAACCCCACTGATCAAATAATCACTACGGGTTACAAACTTTTTAGTTATGCCGATAATTCATCATCATATATACTTATCGAATGTGGTACTTGTGACGATAAACTTTAATAGTTACAAAACGTTAAAATGTAGTTCTTCCTGATTGTGGCGTCCACTATGTGGCCGCCGCTAGTCGCCTAGTGTGCGTCAGCTGCCGCACTCAGAGACGAAGTGTTGATTAACATTTTTCTCATTCTTTATTAAGAATAAAAACGTTTATTAACAATGGACACCACGACAACAACAGCTACACTGTCACCACATATACAAAAATAAATAAATAGTAGAATAAACAAGATTAAAACACAAATAATTTAGCATCATCATTTATTCGTATCGACTTTAGTATCACAGGTTTTTCTTAACCATTCAAATAAAGTGACGTCTCGTCGTCGTCAGTAAGTTGTAAAGCAATTTTCTTACTATAAGTGTATTGTTATATTTGTAGCAAAACAACGAGCCGGCTCTGAACCTGGGCCCGCAGCCCACGCCGGAGATGGAGGCCATCGCGCGCGAGGTGGACGCTCTGGCGCGCGAGCGGCTGGCGCTGGACGCCGAGCTGGCCGCCAAGCAGCGCGAGCTCGCCGTCAAGGGCGGCGAGGCGACCAGCCTGCAGGTACCTACATCGAAATGAACTCTATTATATTTTATTTTATTTAGGAAATCAACGGCGATACATTGCATGTTATACATTAATAGTTTCTTAAAATATACAGCTAATTATAGATTTCCACAGATTAAAATTATAAAGTAAACCGGAAGTAGTAACAGATGCTCAACAAAACTTATATAAAACTAAAACAGAAAGCAAAAAAAAAACTGTTAACAATATGCTCATCACGGTGTGTATGGGTGTGTGTGTATCCACCTTCTTAACGGTCCAGCTAGAGTTGTAAATTGACGGTCATAATATTATGCTATAAGCGTCCGTCATTTATGATAAATGCTTGGTCACATTGGACATTTATTGTCACGATGGTCACATATTTTTTTGTTAGTATAAATTTAAAAAAGAAGATTTCCACTAAAGTAATTCTTAAATGTTAAGTATAATAATATAATAATAGTTAGGACAATAAAAACATACAATAAAACTTGTAATTGGATCTAGATCAAACTAAAAAAAAAACTAGCTCGTAACGATACGACACTTTTTTGTTTGTCCGTGCAGAAATATTTTAGAAATTTCATTTCAGTAAGGATCACCACTTCTAAAGCCTGTCTCTCTTATAATAATGCACTTATTCGTGCCCAAATGATTTTTTTTCATAGTTTGTCAATAGAATTGAATGTGACGTTACTGACAACAAATGTCCAAAATGTCCGGTCACATTGAGAAAATTTCCAATTTGCTCGGTCATATTGGTCAGACATTTATAACGTGACGGACACTTTACAACTCTAGGCCCAGCATTCAGAGCCATATAGTAAAACAGGTCTAACTGGACTATGACGATAACTATGACTATAACCATGACGTGGTTTCGGACATATTCCACAACGCGGGGCCCAGTACGGTGCGTTCAGTGACAAATTGTTAAGGCTTTTATTCGTTTTTTATTTAATGCCCTTGGACGCATGATCAGCTGAATTTAAAGTGTGTGGTCACTTTAAAGCAAAGTGTGTGGTCACTTTTAGGTAAAACTAAGCAGCTGCTTTGGACTGCTCATTTAAAAATGACATGTGTTGCGTTTGTGTAATGTTAACTTAAAAACTTTTTGTTCGCAGAGCGAACTGGACACGCTGACGGCGACGTTAAAACAGTTAGAAAACCAAAAAGGAGAAGCACAAAAGAGATTAAACGATCTCAAGTCACAGGTAAAAGTAATTTTTTAAAGTAACAAATAGCATTTCTGATGTAAAACCCATAGCTTGTGTGTAGCCGACGTAATCTTTGTGAAGCCATACAATTGTGTAGTCTTAAAATTATGTAGTCTTAAAAAAACCTAAATATTTCTGAAAATAAGTAGAATGTGGCATTTAACACGACTGCTTTTTTGGTCTAAATCGTTTCGATATTATTGTGCAGCATAAAAATGAACTTCATTTTTTGAACTTCATTGAATGAAGCCATAACTCCTATCTTATCCAGAACCTTATGTAACTACAACATTATGTAGACATTACTTTGTTAAGTCATAACATCGTGTTGCCGCCGTTATATTGTGTAGCCAGCCCCAAGTGGTAGGGTAAAAAAATATATTAGGACGTGTAAAAGAGCTTAATTTAGGCCTATTTACAGAAATAAATTGGTTTTATTGGTTTTATTGGTTCATGATTTTGGAGTAATTACATTGTGAAGCATTACATTTTATTTACAGGTGCTTTAGCTACTTAGGATCAGAGCAATGTATCTGATGTTGTCTGATATTTTGTAGCCACAACATTGTAAAGCTCTGATATTGTGTAATTAGAATGCTACACAATAGTAATGTAACAAATGTTTTATTTTCCACATCATTCGCGAATGCGAATTTTGGCTTGTTAAATAAGGCGCCAACTAAACTAAACTCTTTGATTGATTATTAAGTGTTAAGATGAAAAAGATGTAAGTATTTTTTTGGGGTTACATAGGTAATTGTTATTTAACATTGCAAGTTCAAGAAGTTTTATTTACTGCCAAATACATTCGCAAAAAAATCGCATACTCTGTTGCGGAAGCCAATATAAAAAATTACGCAAATATTCGCGAATGCGAATGCGAACATTTGTTACGTTTGTATAGTAGTGGACAACGGTGTAGCCACAAAATAATCTAGCCTCAACATTGTATATAGCTATATCCAGGGGCGTGCATTGGTTTTAGATGGGGGTAGGCTGTGAAAATTGAGTAAGTTTGCGTGAAACAGTAGGCGATCTCGCGGCAGCCTGACATTGGTTAAATTGCACAGTAACGATCTAAATTGCGGGCTTTAGTAAGGAATAAGTATAGGTAGACGAAAAAATAGTTACAGAATATTTATTGTTTATTGTTGTAATTAATAATTATGGTTAGCTCTTCTGTCGGGTTTTTATGAAGGTAGGCTCTGCATAATAGCCTATATGGGATGCACGCCCCTGGCTATATCATTGTAGTACTCTAACTTTGTGAGGTTATAAAGGTTTGTGAGGTGTGTAAGGTTAAAAGTGTGCTTTGTGTTGCAAATAAACAATTTATCTATCTATCTATAAACTACGATTTGTTTATCCAGGTGGAGAAGTTGCGGTCGCAAGTGTCGGCCCAGGAGGCCGCGGCGGCCGAGACCGAGGCCGAAGTCGCGGCTCGGCGCGCGGCCGCGCAGACGCTGAAGGAGAAGGAGCGCGCGTTACAGCAGGAGGCCGCGGCGGCCGAGGCCGAGGCCGAAGCGCTCACCGCGCGCCTCAGCCGCTCCGTCATCGCGCTCAGCCAGGCGAGTGTTGTGTATAGCACCGCCCTATTGTAGGTCGAGGCCGAGGCCGAAGCGCTCACCGCGCGCAAAACCAAAGCCGTAGAGGAAATTGTATTTAATTATCAGTCCTTAAGGTCGTATTCGCAACCAATTAATACATTTTGCAACCCGAACGGATGCCGCGGCAGCCGGTCGGCTCCTAGCGTTGTTTGCGGAACACGATTGACTTCTGATTTTTGATTCCCTTGAGAGGGTCGAAACATACGTTTTTTGCGGCATAAACGCCTGTCTTTTTTTACTTTTACTTTGAAGTTTGACAGTTACAAGGGACTGTAGATCTAAGTTTAATTTTAACTTGATACCTATACGCGTTCCCGAGATAAAAAAAAGTCTTGACAGACATACGAACAGACAGTCAGACTGATAACAAAGTGATCCTTTGATGACGTTATTTCCTAAAAAAGAACACTACTGACATTGTTCGCTTCGTTGGACAGGCGAACATAAAAATCAACCACCTCGAAGAACAGCACCGGCTGATCAGTGAGGCAGTGGGTGCGCTGGGGTCCAGCGGCGCGGCCGCGGCGGGTGCCCTGACCCTGCAGCCGCAGTTCGGGGCGGAGCACCTGGAGCGGGTGGTGCGGGGCGCTACGCCCTCCGACGCGCTGGTAAGTTCCTGTAACTAAGGATCGAAACCGGTTTATATCTATTTCAGAATATACACTTGTCATTACACATATACACAGGTCTTCTCACGATATGGGTCATAACGTATTTTTTGCCACTTTTGATCTACCTAAATCTTGGGATTGATTTTCAGCGGTACTATAAGGCCTAGAGTTTTGTGAAAACAAGTAATCTTTGGATCATTTCTTCGTGCAGCGCGCCACGCAGTATAATAACGTAAAACATAGTTATCTTGCCAAGTAATTTTATTTCATGTCCTGAAAACGGGAGAATTTCGAGTAAAAAGTCGTTAGTTTTTTTGAAGGGGTAACATTCGAGCTTAATTTTGAATAACTTTTAGAGACATTTTTGAACAAATTATGACTCATATAGGACATTATATTGTCAGCTATATTTTTACACAGACATCGTAAGGAAATAACCACTAAAACCGTTCTAAATTATAACTTCTTTAATCTTGTGTTAACTGTCACTGTTTCGTCACATTTTCAGATCATTTTTAATTTCTTGGCTGGCAACGACAAAGTGAGCCATTTTGATTTAGTGGTGAAGTGAACTCCGAGAGAACTCGATGTAGACAGTGTTTTATAGAGCTATTTTTCGGAAATAATTGGAAATTTTCAAGGTAAAACTGATAAAGTTTTGTTTTATAGTGCCAAATGTGTTCAGTACTACGTAGTGCATTAATTTCTGATAAGATATTTACTGTATTCATTAAGTTATCACCATTTTAATGTTTGTTTCGTCACTGCTGCGCTACTGTTTCATTACGAATGTATCGCAGCCGTGATGCAGCACCGTTGCATCACGATGTGGAGGTCATTGTTCACTTAGCAAGTGGTTTTTCTATGTGAAAAGAAGAATTGGCTGAAAAATTTGGTGGTAAATAATAGGATAGGTTATGGTCTTATTTCCTGCGGCAGGAATTTTGTTATTGTTATCGTTATTGGACCTACTTGCACAGTTTAGACAAGTAAGTAAGATACAACACCCCCATACAAAAGCCAAAATACTTACGCTAGCTAGCCCACCGCGTAAAGCTGCGTTATGCGTGGTAAACGTACGTACGGTTCAGCCCCCCCCCCCCCCTCCTCTTACGCGGCATAGATACAGATACCGTCACCATGGCAACAATATATTTTTTTTTGGAAAATAGTAGTCTAAAATAATTGGCTTAAACGACACCCGTAAATATTATAAAGACATTTTAAATAATTTTCTTAGTTTTGAACTTTAATTTAAAGCAAAATTTTCTGAAACCTTACGTTTGTTTAGGAAGAAAGAAAGAAGTCCGTACTATCCCCCTAATGAGTATTGACCTTTATAACGTTTCGTCACATTGGTGCGTCACTGTTTCGCGACAGTAGTGCACTTACTGTTGCGTCACTGTTTCGTCATTAGTGGCAAAAAATACGTTTTCACCCATATATCAATATATCATTTATAAGAATCGCCTTGAACGAATCCAAAAAGTTTTTATAAAGCACCTAAACTTTAAATGTCGTAGGCATTATGATTCATATGGGAACAGTTGTGTTGCGTACGGTCTTTTGACCTTGGAACAGAGACGTATCGTTTACTTCATGACATTGCGTACGGTCTTTTGACCTTGGAACAGAGACGTATCGTTTTAGACATGAGTTTACTTCATGACATTGCGTACGGTCTTTTGACCTTGGAACAGAGACGTATCGTTTTAGACATGAGTTTACTTCATGACATTCTAAATAGCAAACTGAATTGCTCAGAAATGGTTTCGAAAATTGCGCATACGACACCGAAGTACCGTACACGCAACGCATCTCTATTACCTGATCTATTATCTCAAAACTCCGTGCTATGGCGCATAGTGCAAACGTTTAACTCCAATTTCAGCCATGTCGATCGGTACTGTGACGTCACAGTACATGTCATACATTATTCATTGTTTAAGTTGTTTTATAACGATACAGGTATATCTTAATTTCTAATTACTATATTTTGGTTCGGAAAACTACGCAGCGTTCGGAAAACTACGTAACGTCTTCTCGTCCAAAATACTTCAGTGCCTAAAGACGAAAGTCTACAACCAGTGTGTGTTACCAGTGATGACATATGGGACTGAAACGTGGCCTCTCACTATGGGCCTCATAAGAAAGCTCAAGGTTGCACAGCGTGCTATGGAAAGGGCTATGCTCGGCGTTTCTTTGCGGGATCGAATCAGGAATGAGGAGATTCGTAAACGATCAAAAGTTGCTGACATAGCCCAACGGATAAGCAAGCTGAAGTGGCAGTGGGCGGGGCACTTAGCACGTAGAACTGACGGCCGATGGGGCAAAAAGGTTCTGGAATGGAGGCCACGTACCGGCAAGCGCAGCGTAGGACGTCCACTTACAAGGTGGACAGACGACCTGGTAAAGGTTGCAGGAAACCGCTGGATGCGAGCCGCTTTCAACCGGCCAATCTGGAAGACACTGGGGGAGGCCTATGTTCAGCAGTGGACGTCCTATGGCTGAAATGATGATGATGATATTTTGGTTTTTTTTTTCTACCCATAATCAATTTTGTATTCACTGTTAGCACTATAATTTCTTATAAATATAGTAAAACAAAATATTATTTTCGTGCATCTTTCTTATTCTTGTGCAAATTTACTTTTAAGTTATAGCAAGACTTTTGGGTTATTTAACTAATCAAAACAAAAAGTCAAAATGAAAGTCATTACCTTCGTTTACTTTTCTGATCAGAACAACAACAGTTTTGAGCATTACAAAGAGTATGTTTTCACCTAGGAGGACGAATCGTTCTCCGGCGGGAACGAATTCGGCGCGATGAATGGCTCGGCGGCGTTCGGCGTGGACCCGTTTAAGGATAACGCGTTCGATGCCCAGCCTCAGCATGACCCCTTCGCACCTAAGCAGGCCAACCACAACTCTATGCAGGTACGTCGAGTTTTTTCTTATACACCATTGACTAGTAACTTAGGGTTTAAACGAAGCAAAACAAGACAAGAAATGTTATTGCAACGCAATCGCGACGATCTTTCGACGACGTCTTGTCTAATGGTTCACGCTCCGGCCTAGAAAGCCAGCGGTCGCGGTTTCGAATCCCGCAAGGGGCAAATGTTTGTGTGATGAGTACGAGTATTTGTACCTAAGTCATAAATGTATTTATTTTCAATTATTTAGTCGCCATAGTACAAGCTCTGCTTAGTTTGGGGCTAGATAATTGGTGTGATTGTGAAAACAGTTTATTTATTATTATTTATTTATGTGACCGCTCGGCATCTATACTCCTTTCAACATAAGAAGGGACTTATGACACATCACGTGACTTCACTATTGACACTTAAAGTGATGGGCCCTAACGAAATCCAATCGATTCTTTTTGAAAATCGAGAAAGTTTATAAAGTTTAATCGATTTTTATTTATAAAGGTGAACTGAACTATATAGGTTAAAGGCGCAGTCTGTTTTACGTATTTATATTTTTTGCCTTGCCATGATTGACTAGACTAATAGTCGCGATCGACCGGTCGGCCACTCTTGGTCTATAGTCTGTGGTGTATAAAAGTGTGTAGTGATCGGGTGCTTAGTGAGTATGTGTATTGTGTACATGTTCCCACTGCAGGACGGCTTCGGGCACGACCCGTTCGCGCCGAGCTCAGACCCGTTCGCCGGCGACGCGTTCGCGCCCGCGGACGGCAAGCCCAAGGCGAACGACGATGTGAGTTCACCTTTATTAACTACCAGCCCCCCTAGCATGACCTTGGTGGTCACGATATAATATAAATATTGGATAACATCACATACATTGCTCTGATCCTATGGTAAGTAGCTTAAGCACTTCTGTTACTGAAATCAGAAACAACGACGGTACCACAACACCCAGACCCGAGACAATATAAAAACGTAATTTTTCTACATTGACCGACCGGGAATCGAACCCGGAACCTCAGAGATAGCGACATCAAGTCCGGTATGCTCGCCTCTCGGCTACGGAGGTCGTCAATGATATAGCGATATTTCGACACCAACTGTAAAAGTATGATAGTTATAGCCGTCATATTGAATTTTTATCGAAACAACGACCCTAAGATGTGACGTCACCGGCACAGCGATTCAACATGGCGGCTATATGTATCATATTTTTACAGTTGGTGTCGATATATTGCTATATCATATCGTATTTTAGTGCTCATGCTAGGGAGGCTGGTAAAGGTTGCAGGAAGCCGGCGGGTGCAGGCCGCTTTCAACCGGCCAATCTGGAAGTCATTGACGACCTCCGTAGCCGAGAGGCGAGCATACCGGACTTGGTGTCGCTATCTCTGAGGTTCCGGGTTCGATTCCCGGTCGGGTCAATGTAGAAAAATAACTTTTCTATATTGTCTCGGGTCTGGGTGTTGTGGTGCCGTCGTTGTTTTCGATTTCTGTAACACAAGTGCTTTGGCTACTTACCACAGAATCAGAGCAATGTATGTGATATTGTCCAACATTTATTATTTATTTATTTATTATTATTATTATTATTATTATTGGGGGAGGCCTATGTGCAGCAGTGGACGTCCTATGCTGAAATTATGAATGTTTGATAAGTACTTAAAACATCGGCCGGGGTCACGCCCATCATCCGTTGAGTTGTGAGTTTTAAATATATCATCGAATAGATCCGTAGGAAACCTTATAATTTTTCTTGGTTTTCGTCTGTGTAGACTTTAGAAGTAAATCAAAGAGGAATGGCTCATTTTTATAATTATCCCATGGTAATACATAAACTTGATCAAAATTATTTAAGCCAGATACTAATATTAAAAATGCGTAAGTAATTCTGTCTGTCTGTTATGCTTCTACGCCTAAACTACTGAACCGTTTTTTAATAAAATTTGGTACTTACAGAGATTGACTAGAGTTTGGGAAAGGACATTGGCTACTTTTTGTTGTGAAAGCTATACCAATTCCGATAAAATTTTGTACGGAAAAAGCTAGAACCCTAGGGAAGGGCTACTATTTTCATTCCATCTTCTAAGTGAGTAATTTACGTGATGACAAACCGTATTCCACGCGAGTGAAGCCGCGGGCAGAACTAGTGACTCTATAAATCTGTAAAAGGTATATGCTCATAATATCATTTTGGTCAAGCGTATTTGAACTAAAAAGATAACAAAGCAAAGGAGAAGAGTAATAATTAGTACATGAAACAGAAATAGATACTAGCAGTTACAGACAGTATCTTAATGAGCTACTTTTATTATTTTTTATACATTTTTGTGACTATGTGATGATTCATTTATTAATATTTAATTAAGTCGAACATTTGAAGAGACATATTATTTCTGATGACAAAGATTTTACTCTGAATGCCAAATTTAATCAAAATCTGTTCAGTAGTTTTTGCGTGAATGAGTAACAAACAGCCATACTCACAAACTTTCGCATCTATAACATTAGTAGAATGTTAACTTTACTTAACCTTACAAACGGTCAGGGCGCGTGGGAGTCGGACCCGTTCGCGGTGTTGCACGCGCCCACGCGCGCCAGCGTGGCGGGCGCGGGGGGCGCGGGGGCAGCGGGGGGAGCCGAGTCCCCCACGCCGGTGCTGCCGCCCAAGGCGCACAAGACGCCGCCGCCGCGCCCCGCCCCGCCGCGCCCCAACCCGCCGCACAAGGTACACAACACACTATCTATTACTTATAATGCTCTATTGACGGTAGAGGTAAGGAGTACTATCTTCGTTGTGGAATAGTGTCCGTCAAAATGCATCAATTTAAAAGACCGTCCCAGAAATCGTCGTGTTTCCGTACATTTTGTTATCTGATTGTAAAGACGTGAATGATAATTAAAACAAAATGACATGTGATTTTAAAAGATTAGTTCTTATTCTTGCATGTAGCGCGAATGGATTTTTCATATCATTTCAAAAATAAAGGTAAATTACCAAAAGATCTACCCTAATTTCAGAAAAATGACGTTCAAGTTACTTTTGAACAACGGTTTACAAGAGACTACAAGTTATCATGACAATTCGATTTTAAAATTTAACTGAAGATATGGTCCACTTCCACATAGATTGATTACTTTTTTTACTTTCTTACAAAATATAGCAGAATAAAAATGCTCAAACACCATAAAATTTTAGAAATTTCCATTCAAATATCATTTATTTTTCTATCGTTATGAACAACTATTATAACATTAAACACTACACAACAATCTTCAGGTATACTTTTAAAATAATTTAAAATAAAAATATATAATTTTATAAAAACAAAAACAAAAAATTGAGTATTAAACCGAAGTCAAAATTAACATAAAATCAAGCGCGCAAAACCGATCGTTTTTCAAACCTAGGTAGGACGTCCACTACCTAATAAATTTGCAATATTTCTTGTAAAGGACCAACAATGTTGACGCTTAATAACAATAAATAATAACGTAAAAGAGATTAATTAAGGCATATTTACAGGGTAAATTACAAAAAAAGCGCAAAAAGTTATTTGACATAAAATGAACAAGAACAGAATATTGAAATTACAAAGAAACGTAATAAAGTGCTTATCATTTCTTAACGACGGAAAAAAAATTAAACAAATTAGGGCATTGCAAAGTAATATGTTTTAAAAGTCACAAAAATATTTTAACTCGGCATGATTTTAATCTGTCAATAACTGCTAAAGTCATACTTTTCCTAAACTAGCGCCATTTTGGAGGGTTTTGAAAATGTTATTTACTGCTTTATCTGGACACTTTCAACTTTCCGCCTTTAAAAGATAGTACCCCTTACCTTTACCCTCCATATATTGTTTCGTTATACTTCCAATCGTACAGTCAGGGTCTGTAGACAAAATAACATCGGCGTGATTTCATTTTCACGTTCATTTGACGTTTAGGTCACTGACCTGAAATAAATATATGGACTACTTTAATTCTTTTTTCAATTTATTAAATTTATTGCGTTCTATAATGTTACTTAGGTGTTATAAGTCAAACAACAGCCCATCAACATACCACAAAACGTCAAACTTTCTCAATTGATATTGATCTCTACGCCGGAGAAATAGAAGTTCGTCGATCATTAATAATTGTCGGAAATAATCAATAATGGACTAATAAAAAAAAATCTGCCAAGTTTTGGGTATTTTAAATTTTCTATGTTGGGTCAAAGCCAAAAATTACGGAGGAGATGAATAGAATACCTTTTTATCGACGTAGTTTAAAAGCCTGTCTTCGTAAATATAAAATTAAGTAAACACAAATTTTAAACGATGTTTTAAAATATAACTTCAAAAAACATTGTTGTTTCATTCAAATAATTTATATACATTATATAAGGGGTAAAAAGCAGCTAAAAAGTAGAAAAAATCGAGTTTGGTGAGGAAGAATGACCTTTAACTTTTTGGGTAGGTTGACCTGCTGTTGACTGTACATTAAACAGATAATTAAATTCGTGTAAGTATATATTTTGATGATCGCTATTTTGTCACTATAGGTTGTAAAAAAAATTAAATTAAATAATATTTATTTTAAAAAATGTATTCTCATAATTTTAGTTTTAATTACAGTATAAACAGATTCGAATGTACTGGAAACTTAATTAGTAATGACGACAAGATAGACAGCCATAATATGCAGCAAACGTCATTATTAGTTTTCGGCCGGTACTCTTCATTGTGGCACACAATATTTGCTGTCATTTGTTAGAGACAGCCAGTCCAAATATTTCTTTTAGGTCAGTGGGGCCCCTATACTTCAAGCATATGCCACATTGGGAGCAAAGCGAAACAAAGATAAGTCTATTTCGCTAAGCTCATGCCGCTTCCGTGTCTTTTCAGATATTTGTGTTCACAGTTTCACATCGCGAACTACAGAGCTGTATTACGCTAACGATGCAAACTAGCGATTTAATATTTGGCCGACATGTCACAATGTTACTTTGTCTATGGTGGCGGCTCTGCTATTTGACTCGTTTTAGACTCGAAATATTCATTTAAAATGACTAAATCGGATAATCTTTAGCAGATTGGAGCCCCAAAAGCAATGAGATGCATAATGTTATAATAAGTTTATCTAAGACGTCATCATCCATGAGGAATAAAAGTGTGTTAAAAATAAACGATCTCGAGTATATTATGATGTAAAATAATTATTCTTCCGATTTACAATTATTACTAATAAGGGGCATAATGTGTGACAGTGAAAGGGGGAAAGTAAGCGGTACCGAGTAGATAAAGGTGTCTAAAACATATTTGTATGCAACTCATTGCTTCTGACTGTACTTTTTTTTATTTAAGATACGAGTTTAAGTTTTATGAAGTAATTCGGACACTCCTAAATTCTTGAATTATATTACTTTAGTAAAAACATATTGGATGGTAAGCAAATAGAAATACTTTCAAAAGTAATTTACAAAATTCTAGTTCAATGTTTAGAAAGAATAATGAATACGTATCTAGTTGAAAAATAATAGTCGAAATTCTTAGAAAGTATGTATGTTATAGCAAAGTTGTAGAAAGCCATAAAAATACTTGTTTATATTTTGTAACATTGTAATATATTTTTAAAGACACAAAATTACAAATATGCAGTCGAATAGTACATAATAATTTTATGGTTTTCTACATAACATTTGGAATGTTAATTTTAAGTTAACGTTTGATTTTCAGATTAATTTCGATTTGTTTTTGTTTCTGTTGTTATTTGTACGTGTTTATTTGCCCCTGCCCCTGCCCCTGCCCCCGGCCCTGTGCCCCGCGCGAGCCGCATGACCCAGAGTGACGTGAACGTGAATAGTACCGCTAATATATGTTTACTCATTTTACGCTGCAGAGAAAGTAAAATGTACGTAAAGCACACTTCGTTCGTGAGTGGCATTTTGTCATAAATTCAGTCATTTCACAGACAAGACAATTATTACTTAAGCCGCTTAAAGTTATCGCTTCTCGGCCTTTTGGCTCGAAGATCAAAGTGTGTTATACCAAGTTTTAAACTTTATAACGTAAATATAACAATGCTTTAGTTCGCGCGCGTTAATCACCCCATGAGGTGTGGGAGCGGCCGGAGGGCATTGAGTCAAGCGTGTGCACACTTTATGCGGACACGTAGTTTGCGTCAAGTCGGGTCCAAGTATATATTATTTTCCCGATCCTATCACTGTATCATGAACGCATATGTGTAGTGATACGCAGCCATGATAAAAAAAAACATAAATACACTGCTCTGATACGATACGTGATACGGCCTATTCTATCTTGATTTGGTTTTTGTTCGATTATGAAATGAGATATGGATACGATACGTATATTATATAATTTGAGAAAATTGACGCGTTGACTACTTGATACGGAGTTTAATATGATACGATTAATGATACAGCGGTACAAGTATAGTGATTGTATCGAGTAATTTGATATATAAATGGATTCGGCTTTGAGTACCTATCTTTTTCAAGCAAATGGGCTAGTTTCCTAAAAAAATCTAATCAGTCCGTCAGTTGGATTAACAGAAAATATTGGAAACGTATTTTTTCTTTTCTCAATCAAAAAAAAAATGATGAAGATATAGCCTGTTAATGTTCCGCGAACCGTCACGCCTTGCAACACTTTTTAGCAGAGCGTGACATCACGTGTTCACTTGGATGCGCTTTTTCTTCGTTATTTTTTGTTTGACAAAAGACAAAATATGGGTCCAAATTTTTTTTATAATCTAACTGACGGACTAGATAAAATAATCTCTTTTTGACCCAGGAGACTAGCCTATTATACCAAAGTTATCTGCTTTCTTTGGCTTACATTTATTTCCCAGTAGAAATCATCTTAGTAGTGTTTAGTCAGATTTTGAAATTAGTCGAAAAAATTGTGTATGTGTTTTACTTTCTCTGTTTTGTGATAAATGCCATTCTCGATGTAGTCCCAGTATAAGAACGCCAACGTCATATCTCCGATAAGTTTACTGTACTTCAATAGAATATGCACTTACATGCATGTTGTGATAGTCGTGTGATAGTATACGTTGAATATGTGTTAGACAATGGGGTAGTTGACACCACTTATTAAGTTGACATACTTTGAGCTGCCAAAACGCACCTCTTTCAAACAATTTAAACGGCTTTATGGTATTACACCCATTATCAGGTGACATACTTTTTAAAAACTTTCTTAACGCTACTCTTCCATATAATTTTTATGGCAGACTTTTTATTGAACAATAAAAAATCGAATTTTCTAAATTAATTATAATGTGCCAGGTTATTAAGTTTTATTTTTAGTTTTATTAGGCACAATGAAATCTAACTTTGACATTTGCGTTTATATCATTCGACAAAGGTGAAAGGTGGAGTAAACGGGTTCTCGAGTGCAGAAATGTCTTGGCAAATGTAGTGTAGGACAACCCCCCCCCCCCCTAGCTCGATGGACCGACAACCTTAGGAAGATTGCTGGCTGTGGATGGATAAAAAAAAGCAGTGGACTCTGCTCTTTGGAGGAGGCTTACGTCCAGCAGTGAACTGCGATAGGCTGACATAGTTGACAACGGTTGTCAAGACCAAACACGTTAGCGCCATTATAGAATAACTCTATACCACTCTCTATACCACCATAGCGTTGATTAACTTTGCCTGTGTTTCCCAAGAACCACTTATTGAAGCCACGTAATTAGATGCTAATATATAACGACTTAGTATCGAGGTAACATCGAAATCGTGAAAAGAAAATAAATGGTCTATACTAACGATCGACCGTCTGGTGTAGTGGTTCGCACTGACTGCAAAGCGAGCGGTTGCGGGTTCGAATCCCGCAAGGGGAAAATGTTTGTGTGATGAGCACGAGCATTTGTACCTAAGTCGTGGATGTTAATAAATGTATTTAAGTATGTTAATGAGTTATCCAGTCACCATAGTCAACAAGCTTTGCTTAGTTTGGGGCTAGATAGGTGGTGCGATCGTAGAAATATTTTATTTATTTATTACATTATGATCGAAGGAGCAAGTTGGTTGGAAGGAGCAAGAGCAAGACCTGTATATTTGTTGTATATCAGCAAATTACGTGCTTTATACAAATAAATGAGAAAAAAACGGGTTTGTAAGCCTCAAATTAAATACCTTAGAATCACTCTTATTTATAATAGTGTCAACATCCCAATTGTGAGAATAAAAACTTATCTGACGATATGACTTAGATTACATTGTGTTGGCCTCGCTTCACATGCTTTCATTATCGTTATTTATTATTATTATATACGCCATTTCTATATTAACCATAGCCTTACAAGATGCGTAGTTAAATTGTGGCTAACATACTATTTATTGGAAGACGAATTTGAATTGTTTCGTAGATAATGACAAATTATTTAGTTTTTTTTAATAGTTCCGTTTGACAGCTGCTGTCTGTTTTGATTCACCTATATACCTTGGTTTTGGTGGTCAATAACTACGCATCTTATGTTCTGAATTCGTAATCATTGGTCATTCTTATCATCAATTTGTATTGCATGCTTTTTGCTGAGTATTATATGTTTTGGGTTAATGTTCGTTAAGCTCGAAAAACATTCATTTGTGAAATGTACGGTTGTGGGCTTATTTACTTACGCATGTTTACCTTACCTTCCGACTTCAGTTATTTACTTCCATTTTTTTTATATATTTCATTTATATTTTGATCTCTAACTACAATAACTACCTGTATAATACAACTTACATATTTATATACCGTACATGCACAATGTGACTTTATCTTACACTCTCCTGAGTGCACAAATCGCAACCGAAACTCTAAACTGTAATTTTACCACTACTTTGAGTCTGTTCCGGTGGTGACGAGGGGGTAAAGACGTATGACGCATGATTGGTTACATAGATTAGATAGATATGTTTGATTGGCTGTCCGTCATGCGTCCTCTTTCACCGCTTAGATAATTCAGCTACAGACTTGAAGTGGTAAGCGTTGTTACAGGCTTACTTTTAAAAGTTATCCATTCAATTATCTATGGAAATGCAGTCACAGTGTGCAGTGCGTGTCATGTGTCACGTGCCACTAACATGCTAACACGGCTCGTGTGCTTGTCCCCACATTGCAGCGCTAAGGACGGCGGCGGAGCGGCGGCACGTGCGACTAGCCCTTAGCCCTCTCTCACTCCCCCTTTGTTGCTAGACCCGCGCCATGGATTTCACGGAGGACCCCTTCAAGGACTACCGCTACGAGGACCCCTTCAACATCGAGGACCCCTTCGCCGACCAGACCGACTCGCGCCGCCCCACCTCGGTCGCCGGCTTCGAGACGGACGACTTCTTCGGGCCGCCCAACGGGTTCCCCGCCCCCGGCCTCCGCGGCGGCCGCGTCTCCGCCCCGCCCGTCGCCCGCGGCCCGCCCGAACCGAAACCCAAGCCCGACGAGTCCTGGGCCGCGGCCGCCTGGCCCGACGACAACTGGGCCGCCGACGACGCCTGGGCCGATCCCCCCGCCGAGACCCGAAACACGAACGACCCGCGCGCCGACCGGAAGACCGACAACTGGGCGAACGAGTCGGACAACTGGGCCGCCGACTGGGGCACCGATCACAACAAGAATCTGAACGAGACCTGGCCGTCGAGCACGCTGCCGAGTAAAAAGGAGAAGAGCCCGAAGCCGGTGAAGTACGCGAAGTCGCTGGTGCACACGATAGGCGGGATCGGGCGGACGCGGCACGGGAAAGAGAAGAAGAAGGCGCTGGAGGCGCGCACCGCGGGGGCGCTGCCGTCGGAGGAGCAGCAGTGGGCGTGGGCCGCGGCCGAGTCGGCGCGCCTGCAGGCCGAGGCCGACGCGCGCCGCCGCCGCGAGGACGCCGAGCTCCAGCTGGCCCTCGCCATCTCCCGCCAGGAGAAGTGAGCCCCGACGTCTCTTCGCCGTCTGTCTCTGTCGCCCTCGAGTGGCCGCCTCGATTTGAAACGTTTTAGGCGAGGACCGAAAAGGTTACCCGTATGGAGGTTTTAATCCGGTCGACCCTCGAGTACGGGCTGACCCGATCGTATAAAAACCGGTTCCGGCATAAGATTTACTTTCGTTTCTATGCTACTTCTATTTTTATCTCGTTCTTTCCGATTATACGGGTTACTACGGGTTATACGGCGATTTTATACGGGTTAACCCAATATGTAAACGGATTACCCTAAATTTATACGGCGGTGGAACGTCGGGTTATTCGTCTAATCGGTTAACCCTTAAACCCGGTTTTCGGTCCTCGGTTTTGGGTAGCGACCGTTGAGAAAAGTCAGTCTAGATTCGAAAACGTAGCACTAGAGGGCGCGAGAGCCGGCCACGTGACTTCTCGAAAGCTTATGTCATTCCCGTACGTTTTGCAGTTTTATATCGAACGTTATTGTCTCGGCCCTCGACGGCTCGGCTGTTGTGCACTTCGTCCATCTTTTGTTTAGTCTAGTGCGATTATCTGTCTAGAGACGGCTGTTCGTGTCCTCGTTAATAATAAACGGTGTCTATTTCTCCAAATGTATGTCTTGTTTCACTGGCCAGCATTCCACGGTCAAAACTCCGGTTTGGTTCGACGTGAATTGATGTGAACATGTACCTTTTAAGAGATTTATTTTACTTTATAATTGTATACAGGTACCCGAGTAGTTTTACTGGTAAAAAGACAATATATTTTTAATGAAAAAAATGTCTGCATTTGTTCTATGTACGAACCGAACTGAGTATTGATTTTAGTCTTTCTTTCTGATTGAAAAGTTAATGTAACGTTGCACTATTGGTGTTTGATATATCTTCGAACACCTAATTATAATTATTAAGTAAGAAATCGTATCGCTATTCGGCCACTAGTCAATTTGAATTGAGAAGGGGGAGGGGGTTCTCGAACAAATCGCGGAGTCTTAAAGTTACGAATTTCATGTCGCTGTCGTTCAGAGAAATCTGACATTCCAGGCCTGTCTTAGGTATTTCCGTGAACTCGTATAGTATGGATATAGTGTAGAGAATGACATGTACATTATTCTTACAATATAATAATATACTGGACTTAGAAATCAGTAGATTAAACGTAATATTTATACCATTACCTAGTCATTACGTGGTATGTCAGATTTTTGTGATTGACGGCGGCGGAGTTATTGTAAAAGTGTAATATATTGTTGTCTGCAACTGAGGCCTAATACCTTCACTGTGTATAGTCTGTTAGTTATGTTATTAATATTATTATGCATGGAACTTATCGCTAAATTCGCTCTTATAATCCTCGATACTTACATGATACGTTACTACTTAATTTTAAAATTTGCACTTATCGTTGAAACGGAAACTACCAACAAAATTCGGAATGGTAGAAAACGTTATACTGGTAATTTTTGTGTTAAACATCACTTCGGCCAATATTTAACTATTCAGAATATAATACGCTTACCTAATGTATATCTACGTGTGTACTTGCCATTTCACAGAATTACTCCACTTTTTTTTTACAAAATTAATGTTATTATTGTTATAAATAAACAGTCGTATATAAATTATTTTACCCTGTGATTAAGTGTTATTAATACAAGTAGCTATGGTAAGAGCTGCTCGTTATTCCTCTTCAATGCTCTATGTGTAAAATTTATAATTTATTTTATTATGTTTTTGACATAAATATTGATATATTATGTCTGGATATTATAGTTGTATATTTCTTTTAAGGCACATCTTATCTTTAGATAAATATAATGTTGTATAAATCGATGATTATTTGTTTTGTATAGAGCTACTGGATGTCTGTCGAAGTACAATTTGTGCATTTCTCTGTATGATTGTTTTTTTTGTTGTTATTATTATTGCGTTGTCAGAGTTGACGCGATACGCGCGCGGCGCTACCAAACAGACCGACTTCTGAATGCTCAATGAGAAGTGTAAAATATATCTGTGTAATATATTTCGTATTTTTTGTTTGTTTTGTTTTCAACGGGATCTGTGTGCAGTGCAACGCAGCGCGATTTGTCTTCTGTAGTGCCTTTCCAATCGCTATTCTATGTCGTCTTCTCTTTCTTGCGTATAATCGAGTGGGTGAATCGTTGCAACAAAAATTGGGATATCAATGAGAATGGTTTTCTTCGAAATATAAGCGTTTAGTAGTTAATTTGAACTTAATATTTATGAAAAACGAAAAAAAAGTTCAAATATATCGTAAAAATGTTGCAATAAAAACAAATTTCCTACCAAATTGGTAGTTTTTTTACGTAGCATTGGAAGTTAGATGTTTAGTGTCGCATCACTTCGCTTACGTGCGCACGACCCTAGCGCCGCCCGGTACAATAATTACGTTAAGTAGCGTCCTCTTGTCGAGACATTCACACATCACCCACCACACTCTGCGTACCCAGTGTCTGCGAAATGTCTCTTCAAGCAGCCCTTAGTCTATAGGCAATAAGTAATTATGTAATTGTAAACTATACGTGTAACTATAACTTAATACCAGTGTGTTTATGGGTAAATATTATCCTAAAGTTGTTATCTCTTTCTTAGGCGCTGTTGTATGAGGCTCATCGGACCGCGCGGGGCGCTTTGCACGCTATCGCTATGTTCAGTTAACTAAATATACTATCGATGTAGATCTAATTGTTGATACTGTAATGTTCGTTTACTATATGTTGGAATTTATGGTAAAAATTCTATTTTTTGGTACAACAACACCTGGTCAATTGAAAAATTCTTTCACGTTGACTTAGATATATATTTTGTGTAGTTTAGTCCGGCTTCGCGGTCCGATCGACCCGTGACTGTTATCAAATATACAGTATATTGTATGTACTTTCAGTGATAGCGGAGTTAACTTTAATTCTTGACGTTGACGTGTATATGTGTATTTAAAGCTAATTAATGGAAGCAAGTAATTTTACAGGTAAGATAGACGGTAGTGACGGTGCGCGGCGGCGGAACGGACCGCTGCTGGTTCGGTGTTGTAACTTTTTGTCAATAATCATTCATCTTTAATAAATTAACGGAACACCGGAATGGTTGTATAAACTTTGGTTCTTCTTGCTAACATAATTTTTGTCGGATTATTTTTGGTTATATATTACGTTTTGGATGTTTGAAATTGTGACTGTAATATTTTTTTTTCCTATGGCAACACTAAGTGTCAAAATACTAGTTTAGGGTCTATTTGAAAGCTGGCATTTCTTGCTTGTGTTCCGTTTTGCATTTGCGATAGTGTGTGATAAACATATAAAAAAATCGCATTGAAAGGAATGTGGGTATTATGATTTAAGCTAAGTCTTTAGTGCAAGCTTTTGCCGCTGCCGAACTTCAGCGTGCCTCTCGCGGGCAGACACGGTCTGAGGTGATTTACTCGTAGACTAGCAGCCTCAAAAAAATTGTTTTTTGTTCAAGTTTGAGTATCTTTATCGTGTTTACTGGAAACTGTCAAAGAAAGAGGTCTGCATTTGAGACTGAAAATAAGAAATATTTGGATCGAACTAACTTGTTGTTATCTCTCTCTCTCCCGCTTTGCACTGGAGGGATATAATGACGATGCTTAACCGCAAACTATTTCTACTTACTTAACTGAGAATCATACTCTTATTTTAAATATTTAAGTTTTCAGCGCTCAATGTTCGGTCTTACAAAAATTTAAAGATGGATCTTAGAAGGTTGATTCTGTCAACTAGTTTCAGGCTATTATTTTAATTGATCGATTTATCGACTACCTCGTAGAAGAGCCCAATTAATGCTACACTCTTTTGTTTATGGCAAAGTGTATTCGACAGCCCACCACCGCAGACCGCGTCCGTTAACTAGGGGCCAATGACAGTATTACGTGTCCCGCGCGCCTTTTTCAATTTATAACAAATGTACTCATTACAATATGTTAGGACTTAACCGTCTACTGGCAATTAATAAAGAATTATAGGATAAGGATAAGGTTACATTTCTGTAGTAGAAATTAATATGGAATTGACTACTTTCACATGATTGATAAAAACGTTTTTTCAAAAGATGTGAGCTGAAAATGTATATAAATTGTAGGTACATAACATTACGAAACTGTTCCTTATTCTTTTTGGGTGTAGCCTTATCCTAAAAATCCTACTTGGATAAAGGAATTATGAAAATTTAATGTAAAGCTTACTGAAGTTAAGGGTTCTTGAGACCACAAGTCGAGCGTTGGAGTGTTACGAATTATCAATGTTCGCAGCTAGGATAGTTAGAAGGTTAAGTGGGTAGAAGTTGAGTAGGCTACCCCAAGCAATTTTAGCAGTAATGACTTACCGATGGCACAACAAGTGAACAACAATAAAAGAATTGTGTTGCCTGCGGATTTTTGGGCACTAACGCCGCCATCTCGGACAGTTATCTAAGCTAGTTCATCTTGGCGGCCATTAGTTCCCTAAAAATCCGCAGATAAACTTATAGTAGCACTATTAACATAGGCACCCAACGTAGTTATGAATCTGACTTTTGCTTGCATTGCCGTCGTGCCCTAGGGCTATGACCGCAATAGGCTAGTTGACACTTTTTTTAAAATAGTCTTAAATTGTGTATTAATTATTCCATAGACCGAAAAAAAATTGATTGTATTTTTTTAAAACTTAGAAAACTACAAAACTTTCATTTTAAAATAATATTTTCATAAACAGACGAAAACGCGGTCAGCCATTATGGTCTGTAGATTATCTGTGCCATGACGTCTCTCTGGTAAACAAACAAACAACTTAGACGTCTTTACGAATACAACCTCTCTGAATTAATCAAACATGATTTCTAATAGTTTACACAAAAAATATAGTAGTTATCATTACTGTATCGTTCGAGAATGCAAAATACATCAGACTCGAATGACATTTGATCGTTTACCATATGAGTGACGTCACTCATGTCGCGATCATGGCGGATAGCGTTTTCAGAGTTTCAAATTATAGATTATTAAATATTTTTTTAAATTAGATATTTACAGCCATCTTTTACTTTTAAGTATTAAAATCGATATATTTAGGTTCCTTAAGTCAAATACTATTTGAAATAATTCTTTGTTTAATTAATTTTGATATGAGTCAATTAGCCTATTCAGGCTAGCCTATAGTTAATAAAGACATGTCCATTCAAGTAGACTCGACCGTGGATGTGGGTGTAGATGACCACCGCCACCTTAACACACCCTCTGTGAGGCTGCAACATTCACATGTGCACTAATATTTTTTGTTATCAATGATTGTAACTTTAATCGATATGTTTGTTGTGCCAGCACGTAATCAGTTAATCGCATATTGTCGTTACGTATCAACATAGATGTAAAACACTACTTTCCAGTCGCTGTTCACTGTTCTGTTGTATATTTAGCGGTTATTATTCACAGCTTTTTATATGCAACGAAGTATGTAAGTGATTTGCTTACGTTTAAGAAACAATACGTTTCTGTGAAATGTTATGTTGACCTATTCTGCATCTTTATGATCGTGAAGGTGTCTTAGAATCGTGGTTTAATGCCTGAGTATTAAACCCAATGAAGTGTCCAAATAAATAAATAAGTACTCACGTACTCTAGATTAACCAATAAATTTACAAGTGAAGAACAAATATTAAACATAAAAAAGTATTTTGTCTGCTTTTCATGTGTCGGTTTTAAAAGAAAAAAACAACGCTTTTGGATTCCGATTGGACGATCGGACCTTAGCACGTAGTGGGGATTGGTCAACAATTTATACTAACTTATAAATAAGTATTATACGACAAAAGAGAGCTTAATCTGAGTTTTAGTCGATTGCTTTTGATGTGAGTATAAACTGTTTAACGTGACACCAGGCGGCGCCACTCCGAGCGTACAAATCGCGTTTACGCTCATCAAAAACTAACGAATAAAACTCGGAAGCGTTCAGCAAAAAATTACGAATTCTAAATGTTAGGGGGTTGAAACTTGACACGTGCGAATGGTTTAATATTTCATGATGGATATGGTATGATAAGTATAGTTCTTAGAAAGGGAGTCTTAAGGGTCTTGAAACGTAGGTAGTCAAACTTATAGCGGAACGGAGTGGAGTTTAGAAAATATCAGAGAAATCTGTCCCTACCAAGAGTAAATATTACTTACCAAAAGTAAGCATTTATTAAAACAACATTTTGTCGTCAAATGTATAGGGATGCATCCATCAAAGGAAAAAAGATGTACTTACCTACTCACTATGTATTCAATCGTAGGCGTTATCGAGTTGAAAGTAGTACTGAAGAAAATTTATTTATTTATTTAGTAATATCTTTTCTCTTTGATGGATATAATATGTTTGTCTATGTTTAAAAATTATAATAATCTTATTATTATGTCATTCGTTATTGATCGAAAACTGTTCTGTTTCGAATAATCGTATAAATTGTGCTTAGGAGCTCTGACTGACTTAGAAAAGCTTCAAATAACTTATAATAAATTAATTGACTGATTTATTTATTGATCTAACATAATTATTTTATTGGGCAACGATAAAGTGTTGAAATGTATTATTGCAGAGTTTAATAGATGGCATTTTATATTAATTCTTAGACAGGGCTCCGGATAAATGAAAAGTACAATATTTCATATCACTATGCGTTTAATTTGCGACGGGGACGGAATGGATGTTCTAAATACAATAACTATTTATAATCTATGGTTCTCGTGATTTAGGTTCGTACGTAGATTCTCTATCTGTATTAGAAATCTTCCGGGCTTTTTCGTAAAACGGTATTATAAAATCATTTTTGTAGCAGACCTGTAATTAGATAAATAAAGTTGATAGTTGCATGGTATTTGCGCAAAAAGCCCCCAAGATTACCCAACGCCGCAACACATATTATACTAGCTTATGACGTTACTGTTTACCCACATATCGCTGTTACATAAGTATAAATTTAGCCGCGACTTTTAAGTTCGCTAATATAAGCCGACGACTGTATTTTCTACAGAACTTATAATTTTATACTTTGTTGATATAAGAATAACGCTTACTTTACAACAAATTTAATATTATTGTTTACTGCACGTCGTTTCTAGTTGAAAGCAAGTATAGTAAATTCTACTAGGTACTTATATTATTAAAAATAAAAATAAATGTTTATATAAAGAAGTTGTGTACGTTTGTAATGATATAGCGTGTACGACCAAATAATTTATTATACAATGTCGGTACTCCGAGGTTGGGAGGTTAGTAGGGGAGTAGAGCTCTAATGACGACCTAATTTAAATAACGTTACATACCTACCTATTAATTATGTTCGATGGCTGTGTTTTTGTTGCGACGTTCTCGTAAGGTCGCCACTGTTCGTCTAATTTGGAACCCCGGCTCACACTGGCTGCTTTTTTAACTGGCGATGGCTTTAAGTGTGTATCCCAATGTGTGTGGCTGGCTAAAGCATCTTTTCCAGAGCGATGCATTGATTTTGGCAGTTAAAAAAAGTTTATTTGTGATTTAAGGAACCGTGTTATAAGTTGGAAACTAGTCGGGCATCAGCGTTCGTGCATTCGTCATTACCTGCTGACATGTATTCACTGTAATGAAACTATGATATTATATTAATATGGAAACAAACAATTCCTGAGATAATAAAAGGAAAATACGAAATTTTGTGTTTTATTTCTAATTTTTACCCCTAAACCGTAGTTAGATCCTGTTTTTCTGTCAAATTAAAGAAAACGGGACAGGATGATCAATATTTTAAAGGATTTTTTTAGAAATTACACTACTGGGAACGCAATCGCAGTCGCCGTTTTCAATAAAAAAAAATAGTTTTGTGCCGTAGGGGAAGACTCAGTTTTGCGTGTCTTAAATTTGAATCTAAATCTCTGTTTTGAATAAGTACCTTCATGGAAATAATAATACTTATCTATTTTTAACAAAATTTACAGTAATTAGATATACCTATTAGGTACCTACAAGGGTTTTAAGGGTAGGTATAGAAAAAAGTGTAAAACATTCGCCTTAGAAACGGCAAATACTTTTTATTAATCGCTTCCCCCAACAACTTATTCGAAATAGAAATAGTATTTATTGCATAAATATGGTAGTGCAGGTGGTCACAAAATAGTAATGTCCGCATATTTTACCGCGATTCGGCATGCAAAATTAACACAAATTAACTTTAAATTTAAAATTACAATAATTATCGATAATTAACTGAGCAATAACAAGTAATAATTTAATTCTATCAACAAAATACTTGAAATGTCACAAACAAACAATAATTAAAAAATCCTACGGTCAAATAAATATCAAATAATCATAAAAATTAAAAAATAATAATAAAAAGCAAAAATTAAAATGTTAACAATATCAATAGCAAAATCATTAAAAAGTCAATAAATTAATAAATAACTAAATACTTACTACACAACAAAAGTTAAATTACAATTAAGTTTTAGTGTCAATTGGTAAACATAATATGTTATATTATAACATAATTTATTATATGATTTATTTCAGGCATCTAATTCATTACAGTGTTAATACATTATAATAAAAGGCCCATATAATAAATACCTTACAGACTAACATACATACAATAATAGAAATATCTACATATAAAATAATTTTCATAAATTATTCCTCTTCCCTGTTGGGAAAATATGTTACTATCTTTAATTTTAAGTTTCTTATATAAAATACTTTATTTGACCCTACTATAATATCAAATCAGTGCTACTACTTAATTTTAAAATAGGGGTGTGTAAGTAGGTATTTAATTTAAGGTGTCCTAACTCATATTTTACCGCAGTAAGCGCAGCGTCTGGTAAAGTTCGCAGGAAGACGCTGGATGCAGGCCGCTTCCAACCAGCCAATCTGGAAGTCAATGGGAGAGGCTATGTTCAGCAGTGGACGTCTTATGGCTGAAATGAGGAACTCATATTTTGCTCATATAACCCCCCATCGCACATAGTCGTCTACGATCTCGTTCATCCTCCGCACGCAGAGGTCGCTGGTTCTGTTCATGGACCCCACCAACGATTGGAAGCTCTCGCTGGCCCCTATCTCCGGCACGTGCGAGTGGTCAACCGTTATCATAGGCACCACCAGGCTGGACATCACCAGCATCATTGGCAGTATCTGGAGAAAACACCAGGAACTGTTTGTTTCTATGTAGGTATGTTCTTTTGTTTGTCTGGTTTAGGCCAAGCGACTCAATCAGGAGATAAGAGCTTAGTTTAGCTCAATAATAAGTCTTCAGGGCGACTACTTACCTACTCTTATTATAGACTGAGTGTTAAGGCGTCGACTAATGCGACTTCTATTACGTGCCTAAGATAATACAACGCTTCTCGCAGACTAAACATCCATCCGTTGCGCTCCTGTGCAAATAGATTATAATTGCGAGCAAAATATCCGCTCATGGAAAAGTAGGCGCTAAGAGTAAAATCCATTAAAAATTCTTAATTGGTTAAGTAATTATTTTTAAAAAAAACAACTTCACCCTAAAGGCACGAATGTTATAAATAACTAAACCAACTTTGAAGCTAAACAAAAACGTCGTTTAAAATATAAATATTATGTGTACGCTCGCGATATTTGCGGTAGGTAGGACTTTAAAATATTTTTTTAGTGTTTATAAGAAATAATAACTAGTATTCCGATAAATCAGGAAAAACTTCAACCTCTAAGTTACATCATATATTAAATTCCACATCCTATATCCAGTATTTTCGCCAGAAAACTTGTACAAAAACATCTCTTTTACGTGCATTCTCCTTACCCGGTGCCTTAAGAGAAAAACTGAAACTATCATAAAGAGGGGAAATTGTTTCCTAGAAAACCATGATTACCTATGATTTAAAATTAACTAAAATGTACTTTAGGTACACTGGGGCTTAAAATCCTATAACCTACCTATGGTAATTTTCCTTGCTTAGGTACTTACTTCCATAAAGGCTGTTTTCAATAATGCTCGGGTTCTGTACCTACCTTGTGTTTTAGCATAGTTGTGTTTACTTATGAAATTGCTTACATAAACAGTGCTAATTATGTCGTTTTCATACTTACTTACCTACGTGGAAAATGAAATAATTTTGTCTGCACAATGTTGCCCATTTGCAGTAACTTTAAAACGTTCTATAAAAAGTACCTGCTGTGTATTGAATGCACCATTAGCTTACAGCTCACCTCCTTCAACTCGTAACCAAAGTCAGCCCTCGGGTAGACATCTTCTGGGTCCAGATCCAGCCTTCTGAGCGCGGCCGCCATGTTCTCATAATAAAAATCTATTAGCTGGTCGAAGTGATCCTTGCGGAATTGCCCATCCGAGCCACAGGTGAGAAACGTCATCAAATCGGTGACCGCGGACCCCGGGTGCAAAGTCTGGTAGTCAATAATTATCACCTTTAGTTTGCCGTTCTGAAAAACAATTGATTAAATAAAACCATTTGACTAATCAGAGGCCCAACAGATCGTAACAATCAGTAACATTACGATCACAAACGGTATTCTCGTAGACTTAATTTGACATAAAATTATCAAAACTATCCCAATGCGACTGAAAATAGAGCAATAAAAATCTAATTTTCTTTTTCGTCGCATTACGAACTAAAATTGCATTTTTTGGGTTTACGAGAGTATCGTTTGTGATCGTAATGTTACTGGGAGCGGATCGACACCGGATTGCGGCTATTTTCAAATTACGGGAATTGGGCCACAGATAACGGTAGAAAACTCCTTAGATGTCTATTTTGTTGTTATGCCTAATGCCATGTCAGGATAAGTCTGTCAAAGGACCGATAAGCGTTTCCCGTTGGATCTAGCCAATGTTGATTGAGACACCTTGAGTTCACGAAGAGCTAAGTTTCTATAGCAGTAGGCGTTTGTCAATGTTAGATTAAAGTGGTGAAAACATACCTCATCTATTTTATGCATCAAATTACTGGGTCTGAAGTCGCTGTGGATGATGACGGGTCTCTTTAATGGCTTATAGTAGTTAGCGAAGGATTCTCCATTAAACTTCTCATCGAAGAACCGTTGCAGCCGAGGCCTATTCTCCTCGCGGATCATCGATACCATGTTGTCATTCATTTGCCTGTGGACGAGGCCTATCGAAACGGTGTGGTCCATATTCCATACTAGCACTTTTAACGCTTCCTTGTACTCGTCTGGATACTCCTTCTGGAACGCTATAGATAACGAGTGCAGCTTTGCCAACTCCACCACAGTTGCTGACGCGTAATCCCAATCGATCGGCTTCAACCGGTCGTACGTCGTAAAGCCTTCTACTGACAAATCCTGAAGAACCATCACTTCTTGTAAATAGGTTTCGCTGTACCCGTACAACTTTGGTATGACCAGCCGGTATTCTTCTGGCACCTTATGTCTTTCTTCAATTTCCTTATATGTGTTTACTAGTTTCGTATAAACGTATCGTTCGATGTCATAGACTTTTGCAGGCAGACCGTGTGTTCGGAAGTCTTCGCCGACGACGGCAACTTTGCCAAATAAATTGAGGTCATCCTTCCCCGGGGCGGATATGGTGGTGTTAAAGAGTTGAGATGAGAAATTGGAGCCAGTCGTCGGCACTGCGACTGTCTTGAGCTCAGGGTTATTGTAGCCTCGCTCTGTAGCGATCTTTTGGAGAATATTTCGCAGTAAAGTTTCTCGTTTGTCTGACATCGTGCCAAATTCAACTGAAATGAGGTTAATTTCGTTACATTAAAGTAGGTACCAGTAGAGGGATCAGATGGTACGGGGTTCGATGTAGGACATAGGTAATACTACCTAATCGGACCAACAACGCATGGCAATGGAATTTCGATAAATTAAGCGCTGTGTCACCGACATATATTAGTTTTAATACTTACCTACCTACCTACTACTTATACCTATAAGTATTTTATAAGTTTATATTATTGATTTATTTTACAAAACGTATTTTTTGTTAGTTACATTAAGTATGTACCTACTTATTAGAAAAAATAAAATCCAATCGAAATTACATCAAAATTTCCTTCTGATTTTTTCCCAATAAAACTAAAGATAAAATGTAAGTAGCCTAGGTAGATGAGTGCAAATTATGAAGAAAATAAATGTGGAATTGAGCGAATAGGTTATTTTGGTCGATCGGTGAAATCTAAAAACTATTAAATTACTTACCTATTTGTTAGATAAAAAATATGTTAAGTAGGTATACTTACCTAATTTGTTAGAAAACTTCAAGTATTTAAATGCTTAATTAAATTTCATACCAAACTACTGCCGCTGCCTGCCACATATATTGGCACGTAAGAGTGATGTTACATAATTGTATACAATACGTGCCAATATACATTATACACAGTATCTATGAAACGGCAGAAAAAGGAACAACACAATATTTAATTTTAAAATAAAATAGAGTATCTAACATTTTTTCGAACCATGCTTGTATGTATGGTTGTACAATAAATAGGAACATAAGTAATTACAGAAAGTATTGTTTCAATACATGATACCTAGGTACTAACTACCAACTGAAAAGGTGAGTAGGTAGGTATTACTCAGCATATGTCTGAACTTAATAATATAAGTGATGCTACGACGCTGGTCTTCCGTAGATTCCCAGACTAAAAAATACAATAAAATTAATGACACGTACCGAAATAAATAAACACAATAATGCACTGCGTACAAACACATAATAAGTATTAATTACGCAGTAAACTGTTATCTATTTACCTACTTTGAAAACAAATAATGATTTGTTATCTTAAGGTAGATATAATAATAGGTATATTATATATAAAATAGGTATTTTATTCTATGCTCATCATACACTGATAAGTTAGTTCGTTAGAAGTAGGTACCACAATAAATATTACTGAGGTACCCAGACTAAAAGTGTCAAGCACTTACCTACCTACCTACTTTTACGTGAAATATCATGGAATTAAGATTCATGTTGACCATAAATTTAAGGGTAGGTAATACCTACTTGGGTTAAGACACCCAAACCTGACACCTCTACGCAGCCCCTAGTTTTATTTTGACATAACTACTTAGGTATTGGTTATCACTTATCACTTTCGAAGAGAGAATTAGAGGTTGATGATTCTGTATTGTGAGGAGGTGGTCACCACTTTGGTTTAGGTTTCGCTGCCCAATTACCTATATAGAGCTTAGTAGCCGCTCAGAGACACTCGAGCCGGCGGCAATAAATTTTAAATTCGCGATGACGTCATCACGGCGCGCCGACCGCTCGGAGCGGCGAGTCGTGAACAATCAAGATCACTAATTTGTTTTATATTTATGATTACGGCTTAAGTTTTTGTTGGAGCTAATGAACCAGTCATTCGAACCGTGTTTAGTTTATCTTGATACCTACGACATTTATTTGTAATACATAGTCGAAAATAAACAACAGCAAAAGAAATTTTTTTGCAATTTCGCAATTTTGCTAATTTATATTTCGAAAAATAGATCGTTAAGGTATTGATTTTAGTTATTACCAATTTAAATTGGTTCAATGTGTTAAGGAAAAAAGAATAAAACCAGACAAGAGGGACTTTAAAATAAAAATTACAATGAAACTGACAGATTTATACAAAAAGTACAAAAATCTGTTATACATTTTAGGCATTAGAATGTGTCATCGGCTGTATATGTATGTATACCCTAAATACCGATAAAAAATATCAGTCTACGTTATTGCTACGAAATAATGTCTAAGTAAATTAATAACCATAGACCGGAAAAAAAAGGGAGAAAACTCCCTTGTTGTCTTCTACGGCATTTTAAAAAAAGGGAGATATCTCCCTTGTTGTCTTCAACGGGGTATATAGGTGCGCGTAAAATACAGACCGATGATCAGAAGGGAATCAATTATTTTTTTTACTTAGCCTAATATATGTACCTACTACAAGATTATGTGCACAACTAGTGACTTTAACACACAATACATTAACCAATGAGATCACAAATACGATGGCGTAATTATGGTCTGATTTCTTAAGGCGAAGAGTGCTTACTGTTAGTCCCCACGCGAGAGGGAAGATATTGCCGGTAGCTCGCTGAGAGTTTATAAATAGGTAAAAGCCGTGTCGCGCGAGGAGGCTCGGCACTCCGATGTTATCCCCCGTAGACACGATGCTGCTACATAGGTATACCTAACTAGTTCCTACCTCAGTATCGTTTTATTTTATTTTATTTATTGAATAAGATAGGTATACACCATCAAATTATCATAAATTTTACGTCCTACATAAACACTTAGTTTTGGGATTCAAAATAACGAAGAACGTCCTAGTTGGTCACTATCTGTTATATCGTAGTAATGGTACTGATATTTTGGGAATGAAAATAGTTAAATTATAAAATTATCAATTTATTTAATCGGTCAAGAGAAATCAATACATTCGTTTTCTTTGAAAGACAACGTTGCACAACGCGCGAGTTTGACGTTAGGTACATCGTAACATCTTGTCTTCACAATTCTTGGACCTTAACCATACCACAAAAAACACACACACTGCACTATGTTCAAGTTGTTCATTATAGGACTCCCCATCGCATGCAGTCATCGACTACCTCGTTCATTCTCTGAGCGCAAAGGGCGCTTGGTTTCATCATCATACTAGTAATGGATTCAGCGCCCTCATCGGCCTCCACTTGTCGCACGTCTGATTGCTCTACGTAGAAAATGGGCAATACCGTTAACGAGTTTATCAAAGCGATAGGCAGCATCTGTTGACAAAAAGTTGTCCGTTAAAGTAAAATTAGTGCACCACGTTGAGCGCCAGGTTTAATTTTAAATAATTTGAAGTTTTTTAACAATCCTACCAATTATACCAATTTTATAGCTCTTAATTGAGTAGAACATATACTAGGGTAACTAAATACTTGAAGGAATTCTAGTTATCAGGTGTAATTTGTAGTATCGTTAAACTCTAGCTGAGTAAAGGTTGTCTTTGCATTTACATGCTAGTAATATCTTAGATAATATTACACTTTTTAATAGCCTCCGGTGAAAATCGAACTCACATCCTTTCGTTATCCGGGCGACTGCTCTTCCAACAGGTACCGAAGTAAGTACCTAACTATAATGAAATTACAATTTCTTGTATCTAGTTGCAGACATTCTATAAACAAGACATAACAGTTATACTTACTTCTTTCAGCTCTTCATCAAAGTCAGCCCTCGGGTAGATTTCCTCGGGGTCTAAATGAAGCCTCCTGAGCACAGCTGTTATATGTTGGTAGTAGTGGTCTTTAAGCTTGTGGTAGTACTGCTTCCGGAACTGTCCATCTGCGCAGTTAAATACGAAGTACAGGAGGTCAGTGGCGGCGCAACTCGGGCGCAGAGTCTGGTAGTCCACGATAATTACTTGAAGTTTCCCATGCTGAAAAGAAAGTTATTTTCAGGTTTCGTAAAATTACCTCAAAAGGATTGAGCGTGACGTTTCATCATCATCATCATAAGTTCAGCCGTCACTGCATAGGACGTCCACTGCTGAATATACGCCCCATTGCTTTTCAGATTAGCCAGACGGAAGCGGCCTGCATTCAGCGGCTTCGTGTGACCTTTACCAGGTCGTATGTCCACCTTTTGGATGAACGTCCCACTCTGCATTTGGCGGTACGTGGCCTCCATTCTAGAACCTTTCTTATCCATCGGCCGTCAGTTCTACGTGCTATGTGCCCTGATCACTGTCACTTAAGCTTGCTAATCCATTGGACTATGTCAGCGACTTTTGTTCGTTGTTTTGTGTGACGTTTATAGCAGGAATAATCTAAAAAGTAGGTTTATTCAGTTAGAGCAAAAATTATTGGCGTAAATAAGTACCTACCTAGGTATGCGCACAAACTTATGCGTGAACGTCAAACCATAAAAAAAGCTCGCGAACCTCCAAGAAAGCTAGGTACTACTACTTTTCTTGTAACATAACTACCTACCTCGTCAACTTTATGCATTAAATTTGCCTGCTTAAAGTCACTGTGAACAATAACCGTTCCCTTCCCCCTATAATTGTCGTTCATAAACGTGGCGGGATCAAACTTCTGATCAAAAAGATGCTGCACCCTTGGCCTGTTCTCTTCGCACACCAATCGTATCGATTGATTAACCATATTCCACATCACTTGCTCGCTGTTTCCTTCGCTGATGTCAATACTTTGTGTTTTCAGAACGTTTTTCGCTTCCTCGTAATCATCTGGGTACTCTTTCTGGAAAGCTATAGACAACCCGTGCATTTTTGCCAACTGTTCAATAGACGCCGCCGCGTAATCCCAATCGATCGACTTCAGCCGATCGTACGTTGTGAAACCCTTTACCGATAAGTCCTCAAGTATAATCACCTCTTCCAGATAAGTTTCACTGTATCCGTAAAACTTCGGCATGACTAACCTGTGTTCTTCTGGTACCTCGTGTTTATCCTCAAGTTCCTTGAAGGTCACCAGTAGTTTTGTGTAAACATACCGTTCAACGTCAAACATTTTATTGGGCATAATTTTTCTGAGTTTTTCGCCTATGACTGCAACTTTAGCGAATACATTCAGGTTCTCTTTGCCTGGTGCGGATACGGTGACGTGGAATAGCTCAGAAGTGAAGTTGTAGCCAGTGACGGGCACCGGGGCGATTTTGAACTCAGGGTTGCTATAGCCATTTTTGTCAGCGATCTTCTGAAGTTGATTCCTTAACACGTTCTCGCGCACGTCTGTCATTGTGCTTTCTACTAATGAAACGATTGTGTATTTATTGAAATCCAGTCATAATACCTATTTAGGAATTAATAATTATGATAAGAATTTGTTAAAAATTAACCCTAGGTTGGTCGCGCTATGTTTTAAGGGATATTATTATTAAGTATCTGATTATACCTATTACTAAATAAATTACTACTGTAAGGAATCCAGACTGGTCCCATTTTTTTCAAAATTAAATTCTGATGATAGGATCCATGAGGAATTGAGGGAACTTCTAAAATGTTATAGGTATACATCTAGCGATTTTAGTATAGGTATATACAACAACAAGTCGAGCATTTGCATTCAGAAAGTTTCATTTGCTATGATGGAACTGATGAAGTGAGTATTTGAACAGACAAGAGTGACCGAGTTTTTTGCGCTGCTTCTTCTTAAATTTAAGTCACATGTCAAAACTACCCTAATGTCTAAGGGGTATTATAAAATTCAAGACTATCTTCATGACAAGAATGTATAGTCAGTCCAGCCTTCACTAAACTGATGTACCTTTTTTTTATGGCAGCTAGTTGTGACTGGTTGTGATGAGTTTTTTTCCGGCGTTTCTTCTCAGCACTTGCCAGATTGTCTGTGTCTTGTCTCGAAGCGCTAGTAGGGCCCAAAAATAAGGAGACATGTTCTGCCGGCCCCATATGGCCCAATAATGTTATTATTGACGTTCATAAGTGGCAATTTTCTGTCCTAAATTGAATAAATTATTTTTGACTTTGACGTAGGTATTCCACAAGTAGCGATAAGTTATTTAAGCTTCGTCATAGTCGACAAATCAACAGTCAAATTTTAATAAATAATTCTAGTGAAAATGGGACCATCAAACTGATCTGATGATGAAGATGGAAGGTAAGCAGCAGAACTCGGTGATAAAACAATGTATCAGAGCCGTGTTTGGACTTATTTGAATCGTCATGAGATGCACTTTTGCTATAATTATTACATCACAAATCGCCATTCAGAGTGAAAAAAAACCCACTTAAAACAGAATAAAACATTTTTATATAAATATATATATATTTAAAATAACCGACTTCAACAATACTAAAAAGCTAAAAATAACATTTAAACAAACAAACGGTGTCAGCCGTGGAGTGTTTGAATGTTTTTGTTTGCGCCGCCTCCAAAAATAACTGTTAGGGTGGTAGGTTAGGTGCCTATGTTTGTTTAAATGTTATTTCTTTTTAGTGTTTTTGAAGTCGGTTATTTTTTTTATTTAAAGTCGGTTGAAATAGTACATTGTTACTAGGGGTGAAAGTAACTTATTTAGTCCCGAGACGGGTTGGACCTAGTTTCTGAGTATGAGTAATGAAAAGAAAATTACCTACGTATAACCATAATATTATGAATTTTGCTGTAGTTCCGTTACTACCAGCAGCCATGCGATTCTGTAAACATAACCGCGCTTACTTCGACACTGAACTCACTTATCGATGATAAGTAATGTGAATCCACTTCATAACAGTAACAGAGGCTAAGTTCGTTTGTTACCCGCTTAAGTGACTTTTAGAGCGAGTTTACCTGCGCGTTTTTTACAGAATCGACAGGCAGGCCAGCAATGGGCAGGCGGACGGTATGGCTGGTCGATATCACCCGTGTGACTACTTCAGGGTTATTGTGTAGTGTGACAAATACATTATTTTCAGAACAATACGTTTTTTATCTTCCTATCTTAATATTACGCTACTTATTCTTATGATAACGCCAATCGCAACTAATAAATATTAGATTTGCATTATCGTCACAATGATTGGCAAATTTTAAAATCAGCTATGATTAATCTACACTGAAAGGTTTTGGTGATATACAATAGGTATGTTAACTAACGAAAGGCGATCCCGTCAACCCGAAATACTATATAGTGTTCATACATACTAAATAAAGATGTTTTTATTTTAAAATTTCATAAAAAATAATGAACATCCGACTCTAGCAGTGCGATTCCGTAAATATAGCCGACACTTCGACACTGAACTCACTTATCGACGATGAGTAATGTGATCCCACTTCATAACATAAACAGAGGCTAAGTTTGTTGGTACCGCTTAGGTGACTTTTAAAGCGAGTTTGCCTGCGTGTTTCAGAATCGATAGGCTGTTCTGACCGTGCGACGTTGCCAGTTCGCGCAATATTCATTACGCTAGTTTATTATTCCGCGTTACGATTTTAGTTTTATAAAATGTGGAACAGATTAAATGAACATCCTCTTAGGGGCTGATTCTGGTGCTCTAATAAACCAACTCTTTGTGTAGGACCAATATTGAAATGTAAAAAAAACCTTATCTTCATACTAAATGTCCAATCAACTGGTACGATTTGTATGGGGAAACTAATTTTATTTTGCGATTTCGATGTTGGTCCAAAACAAAAAGTTATTGTAGGTTTTAAGAACTAGGATCAGCTTTTAAGATGATGTGCAGTAATGCTGTGTCCAAACGAGGAGTAGTTAGTAGTTTATATAAACTTAAATACAATACGTGTCAGTTTGTTTGCGTTTGTGTCTATTCAATTCGTGGTTAGTACCTACTAAGTACATTTCGCAATTCTATGAATACAGTATGACTATTAAAAATATAAAGAAGAATAGAAAGAAGGTACCTACTTAGTATGGTAGGTACCTAACTGTGAATGTATGCTTCATTTCCTTCAACCTGTATAAACACACACCATCAATATCAAATAAGTGTGATATGAATGGTTCTTATGATTCATATCGTACCGTATTCATTTATCAAAAATCATGTGATAAAGAACGGGAATGATCATAAAAACATGTATGTATGTACTTTCTGAACTCAGTTATCGTAAGATCAAATCAATTTGTTCTTTTGTGTTGTCATGCTTACAATCAACTTACGAATGATCCATTTTAATTACTTACTAAAAACCTACATGATTAATTAATTTTAGTGTCCTATATTCAGGCTATGATTGTCTTTAATTTTACAGCCATTTTCCAGTTTCCCAACTCGGAAACTTCATTTACAACGACACATTTCTGACTGAACGTTTGAGAAAGAAGCACTGACAATTAGAAAAATAAATTTACAATTTAATCGGTAATAGCCTTTGATTAAGCAAAAACTTTTGGTGGAACATCAAACTAACATAAATATTTACTTAATTAACAATCAACATTATAAACATTGTTTTTTGTTATGCTTTTCTGTATATTTATTTGTTAGAGTTGTACTATATGATTTTATGAAAAAGAAAACAACTTTTTATCTGAAAATTGAAGCTACATCATGCGCCTGTTCGATTTCATAATTCCAGGGACATCCTGTATGGTTGATAATAATAATAATAATAATAAATAAATAATATTTATTTCATAATAATGGGTACATTATATTATATTAGTGACCGTAGCCCCCTTTTAAGCTATTGAGCCTGTATCAGGGAGCAGCGCTCTTCCATTAATTTAGGTTGTTTTTAGAAGAATGTACAGTTTATTAGTTTAAAGTTAAGTACATGATTTGAAAAGTTACATTTTTAGCGTTTTGTGTACGTGCATGTGTGCGTGTGTGTGTGTGTGTGTGTGTGTGTGTTTCCCGTTACTATTTAATTTTAATACTGGGTATAGTTTATGTTACTTTTTTTTAAATCTAACTTTTTAGGCGTAATAATGTGAAAAATATTAAGCTACACTTTGGGACTTGATTTTCTTCTGTCGCTACGATTTTTTTAGAACTGTTTTGCGTTTTATCCAGCTTAGGGCGCCGATAACCGTCACTGAGAGTAGGGGAGCTCAAGAGGGGATTTCTGAATTTAACCAAGGGCGGCAGATTGATATATATATGGGGGATACCTGACATCTGGTTGAGTAGGTACCTCTACCAAATCTAAGCTCTTCATTAGTACCGCACGTGTATATCCGCCGATCAGAATAGTAAAAAAACGATACATAGAAATACTCGAGCGCGTCAGATTAAAGTATGGTGGGTTAGTTATACGCTGAAAAGTGTACATTTCAATAATCTGACGATTTAAACGTGACGTAAGAGAATGAGAGAGTCGCAAACTTGTAAAAAAAATCGACGTCATGATATTCTCGAGCGCGGTCGAATTTTTATTAAAATAATTTAAAGATAATGGAAATCATATAATCTGCCTATTGAACAAGCCGAAGTAACAAAAATCGTCATTAAACGCTCTGCGCGTGCACTTGCAGCTGCAGCGAATATTACATAATGTGTAGTTATTTATTGTGTTACCATCAAGAGGACAGACATTTAAGATCAAAATGGTAAGAATACCTTTACCTAACATTAACGCCTACAGGAAACTTACGAGCAATGCGCATGTTTTTTACCAATACAGATCTAGTACATTAACTGCTTTTGTTATCCGATCACAAGCCGTTTATGAAGAAAAGAAAAAAAAAAGCTTTTAATGTGAGGTAAAATATGTTTCAGTAGCTGTTAATAATAATATGACTGAAATAATCAGCGCCTTTCTTAATTTGTAAAGCAAAAATCATGATGTGTAAAAATAATTTATTGATAGTGTCATATAACGATAATGCCAAAAAGAACACTCGCTCGATAACCGTTGTAATTGCAACGTCTTTATTAAATTAATATTAATTTACTTACATACATGGGAGTTTTTGCGCACAATTCTTTTAAGTTATAACATGCACAATAAAGCTTTGCAGTTTACACAAAAGTAACGATTTTTGTATCGTGATTTTGACACAGAATTTCAACATCATACACTATTAAGTCAATGTCCATAAATAATAAATATAACAAAATCTTCAGGCTAAATCAAATAGTTAAAATAAAAACAAGATATTTACAGCCAACCCACGTGTCCGCCTCTATCTTTCCTATTCTTTTGTGCTCTCCTTATAGCCAGGGCCAAATACAACAGGCATCAAGGTATTGACTTTAATAAGAATAATTATAATACTCTTTATTTCAGACTCCATTCCATGGTCCATACAATAAATGAAATACAATACAATAAGAATTAACAGATAAGTAGCTTATGGAACTAAGAATTAAGAATAAATAAATACACCTGTACACGCAGGTCATGCACGCACTTAACATCTTTAGGTGGCAAATATCCACCCAGTTTTATAAGTCCCTGTTAGGACAAGCCTATCTGACAGACTCTTAGTTAGATAGATAGATAGATACTCTTTATTGCACACCATACAAGTAAAATACACATGATTTTTAGTTTGTCTGGGCTGTTTCCGCACTTAGCCTCCTGATTGGGCCATTATGCGTGCTACCTTTTCCTTCTTACTCCAACCAATTTATAGAGATTATCCCAGAAGGTCAGCAATCTTTTCAGATTTCTGCAGGCTTCCGGGAGAGATCCTGGTGATTGGAGGATCTGATGCCGTTGATCTGCCAGACTCTTAACAATAGAATTATTACACTTGTCGACTCTGGCCTTGAAAGATGGCACGATGCCAGAAGAAAATATCCCCACAATAGGCTAGTTTCCTGGGTCAAAAAAAGATTATTCTTTTTAGTCCGTCAGTTAGATTATCAAAAAAAATTGGACCCATATTTTGTCGTTTGTCAGTGAAACAAAAAAAAAGACTAAGATAAAGCGCATCAAAATGAGCAAGTGACGTCACGCCTTGCAAAAAGATCAATGTATTTTTTAAAAATATACAGTGTGTAACGAAAAGGTGAAATAAAACTTTAAGGGGTTATTCTACGGCTAAATTACATCAACTTTTTCTATGGGACCAACATCGAAATCGCAAAAAACAAAAACACTTTCCCATACTAAAAAGCGACCAGCTGGCATCACTTTGTATGGAAACGTAAATTTTTTTTTTTGAGATTTTGATGTTGGTCCCATAGAAAAAGTTGATGTAATTTAGCCGTAGAATAACCCCTTAAAGCTTTATTTCACCTTTTCGTTACACACTGTATAACTCCAATATTCATATGCACCTTGATAGGCAACGTGGATGATATATATATATATTAAAATCATTAAATAAACTTTTAAACTTCTTGACCGATTAATTCGTTTAAACATCGATTAATAGGCCAATTTGAGAGCTACTTATAAACTAAGCATAAGGTTTTTAACCTTTTAGAAAAAGTTGATGTAATTTAGCCGTAGAATATCCCATTAAAGTTTTATTTCACCTTTTCGTTACACACTGTATATACAGGAATACTTTTTTACCACCATCCAAATTTTTTCTAGGTACTAGGAATCCTTCATAGAACCCATTAATAATAACAAGAATTGGTATGTCAAGTTTTCACCATAAAATATATATTTTTTTATGTGGCTTTTAACGTAAACATTACGCTAGATACATGAATGAAAGGGCAGAGGCGCGCGGGCAGCGGCACGGGGTTGCTATGACTACGGCCTTGTGTCGGCATCGGTGGCGCGCCGGCCGGTATCAACCAGTGTTGCCAGACGTGCGATAATTATCCTAGATCCACGATATTTTTGAGTGTAATTCCACAGAAAAAAAAATTAATTATCGCACGATAAATTTACGATAATCCACGATATTTTGCTCAGTGTGAGATAACTTTAGGAAATCATTTTAATCCGTGTATTTGAACACATTTTACGTTTATTTGGACATTCTGACTCTGACAGCACGATAGTGAATTTAATTTCTTTGCTCTAAGAACGAGATCGACTCTTGTCAGCGTAAAATTTGACAGTTTTGAAAAGGGTGAATTGTCACTGTCAGTTTCGTGTCAGCCATCATGACGAGAAAAACCGGTTTACTTTAATACTTGTGTAGTGAGTTCTGCAGTTCAGTTAACAAAAACTTGTTATTTTAAAAAGTAAAGAAGTGGGTAATAACGAGATTTAAACTTTTCAGTCGTATATTCTGGTTTTTTCTAGATTCGGTGAAGTTTCAAAAATGATAATTTTGTGAACCTGGGTTGCGATAAAAACACGATAATTTTTCAGCAAAACTACGATAATTCTAACCTATGAATCTGGCAACACTGGTATCAACAAACACACAAATCAGTCGCCTGCGCAACCCCGTGACGTATGCGTGCCATAATACCGCGTTTCCGCCGTCCTGCGCACTGCGTACTATCGCGAAAATATGAAGGGAAAGTCAACAACTTAAGGATCGTACAAACATCAATGAAAAGCGGCGGCGGGGAGAGGCGTCGACGCTAGCGCGTAGAGTAGTTTGCGTGCCGTGTCCATACTCTTAGTATTTGTTTAGACAATTTCCAGGTGCTTTATCTCAACATTTTTGTACTGGGCGATACCAAAAGAAAAAACACGTGTATTGTTTTTTTTCTCATAGATTATTATATTTACACTTGGATGGTGATAAAAAAAGTCTTCCTGTATAAGCATAGTTGTAAGTTTATGAAAGCAATAAACTCATTTTTCATTCATTTCATCATTTTTTGTTGAATTGAGAAAAGAAAAAATACGTGTCTAATATTTTCTGTTAATCCAACTGACGGACTAACTATATTTTTTTAGGAAACTAGCCCATTGAAGATGTACCTGCATACACATAGTGGTACATTAACGTAGCGATACGTGGTGATACCGCTAGCTGTAGCAGTGTGTAGCGTTCATTCATGTTTAGATACGTCATTCCCATAATCCCATTGTGGGTCTCGTCGCGATAGTAAAGTGAATAATGCGCGCGTAGTGACCGCGAGTCGAGGCCGCTCAATTGCGCGCGCGCCGCTTTTAACCGAATACCCACGTTCTAACACTAATTATAATACCTTTAAACAGGGCAACGACGTCGAAAAAAATATCTATTTTAAAAAAATGTTGCACTGCGTTAATCACAAAAAATCTTGAGAAAAAGAACATTTTGTTCGCCTTAATACTGCAGTTTTAAGGCCAAGAAATTCTTAAATCAGCGAAAAAATCTAAATCGGCAATTTGTGTGGTAATGCACTTTAGGTGGTATGAAGTTTAACCGGTTATCTTGTAATAAAAAATAAACATGCGCTAGACATACACACACCATTAATTATAATTAATGTCATGGATGTCATGGTCTCGAATTAAGGAATTAAATTCTTATTTTTTTTTTCATGTATTTTTATTCTATAAATTTTATATAAAAAGCAACCCCCACAATCTCCGAATCAAAAATAAAGTACAATTATCTATAGAACGAATGAAAGGAAGACTGTAATGTTTGAGGGAGCACGGGTATACAATAAGCTACCAAACGCCATAAAAGTCTGAAAGCTTAATTATATTCAAAAATAAGCTAAAATTGTATTTATTCCTTTCATATTCATTTAATCACTTCATAATGTAACAGCATTATCAAAATATACATTAGATGGAAAATATTTACATTGTAACCGCCATGAGGTATTCGTGAATTAAAATATTTAATCAAATCAAAGTTATAATAATAATATTACATTTCATCATTCCAATTCAACTTAACACTATATTATATTCAAATTAAATTATTTTAAGGTAAACGTCACATGCTTCATTGGATTACATGTCAATTACTTATTACGTGAAATAATTATTTTACGTTAGTTAGTTAGTTTAGAGTCGAGTACCGGCTAATTCTTTATTTAAAACTAAGTATAATATCTATCTCATTGTAAATGGAATGTAATTTCTTATGAGAATAAAGATCTTTAACCTTATAGCCATCTGTCTCACGCATTTCGATTTTGAGCTAAGTTGTTAGATTCTCCTGCAAGCTTGTAAGCAAGCGTGTGTGCATGCATAGGTTCTCCGCTTATCCGACTCTGCAGAGTGCTGCTGTGTAGTCCTTTCGGCTTTCACCATTGCGTCACAAAACTCAGGCAACTACACTCACTTTTGCACTCGGCTTTGGTTCGGTTTTCGGGTTCGGTTCAGACCCGTGGTCCTCCACAAAAACGTAATAAAATGTTTAAATCAAGATTATAAAACTTGATTGCCTAGGTAACTAAACCCAGTAAAAAAATTAAATAAAATATTTACAAATAAATTCATCCTCATTTCAGCCATAGGACGTCGGGTCTTGGAGAAAGGTGCCCAAAAGGCTGGCCTCGTTGCCAGTGTTGCCACACCGAATAGCTAAGCTAAGGCGTTGGCCTTAGTAGGTATAGGCCAGTCAAAACAAATAATGATACCGACTGCCATATCATTCGATCGGTGTTTCAAAGACGCGTGTACTTTATGTTGCATAAGTAGGTACCTACCCTACGGAATCCTCTCCTCCTCCAAAGGCTGCTTTAGGAACTCTCACTCAACTTTTGGTTAAGCCTGAGTACATCATTACAAATTCACACTAACGAAAATAGTTCAGATCAGTTAAGCAACGCCACTGTGACGTCAAATCGGCGTATTTTTAATTTTTAAAATAGATAACGAAATTAATGTTTCTCTTAAACCGTACAGTTACTTTGTGCACGTTCTCATTAGCACTGATAAGCGAGTATATAATAAATACCACTGTTTGTTGTCATTCAATGAACATCATTGTCGACACTTTCAAATCAAACAACGAGCCCACACAATCTGCACTAAACATTTGATTGCGGTTGCGACAGGCTCCAGTGCCAGTCAGTGTTCCAAACTTGCGACACTCGATATCTGCGGTAGTAACTCGCGCGCCGAGCACCATGGCGGACGCGGGAACACAACTCCGTGATCTCCTGCGCCGCCTTGCCCGCTCCCTCCGCTACGGCGACGAAGATCACCACATCACCATCAAGTCCATCACCAGCGGCGGCGCCAACTACACCTCCTCGCTCCACCTCGCCACCCTCTCAACCCCCGGACTGCCCGACCTAAACCTCTTCGCAAAAGTCGCCTCCATCGGCGTTAAAATCCGCTCACGTGCCAACGCCGACAGCCTTTACAGAACTGAACAGATCTTCTACAACAAAATCATCAAAATCTGGGACGGCTTCCAGGAAAAGTACCAAGTTCCGGATCAGCACAGATACGTGTTCCCTAAATACTATGGGGGAACCCCGGAGGTGGGGAACGAGACGATTATCTTAGAGAATCTCGTCGCAGGCGGGTATATGAGTTATAATAGGTTTAAGTCGGTGGATTGGGAGTACGCGGCGAAGGCAGTGGAAGAGTTGGCGAAGTACCATGCGATGTCGTTTGTGTTTCAAAAGGAGGATCCAGAGGAGTTTGAGGAGATGATAAAGGACTTAGAGTTCGTACTGCCAGACGTAGACCCGTCGATGCAGGGCGTGTGGAACCGTATGCTGGGGGGTGCGGTGGCGGTCGCTGACGACCAGCAGCAAGAGAAGATCAAGAAGTTCTTCAAGGAGGGCGGAGGCCACGACTTGTTTAAGAAGTATCACATGCCAACGCACACCCCTATTCTCGTGCATGGAGATTTCAGACCCAGCAACTTGCTGTATAAAAAACAGGTATTTTTGTTTTTATAAAATTACTTGCTGGGCCCCCGGCTTGGTCTGCTTAGAATAAGAAGAATAAGGTAATACCTGTTAATTTAGTAGGTATATTTCACCTAAAACATTTGTAACAACTGACCAGATACTATCTACGTTAATTGCCGCCATCTATATTGACATCCATCTCGTATACCTCGGGAAATGTATATTTTTTCGGGATAAAAAGTAGCCAAGTTTATACAAAAGGGTTCCGAGATTACCTCTTAAAAATTAGAGATTTAGGTTCCTTACCTTAATTAAAATTAATTGTCTCTGAACCAAGTTTTTTTAAAAGATTCAAAGATTCAAAGATTATTTATTCACCAAGACAAGGTCATACAGTAGTGATGTTACAAAATATTTAAAAAAATTACGTGAACGAGAAGTCAATCACTAGTTTTCAAATTATGCAAAAGTGCGATTTACTGGATCAACACAATATTTATTGTTTATAAAGTAGCTAGTCATTTTTCGAGAATCACATTTTTGTTATTACTACCTCGTAGTTAACGAAAACGAAATCAACGTGGAACGAAGTCGAGCACGGATTTGTGGTACTTTTATAACAGACTCTCTGGAACGTCACAATACTTACTTCCGTGTAACGTCTCTCTGATGATTGATTACTGATTAACACCTTAACTAGTACAGTCAGCATCAAAAGTAACTGATAAAAACTAATTTTCAAAAGTACTGACTTCTATATGTCACACTACACTCGACTTCTTTGTTTGAATTATGCGTAGTGATTTTGTCAGACTATTGTGATATGTTTTGCAATGAGATTCTTTTGTAAAATTTTGATAATAAGCTATTTTTGATGTTGGCTGTACCTTTGTATGAGCACAATGTAATATAAGTAGTTGTTTTTAAACAAGTACGAACTAGTACAACTATTAAAAAGATACGCAATAGCTCTGTTTAGTAGTCATCATGACAGAGACCGTGCATGAGTGTAATTAGTAATCGTACATCACATTATGACATGTGACATGTGCTTCACATGACTAGATGACATGTGCTTCACATAGTAATTCAGCACGCAAGCCAGATATTCAAATGATTGACCAATCATAGTCTTAAATACAGAATGACTGGCCGAACGAAGAAAAAACTAACATACAGGATGTTCGACTTATTAAAACGACTACCTATTTATCGACATGATTGGCCATGTAGCGGTGAATCGTTTTGAAAGGTCTCGGTTGGATTGCCGGCTCGGGTTAGTTCAGGAGACGTATTTTCGAATCATGCGAATTCCAATTCGAACACGAAGTCGCGATCGCTCGCAATCGCATTTTTTTTAAATTCATTCCATGAATTCTGCAACGAGTGGTCCTACCTACTAGTTTTTCTTTTTCTACTAGTAGAAAGAACGGATGAATGACATTGACAAGTAAACATATTATGTTTGACAGAAATTTGTCATAATAACTTTTTATTTACGATTCGTGTTTTAAGCGATCTACTACCGGTTTTTAAAATCAATGTTTTTTTTTTTATTCCGATTCTTAATATTTTCTGCGTAAAACGAAGATAGTTTTGAGTAATTCAAAAATGCTTAAAATTATGAGCAATAGAAATAAATTTTATATACGAGTTGTTGTCGTGTTCGAATTCGACATTCATTTCTAATGCTTTAAAAATACGTCTCCAGAAGACGAACTTTTCTAAATTGCCTCGGTGAGTTCACCATAACCAAGGAAAGCTAACAATAATTAAATAAAATATTATATATTGAATAATATTGTATGTAAAATTAAATAAATTTTATTGTCTTGATTTTAATCTACCTAAATATCGTTATTAAAACTAAAATAACTAGGAACTTATACTTTTATACATATTTTATGAAGTAATTAAAAAAGTACATATAAACGTCCTTTATTCTGGAATTAGAAATAACATACACATTAGTATCATAACCTATAAAATGTATCTAATCTCAGTGTGCCTCTTAGCATAGACTTTCTGTAACAGTTTCCACTTTGGTCTGTTCCGAGTAACTCGTCTCCACCTTGAGCCAGCAGTCATTTTGACGTAATCCTCCCATCTTAGACACTGTTTCCCGCGGCTTCTTTTCCCATCTCTTGGGTACCACTCGCAAACTGTCTTGCACCTCACGCATCATAAACAGTATTAATACTTACAAATAAAAACAAAAAAGATCCTCGTTATAGGGTGCTTAAGATAATGCAGCTGCTTATTTTCAAACTATGCCACATCTAGTTAAGTGTTAGAAGTTTGCGTTGTTTTGCGATATAATTTAAGCTGATAAATTTATATTTGACTAGCTAACCCAGCGAACTTCGTTCCGCCAATTTGTTTGACAGGTACTAACAGTTTGAATAGGAAAATAAAATAGTTGTTTTACTACTTTCCTTGCAATTTCTTATATTTTCTGACCTTTTAAACCTTCCCTGAACTTCCACAAATATTTTAAGATTAAAATTAGCCAAATCGGTCCAGCCATTCTCGAGTTTTAGCGAGACAAACGAACAGCAATTTAGATTAGTAAAACCTGTTGTTAACAATGGTTATGGTTAACAAACTAAACTAACATTATGAGGAAACCGATGCTTATGACGTGGTAACCTATCTTTTTTTCGAATTTCTTCTGTTCGAATTTCAATAGTTCGAAAACGGTTTAACGAATATTTGAATACCAGGTAGTTTTTTTTACATTATTGTAAGTAATATATTTATTTAACGATGTTTCATTTTTCAGAAAAACTGATACCCGATTATCAAAACAATATTTTTTTGTTTCACCGTTATTTTACTTAAAATAATTTTCATTATATCATAAGATAGAATCTTATTATAATACTTCGCATATTAATAAGACTAAGATGGTTAGGTTAGAACAGTGACCACACTCATAAAAACCATGGATAAATTCTAAGGATAAGGACGAAGGATTAACTATTATAACACTCGAAGCATTTTTCTGGAAACTAAATCATCTAACATAGATAAATAGCTTTGGCAAATGTTGAGTAAGATTTCAAAACATACAGAAAAAAAAATCACAATCGAAAATCGGAATATCAGCGACATGTCAATTGTGTTTCGGTATAATAAAAATATGCGTAATGAAAAAAAGTCAAAACGTTTTCGGAAAAATAAAATTCGTACTAATCAAATTCAGATTTAAAAAGGGTAACCTTATGACGTACATCCTAAACAAAAAAATAGGACGTTATATTTCATACAGGAACAAATATTTCTGCAAAACATTATGTACCTACGATACAAAAACCAACAATGTCAGTTAACTACGGGAAAATATTCATTTGCCTACGCTCGTAGGTCACGGCATGGCTCTTATTTGAAGACACAATTATGTAGGTACTGCCCGCCAAAAAGATTTTCCATAAGTCAATTAATATTCTAAAATCTTCTATCAGCGACTTCATCTGTACAGGGTTACATTGCAAAGTGGTGATGAATTTAAAAAATAAGATCTAGGGAACAACTTAAAGAAGATTTAATCGTTATATTTTTTATATCGATGTTACGAAAAAAAAAAACTTTAAAATATCCGAAAATAAAGTCAATAAAGAAATTACTAAAGCCGCGCGGCCATTCATCAGAGGCGTAGGTACGGCGAGCCTACAAGGACCTTACGCAGTGCACATACGGTGCAATTTTTTCATGAATGAGTTATATTATTCACGAGTACGATTTTTAACAGCGGATAGAAATAATTAAATGTAAAAAAAAAACTTTGCATAGTTCGATTAAGTTACTGACTCCTAAAGATTTGGCACCCCTTTGCAATGTAACCCTGTATAGACAAGGGAATTAAGCTAAAGAGGTATAAATAAATAATAATCAATGTTACCCTAAAAATGGACTTCGTAATTCAAAAAAATTCAAAATTCAAAATCATTTTTTTTGCAAATAGGCCATTTACACGTCCCAATTTTTTTTTGCCCTACCATTGCTTCGGGATAATTTGTGGGCAATTATAAATGTCCTCTATTATAAAACGAAAAATAACACAACTATACTTTTTGTGGAATCGAGATACAGGCTGTTAGGTTATAACGATAAAAAGCCTATTTAAAAAAAAAACTTTATCCATTTAATGATTTAGAAAAACTTAATTAATATCTTCGTATTGACAAACAACCCATGCTATTATTGAATTATGCGATCAGAAAACGTTGTTTATATTTTCGCTTTCTTACTGCCATTTGTTTTGTTAGTATAATATACTACAATTAACTTGTCGAATACACTAAGCTCAGAGTAAAAACAGTATAGTTATTCATTATTATGCTATTTTATACATTGTAAACACTGATCATCGTAGGTAGGATAATTGCAAAACCAGATGCTCACGTAACACGTTAAAGTGTAATTGTTACCACTAAATATTAACATGGGAGCGTAGCGGGGAAATAATTAGTATTTTCGCAATACAAACGGGATTAGGTACCTATATTACTAATTTGAATAATACCTAATACGTATTAAAACAATCACATGTCAATATTAACTTATTCAATTTAGGGCTGGTTTTACAATAGCCAGATAACTTTTATATGTCGATTAAGTTTACCATGTTGACAGTTTTCGTATAGAAAATGTGTCAAAATGTCAATTTTATTCAACAGATAAAGTTATCGGGCGTTTGAAAAATCAGCCCTTGGGGCCGATCAATCGTCAGTTAACTTTTATTCAACGGATAATTATTAAGATCGGACTAACTTACCTAGTGACGTCCGATCCCCAATTATGTGAAGTAATCTCGTCCTCATTGTGTACAATGTAGTATGCACCTTGCATCACTGCGCTGTTACAATCTTCAAAGATAAGCGTCGCAAAACGCTTCCTTAAGTAAAAAAAAAATATTAAACAACGAAACGCATCTTTTCTCTCGTCCCGCGCTTTCACCTGTCAATGTCATTATTTCAAAGAATAACACAACTTTCAAACCCAAAAGGGGGAAAGATTTCAGGAAATGGAGCCTAGAATCTGGGCCGGGCTGGGATTAGGATGAGGACGAGATTACTTCACATAATTGGGGATCGGACGTCACTAGGTAAGTTAGTCCGATCTTAATAATTATGTTCCATAATCTCGTCCTCATTGTGTACAATGTAGATGTTCAAAGAAGAAAGTTGTGTAGACAAATCAATAACATTTATTATTATTATCACAGGATAATTTCTGGAATATTACTGCTTATTTAAACTTAATACAATCAGTCTAAAAAATCAGAAATATTATTTCTGAAGTTTTTTAAAAATTTTATCTGAAATATTTAACAATCAGTCTTCAATAAGGTGATGTATGCTATCACTAATTAAAATTAACATAAACTTAATAAGTTTTATAATGTTCCTCTATCTAGGATATTATTCATTGGTTGACGAATCATCATATTATTATATAATTTAAAATCACAAATTAGGCATAGAGCACACTGCTTGCGCAAAGGCATTAGGATTGTCAACGATTGGTCTTTTATAAAAACGTGCAAATGTGGAAGAATTTGCAGTCCAACCAGCTGCTTTTCTTATAATCTCAATGTTTATGCCTCCTTCAGATGCCTTTGAAGTGGATGCATGTCTAGTGCTATGAGCTGAGAACTTCATGACATCCACACCACTACTATATAATGTTTGTTTAATCCATCTACTAATAGATGAGGTAGAAGCGGCATGATAAGGTTTTCTTAATGTTATTATTAATGTATTGGAACCTTGTCTTATATTCTTAGTAGTCTCTAAATAACATAGTAATGTTGTAGCTGGACAAATACTAATATTTTCTTTAAAAAATGGCAAAGTTAAATTAGGTTGAAGTCGACCAGGAGCAGATGTTTTAATGGTGGCTGGAATTTTTATTGTTATATTACTTTCATTAATAGTTATATTGTCTAAACAAATAAGGGATAATGTTTGTACCCTATGTGCAGTAACAAGAGCCAAAAGGGTTACTAATTTTTTTGTAAGTAATTCAATACTAAGAGTTTCGTTAGGATACAAATCTGATAGGTAATTTAGGACAATGTCGGGGTTCCATACTTCTTCATATTTAGGTTTATTTGGTCTTAGTTTAGACAAACCCTTGAAGAACCTTGTTACACGCTCATCTGTACCAATGTGTGGCCCCAAAACTAAGGAAATTGCCGATCTGATAGAATTTAGAGAACTGTATGACAAACCTTCATTAAACTTATTTGTAAGGAATGATATCACCAAGGGTGTTGATCCTGATAGGGGATCCACATTATGACTCCGGCAGAAGAGAATCCACTGATTTAGCGCAGACTCATATTGTTTCCTTGTTTTGATTGATATTGAGGCCAACATTATTTCTACTGAAGAAGGCGGTATTCCTCGTCTCAGGAACGCGTTCCCGATAATATGGCCGCAATCAGTGTGAGACTCCTGTGCAGAGGGTGTGGATCCCTGGAAGGAGACAATAGTAAGTTAGGATGAGGTTGTAGTGTTATCTTTTTAGATACAACCATGGAATTAAAAAGTGGATACCAAGGCTGAGAAGGCCACATTGGGATCACAACAATGCCTGTTGCTTTTTCCCTCTTAATTTTTTGTAGTACTCTACCTAATAAAGAAAATGGAGGGAAAGCAAAAAAGAACATTCCTTGCCATTTTAGAGTAAAGGCATCTATGGAGTATGCATTTGGATCTGGAAGCCATGATACGTATTTTTGACATTTAGCATTAGATTTATTTGCAAAGAGATCGACTTCTGGGATCCCAAGGTTATCGAGTATGGCTTGAAAGGCTTTATCACATAATTCCCATTCAATTTCCGAGTTTGATCGTCTTGATTCCAGATCAGCAATGGTGTTTTCTTTCGAGCTTATGTAAGATGCATATACCCATAGATGTCTTTTCTCACACCACTGCCATAATTCTCTTGCTAAGTTATTTAAATGTGGAAAGCGAGTACCTCCCATTCGATTTATATATGCTATGGCAGTAGTGTTGTCTATTCGTAACAAAATTTCACAGTTACTTAGTTCGGATGCAAAAGTTTTTAGACCTATAAATGCTGCTAGAAGTTCGAGGTAATTTATATGAAAACACTTCTCATTTTCTGTCCAGTGTCCATGGCTTCTAATATCATTACATACTAATCCCCATCCTGTTCGAGAAGCATCAGAGAAAATTTCTAAATGAAAACTATACAGTTTAATCTTATTTAAACATATTGGAATATGTGATAACCACCATTTTAAATCAGATAGAATTTCTTTTGTTAAAAAAATGAATTCATTATAGTTTTCATTGTTAGCTTTTAAAGCAGAAGTTTTATGACTGTCAATTATTTTGGTATAGAGCCAACCATACTCCATTGCAGGACATGCAGCTACTAGTTGACCTAATAGTTGAGCTAGTTCTATGATTTTACACCGGTTTTTTGATTTTAATTTTTCTATGGCTTTACAAATTGACTTTTTCTTTTTTAGAGGTAGTGAGATGGAGAACTGAACTGAGTTTAATATGAATCCTAAGTATTGGCAGTTTTGCTTAGGTTCTAAACAGCTTTTTTCTGTATTAATTATGAATCCTAAGCTTTCTAAGAACTTTCTACTGGTAGATACGTTTTGTAAGCACATGTTATATGTACTTTCAAGGCAGAGAATGTCATCCAAATATATGCAAGATAGGAAGCCTAGTGATCTCAGGTGTAAAATGACCGGTTTCATAATTTTAGTAAAAACGAATGGTGCTGTATTAAGTCCAAACGGTAAACAAGTAAATTCATATAATTTTCCATTAAATAGGAAACGGAGATATTTTCGATGACTTTGTTTTATGGTCAGTAAATAGTAGGCATTTTTCAAATCAATGGTGGCCATATAACATCCCTGTGTCATAAGTTTTGTTGCTGTTCTTATATCTTCCAATTTGAAATGAACTGTGGTAATGAACTCATTTAGTTTCTTGAGATTTAGGATAAATCTCCACGAGCCATCTGGTTTGGGATGTAGAAAAATGCTAGATAAAAACTGTCCCTCAACTGGGGAGCATGTTTCTATTGCACCTAGTTGTAACAACTTTTTTATCTCGAAAGTAATTAATTTATTTTCTGTTAAAGTGAAAGAATTATTTTTAGGTATTGCAATTTGTACTGGATTAGTTGTAAAAGGAATAGAGTAACCTTTGAGCCACTTAAGTACAGTACTATTAGTTGTAATAGTACACCAGCGGTCATAAAAGTATTTTAGTCTTCCTGACTGTACCTGGGCTAACGACGGTGATGGTGGTGGTAGTCCTGGCGACGAAGGTGTGGTCTCTGGCGGTTGGCTGGTGGTTTGTGGCTCATTTGCCTCGGTGTTTGCTTGGGCCCACTCTGTCGCGGCGCTGGAGGTCTTTGTGGGCCCCTGTAGTTTAAATTTTGGGGTAGTGGTTTTTTAACAACTGGCTTGGCTTTTGGTAATGTGTTTTTTAGTTCTTGAGCTGACTTTTTTACTGCTTTGCATGTATTTACTCGTTCTTGAAGTTTGTCTCCGAATAAATACTCTGAAATAGGGGTTTTTTCAAGCGTTTCCTTTACTTCTTTATTTAGACCCGGAAGAATTAAAGACCTTCTTGTAATGGTATGAGTGTGAAACAGGTCACATAACAATCTGGCTGAGTCACTAAGATTTTCAATTTGTTCTGTATTGTCGTTTGTTGCTATTATTAACTTATTGAGGGTCTTTCCTATTCCGGTAATAGCTGTTGCCAGGACTGTCTGTAGGTCACTGAGACGTTTGTCGCGTTTGATCCCATTGTCATTCATAGCTGCTGACACTTCGTCATTGAGCTTAGGCGGCAACAGTAGTTCACAATTAGTAGGTCGACCATGTTTTTCCACGATTTTTGCCCTTGTATCTGCTTCTAGGCCATTTGACAATATAGCTAGCCAGCGCTTTGTCAAACTGTGGTGGAGTTCATAGCTATTTGTTGCAGAAGGTGTACCTTCTTGGCCCAAGAGGCCTTCAATGTCGGCAGGTAGAGGGAGTTCTCCCTGTGCTTCCTCTTGGTCGAGCTGAGTTGTTAATGGGGAAGTAACAACTTCAAGGGATGGTACTGACTCCGTATCCATATTTGCCCCCTCTTTTTCTCCATTTGTTGAGTTTGAGGAAGTGCGGTGAGCGCGCCTTCCAGCTTCTCGACTGCGAAGTGAAGACCGACTTCTCGATCTTGACCGGCTCGGACGAGTGTGGTCCTCTAAAACAAACAACACCACGTTAGACTGCTAAATTCAAGATAATCCACGGCTGACCTCCCGTGAAAGCTCTAGGATTGCAGTTAATCGATCTAATTATAAGATTATTAACCGTAATGAATTCAAGATAATCCGTGGCCAACCTCCCGTGAAAGCTCTTGGATTGCAGTGATAACGAGTTCACTCGCTAACAAAAAGGGCACGAAATTGTTCTCATGGTCAACCTCCCGTGAAAACTCTAGAGACATGTACCCATGTAGTCACCTTTGCATCTAAAACTTTGGATTATGTTGCAAATAAAAAATAAAGTCAGGTCACAACTTACCGGTGTCGTCAGCAAAATCGCGATTTTGTCGATAAAGTTTTCTTTCCAGCCTACGTAATCTTTCGTAAACTTCGTCGTCCTTCCTTTTCCTCTTGTGTTTACCCATAATTTATTCAGTAATCACTATTAATACTGAAAATAAACACTTGTGAAAAAATTTATTGTTTACTGCGCAGCGTACAAAAAAGTACAATGACATTGACAGGTGAAAGCGCGGGACGAGAGAAAAGATGCGTTTCGTTGTTTAATATTTTTTTTTTACTTAAGGAAGCGTTTTGCGACGCTTATCTTTGAAGATTGTAACAGCGCAGTGATGCAAGGTGCATACTACATTGTACACAATGAGGACGAGATTATGGAACATAATTAACGGTTTGACACATTTTCTATACAAAAACTGTCAACATGTCAAAGTTATTCTTCACATTAAAGTAATCTAGTTATTGAAAAATCGGCCCATAATAGATTTATGTATGACATCTTGATTGCAATAAAACCTAACTTCTTTGTCACGTATCGAGAGTACGCTATGCAACAACAACAAATGCTAGTTACTGTTATGTCTACGTGACGTCGGCCACGTTCCGGCTGCGACATGGTTCGGGGAAATCGTCTCCGTTTTAATTCGTATGCCCTTTTACAATTGGGAGTGCCTCAGGGCTCATTGCTAGGACCGTTGCTCTTTTTAATGTGTGTCATCAACATTGCTATCCTAGGATTGAAGTAAGTAATAAACAAAGTAACCTTCAACATTAATAACATTTTGATTATTTGTTACGATTTCTTAGGAAAGTCGAAGGATTTATTTCTATTTCTATGTTAATCCCATAGAAAGTAGGTAGTTGTTGTCAGTATTATAGCAGCAAAACAGTAGATTCCCATGTTAAACAGTTAATGGAGCTGGTTTTGATTTTTGTTCAAATGACTTTTGACTCCTAGTTTATATTTCTTATACCATTCCTGCCATTTCGTATGCGAATTTGAATTCTAATGCTTCGAAAATAAGTCTCTTATGGACATTGATTCATTTGATACAAATTTCCTCTCTTAGTTCTACAAGCTTGGACAGTTGACACTGCAATTATTGTAACTTTGTGGTTTTTCTAATATTTCTGCAAATTGTATCAGCAATGTCTACTACGTATCATTATTTTGAATAAATGAGGCTAGTATGCTTTACTTAGTTGGTCAATTATTTTAGTCATAAAAATGTTGAAATCCAAATCTAAGTCAAAATTAAAACTACACAAAACAGTATTATAACATACGGGGGTGGTTTATTTACCCCTAGGGGCGCACTACTTTTTGGAATCTATGTACCCTGTACGCGTTAGCTTGACTGAAGTTGAATATAAGATTCTAATTGATTAGATAACTTCTTTCTGAGGGGTGATTCTATTGTTCCAAACTCAGCAATTTTTCTATTTGGACCAACGTCAAAATAGCAAAAAATCAACACATCTCTAAACTAAACCGCCGCGCCGGCCAGTTGACGTTAATTGGGATAGATAAGTATTTTTAAAATATTTCAATGTTATTCCCAAAGAAAAAATTGTTGTATTAAATTTTAAGCAATAGAATCGCTCCCTAGCAGGAAGCTAATTAATAATTTAGAACCTTATTAGCTTCACTCAGTCAAACCAATGCAGTCAATTTGTTGATTGACTTCCTTCTGAAAGTCAACTATCTAATCAATCTTAAGGCGAGTAGTGTCTCTAAATTAGCGACTCGACGCGTGTTAAGTACGGATATCGCACGAAAACTCATCACAATACGGTTCATAACAGCGCGCAATGGAACGTGGCTGTAAGGACAATCCATATTATCCATTGAACACATATCCCTTTAGAGTAGAATTGTTATACAGGGTGTTAGGTAAATGGTATAACAAGCTAAAACTAGCCCATGTTAACATATGCATATAAATGCTATGGTGTAGTCAAAAATTTGATATCAACATCTTTAAAAAAAAAATTTTTATGCAAAACGGATTCTGAGAATTAAGTTTTGAATGAAAATAAAAAAAAAGATGATATCAAATTTCTGACTTCACCATAGCATTTATATTATGCATATTATAACGTGGGCTAGTTTCGGCATGACATACCATTTACCTAACACCCTGTATATATGGCATTACTATGATTCGTTTGTCAAAATTTTCCGCCATTTTTAAAATCTGTATCTGTACTGTTTTTGTATGGGCGAGAGTTGACAGGACTTCATTTCATACTAAATGTAAGTGAAAAATCACTAACGTGTTTTGTATTGCTGTTCGCTGTTAAGCACATACCCTATTGCTTGGTGGGATAATAGCTGTGTCTTTGGGTAGCGAAAATTGTGGAAAATAATAATTTTCGAATGGACGCCATTGTTCGGTTAAAAAACCTTATGCTTAGTTTATAAGTAGCTCTCAAATTGGCCTATTAATCGATGTTTAAACGAATTAATCGGTCAAGAAGTTAAAAAGTTTATTTAATGATTTCAATATAGAAAGAAAGAAAGAAAGAAAAGACATTTATTATACATTGGACATCACACACAAACAGTAAAAGACACAATACATTATTTAAATTAAAAGAAAAAAAAGAAAAAAAGAGTAACAAAATAAAATTATAACAGAAAAACGAGTAAACCAAGCGGTGCCACTGTGTGCCTGTGATGTCCGGGATAATGGGACCTCACTCAGCTTGAGCTACGGCCTGAGTAGGCCGCGATTTATATATATCTTCCACGTTGTTGTGCCTATCAAGGTGCATATGAATATTGGAGTTATATACTTACCTATGTTATGTATTTAGCATCTAAGTCATGTGCAATGCAATAAATAAATGAAATGAAATGAATTGAAATATTTGTTTCGTAAGTAAAAGTAGGTACTAGAAATAAATGCCATGCTCAAAATGTTGTGTAGGTTTTTGAAATTAATTAGTTACCATCTTTTACACGCTAGTTTACATTTGGCGTCTACACTCGCCTTAATTCAATTTAGAAAAATCATTGTGTGCAGTAGGTAGGTACCACTTATTTACAGTGGACTTTTCCTACTCAGTTTACCTAGACTTATGTGAATTCAGAAACTTGCGTTTTGTTATTTGGAAATGTCGCTTGACATTGCTTTGTAGCACTCACATCTGACATCACGTACATTCAACATTTTATTCTGCTTTCGACCGCGACCGTGCAATAGGGAATATGCATGAAAAAAATATATTGTTTTTACTATATTTATAAGAAAATATATGAAATTATAGTGCAAATAGGGAAAACAAAATTGATTTTAGGTAAAAAAATAACAGTAATATATTTGGTGTCGCTATCTCCGAGGTCCCGGGTTCGATTCCCGGTCGGGTCAATGTAGAAAAATAACTTTTCTATATTCTCTCGGGTCTGGGTGTTGTGGTACCGTCGTTGTTTCTGATTCCTGTAACACAAGTGCTTCAGCTACTTATCATAGGATCAGAGCAATGTATGTGATGTTGTCCAATATTTATTATTTATTATATTTAATAGTAATTAGAAACTAAGGTATACCTATCACTTTCTAAAACAACTTTTAGTATTAAAAATGCTCAGATCATAGAAAGAAATAGATATGAAATAGGGGCGTGGCGCGTGCGAATCCGATATGGGCAAACAGAACTATTGCATTCCAAGGCGGATTAGATGCAATTTGCCCGCGCTAACGCAACGTTCTCTTCATTTATTTGAAAAAAACGTTCCGTGATTACGTATAGAAATAGAATTGTAACAAATAACTATATTAAGGATGGTGTCACGTACTATATGTAAGTATGAAGTTTTCATCATTTATTTGCTCCGCGACCAGTTTTTCACTTGTATTAGGGATGTAGTCTGATACGAATATGATCGATATTATTTTTTATTTCATGAAGCTCCTTGAATTATTCTATTGATTTTACGAAATCATATCATAATTATCATACCAAAACTGATTCAGTGTATAAGATTAGAGAGCGTAAGTAAAATGACTGTAATCAGAGGTAAAATAACTGTGAACACACTGTAATGGAATATTAATTTAACTTTCTCTTTTTATTGAATTCTACCAGAAAAGCCTTACATGATAGATGTAGAAAAAATTGGACGCAAAAAATAACACCTCCCTTTCTTTGATAAACTCAAATGGCTTCAACTTATTCTCCATAAAAAAGTTTGTTTTGTTTTGAATAATGAAAGCTTTATACACATAATAAGTGTGCAACATATTCCTATTTCGGCAAGCGTAGTGGCAATGTCACCCAAGGTTATCGATAGTTTTATCGACAGCCATTGTTCTGCGCTAATTCACACACGCCAAATGACTCATTGTGTAAGTGAGTATACGGTGACCGCTGTGATTGGCTTCATGTTTGTGTGCGCAGAAGTACGCACCAATGAGCGCTGTGAATTGTTTTTGTGATCATTATGTGATCATTATGCTTACAACAGTGTTCTAGTAGCGTGAAATAAATCGGCGACACAGGTTCGCTAAGGATTTACGAGTCATAACATATCTCTTTATTTCTATGATCTGAGGAAAAATCGTGACGTGAAATCTGACGTCACGGTACATATCGGATCTCCTTCTCTAACACGCGACGATCTCCTTCTCTAACACGCGACTTTAATGGGCTGTAAGTTAGATATTTATCAATATTTTTTGAAAATTCTTAAAGTTTTACAAATTATAATTAAGTACTATTCATTTAAGGACCAAATAAAAAACATGCACATTCCCCTGGTTTCCCCCCCCATTGGTTTTTAAGCTGGCCTTGCTAGTCACAAAACCTGTTTAATTTACAATTGGTTGGAAGTACGTTCTAAACTGGTTTTTTTATTTGCTCGCAAAACATCTTACCAATTACTGTTTAGTATGATCTTTGCAAGGTTGTTGTTATATTATGATGAAGTCGCGCAGCAAACTGGCTAGTTTGGTATTACTCTAACTTATTGTATAAAATTGCAATTCGCTATTTCTAAGGTCCCGCCTTCGATTTCTGGTCGGGTCAATGTGGAAACGAACGTTTCTATATTGGCTCGGGTACCTCAAAAGGAAATACATACATAGGCGCGCGAAAAACATTACCCTCTTAATGAGTCGGGTAAGGAACACTTATAAAATGAGTTGTCTGTTCGTCTGCCTGTCTGTCCGTCTTTCTGTCACTTACGACCTTTTTCATTAGGTTTCATTAGGAAAACCCTAAAAAAAAAATGTGTATTATATCAAGTACAAATAAACATAATATTCCGGGAATTATAAATAACTTAAACCTTGGCCGTAGATATGATTATTGTCATTATATAAAAAATGGGGCAGATGCTATGCAACTACTGGATGGACTGCATTCAAAAATAAAAGATTTTGACTCCAGAGACTACTGCGTTATAATGCTTGGAGAAAGCGATTTTAACCAGCAAAAAAATTATTATAACTTGGTGGAACAAATAAGAAAAGCTCTAGAACCATTTATAAATACCAACATCATTGTGGTTCCCCCAACGTATATTTGCGGTGCTCCTATATTTAATTACAAAGTGGAAGTTTTCAACAGAGCACTATACAATGATGTTAACGAACATCAACACATGTACCTAATTGATTCTAATCAGAATTTGACTTACAAGATGTTTTCAGCTGCAACAGGAAAACTGAACAAGGCTGGAATGAGAACGATATTATTAAATCTTGAAAACATAATTAATACTGGAATCGACATAAAAAGTTATTTTTTTCGTGAATGATTTAGGAAAAAAAACTAATGTATCACAAGTACAATTACAGCAACAATGTAAAAATAATAACTACGGGAACACTTTTGTTGGATTATTACACCAAAATATTAATGGAGCATTAAATAAACAGGATATATTGCAATGTGAAATTATTCAGTTAGAGAAACAGGAGAAACTAACAATAGATGTCGTTTGTCTATGTGAAACAAACTTGGAATCAGGATCAGAGACAAATCTACGATTAAATGACTACACAATAGCGACATGGAATTCCAGAAAACGCTCAAAAAGTGGAGGAGTTGCTATTTTGGTTAAAAAAAATGTAGAATATAAAGTAATAGAGCATCTAGAAGACCTTTCTATAAAGTTTGTTTTTGAATGTTGTGGATTGGAGTTAACTTCATATGGTATAATTGTGATCTGTATATATAATCACAAAACACCATCATCTACGACCTCTTTATTTTTTCAAAAGCTATCAGATTTGCTGCAAGAACTGTGCAAGAAGAAACGGAAAAAAATTGTGATTTGTGGCGATTGGAATGTTAATACTCTGGTAGATACTAATATATCACTGGAACTTCAATATCTCCTAGAAAACTGTAATTTGAAAATGAAGATAAACGAACCAACCAGAATTACAAACAATTCCAAAACATGCATCGATCAAATAGCAACTAATATAAAAAAATGTATATCCAGTGTCCATGAATTGGGCCTATCAGATCATAGAGGACAAGTTCTGAAAATTTCGGTCAAAGAAAGAAAGACACCTGTTAGAAAATGGTGGTATGAGTTGCAAAGGGATTATTGCAGGGAAAACCAAAAAAAGTTTCTTGAATACATAAAAAGCCTTTCATTTTCAACAATTTATGATAATAGACTCAATGCTAATGAATCATTTAACGAGTTTTATAGTTTGTATAAATTATTTTACGACTTGTGTTTCCCAACAATAAAGGTGAAAAAATATTTAAAAAGAGAAACTTCAAGATGGTTAACAAAAGGTATTTTGAAAAGCTGTCATAGAAAGCGTACCCTATATTTGTGTAATCGTAGAGACCGTAATACCTACAATATTGTATATAAAACATATACTTCTATACTAAAAAAATGTATTAAATTCTCCCAAAAAAGTAATAATCTAAACTATATTAATAAATTCGATAACAAATGTAAAGCTGTATGGAATGTAATTCATAGATATACTGGTACTAAAAATCTTGATAAACTATGTTCAATACAGAAGATATGTACACCTGATAATGAAATTAAGGATCCACAAATTATCTCGGAAGTTTTTAATAAATACTTTATTGATAGCGTTTCTGAAAATTGTCATGAAACCTTAAATTCACCCTTGGTAACTGAAAATATTGAATCTGTGCAATCTACAATATTTCTAAATCCAGTTACAGAAAGTGAATTAATAAAAACAGTTCACTCCTTACAGAATTCCATGTCTGTTGGCTATGATGAAATTCGCACAGATATTATCAAGATGAGTATTTTTACTATAGCAAAGTCATTGACATTTGTAATTAATAAGCTTTTAGTAGAAGGTAGATTTCCGGATATTTTGAAAAAATCTATTGTTAAGCCGCTGTACAAAAAAGGTGTAAAAACGTTACTAAAAAATTATAGACCAGTCACATTAGTACCAATTTTTTCAAAAATTCTGGAAAAGATCATGTTTACAAGATTAGATAGTTTTCTAGAGACCAATAATGTAATAAAAGAGGAACAGAACGGATTTCGCAAAAGCAAAAGTACATCACTAGCTACATTTAAATTAATAAGATCCATAACCAACTGTCTCAATGATAATATTCCAGTTACTGTTTTGTTTCTCGATATGACAAAGGCTTTCGATTTTGTGTGTCACAAGAGGCTTCTTTCAAAACTTTTTAAATATGGTATTCGTGGACCAAGCTACACATGGATCGAAAGCTATTTGTCCCAAAGGCAACAATGTGTAACTACACAAAGATATTGCCCTAAAAGTGGGTGCTTAGAAAGGTATAAATCATCATTCGAAGTAAATAAATTTGGAGTGCCTCAGGGTAGCGTTTTGGGTCCACTGTTGTTCCTTTTGTATATTAATGACCTACCCAGAAGTATACCTCATGAATGTATCTTGTTTGCGGACGATACTACTGTTGTAATTAAGGGTGATAGAAATATAAGTCATAAGTATTATGAAAATGTTGTAAACATGGCTTTACTTAAGGTCATTGAGTGGCTTGATAAAAATAATTTAAGAGTAAATATACAAAAAACAAAATACATTCAATTTGGCACTTGTAAAAGAAAACAACAAAATCTTGATATACATTATAAAGGACAAACTATAGAAGCTGTTTCGTATACAAAATTTTTAGGCATAACTATAGATAGTTTCTGTGACTGGAAGCAACATGTATCTGAAATCTGTTCAAAATTAAATAAATTTGTTTTTGCACTTAGTCGAATAAGTCAGATCGTGTCACAAGAGGCTGCTATCACTGCATACAACGGATATGTAAATTCATTTTTGCGTTATGGAGCTTTAATCTGGGGTAATTCTGTACATAAAGATAAGGCATTTATTTTACAAAAAAAATGTGTTCGAGCCATTTTTGGACTAAAACAAATTGTCTCTTGCCGTCCTTACTTTAGAACATATAAACTACTAACATTGCCTTGTCTTTACATTTTTGATTGTTGTTTATTTGTCTATCAACACCAAAATTTGTTTGTTCAAAAATGTCAAATATCGAGGCGTAATCTTCGCGCTGTATATAAAAATAAACTTGTGAGGCCAATGACAACATTATCACTTGTATCGAGAAATTCTTTTGTTATGTGTATACAAATATATAATAAATTACCAAATGATTTTAAGGACCTTAACTTTTCAAGATTTAAAGCTACTGTTAAGGAATGGTTAGTGAAAAAATGTTTCTATAGTATACAGGAATATTTAGATTATAAGTAAAATATTTTAGAAACACTTGTGTATATGCCTGAAAGGGTAGGATCAAGTGATACTCTTTGTAATTATTCTAAGATCTTTTTGTAACCTTGTTTTCCATACACAATAAAGAACTTACTTACTTACTTACTTACTAGGTAGTACGCGTGGAGGTATCAATGACAAAACACTTAGGTTTTTCAATCCTATGCGGATGCTGTAAAAAAATAAAAACTATAAGACAACGATCAAGACAAAATATATAGCCAGTTATGCAGCATATTTTGGCAAGGTAATAAAAGCCTAAAGGACTTCACGTTAGTTTAGAATCAAGAAGCAGTTTCATAGGTATAGCACTTATAGGAAAACGTCTAAAATTAACTCGAAAAAGCGGTGGAAGTCTACAAGACACCATTCCGAAAGTTTGTTTTAAATTGCGATTGATATTCATGAATTCAGCATTTTCCCGGCAGTAGCAATAAATAAATTAATATTTTTTATAATAATTAATACTAACCATAGATTTTAAGTTCATTGTTACTAACCCATATGTAAGTTGTCCGAAATAAACGATTTTATTATAATTATTATTATAAATATCCATTAATAAAACCTAATTACTATGTTAATACGAGTACTCAAGGCGTGAACGGATAAAAAAACAAGAATCATGGCAAATGTCATTTATTTGTTAAGTATTAGGCGAATTTTAACATTGTCCTTTTAACACATTTAATAACTTACCTACAATAGTCGCTAACTGTACAGTCAACGGCAGGTCAACCTACCTAAAAAGTTTAAAAAAAAACCAATTTTCAACTTTATCCGACACCTTGAGAAAATTTGACATTTCGTGTGGGTTGTACAATTATAAGTGCCGTTACTGAAAAAAAAAAACATTGACCTGGACCACTCTCCGTTCTATTGTTGTCTATTGCCATTGTCACTAATCTCAAATGATAAAATTGGCGTAGCATTGTTGTGTCACCGAGGGTCCTTGATCTACAAATTGTCGCGACCAGCGATGTAGAACTCGGGCCAAGGTTCATAAATCGACGGCATCCCGCTACAAAAATTTCAACATTAGGTATTCGCTGTGTGCGCGATGACAGCGCCCCTAGTGACCACAATTAGTGTGGACTAATGGTTTTAGAATGATTTTCAGATTGTTTCTTCGAAATTAGATGAAAATATCTAAAAAGTTTGTGCATATTATATATATAAGTGATTATCTTACTTGAACTAAAATATAAATGTTATAATACGTATGGGATTTAAATCGACATAACATGATATGTATAATTTTCCAACCTCAAACTGTGCAAAAAGGGTAAGAATTAGTATTAGCACAGCATGTGAGAGACGTTAAAGAGTTTAGAACTAACGGACAAAGCTACTTAATAAGAGCTGTGATCATAAGACAAACGTCTGTGACAAAAACCCCCTAAAAACTTTTTTCTTTTTACCGCAGCTATCCATTTATTTCTATGCTCCAATTTCCATATTGATGTTGGAAATGAATAAAACATGTACAAACTGTTTTTCCCATTGTTTCTACACTATATAACACAACACAACACATACTGTGACCCACATCGCGAATTTTTACGTTTTTACATAAATAATATAAATAAAAATATATTTCTCGACCTCAGAAGCATAAGGTCTGATGTATGCAAGGTTTTCAATCATACATTAGACTTTATGCTTCTTTGGTCAAGATTTATACTTAACTTTATGTTACATAATTCAATTTTACATAGCGCTGTTATGCATGGCTGTATAGAGTCGCAATTTGGTTTAATAGAAATGTAAAAATAGAACTAGTTTTTTCTAATAAATAAACAGGGTGGTTCACTAAAAGTCAAAACGTTTTTTGAAAGAAGATTTTATACGTAAATATGTCGTTTAAGATTTGGTCATTGTAGATTCAGTGCTCATTTACATCGTATGAAAATGATTGACTCGCCCCTTTGCACTGATTGCTCTTGTAACGAAGATCAAACATTAGAACATATTATTTTCAACTGTCCAGCATATAATATTCAGCGCATTTTACTGATTAATCAATTACAAGAAACACACCAGACTATCCCGCCATCACTTCAAGAACTTTTAAAGAACCCTCTAAACTTAAAACCTATTTTTGACTTCATTCTGTCAACTGTTGGAGATTTGTAAAAATAGTAATTTTGAAAGGAATAGATACAACATAAAGATTAACAATTCTAAAATAATAATAAATGGAAGAAATGGCTTTCTTGCCTTAAATACTCGACTCTACATGAAAATATAAAAATACTCAAGATTTGGCTGTATGGCTCTGTACCTTTCCCTTTGAGGATAAATATTACTACTACAACTAGTTTTTTCTTTTTATAATTTGGCAGCTGTCAGTTGAAAACGATTTTCCCTAGGACTGAAAAGTATTACTTTCAACCCACTCCTCAGGCAACTTCAGACCTACTTTCCGAGTATGATTAGTGTAAAACATTTTTCAACCGACTTCAAAAAACGAGGAGGTTCTCAATTCGACTGTGTTTTTTTTTTTTTTTTTTTTTGTATATTTGTTACGCGATTACTCCGCCAATTATGAATCGATTTTAATGATTCTTTTTTTGTTTGGTAGATCATAGTTCAGAGGTGGTCCCATATAAATTTTATCGAAATTGATTTAGAACTTTTTGAGAAAATCAACAAATATATACCCAGATAGTATTTTGGTTGTGGTTCTTGTTACCTATCTTCGACAAATATGAGCCGATTTTGATGATTTTTGTTTTATTGAATAGCTTATACTTCAAAGATAATATGCTAAAAGTTTACAAAATAAAAATCACCCCTAAGGGTAGGAAAATAGGGGATGAAATCGGTGTTCAGCAGTTAGATTAGGATTTATCACTAAAAATTGATGAAATAAGTAAATTCGGTTTTATTTTTTTTAATAAAATTTTGTTCATTCAATAATTGTCTTTATTCGTATCGACTTTAGTTTTACAGATTTTTCTTAAGTAACCATTAAAGTGAAGCAACGTCTCTGAGTGCGAAAGTTAGGCTATGTAGGTATAAATTAAATTAAAAACATTTATTTTGGATTACAATCCATATTGGTGCAACAATTTGCTTACTAGCCATAAATAATAATAAATAATAATAATAAATATTGGACAACATCACATACATTGCTCTGATCCTGTGGTAAGTAGCCAAAGCACTTGTGTTACAGAAATTAGAAACAACGACGGTACCACAACACCCAGACCCGAGGCAATATAGAAAAGTTATTTTTCTACATTGACCCGACCGGGAATCGAACCCGGAACTTCAGAGATAGCGACACCAAGTCCGGTATGCTCGCCTCTCGGCTACGGAGGTCGTCAATGTTAGTAAATATACATAAATTTTAAATTAAAAAAAGTTAAAATGTATAGGTACTCTTCTTATATGCCCACCAATACCAAACATACGCTTTACGCATACCTATGCGGGCACATGAGAATAGGATCAATATAGCCAGCTGGCATACGAGTATGTTGTGACTCAGGGCGGCAGGCGACAGAAGCGCAACTACCCAGTGCGTCAACAAGCCACTATCCTCCCTTCCCATCCCCTATACGAGTAGCAATGGTGTACCTAAGTCTGCTGGACTGGCAGCGGGTCTACAAAGCCAACTGAAAGCCCTAACACAGCTACCCTGTGTGATACCTTTTTTATGAGACTAGCTTTTGCCCGCGATGTTCGCGTGGTCTTAAGTTAATTCTTAAAGGAGTTTCTACGCAACAATCATTAAATTAAAAATTCCTAAAACCACTATTTTAAAAATTTTATTGCATGAATTCTGCTAATAGCGCGATAGCGGTTAAGCGTAGCGTATTCTAAGTCTATGGTCCTACCTACTTGTTTTTCGATTTCTACTAGTAGAAAGTACGAAAGAATGACATTACAAGACAAGTAAACCTAAAATTGACAGAGATCTAACAGTATACAGTTCACACCGACATAATAAACTTTTATTTACGTTCCATTGTAAGCGATTCACTGGCTTTTAAAATCAATGAGTTTGCATGAAAAGAAAATAATTACCTACCTGCAAGATATCAATCAATTATTAACAATAGTAATAGTGTAAATAAAGAATATTTCTATTTCACTTGATTCGGGTGATTCAAAAGTGCGTAAAATCGTAAGCAATTGAAATTAATTTCATACATGAATGGTTTTCGTGTCCGTGTTCGTGTCATAAATACGTTTTCAGGAGACGTATTTTAAAAGGATTCAAATTCCCAGAAATTTACCTGATCTTAAATTCCTGCGGCACAGTACCTACTGTTTAGCAATAGGGGAATATGCATGTTTTTTGTTTTCTCCTAAAATAAATAGTACTTACTTAATTGTAATTAATAAAACTTTAAGAATTTTCAAAAAATATTGATAAATACCTGACTTACAGCCCATTATAGTCGCGTGTTAGACAAGGAGATCCGATATGGACCGTGACGTCACATTACACGTCCGCCATACATTTTTCATAGTAAAAGTTGTTTTAGAAAGAGATAGGTATACCTTAATTTCTAATTACTGTATTACGGTTATTTTTTACCTAAAATCAATTTTGTTTTTACTATTAGCACTTTAATTTAATTTAATTTCCTATAAATATGGTAAAAACAATATATTTTTTTCAAAGATTCAAAGATTCAAAGATATTTATTCACAGAGACAAGGTAGTACATAAGTGATGTTCCAAATATAAAGAGCAACTTATCTCACCAGCGCAGCTAGTGTGTGATTTTTAGTGTAATGTCGATACAGATATTAATAAAAAATAACAAAAAAGAATCATATTTAGGCCCAAAAAACAAAAACAAATATGTATATCAATAATAACATGCACCATACAAACTTTCAATATACCTAATTATTACAAAATGACATCAAATTACATGTCAATTTATTAGTATCCAATGTCAACAATAAATCACATTAAAATGTCAATTAAATATTAAATAATGTCATGTTATGTCAATGTATTAGTACTAAAATTTGTATGTCAAATAGTCCTTGATTGAATAAAACCATTTTTCAATAAGTAAATTAATTAATTTTCGATTAAACAAATTACCATTTAGCTCTCTTAGGTCCGAGGGCAATTTCATGTGGGAGCAGTGCCGTACATTACAACCTTGCTTTCCACCTTGTTACCGCCAAATGCTTTATTATTACCTACTTACTACATCATTTATGTAGATATTGTAATATGAAATGAAATGAATATTTATTTGCCTTTGAAAAAGGTACATTTAGGTGTTAATTATGTCATAAAGTTCACCTTTTTAGCCTTATCTGTTTACTATAACTAATTTAAGACTTGTTGATCTCATGAACCTCGAGGCCTTGCCACTAGTTTGAGTTGCCTTGCCGCGATGAACTTGATAAACACTTATCTTACTAATAAAATCAATTTGAATGTATAGACGTTTGTTAGTTTTATTACTCAATCGTGCTTTTACACATATTTATATCGCTTAACACATAGTGTTGGGGACGGCTCGCCCGAAGTAAAGTGAAAGTGATTGAGATAGGGACCTATGGACACTGTAGATGAGTGATCAGTGCGTAGTATGTAGTTTAATTAGTGATACAGCTTAAGATTATGTAATCAACGATGGTTCATGGACATTCACAGTTTCGAAAAAGTAGTTTTAGGAAATTAGGTTTCGGATTATAATGAATGCCTCTGATTGGCTTAGAACGATGGGACCGCCTTCGCGTCACTCTGATATATATTGTTGTCCCTTTCGCACAATGACGCGTTGTAATTGGTCAAACGATAAGAGTTTGGAAGCATGAGTAAAATGCTGCAAAGAGAGAATAAAAATAAGCCGTAGAGAACAATCGAGTCAGTCGACACAGACATGTGCCTGGCCGTTTTTCCCTTGCTCACCTTACGGACGACGGCTCAAGCCGAGGTCCGAGCCTATAGAGGCGCCCTTGAGGCCAGAGTCTGGTAGGGTGCCTTTTGCACTCCACATTGGCCCGATCACGCCTGCTAGTATGGGGCTCGACACGTACGAGTCTGAGGCTTCGCTGATCGTCCTCGGGAAATAACCTCCTCAGATCGAGTAGAGTCGAGGCAGTTTTTATGAACATTGAGTGCTCATGAACCATAACTAGAATTAAGAAGAATTGATTAGTGTAAATATATAAATATGTGAAAAGTTTGAGTGAGTTTTTTATACAGTCCACAACCTTCCAGCTCCTACTACAGAGCTATCGATGAACGGCCGTCCAGTCTTGCTGGTCGGTCAGACTTACTGTTCGGGAGCAACATTACCTGCATCCTGAATACATAGGTAACACAGTATTTTTTTAAGGCCGCTTCCTACCTGCCAATCTGGAAGTCACTGGGGGAGGTCTATGTTTAGCAGTGGACGTCCCATGGCTGAAATGAATATGAAGATGACTAAGTGTATGTAAAAAATCACTAACGGAAAGATGGTCCGCTTTATAGGGCATGTGCTCGATGTTTTTTATGGATTTAAGTAATCCGAATTAATATTTTAATTTAATTTATTAACTTTCCAGGACGGCAACATTCAAATCATCACCCTGGACTACCAGACGGTGCACACTGGGTGCCCAGTCGAGGATCTCATGTACTTCATCTTCATGGGATCGGACGAGGAGTTTCGCAGACAGCACTACCATCAGCTCGTGGAGCACTACTACTTGCAGCTCGGACTGGCGCTGGGGAGATTCCAGACGGACATCGAAGAGGTTTACCCGAGGAAACTCTTTGATGATGATCTGAAGCAGGTACGAATGAAGATTTAGCTGTTCGGAGGGCCTAGTGTGAGCCTTGTGTTACTCCTATGTTTTTTCAGAGAGCGAATCCATTTTATAAATTAATTAGACTTATATGGTTTTCACAACTTAAGAAGTCACATTTTTAACTTTCATGCTGTGAAAAGCATAAGTTAAGTTAAATGGAGTTTGACAGTTAATTATGTATTTTTAAATGCTTTTATACAACAACTAATTATAACAACTATGAGATAGTTATTGTATTTGTCACACAACTCATTTTTTACATAAATTTTTTCTAGTGTTCAGATGTTTTTCTCGATGTTAATTTTTTACCTGAACTGAACCATTTTGTCTTTTTGAGAATCTGTCGCGAACAAAGAAATGACAGGTCCAATGGGCTAGTTTCCTAAAAAAATCTAATTAGTCCGTCAGTTGGTTTAACAGAAAATAATGGACACGTATTTTTTCTTATCTCAATCAAACAAAAAATGATAAAGATATAGCCCGTTAAAGTTCCGCGAAACGTCACGCCTTGCGACACTTTTTTAGCAAGACGTGACGTCACTACCAAACTTTAATGCGCTTTATCTTCGTCGTTTTTTGTCTGATTGACAAACGACGAAATATGGGTCCAATATTTTTTGATAACTGACGGACTAAATAGAATAACATTTTATTGATCTAGGAAACTAGCCTATTACGTTTCAATGACAATTGACTCCTCCTATCTTTCAGATGTTGCCCTACGCTCTAGTGCTGGGTGTGGTAGTGCTGCCGGTGGTGACGGTGGAGGCCGAGAGCGCGCCTAAGGTGGACGCCGACGCCGACTTGGATAGCTTCGTGGTGGCGCCCAATGAGCTCTTCGCCAGCCGCTTTAAAGGCATTTTGAATGACCTCGTGCGGTGGGGGGTCATATAGATAATTGTTAGGTGGATAAAGTATGTAATGAACTGCGTAAACATTCCTTTAAAATTCTTTCACCTAACAACACAAGTTTTTTTAAAAAAAAGTTTTAAGTAAATCTTTTACTATGTTTCTCACCGTGGTACCTACCTACCTACTTAACTATGGGAAAACGATTTGCTTAAAGATTTAACAATATACATAAATAAAATTCTAGTAGGAAAATTATAAATTTTACGAATACATTCTCAAGGTATACGATACAACATATTTGACTTAAGGGAGTCAGTCTACGCACACTATGACTTCAAGAATCAGCGATCTAAAATCAAAACTGCCAATGGTATCCGTGTTTTCAAAAACATCTCTAAAATTCCGTATAACTAACTATAACATAAGAACAAAGACTAAGCACTATCATTTGATGATGGCCGCCAGCTGAGGTATTCAGATGAAAAATCGTTCGCTGTTCATTGATAGAAGATACTTCTTACTGCAGATCACACAAAATAAAGAAGGTACTACATACATCTATAGGTACATAACAACATATATAGGTATAATATATCTAGAACTGCACACCTTAGAGGACAGTTAAATTGCATTGATGGCAATAGGCGACGAATCGTTTATGATAATAAATGATAGTCGTTACTGATAAGATAGATAAGATTAAACTTAAACTTGTTGTTTCTATAGCAGGCAGTACAATTTGCTGCACATCATTCCTTGTATTAAACTGTATAAAATATTGATCTTGCATAAAGGAATCAAAACTTAATGATCAAAAATTAAGTACATCCACTCATACACTAAATCTTTACTGTGAGTGAACTGAGTATGTAACAACTCTTATAAGTATCTAGTTAAGTAACTGAAGATGACTCGAAAAAGATTACCAACATGACATTAAGTTATATACTTTATTAAATAACTACCTTTTAGGATATGTTTTTTGTGATCAAATACAGAAAATTCACATTAGAAATAACTTCGGAATCTCAAAATTTTCCAGCATCTGATCGGTAATTTGTTTGTTCAAACTTGATTGCACAAGTTATAGACTAACAGAAGTCCCAGACGCCCAATTCCTGTTATTTACCAGGAGTCGCATTCCAGTGTCGATCCTCCCTCCCAGTATCATTAGTATCTACAACGGTATTCTCGTATACTTTTAATTTTACGTAGAATTATCAAAATTATCCTAACACGACTGAAAATTAGTACAAAAAAAATTATTCAATTTGGTTTCTTTCATTTTAGTTGCATTACGAACTATAATTTATTTTTTGGGTTAACGAGAATACAGTTTGTGATCGTAATGTTACTGGGGACGGATCGATCCCGGATTGCGGCTATTCTCAAATTACGGGAATTGGGCCTCAGAATGGAGGCCGCGTACCGCGTAGCGGATGGGATACCTACTCAATATAAACATGCAAAATATCAACAGTGAAAATATGGTCAACATTATCAACAGTTTGATTTATTTTTACAAAGATGTAGAATAGCAATGGTAGGTATGCAATATCAACGGTTTAAAATGTTAACACTTTAACAACGAATCTCATAATGAAAAAAAAAACACGTCATGATGTGACCGATCATTTCATAAAGTGGTCTTATTTCATGATATGACCAACTAAAACTGACCATATCGTTTAAACGTCAACATTCGATAAAATGTCAATCCACGTTTGACCATATTATTAACATAAAATTACTCTTACAAGTTTTTTTAGTATTTTTTTTAGTATACTTACATGTATGAATTGATGGTTAACGGAAACGCCTTTCGTTAGTTGACATACAGTATACCATGGGTATTTTAAATCTTCATAAAATTAAACTGTTAAAAATACAGCGTTGTCATTTTCATTGTTGATATTTTGCATATTGTCATTATGAATCCCACCCCCGCGTAGCGTAAGAAGTTCTACAAGGTGGACGATGAACTGGAGACGTATTTTTGAATCATGCGAATTCCAATCCGAACACGAAATCGCAAGATTCGCGTTCGAATTCCTGAAATCACTATTTTTGAAAATTCATTCCATGAATTCTGCAACGAGTGGTCTTACCCACTCGTTTTTCTTTTTCTACTAGTAGAAACAAAGAGTAAAATAATACTTTGGGAAAGTAGAAAGTACGGAATAATAACATTGACAAGTAAACATGTTTGACAGAAATTTGACATTATAACTTTTTATTTACGTTCCGTTTTAAGCGATTCACTAAAATCAATGAGTTTTTGCATTCTGTTTCATAATGTTTTCTGCGTAAAACAAAAATAGCTACGAGTGATTAAAAAATGCGTAAAATCGTGAGCAATAGAAATAATTTTTACACACGAATTGTTTTCGTGTTTGAATTCGAAATTCATTTCTAATGCTTCAAAAATATGTCTCCTGGCTGCAGGAATGCAGGCCTCCCCATTGACTTCCAGATTAACCTGCGACCTTTACCACCAGGTCATTTGTCCACCTTGTATGGACGTTCTACGCTGCGCTTGCCGGTACGTCTTCCATTCTAGAATCTTGCTGCCCCATCGGCCATCAGTTCTGAGCGCTATGTGCACCGCCTACTGCCACTTCAGCTTGCTAATCCGTTGTGCTATATCAGCCATTTTTGTTCGTTTACGTATCTTCTCATTTCTGATCTGTTTTCGCAAGGAGACACTGAGCATAGACCTTTCCATAGCACGCTGTGCGACCTTGAGCTTTCTTATGAGGCCCATAGTAATTATTGTACATATTACGATTTTATTATTAATGATTTTTAGTACCTATTCAAGTTTTATTTTTTCGCTGTTTAAAGTTGGTAGAATTGAGTTATTGTTTAGTAGTTTATTTGCAGTACCTTTTTATCAATTCAAAGTCAAATAAAATATGACCTTAATAAATACTTAGTAAATACTACATATCTTAATAAATACTTACTTTATACCTTACTTTATACCTTAATAAATACTACATATGTAGATAGATAGATAGAAAGACACTTTATTGCACAAAAACATTAAAGGCTATTACAAGCAAGACACTGTTATGTACAATCAGGCGGCCTTATCGCCATAAGCGATCTCTTCCAGACAACCTTACATACCTACATACTTACACAACTCGCTAGGAATTTAGCTTAAATTCTTTTAGAGGATTATTTTATTTTAAAATCTACGACTACGATTGTTATAAATAAATAAATAAATAAATATTAGACAACATCACATACATTGCTCTGATCCTGTGGTAAGTAGCCAAAGCACTTGTGTTACAGAAATCAGAAACAACGACGTTACCACAACACCCAGACCCGAGGCAATATAGAAAAGTTATTTTTCTACATTGACCCGATTGGGAATCGAACCCGGAACCTCAGAGATAGCGACATCAAGTCCGGTATGCTCGCCTCTCGGCTACGGAGGTCGTATTGTTGTTATAATATACACCTTAGATTAAATTATATTATCTTAGTAACCGTGAAGAGGTACCTATCAACAAGCTTATTACACAAGTTTAAGTAAGTGCTATATAGGGTTACATAGCAAAGGGGTGCCAAATCTTCAGGAGTGGCTCAGGATCAGTAACTTAATCAAACTATGCAAATAACATTTTTTTTTCACATTTAATTATTCCTATCTGCTGTTAAAAATCATACGCATAAATAATTCAACTCATTCATAAAAAAAATGCACCGTATTTGCACTGGGTAAGGTCCTTGTCGCACCTTCGCCTCTGATAAATGTCCGCGCGGCTTTCGTAGTCTGGTTATTGACTTTATTTTCGGACATTAAAATAGTTTCATTTTTAATTCGTAAAATACGATTATTAAAAATAATAACGATTAAGACGCTTCTTTATAATGTTCCCTAGATCTTATTTTTTAAATTTGGCACCCCATTGCAATGTAACCCTGTATATGTATTTGTATTAACTTAGGTAGATAATTATGTAGAATATTTGTGTAAACTTTTGTTATATCTTATTTACCTGCAATTTATAGAGTAATATTATTGTTAAGTAAGCGTTGTAATCATGGTTTGTTAAGTTTATTTTTATGTTATTGTTATACAACATTACAAAATCAAGTTATACAACATGTTCTTTTTGATTTCCCATAACTTATTAGTTTGTCGAAAAAATAAATGTCTCAGTCGCACTGTGTTGGACTTGTATCTACAAGTAAGTTATATACAATAGACTAGTTTCCTGGGTCCAAAAAATATTATTCTATTTAGTCCGTCAGTTAGATTATCAAAAAATATGGGACTCATATTTTGTCTTTTGTCAATCAAACAAAAAATGACAAACATAAAGCGCATCAAAGTTTGGGAATGGAATGACGTCACGCCTTGCTAAAGTATCGCAAGTTACGCAGAACTTTAAAGGGCTATATCTTCATCATTTTTTGTTTGATGGAGAAAAGAAAAAATACGTGTCTAATATTTTCTGTTATTACAACTGACGGATTAATTAGATTTTTTTTAGGAAACTAGCCTATTGTATAGAGTTTTTGCTAGCATTACAGATAGCGCCTTAAATTTTACGCTCATAGATGCCTTGGTCAATAAATAAGTGGTAAAAACATAAGAAATTAGTACTTGTCATAAGACATTAAGTGCATATAAATAGTTTTTGTTTTATGAAATAAAAAAGTAATCATTTCGAAAAAATCTTTTAACTTGTCGTTCTTGGAGGCGGTCTACTAACTTATTTTCTCAATTTATGGAAAATTAAAAGGAACACGTTGTAAAGGAATCTTTATTGTTTGTTAACTTCCTTTCCTTTTAAGGGTTTCCCTGTGTGTCCCTGTGAAAGATGTTGTAAGCAGTAGAATCACCACCCATTTTTCTAAAACGTTACATTACCTCACACAATATTCCCTTGAATACTCCAATAATTAAATAATATTCTCGATATGAAGTTAATATGAAAAAGATTTATGAGTACCTGATTTAAGTGTTTATCTTTTTAATGTTAATTACGAAATGAAATTAAGTTTTATGTTAATAATATTATACTTATTAATCCAAATGCAACTCCTTTATTTTGAGAACAGAAACGTTGTTGTTCTTATCGTCCCTTTTTTAGAATAAAATCCAATTCATAATGTCAATTTTTCTCTTGCTATATTCTTGTTGAACCGCTTGTCACGCCGGTCACGCAAAGAACTATGTGGTGACATGGTGGTGACTGGTGACTCACACAATAGGGATGACGACTAACAGTTTTTTTCGTCTAACAGATAGATGATAATCTAAAGTATTGGACACGTATATTTTCTTTTTTTACATAATCAAAATATTACAGAGATAAATTTAATTTGATATGTCGCATGACCTCATGCCTACGTACAATTTTTACTTAACCTTTATCTTTGTCATTTGTTAATAACAAAAAATAAGAGTCCAATATTATTTGACGCAATCTAACTGACGGACACGAAATTTCATTTTCTTAACCCAGTTGTCATCCCTATTCCCATTTGGTTAACGAGTGGTGTAATTAGGTACCTATTGTAAGCTTTGGGAAACTCATCCAGTTGCAAACATGACAAATGAAAAATGCTTAATTTTTCATTCGTATTCTAATTTATAGAAGCCGGGTTAGGCGCGATTTGGGCTAGAGGCTTTGCGAGTTTGTGTTTATTGTTTGAAATTGTGTCATAAGTAACACGTCAAACACCGACCGAAATTAACCCTAACGGCAACAAATCTAATAATCAACAAAAATGACATGTTTGATTACTATGACTTTACGTTAGGAAATATTAAAATCAGATTAGCAGAATAAATAATGTAATTTTTTCATTACATTTTTGTCTTGGCTTTGATTTTGACGTAGGTACTATAAAGTTTGAGATACTTTTTATGACTTTTAGATTTATTTACATTTTATACTTTCCTAAAGACTTTCAGCGCATCTGAAGAATGAAAAATCCAAATAAAACATCATGCAAATCCATAAACCCGTTTAATCCCCACCATCTTCCCGTCTAAAGCGCCTGTCCCGCCACTCGCCTCTCGCGGTAAGCGTGTCATGCTTGTCTCTCGCCTCGGTAAGCGCGTCATGCTTGTCCCTCGTCTCGGTAAGCGCGTCACGCTTGTCGCCCTGCGCGGCTCGCACGAGCGCGGCGGCGGGCGCCTCGACACACAGCCACAGCACTACGGCACACGAAAACGACAAGAAAATTGTGCCGCATAACACTGTCATCTGGGAAATTAGAAATAAACGCGCTTTCAGTTTTTTAGGCAATGTTGACTCAATAGTGTTTTTTGAGTCGCTGAATTTGAGTGAGAGTTCACCGCTCTTCAACACCTCTTTATTCACACCGAATCGACAATACACTCATTTAGTCTGGAGCTTAAGAGAAACAAATATTAAAAATGGGGAAAATTCTATTAACTGTGGTCCATGCTAAAAAGATTTATTAGGAAATATTATAGCGAAACTATACTCTTCGTAGGTACGAGTAGGTACTTACGTAGGTATCCAGTGTAAACGTAAATAAGCAATTTTTTTGTTTTTACCAGGAGATGTATTTTTGAATCATGCGAATTCTAATTCGAATACGAAATCGGAAGATTCGCATACGAATTCCAAAAATCGCTATTTTTGAAAACTCATTCCGTGAATTCTGCAACGACCACTCGTTTTTGTTTTCGACTAATAGAAAGTACGGAAGAATTACATTGACAAGTAAACGTATGTTTGACAGAAATTTGACATAATAACTTTTTATTTGAGTTTGTTATTGAGTTTTTGCTTTATGGATTATAATATTTTCTGCGTTAAACAAAAATAGTTACAAGATTTCAATTTAATAGTATCACCTATTTCGATTGATTCAAAAATGCGTAAAATGAATTTCATACACGAATTGTTTTCGTGTTCGAATTCGAAATTCATTTCTAATGCTTCAAAAATACGTCTCCAGGAGACGTATTTTTGAATCATGAGAATTCCAATCCGAACACGAAATCGCAAGATTCGCATGCGAATTCCTAAAATCACTATTTTTGAAAATTCATTCCGTGAATTCTACGACAACTCGTTTTTGTTTTCTACCAGTAGAAAGTACAGAAGAATTACATTGACAAGTAAACGTATGTTTGACAGAAATTTGACATAATAACTTTTTATTTACTTTAGTTAATGAGTTTTTGCTTTGTGGTTTATAATATTTTCTGCGTTAAACAAAAATAGTTACAAGATTTCAATTTAATAGTAACACCTATTTCGAGTGATTCAAAAATGCGTAAAATCGTAAGCAATAGAAATGAATTTCATACACGAATTTTATTGTTTTCGTGTTCGAATTTGAGATTCATTTCTAATGCTTCAAAAATACGTCTCCAGGACTGTATTGAACGCTACAGCGTATCGTCGGTCCCATGTGAACGAAGAATGCAGTCAGAGTTCGTAATATTAGAGAAGGGAAAAATTGGGTTCGCACAACGCTTGAGAGAATTGAATAGCAAATATGAAATCTTACCACGTAGTAGTCAGACATATGCGTCGGCTGTGCCTGGCTGCCGACGAGGCCCCGCTGGAACATCGTGTGGATGAGGAAGGCACCGTACGAGACGCGGCCGGTCCACGTGAAGCCGCGCCACTCCACTATGCCACGGTAAACGCCTAGGAGATTAGAATAGCAATACCTACTTAACAAGTCAAATACAAAATAAGTAGGAGTAGGATTCCAAATTGTAAGAGGACATCGTTACTAATTTATGAGATGTGCGCTTTCTTGTTTTTGGAGTTTTTATTTTCATCTGTTTCTTGACCTCCTTGTCAATCCTCCTTGATCATCATTTCAGTCACAGGACGTCCACTGCTGAACACAGGCCTCCCCTAATGATTTGCATCCGGGGGAGTGCCAATACTCTTCACGCTTAGCAGGCGGGTTGGCGAGCGCAGTTTTTTATAACATTTCGCATAAAGACGCTGCTTCCCGTCTTGTGCTACAGTAATTGGAAACATACAAGCCGACATATTTGGTATAGGTATTTTATACTGTTTACCCTTTAACCTCCAGTTTGTAGAGCAGAAATTATATCTCCTGACTTTGATCCAGCGAATATTAACCGGACTGACAGGATATCTAGTTTTAATTTTTTTCTAACGCCAGTGGCTCCAACGTAAGCACAAAAAGGACAACCGTCATTGAGTCAAGATTTTTACCAAATAGCTTTTCTTCTGTCCACCTACAAGGTGGACAGACGACCTGGTAAAGGTTGCAGGAAGCCGCTGGATGCGAGCCGCTTTCAACCGGCCAATCTGGAAGTCACTGGGGGAGGCCTATGTTCAGCAGTGGACGTCCTATGGCTGAAATGATGAGCTTTTTTCAGTTTTTTATAATTTGTCAGTGTGACACAAGTAAACGTGCTTTTGAATCTATTCGGTTTATCATCATCATCATGTCAGGCTATTGGGGTCCACTGTTGGACGTAGGCCTCCCCCGAAGAACGCCAAAGAGCACGATCTCCCGCTTTGTTCATCCAGCCACTGCCAGCCATCTTCCTAAGGTCGTCGGTCCATCGAGCTGGGGGGCGTCCTACACTACCAAGGCGTTGTCTCCACTCGGGAATCCGTTTACTCCACTTCTCATCGGTCCTGCGACAGATGTGGCCAGCCACTGCTTCTTTAGCTTGCTACATTTTTTGACTAGTTCATTACTCTGATCTTCTGCCGTATGACCTCGTTTCGGATTATCCGTAAGGCAAGTGACCTTGAGCATTAAGCGTCGACTAATGCGACTTCTATTACGTGCCTAAGATAATTACAAATGCTTCTCGCAGACTAAAAATCCATCCGTTGCGCTCCTGTGTAAATAGATTATTATTGAAACAACAATGTAACACAGTTTTGACAATAAGTAATTATCTTATCTTATAATTACTTATCTTATTGCGAGTAAAATATCCGCTCATGCAAAAGTAGGCGAATAAAGATCCGCTCATGCAATAGTAGAATTCATTAAATATCCATAAAATTCTTAATAGGTTGACTATTTGAAATAAAAAAATATTTATCCTAAAGGCACGAATGTTATAAATAAATAAACTAACTTTGAAGCTAAACAAAAACGTCGTTCAAAATATAAATACAAGTATCGAACAAGCTCACGATATCTGCGGTACTTTGTTTTTTTTAGTGTTTATAAGAAATAATAACTAGTATTTAGATACAACAGGAAAACTTTAACATATAAGTTACATGATATATTAATTTCCACATCCTATATCCATTATTTTCGCCAGCAAACTTGCCCAAAAACACCTCTTTTACGTGTATTCTCCTTACCCTGCGCCTTAAGAGCAAGTAAAGAATTTGAATTTCTATAGCTCGCTGTAACGTAAAGTCAGTGGGCCAGCTTTACTGTCATGTTCCGCGTTTCAGCTCCGTAGGTCATCACTGGTAGATGATTCGGTTCATATGAAAGACGATTTCTTGGGTTAAATTTCTACCGCTGTACTCACTTTCAATCTTAAAGATGCACCCGAGAATGAACATGACGATGAGGCCTTGGAAGACGGGCTTGTAGAAGGTGGCGTACAGCACCCGCATCGCGGTGGGCGCCCGGGGCCCGTCCGTGTAGAACAACCCTCCCGAGAGGATTACCAGCACCCCCAGGGGGAACACCAGCCAGAACAGCCAGCGATACTTCTGCAATATTAATTCAAGCATATAATTTAGCTAGAAAAAAAAACAAGTCACATCCTCCAGAGGTGAGAACGCCGGACTGCGCATCGACATCTCTGAGGTTCCGGGTTCGAGTCCCGGTCAGATATTGTTCGATTTACTGTCACGGGTCTGTGTTGTGGTACCATCGTTGTTTCTGATTTCTATAACAAAAATGCTTTGGCTACTTACCTTAGAACCAGAGAAATCTATTTGACGTTGTCCAATATTTATTATTATTTGTACGCTCTAGGAGTTCACGGGCCAAAAGTTACCAGGTCCTTTATAAGGCTTGCGTGGGAATATTGATCCTACACGTAGAGGCCGTTTTAAGCGCAAATAATCAAACCTACACTGCTGGATCCAATCTCTGACTAGCTCATGGGATGTAATTAGAAATTATATCTATCATGTGCACAGGAACTATTGCAGCTAATGACAAATTAATTAGGTCTATTGAAGGAAGATGGAGGGACTGTTTATTGTTAAAATTTATATTTACAGTAAGAGTAAGTTGTCAGAGGCCAAGATCCACTTCCTGGGTCGAGAAGCCAATGAAATTGAATCGAATATTTACAGTAGTTGACTGTGTGATATCAAAATGAGTATTTTATATGGTGATTTTTAATTATGTTTCTGAAAGTTGGTGATCTGTGTCAACAAAGGTAGACTAGAATAGCATTGGTGTTCATGTTTATCACAAGCCAAAACTGTAATTTTGCTTCATTACTTAGATCTGGAGTCTGTCCCACATATTACAATATTATAATAATAATAACACCTGTGGAATATTAAAAGACGCAATCAATATTTTATTGAATCGAATTAATTGCTTTTATTTTAAATCAGTTTTTTTAATTACCAGCCGACCAAAGTTTATATACCAGCTTTTATTAACATTACAAGGGGCACACTAAAAGTTTTGCACTTCTAGCTAATCGGAACTATTTGAATTTCAAATGTTATATTTTTTTAAACGATTAAACCTTCTTAGTAATAAAAAAAAATAATTGGCGGGAAATGATTTGTCAATTGTTTTTTATCACACATCAAAGTTGTACGTACGCAACGGAAATGGAACTAAGTCGAAAAGATTTTAAAGCGATGATTTTTTATGATTGATAAAAGTTCTCTCTCTCCGAAAGACTGTGCCGCTCGTCTTCAAAATGCTTTTGAGAGAGAAGCACCTTGTTTGAGCACCGTGAGGCGATGGTTTGCTGAATTTGAGAGAGGTCGAGTTTCTTTACATGACGAATTTCGTGAAGGGCGGCCTTAAACTGCCGTCAACGAATATAATGTGGCTACTGTTAAGCGGCTAATTGAAGAAAACCCGCGGATTACCTATGAGACAATTCGAGGACTATTGGGGATTAGTATGAGCCAAATTCCGAAAATTTTACACGAAGAATTGAAAGTTCAGTAACTTTGCTGTCGTTGGATCCCTCATGAACTGACAGCGGAGCAGAAGCGGGCTCGCGTGGAATCGTGCTCACAGATGCTACTGAAGTACGACCACGGACATTCTAATGCTGTTTATGACATTGTCACAGGAGACGAAACGTGGATTTATTGTTTTGAACCCGAAAAAAAACAGCAATCTTGTGAATGGGTGTTTGAAAATGAGAACAGGCCAACAAAAGTGAGGCAGGCGAGAAACGTTGGTAAAAAATTTATCGCGTTTTTATTTTTAGCTACGGGTCCCATCTGTACAATTCCACTTGAAGATCAAAAGAGTGTTAATGCCGAGTGGTATTCTACCATTTGTTTACCCAGGGTGTTAGAAAAAGTTCGCGATAGACGACCCAAAAGCCGCGTTCTCCTACATCATGACAACGCTTCTTCACACACGGCCAACAAAACAAAGTCATTTTTAGCTTCCGAAAACGTACAACTCGTCACCCATCCTGCACATAGCCCCGACCTAGCACCCTGTGATTTCTGAATTTTCCTTAAAATCAAAGATTTGATGAGAGGTTTTACTTTTACCAACTCCGAAGAGGCAGCGTTCAATCAGCACGTAGAAAACATGCCTTCAGATCTGTGGTCCTCCTGTGTTAAAAAATGGTTCGATCGCATGAAAAAATGTTTAAAATGTAAAGGAGAGTAAAAGAAATAAACATAATATTGTGGTCATAACATGCTTTTTTTTTAAGTTACGCAAAACTTATAGTGTGACCTACGTATCAGCCCTTTGCTCTCCATTGCTAAATGTAGCCCTAAGACCTCTTACATTTTACTTGTTCATTTGCATTTCTGGATCCAAACTTGTTCTAACTACTTCTAGAAATGTTTACTAGAGGCTTAATTCCCATAATTTAAATGTAGGTATGTAGTACCTAGTCAAATCTAGTTTTAAAATCTTTCTAATTAATTGGAACAAACAATAAACCTTCTGATCTTTATCAGTCTACGGGTCTAGTACTTATCCGAATTTCATTTACAATAATGGAAAAGAAATAAGAAATTCATTAATAGTCCTTATGAAATTAAGTGCCTGTTAGCGTAATGCATGTTGGGTGTCCACACTCTTATAATATTACTCGAAGGTTGATCTAATGGTGCGCTATCTAAGACCACGAAGCCCTGCGGTTGCGGGTTTGGATCCCGCAAAGGGTGAGTGATAAGCAAAATAATGTTTACCCAAGATCGTGTGTGTTGAAATGTATTTTGGGTAAGTCACTGTAGCCCGACATATTAGCAAGTTGAAGTGGCGGTGGGCGGGGCACATGGCAAGTAGAGCTGACGGCCGATAGGCAGGAAGGTTCGAGAATGGAGGCTACAAACCGGTTAGAGCAGTGTAGGACTTCCACCCATAAGGTGGACAGACGACTTGGTAAAGGTTGCAGGAAACCGCTGGATGCAGGCCGCAGAAGTCATTGGGGGAATCCAATGGTCATTGGGCCTATGTTCAGCAGTGGACACGTACACTCTCGTCTCGTCCGACGTAGGTACACTCATCATCAGTTCAGCCATAGAAAGTCCACTGCTGAACACATAGGACTCCCCCAATGAACTATCATCGGGGGGGATTGCCAATACTCACCACTCTTGACAGGTGGGTTGTTACCTATATTATTATCAAATATACTTTAATAATAATGTAGGTGATCATACATTTATATAAGATTAGAGAAAGTATTGTGTGAATACATCAACTATTCTATGAGACCAACATCAAATTCGCAAAAAACACTTCTCCATGCTAAATCGCAGACCAACAATCAGTTTTTATGACGATGTCTTTTTTTGCTGAATTGATCCCATCCGTAGCAATAGTTGCTGGTTTTATACAATACTTTCTCCCATTGCAGCAGTGTCAGGTATTTTATATAGCTCCTTGTTTATCACAAGTAGTTTCACATATTCAGCCTTATTTTAGAGCTTGGTGAATAGTATGATTTTCGTATGAATTTAATTGTTTTGTTATTAACATATTCTCGTCAACCTACCACAAAATTTCTCAACTGACATTGATCTTCGCTTGTCGGACTTAAAGTTGAAAATCGGTTGAATGACCTTAAAATTTTTGGGTACGTTGACCTGCTGTTGTCTGTACTTACAAATTCCTGCACTTCCTTTTCTATTTCAAAACAATTTTTACATTTTAGAACGTCATTTTTTTCATTAATGTAGGAACTCAACAATGACAACTATATTTTAGTGTATGCGGGCAGCCATTGGGCTAAGCACCGTCCTATTGACAGCAATTATACCTTTCTCAATCATATTTTTGTAGTTTACACAACAATAACAAAGTTACAAAATTGAACGGTGCTTCGCATTTGTCACTGTTACGACAAGTGGATGACTATCAAGTGACCTTTTTAATATACCTGCTTAAATAATTAACTCATTAAACTGTAACAATTCAGTTTTATTCGCGCGCTTTATGCAAGATAGTAAGTGCCAAGCCTATTGCACAACATGAGAATGTTTTAATGCATTTATTTAAACTAATATTCCTTTTTTACAGGTATATAAAGGATCGTCATCAATTAATATTGACCAAAGAGCGACGCCAAATATCGTATTTACAACATTTTTGTTTCTAAACAGAAGCCATTTCAATTTTTCGTCGTTTTGTTCTAAACTATATAAGTACTAACGTATTTTCTCTTCATTACATTCGCAATGATTGCACCCGAGTATAATCTGGATATAAATCTTTATGAAACATTTTGGTGGTCACGTGCCGTCCAAGTACTGTTAGGCACATGCAGAGTTGATATCAAGGATAGGTATGTGTCTTCACCGACCATTTATCAAAAGGCCTATACAATTATTATGGCCGTAATCTCTATTGGACTATACTTTATGTCCGTCCTCTTCGATGGTTTTAGAAAATATAACATCAATATTAACTTGCACCGAGGCGCTATCGTCACCTCAGTTATACATCTATCGGTTTTCTTGCTGAACTTATTCCATGTAAGATTTGTGAACAACAATGGTAACGTTAATTTCGTTATCTCCTTGCAAAAACTCGATCGTTGCATGAAATTGGACCAGAGCAGATCTATTAACACTCTTCTTCGGAAGTTAAATAATGTATGCGTAATAATTCCGATAGTAAGTTCGGTTGTATTAATAATCGCTATTATGTATTTAGAAATCAGATCCACGTCTGAGTTGGTAATACAGTTGTTGACGGTGTCATACAGTGAATTGACAGTCATCTTCGAGCTCCACAGTTGCGCTAGTCTGATGAGCTATTACACTGTTCGAGTGCGTTTTCTCAATTCTATCATCGCTAACCATTCGAGCCGAATTTGCAAGCATGACTCGCAAGATACACCCATTTATAGTAAGAAGTACATGAGGGCGTTGGCAGCAAAGACGCATGATTTCAGAAACAGTGATACTGACGTTTATTTGAAAGAAATTCTTAAGTGTTTTTCAGAATTCCAAAATCTCTACCAATTCCAGGTACGGTATACCATTTCTTTTTTGCATCATCTATATACAGAGTGGCCAGAAAAGTGACATCCAAAAATTTTTTTAGGTGCCTTGTGTTGAGAGGTATCTAAATGTTCCCCTATGTACGATTTTTCGTAGTTTTCGAGTTAATTTTTTTTTAAAATAGTCTATGAATCCTATGAAGTACTACTTTTTTATTATTATTATGAAAGCTTAGAGACTAACGCATTCTCTGACGCTACTTAGAAACTAAAATATTATTAGTTTAGATTTTTAATTTTAAGTTAAAAATTTAAATGATAACTCACTTAACATAAATTCTCAACTTTAGGTCAAATTTGTAGTAACTACCATTAAAGTTATGAGGCTGTTTATTTGATGCACAAATGCACAGTTCATAGAGATTCAGCTGCAGAAACCTACCTGTTTTAAGAAATTTTTAAACTGATCCGGTTGCAAAAATTCATAAAAAAACCGTAACTCGAAACCTACGAGAAATTGTAGAACAAACAATGGGGGTGATTCAGATGCCCCTCAACACGAGGCACCTAAAAAAAATTTTTGGACGTCACTTTTCTGGCCACCCTGTATTATATGAAGTGCTTCATAAATATCTGCAACGGCTGAAATGGGTAAAAGTATTGCTTATTATAGATTACGAATGTGAAGGAATTACGTGCCCCGGATCGGTAATTAATTATTTGCGAAAAGACAGTAAATAAATGGTTACTTGCTTCAATTTGCATAACACACTTCGTCATCCGCCCTTGACACTGCGCGGAAGCGGTATAATGTGAAACGTTAGCATTTTTGGACAGACAGATGGACGGTTTGAGACAGAATAAAGCCTAATCTTTATTTAATATATTTTTTTTTAATGATAAAATTAATGATGTTCTGGACATAAAATTTCTTTACTTTCATAATCTATATAAGCAATACTTTTACCCATTTCAGCCGTTGCAGATATTTATGAAGCACCTTATATATATAAAACAAAGTCGGACTAGTTACACCATAATAAGTCAAGAATGGCCGGGCCGATTTTTATGATCTTTAATTTGTTGAATTTGTCTCCACCCCGCATAGCAGAATAACTGGGCCATAAAGCGGCTTGATAACATCTGACAGTAAGGTTTAGTCACTGATCGTATAACCCCTCTCCACCAATCCACACTGAGCCCGTGTGGTGGAGTATGGCCCAAACCACCTCATTATAAAGTTGAGGTAAGGCCTGTGCCCTGCAATGGCACGCTCAACTCTGACCGTTTAAAAAGACAGATGACTTTTTCCTAACAATAAATATGAAATGTCCTAGAAAACACACCAATGGGTAATAATCATATGTATATATTTTTATTTGATCTTAAAATAAGTAGTAATTAATTATTATTAACAAAACTTAAAGAATTTTCGAAAAATATTGATTAATACCTGATTTACCATTAAAGTCGCGTGCTAGACAAGGAATCCGATATGTACCGTGACGTCAAAGTACACGACCGCCATACATTTTTCATAATAAAAGTTGCTTTAGAAAGAGACAGGTATACCTCAATTTCTTATTAATGTATCACGGTTATTTTTTACCCAAAATCAATTTTGTTTTCACTATTTGCACTATAATTTCATATAATTTCGTATAAGTAATATAATAAAAACAATATATCATTTTCGTGCATTTTCCCTATTATCATGGTCTCGATGTGTGTTACAAGGTGCTCTTAATCATGAGATCTGCAGCTTATGGCACGAAATGATACTGATATCCTGACTTCCTGAGAAGAAATTGGTGCTAAAGAATTCGACTTTTACATACTCATTAAAAGGAAGTTTCATGGGTCAAAAAAAGATTATTCTAATTAGTCCGTCAGTTAGATTATCAAAAAATATTGAACCCATATTTTGTCTTCTGTCAATCAAACAAAAAATTACGAAGATAAAGCGCATCAAAGTGAGCATGTGACGTCACACTGGTAAAAAGTGTCGCAAGGCGTAAAGTTACGCAGAACTTTACCATAGACCGGTATCTTCATAATTTTTTGTTTCATCAAGAAAAGAAAAAATACGTGTCCAATATTTTCTGTTTATCCAACAGACGTACTCATTAGTTTTTTTTAGGAAACTAGCCTATTTTAAAAAAAGGTTTTATCTTTCAGATGCTGCTGTTTACTTGCAAACTGGTTTTAGGGAGTGCTAGCTACTTGCAAGTTATTGTAAATAGTATACAATTTAATGTAAGCATATACTATTTAATAACTAAAAGTCGATCGGTTTCTTTATTATTTTTTTCTACACTGGTGTGCAAATAGGTATTCAATTTCGTTCTTACTCTACTTTATCTGTAGTGAGGCAACTATAAATAAAATTTTAATTTTGTTTCAATCAGATTTTCAATTTAATTTCGGGAAATTGTTTAAGAGTTAGAAACTATTCGCATATAACTAATAACTGTTAGGATCTTATATAATGGGTTGGTTTGCAACCATTGCAACAAAATCAGTAGGGTTACCATAAAGCCAGCAGACTATTGAGCCAGCGGTTTCGGGTTCAAATCCCGCAAGGGGCAAATGTTTGTGTGATGAGCACGAGCATTTGTACCTAAGTCACGGATGTTTATAAATGTATGTTTATCCATTATCTAGTCGCTATGGTACAAGCTTTGCTTAGTTTGGACCTAGATGATTGGTGTGATTATGCTAACGATTTTTTTTACAATTTATTATTACATATTATCAAATGGCACCAATATTAAATGCTAGTCTCGGTTGTTATCACTGGACTTGTAGTGAAACCTGATCAGAGGCCATAGAGTGGCTTGATTTGATCTGACAACGTTAAGTCTGACCTTACAACACCCCTTCACCAATCTGCACTTGGCCCGTGTGGTGGTGTATGACCCTAAATGACCTCTTATTTAGAGAGAATTGGCTTGTACCTTACAGTACTTACAGTACAGTACACTTCACTTTAGTTTATTTATAATAATGTACAGATTAAATCAGGTATTTAAACCCAAAAACTCATGTGCTTGTGGCTCAGTGGCGGCAGCGCTTCCATTCCGAGCATATTTAGTGAAATTTATCAGAAGCAATTCTGTGCTTTGGAAGGCACGTTAAAACTTGGTCTTAATAATACACTAGTTGTAAAGACTAGTCAGGGGCCATAAGGCGGCTTGATTACAGCTGACAGTAAGGTTAAGTCACTTGCCTTACAACGACACCCCTTTACCAATCCTCATTGGGCCCGCCGCGTTGTGGAGTATGACAAAACCATTTCATAGTTGAGGTAAGGCATGTGCCCTGCTGGGACGTAAATAAGCATCCTTTACTTATACAGATTTATGACTTTTTTTATAGGTAATGGAACTCTTCGAGTGGGCAAGTGTTGCAAGTTTCATTATCGCCAACATGTTACTAGCGTTTGCCGTGTGTATGCGGTGCGAACTGTTCTTAAGGGAAGTCAAGGAGACGAAACAGTTGTGTATATCAGTTATGTCCATTTACTCAGAAGGTATGAAAAGGCTTAATCCATATTTTTTATCGCCTATATAAGGTTTTCTTACTTTGAGGGCGTAAATAGGAAACTTAATGTTTACCATTCGATCAAGTATAATCTAGAAAGACAGTCGAGGCAACACTGCAATAAAAGTCGTTCCAAAGACTGGTCGTTAAATCTCTTCCCAGCGTGTGTTCCATCACTGGAGACGTACATGCCACTAGGCAAAATTGAGATGTCGGAAATGGCGATTTGTCCTAATAAATTGTGAAGAGACTATAAAGGGAGACAAGACAAATAAAAAGTAAAATGCTATCGCCGAGTTCCTAATTTTTTTACCAAAGTTGGCCTGTTGTTTTTAGTACGATTGAAGCAGTATGCTCTATCTAGACATTATGTTCACCATACCCTCGAACACAAGAACACCAGACCTTTTTGGATTATTGCATTTTCTCTGTACATTTATAAAATGTTGCTTTAGATAGTTTATTTATTAGGTTATTAGTAAAAAATACTCGTAGGACTTGTAAGGCAACTTTATATTTTTTGAAAAGAACTGTCTTTATTTTGAATTTGTTGACGATTTTTTATTATTATTCATATTTAAAAAGCGAAACTTTTTAAATAAAGAATGTTTGACTTAGTCCTTTTTGTTGTGGTTTTTATTTTTCACAATAAGGCTATTTTTTGTTGTTTTATAACAAAAACAATATTTTATTGGAGGTTCCCCATTGAAATTGCACATTCATCTCGGTAGGTGTGCATTGTATTCTGTCATTGTAGTGATTATTTGATCACTCATTCAGCAGCTCTGCCATTAATCAAAATAATCACTACGATTAAGGATCTGCTAAGTTGACTATTGTGTGTCAAACTTGCGATAAATAACTATGTAAATGAATTACAATATTACAAATCATTTCAGTAATTATTTGCACACCATAATGTTACAAGAGATGGAAGAGGCCAAAAGCTTGATCATATAAAGACTCTGTTGGGGACAGTAAACAATTTAGGTTGAGGCGATGACACAGTTACTCTAATTATAGTATATTATAGTAGTTATTCTAATAAATAATAAGGTTACAATAATAATATGTAAATGACCACAATTATTGTATCTCTGTTTAAAACGATGCCCCTATGTACTAGTTATAGATATTAGCAAATACATTTTGTGTATAAATAACAAGCACAAAAAATCTAACCGACATATACGTAGGCATTGGTTGACAAGACCAAACACCCTGGCGCCATCTGAGATGAGCTTTGCTTGCACTTCCCTTTCAAACAACGGAGACAGATGTTTTTTTTAAAGTTAAAATATTTTCAACGTCGACGTAACTATCAGTGACTGATTTCTCTCTTATTTTAGGTCCTCTCAGAGAAAAGGCAAGGAGGATGTTGAAGATCATAGAAGCCAACCCGCCTCGGTTCTCAGTGTACGACATGTGGAACATAGAAGGAAGGTTTCTGCTCAACATGTTCAGTATCGTCACAGCTTTGATTGTAACGGAACTGCAATTAATCCTTTTGTAAATGTGCTTTGTACGGTAAGACTAACATGCGTAGGTTTGATTGCATTACACTTCAATGTACCTAAATGTAATCTTAGTTATTAATATTTAGACGAGGTCGTTTGGATGTTTGTTATTTTATCACGATTTTTGAATTACCTGAAATTTGGCACAGATTTAGATATTCATTTAGCTTAATATGTTTTTGTTTCTGTAAGATGATTATTTTTTAAAGATAGATATAATAGGTTTTTGATATATTTATATACGTTTTATGTTTAGGATCTAGACTGTACACTGATTTACAATAAACGCTTTTCAATTTAAAATTATTGAAACATAGATTTTTAGCCATTTTTTGATTCTGTTCTTTGATGATTTTGGACTTTCCATTGTGATTTTTGAAATGGCATCACAAAAACATAGAACGGTTCCGATTGCAAGTAGATATTGTGATAAGCACAGAATTTGTTACCTTATATTTAGTGAAGTCCTTTCCCATGCTCTGCCAGTAGTAGGCGAAGAAGCCGCCGGCGAGCCCCAGGGTGTATGTGGACAAGTTAGTGTGTCCCCGGATGTACAGGAGGCGAAATGTGTCATCTCGCGCGTACAGATCGCGATACGTTCTGAAAACATTCAAAGATCTCTAAAAAAGATTCATTCAGTCAGTTGGCCGGCCAGTCTTTTTGAAAGCATTTTAAAATTTTTAAACAATTTACATTGATAATCATGACATTCAGTAAACTTAATTATTATCTTACTAATATTAATGCGAAAGATTGGATAGATGGATGTTTGTTACTCAATCATGGCTAAACGGATCTAAATGATATTTGGCACAGAAATAGATTATAGTCTGGAATAGCAGGATACTTTTTATCCTGGAAAAATATAGGGTTCCTGAGGGATAAAGATAATTGTTATTATAGATGGCGCTTTTTACCGTTAGATGTCGCTGTTTAGTTAGCAAAAAATTTGAATGTGAAAATGTAAGATTAAATAGCTTCGCCTTATTCAAAGCTTAATAATAATGAGATAGGCCCCCCTTTTTCGCTTGTTTCCTACCCCTTTCTTCTCCATAGTTCTGTCCCTTTTTCCCCTACTACTGGCGCCACCTGGTGCCTACCACCAGGCAGTGTTCGCGATTTGAATTTTGTCGCGGACTTCTAGCGTCATTGGCTTTTTGTTTTTCGCCGAGGGCGGTCAGTCTGACTCAATTACGTACTACGTACTAAAACTCAGCAGTCCGCCAATTTGTTCCTACCTACCACGTAAGTGTTTTAAAAATGTACACTTTTCCTTTTGGAAACACTTTTATTAACGTTTAAACGTTCGTGTAGTGTAAAATTTAATTGTCTTCTCCTGTTTTGGTTTTTATAATTTCGTTGTACTTGAGTTTAACAAAATGTAAAATGTCCCTGAACAAGGGTTCACTATCGAAGGTGCTGAAAAATTTTTTTTTTATTTTTTTTTGTGTTCTAATTAATTGTGCATTGTAGGATGGATGATTCCAATACTGTGCAAGATTTAAGAGAAAAGGAGGCGTTAATTGAACCGGGCACGTCTAAGTCCCGGACAAGGACTTCGTCAAGCAGCTCGTCAAGCACGGATTCTTCAAGTTCGGATTCCTCTAAAGGTGTGTCAAAGCGCAAACGTAAACGTCGACACCGACACCATAAGCGCAGCAAACGAGCTCGACGGTCTGATGCCAGGTTAGAACAGTTATTTAAAGAAGTGAGCAATTTACGTTACCATTTAGAGAATAAGGAACCCCAAATTGATTTAGACGATTGTATATCACTTGACCATGAATCATTTGACCAATTTTTTCCTCAAAATTCGCAAGTAATTGAGACTGTCAATTCTATAGAAAATATTGCGGGTACCTCAGATAGTAATGACTTTTTATTTGATATCGAAACAAAATTAAAAGATCCAACAGTGCCGAAGTCTAGTGACGCTTATCTTAATATTCTTAACAATGTTCAACATTTCAATACGAGTGAGTGGTGTGAAGTGAGGTATGCAGATACTCAAAAGAGTTATTGTAGATCTCCGGGTTTTGTCGAGCTAGACGCAAATGATGAAATTAAAGGTTACGACACATTACGCCACCTGGCTCACACTGAAAAAGCATATGCTGCCATGTCTTTTTGCCTTATAAAACAAAGAGAATGTTCACTAAATGCAGTAAAAGATTTGTTAAGTTGGTTAAAATCCCCAGAAAATTTAAATTATGAGTTGATTCAGGATAAGGTAATCGATTTATTTCAAAAAGGTGATTTTACAAAAGTATCATCTGACCTTCTACAGTTGATTTGTGGTCACAGGGCAGAAATTATTCAAATGCGTAGGGATGGCGTCACTAATCGCATAAGGGACCCTTTAGTCAAAGCAGCGGTAAGAAAAATCGCACCATCGCATGAACATCTTTTTAATGCTGATCAATTAACCGCTACTCTAGAAAAAGCTGGCGGTGTAAAAAAGGCCTTTATGCCACTTAATAGGTCCAATGTTTCCGCCTCGCAGGCAGCAGTATCAATAAACAGGACCGTTCCCCATCCCTCGCAGGGATTGGGTGATCGTTTTGTACCCTCGCAGGGTAATTTTATGGGTGGAAATTGTTATACTCAATTTCAACCACCTTATTATTATGGACCCTCGCAGGGTGATCAAATGCGTCCTCCGCAAGGACAAACTAGTAACTATCGTAGAGGAGCAAACAACTCTAGAGGCTCCTTTCGCTCTCGTCCAGGACGACAAAATAGACCTAGTGATCAATTCCGGCCAAATCGAAGGTTTGCGGCACCAGTCCCAAACTCTAAGTCCGACACTATTAATAAAAAGAAAAAATTTTGACTCGTCGCAGCGAGTCAGGGGTTTCAAAGCAGGACAACTAACCAAATTTATTGCTCAATGGGAAGAGATGGGAGCTCCAAATTATATTCTTCAAATCATAAAAGGATATCGCATCCCATTTGCTCTAAAACCACCTCTCGCTGTCCCGAATCTAAAAAAGAGTACCTTAAACATTCCACCCTCGCCTGCCATGTCACGAGTAATAGATCAGATGAAGAAAGAGGGAGTTTTGGATGCGGTAGAACAGCCAACTCCAAGTTTTCTTTCAACAATATTCCTAGTTCAGAAGGACTCGCATTCCTATCGTCCCATCTTCAATCTGAAGACTCTAAATTCGTATGTAATGACAGAGCGCTTCAAGCTCATAAATATGGGTCGTGTGCCCGACTTTCTACAACCGCACGACTGGCTATGCAAAATCGATATTTCCCAGGCTTACTTTCACGTGGCCATAACCAAGGCCCAAAGACGATTCCTCCGGTTAATTTACGACGGCAAACTTTTGGAAATGACGTGCCTTCCATTCGGCTTAAGCACAGCCCCGAAAGTCTTTGCATCCATAACAAATTGGATTGCCCAAATCTTAAGAGAGCAAGGGATACGCGTAATCGTATTTATAGACGATTTTTTACTAGCACACCAGGACGTTACTGTGCTAAAAAGTCAAGTGTTCAGAGTAGTAGAAAATCTCCAATACTTAGGATGGACAATCAATGCAAAAAAGTGCCAGCTCGTACCCCAAAAACAAATTGTTTATTTGGGCATTCATTGGGACCCTTGGCTGAACCACAAAAGCCTTCCTCAGGAGAAACATCAAGGTTGTGTCAACAAAATTGTACAGGCTCTTCAGAAAAGAACTGTAACTCTAAAAGAGCTTCAAAGCCTCGTGGGCTTGTTCAATTTTGTAAGTTTTGTAGTTCCGAATGGCAGACTAAATTATCGTCACCTACTCAGGTTTCTAAACTCTATTCCCAAAACCTCCACGCAGGAGGAAAATGTCTTGCCCGAGGAGGGTCTGATAAATTTAAGGTGGTGGCTTCAAAATTACAAAATGGGGTCCCCAATTCACTATCCCACACCGAGTCATTATCTAACAACAGACGCGTCGAATGTAGCGTGGGGTGCCAAACTGAACAATTGTTCTCTCTCAGGAACATGGAGCGATCAGGAACAAGGCCTACACAGCAATTACAAAGAATTGCTAGCTGTCCTAAAAGTCCTACAAAACAACTATCACTCGCTAATAAACTCGACATTACTACTCCAATGCGACAACAAGACAACTGTTGCTTACCTCCGCAACCAGGGCGGAACCAAATCTCCCTATTTAATGGACTTGACGTACAAGGTGTACGAGATTCTAGACCAATACCATATACATTTGATTCCCCATTATCTGCCCGGCCGATTCAACGTTCAGGCCGACTCCCTTTCCCGTCATCAGCAGACTACAGAATGGCATCTACTGCCCCATTGCACAGAAAAAATCTTCGGTCGATTCGGCATTCCATTGATCGACTTGTTTGCCTCAAGAATGGCGCATGTCGTTGTCAATTATGTATCGCTCGATCTAACCGACGATCAGGCGATGTTTCACGACGCTTTTTCCAAAATTTGGGATTATCACCTTGCTTGGATTTTCCCCCCTCCCTACCTAATACCGAGGATTCTCACTCACCTAAATCAAGCAAAGGGATGCTACATTCTAGTGGTCCCTCGATGGGAACGGGTTTTTTGGCGGGCCGATCTCAAACAGAGAGCGATTGCGCCCCCGTTCACAATAAAGAACCTCGCGAACTGTCTGGTGGACACTGCAACCCAACTACCTCCTCCCAAAGTGGAAGAGATGACATTGGAAGTGTGGAAATGTGGGGCTGGGCTAAACACCTAAAAGACTGGAAACCTGAGCAAGTTGAGCTACTGCAGTCAGCCTGGCGTTTGTCAACCCGAAAAACTTATAAAGCTCCCTGGTGTCGCTGGCTAAAATGGGCAAGTTCTCAGGGTATTGATCCAATGGCCCCAGAGGCGTCCAATGTTGCGAAGTTTTTAGCCGATCTTTTCTTAGTCGAGAATTTGTCCTATAATACCATTTTATTACATAAATCTGTGATATCAACCCTTTGCAACCCTAATGAGTCAGGAAAAATTAGTAACCATCCCTTGATTAAGCATATATTAAAATCAATTGCTCTCAAACAACCGGTAACTAGAAAATCGGATGTGTGGAATATTGATGATCTTTTATTACATTTAGCAAACAGTTCAATTGATTGTAATAATATGTTTGAAACTTTGCAACATACTGCTATATTACTATTGCTGTGTTCTGGTAGAAGAATACATGACCTGACCCTATTAAGAGTTGATTCAAAACATATGATAAAATCAAATAATAATATTATTTTATGGCCAAGTTTTGGTTCAAAAACAGATTCAGCTACATATCGGCAATCAGGCTGGAAAATTATACATAATCCTGTAAATAAGAATTTAGATCCGGTTTATTGGTTGATTCGTACGAAAGAATTATTAAATGATAGACGTAATGAAGCAAAATGTAACAATCTGTTCATTAGCTTTAAAGGTACACCTAAGCCCGCGTCACGAACATTAATAGCAGGTTGGGTCAAGTCTCTTCTCGAAAAAGCTGGTATAATCGCATCTCCAGGTAGTTGTAGATCCGCCGTGGCTTCCAAAAGCTGGTCGAATAAACAACCAATTGACGATATTCTCGCGAAAGGTAATTGGAGATCAGAAAATACTTTTAAAAAGTTTTATAGAAAAGAAATTATACCAGTTGCTTCAAGCAGCAGCATTATGAATCTGTTTGAGCCTGTAGCCTAACCTTTTTGATCACTTATATGTACATCTACATGAAGGTATAATTATATAGTTTATCTGGTTATTATTAAGTTTGTATTTTATTGAACATAAAAAGTGATTGATTGTATTGATGTTGCTTGGGTACATGTAAAATAAATGCTTTTAACACAGTTTCCGTTTTATTTACTATATTATTTTTAAACTACTGTCAGGTAGCTATTCTATGTTTAAATAGTCATGGTTATATTTAATTATGTACCTACCTGAATAGACAACTTATCTTCTATAAATAAAATGATAGCTACCTAAATTTTCACCTTATGAATTGCAGCTTTATACTTACTTTCTTTCATACACTTTTATTATCACATTGGCATTTCTTCCACCACCAGGCGATAACAGACACGTCTCATTATTATTAAGCTTTGAATAAGGCGAAGCTATTTAATAGAAGCGTTTTACCTTACAATAAAACGCATATTAAATACTTACCTTATTCAAAGCTTACTTTTTAATCCTGCCTGTTGGATAACATTACGCAATGACGCTAGAAGTCCGCGACAAAATTCAAATCGCGAACACTGCCTGGTGGTAGGCGCCAGGTGGCGCCAGTAGTAGGGGAAAAAGGGACAGAACTATGGAGAAGAAAGGGGTAGGAAACAAGCGAAAAAGGGGGGCCTATCTCATTATTATTAAGCTTTGAATAAGGTAAGTATTTAATATGCGTTTTATTGTAAGGTAAAACGCTTCTATTAGCTGTTGCGGTTTTGCAAAAACAACGAGAACAAAGTAGCGAGCAACAGACACTAGCTGTAGTATAATAAACAATTAAAAAATTAAAAGCAATAAATTATCTTTCATAAATTGGTTAAAATAATTCCAAGGGCATGTCTATTCTATTCTAGCATTGCTATTTAATGTTTATGCAGCTAAGGACAATTTAGACGCTCGGTAATTGTAGTTTAGCTGGACCAACCCTCTCTGTTCTCTTGCTGCTATTATAAGACAGCTGCCTGGTGTCAAAACGTTTGCTGCCAGGTGCCTTTTATGTAAGTATAGACAACTTACTCTGGGCTCTGAATGACGACAGCCTCCAAGTCCTGAAGATAAGTATGAAGTGCTAATATCACCAGAGACCCGAGGAACGTGAGCAGCAAAGCCGAGCATCGTGCTCGCTTACTCCTCGCTACGACACATATTAGCAGCCCAAAGCAGAACAACTGAGTGTCTGCCGCAAGGTACCTTCGAAAGAAAAAAAGCAAGTTAAATGCTTGGGTGTTGCAATTGTAATGCCTAACGTGAAACGTCTTTGACCGGTACCATTACCAGTGCTTGCAAGTGCTTGAATTCAGCTCCAAAACACCTTCACCTCCTAATTTTATGTTGCATAGAACCTACCATATGGGCACGAAAATCCTTGGCCAATCTAACTATAAGGCGCCATACCATCATATAGTGGTTAGCCACCGTGGACAAGATTTTGTGAAGTGGAGGATTAGAACCGATCGGCAAACTGGATGTAACTGCAGTGTTATTGCCTACCTACTACTACTATCCTGTTGTTTGTTGCACGAGAGATAATCTAAACAGATCAGAGAATATTCGGTCAACGTCCATCGTCATTGACAAGACAGAAGAAGAAGTAGACAAATGCAGTTCAGAGACTGTCCATAACTCCTTACCAAGTCTGCGGCGCGCACCAGGCATCACCGTAGATGTAGTTGTTGAGGTAGAGCAGATGCGCCCACCAGTAGCGCCGGCAGGCGGCGGCCTCGCTGCCCACGACCAGGTCCCAGAGCGGGCCGCTGCCCAGGTGCCGCATCCACGTCGATATGGTGGCCAGCACCAGCGCGTATGTGGGGGTCAGTCTGGGAGTAATGGTTTTAAAATAATTTTCCCCATATTCCATTCGCTTGTCTGGAATACGGTTTCATCATGATCATCATCATCATTTCAGCCATAGTAGGACGTCCACTGCTGAACATAGGCCCCGGTGGCTTCCAGATTGGCCGGTTGGAAGCAGCCTGCATCCAGCCAGCGGCTTCCTAAATAAGGTTTGTAACACCCTATTTTACTCACTTCAGAGGAATAATAATCATAGCCATCCCTAGAGTTCATACATATTCCAATCAGAAATCAGTTTAGCTTTCACCAAAAAAAAGTTGCATACGTCCTTATCCAAGGTCCCATCTATCACTATACTAAAATTTATCAAAATTGGTTCAGAGATTTAGGCTTGAAAACTTAACAAACAAACAGACTAAGCTAACTTTCATACATAATATTAAGTATGGATTATTGAGATAGGAATATGAGCAGTAAAATCTCCGCATAAAGAGAACTAATGAAATAGGACCTTTTATATGCTACATCCTAGCAAGCTAGTAGGTAGGGCACATAGCAGGTAGACGGCCCCAACTGACGGCCGTTGGAGCAGAAAGGTTCTGGAATGGAGGCCACGTACCGGCAAGCGTAGCGTAGGACGTCCACCCACATGGAGAATAGACGACCTGGTAAAGGTTGCAGGAAGCCGCTGTCCAAACAAGTTTTGGAATCATCAATCATCATCAACCTATGTTCAGCAGTGGACGTCTTTTGGCTGATATGAGCATAATAATGATAAGCCTAGTAAGCCTTACTACCAGCGACTCAGGATAATGCGATGTAAAGAAATGTGATCACTAAAGTGATGTTTATACCACTGTATGTAGAACTAGTTAAGAGTTAGGTAATGTAGTTGTGCGTAATAATGATAAGTCCTCAGACTATGGTTATGGACTGTGGCATCCTCTGGAGAGTACATTGTGAGGGTTTTGTTATTCTTATCTTACAGAGGCCTATGCAACACATTGGATATTTTTATGCTGTTTAAGTGTTTCCGAGGCATATAAGGTAATCATTATTATTATTACTCTTCGACTTAATTCTGAAATCTACGCAGACGAAGTCGCGAGCAGAAACTAGTTTTATATATTCATATTCATTCATACTTATTTATTGCGTCATAATTGTACAAATACTTAAGTGTTTACAATGAATTAGACCCAACTTATGGACCCTGTGTTATGACAATAATGTGTAATGTAAAGTCTTTCGTGAGTTGTTTGAATTAATAGGGTTGTTTTACTCGTTACATCATGTGACCCAATCATCAAGGTATAGATATTACCTGAGCCATCTCTGAAGGATGCCCTTCGGCCACTGCGCCCAGCCAACCTTGTGCTTCTCGGCGTGCAGCTGCAAGTTGAAGGCCATGAGAAAGCTGGACATCACGAAGAAGGTGTGCGTCACCAGGCTGCCGTTGAACAGAATCTGCTTAAGTGGGTCTTCGTATGACTGCGAATAAGGTAAAAAAAAATTAGGTACATAATTATTATAAATATTTCAGCAGGAATCAAATACAAATTAATTACCAATGTATAAATAATTAAATAAGAAATATTGGATAACATCACATACATTGCTCTGATCCTATAATAAGTAGCTTAAGCACTTGTGTTACAGAAAACAGAAACAACGACGGTACCACAACACCCAGACCCGAGACAATATAGAAAAGTTATTTTTCTACATTGATCGACCGGGAATCGAACCCGGAACCTCAGAAATACCGACATAAGTCCGGTATGCTCGCCTCTCGGCTACGGAGGTCGTCAAGCTTTTTTCGTATAGTTTTCAGACTTTTCCCTGTACCTGTAGTATAAGACGATATCATCATCATCATCATCATTATTTCAGCCATTGGACGTCCACTGCTGAACATAGGCCTCCCCCAGTGACTTCTAGATTGGCCGGTTGGAAGCGGCCCGCATCCAGCGGCTTCCTGCAACCTTTACCAGGTCGTCTGTCCACCTTGTAGGTGGACGTCCTACGCTGCGCTTGCCGGTACGTGGCCTCCATTCCAGAACCTTTCTGCCTCATCGGCCGTCAGTTCTACGTGCTATATGCCCCGCCCACTGCCACTTCAGCTTGCTAATCCGTTGGGCTATGTCAGCAAATTTGTTCGTTTACGAATCTCCTCATTCCTGATTCGATCTCGCAAAGAAACACCGAACATAGCCCTTTTCATAGCACGCTGTGCAACCTTGAGCTTTCTTATGAGGCCCACAGTAAGAGGCCACGTTTCAGAACCATATGTCATCACTGGTAACACACACTGGTTGTAGACTTTCGTCTTTAGGCACTGAGGTATTTTGGACGAGAAGACGTTACGTAGTTTTCCGAACGCTGCCCAGCCGAGACGATAAGATGATAAGACGATATTACATGCCGAATTTCATAGTTTTAGATCAACGAAAAGTACCCTATAAATTTAAAGCTGATGTATTCACCAAATGTAAATCGATTTTGATGTTTTTTTTTACCCGATAGTTTCATTTAAATTTAAAAAAGAAATTACATACAAGAGTGAAAAATATAGGATAAAATCGGGCAGGCGAATAGAATATTGTGTTTGCACTCCTAAGATTCGTCTTAATAAAGCCTTAACACTACAAATAGTTATGAATAGTAATTTTTCATAAAAAATATATTCATGAATGCTCATGTTAGTATAGTTTTAGCGTTTTTGGTAGTCTATTCTTATTTTTAGGGTAGCATTAATATTTGTCTTCTTTGCTTGGAAGAACACATGTTTTTTATGTTAATAGTACTAGAAAATGTACATATTTAGTAGGTATATATGAAACATATCGATGGTCTAGAAGACAAATGTGCTAATTACAAAGTTTTGATAATGCAACATTTTAATTCCAAATGTATTAAATGAGCATGCACTACTGTTCGCACTTATCCAAATGCCATAATTCCGTCACTTTGTTGTACCTAACTAAATATAGGCATTTCTATGTACAGTTTTAAGCTATAGTATCTAGAAGTTTTGAATCTATAAGAACAGTCCTGAAAAATTAGTAGGTCGGTAATTAGCATGTTTGTCTTCTAGACCATCGATATTTACTCTAGAAGGTATGTTTTTTCAAGGCTAGGGTCGAAGCTTTTTTCCTATCGCGCTAATGTTGTATACATGTTCCGGTTCGCGTAGATAGTTGTATTTTATTTATGTATGTTTATGTACGTATATTATATATTTATCTACTATTATTGTTTTGCTATTTATGTGTATTATATGTAAGTATTTATTTATTTTTGATTATTTGACTTACGCACTCTTGCTCTCGCACTACGTTACCCCACTGTATTAAAACTTAATTTCCTCTGCCCTAAGGTTGTCTGGAAGAGATCGCTTTTGGCGAAAAGGCCGCCTGATTGTACATAACTGTGTCTTGTGTGTAATAACCTTAATGTTTTGTGCAATAAAGTGTATATCTATCTATCTATGTATGTTTAGACAGTCATTCGTTATGTGGCATTTCCTAGAAGGATGGTTTTCCTGTTCCAGCTTTGGTCCAACAATCAACACATTAAGCAAGCGACACGATGTAAACAAGTTTTCTCATATACTATTTCCCGTACAATAGAAATCATTTATTTGACACACACTAATAAAAAATAAAAATACATAACACTAAAACAATGAAGGATATCTGAGGCCCAATTTCCGTAATTTGACAATAGTCGCAATCCGGTGTCGATCTGCTCCCAGTAACATTACGATCACAAACGGTATTCTCGTACACTTTTATTTTGACGTGATATCAAAACTATCCCTATTCGACTGAAAATAGAGCGAAAAAAAGTTAATTTTGGTTTCTTCCATTTTCAGTCGCAATATAAACTATAATTGCCTTTTTAGGGTTCCGTAGCCAAATGGCAATAAACGGAACCCTTATAGATTCGTCATGTCTGTCTGTCTGTCTGTCCGTCTGTCCGTCCGTCAGTATGTCACAGCCACTTTTTTCCGAAACTATAAGAACTATACTGTTGAAACTTGGTAAGTAGATGCATTCTGTGAACCGCATTAAGATTTTCACAAAAAATTGAAAAATAATAATACATTTTGGGGGCTCCCCATACTTAGAACTAAAACTCGAAATTTTTTTTTTCGTCAAACCCATACGTGTGCATTATCAATGGATAGGTCTTTAAAAATGATATTGAGGTTTTTAATATCATTTTTTTCTAAACTGAATAGTTTGCGTGTGAGACGCTTCCAAAGTGGTAAAATGTGTGTCCTAAAATAAGAGAATGATAACCCCTGTAACTTCTAAAATAAGAGAATGATAAATCTAAAAAAAATGTATAATGTACATTACCATAAAAACTATCAGCGAAAATTGGTTTGAACGAGATCAAGTAATTAGTTTTTTTTTAATACGTCATAAATCGTAAACCGCAATTTAACTTTCGTAATGTTATGGATTTCATTTTGCAATAAAAATACCATAACTATGACTCGATTGTCGTGATGGGTGAACTTTTACTCATAACGGTACCTACAGGTTTGTACGGAACCCTCGGTGCGCGAGTCCGACTCGCACTTGGCCGGTTTTTTTGTGTTTACGGGAATACCGTTTGTGATCGTAATGTTACTAGGTGTCAAAAAGGCTCAGCATTACATACAGAAGGTTAAAAAACTAATCTTAGTACAGAAGAGTTTAAAAATCCAAAATTAGACGACCTAAATGGTGCAAAATACCGGTTGATCATTCAGCAGGTTTTGATCCCAGGGCGAACAAAAGTTTAACCTTGTACTTTGTATTGATTGTCTTTAGACTTGGATAATATTTGTTCCTTATATGTATTTGCGTTTATCAGTATCCATTTTTAGGGTTACATAGTCACAATGAAGCCCTTAGTTTCGCCAAGCTCGTCTGTCTGTCTGTCTGTCTATCCGAAGCTTAGCTCAGAGACTCAAAGCTGCAATTTTCCAAGGGTATACATTGGCCAAGGTCTTTAAATAATAGTATGAATTACAATATCGAACTGTCTCCATTATCTCTAATGAAACAGATAAATATACCTAGTTGATGTTGCGTGAATGTGATACATTGATCCATTGGTTAGTTAATAACAACTCATGTATACTACATACCTTTTCAATAAATAGCGGATTGTTGACGTAAGCAAACGCCATAATAAGCACCGTGTGGGAGAAAAAAACGCAGAACATTGTCATGGTCCTAAAACATACAAAATTTAAATAATATATATATTATATAATAATAATTAATTGATTGTTTTATAGTCACACCAATTATCTAGCCCTAGACTAGATAACGGATAAACATACTTAAATATGTTCATAAATATCCATAACTTATGTAACACTCGTGCTCATCACACAAACATTTGCACCTTGCGGGATTTTAACCCGCAACCGCCTGGCATGCTGTCCGAAGTGCGACCCACTACACCGGACGGACGTCGAATATCAGAATCAGAATCAGGATAATTTATTTGTCATTGAACAAGGTAAGATCATAGGAAGATCACAATTTTAAACTAGTTTCACTTATTCAGCTACAGACAATAGCATGCAAACATGTTACAGGGTAGGTATTAGAAATATAATATTCTGTGCAAATCAATTCAAAATAATATACAAATGTCAAAGTTTGAGAATGCTAAACAGAATAACAATAATAATGGCAAACAACCAATTAGTGGTTATAATCTAAGAACTCAGTAGAACATACGTTCGATTAGCCATTTATGCAGTACCTTGAAACCAGTAAAAGGCGTGTCTTTTATATTCTGTGATTATAAGTATAGATTAGGAATAAGAATAAAATAATTTATTCAGAAACCACACATAGTTACATGAAAGAAAAGTATAAAATATTACCAGATTACCAGTATTTAGATAATTCAAGGACTTATTTTTAGCAAGTTAGTTACAAACATTACCTTAGTCCATGAAATAATTTCAGTCTTTCTAGTCTTGGCTCTGATCCATTTCCAATAGGGGCAACCAATTTTTTCCAGTTCCGATGTACTGAGAAAGCTAATAAATATGGATTTCCTGAAAATAGAAGTATTTACTATTTTAAAAGTTGTGATTATTCAAAGGTCTGATATACTACTTTAAACATATATTGTGCGTAAATGTGCTTCATCATCATCATCATCATTACAGCCATCGGACATCCACTGCTGAACATAGACCTCCCCCAATGACTTCTATCATTGAGGGGGATTGCCAATACTTGCCACGTTTGGCAGGCGGGTTGGCGAGCGCAGTTTTTCAAGGATTTCGCACGCAGACGCTGCTACCCATTTTGTGCTTCAGGATAATTCCTGACTACTACTAATGTCTAGAGGCGACTAATGTCGCCTTTTACGACAGGCCTTCTGTTAGCGGTGGGGAAGTGTATATTGTAAACGGCAGATACTAGAAGATTTAGCAAAATCTTACCTGATTTGTGATGTTTTTTGCAAAATAAGACATCGTAACCGCTTCCGATAACGTTGAGAATAATCAATATCACATACATTACAGCTACAATTACATCATACGTGTCTATGTCAATCGTATCATTAGCTCTCTTGCAATATCGTATTCCATTCAACCTAGCTTGGATATTATAGGTCTTCCATATAGTCTGATTCAGGCATGCTTCAAGGGTCTCTCTTGGGTCCTCCGTGTCATTTATTGGATTCTCTATGAAATTTACGCATGTTTTAGTCACACATACTCCTCTGTGAATTTGTGTGTGATTAAAATGCTTCATTCTTAGAGCTGAATATTGCTGTAAAATGAAAAAATAAAGTGATTAATAAAAAAGAACATAACAATTCTTATAACAAAAGCTGAACTTATTTAACAAGTGTTAGCAAAGTACATTTATATCAGGTTTATTCATATTTACATGAACATTTATATTATATCGCTTACATTAATAAATAATAACTATTGGACAACATCACATACATTTTTCTGATCCCATTATAAGTAGCTTAAGCACTTGTGTTACAGAAATCAGTAACAACGGCGGTAACACAAGACCCAGACCCGAAACAATATAGAAAAGTTCTTTTTCTACATTGACCGACCGGGAATCGAACCCAGGACCCCAGAGATAGCGACACCATGTCCGGTATGCTCGCCTCTCGGCTATGGAGTATTATTCTTAGTTATTAATTTATTGTCTATTATAAGTTCTTTGACCATTACAATTTTCCTGTAATCCTGCTAGTTTTAATTACACAGCTTAGTTATTCACATCTCCAAGAAATAAACAACCTTTTTAGCAGTAATTAAACAAACTGCATGCATAAAATACCCTTATTACACTAACTTTGCTAGTTCCTTATCTAAATTATAGTGCATACAAATAACTTTGACCATAAACAATTGACCTACGTAGGTGACACTCAAGTGTATGATTACATCTGCACTTGGCAAGTATTGTCTTTGATCTTTGTTTAGTACCTAAGCATAGACCTTAGTCTTCATTTACATCATCTTAGAGACAAGTAAATCCACTAAAATGCGGGATAGATTATAACGAAAAAAATTGACAGAAACACTTGAAATAGTGTATAGTTCTGATTTTTATTTGTGGTGTTTCTGGTTGTGCTTTTTAGTGGGAGGTAGTTATAAGGTGTAGTTAGGTCAACAGAAATAGCCAGCTGTCTGGAGAGGCATTCTTGAAGCATTAGGACACGAAATTCCAAGAATAATATAATTTCCTTGTAATTTGTATGCGGGTCTTGCAATTCCGTATGCTGATTCGAATTCTTATGTTTAAAAATGCGCTATGTAATCAGACCATAATTTTTCCCGAATTCTTAAAACTAGAAACCGCATAAATTAGTGATAGATAGATAGATAGATACATTGTTTATTTGCAAACACAAAGCACCAACATTATAATAATTAAGACTTAAGGTTTAAAAAAATCTAATAATATTATCAACAAGGTACTAACAAATAACAATTTAAAAAAAAGATAGTGTATTGTTTGGCTCATATTAAATAATTAATGGACAGCATCACATACATACTCTGATCCTAAGGTAAGTAGCTAAAGCACGTGTTGTAGGAAACAGAAACAACGACGGAACCACGTTTTCTACATTGACTCTAACGAGAACCAAACTCGAGACCACAGAGTTTGCGACTCCAAGTCCGGTGTACTCGCTTCTTGGCTACGAAGGTCGTCAATTATACCATTTTCATCACATTGCGACGGTCACTTCATATTGTTTAAGGGGGTCATACGTTTCGTTTGATTGAGTTCATTTGAGTTACTGTTACTTTGTTAGTTATTAGTTAAAAAAATCTTCTAATGGGTATTATATCTGGGATCTTATTTCAAATTTAGATCAAGTTTAGTTATTATATTGTGCGTACTTAATAGCGCTAACTACGATCACTGAGGTCAATTCATGGGTGACCAATGAATAATAATGTAGCAGATCTGGTTTTATTGCGTGTAAGTAGAGCATGCCGTTTAGAGGGTGATTTGCCAATTAAAATGTAGGTTTGGTATGAATACGTCGTCAATTTGTAAAAACTTATGTTTGTAGTATAGTATTTCTTACATTACCTTTTATTCGTTTTAATATAGATTTTTTTTTCAAGGACTTGTAAGTAGTAAATTAAACAAATGTATCTTTTTGAGAAAGAGCGGGGCCTTAACACAGATATATAAGTACTCGTACTCGTATACTTAAAAAGAGACCCAGACATGTTATCTTGTTCTTATTAATGGAAACCGAATACAGATTTTTTTTCGTTTTCATTTCACTACTCCTGCTGCCTGACACTTTATCATCATTTCGTCGTTAGCCATAGGACGTCCAGTGCTGAACATAGGCCTCCCTTATTGACTTCCAGATTGGCCGGTTGGAAGCGGCCTGCATCTAGCGTCTTCCTGCGACCTTTAGCAGGTCGTCTGTCCACCTGTGAGTGGACGTCCTACGATGCGCTTGCCGGTACGCGGCCTCTATTCTAGAACCTTTCTGCCCCATCAGTTCTACGTGCTATGTGCCCCGATCACTGCCACTTCAGCTTGCTTATCCGTTAGGCTATGTCAGACACTTTTGATCTTCTACGGATCTTCTTATTTCTCATTCGATCTCGCAAGAAACCACCAAGCATGCCATTTCCATAGCACGCTGTGCGACCTTGAGCTTTATCATGAGGCCCATAGTGAGAGGCCACGTTTTAGTTTCATATGTCATCACTGGTAACACACTGGTTGTAGATTTTCGTCTTTAGGCACTGAGATATTATTTTGGACGAGAAGACGTTTTGTAATTTCCCGAACGCAGCCCAGTCGAGTTGGATTTGACGATTGACCTCCTTCTCAAAATTTGATCTACCCAACTGGATCACTTGTCCAATATTTGTCAACAATTTCGAAAGTAGAACTCCCAACGGATACAGGGTAGGGCGTAACATGGGCCATTTATGCTGACACTTATCGCCTTGATAAAACTATCGGCCCAGCTCTTAAGAAGACTAACATTTCAGATGTATCAGTAACTTGCCTCGCACCTCGCTCTACTATTTCTAATTTTGAAAAATATGTACTCAAGTTTAGTGTTATATACTTTATTTATTTATTCGTGTTTTACGTATTCCTGGTATAGACAAGCTACTTTAAAAAGTAATTTTAATACGTTGTGCGACAAAATGCTAGATACAATAGAAGTTTTATTGTTTTTCCTTTGATGGGTGTGATGTGCCCTGTGTCAGTGCCAGTGTTAAATAGTTAAAATTATTTTCAAAAATAAAACAAAGTCTCTTTTGAGTAAATTATCCATATTTAAATTATATTATTAGTAGTTCCCGTTGATTTAACTTTAGTTCCAACTTGGTACATGGGTTCACTTCCTGCTAAGGGTACCTTGACTTGAACAACAACAGATAATTTATGTAGAGTATATCAAATTATGCCAATTGTCAAAACGTGCCCATGTTACTGTATTCTACTACATTCGAGTACTGCGTTTTATTGCTGATTGTTTTTTTACTGTAGGTCAAATAAAAAAATTGACAACCGAAATCACTGTATTGCCACAATAAATGTTAATTGTATAGTCCTAAATGTAATTTCCCTTTTTAACCGACTTCAAAAAAAGGAGGAGGTTCTCAATTCGGTTGTATGTTTTTTTAAAAATGTTTGTTACCTCAGAACTCCGCCATTAGTGAACCGATTTGAAAAATTATTTTACCAATTGAAAGGGTATACTTCCAGATTGGTCCCATTTTTTAGCTGAGGTGGAACTGATGACGGAGACCATAATTGGCCACAATAGTCTTCCACGAGTAGCGATAAGATATTTTCATTAAGACAGTTAAGCCTTGCCATAGTCGACAAATAAAATTTTAATAAATGATTCTGGTGAGAATGACACCATCAAACTGATCTGATAAAAAAGGCGGAAGGTAAGCACCGGAATTCTGTGATAAAACAATGTATCATAGCCGTGTTTGGACTTATTTGAATCGTCATGAGAAGCAATTTAGCTAAAATAACATCACAGATCGCCATTTAGAAAGTAAAAAAACACTAAAAAACAGACAAATAAAACATATTTTTATATAATAACAAAAAAATAACCGACTTCATAACGGATACAGAATTTTGCAAGCCTGCTTATTTTATATTAAACTTCGATAGTAGATAGATAGATAATAGTAATAGGCGTTTATGTGATGTTTATGAAATTGGTGGCGGTGATCCGGTGAAAGATCACCTTATAATGGAAATGTATAGATTGATATATATACTCTTCATTTCAGAGCATACAAAGATGTTACAGTTGATGTTTACAGACAGATCCAGACAACCTTCAAGTAGAGGACGACTCAAAAGTCAAAGTCAAAAATCATTTATTCAATTTACAACAGAAAATTGCCACTTATGAATGTCAATAATAACATTACATACATATGGAAAGAAGAAGAAGAAACATACAAGTATATTGATTTCTCGGTAACCCACGTCGGTGCCGTCCGTGGAGTGTTAGAATGTGGTTGTTTGCAAAGATTCCAAAAATAGCTGTTTGGTATGATTGTTTAAAAGGTATTTTTAGCTTTTTAGTGTTTTTGAAGTCGGTTTTTTTTAAAATTAAATGACTAGAAACAATAGAATACACAACAAAACTATTGCTATTGCCGCCTAGCTACATTTTTCGTTCCATATTTAAGTACAGTTAACGGCAGGTCAACCTACCCAAACAGTTAAAGGTCATTAAACCGATTTTCAACTTTAAGTCTGACATGTAGAGATCAATATCAATTGAGAAATTTTGACGTTTTGTGGTAGGTTGACGTGCTGTTGTCTGTGCTTTTGGTTTTATCATCTGATATAGTGTGTTCAAGATCACCACTAGGAACAAGATTTCAATGTAAGTAATTATATATGTTTACTTGGTTTCGACAACAGATGACGCTGTACTTTGTTAGTTCGCGGTATAGGTTGATTTTTTTTAAAACTATATACCCTTTGTGAATGACAGACTAGGCAGGAGCCTACAGAGGCGCCCTTGAGGCCAGAGTCCGACTCACCCCCAGATCGGGCCCGCTAGAAAGGAGCCCGACAGCGGTCCGGCCTGTTTCGGAAGTTTCCGGTCCCGTCGGCGCCACCACTAGCGGGTTCGCCGCTTGGTAGGGTGCCTCTTGCACTCCACATTGGCCCGATCACGCCTGCTAGTATGGGGCTCGACACGTACGAGTCTGGCGAAGCCTCACACTCGGCCGGGTCGCGGCGACCGCTAGCGGGGCGGACCTAGGCTGTGCGCCTTTAGCGCACGCCACAACTGCCCGGGTTAAGCTGAAGAATGTCTTCCTCACAGGCATTCAGCGATAGGTCCGTCCAAAAAAAAAAAAGACGAGGCAGGTACTCGCAACTATTGCTTGAACACCTCAGCTTTAATAAATGACTATTTAAACAAATAGCTTGTTTATTTGCATGACACCTTACTAGCGTCTAGTTCGTTGAGGCTACTGGTATTGAACTGTGTTGTGATTGCCCCTGCTTATTTAATTACGACAATTATATAATTAAGTCTGTCTAGGAACTGTGTGCGGTATTTCCACGGAAGGCATGTAGTAAACATAACTTAGAAATGTGACGCATTTACCTACTTTTATGACCGGTATCTCCTTGATACTAAACAAAATGATGGGTTATGTACTTAGGTATGTAAAAAAACAAAGAAATCTATATCATCATCATTATTCGCCTGCCCTGTTCCATGGTCATCTGGGGTCGGCGCGGTATGTCTTTCTTATCCATGCAATCCGGTCACTTGTCATCGAGTCATCACTCCCTTCTCAGTCTTACCGCTTCTCACGCAATCCATCCATCTCTTCTTTGGTCGTCCCAGGCGTCTCTAGCCCATGTAGCGCCCCCAAGTCAGCGCGTGGTCTAGATGGAAAGGGTACTAAGTAGCGAGCGGCACTCGGCTGCGCCCGTGTGCAACGCAAACCCTGCACCATAGGTAAAGACGCCTCTGGGTCGCCCTCTACCTCTCCACCAGGGGCGTGCATCCCATATAGGCTATTATGCAGTGCCTACCTTCATAAAAAACTGACAGAACAGCTAACCATAATTATTAATTACGTATTCAACAATAAATAATAAATATCCTGTAACCATTTTGTCGTCTACCTGTACTTATTCCTTACTAAAGCGCGCAACTTAGATCGTTACTGTGCAATTTAACCAATGTTAGGCTGCCGCGAGATCGCCTACTGTTTCACGCAAACTTACTCAATTTTCACTCACAGCCTACCCCCATCTGAAACCAATGCACGCCCCTGCTCTCCATCCATCAATACTTATACCCATCACTCGTGTCGTTACGTGCAAGAGGGGCCCTTCTCATCACATATTCATACCAAGACAAACGGTTTCCTTTCATCTTTTCTGCTACAGGTGCCACTTTCATACTTTCTCTAATGTATCCATTCCTTATCTTGCCCATTCTCGTCACCCCACACATCGGTGGTAGGGTAAAGCTATATTTTGGGACGTGTATAAGTGCCCGGAAGAGGGCCTATACAGAGTGTAACGAAAAGATGAAATAAAACTTTAAGGGGTTATTCTACGGCTAAATTACATCAACTTTTTCTATGGGACCAACATCGAAATCTCAAAAAAAAATTGACTTTTCCATACAAACTGATGCCAGCTGGTCGCGTTTTAGTATGGGAAAGTGTTTTTTTTTTTGCGATTTCGATGTTGGTCCCATAGAGAAAGTTGATGTAATTTAGCCGTAGAATAACCCCTTAAGGTTTTATTTCACCTTTTCGTTACACTCTGTATACTGAATAAATAAATATTATTGTTTTTTTAAAATAAGTAATATGTTAACATTTATTTCATGAAAGATACATTTTATATTTTTATATTTATTTTTAAATAAGTAATTATATTTACTTTATTTAAGTTCAGCTCAGTGTCAGAAGCCCTTTGGTACTGATTACCAAAGTTAAGCAACACATGCCGCGGTTTGTGAGTAGATGGGTGACCATTCCGACTTCGGAAGGCACGTTAAAAGTCGATCCTGGCTTATTTCGCTTGGTACTATAGTCGTAAAGCTTAGTCGGAGACCTTAAGGCGGTTTGATTACATCTGAGAGTAAGGTTTCGTCCCTGGCCTTAGGTACAACACTTCCCCCCACCAATCCGCACTGGGCCCGCGTGGTTGAGTATGGCCTAAACCACCTCGTAGCTGAGGTGAGGCCTAGGCCTGCAGTGAGACGTAAATAGGTATACTTTACTTTATTCAATATACAATACCAAACATGTTAGTTGTAGTGTTCCAAAAAATAAATTACTTGATATGATAAAAAAATATGAACTTTGCACTTAACTACGATTTACACTCTGGACACTCAAAAAAGTTGTTGTAGGGATATTTGTTTATTTACGATTAAGATATAATATATTCCCCTCTCTTTATTGGTTGTTCTTGACCTGAAGTTTGTCTGGAAGAGATCGCTTTTAGCGATGACACCGCCTAAATTGTACGTTTTTCTGTAAAAATCATGAGTTATTTACTTGTATGGTGTGCAATAAAGAGTATCTATCTATCTATCTAATACATAGAGTTTGCGCGCGGCACCTAAAGTGCATAATTAATCAAGGAATAAATAGGTAATACCTATTACCACGAGCAAGATGTTTTTTGATTATGAATAATATTATTAATAATAATAAATCTTTATTAATTTATTCTCACATAGGTTAAACAATTTAAAATTATGAACTAAAATGTTACAATCAATTTCTAAGCGAGAGACTGGCGTATGTACTAGGAGACCAGCTGTAAAACAGATTGCCAGAGTCTCCTCATCCGAACCAGATGAAAAAGGAATTAATCAAGAGCGTCGTGATACATGTGAGATTTTGACATATATGTGAGTGAGTGTGTGTGCGTAAAATGATGTCTATAATGTAAAAGAATTTATTGACTTTTGTAAAAATTGACATTTTATAAATATGAATGTCTAATTATTTAAAAAAATTACATAAGCTACTAACAATATAATTTAATATTTGCGCGTCTGCTTGCAGGCAGAATACTAATGACTTACCAACTAATTATAAGACCTTAATGTAAAACTGTATTCTTGCAAATAAATGTTTGATTTGATTTGATGATAAACATGTTTTTTTTTGCTAAATTACCTATTTAACTAATTTTATGAAATAGACAGTTGAAGGTTCGAGTAAAACAAAGTTCATTAATAAAACTTGTGTGCAAATAAAGTGCCCACGCGCAGCGCTCGCGTACGTTAGGTGCTAGGAGTGCGGGATGGTTTCCGCCCACATAGCCAAGGTCGTTCGCGCAGGTAAAAGCCTTAAATTATCGATGATACCTATAAATACGATTACCAATTTAAATCAAGTCATATTAAAAGTTTATTATCAGGTAAAGTACGCTACCTGCCTACTCGTAAAACTATAATTTATTCGCAAATATGTAAATAAGTTCTGGAATGTTAATTTATTCATTTATCTGCCCATCTTGAGAAAAAGGGGTTTTTAAAAATGCTATAACAATAGAAAACAATAGAAATCAGTTTAATGATTGGACTGGGGAAACAGAATTCCAGTGTTTATGAATACCTACTTTAGAATACGTTGAAACAAAAAGAAAATGGTTACAACTGTTTTAAAGAGTTTTATGCAACGTGTAACTCTAAACACGTAAAACCTCTTAAGGGCTGATTTTAGTGCTCAAACACATAATTTTTTTGTATGGGAACCACATCGAAATCGCAAAAAAAATTAGTTGCCCCATACAAAGCGTAACAGCTGATTGGACATTTAGTCTTCATGATGAAGTTTTTTCAAAGATTTCACTGTTGGTGCCATACAAAAAGTTGTTATATTTTACCGCCAGAATCAGCCCCTCAGATGTTTTACGTATTTAAAGTTACACGGTGTATATGATAAAATCAAAATAATTTATTTTTTCATATGTAAACAATTTGTTATTTTCCATTCTCAAATGTAAGTGCGCACACTGTAATCATAAAATAAAATATGCACCAAACATTACAACAATTGTAATGTTCTCGAAAAAAGGAATTACCATCCTATTGTAAAGGCTGCCTTGACGTTTATGGCGAATGAGTCACATTTTTTAAGGTTCCGTAGTCAACACGGAACCCTTATAAGTAGTTTCGCCATGTCCGTTTGTCTGTTTGTCCGCAATTCAGCTCAGAGAATCTTAGGACTGGAAAGCTGTAATTTGTTTTAAATCGTTCCTCCCCTACTCGTAAAGTAGGGGTGTTTTTTTCGCGTCTATCCCATAGTGTACCTACTGAAACTTATGGCCCCACGTACCCCTGTTGAACTTCCCAGACATACTGTTTTTTAACCGACTTCAAAAAAGAAGGAGGTTCTCAATTCGTCGGTATCTTTTTTTTAATGTATGTTCAGCGATCATTAGTTACCAGGTTAACCGATTTCGATAGTTCTTTTTTTGTTCGAAAGGGAATACTTTCGGAATGGTCTCATATAAATTTGATCAAGTTCTGATGATGGGATCTATAAGAAAATCATCAAACATTGCATGAACTCCATACCGTGCCAACTGATTTTTGTACCTATGTTGCCCAATATCTTCGGCATTTGTGAACCGATTTTGACGATTCTTTCTTTATCAAATAGCTTATACTTTAAAGATGGTACCTATATTGAAAAATATTTGGAAATTTTTTCACCTTATGGTGGGAAAAATAAGGGATGAAATAGGTATTCAGCCGTTAACTTATGTTTGCACGCAAATGATTCGTTTTGTTGAGGATGTATCACTAAAAATAGATGAAATTAGGTACTTATGTGTTGATATTACTTTTAGCTTTTCAGTTTTTTGAAGTCAGTTTACTTTTTTTTTATAAAATTTACTTATTTATTTAAATAAAAGTAAAAAATACAAGTATTTTAATTAATGTGAATCATGTTCGCGTACCCCACTTTAAGTAACCCTGGTGTAGGGTGTCTTCAGATAAGTCGTTTAAAAATATTGTGGGTGTGTAAACACTATTCTTTGATTTAGGATTTCGTTTGCATAACATTTAAATGCAGCAGTAATGTGCAATTTTTGTTACTGGAACACTGGTTCGAATTAAAAAAAATGATTTTGATTATTATGCTATATAATGTCACGCTACGACCAATAGCAGAGCATCAATGAAAAAAATTAAAAAAACGGGAAAAAATATGCCTTTTCAGTACCGTGCGCGTAAACGGTTAAAGTTACGCAAAAATCATGTACAACGGAATTTTTCCTCTTTAAAAGTTTAAAAAAAGTCCGTGACAGCTTATGTCTATCTTTTAAGGTTGATGCCCTTTTTATGGTAGTCAATTTTGTTCGAAAATAATGCATTATTTGGTTGTGGATAAAATTTTAATTGACAGACCTAACTCCACGCAGGCGAAGCTGCGGGTGGAAGCCAGTGTTTATATAATTTGAGAGTACAGTCCTTTGATGACGTTAGGTACTCACTAGTATCATGTCCATTAGCGCGGAGTGATCCTCTGCCAAGAGGTCGAAGTCCGCCACGCAGTACGTCCCTCCTGGCTCCAGCAGACAGGAGGAATACTCGTCCAAAGCGTATAGAGGCGGCATCTTGTTGTACTCTGTCTCTATAACAATATTTTATGAATAAGTAACTAGGTATCTAGACTTTGACCAAAGAATTTATGACCTAAAAGAACTACTTGACCGCACATCTCATTGACTCGATTTAATTTGACCAGTTAATTAAAAGTGATAATACCTAGTAATTTAGCATTCCAATCGATGTTATTAATTTATCTATCTAATTATATTGTAATTGTCTCACGCATAATGTATCTACATTTAATTTAATTAAAATTTGTATGCTAATAATCCTGGCAAGACATGTGAACCTTTTTTAATGTAACATCTTTATACCATGTTCTTACGCAAATAAAATATAATGATTATGATTAGATATATGGTATATACCTACGACGACCGTCTGGTGTGTGGTTCGCGCTCCGGACTACAAAGCCAGCGGTTGTGAGTTCAAATCCCGCAAGGGGCAAATATTTGTGTGATGAACTCGAGCATTTGTACCTAAGTCATGGACGTTTATAAATGTATTTAAGTATGTTTATCAGTTATCTAGTTGCCATAGTACAAGATTTGCTTAGTTTGGGGCTAGCTGATTGGTGTGTTTGTGGAAGCAATGTATTTATTTATTCAAGTTAAACGTTCAGAAAGGATGTTGTTACGATGTAGGATACAGGATGTTCGGTAACTCAAGGTTAACCTAGTAACCACATATTATATACATTTATTTATTTTTAAAAAATCATAATAAAGGTGGACTTAATGCCATTCTCTACTAGTCGACCATCACGGTAAACAAATTGTGTTCTATGATTTTTGCAAAGTTGCATGAAAAACTATAAATTTCCCATACATAATAGGCTAGTTTCCTGGGTCAAAAAAAGATTATTGTATTTAGTCCGTCAGTTAGATTATCAAAAAATATTGGACCCATATTTTGTCTTTTGTCAATCAAACAAAAAATTACGAACATAAAGCGCATCAAAGTGAGCAAGTGACGTCACGCCTTGCTGAAAGCTGTCGCAAGGCGTGACGTTACGCGACATTTTAACGGGCTATATCTTCGTCATCTTTTATTTGATTGAGAACAGAAAAAATAAGTGTCCAATATCATCTGTTATTCCAACTGACGGACTTATTAGATTTTTTTAGGAAACTAGCCCATTACCAAATAGCGGATTGAATTTGTACAAAAAAATTTTTTTTTAAGGAAAATGAACTAAAATTGTTTACTATGATGTATAGAATAAGTGATTATCCTTAATTTACGGGATATAACCCTGTATAACAGGCGTACTGTAGTATACATCTACATTTATGAAATATGTGTATTCGTAAAAGCGAATTCACATTTGTTTCCTACAAAAATGGAGTTTTGCAATTTTAATACAAGACATCCCAACAAACTGGTTCTACCCATTAAAACTACGACCCTTAACAGTAGGAGCACGTATTGTATGTGTATAAAAATCTACAACCAGTTAAATGACGACATGAAAATACTCCCACTAAACAGATTTAAAGTTACGCTAAAAAGGTGGTTGATAGAAAAATGTTTTTACTCAGTAGATGAATATTATGAATATGACGACCTCCGTAGCCGAGAGGCGAGCATACCGGACTTGGTGTCGCTATCTCTGAGGTCCCGGGTTCGATTCCCGGTCGGGTCAATGTAGAAAAATAACTTTTCTATATTGTCTCGGGTCTGGGTGTTGTGGTGCCGTCGTTGTTTTCGATTTCTGTAACACAAGTGCTTTGGCTACTTACCACAGAATCAGAGCAATGTATGTGATGTTGTCCAATATATATATATATTTTAACTCTTAAATCCAAGATGTTGTAACCTATTTATTTTGCATGTATGACTGATTGTATGTTAAGTGACATTTTAAGTACTAATTCATTAATTTAAGTTCAAGTTAAAATTGTATTTCGCATGCCATACTATGGTGAAATGTGTGATCTTAAACCAATTTAACATCCTTGTACCACTTTTAAGCGAAATAAATTATTCTATTCTACAGTATTTTAGAACGTTTGGATTAATAATAATTTATAATTTATTTATTTATTCAAGTAACATGACTCATTATTTGTTAGTTATAAAGGGCTTAACCTATGTTAGTACAAAATTGAAAATTTTATTTATAATTTTATTTACTCGTTTGCACAACTCCTCCGGAGGTTGTGCAACAGTAATTGATATAGCGGCAGTCCAGTCTACTCGGTATCATAGACAGCTTCATAATAATATCATTAAGCTTCAGCTGTTTTTTTTTTTGTGTAAAGTCGGATCCCGATGACGTTGAAGTCTTTTGTATTGGAATAAAATACATGGTGTTAGGTTGGACAAGAGACATAGTTAATATACAGGTTGTTCTTTTTAACCGACTTCAAAAAAGGAGGAGGTTCTTAATTTGTCGGTACCTTTTTTTTTTAAACATTGCATGAGCTCCGTACCACGCCAACTGATTTTAGTATCTATCTTTTAATATCTTTGCCAAATGTGAACCGATTCTTTTTTTAATGAATAGCTTACACTTCAAAGATACTATAATCAAACATTTTTGGAAAAAAATTCACCCCTAAGGGTGGAAAAATAGGAAATGAAATCGGTGTTTAGCAGTTAAATTATGTTTGCACTCGTAAGATTTGTTTTGAATAGGATTTTTCACTAAAATAGATGAAATAAGTTAATTTTATTAAAAAATAAAAACCGACTTCAAAAAACTAAAACGCTAAAAATAATCTTAACACTTACGTACCTAATCAGTTACTTTTGGAGTTGGTGCCTGTCGATGAGATATTCTATGTTTTCATGAATACATAAAAGACTTCGAACTTTTTTGTATAAAGCCTGGCATAACCAAAGTTGACAGTACAGACAACAGCTCGTCAACCTACCACGACACGTCAAATTTTCTTAATTAATATTGATCGCTACGCGTCGGACTTAAGGTTGAAAATCGGTCGGATGACCTTTAGCTTTTTTGGTAGCTTGACCTGCCGATGACTGTACCTAAAGTTGCGATATTTTGGTGTACACCTATGAAACATACGCCAATCGGCACAGAAAATATTTACACACAACAAATACTATTTGACAAACTGTCATGAATAATTTACTTTGTTCAAAATTCCAGTTTGAATATGTGATATTTACTTTGATTTACATATTCAATCTGAAATTCTGAACAAATATTTCATTTACGACATTTTGTCAAAGAGTATTTGTCGTTATTCCTTCAGTAAGTTGAAAAACGTGACTGAAGTTATCCAAGAGTAAATTCAAGGAGTAAAGTTATTCCTGTGATAGTTAAACTGGTTTTACTTCGTGTTTGGTCGAATCGGGCCTTATTCTCATAATCGAACTAGCTGTTGCCCGCGACTTTGTTCGCGTGGCCTTTAGTTTATTCATAAAGGATTTTCTGCGCAAATTTCCTAATTTTTTCTTTCAAAAAACCTTCTCCTGAAATACTCACGTCTGTTTACGCGTGATGCGATGAAATAAAGATTCATTTTTAACTATACAGGGTTACATTGCAAAGGGGTGTTACATTTTAAAAATAAGATCTAGGGAACAATATAACAGAGCGTCTTATTCGTTATTATTTTTAATAATAGTATATTACGAAAAAAAAAATACTTTAAAATATCCGAAAAAAAGTCTATAGAGAGATTACAAAAGCCGCGCGCTTATTCATCAGAGGCGTAGGTACGGCGAGCCAACAAGGACCTTACGCAGTGCACATACGGTGCAATTTTTTCATGAATGAGTTAAATTATCCACGCGTAAGATTTTTAACAGCGGTTAGGCATAATTAAATGTGAAAGATTTTTTTTTTGTTCTTTGCATGCATCGATTAAGTTACTGATTCTGAGCCACTCCTAAAGATTTGTCACCCCTTTGCAATGGAACCCTGTATAGATTATACTATCAAATTTGTAGATCAAGAATTTTTTCTCTTTCCCAAAATAACTTCTCTCACTAACAAAACGAAAATGCCTTTCAAATCAGCGTGTAACACTACACGACTATACTCGTGTAAATAAATAATTTTTTAATGTATTAATTATCCAGAAATGAGTTCGCAGAAATCTAAACTGCAACACATTGTACCTACAGTTTCCTCTGTCCTGAGAGCTCTTGAACCTCAGTTCAAAGTCGCTCGTGCACTCATTTACACAAATATCTTGTACGCTGTAGTAATTGTCCTGGTAGAACATTTAAGCGTAACACACACAAGGCGTGAGCGGGACGGCGACGGGTCTGGTCGGGAGTACGGCGGGTCTATTAACAGTTTAAATGGACGCCCTCAGGCAGCCGGCATACACGTAAAAATGCGTAAAATCGTGAGCACTAGAAATAAATTTCATAGACGATTTGCTTTCGTGTTCGAATTCGAGATTCATTTCTCGGTCTTAAAAATACGTTTCCAGAGCAGAATCCGCTCATGTCATTGTCCGCTTGGGCTGTCATTAGTTTGAAAACGCAACTTCTATCTTTTCCTTTTTCGACGGCCGTCTGGTGTAGTACAAAGCCAGCGGTTACGGGTTAGAATCCCGCCAGGGGAAAATGTTTGTGTGATGAGCACGAGCATTTGTATCTAAGTCATGGATGTTAATAAAATAGAAAAAATATATATTTAAGTATGTTTATCCGTTATCTAGTTGCTATAGTACAAGCTTTGCTTAGTTTGGGGCTAGATGATTGGTGTGATTGTGAAAAACTATTTATTTATTTATTCTTCTCTTACTTTAGTTGAAATCCACTGTAGCAGTTATAAAGATTTATAGCTCCTTTATGCTCGCTATAACGTCCGGCAGCGATATAACGTCTTTCGAGCATCCTATCCTACTTCAAAAATAGCATAGCAATCCAGGGTGGTAATGTAGCTAGCCTTTTCCTTTTTTTAAGGGCACCTTTCATCAGAACAGTGATCTCAGTCAGATATTTCTGACTGCGTATAAATGGTTTTGGTTAAGAATATGTACATTATGTATTTTTATTTTGTTTTTTTAATACGGCTGACTGGTTCTAGTGGTTCGCTCTCCGGCCGGACTACAAAGGCAACTGCCAGTTGCGGATTCGAATCCCGCAAAGGGCAATTGTTTGTGTGACGAGAATGAGCATTTGTACCTAAGTCATGGATGTTTATAAATGTATTTGAATATGTCTATCCGTCTGTTATGTAGTCGCCGTAGTACAAGCTTTGCTTAGTTTAAGGCTAGATAATTGGTGTGCTTGTTGGAAGTTTTTTTTTTTAATCTTAGATTTATTAAATGGTACTTATTCTCACTTTTGTTCTAATGACGTGTTATTGCCATGTGCATAATTGCTTTTATCACATAGACGCGCGTGTGTTTTGACCTTTAAATTACGAAAATGGTTGCCAATTGCTGTTGTTAGTTTTAAATTACGCCATTGTTAATAATAAATCCAAGGTCTTAAGGTGAGTGTTTTACAATTTTTTCTCAAGGATTTTTATGTTACACGTTTTTGCAAATAGTCGAACGACGAGTCGGTAACGAACGTTAGCGAACATTTAACTCAAGCTTTATGCGTCTTGCGTGCCTTTGCGTAATGCCTTATGATCATCATCATCATTTCAGCCATAGGACGTCTACTGCTGAACATACGCCATTGACTTCTAGACTGGCCGGTTTGAAGCGGCTTGCATCTAGCGTCCTCCTGCAACCTTTACCAGGTCGTCTGTCCACCTTGTAGGTAGACGTCCTACGCTTGCGCTTGCCGGTACGTGGTCTAGAACTTTTTTGCCCCATCGGCCGTCAGTTCTACGTGCTATGTTCCCCGCCCACTGCCACTTAAGCTTGCTAATACCTTGGGCTATGTCAGCGACTTTTGTTCGTTTACAGATCTCTTCATTTTTGTTTCGATCTCGCAAGGAAACACCAAGCATAGGCCTTTCTAAAGCAAGCAGGAAAACGAAAAATGCAGTTCCGGTGGCATCAAACAAGCTTGCCCGCAATTTCATCAGACTAGCAAGGGACAAAATTCGCAAGGTTATAGGTGTTATAACCGGCCACTGTCCTCTTAACAAACACCTGTTTAACATAGGTGTGACAGACAGCCCCACATGCAGAGGGTGCGTGGAGGCAAAGCAGAAGCGTGGCAGATCAACGGGCGCGGATTCTCCAATCACCATGATCGCTCTCGGAAGCCTACAGCATTCTAAAAAGGCTGTTGACCTTCTAGGATGACCTAGGATGGTTGGAGTAAGAAAGACCACACAATGGCCCAATCATGAGGCTAAGTGCGGAGAAAGCCCAGCTAAACTAACTAACTACCTAGCACGCTGTGCGATATTGAGGTTTTTTAGGAGGTCAATAGTAAGAGGCCACGTTTCAGTTCCATTTGTCATCACTGGTAACACACATTGGTTGCCTTTAGGCACTGAGATATTTTGGACTAAAAAATCATAACTCTTAATCGGATGGGAAGCGATTTTTTTTGACACGGTCTGATGGTTCATACTTGGAACAAATTTTCTATGCTTCCCCGGCCAGATAATAACAGATCCCCTCAGTACCATCCAGTTCCACGTAAAAAAAAAAATTTAAACAAGTCTGTTACATCTTACATATCACCGTCCGTCAGACTCTTTAGGACAAATATACATGTCGTGGCCAAATGGTAAAATTGATCATTTCATGATGTGACCGATCATTTTATAAAATGGTGGTATTTCATGATATAGAACAGCACACGCTGCCTACATCATGATGTGGTCTAACCAGATCAATGAATACTCAGCGTTTGACGATATAAACTCCTAAACGCACGAATACTTCATGAAATGGTCAAACATTAGTGATCATATCGTAAAATCGTTACATTACCCACCGGTAGAGGCGCTAATGTTGCTTTGTTTTTGTGATGAGTAATGGCGGCGGACAAATATTTTATTCTAAAAGTGAATAATAATGTGTAAATTGTAGGTGAAAGTGCAGTGAAATATCGTTACGACACCAAGCTAGGCGATTTTTATGAAAATTACTCAAAAAACGAGCGCAACGTCAAAAAATCAACGAGATCGGAACGTAATTTGAGAGGTTAGTTAGGTTATTTAGCTATTCAAGTGTTTTTATTTATTAGTTTTGTTTAAAAATAATAATTATTTAAAATGTTTCATTTATCTATAGACCAAAATTACAAATATTAAACAAATTCACGTAACTTGAAAACATAATTTTATTTTAATGATATGGCCAAACGTGGATTGACATTTCATTGAATGTTGACGTTTAAACGATATGGTCAGTTTTAGTTGGCCTTATCATGAAATACTACCATTTTATGAAATGATCGGTCACATAATGAATTGGTCAATTTTACGATCTGGTTTCGACATACATACGTCCGAAAAGCATAACCCCTTTTTTGCAATTGGGTATTGAATGAGTGAAACAAACCGCATTATTCGGTTATGCAACTAATAACGACTGAGACGCTGCTTGAATCCTAATTACCGCTATACGAGGAGTGCTCTATAAATGGCCAGTAATGTTTGCATCTTGAATATAAGGTAATACAAAAAACCTTCACTTTCACAAAATCATCTTATCAAGGTGTCAGACCTTGATAAGATGTTTTCGTCAAGAAAATCATATTTTCCTTAACGTTAGCATCCATTGAAATAGGGCAATAGGTTGATGTCGCAAAAATACTTCTTACAATAAAACCTAGTACAAATTAAAATACTTGATATATAATTATTAAGTAGTTAACTGACGTCAAGCTGGTCAAAGAGGTATCATGAAGGACCGTGCATGGATTAGATTTTCATTTTTATCAGCATAAATGTTTTGTATACTTTATATTGAGTATGAAGTAAGTACTTATCTCTTTTTAGTTGGTTGGTTTTAGTTTTTAGTGTGGTTGTGATTGATGTATTACACTAGATTATATTATATACTAGATAATTAGTACATTATTTTCAACCGACTTCAAAAAAGGAGGAGGTTCTCAATTCGACTGTTTGTTTTTTTGTATGTATGTTACGCAATTACTCCGCCAATTATGAATTGATTTTGATGATTCTTTTTTTGTTTTGTAGATCATACTTCAAAGGTGGTCTCATATAAATTTTATCGTAATTGATTCAGCAGTTTTTAAGAAAATAACAAAAACTATACCCAGATAATGTTTTGGTTCGTGATTCATGGATCTATGTTAACCAATATCTTCGACAAATGTAAACCGATACTTACCGAATAACTAATACTTCAAAGATACTATAGTAAAAATTTCGGAAAAAATTGTACCCCTAAGGGAGAAAAAAAAGAGGATGAAATCGGTTTTCAGCGGTTAGATCAGAATTTATCACTAAAATAGATGAAATAAGTAAATTTTATTTAAAAAAATAAAACCGACTTACAAAACACTAAAAAGCTAAAAATAATCCTAACACTTAAGTACCTAATCAGTTACTTTTGGAGTCGGTGCCAGCCGATGACAGATTCACTGTTTTTGTTTGCACCGACTCCAAAAGTAACTGATTATGTACTTAAGTGTTAGGATTATTTTTAACTTTTTAGTGTTTTGAAGTCGTTTTTTTTTTTAATATGACGAAGAAGTTAATGCGATGAAATTTAATCAAAGATGTGCTACCGCTTAAGTTGATTGACATGACTGCATGAAAACAAAGCATGTTCTTTTCTTTTAGTATAGTAAACAGATATTATGGATTAAGACAATAAAAGCTAGTTATTAATTATATGTAGCTGGCGTCCCTGAGGGAACAACCTCTTAACTACCCTTTGTTCTCTGTGGCTCACATTTAAGTACTACTTTATATCCTATTAGTAAAAGGAAGTATCGAGTAGAAGTACTCTTATTTTAGTTAAACTTAATGTTATGAATTATGATGCAGCATACCGTTTGTGATCGTAGTGTTACTGGGAGCGGATCGACACCGGATTGCGACTATTGTCAAATTATTGGAGTTGGGCCTCTGGCACGCTCAGGTATGGTATACAACGAAACTGTCTTCCAAAAAATTCTTCATTTGTTAGTGGAAACACCATTAAAATCCGTTAGGTATTTGTAAGATAGGTGGGGATAATCTCTCGCAGTCAAGTCGCAGTGGTAGGGCAAAAAAATATATATTGGAACGTGTAAAAGTGCTTTTAAAGGCCTATTTGCAAAAATAAATGATTTTTATTTTTCGATATACTATAAAACAAAGTCGGATTTGTTACACAATTTATAAATCAAGAACAGGCGAACCAATTTTTATGTATTTCGATTTTTTTGGTTTGTCACCGCCCCGAATAGCAGAATAACTATTAAAACATTGGAAAATTTCACGAAAAAATTATACAAAGTGGCGGTACGAAGTTCGCCGGGACAACTAGGTAGTAAATACATATTTGACAATATCACATATAATGCTCTGATCCAAAGACAAGTAGCTAAAGAAGTTATAGAAGTCCGGCGTACTCGCCTCTCGGCTAAGGAGGTGGCTTTGAGCAATAATGACAAACACAGCTTCGTTTCTTATTATTCAAAATAAATATGATCGTAGATGCGTTTATTTCTAGCCTCTGATACTTACTGATAGAAAGTATGCAGGCAGATAAGTATTGTACCCAAGACATGTTTCACCAATATGAGATTAAATATCCAAATCCGTTAGGCTTTTTAAAAACACGTTTGAACATAGAAATATCCACTTGTGTAATGCACTCGTGTAATATAAGCAAGTGATTAAAATTTACATCCATTTCATTGTAACTTACCATTTAGAGAATAAATCACAGCCGAACAGCTTCGGAACGTAATTAAAAATAACACTAATTGATACATTTTATCAAATCTTTTCAACCATTTAAGTTCGAAGTAAATTATCGGAAAGGGTTCCCGCTAAAAACTTTGCGAATAGTTTAGACACTGGATCAAAATATCGTTACTTTATAAATTTGAAATTTTTGTTCTATATTTTTGTTACACTTTTTTTTTCTTGAAGGAGGTTTGCACCGTGTTGGCCTGGCTCTTGAGTGCCAGTAATGAATGTAAGATGCGTGTTTATCCTCGTCGCTGTAGTTAGGCCGACCTTTGAGTGTCACTATTGTGACGTGACGTACCTACGCAGGACATTATAGACGGTAAACGATGTAATTGGAGTAACTACAGATTTTACAAAACTTAATAATAGTATTAGAAAAAAAATAGAAAAACAATGACTTATATTATTAACTAGCTGTCCCGGCGAACTTTGCACCGCCTTGTCAAGTTTTTTGTGAATTTTTATGATGTTTTTATAGTTTTCTGCTATTCGGGGTGGACACAAATCCAACAAATCAAAGATCACAAAAGTCTCGACCGACCGACCTCGAGTTATAAATGGTGTAACTAAACCGACTTTGTTTTATATAATTAGATACAGATTTTAACGTTTTATGAACAAATTCGGTCTTTTCTAGGGTTCTGTACCTCAGAAGGTCAAAAGAAACCCTTATAGGCACTTCGTTGTCCATCCGTTTTTCTGTCTGTCTGTCAAGCCTCTTTTTTATCAGGAAGAAATTAAAATCAAATACGGAGGTAAGCAATCCCGTACAGCTGAGATAAAAAAAACTAAGATAACGCAACAAAAAGTTCTTATAGCACTAGTTTTTTTTTTAAAACAGAAAGCGGGTAAAATCTTCGAGACTTGATTTCCGTTATTAACGAACTATTGACCTCAAGTTTGTACGTAGCCATTACTGCGCCAGTCTGACTCACACTTGACCGGCTTGTTGACTAATCATACATCAACGTTTCCATTAACGAGCGAAAACCATAGATAAAGCAGCTATTAATAATAGTTTGTGTAGTCGACAAATAAATTGGTTTTTCACCCTAAGGTTAAACATTTATTTATTTATTTATTTAAACTTTATTGCACAAAATAAAATCGTACAAAAGGTGGACTTAATGCCATGTGGTATTCTCTACCAGTCGACCATTAGGCTAAACAGAGATGTTTTGTGGGCGGTGCGATATGACGTCATCACTTGCTCATAGAAAATACAAGGTATATTTTTAACGACCTTCGTAGCCGAGAAGCGAGCATACCGGACTTGGTGTCGCTATCCCTGTGGGTTCGATTCCCGGTCGGTCAATATAGAAAAATAACTTTTCTATATTGTCTCGGGTCTGGGTGTTGTGGTACCCTCGTTGTTTCTGATTTCTGTAACACAAGTGCTTGAGCTACTTATCATAGGATCAGAGCGTATGTGATATTGTCCAATATTAATAAAAAAAGAAAAAATTTCGAAAACCTGTTTTATTTAATTTTTTTTTGCTTACCTTTATTTATTTCATTTACTAGTTCCATAACATCAGTAATGTCATTTGAGCTTAAATTAATTTTATAAAAAAAACGCCTTCAAAAATCTAAAACGCTAAAAATAATCTTAACACTTAAGTACCTAATCAGTTACTTTTGGAGTCGGTGCAAACGAAAACATAGAATATCTCATCGACTGGCAATCAAATGCAATGTTTGATGATTTATATAAAGATCCCATCATCAGAATTTAATCAAATTTATATGGGACCATTCTGAAAGTATTACCTTTCAAACAAAGAAATAATTATCGAAATCTGTCAACGTAGTAACGAATGATCGCGGAACATACATAAAAATAAAATAAAAAAGATTCCGACGAATTGATAACCTCCTCCTTTTTTGAAGTCGCTTAAAAAGTCCTTCTATAATGATTTTTTCTTAATTATTAATAAATTTGATGAATGGTGTAGTGGTTTGCGCTCCGGACAAAGCCAGCGGTTGCAGGTTCGAATCCCGCAAGGGGCAGACTGTGATGAGCACGAGCACTTGTTCCTAAGTCATGGATGTTTATAAATTATCCGTTATCTAGTTGCCAGTACAAACTTTGCTTAGTTTGGGGCTAGATAATTGGTGTGATTGTGAAAAACTATTTATTTATTTATACGTAGGTCAGGTCAACTTGCTCTCAGACAAAAATGTAAGGATAATGGATATTATGAGTATGACTTCAGATAACAACTAGTTAAGAATAATAATAAATATTAGTAATTTGATGATACAATTGGAGCAGTGGTACAACGAACGACGAAGGGGTCCGGAGTCTAGTCAGAAAAAAAACACTTTTCTATATTTGCTCGAATCAAGGTGTGCAGGTTGACGTCCTAGGCATAACACATTGTTTTGAACCCCGTCGTAGAACAATGATATTTATATTTACTTAATGGAGTACTGTCTTCTTCTTCTTCTTCTTCATCTATACGGTCAATCCCGGTTACGTCGCGCCATTGCTTTGGAGCCCAGGGTCCGCTTTCCTTGATTTACTCCTCCACTTCGCGCGGTCTTGAGCGTCTCTAGTTGTGAGATCATTGGCACGCAAGCCAGCATTTTTTGGGTCTACCCCTTTGTCAGGACCTGGCGGTGGCGGCATGGCCCAGACATTTGTTTGACCAGTTACGTAGCTTGCCGGTTTCCGCAAAACATGGCCGTACCAGCGTGGGCGACTCTCCTGCAGTTTGTCTGCAAATGGAGAATGAATGCAAACCTAATGGGCGTGACGTTACGCGGAACTTTAACGGGCTATATCTTCATCATTTTTTGTATGATTCAGAAAAGAAAAAATACGTGTCCAATATTTTCTGTAAATCCAACTGACGGATTAATTAGATTTTTTTTTGGAAACTAGCCCATTTAGTCGAAGTCAAAGTCAAAGTAAAAAATCATTTATTCAATTTAGGACAGAAAATTGCTACTTATGAACGTCAATATTATCATTATTGGCCCATATGTCATGTGGCAGAACATGTCTCCTTATTTTTAGGCGCTACTAGCGCTTCAAGACAAGACACAGACAATCTGGCAAGAGCTGAGTAGAAATGCCGGAACAAACTCAGTCACCACTAGCTGCCACAAAAAAAATAAAAAAATAAACAGGTAGGTACATCAATTTAGTGCAGACTGGACTGACCATACATTCTTGTCATCAAAATAGTCTTAAATTTTATAATACCCCTTAGACATTATAGTAGTTTTGACATGTGACTTAAATTTAAGAAGAAGCAGCGCAAGATACTCGGTCACCGTTGACAGCCTCTTTTAACCCTCTGGCAAGGGAAGGGGACAAATTTGTCCCCGCGCTACTTTACTACACTACCACTTTTAAAAGTCCGGATTTTGTGTTAATAGCTTTGTTTATTCATACTAAGTGTGTATAAGTAAAAGATAATTAAGTGCTCTTTAATTTGATGTAGAATACTTGTATAGTATTTTCTCTAGCATTGAGTCCAGATGTTTTGTAAACATGTCAGTGTTGAGTGAATGTGCGAGCGTAATTTAATACAAGGTATTTAGGGCCATTTTCCCTTATGAAAAGAAAAAACCAGTATGCAGGTCAATAAAGTATGTATTCAACGTGATAGTAGAAATAAATCATTTATCCAAAGATGCCTAAGTTTTCCTAGAAAAACATATTTACATAAATATAGACTAATTTTTATTTAGTATTTTCTATTCCCTTATATGAAACATATGAGGAGATAAATCTTTTCTAATTTGAAATACTAGAACACAGCATTATTATAGAATAGTTTTCTTTTTACACCAAGTAAAACCTTTTTATAGTTTCGGAGCATAACCACGCAACTTACACGGCAATAAACTTTTCCGCGGCGCCATGACAGTTTTTCCCCCTCCCCGACCATAATGTTTACAAGAAATTTATATGTACCTGTGCGAGCAGGGCAGTATTTAATTCCAGAAAGTTTTGTCATTTAACTAGTCATTAACAGTCACTTCACCTATTCGTTTATTCATCATTTTGTCTGTAACATATTGTCTTATTTCTAAGCTGTTTGTTAATCTTGGTGACTAGACGACTGACGTGTATTTTTTGGTAAACATAATATTAGTTACGTGAACAACATGTTAGCCATTATTGCAGGCGTCAACTACGGTACGCTTCCGTGTAGTTCCGTAGTAAACTAAAAACCCGTAGTTTTACCATAGTCTAGAATCTAGTATTGCTCGCGGCAGACAGACAGACAGACTGATAGATGATTAGTTATGATTATTACTTGTTATTAAGACGGCACTTAAAGCCACTTTCACCACTTGCTGATAAGTTTCGGATAACCTATCTGGCACTTGTTTTGACAGATAACCCATACAATTAGCTGTCAAAAAAGTGCCAGATAGATTATTTGGAACTTATCAGCAAGTGGTGAAGAGGCCCTTAGTCTAGAGCTAGTATTTGCATGTCTTACCAATTTGCTTGTAATTGTGCTTGTCTTGTTAGTTGTCTAAGGGCTGATTTTTTAATCGCCAGATAACTTTTATCCGAAGAATAAAAGTGACGCTTTGACACATTTTCTATACGAAAACTGTCAACATGTCACTGATTCTTCAAATAAAAGTTATCTGAATATTGAAAAATTAGGCCCTAATAAAATAAATAAATAATACGATACACGTGTAGTACGTATACATTATCTTTACTTAAACACAAAATATTGTGAATTATTAGCAACTTAAATACAAAATTGTATTACCCCTTTTTACCCTTAAGGGTATAAAATAAAAAAAAACAATGTTAAACATTGCGTTTCTTTCCAACCATAAGCGAACCGAAATAATAAATTTAGTCATTTTTACTACGAAAATGCAGTACTTCATATACTAATTTTTATCCCTCTTTTCACCCCCTTAAGGGTTGAAATTCCAACAACACTGATGTGCGTTGCTTAAGTTACTTTGTTTCTAACCATAAGCCTAATAATACATTTTGTGGTTTTTACATTGAAATAAAGGACTTTTGGGGATTTATTAAAAGATGTGAAATTTATAAATTAATTTTAATCGTCAGCCTAAACACAAAATCCTATATCCTATCTTCAAAAGTGATGGACTATTATATAAAGTTTCATCCCCTATTTTACCCTCTTAAGGATGACATTTCTAAAAACTAATAAATCAGGACCATAAATGTACAAATGAAATGTTATTTTATTTCTGACCCAATTGTATTATGTTGTCATAACAAAAGTTGGTCATGACTGGACGCTTCAGTTACCTTCCTGCTAAAACGTAAAATTTAACATCTAGGCAACCCTGGATAAGATTTTATTCCTACGCAATCGCTTGCTAACCGCTTAAACAACTTACAAAAATAAAGGTTTCTACGGAACCGTAACATGTGACGCTGATTTCGGGGTCAGTGACAACATATATCTTTTCTAATGTATATTGTACAGTCTAGCGGATAATACCGCCAAATTCACCGGTGATTTGGCAAAAGTATCTTAGGATCCGATCGGTAGGTTCTTTGAAATCTTTGTTTATGGCTTATGCCATTTAGTGTAGCTTCTGTTAGGCTGTGTATTTTATATTGTGATACATATTAGTCCGATCATTTGACGGGGTAATTTGTCTTAAACGAAAGGGTTCCGGAGTTAGATTCCCGGATCGGGTCAATTCAGTAAATAAACGATTCTAAATTGAGCGAGTAGTAATTTCATAGTCTTGAACCAGGGATTTAATATTCTTGTATCACGAGCTACAAGACTAAAAGTGTTGCAGGGCCCTGACTTAGTACACCCAGAGCCGATCCAATTTAGAAAAAAACGTTTTTCATGTACCCGGACCGCACCACTACACCCACCGAGTCTTTAATATTTCATTCAGGGATTTGACTGGTCCTATGTCCATTTTTAAACTTCCTTTTAGTGTATGTCTATTTTAATAATAAAAGAAGTTGATAAGAAGAAGAAGAAGTTAAGAAGTGTGTTAATAATAAAAGAAAACATTTGTGAAGCTATGGAGAAGTTGCTGTTCTTCGGTTTGCTGTTTCTGGTCCATCAGACAGCGTCTAGAGAAGTCATCTATACACTAAGTGGTAAGTGCAGACTTTGTAAATAGATAGCTGGCTATAAAACAAGAAAATAACTTTAAAAAAGGTTTTGTAAGAACATATATAAAGTTTGCTAGGCTATAGCGGAGTAAAAAACATACTACACCAGATTTTTACATGGGAACAGTGATAGCTAGGCTGCAGCAGTTAATAACATTTTATAACAGATTCCATGGTGGTTTGTTCCAGAAGCTTTGACCTATGTGCTAGTTAAAATGCAGTTTAATAATTTATACAAACGTTAACGATTAATAAATTTACGAATACCTATACCTAGTAACAAACGTAAATCTGCATGAACTATCTTTCCAATTCTCTAGATACTGTTATTAATTCTTTTAACCACCTTTTCAGTTTGGTTGCAACTTGGGGGATTTTCTTTTTCAAAAAACAGGGTTGTGGAGCCCATCAAAACCCCTTCTTCGTCTGGCCTTGTACAGTCCAGTTCTTCTGCCATAAAGTCATCCCGTAAAATTTCCGTCCTCAAATGCTCGTGAACTTTTTCTTTTTTCCTTCTAAACTCGCTCGTATATAAAAATATGCAGCATGGTGTACCGGTCCAGGAGAAACTCCTGCAAAAAGGTTCGCTGGAAGACACAATTCAAACACGACTCTGCCCAGGCACTCCGTTACGGAGTTATCGCAGTACTTGTATGAACAGCCGTCCTCTAAGATAGAAGGAACAATAAAATGTATTCGTCTAATTTCTTTGAGACTATAAGCGACTTTCTCTACCATTCTACTAGATTGCGCATGATACGACGTTGATCTTGTCTTATTTAGGTGCCCTCACAATTTGCTAGTTTCCTGAAAGACTTGAGACGCGATTCCGTTCTGGGTCACTATGGATTTGCAACGGCAATCATGAATGATGTATTGTTATTCTTGATGTATTACGAGTTTATCACGATAAAATATCTGGTGGCTTTATGTATCAGCTTCGTAGCTAACATCTTGATGTATGGTACATTAAGAATGTAGCTACGAAGCTTCGTATGTATCAGCTTCTTAGCTAACATCTTAATGTATGGTACATTAAGATGTTAGCTACGAAGCTGATTATTCTTGATGTATTACGAGTTTATCACGATAAAATATCTGGTGGCTTTATGTAAATAAATTAATTTGAATTTGAATTCGGTACTACTATTTTCGCGACCATTTTTCTAGAAAGAGTTTTGAAGAATTAGACTATTTCACTGAGCTCAATTACTTTTGGTCGCAGCACTCTTCCTGAAACTTCGCTTCAACCCCCGACTTGTTAACCCCCGACGAAAAAGAGGGGTGTTATAAGTTTAACATGGAAATCTGTATATCTGTTTACGGTATCGTAGCTCCCAAACGAATGGACCGATTTTGATGTAGATTTTTTGTTTTAAAGCTGATATTACAGAAATAAGTAGTTATTATTTTATTAAGATCTGTTTAGCTGTTTAAATGTTAATAGCTCATTTCCTACGTGCCCAAAGAATTTTCACAGGTCCGATTGATTTGAAATGATGCACTATTACCTTAGTAGTATTCCCTTAACATAATCACTTTGAACTGATGCTGCAACATCAAGGAATCTGTGGGTTTCCCAACTCCTAAGCAAATTACTGCAGACACAGCGTGTTTGGGCTCCTAATAATGGTCTCAATGAGCAGGTGTTAGCTAAATAATGATCGAGGCCTTGAGCTGATGCTCCACATCAAGAAGACTGCTGGATTTTCAACCCCTCGGCAACTCACAGACGATATAGCATGTTTGAGTTAATAAGAATAGTCACAATAATGAGACCTTGAGCTGATGCTGCACATCAAGAAGTCTGACGGATTCCCAATTATTCGGCAATTTACAGCCGATTTAGCGTGTTTGGGCTCACAAGCATCGTTTAAATGAGTAGGTGGTAAATAGATGATCATTGAGGCCTTGAGCTGATGATGCACATCAAAGAGACTGCTGAATTCCCAAGCCCTCAGTAACTCACAGCAGATATATCGTGTTTGGACTCATAAGAATGGTTTCAATTAGTCGGTGTTTGATAAATAATGATTGCCTTGAGCTGATGGTGCACATTAGTTTCGGGGGTTTTTTTTAATTTAAAATTTAATATTATTTTAGAATCGTTGTTTTCTTCTGGAGAGTTGACGAAAGACTGAAGTACTCTTAGTTTGTAATAATAAAAACCTACTACAAATAGCAGATTAAAAATATTACTGCACTTTGGTTAGCATGAATATTAACTTCTGCGTTAATAAAGGTCAATACCGTAGTTGTGTCGAAAACTAATAAATTGACGGCTAACCAATAGAGCTCTTGTCCGAAAACAGGCAAAATCGCTACATTTTGAGATATTTTTAATATTTTATTATTATTAATTTCAAGTAAACGGCTGTATTTACTAAAAGTGCCGTATCTGTATAATTTGAAGAAAAAAAAAGGTTGTCAGTCTTTGACTAATATATCATTGCAATAATATACAAGGTTATTTGTATACCATCAACAACCTCCTAGGGACTGATTTTGGACATCAGTTTGCATGAAGCAGTAAAATTTGTTTTTAGATTTCTATATTGGTCCCATAGAAAACGTTGACGTATTTGAGCACCAGATGAGCCCTTAGGAGGTTGTTGATGTTTTGCATACAACTCTGTATAATGTTAAATCCAGGAATGTTATGTGACCCAACCTAACACTGTAGTCAAAATATAAATTAATCTTCTGTTAGTTTTTTACTAACATACAAGTAGCTTGGTATTATGATACCACATAATATAAAAGACATGCCTTTTACTGGTTTCAAGGTAGCACTGCACTGTATTCAGGCCAGGAGTTCTTAGATTATATTCACTAATTTGTTGTTTGCAATTATTATTAATGTTATTCTGTTTTCAAACTTTGACATTTGTATAATAATTGGATTTGATTTGTACAGAATATTAAATGTTTGATACCTACACTGTAACTTGTTTGCATGCTATTGTCTATAGCTGAATAAGTGAAACTAATTTAAAATTGTGGTCTTCTTTTGTACCTTGTTCAATGGCAAATAAATTATTCTGATTCTGATTCTGATTCTTGGCGAAATAGAGTCTTAGTTTTCTATCGATACGGAAATAAGCAGAAGATTGTCAGTTCTCTAGCATGAGTTACAAAGTACTTCACAGCTTTGGCCTGAGTAATATTATTATTACATGTATTATATCTTTGTTATCACCAGAAGCGGAATATTCCCGCATGCCGCCCAAGATCCACCTGGACCGCTTTGAACACTGCCTGAACCAGCCCCGAGGGGTGTACTGCACCGCGCACGCTGACGTCGTCTCCGACGGTCCCAACGAGCTTCTAGACATGATGCGTGTAAGTATTACCTCATCGAAGAACAATCTAGACAGCTTCGGACGCTGACGTAGTCTCCGACGGCCCCAGATGGATGATTGACATGTTCCGTGTAAGTGTTACTTACCTGTTCATTACGAGGATTCACCTGGACTGCTTCTAGTACACCCCATGTGGCTGGTTCAGGTATTGTTCGAAGCAGTCCAGGTGACTCCTTGTGAGCAGTCGCGCACGCTGACGCGCGCGTAAGTGTTACCTGCTTAAGTGGTAGTGCGGTAACAACCTGGACCGCTTCGAACACTTGTTGAACCAGCCACATGGGGTAGTCTGCACCGCACACACCAATGTTATGGTAGCGAACCAATAGATATAGGCCTGGTTCATATATTTAACGAAACGTCAGTGTACATCAGCAACTGATGGATTTTGTGTGTTTGACGTTTTGGGAATAACGTTATTTATTAACGTTTTACGTAATGTTCTTTATTTTTGTAATGTTACAAACAGCTACAAGTACCATGACAGGAAAAACCAAAAAAAAATACATTAGGTATTATTTCACAAATAATAGGCATTAAAAAGCAATATTTGTGCATCTAACACAAATATTTACGAATAATAAAGTTTTCACAATATTGTTAAATTAACGAAATCACTACGCAAACCGTCAGATTTCTGACAGTTATTATATCACAAACGCCTGGTAACATTTTCAACTGATTGACGTTTCAAAAAGTTTATAGGAACACTACAAGCTGTCATCCCCATTACATTTACCCTACTAGTCGTTAACGGAAGCCCTCCCGGCCGTAGGTAGCAAGCCAACAGTAACTTCACTGACAAAGCGTTAATTATAGGAATACTTTTGAGATACGTCATGTAGACAATTCTACCATCCGTAAGCAAAACGAATGGTTTCTCGATTATAGGAACCGGGCTATAGCCGCCATGTTGAATCGCCGTGCCGGTGACGTCACATGTTATGATCGCTCTGTTTCGATAAAAATTCAACATGACGGCTTTAACTATCATATTTTTACAGTTGGTGTTGATATATTGCTATATCATATCGTGTTTTGAAGCTCATTGGTATCCGAGACCTCACCTGTAGAGAGATTTAAGGCCATCTTTACATCTCTGCAGGGATACTCAGCTCACTACCTGAAACACTTCAACTACACTAACCTGGTTTACGGTCTGTGCCTCACCCAGAAATGTCAAAGTTTCTTCAACGGTAGCCATGAAGAAGCTGACCTGAAGACAGCAGCAGAGGCCTGCCTTAACCACTCCCTCTCTGCGGAATACAGCCAGAAGTCACGGGTCACTGAGGTAAGTCGATGCTTGTTTAAATATAAATAAATTACCGAAGGGCGTAATATCGACTAGCAGATAATGGCACGTGACTTAAAGTCCATCTTCTGTAAAAAAAATATTCAATCTGTGCAATAAACAGACCAATTGTCATGGTCTCAAAGTAAGAAACAAATTTTTTCGTGTTACGAGGTACCAGACGATGTATTTTAAAATAAATATAATAGTAAAATGATTATATATAATATGTATGACTCCGGACCACTAAGCCAGCGGTTGCGGTTTCGAATCCCGCAAGGGGCAAAATGTTTGTGTGATGATTGACATTTGTATCTAAGTCATGGATGTTTATAGGTATATCCGTTATCTGTCGCCATAGTACAAGATTAACGTGAACTATAGTATGTTCAAGTATGTCTCATTAAGCAACGCTGTGGTCTGTGGTCAAGCACTCTTATCAAGAAATGAGCTTTTTACTTTAGATTTGAAAACCCTCAGGTTGTATTTAAAAGATAGTAACTCAGGTAGAGTTTCCTCGCGGTTCGCACAGTTTCATTGTAAAATAATGTCTTTTCGCTGAGGCTCTCCTCTTTTAGTGATAGAACGAAGAGTATTAGATTGTGCAGTTCCATTGCACAGTCTCCAAAATGTATCAGGTCAAAGAGATGGTATGTGTAGGGTGCCGACTTCGCGACAATGAGCCTAGTTAGGAAGGAATTCAAAGATTGTCCCGTTAATATTTGAAGGTCATCGGTTAAGTAGTTCAGAAATTGCAGACACCACAACGCTCAGTACTAGGCCCATATAATTTAAAACTCGATATGTACAGGAACCTTTAAACGTTCGGCTCAATTCAAGCTGGCTTGTTCATTTTATCGTATAGTTTTAAAATGGATAATCCTATTGGCAAAGTCAGACCACGCCAAAGGAGTCGGATATTGCCAAGAGATATTCTTCGTAATATGCAATGCTCTAATATCCATTGTAAGTGACATCCATTCACGAAGGTCACTTCTTCGAAAATTTTATTCTATTTAAACTTAACTTACTCGCTAGCGGGACAGCAGAGGAGAAAGCAGATAGGCGTGACGAGTGCAATGGAACAGCACAATCTATTAACCGCATCTTCGTTCCACCATCAAACGAGGAGAGGCCACCACGAAAAGACACTGATAAACAGACTAAAAGATTTTCATCACAAAGCACTTTGCTTCGACATCTATTGTGTTTACCGCAAAGGAACTATCTACCTGAGTTGTTTCATGTGATAAATACAGTCTAGAACTTTTCACATCCAAGGTAAAAAGCTAATTTCTTGATGAGAGTGCTTCACCACAGACCATAGCCATGCTGAAATGAAAATCAAAATATCCTGTAGTCCACGAAAACGTAGTCGGTGGGCACAGCTAGTTTTTCATTAAATCTATTACCAAACATTACATGAGCATTAAATCTAAACGTTTTGCACGATTATGTACAGTTAAACTGCTATTTTGGGAAAAAGAGCAAGTTCAGCCCGGAGTGGATGGACTGGCTAGTAGCCCTTCTTATGTTCGGGATCCTCGCACTTAACGTCGTGGGGACTGTATACGACGTTTACAGGGATCAGGCAAAACCAGGTAAATAAAGCTAATTTAGGCATAAATACTTTTTCAAGTATCACTATCAAATTCAGTGGCTAAATATGTGATATGGCAATTTTTCTAAAAAGGCGTTTTTATCGGGTGCGCTTCATTTGAATTAAAAATAAATTAACTCATTTTAAAAGTTAAAGCGCTCATTTAATATAACTTATACTTAGACTAAATACCCTTGCTATAACTTCACTTCATATTATTTTCATTTATTATAACATTTACGTTTTATAATCACATTTTCTATAAAGCTCTTACGATATAACAATCATTTCATATATTAGCACTTAATGCAATTTTTACGAGGAATATTTACCATTTATTATAATAACTAAGATTAAAACCGACTCGCTGTGGTCTTTCGTCGAGTTAATAGTCTGCCCTACACTAGAGTGTAATTTAAAAGCCGGAAGCGCGGAGGGAGAGTAGTCCTTGCCCGCTGTAACAAATCTCTGGCACCCGTGCGAGCCGAAGCGGCTGAGGCAAGTGATGGTGCCTGAGATTTGTACGCTAGGGCGAAAGGATTGCACTTCCCGCAGTGCCGGAGAAGAGCAAATCCAAGCTTACATCATGCTTGCTTGCTTGCGTGCTTGCAAGCATGCATACATGTTTCATGCTTGCATGCTAGAATGCTTGCTTGCTGTAATGATTGCTTCATGCTTGCATGCATGTTTTCATGCATGCATGCTTGCATGCTTGCTTAAATGCATGGTTACATGAATGCTTGCATGCTTGCATGGATGCTTGCAGTAGAGTGTTATTAGGAAGTTGGAATAAAAGAAACATAAATATGTAACCTGTATACGTTTTACCTATTTACAAACAATGAGGCATTACATGAAATGATAATTAGAAAAACTAATATTACATTAAATAAGCTTTATAACTCTTAATTGTTATTTAAAATGAGTGTTAAGAGCTAAGATTATTATTTTAAATGAAATTATAAAATGATAGATTATATGAAACATTATTTCTATGAAGTGAGTTGTTATATGAAGAAAGATTATATGAAATGAAATTATATTATAACAGCGTTATATTAATAATATTTATACGGAACATTACACACCCCATAACATCCACGTTGCTTTGGGATGGTTAAATTATGTTAGTGTACTATTGTGTTTTTATAAACATTCACAATAAAATAGAACCGTAACAAGAGATTTACATTAATTTTAAAACCGTATTTTGTACCCGAATGCCAAAAGACGGTTATGTTTTTCAAGCGTATACATGGGGTACACTAAAAGTTTTGCACTTCTAGCTAATCGGAACTATTTGAATTTCGAATGTTACATTTTTTTAAATGTTGCAACCTTCTTAGTAATAAAAAAAAACAATTGGTGGAAAATGATTTGTCAATTGTTTTTTATCACACATCAAAGTTCTACGTACGCAACGAAAATGGAATTAAGTCGAAAAGATTTTAGAGCGATGATTTTTTATGTTTTTAAAAGTTCTCTCTCCGCAAGACTGTGCCGCTCGTCTTCAAAATGCTTTTAGGAGAGAAGCACCTTGTTTGAGCACCGTGAGGCGATGGTTTGCTGAATTTAAGAGAGGTCGAGTTTCTTTACATGACGAATTTCGTGTAGGGCGGCCATCAACTGCCGTCAACGAAAATAATGGGGCTACTGTTAAGCGGTTAATTGAAGAAAACCCGCGGATTACCTATGAGACAATTCGAGAAGAATTGAAAGTTCGGAAACTTTGCTGTCGTTGGATCCCTCATGAACTGACAGCGGAGCAGAAGCGGGCTCGCGTGGAATGGTGCTCACAGATGCTACTGAAGTACGACCACGGACATTCTAATTCTGTTTATGACATTGTCACAGGAGACGAAACGTGAATTTATTGTTTTGAACCCAAAAAAAAAACAGCAATCTGGTGAATGGGTGTTTGAAAATGAGAACAGGCCAACAAAAGTGAGGCAGGCGAGAAACGTTGGAAAAAAAAATGATCGCGTTTTTTTTTCTTGGCTACGGGTCCCATCTGTACAATTCCACTTGAAGATCAAAAGAGTGTTAATGCCGAGTTTGTTTACCCAGGGTGTTAGAAAAAGTTCGCTAAAGACGACCCAAAAGCCGCGTTCTCCTACATCATGACAACGCTTCTTCACACACGGCCAACAAAACAAAGTCATTTTTAGCTTCCGGAAAAGTACAACCCATCCTGCGCATAGCCCCGACCTAGCACCTTGTGATTTCTGTATTTTCCCCAAAATCAAAGATTTGATGAGAGGTTTTACTTTTACCAACTCCGAAAAGGCAGTGATAGCGTTCAATCAGCACGTAGAAAACATGTCTTCAGATCTGTGGTCCTCCTGTTTTAAAAAATGGTTTGATCCCATGAAAAAATGTTTAAAATAAAAAGGAGAGTATTTTGAAAAGCAATAAACATAATATTTTGGTTATAACATTTTGTTTTTTTTCAGTTACGCAAAACTTATAGTGTGACTTACGTATATATATGTATGTCTATTTCGTTGGCACGCTCTATAGCCTAAACCATTTAACGGATTTCCACATTTGAGATGTCATTAGATTCGTCTTAGTTGTGGGAGTGTCATAGGGTATATAATTTTTTGTAACATTTTAACCCATCTTGCCAACAAAATATCTCCGTTGTAACTAAGAAAAATATTATCACATAAAAACCAAAACAAGGTTGTTACAATTATGTCGTACACGATCGCGGCACATGAGGGTGAACCAGAACAAATTTCAAGTAGGTATTTCTTATTAAAAAGAGAAGATAGTAGGCTTGCCTCGCTCAAATATTTCTGCTCTTGTGGAGGTATAGACAACAGCTCGTCAACCTACCACAAAATTTCAAATTTTCTTAATTGATATTGATTTCTACCTGTCGTATTTATAGTAAAAAATCGGTTCAATGACCTTTTGGGTATGTTGACCTGCCGTTGACTACATGGGAAGATAACTTGTAGTAGTTTGGCGAAAACAGGATAATTCAGATTGATATTCACTTGGTTAGTTCGATTGATCATGTAATTGCCCTGTTTTTTCTGCCTTTTAATTTATTTATCATTCTAAATATCTTCGGCAATAATAGGATAATTCAAATCGAACTTCACTTGGTAATAATCATCTAATACATTTTCAGAAAACTTCTTACTGATGGCATTTTCATTGCGCACCAGTTGGAAACAGTTTGTGGCGCCACCGTCTTCGGATCCTAAGATGGTTTCGCTAAGGTCTATCAACGGAATAAGGTAATAAAACTAGACAAGTTCATGTTGGAGCAAGTGCACTAAAGGATTCCGATCGAGTCTTACCATGATCTTTTAACGGAAGAAAACGTTTTGCTAGATTATATTTTTTGATATTTACGCTTGTAATTTAGTTTGTCATATAAATTCGTTAACTTACATCTCTTATTAATGTCCGTTACTTTCCCCTGTTCTCTATAATTCCACCTGAAGGTTGTCTGTAAGAAATTGCTTTTCGTGACAAGACCGCCTGAATTGTACATCTTTTTGCCTGGTGCCATAAACTCTGCCCTGCACTACAAGGCGCTCTATTGAGCGCCTATCGCCACTTCGACTTGAGACGTGACCAAAGAACGCGAGGATGCGAGCCGCCACTTTCAACGAACAAACTCAGTTCACGATACTCCAAGCTTTCCTACAGCACCACATCTCCAGAGCGTCTATTTTCTTTTCTCGAAGTGTCTACGTCGCCGCAGCGTAGAGAAATATGGGATAGACAAGGGTCCTGACGAGCCAGGTCTTTATGGCTTTAGTCATGTTTCGATTCTTCCATATTCTCGTCAGCTTCTCCATCGCAGTTCTCGTTAATGCCATGCGTCGCTTAACTTCGTCAATGCATCAACCTTCATTCGAGATGAATGCTCCAAGGTATATATGTCGTAGCCAGATCGTAAAATTGACCAATTCATGATGTGACCGATCATTTCATAAAATGGTGGTATTTCATGATATGGCCAACTGAAACTGACCATATCGTTTAAACGTCAACATTCAATGAAATGTCAATCCACGTTTGGCCATATCATTAAAATAAAAATATGTTTACAAGTTACGTAAATTTGTTTAATATTTGTAATTTGGTCGATAGATAGTTTAAACATTTTCAATAGTTATTATTTTTAAACAAAATTAATAAACAAAAACACTTGAATAGCTAAATAACCTAACTAACCACTCAAATTACGTTCCGATCTCCTTGATTTTTTGCGTGACTTTCATAAAAATCGCCTAGCTTGGTGTCGTAATGATATTTCACTGTAGGTACTTTCACCTTTCATTTACACATTATTATTCACTTTATGAATAAAATATTTGTCTGCCGCCATTACTCATCACAAAAACAAAGCAACATTAGCGCCTCTACCGGTGGGTAATGTAACGATTTTACGATATGATCACTAATGTTTGACCATTTCATGAAGTATTCGTGTGTTTAGCTGTTTATATCGTTAAACGCTGAGTATTCATTGATCTGGTCAGACCACATCATGATGTAGGCAGCGTGTTCTGTTTTATATCATGAAATACCACCATTTTATGAAATGATTGGTCAAATCATGAAATGATCAATTTTACGATCTGGCCACGACATATATATGATTTATAAATGCGGTAGAACTAAACTCTTAAAAAACACCCCGCTCGCGCTCGCGCGTGCAATCAACACACTGAACTTGGCGGCCAGCAAGTTAGATTTGTTTTTCTGTTCACGGAGTGAATTTAGAAAAGTGACATTGTTTATTATAATATGTTATTCATTATAAGTAAAATATAAGTAGGTACTTTATTTTATTTGTATTGGAAATAATTTTGTAATAAGGTTATTTTGTAGTAGATACTAGGAAGCTGCAACTATCGAATTAGGTTATTTTCCTGTAATGGTAGCTGTATGTATGATAACAAATAAATAAATAAATAAATATATACTTTGCAATTCGCAATCTGTGTCACTTCTGGCGAATTATTGTATTTTCGATCGACTTGATCGAATTCAAGGCTAACATGCTCCATCTTAAGAAGCAGACCCCCCATCTGGCTGGATGTACTCGCAAAAAGCGTTATGTCATCTGCGTAGCGCAGTTTGCTATCCTATATCCATCGATTGCCAAACCATCCGTCCAGTCCTCGAGAGTAATTAAATATATTAGTTTAGCCTTATTTATCGTAACTTCTTCGTTATTTAGCACAATTTATAAAAAGAGCTTCTACAAATTATCAAATAGGTATTTGTTGTCCCAAAGTTACCCATGTTGACTGCAGCTCTTTTGTTTTTGTTTTGTGTTCATGTCTGTACGCTTTGTTCACAGAACGATCACTGCAATCTTGGTGGTATTGGGTCACATGACTATATCACTGGTATACATCGTTGATAATCTGCTGTGGGCTGAAAAGGTAATGTTCCTCTTTCACTTTATACAAACGAACTACACGGGCAATTTAAGCGTAACACACACAGAAGGCGTAAGACGGCGACGGGTCAGGTCGGAAGTACGGACGGCGGGTCAATTAACATACGTATAAATGGGCGCCTTTAAGCAACCAGCGTGCGCTCTGTCCTGCCCTCCGTACCTGCCGTCCTGTTGCGTTTAGTTTGCTTGATCCTGAGTATTATTGTCATAAGACATCACGGCATGAAGGAATGAGGAGATTCGTAAACGAACAAAAGTCGCGGACATGTATCAATGTAGCCAGGGGCGTGCATTGGTTTCAGATGGGGGTAGGCTGTGAGTTTGCGTGAAACAGTAGGCGATCTCGCGGCAGCCTAACATTGGTTAAATTGCAAAGGAACGATCTCAGTTGCGCGCTTTAGTAAGGAATAAGTACAGGTAGACGACAAAATAGTTACAATATATTTATTGTTTATTGTTGAATACGTAATTAATAATTATGGTCAGCTGTTCTGTCGGTTTTTTTATGAAGGTAGGCTCTGCCTAATAGCCTATATGGGATGCACGCCCCTGAATGTAGCTTATATCAGGTTTTGCCGTTTCATAATGATTGCCAGTAAAATAATTACAGTCTTGTATTTCATATTGACACTAACTGTTCATGAGCCCCTTGAAATTCTCTCCAATAGTGTGAGTGTTTCTATTTTTCTCTTGATGTAGTCGGGAGTTTTACGGTCTTTACTGTCTTTCTTGAAATTAGTCAGTACAGTCTCCATACCCGTGACAACTTGTTGTTGGTTTTGAAGTAGGCTGTTGAATTCTTCCATTGCGCTTGTTCACTTGGAAGTTTGATGAAAACTTGTAGAGCTTGATGATATGATACTTGATTTTGCTAATACCTGCTTTTTTGTAGCTTGATAGATGTGAGTTCAACGTTCGTGTCGGCTTGATAAACTTGATAGATAATAATATGCTCTTGACAGACAGCTGTAGAAACTTGTAATTAGATGGCTCTTGATAGCAATAGCTTGTTACCGTGCTCTTATTAGCTGAAGGATGGTCTTGAAGTTGCTCTTGTTAGCAGTAATTCCTTATAAGGGATAGCTTGTTCAATTTCTTAGTGTTCTTGCAGTCCTCGTATGGCCTTATGCGCCTTCTCAACTCAACCGGGGATTCCCGCTTCGGGGAGGCCAGCAAGCCGATCTCACCACTTGTATATCCGTAACTACAAACTTAGTAGCCATTTATAAAAATATTTATTTAAAATATTTAGTAAAAAACACATTAAAAAAAATATAGAGTGGACTCTTTCTTTTAAGTGCCATAGCACCTGTGTTAGAAGGAGCCACTCTTCCTTGACAAACAAATAAAAGTGTTTACTTATATTTAATTTAACTATCGAAACATACCTATGTTTCGTTAGTAATAAAAAGCCTAAAATATAACCTTAATTTAACAAACAAAACAAAGTTACACTAAATAAATATCTTGCAAGCGCGCGCGTGTCGTGTGTGTAAAATTAAAACAGCAGTTCGAAGATAAAAGAAAAATTTCATTTCAATTCAATTCAATTCAATATATTTATTGCATTGCCTTTTGTTTGATAAAAAAAAAATTTGCCTCAATTTCACCAAAAATACTGAAAGCAGAATCTATTATTTAAAAACGTATGTAGCTTTGATAAGAATTTATATCATTCAAACTTTTGAAATATTTTTACCCATAGGGATTCAATTTCAAAAACTTTTTTATTTTTATAAATTGTGCTTTGCAGCAAAGCGACGGCTCCGCATTTATCAACATACTGAGGCAGGCACACCTGACCATGGTATCTTTCTTCGTAATCTCCGGGCTTCTCCTCACGTACAACAGTCAGATACAGGCCAAGGTGACCACAATGACGTGGAAGGATCTCCCAAAGGCTATCTTTATTAGATGGTTAAGGTAATTTTAGCCCATTCTCCTCTCACATATCACAGATTTTTATTTGATTTTTGTTTTTGTTTTATTCTAATTATTTTATATCATCAATTGAACTGTTATTTATTTGAAAAATGTGACATTTGATTTGAAATTTATGTAATTATGGACTTGTTCTGAAATAAATATATTAATTAAATTAAAAATAAATATCACGTCTCCCGCATATTTTGCCACATTGCATGCACCGATATTTTACGATTAGGATATTTATTTGGCTGATTTTTAAAATAGTAATAAAGCGTAAACAAAATTATAATTTTAAACCATTAAGGCGACGGGTAAGTCAAGTGACCTTGAGCATTTAGCGTCGACTAATGCGACTTCTATTATGTGCCTGAGATAATACAAATGCTTCTCGCAGACTAAACATCTATCTGTTGCGTTATTTCGACCAATTTTCAAAGTCAAATATCGATATGTCATTATAATTTTAAATTTTGCTGAAGGGTCAAAGCCATAAAGATGTAGGTACATACCTACCTTCATAGTCAGAACAGAAATGAATTCATCTGACAGAGAGATACTAAAGTAGGTAATCGATATTCGCTGTGTGCAAAGTGGGTGGTGGGGGCCGTCAAATCGATCGCAGTACGCAATGTAGCAGAAATGTGAAAAAACTCTGGACTGTCATATGTCAAATTGCTATATTTCCATAGAATTCCATACTAACGTTATTAAGTATTTTTAAGTGAAAACGTTAAAATTCGCGATATGGGTCATACGTGTTCTGTTATAAAGTGTAGAAACAATGGGAAAAACATTTTGTTCATGTTTTATTCGTTTCCAACATCAAGATGGAAATTAGCGCAAAGAAATAAATGGATAGCTGCAGCTGTAAAAAGAAAAAAGTTTGTAGGGAATCTGTGTTACAGACGTTTGTCTTATGATCACAGCTCTTTTAAGTAGCTTTGTCTGTTGGTTCTGAGCTCTTCAAAATCTTTCACACGCTGTGCTAATACTATTTTTTTCCCTTTTTGCACATTTTGAGGTTGGAAAGTTATATCATGTTGTATTGATTAAAATCTCGTAGGTATTATAAAATTCGTATTTTAGTTCAGGTAAGAAAATCACTTATTACAATATGCGCAAACTTTTTGGATATTTTCATCTAATTTCGAAGAATAACAATCCGAAAATCATTCTCAAACCATCCAGTTGCCCTTATTTGAGAGACTTAAGTCCACAATAATTGTGGTCACTAGGGGCGCTGTCATCGCGCACACAGCGAATAGCTCCAAGCATAAAAAAAGCCGAAGTGGCAGTGGGCTGTCACATTTTCCGTAGAACAAATACGAGACCGTGACTAAGAAAGCGCAGCTTCTCGCGTCCTCCGACAAGGTGGAGCGATGTTACGCAAAGCTGCTGGCAGTAGATGGATAAAAATTGCTGACAATTCAGTGGAAGAAGCCTATGACCAGCAGTAGACTGCTATGGGCTGATGAATAATAAATAAATATGAAACAACATCACGAGATCGCTCTTAGCGATAAGACCGCCTAAATTGTACCATTCTAAATTTATTGTTTCTCTGTACTGTTTTTTGTGTGGTGTGCAATAAAGAGTATCTATCTATCTATCTATCACATACATTGCTTTGGTCTGGTCTGGCAAGTAGCCAAAGCACTTGTGTTATAGAAATCAGAAACAACGACGGATCCACAACAGCCACGAAAAGTTAATTTTCTATAACTAACCGACCCGGAAACAGAGATAGCGACACCAAGTTCGGTGTGGTTGCCTCTCGGCTATCAAGAAGGTCGTCATAGTAGTAGTACTCGCATTAGGTACCTCTAATTGATAGTATTGTACTTGATAGTAGGTATTGTTTTCAGATTAACACCGATAAACGCTGTGTCACTTTTACTGGTTTCAACTTGGATGAGGTTGACGTCTCATGGTCCATTATGGCAAGTAAGTTAATTTAAATAATAATTATAATGTCTACACGATTTTATGGATGTAAAGAATATAACTTTTAAAAAAAATTCAACCTTAAGGCACAAATGTTATAAATAACTAAACCAATTTTCAAACTAAACAAAAACTTCGTTTAAAATATAAATGTGTACAAGATCGCGGTATTAGTGGTACTTTAAAATATACACATAAAACGGAGTATATGAATATGTTAAAGGTTATGATTAGTTGTCAAACGTGTGTTAAATTTGTGTCATACTAGCGAGCTCAGAAAAAAGTTAACTTTGACATTCACGTAAACATAGTTGACAATTTGTTGACCTATTGTCAAGACCAAACACCCTAGCGCCATCCGAGATTAGCTTTGCTTAAGCTTCTCCATTGTTATCAGTTAAGCTGTGAATAATTAATTGTTCAGCTCTGTTAAGCGAACATTAAACTTTTTGTTAAACATAACGTACACCTGTGCTCCACAATAAAGATTATTATTATTATTGATTATAATTTTAGTAACTTATTGAATTTGTTTAATGTTAGGAGGCGATAGGCGAGGAGGTGCACGCCTGCCGCAACTATTGGTACTACAACTTGTTCTACGTCAACAACCTCTTTGACGACATGAAATGCGCCCCTCAGACCTGGTAAGAGTTTTAGGGTTGGTTAGGCTTTTATGTCTGGTTATCATGAAATCTCACCTCAATTCCCGTCTTTATCCTTTGTTTTTTGGTCTGGATAATGTAAACAAACATCATCATCAGCCTTTGGAAGTCCACTGCTGCACATAGGCCTCTAACATAGGTCATAACGAGTGAGTGGCCGTAAGCATCCGGTTTTCCACAACTTTAACTAACTAGGCCGTCAGTACACTTAGTGGTTGGCCTGCCCAAGCTGCGTCTTCCAGAGGCCCAACTCCTGTAATTTAACAGTAGTGATCTAAAACGATATTTTCGTCAACCCAACAAATGCAATTATAGTTAAGTATACACCTGAAAATAGAAGAAACTAATATTTGTTTTTTTTTTGTTCTATTTTTAGTCGTATTGGGATAGTTTTGATAATTTTACATCAAATTATAAGTTTACGAGAATATTGTTTTAGATAGTTATGTTACTGGGAGCGGATCGATATTGACTTCGATACTTGATGGATACTGACTCTTTTGGAGCTCCATCACGCATGGGTGTACCCCAGGGCTCTATATTGGGACCTCTATTATTTTTAACCTATAGAAATGACCTTCCTTACTTTACTAAAGACCTTTGTGATTTAGCATTGTTTGCAGATGATACATCATTTATTTTTAATACTGACAGAGGCTGCCTTTGACGATGTAAATAATGCTCTGTCTCAAGTAATACGCTGGTTTACAGCGAACAACCTGTTACTAAATGCAAAAAAAAAACTAAATGCATTAAATTCACTATGCCCAATGTGAGGCAGGTCAGTATGCATATTAATATGCCAGACCATCATATAGATGCAGTCAATTCCACAACTTTTTTGGGAATTACATTAGACTCCCGGCTGCAATGTGGTCCCCATATAATTGCCTTGTCAGGAAGGCTCAGTTCAGCGGCTTATGCTGTGAGGAAAATAAGGCTTTTAACTGATGTCAAAACGGCAAGACTAGTATACTTTAGTTATTTTCATAGTTCGTGGTCGTATGGTTTACTGCTATGGGGCTTTGCTGCTGACATTGAATCAATCTTTGTGTTGCAGAAAAGAGCTGTACGCGCAATATACTGTCTTGAACCTTGTGACTCTCTGAGGGAGATTTTGAAAGATATGAATATATTAATAGTAGCCTCTTAATACATTTTTGAAAATATTATGTGTACGTTCGAAAAAATCTAAGTTAGTTTAGCTTGAAAAGTGATTTTCATTAATTTAATACTCGACATAAAAATAAACTTGCCGTTCTGAGATTTAGACTACACAAAGTTGGTAATTCATTTTAAATAAAGTACCATAGGCTCTCGCTGAACTACCTGTACATGAGTTATAAATTCCCGTTTAAAAAATCCTTATGTAAAAAGGATAATTATAAAATAGACGATAATTTAAACGACAAGAGTGTATGGACCCTGCTTAGCTCGCACTTACTACATGTCTTGTAACTGTATTTCCTATAAAAAAAGGGCTGACAAAGGTGACTAAGTTTCTTGCGCCATTTCTTTTTATCACCAGCCAATATGTAGTCTCGAAGCGGTGGTAGGGCTAAGCTATATTTTGAGACGTGTAAAAGTGCCCGGAAGAGGGCCTATACAAAGTACTGAATAAATGTGTATTATTGACTATTATTATTGATACTGGATTGTGGCGTTAAATTAAGGGACTTAGGCTTCTGTTCTGGACTCTTCGGGGCCCCGGTTGGTCTGCGCACCCAGCATGCCCACAACACACCGACTCCAAGGGCACTAGCTTTATTAAATAAGATTACTCGAACCGTCCAAGACGTCCATTTGTTTGCCAATTCCTTAGGCTACTTTGTAAATAGATTAAGATTGTTTTCGTCTATTAACCATTAACATAAGTTACTAACAATATGAATGTATATTTTTAAATTGACAATGTAAGTGCTTTGGAGTACTCTGTAAGCTCAATTGCAAATATTTTAAAGTAAATAAAGTATAATTTACAAACACAGCGTTTTTCAACTATTACTATTGCCGAAAACGAGACAATTTAATGTAGGTAATTAATTTATTCACCAACGAAAAATAAAAATAAGAATAAGGAAGGCGGTTTACAAATAAATGCAGACATGCAATCAGACAGCAATTTTTTGCAAAAAAAATAAACTTATTTTAAATTTTTAATTGTAATAATTTAATAATTTTTGTTGTGTTAATAAATTATTGGACTATATCATTACATTGCTCTAATCCTAAGGTAAGTAGCTAAAGGATTTGTGTTATAGAAATCAATAACAACGACGGTACCACCAACACCCAGACCCGAGATAATATAGAAAAGTTCGTTTTCTACATCGACCCGACCGGAAATCGAACCCGGGACCGCAGAGACTGAAAAGTGAAGAGAAGTGTGTTTCATGTGTCATATTGCCATGTATAAAAATATTTTGTCAACATTTGTATATAAGAGTAACTTTGAGATACTTAAATGTTTTCTTTAAATAGAAGTAAATAGAAAAACTATATCTCAGATTTTTGGAAAATAGATTGCATTACCTTGTTTTCGAAAATCCAACTTTCACAAACGCAAATTGTCTGTCCTGTAGCAGTTGGTTTCCAAGCAGAAAGAATTTGAAACTTACTAACTATATAGGATAGTTCAGAAATTATAAAACATACTTTTTATGTATTGAGACTCGTCCAAAGAAAATAACAGTAAACCTATGGTATTCAATTATTGTATTGTCAGCCGGATCACACATAACTTACTTAATCATTCATAATAAATCATTTCAACGATAGGACGTCCACTGCTGAACATTAGCCTCCCCCATTGACTATCAGTTTGGCCGGTCGGAAGCGGCCCGCATCCAGGGTCTTCCTGCGACCTTTAGCAGGTCGTCTGTCCACCTGTGAGTGGAAGTCCTACGCTGCGCTTGTTGGTACGCGTCCTCTATTCTAGAACCTTTTTGCCCCATCAGTTCTTCGTGCTATGTGCCCCGCTCACTGCCACTTCAGCTTGCTTATCCGTTAGGCTATGTCAGTGACTTTTGATCTTTTACGGATCTTCTCATTTCTGATTCGATCTCGCTAGACAACACCGAGCATAGCTTATTACATAGCACACTATACGACCTTGAGCTTTCTTATGAGGCCCGTAAGAAAGAGGCCACGTTTAAGTTCCATATGTCATCACTGGTAACACACACTGGTTGTAGACTTTTGTCTTTAGGCAATGAGGTATTTTGGACGAGAAGACGTTGTCTGGTTTTCCGAACGCTGCCCAGCCGAGTTGGATTCGACGATTGAACTTCTTCTCAAAATTGAATCTAGCCAACTGGATTACTTTTCTCACTTACTTTCAACCAATCAATCAACATTTATTTGCATAAGAATACGGTATTAAAAGGTGTTACAATAAATAATAATGTGCATAAACATGTCTTGCCAAATTTTCAGCATGCAAATATTATGACAAAAATAAAAATAATTAATATGTCATGGTAAAATTATTAAAAAGTAACACTAATAATAATCTTTAATTTGGTCAAAATAAGTTAATTCATAAGTTAATAAAATCGAAGTTCGATACGACAGTTAAAGTAGATTAAACTTAAAATTCGATTACAAAGTAAGTTACAAGTGAAACTTTGTAAAAATAGCAAAGATTTAATCTTAAATGTTAATCGTTTTCAGGTATATAGCGTGCGACATGCAACTTCACATCATAGGACTGCTTCTGGTCCTACTAGCACCGAGCACCAAGGCGCGGTGGTGGGCGATGGGCGCACTGTGCGCTGTCGGGTTCGCCTGGCCAGCCTACAATATCTACGCCTATGATCTAGAAGCAACTTTGCTCGCTAACCCCTCGTAAGCCACTAATAACATATTTGTAGCGTGTAAGGCTACCTTTTATACAGGGTTACATTGCAAAAAGGTGCCAAATTTAAAAGATGAGATCTAGGAAACAAAAAAAAGAAGCGTCTTAATCGTTATTATTTTTAATAGTCGTATGTTACGAAAAAAAAATTCTTTAAAATAAAGTCGGCGGTCATTCATTAGAGGCCTCGGCGGCGGGCCAACAAGGACCTTACGCAGTGCACATCGGTGCATTTTTTTTATTAATGCGTTAATTATTCACGCGTACGATTTTTAACAGCGTATAGGAATAATTAAATGTGAATTTTTATTTTTTCTTCTTTGCCTAGTTAGATTAAGTTAAGGTAAATGTACGGTTCCCGTGGGAGAGTTTTTTTACAGAGCACGGAATCGCCATGATTTTTGCACAGTGGTAGTTTGGGGGTCAGCGAATGACATAGGCTACTTTTATCTCGGAAAAATGCACAGTTCCTGTGGGATGGCATATCAACCGTTTCAAGGGAGAGACATGCTACTATTTTTAATTCATCTCCTAAGGTAGTAAAAGATAGGGTGATATGCCGTATTCCACGCGGGCGAAACCGCGGGCACAGCTGTCGTGTGAGTGCGGTTTTGTTTAAAGAATCCCACGGCAGTTCTACGATGTTATGGTCTAATTGTATAGGGCAATTTAGTTGACATAGAACGGAAATTTAAATTACACAAAATGCATTATAGCTACGTATATGTGGTGCTGGATACCAGAACCACCGTAGACCCTTATTAAGACACCTTAAAATCCTACCGTTGCCTGTCAGTAGGTATATCCTGGACATCTGCATTATGAAACAATTGCAAGAAGAGTTTAGAGCTAATTATATGGGAAATAAATACCTTTTTGGGAATAGAAATAAAAATTAATTAAAACAAAATGAAGTTGTCACAGAAAACATTTATCTAGAATTTATTACAAAAGTATAATATGCACACCGCAAAAAAATGAAGACACCGACGGAGAAAAACTTTTATAGTACCTACCTAGGAAAATATTAACTTTTAAAGTACCTACCTGACAAGGAAAATATATTTAGTAACATACCATATAGAGAATTAATAGGAAGTTTGACTTACCTGTCAACAGTTACTAGACCCTATCACGTGCGCAACATCATTTCTGAACCGAAATCTTGACAAGCCAACAAAAAGATTGTGGATTGCGGCAAATAAAATATTTCGAATTCTTAAAGGCACTGAAAATAGAAAACTTATATACTATAAGAAGAATAAAGAAAACAGTAACATTTCTTTTATTTCAGTAGTGATAATTTGTACATTTTATTATCATATTTTATTATTAATATTATATTTTGTGTTGCCATACATGCCAAGTGACGCAATGTTTTTAAATATTGCCATGTTATATGTAAGTTTGAATTACTTAATTTGTTTTGTAAATAAACAATTAAAAGTTTATGAAACTTGTAATTAAGAGGGAGTGTTAAGTTATAATATCTATGACTGTATATTAGTCTATAATAGTACATTGTTAACCTAGGGGTGAAGGTAACTCATATAGCTAGTTCGAGGGACTAAATAAGTCTTTAACCCGAGGTAAACACTGCGCTTTTCATTACGAATACAAGGAAAGTAAAAATAAAAATATGAATTAGCTGAAGAAAAAATTTGTGGATTTTAACAAAACCGTACCAAAAAGTATGCAATCACTACGTTCTACAACTCGAAAAAACAAACAAAGATCGGATTGCTGCTTTCCCGCCTATTATCTTTCTGTGGCCGGCCAGCTATAATAATTCAGCCATTATTTTTCATTTTCATTATTGAAAAAATGGTAAATATTTTTCCCAAATCTGTAATTTTAAAGAAAAGTTGAAAGTAAACTTATAATAAGGTCATTAAAAAATCTTTAATTACTACTTAACTTTAAGTTACTTAATTCTATTTTACATCGCGCTGTTATTGAGTGGCTGTATAGAAAGTTGCAACGTTTTTTTTTTTTTTTTCATTTATTCACTTTATAATGTAAACCAATAGCAGTACAGTTAATAGGCTTAAAGAGATGGTAATAAAATAGTTACATTATAACCTCTATGAGGCATTCGTGAACTCAATTATTTGATAAAATTAATCTTAACAATATTATCATTCCATTTACAATTATTAGACAATATTTATTATTTATGCTCCTAAATTATAATAATTATGTCAATAGCGTCACTTAGTATTATATCAATGGATTAAATTAGAATGTCAAATAAAATTAAAAGTTGCAATTTACAACAAAAATATCAACATAATTAAAATTGTGTATAATGTCAATTACTTTAAAAATTATAATAAAATTACAATTTGTCATTAAAATATTCACTTAAATTATAGTACGTCTTTTCAATTAATATTTTATATATTTATATTTATTTTATATTTTAAATATAATTTGACAGCTGTCAGTTAAAAACGATTCTCCCTAGGGCTGAAAAGTATTACTTTCAACCCGCTCCTTTAGGCAACTTCAGACCTACTTTCCGAGTATGAGTAATGAAAAATTATTTTTTTTAGTCTTTGATTAGTTGTTCGATCTCTTCCGTTTGCTACGTGGTGTTTTACTTAATCAGTGCGTTTGCTACCCGAAAGCAAAATGTTGCTAGCTGTCTGTGTCATTTATTACTAAAAAATTAATTTAGACCTTTTATTTTGCTTTTCTTCATTAAATAACTAAGTTTTTACAAAGTTACTTAATAGTGTGCTAAAATGTCCTAATCTTTTTCCAGCTCAGCTACCCAATTATTTAGCACGGACCCTACTTTCAACTGGGTGTACAAACAGACGCACAGCAACATGCCCATGTACATCATCGGCATGGCCGTCGGCTACCTCGTCTATGACTGGCAGCAGAAAAACGTCTTCACACTGGACTTGACGGTATGCTGATTTCGTTATAACGTCTTCTTCTCTTCTTCATCTATACGGTCAATCCCGGTTGCATCCAAAGCCATTGCTTTGGAGCCCAGGGTCCGCTATTCTTGATTTACTCCTCCACTTCGCGCGGTCTTGAGCGTCTCTAGTTGTGAGATCATTTCGTTAGAACGTTACCATGAAGTAATTTCTACCACTCGTTGCCTACGCAACTCCATATTCATCATCATCATCATTCAGCCATAGGAAGTCCACTGCGGAACATAGGCCTCCCCCAATGACCTATCATTGGAGGGGGATTGCCAATACTCGCCTCGCTTGGCAGGCGGGTTGGTGAGCGCAGTTTTTTTTAAGATTTCGCACGCAGACGTCTGGCCGTCTTGTGCTACAGAAAGTCGCCTCTTACAACACGTCTCCTTTTGGCGGTGGGAAAGTGTATTCTTTACGGCCGTCCCTACACGGCACTTCATCTTACGCACCAATTACTAAATGATGTAACGAACTTACAGGTGAAGTTCGATCAGAATTATCCTATTTTCGCCAAAGAGAATAAGAAACTTTAATTTGACTTTAGTTTTCCCCGTACGAGAAGCAACTCCGCACACAATATTCAGAGCGTAGCAGAAAAAGAAAGAAAAGCGTCTTCCTCCAACCACGACCTTTTTTAGACGGACAACCCGAACGGTTTCAAAACATTTAGAGAATAAGAAGATACAACACTGGCATTCACCTCCAGAGGAAAAGTGTTGTCTTCACTTGGATTGGAAAGGATCCTAAATCTCTTCGGCAAAAACAGGATAATTCCGATTGAAGTTTACTTGGTAAATTCGTTTGATCATACAATTCTCCTGTAATATAATGTCATATAATTTCGGAGGCAAAACCTCCGAAATTTATTTTAATAAGATTACTTACGTGTTACATTTTACAGATAAGATGGTAAAAAACAATGTTGTTAAAATTAAAACATAATATTGCTAATATAATTAAGATCATAAATCCTGATCAGTAATTTACAATTAAAATAAGTTTCAATAACTTAAGCTTTTGTTCATCATACTAGATTGTTGCATAGATTTAAAAATACGTTTATTAACTGTAAGACTACAATTGTAAAATTTTTATAGACAGTTATTTCATTAATCCAGCACAATGTTTTTTTTTGTGATGCATAAAAAGTAGTAATCATTTCATCTTAGCCTAGGTCTGATGGCGATAGCAAAGGAGCTGTAAAGCAGATATTCAAGTTATTAAAGAAAGTCGATTACTTGTTGCGTAGAACCAAATGTTTTGATCGAACTTGTAAATTTGATTATTAATTAGGTTTCAGTTGTTAGTTTCAATGTTCAGTCGCCAATGATCGGAAACCATACATTTTAAAGATCTTTTCTTAACTTAATAAATCATATAGATATAATTAAATCGAAGATCCAGGGGAAGACCTAAGACAATATGGGAGAGCGTAGTGCTGAAAGACATGAGGGAGTGCGAGGTTTCCGAAGACGGTGTCGAGGACACAGCGAAGTGGAGAAGAAAGATACAAAAGGCTGACCCCACCACCATGTGGGATATATAGCTAGGAAGAGAGAGACGGTTAATATAATTAAGTCAAGAGGAGTTCGAAAAACAATATTTAATAATAATAATAATAATCTATATATTGGACAACATCACATACATTGCTCTGATCCTATGTTAAGTAGCTTAAGCACTTGTGTTACAGAAATCAGAAACTACGTCACACCACCCAGACCCGAGACAATATAGAAAAGTTATTTTCCTATATTGATCGACCGGGAATCAAACCCGAAACCTCAGAGATAGCGAGACCAAGTCCGGTATGCTCGCCTCTCGGCTACGGAGGTCGACGATATTTATTTTCAAAGTTGCCCTGTGATGATGATGATGAATGCGACAACAATACGTATTAATGTGAATGGTAAAATAGATCGATCTCAGACTAACCTTAACGCATAAATATTTCTGAAGAAAAATAATAAAAAAAAACACTGTTCGGATTTCGTAAACAGCACAGTACCACAACAGCCCTGCTTAAAATTACAGACGATATACTGTCAGCTGCTGATGAAGGTTTAGGGACTATCCTTGTTCTGTTGGATTTCTCACGAGCCTTCGATTGCGTAAACATACCGCTGCTCCTAGCAAAGTTGGAGTATTACGGATTCTCGCCAATGGTCTGTAGGTGGTTTAAATCATATTTCTCGGGACGAGGCCAAAAAGTCAAGTCTATTGGTGCGGATGCGGTATCAGTAGTTTCTGAGGAATTGCCTGTTATAAGAGGTGTGATTCAAGTGTCAATTTTGGGTCCAACTCTATTTGCAATTTATACGGCTCAAATTGTAGACGCTATTAGTCACTCTAAATACCATCTTAACGCTGACGACACGCAACTATACGTGCATATGAAGCCTGGACAGGAAATCGTATTTACGGCCACCTCAAACCTAAATTCCGACTTTAAGACAATAGCGGACTGGTCGAGGTGTCACGCTCTCGTGCTTAATCCTAGGAAAAGTATTTTTATTATATTGGGTACCCCACATCAAGTTCGCACTATTGGAGGATTCGCTCCGGTTGGCGGTGACCTGGTGCCCCGCGGGATCTGTGTGCGTAATCTTGGTTTAATGATGGACGAAAATCTGAGGTTTGAACATCATGTTCTGGGTAAGATCGGTTTGTGTTTTGCGTCCTTAAGAACTCTATATAAACTTCGGCCCTTCTTGTCAAAAGAAGTAAGGCTCTCTCTGTGTAAATGCCTTGTACTGTCACATCTTCAATACTGTGATATTGTGTATGGACCCTGCTTATATCAAAAAACCTGCGCTGCGTATACAGAAAGTCCAGAACGCATGTATGCGCTTCTGTTATAGCATACCTAAGAGAAGCCACATTTCTCCGGTGCTGGTCAGGTATAGATTGTTGAACATGCATAACGTTCGGACACTAAAATATGCCTGTTTTGTGCAGTCATTGTTCAAATCTCGCTGCCCTCTATATCTATATGAAAAATTAAAGCCTAGAGCTAATATGTCACGCTTGCGACTAAGAAATCTATCTTTTAAGCTTCCAAAATATTCCCTTGCTAGCTCGAAGGGTTGCTTTAAGTATGCCGCTTCCAAAATATCGAATGATCTGCCACCTCCGATCTCAAGTGCGCTGTATTTTTCAATCACAACCTTCAGAAAACGACTTTTGAACGTCTTGTTTACCAAACAGGCGGAGGGTATCTATAGGTCTTTCCAAGTATGCTAGCGGGGGAGGAATGGAAAAAAAAATTGAAAAAGAGAAAGGAATAGATAGGTATAGGTATAATATTTTCTTTATTTACATGCATGTTTAGGGTGTTAGGTGCGTCACAAGTTTTTCTAAAAATGAATTAATGTTTTACTTTAATTATTAAGAAAGTTTTATGTTCTTGTTGTTATTAGTTGAAGGCTACGGCAGAATACCAGCGATATAATGTACTCATCATTAGCTGAGTCGTAGACCTATTTGTCTCATTAGTGTAAAATAATGTGCTACTTATTTATTATATTAAGACATGCAAATTGTATGCATGTATAATTTTTTAATTTTTTTTTGAGACAAATAAAGCGTTATATTATATTATTATATTATATAGGAATAAAAAAACTCTGTTTCAGAAATACCGGTACTTTTATTGGTTGCTGTTCCCTGCAATGTTGATCGTGACAGGATCACCCGGGTTCTTGTTTTACCAGGACGCGCCACGCGCTTCCATGGGCCTGCGTCTGGCGTTCGGTCCTATTGCCAAGTTGATGTTCGGTACAATCGTTATACTCATCATTCTTGGAGCTATGTTCAGAGTTGAAAGTTAGTTTTTAATTTGACTGAGTAGAAGACTTGATTAATTTAACTGATAGAAAAACCTGTGCTAAAGATTCTTATTTGATTTTTGGGACATCCTTAGACCTGTACCGGTGTATCTTGGAGTGGACAGGCTGGGTACCGCTCGCTAAGATAAGTTACTGCGTGTACACCTTCCACGTGTGTGTCATTCGGTACTTAATCAGCGCCAGGACCACCCTTATCTACGTATCTTATCTTGATTTGGTAAGTTAATAATCTTTATCAACTAAAACCTACTTTGACCACAAGATACGTGCACGCAAAATTGTTATGGAATAACTAAGCCAAATGCAGTGGGATGCTGAGGCTAAATAAGATTAGGAGTTTATGCAAATTAAATACAAATATTGAGAAGAAGAAGAAGAAGAAAAGACATTTATGATACTTTGGACAACACACATAAATAAAACAAATGACAATGACACAAAAACATTATTTAAATAAAACAAGAAAAAGAAAAAAAAACAACAAACATTTACATTTGATACATTTACATAACATCATTGGGCCTGTGTAAATACTATCTCTTTTAAGTCCAGTACTGGGTACAGGCAGGCTTTACGATTTTGACTACGAAACCAGAAGTTGCGGGTTCAAATCTCGCAACTATTTTGTTTATATTTTTATACGAGTATCTAAGTGTAAAGCCAGATAAATGATGTGATAAGTAAGGTAAGCATACACCAGAGCATTTACTTTAGCATTTACTTACACAATATTGAACCGCTCTGTAACCCTTTTACAAACCAAACATGGAGCATAATGTTTGATGGTTTGATACAACTTGAAACCAACTAGCAATTTTGTATATCAATTTTTCGAGCATAGAAACGTAGATTCGATTTCTCATCTAAAAATTAATGCAAAACTGAAATGAATGTTACAGGTAAATGTTCACTCGCCGTAAGCATTGCGTCGAATGGAGCGCTGAGCATTCGCAGGAACGTTACATTGCATGGACATGCTTTTATAAACAAGTTTTTGCCTGTGTTGTACCATTCGTACGAACGTTACATTTCATGCAAATGCTCGCGAAAAAACTCTAGAGTATACTAACTTTAATGAATAAATCTTGTTTTTTTATTTATGTACTCAGATAAAGGAGCTCTCAGGGGTGACGCTAATCACCTTAGTAGTGGCGCTGGTGTTCCACCTCTTCGTAGAGATTCCTTTCGCGAAGATGGTACGGTTAGCCTTGAAAATGAAGTCAACTCCCACGCCCGCAGTCAAAGATACTGAAGTAAACTGTGCTGCAGTGAAAGATACTGCCATCAATACATTTGCAGTAGATAATGCTATAGAAAACGATGTTTCAGTAGTTAAAACTCTTGTCAATGCCGCTGAAAAAAGAATTATGGCAATAAATGACGCAATTGAAGTAAATAGTCACACGCTAACAGAACAGGCGAATAATGTCAAGGACAAAGACGCGTAAATCATTCGCTGCGAGTCAGCTTACTTTACTTAGTCTTAAGATAATATCTTGACATCAGTGTGATGGTAAACCAATTAAGACTTTTTTTATCTCGTTAAGGGTCAAGGTGGCCTTAAAAATAATGTTGCCTATTGTATCATCTCTTTAATGTCTAGAGGGACAGGGTGTCTGTATAACATAACATTGAATTTAGAAATAATTCTCAAATAGTTGAAAGCAGCTAGTAAATTGTGGAACTGTCAAACTGATTTTGCTAATTACCTTTATTTAACTTGATTTACTTTCGCGAAAACAATCTATAGATTAGAAACAACGATATTGAATTATTGAAATATTGTATTTAATATCGATGATTAGAGCTGAAATTTTGTCACTCACAATTGTCACGACATTGGGTGGAATACATTATATTTCGGATAACCAACTTAAGTAACAGTGATTGTATAGGGTGGCCAGACAAGTGACGTCCAAAAATTTTTTTAGGTGTCTCGTGTTGAGAGGTATCTGAATCACCCTTAAGTTCTACGATTTAAATAGCCTATGAAGTCTATGTAGTACAACTTTTTTATTATTATTATGAAAGCTTAGAGTCCAGCGTATTCTCTGAAGCTACTTAGAAACTAAGAAATTATCAGTTTGATTTTTATTTTAAGTTGAAAATTTAAATGATTTCACTTAACATAAATTCTCAACTTTAGGTCAATTTTGTAGTAGCTTCCATTAAAGTTATGAAGCTGTTTATTTTATGCATAAATGCACACTTCATAGAGATTTAGCTGCAAGAAAAAAAAAACAAAAAACCTTCTACATTTTTTTTAAGAAATTTTTCAAACTGATCCGGTTGCAAAAATTTATAAAAAAATCGCAACTCGAAAACTACGAAAAATTGTTGAACATACATAGGGGTGACCTCAACTGTCAGCTCAACACGAATCACCTAAAAAAAATGTTTGACCCTGTATATTAAATATTTACATTAAGTCGCTAACTGCTTTTACTTATAGGTACTCACAGCGTGTTTTTTATCAGTTGTTTTTTTGTGTTATAAAATGTAAATTACGTAACTCCGATCAAATTGCGTTATACAACTGATGTAATTTCAATATTGTGTCTTTTCATTGTTGTAACTTAATTTTAATCAGGTGGCTGTAAAAATAAAAATAAAATAATTTACAGTATTTCATTAAACCTTAACTTCATTTAAAATAAATAAATTATTCTACATTTAAAAAAAAAAAAAAATGTGTCAAAAAATGAAATAAATAAATGAATTAGTCGCACATTTGGTCCAGAATTGTCTTGACCAAATTGAACCAATCTCAAAATGTATAATAGAGTATGTATAAATGTATAAAAGTATAATAAGTTTCCAGAAAGGTTCTTCGCTGAGTATTTGGTTAATAATATATTTTTTATTTTGTTTCTTAGAAAATATTTATGCTAAGATGTGTCCTTTAAATAAAATAACTTAAAAATAATACTATTAAACTAAGTACTTAAAGTTTATAAAGTAAAATATTTTGGACATAGCGTGAGATAGCTATAATAATCGTACTTTCTTGACATTTTCGAATTAAATGTAATCATGAAAGTGAATTAAATAAATAAAATGGTTTCCACAATCACACCAATTAGCTAGTCCCAAACTTAGCTAAGCAAAAGCGTACAATGGCGACTAGATAACGGATAAACATACTTAAATACATTTATAAACATCCATGACTTAAGTACAAATGCTCGTGTTCATCACACAAACATTGGCCCCTCGCGGGATTCGAACCCGCAACCGCTGGCTTTGTAGTCCGGAGCGCGAACTACTACACCAGACGGTCGTCAAAATAAATGATTGTTCATTGGCGAGTCCGGTTGTTACATTTGGAGCGATTGCTGCCAGACTTACACAGACCGGGGATTTAGACCATTTTAAGGGGTTCCGTACCTTATGACGAAAAACGGAACCCTTATACTTGTAGGATCATTTTATTGTCCGTCTATCTGTCTGCGTGTATGTCTGTCAAAACCCTTTATCTCGGGTGTATATATATATTTTACTCTTTGGCGTGGAGGTATGGAGTTAAAATTGAAACCATTGAAAATGAAAATGTATACAGGAAGACTTTCTTATCACCATTCAAATTTGAATATAATACTCTATGTGGAAAAAAACAATACACGTGTTTTTTCTTTCTGTATCGTACAAAAATGTTGAGATAAAGCAACTGGAAATTGTCTAAACAAATACTAAGAGTATGGACACGGCACGCAAACTACTCTACGCGCTAGCGTCGACGTCTCTCTCCGCCCCCGCTTTTCATTGATGTTTTACGATCCTTAAGTTGTTTTTCCCTTCATATTTTTGCGATAGTACGCAGCGCGCGGGACGGCGGAAACGCAGTAATAAGGCACGCATACGTCACAGGGTTGCGCGGGCGACTGATTTTTGTGTTTGTTGACACCGGCCGGCGCCGCGCCACCGATGCCAGGGGGTATCACTCAGCAGTTTAGGTATATTTGGGCAGCGCGCCGCCCGAAGCGGCGTATGCCAGTGGGCTGTCGCTCGGCCCGCACGACAGTCGCGATCACGTCACGCTAGCGCATACTTGAAAATATTATTTTTTGCTTTTGCAAATTGACCGGCAATGTCTCCTACTAAGCCTAAACGTCAATAAAATAATCCGTTTAAAAGATATTGTTGGTTTTACGGTTGTCTGAATAAAACGAATAGTGAATCAGAGCTAAAATTTTGTTAAATTTCACACGATATTGAAATATTTATTCTTCTTTAATTCCATGTCCATAATAATTAGTATTATTTAAAATAAAAATTCTTAATTAGTTATATTAGCCCAGAAACAATATTAAGAATAGGATAAGATTATGTTTACAAAGGAATATCTACACCCGTAGGAATCGAACACTCGTCATTCAGATGGAATTTATATGTTTACAGAATCAACGTTTGTAATGCTTAATCTACTTATTTTAATCGTAAAACTAATAAATCAACTAGGTACAAAAACTTCTCAACTGACAACCCCGTGCCGTCGTTTACAGCTTGGTCATAAAACTGGGGCGCGCAAAGAAAATTCACGGTTCGCGCGCGGTTATAAGTTTCAATTTTGCTTGCAGGCGGGTAGCTCTGGCGAGTCTAGGTATATTTTTATACCTAAACCTGACTTTTGTTAGGAAGTGAATCTTCTGTCCGGTAGTACTATTAGGTATTCTGTGCCGATGCCGACACAAGGCCGTCGTCATGGCAACCCCGTGCCGCTGCCCGCGCGCCGCTGCCCCCGCGCCGCCCTCTCATTCATGTATCTAGCGTAATGTTTACGTTAAGCAGTAACCACATAAAATTATATTTCGGAAAATATTTTATGGTGAAAACTTGACATGCCTATATTTTTTTTAAATAGGCTCTATGAGTGATACTTAATGCCTAGAAAAAATTCGGCTGGTGGTAAAAAACTATTTCCTGTATATAGAAAAATGAATCTCTTTTTCCCTTAGTCATCGCATTACGCATGAACGGATGGAACAATTTCGCTAATTCTTTTTTTGTTGTGTTATTTAATGCCTGGAGAAGGTTCTCTTAAAAACAAAAAATTTAGTAAGTTGCGCAGAAAGTTATTTATAAATAAACTAAAGACCACAAACGAAGTCGCGGGCAACAGCTAGTATTTAATAAGTATCAAGAGTTTGGTTACAGGAAAATAGAGGTTGACCATCTTGTCGAGAACGCTTCTGTCAGAAGAGGATTATACTCCAGTTTATAGTTCCTTAAGCTGTGAAAAAATCTAACTTAATGTTCCCGTTAAAAAATTTACGTTAAATAAGTTAACGTTAGAAAATTATACGGCCGTTCATGCCGTAAAAACGTATATTTTGATACTCTTAAGGGAATCAAAATTTATAGGTTTCCGTTGACCTAAAACTATGAAATTTGGCAAGTAATATCGTCTTAAACTACAATTACAGGGAAAAATCTGAAACCTATACCAACATTTCTAATTAGATAATTAAAAAAACGCCAAACAAATCATGTTTGTTGTATGGGGGCTGTCTTAATTTATTTTATTATAATTTAATTATTTATGTTTGAAATGAATATACAACCATACATATTTGAACCATTTGTGGTGGAAACTTTGGGACCGTGGAGACCGAGTGCCCACAAGCTTTAACGTGAGTTGTCTAAGCCTTTAGTTGAGACATCTCACGATGCAAAGGCTGGCTTATACCTTGGCCAACGGGTTAGCCTAGCTATCCAGCGTGGTAATGTTGCCAGCCTTTTGGGCACCTTTCCCTTGAACGGTGATCTCAGTCAGATATTTTACATTTTCTATATATATAGTTAGATTTTGTATAAAGAGTTTTGTTTTAGAATAATGTACATATAATTAGGTATTTTATTTTTATTGGATTATTTATTTGTAATAAAAAGTATTTTTTATTGTAAAAAAAACTCAAAATGAGCAAGTTACGCTTGTCTAGTCTCCTCTTGTTATACATATAGAACTAAATATACTATGAGTATTGCAAACGTCTACCTGTTGCCGTTATTAATATCGAGCAAAAAACGAGCCTTAAACACTAATTTTATTCTGTTTACTATAAACAGAATAAAATTTGTTGAAAACTTCAACTGTCTAGCTATCACGGTTCATGTGATACAGCCTGAGGCCCAATTCCCGTAATTTGACAATAGTCGCAATCCGGTGTCGATCCGCTCCCAGTAACATTACGATCACAAACGGTATTCTCGCATTTATCATTATTGTATCTTTGACGTAAAAGCTATTCATTAAAAAAAGGTTCTCATTTGGCAAATATATTAGGTAAGATAGATACTAAAATCAGTTCGCGTGGTACGGAGTTCATGCAATGTTTGATGATTTTCTTATAAATCACATCATCAGAATTTGACCAAATTTATATGGGACCATTCTGAAAGTAGGTACTATCTTTCAAACAAAAAAATAATTATCGAAATCGGTCAACTTAGTGACGAATGATCGCTGAACATACATACATTTTTTTTTAAAAAGATTCCGACGAATTGAGAACCTCCTCCTTTTTTTAAGTCGGTTAAAAATGAATTTTTTTTTTATGTAGCTATCATTTTCTTTATCCTATGAGGCATTTATCTTTATCTTTATCACCATGGATTTAACTCGTGAAAATTTTCGTCCTATGATTTATTACGATTTTTGGCGAGGGCTTATTCAAAAACAGTGCATGATCATGGTGAATATTTTGAAAAGCAATAAAACTATTATTAATGCTATTTTTTTGTTTCACTTTGTCATTCCGGATACATAAATAGCAATCCTCGTAAATAGACTCCAAAGATACCTAGGTACGTGCTGGCTTTCGATTCCCGGATGTGAGACCAGACTCCGACCACTGGCACTGGTGGTAGTTTCAACCATCTTGGTCATCCTTGACCATTCTTGAGTTAATTTAACCGAATTTGGTCATTTATAGTGACCGTCAGATTCAGTCATTTACATCGTTAAATCTAATCTAATGTGTGCCTGTATGTTAAGAAGCTCAGAACTCACTTACATGTGTATTTGCTTTTATATTTTATTAAGGCAAGTGGAAACAGATGACGACAATCAAGCATTTAATATGTAATTTAAACATTAAATATGTAATAAATAGAATAGAACTATTTATATTATATTCATCATCATTATCATTTTAGTCATAGGACGTCACTGCTAAACATAGACCTCCCCCAATGACTTCCAGAATCTAGATTGTCCCAGAAGCGGCCTGCATCAAGCGGCTTCCTGCAACTCTTTCCATCCATTCCATCTGTCATCACTGGCCACACACACTGTCTGTAGACTTAATATTTAAAAAGTGTTATATTAAAGGTATTAATTTGGTACCATTTAAAGCTTTTCATTTTAGATCCTAGTAATATAATAAATGCGAAAGTTTGTAAGCATGGATGTGTGAATCTTTGTTACTCTTTTACGCAAAACTGCTCAATAGATTTTGATGAATTTAGCATACTGATAGACCATGTTCTGGATTAACACATAGGATACTTTTTATCCGGGTTAGGTTAATGCAAACAATGTCACGGGCAAAAGCTAGTAATAACTAAATAATAAATGTGTCAGGCAACCCATCTGTAATTGTCATGTTCTCTAAGTAGTAGCTTGTAACATCCTTGTTACAAGCTACCAGACTATCAATTTTTTTTTCAAGGTCTTCACCTAGCTCACTTAGAACCCAGCCAATTTAGTTTTTAAAGAACTAAGAATCGACCCCGCAACCCTTTACGTTTAAGGGGAACTTATAACTTAGAACTAAAGATAAACATTTAAAAATCGAATATCAATTACTGACAGTTGGTTTCGTGATTTGCATGAGCTTGGATTGCAGACGTATTTTTGAAGCGTTAGAATTTTAATCTGTACCAACTAGGGAATATCTACATCATCATCGTAGTTTGTTTAACAAATAACGAAAACTCAATAGGATTAAAAAAAAAGCGTAATGATTGATTTCAAAACGTCAAGTTTTTTAAAAATGTTTTTCACTTTAAATTATAATATAACATAAAATATTGAAATAATATTTTATTTGCACGTGAACATTACAATTTTATTGTTTTCTAACGGTTATTACCAGTTTTTGAAACGATTGACCTTGAGCTGTTTTAATTCTACTAATTCTACTGCGATAAACTGACACTGTTTTAATTCTACTGCGATACCAAAAATAATTAAAAGATTCCAAATCCACAGCAGCTTTGTTTACTGATTCTACACCACATAAAATCGGGAGCAATAGAAATAAAATTCGCGCATGATTTGTTCCCGTGCTCGCATACAAGATTCATTTCTAACGATTCTAAAATACGTCTCCTGAATTCTAATTAAATTTACTACAAAAATTGATGATGACGTTTGGCAAGATAGCCAGACCGCCTCACGCTCGCTGCATACAAATCAGTGGTCTTGACAATGAACCGACGATATAATCAGGTGGTTGGGTTACCATAGACGCAGAATAATAAATACATGCGCCAGACATCGCATCAACTTCTGTCTTCAGAAAAGAATGTACTCAGACATTAAACACGAGCCCGAGAATAGTATATTTTTACGACACCGGTGTAGTAGTTCGCGCTCCGGACTACAGAGCAAGGAGCAAATGTTTGTCTTCATCCCAATTCTACCCGATCCCATTAAAATTACCTAACAAAAAATCCCCGATCCGATTATTTGTTACGTAATTTTAAATCGGGTAGAATTGAGATGAACCCAAATGTTTGTGTAATGAGCGCGAGCATTTGTACCTAAGTTATTGAATCCGTTATCAAGTCGCCATAATACAAGCTTTGCTTCGTTTGGAGCTAGACAATTGGTGTGATTGTGGAAACAATTTATTTATTTTATTATTTATTTATTTTTTTATTGAACCGAACTGTAAACCGAACGCGGGAATCCGTTTGAGTTCAAGCCAAGTCGTACGCGTATCAGGTCATGATAATAATATATTACAGTATTAATACATACAGAAGTATTTATTATCTATTTGATTTCTGTAGTCCATTGTACCAAACACTACCAGTTGAAAAGAAGCGCTGACATTCGCTGTAATTTTAACAACTTTTCTTAAACATACATTGAGCATTGAGATACAAGCAATAATCCCAATACGAGTATTCACAGAAGCGATAACAGCATCCGATTGGCAGAAGATGCGACGAACGGACGCTAGATAATAGCGACACCTCGAAGCCCATACAAATTCTTGTTAAATAAGTAAATTTTATTAAAAAAAATAAAACCGACTTTAAAACACTAAAATGCTAAAAATAATCCTAACACTTAAGTACCTAATCAGTTACTCTTGGAGTCGGTGCCAACCGATGAGAGATTCAATGTTTTTGTTTGCACCGACTCCAAGAGTAACTGATTAGGTACTTAAGTGTTAGGATTATTTTTAGCATTTTAGTGTTTTGAAGTCGGTTTTATTTTTTTAAATAAAATTTATCTATTTTTGTGATAAATCCTAATCTAACTGCTGAACACCGGTTTCATCCCCTATTTTCCTACCCTTAGGGGTGATTTTTATTTTGCAAACTTTTATCATAGCATCTTTGAAGTAAAAGCTATTCAATAAAACAAAAATCATCAAAATCGGCTCATATTTGTCGAAGATAGGTAACAAGAAGCACAACCAAAATATTATCTGGGTATATATTTGTTGATTTTCTCAAAAAGTTCTAAATCAATTTCGATAAAATTTATATGGGACCACCTCTGAAGTTTGATCTACCAAACAAAAAAAGAATCATTAAAATCGATTCATAATTGGCGGAGTAATCGCGTAACATACATCCAAAAAATAAAAAACATACAGTCGAATTGAGAACCTCCTCCTTTTTTGAAGTCGGTTGAAAAATAACTAGGCTCTGTGCGCACGCACGCACCGCTTGTAAGCCACGCGCATGCAACCTATTTCGACATACTACTATGACCGCTTTCTCAAAAATGTTATTCTCACTCTTGATGCGAGGGAGTTGTAAAACAACCTATTGCCCGCGGTCCCACCTGTGTACTGCGTAGAATAAGGTTTATTAAATAAGATAACTAGCTGTATCCGCGACTCCGCCCGTGCTGGTATTTGTGATTTATCAGATGTTTTTAGCTTTATTATGATTATCGAGGTGGAGAAAAATCTAAATTCATTAAAATCGGTCCAGCCGTTTTAGACTTAGAAATGGTGTAACTAACCGACTTTGTTATATACCTATAGATGTGATTTCTTATAATATATTTATTTCTGAAAATAAAAAGGCTGGTTCGTTCGTTGCTTGAAGACTTAGTTTAGCCGGACAGGAAGGAAACAATGCCCAGTACTCCTTGTCTTTGCGTCACGGACCTTTTTTGACAATAGGTTGTATTTAGTTAGGTTACGTTTATAAAATATATACAAGGTGTAACGAAAAGGTGAAATAAAACTTTAAGGGGTTATTCTACGGCTAAATTACATCAACTTTTTCTATGGGACCAAAATCAAAACCTCAAAAAAAAAGACGTTTCCATACAAACTGATGCCAGCTGGTCGCGTTTTAGTATGGGAAAGTATTTTTTTTTTGCGATTTCGATGTTGGTCCCTTAGAAAAAGTTGATGTAATTTATCCGTAGAATAACCCCTTAATGTTTTATTTCACCTTTTCGTTACACTCTGTATATATTTCTGTTAAAATAATAGATGAAATACAAACATGACAATAAGTTGAACGACAAGAAGTACAGTCAACGGCAGGTGAACCTACCCAATAAGTTAAAGGTCACAGAAGCGATTTTCAACTATATGTCCGGCACGTAGAAATCAATATCAATTGAGAAAGTTTTACATTTTGTGGCAGGTTGACGAGCTGTTGTGTATACATCCTTGAACCCCAGTGTAATCAATAGTGACTGTAATTTAATCGTGGTACATTTTAATCTGAGGCCCGATTCCCGTAATTTGACAATGGTCGCAATCCGGTCTCGATCCGCTCCCAGTAACATTTCGATCACAATAGGTATTCTCGTAAACCCAAAAATGCGACTATAGTTCTTAATGCGACTAAAAATGGAAGAAACCAAAATTAGAAATTTTTTGCTCTCTTTTAGTCGTATTGGGTAAGTTTTGATAATTTTACCTTAAATTTAAAGTTTACGAGAATACCGTTTGTGATCGTAATGTTACTGGGAGCGGATCGACACCGGATTGCGACTATTGTCAAATTACGGGAATTGGGCCTCTGGCTTAAATACGCTTTGGTAGATATCTAGTAAAGTAACAAACACACACTTTCAGATTTATAATATTACGAAAAAAGGGTGATTAATTACCCATTTTTTTAATGTTTTTCATTTTACTGAGACATGTTATGTAAATTACTTGGCTTAGTAATGGACGTCAAGGCAATATCTACGCACATTATTATAAAAACATATCGGAATTTCATCATAATAAGCCTACGTCAGTAAACTGGACATACTGACAACTGAGGACCGTCTGGTGTATTGGTTTGTGCTCCGGACCACAAAGCCAGCGGGGGTTCGAATCCCGCAATGGGCAACTAATTGTGTGATGAGCACGAGTATTCCGACCTCTGGTCTGGATGTTTAAAAAAGTATTTTAGTATGTTTATCCGTTATCTAGTCGCCATAGTTCAGGCTTTGCTTAGTTTGGGGCTAGATAATTGACGACCTCCGTAGCCGAGAGACGAGCATACCGGATTTGATGTCGCTATCTCTGAGGTCCCGAATTCGATTCCCGGTCGGGTCAATGTAGAAAAAATAACTTTTCTATATTGTCTCGGGTCTGGGTGTAGTGGTACCGTCGTTGTTTCTGATTTCTGTAACACAAGTGCTTAAGCTACTTACCATAGGATCAGAGCAATGTATGCGATGTTGTCCAATATTTATTTTTATTTATTTATTTATTTATTGGTGTGATTATGAAAACAATTTAATTTTTTTTTTTTTAAAGGCCTCTCCTGATGCAGGCCACTGAGCACGATCCTCGGTTATTCTTTTCCATGCACTGCCAGCAGCAGCAGCGTAGGTATACCTACCCTCACTCCACATTGTTGGAGGGCGCCTTACGTAGACGTAGACTTCGCAAACGCAGCGTAAGGCGCCCTCCGACGCCTTACGCTGCGTTTGCAAAGTCTACGTCTACGTAAGGCGCCCTACGACGCCTTATGCTGCGTTTGCAAAGTCTACGTCTACGTAAGGTGCCCTACGACGCCTTACGCTGCGTTTGCAAAGTCTACGTCTACCTAAGGCGCCCTCCAACGCCTTACGCTGCGTTTGCAAAGTCTACGTCTACGTAAGGTACCCTACGACGCTTTACGCTGCGTTTGCAAAGTCTATGTCTACGTAAGGCGCCCTCCGACGCCTTACGCTGCGTTTGCAAAGTCGCGGTCTCCTCCACTTAAGAAAGTCTACCCCATCAGCGGTTCTACGGCTAAATTGACCATATCGAGAAAACAATAACATGACGTAGAAAAGAATTACCATTACATAATAACCATAGAACTTCCAAACTAATATAAAACCTAAAATCTGTTTTTCTCTGCTTGGCGAATATCGTAAACAATCTTCGCATGGCTTAATTTCCTTACCTTGTTTGTTTGCGTTAATAAATCTTCTTGATCAAAGTTTTTCAAGACAAGAACTAATAATGGAAAAAAAACTTCTGAAGGAAGGGACTTTAGCTTTAGCTATAAAGTGTAGTGCAAAGTATTCTAGTTAATGGGCTAGTTTCCTTAAAATATCTAATTAGTCCGTCAGTTGGATTAACAGAAAATATTGGACACGTATTTTTTCTTTTCTCAATCAAACAAAAAATGATGAAGGTATAACCCGTTAACGTTCCGCGTAACGTCGCGCCTTGCGACACTTTTTAGCAAGGCGTGACGTCATTCTCAAACTGATGCACCTTATCTTCGTAATTTTTTTTTGATTGACAAAAGACAAAATATGGGTCCAATATTTTTTGATAATCTAACTGACGGACTAAAAGGAATAATATTTTTTTGACCCAGAAAACTAGCTAACAAATTAAGTGTATTAAGGCGAGTGCGACGATACAATGAGTGATGCTAAATAGTAATAATAATAGGTACAGTTCTCATGTAAGTGACTTTGTCTTGAAATTATATATATCTTTAGGACAAACATATTAACTTTCGATGCTATGAGTATACTAATTGTTAAATTGGTTTATTCAAGCTAATTCTAGGGGTTTATTTAAATTCTGATCTGTTAAATCAGAAGAAAAAGAATTTGACGACCTCCGTAGCCGAGAGGCGAGCATACCGGACTTGGTGTCGCTATCTCTAAGGGTCCGGGTTTGATTCCCGGTCGGTCAATGTACTTATAAAAAAAAAAAAAACTGGGTGTTGTGTTACCAGCGTTGTTTTTGATTTCAGTAACACAATTGTTTAGGCTACTTATCATAGGATCAGAGCAATGTATGTGATGTTGCAAAATATAAAATAAAGAGGTTATTCGACTAACAACTCAAATCAATATAACTCAAAGAATAGGCAAACTGAAGTAGCAGTAGGCTGGTCAATTTAGCCGTAGAACCGCTGATGGGGTAGACTTTCTTAAGTGGAGGAGACCGCGACTTTGCAAACGCAGCGTAAGGCGTCGGAGGGCGCCTTACGTAGACATAGACTTTGCAAACGCAGCGTAAAGCGTCGTAGGGTACCTTACGTAGACGTAGACTTTTTTTTTTTATAAGTACATTGACCGACCGGGAATCAAACCCGGACCCTTAGAGATAGCGACACCAAGTCCGGTATGCTCGCCTCTCGGCTACGGAGGTCGTCAAATTCTTTTTCTTCTGATTTAACAGATCAGAATTTAAATAAACCCCTAGAATTAGCTTGAATAAACCAATTTAACAATTAGTATACTCATAGCATCGAAAGTTAATATGTTTGTCCTAAAGATATATATAATTTCAAGACAAAGTCACTTACATGAGAACTGTACCTATTATTATTACTATTTAGCATCACTCATTGTATCGTCGCACTCGCCTTAATACACTTAATTTGTTAGCTAGTTTTCTGGGTCAAAAAAATATTATTCCTTTTAGTCCGTCAGTTAGATTATCAAAAAATATTGGACCCATATTTTGTCTTTTGTCAATCAAAAAAAAATTACGAAGATAAGGTGCATCAGTTTGAGAATGACGTCACGCCTTGCTAAAAAGTGTCGCAAGGCGCGACGTTACGCGGAACGTTAACGGGTTATACCTTCATCATTTTTTGTTTGATTGAGAAAAGAAAAAATACGTGTCCAATATTTTCTGTTAATCCAACTGACGGACTAATTAGATATTTTAAGGAAACTAGCCCATTAACTAGAATACTTTGCACTACACTTTATAGCTAAAGCTAAAGTCCCTTCCTTCAGAAGTTTTTTTTCCATTATTAGTTCTTGTCTTGAAAAACTTTGATCAAGAAGATTTATTAACGCAAACAAACAAGGTAAGGAAATTAAGCCATGCGAAGATTGTTTACGATATTCGCCAAGCAGAAAAAAACAGATTTTAGGTTTTATATTAGTTTGGAAGTTCTATGGTTATTATGTAATGGTAATTCTTTTCTACGTCATGTTATTGTTTTCTCGATATGTGCCAAAAATTCCATTAGGAAGGAAGGTAAACAAGTTGCAAGTGCTATGTTCACTATGACATTGGTGAATATAATATTTTAGCTATTTGCCATGCAGTCAATGCTTTCTGCTCAATTTAGATTCAAATAAAAAAAATCTAAGGTCAAGACATATTTTTAAGTATTTGTCCATTGATTAATTAATTGGTATATTATACTTACGCAATATTTAAAAAATGAGGCTCGTTTATTACCCAAAGTCAATAAGATTTGGTGGTTAGTAATCTATCTATATATATAAAAGAAGAAACTGACTGACTGACTGACTGACTGACTGACTGACTGACATATCAACGCACAGCCCAAACCGCTGGTGCTAGAGATTCCAAATTTGGTATGTAAGTTTCGTATAAGGTCTAGGGGTGCACTAAGAAAGGGTTTTTCAAAATTCACCCTCTAAAGGGGAGAAATGGGGGCCCAAAGTTTGTATGGAGAAACAAGGTTAGTTAGACTATTTTATTCGAAACTTCACAGGAGTATTCCTAACAATAAATGATTAAACACGTGTTTCAGGTTTTTTGCGAAATCCACCCCTAAAGGGGGTAAAAGGGGTGACAAAATCTGAAAATCAACATGGGTCGCTGATTACGAAAACAACAACAATTTTAAAATACAACTTTGCGGACGTGAAATTCCATCTCCCCTGTTGGGATGCGATAGGGTTGAAATGTCTATCAATATGGGTGTAGATTTTATGGTTTTTTGGGACGTTAATTTTAAAATTAAATATTGTGAACATACATTTTTTGAAATTATTTGTGCCAAATTGCAATTCAATCGGTCCAGTAATTTCGGAGCTAATCGATTGTAACAGACGGACTGACAGGCAGCCACATGTGATCCCAACACAAAGGTTCTATTTTTGCATTTGATGTAAAGAACGAGACCCGCGTTATCCTAAAATTGATAAATCGCTATAATATATCATATCATATCGTGTTTTGATGGTCATGCTAGGGGGGCTGTATTAGTAAAAAATATTGTCTTTAAAGAAGTTTTGTAGAGTTTTTTTAAATTACTGACTTTGACATTCATACATCACTCAAAATCAAATCTAACGCGAGCGAAGCCGCGGGAAAAAGCTAGTTTTATATAAAAAACTCCATAAAATTAGAGGTAAACACAAACCTGTTTTGAAAAAGAATTTATTTTAAAGTATTTAAGCGTCCCAATTTGATAACCCTTACTTCTTGTACTTCTAACCGTATTCGTGGGCTAGTGTAGAGACGAAGCAGGGAAAGAAATTCAGTATCAGTCATAAAATACTGCGGCTTATACACCGTGTAACTCTTAATACATAAAACCTCTTAGGGGTTGATTCTGTGCTCAAATACAACAACTTTTTGTATGGGACTAACATCAAAATCGCAATAAAAAAAACCCTCATACAAAGCCTAACAGCTGATTAAATAATGTTGTTTATGGTTTCTGTAACACAAGTGCCTTAGCTACTTACCTCAGGATCAGAGCAATGTGTGTGATGTTGTCCAATAGTTTTCGACACACAGATATCCTTCATTGTTTTATTGTTATGTATTTTTTATTCGTGTGTGTCAAATAAATGTTTTCTATTCTATTCTAACATATATTTACTAGCTGTCCAACTGACGGACTAATTAGATATTTTAAGGAAACTAGCCCATTAACTAGAATACTTTGCACTACACTTTATAGCTAAAGCTAAAGTCCCTTCCTTCAGAAGTTTTTTTTCCATTATTAGTTCTTGTCTTGAAAAACTTTGATCAAGAAGATTTATTAACGCAAACAAACAAGGTAAGGAAATTAAGCCATGCGAAGATTGTTTACGATATTCGCCAAGCAGAGAAAAACAGATTTTAGGTTTTATATTAGTTTGGAAGTTCTATGGTTATTATGTAATGGTAATTCTTTTCTACGTCATGTTATTGTTTTCTCGATATGGTCAATTTAGCCGTAGAACCGCTGATGGGGTAGACTTTCTTAAGTGGAGGAGACCGCGACTTTGCAAACGCAGCGTAAGGCGTCGGAGGGCGCCTTACGTAGACATAGACTTTGCAAACGCAGCGTAAAGCGTCGTAGGGTACCTTACGTAGACGTAGACTTTTTTTTTTTATAAGTACATTGACCGACCGGGAATCAAACCCGGACCCTTAGAGATAGCGACACCAAGTCCGGTATGCTCGCCTCTCGGCTACGGAGGTCGTCAAATTCTTTTTCTTCTGATTTAACAGATCAGAATTTAAATAAACCCCTAGAATTAGCTTGAATAAACCAATTTAACAATTAGTATACTCATAGCATCGAAAGTTAATATGTTTGTCCTAAAGATATATATAATTTCAAGACAAAGTCACTTACATGAGAACTGTACCTATTATTATTACTATTTAGCATCACTCATTGTATCGTCGCACTCGCCTTAATACACTTAATTTGTTAGCTAGTTTTCTGGGTCAAAAAAATATTATTCCTTTTAGTCCGTCAGTTAGATTATCAAAAAATATTGGACCCATATTTTGTCTTTTGTCAATCAAAAAAAAATTACGAAGATAAGGTGCATCAGTTTGAGAATGACGTCACGCCTTGCTAAAAAGTGTCGCAAGGCGCGACGTTACGCGGAACGTTAACGGGTTATACCTTCATCATTTTTTGTTTGATTGAGAAAAGAAAAAATACGTGTCCAATATTTTCTGTTAATCCAACTGACGGACTAATTAGATATTTTAAGGAAACTAGCCCATTAACTAGAATACTTTGCACTACACTTTATAGCTAAAGCTAAAGTCCCTTCCTTCAGAAGTTTTTTTTCCATTATTAGTTCTTGTCTTGAAAAACTTTGATCAAGAAGATTTATTAACGCAAACAAACAAGGTAAGGAAATTAAGCCATGCGAAGATTGTTTACGATATTCGCCAAGCAGAAAAAAACAGATTTTAGGTTTTATATTAGTTTGGAAGTTCTATGGTTATTATGTAATGGTAATTCTTTTCTACGTCATGTTATTGTTTTCTCGATATGTGCCAAAAATTCCATTAGGAAGGAAGGTAAACAAGTTGCAAGTGCTATGTTCACTATGACATTGGTGAATATAATATTTTAGCTATTTGCCATGCAGTCAATGCTTTCTGCTCAATTTAGATTCAAATAAAAAAAATCTAAGGTCAAGACATATTTTTAAGTATTTGTCCATTGATTAATTAATTGGTATATTATACTTACGCAATATTTAAAAAATGAGGCTCGTTTATTACCCAAAGTCAATAAGATTTGGTGGTTAGTAATCTATCTATATATATAAAAGAAGAAACTGACTGACTGACTGACTGACTGACTGACTGACTGACATATCAACGCACAGCCCAAACCGCTGGTGCTAGAGATTCCAAATTTGGTATGTAAGTTTCGTATAAGGTCTAGGGGTGCACTAAGAAAGGGTTTTTCAAAATTCACCCTCTAAAGGGGAGAAATGGGGGCCCAAAGTTTGTATGGAGAAACAAGGTTAGTTAGACTATTTTATTCGAAACTTCACAGGAGTATTCCTAACAATAAATGATTAAACACGTGTTTCAGGTTTTTTGCGAAATCCACCCCTAAAGGGGGTAAAAGGGGTGACAAAATCTGAAAATCAACATGGGTCGCTGATTACGAAAACAACAACAATTTTAAAATACAACTTTGCGGACGTGAAATTCCATCTCCCCTGTTGGGATGCGATAGGGTTGAAATGTCTATCAATATGGGTGTAGATTTTATGGTTTTTTGGGACGTTAATTTTAAAATTAAATATTGTGAACATACATTTTTTGAAATTATTTGTGCCAAATTGCAATTCAATCGGTCCAGTAATTTCGGAGCTAATCGATTGTAACAGACGGACTGACAGGCAGCCACATGTGATCCCAACACAAAGGTTCTATTTTTGCATTTGATGTAAAGAACGAGACCCGCGTTATCCTAAAATTGATAAATCGCTATAATATATCATATCATATCGTGTTTTGATGGTCATGCTAGGGGGGCTGTATTAGTAAAAAATATTGTCTTTAAAGAAGTTTTGTAGAGTTTTTTTAAATTACTGACTTTGACATTCATACATCACTCAAAATCAAATCTAACGCGAGCGAAGCCGCGGGAAAAAGCTAGTTTTATATAAAAAACTCCATAAAATTAGAGGTAAACACAAACCTGTTTTGAAAAAGAATTTATTTTAAAGTATTTAAGCGTCCCAATTTGATAACCCTTACTTCTTGTACTTCTAACCGTATTCGTGGGCTAGTGTAGAGACGAAGCAGGGAAAGAAATTCAGTATCAGTCATAAAATACTGCGGCTTATACACCGTGTAACTCTTAATACATAAAACCTCTTAGGGGTTGATTCTGTGCTCAAATACAACAACTTTTTGTATGGGACTAACATCAAAATCGCAATAAAAAAAACCCTCATACAAAGCCTAACAGCTGATTAAATAATGTTGTTTATGGTTTCTGTAACACAAGTGCCTTAGCTACTTACCTCAGGATCAGAGCAATGTGTGTGATGTTGTCCAATAGTTTTCGACACACAGATATCCTTCATTGTTTTATTGTTATGTATTTTTTATTCGTGTGTGTCAAATAAATGTTTTCTATTCTATTCTAACATATATTTACTAGCTGTCCCGGCGAACTTCGTACCGCCCTTTCATAATTTTTAAAATGATTAAATTACTAAAAGGGCTATTAAAAAATAGGGGTTGGTGATAAAAGGGTAAAAGTTTAGGGTTGTATGTATTTTTTAATGCGACATAATAAAAAAAATAAAGAAATTAAAAAAAAATCTAAAAATTAAAGAAAAATGTTAAGGGTGGACAACCCTTATCACTAAGGGGTATGAAAAATAAATGTTGGCCGATTCTCAGACCTACTTAATATGCTCACAAAATTTCATGAGAATCGGTCAAGCCGTTTCGGAGGAGTACGGGAACGAACATTGTGACACGAGAATTTTATACATAAGATTATTTTTTAAACATCCTTTTTCAATTTCTAAAGAGAATTTATTCGGAGTGGGTGTTAAGTATTTAACTAATACATAATGTAAGTCGCATTATTGTTCATCATAATAAAAAATTACATCAACATGTCATAAGAAATTATTTAATAACTGTTATTAAATCACGAATGCATTGATAGGCAAACATATCTGTTTAGCCAAATGGTCGACTGGCAGCGAATGCCACATGGCCTTAAGTCCACCTTTTGTACGATCTTTATCTATGCAATAAAGTTTTAAACAATAAATAAGACATATTATTATATTATTGTAACAAATCGAATAAAAAGAGTGTACAAAAGAATAGGATACTCCTTAATCCTAATATTCATTATAAAGACATAAACATTTACGACGTAAAACAAATATTTTTTTAGGATTAACTATAGATCAAGACATTAATTGGAAAACACATATAGATAATATCTGTTACAGAGTCAAAGGTTTGTTAATGATTTAAAGCAAGTGCAATTTCTACTCTATTCTACTGGAATCTGTAACAAATGTAAAAACTGCAGTTGCTACCTATCATGCATAATTATGTGGTATCTATATTGCGCTATGGATTAATAATGGGGAAATAGCACTAACATAAATACAGCCTTTATTTCCCAAGTGGTGCATTAGAGCAATATGTGGTCACTCCGTTAACATCCTGTCGTCCTCTTTTTAACCGACTTCAAAAAGGAAGAGGTTCTCGATTCGTTGGAACCTTTTGTTTTTATGTATGTTCAGCGATCATTCGTTACTACGTTTACCGATTTCAAAATTTCTTTTTTTGTTTGAAAGGTAATACTTTCAGATTGGTCCCATATAAATTTGGTTAAATTCTGATGATGGGATATATACGAAAATTATCAAACATTGCATGAACTCCGTACCACGCCAACTGATTTTAGTATCTATCTTACCTAATATCTTTGCCAAATGTGAATGAATAGCTTATACTTCAAAGATACTATAACAAAAATTTGCGGAAAAAATTTCACCCCTAAGGGTGGAAAAATAGGAAATGAAATCGGTGTTCAGTAGTTAAATTATGTTTGCACTCGTAAGATTTTGTTTTGATTAGGATTTATCACTAAAATGGATGAAATAAGTAAATTTTACAGAGATTCTTTGTTTTCGTTTGCACCGACTCCAAAAGTAACTTACTAACTAGTAATGAGGTACTTAAGTGTTAAGATTATTTTTAGCGTTTTAGTTTTTTGAAGTCGGTTTTTTTTTTGTAAAATTAATTTCAAAATGGCAGATATTAACATAGACATCTCTATATATTTTTGAGGTATGTGTATTTGTTGTTAATAATAAGCTACTATTTAAAAGGGCTTGCTATATTTATCGACACAATAAAAGAAATCCAAATAGACTTGTACTTACTACTACAAAAAAGCTGCTTAGATATGTGTGTAAAAAAATTCCCCTGAAAGAGCACAGTAACATTGAAAAAGGAATTTAAGTTGTACTCATAATACTGTAATTTTGGACCAACGGTCATTTTATAAAAGTTAAAATAATAAAATGAATAGTTTTACCCCCAATCACCAGTTTTAATTTCAACTTTCAGAAATCAGAAATCAGAAATATTTATTTGCTTTTAACATAGTTTTACAAGATGTTTTACAAATGATATGTCCACATCCCTTGATTGATCCCGACTTGATCTCCACGCGTTCACGAGATAAAGGGTCTTGACAGAAATTCGGACAGACAGACAGACGGGCAGCAAAGTTATCCTATAAGGGTTCCGTTTTTTTTCTTTTGAGGTACAGAACCCTAAAAAAACATTCACTCATTCTCTATAATAATTGTATCTTATTTATTATGATTACATCGTAAAATGATAGCCATATAATTTATTTCTAGATCAAGTAACTCGAGTATACGTCCCTGTCTAAGGTGGCGCGTGTCGTTATGGCTCAGCGAAGCGATGGCTGGCATACAGATGATCTGAGAACTGATTTTAAATTTAAATTTGCGTAATTATGCATTACATTCAAGAGAACACTTTTTGGAATTTGAAACCTTGCTATTATTGGGCGGTGACTAGGTAAAAAGTTAGTACATAATAAGTCCTTAATAAATTATTTCCGTAATCACACCAATCATATAGCTTGTACTAGGACGACTAGAAACAGATAAACATACCGAAATACATTTATAAACATGCATGACCCTAAGGTTGGCTGGCAGATAATGCTTTTAGCATTAAGTCCACCTATTGTACACTTTTTAAAGTTTTGTGCAATAAAGTTTTAAATAAAAATAAATAAATGACTTACGAACAAATGCTAGTGCTCATCACACAAACATTTACCTTTCTAGATTCGAACCCGCAACCGCCAGGATTGTAGTCCGGATATGTCTAACCGCCATATCTGATATGTCTCATACGAACCTTAATCTTTAAAATAATGTACTTCCATAAGTACCTACCTACTTAACTATGGAAAACACATGCTTTTAATAGGTATTCAGGTTCACAGAATCTCTGAAATAAAGTTGATTTTCTGTAAGTATTCATCACGATTCCTATTAATTAGTGACTGGCTAGTATAGATAGGTAACTTATCCAGGTTTTTCGGCAGATTGAACAGCTAACTTTACCAGAATAATATGATTATGCTCCATTCAATTTTTAACTAATATACGATATTCGAGAGTCGCAGCTTCTTAATAATCTACCACAAAATATTAAGCTTATTAAAAATATTTCCAAATAAATAAATACAAAAAAAAAAAAGTTTTATTACGTACAAATTCTATATCACAGCATTTTAGAATTGGACATAAATGGTATATTTATAAAATCTAATTAACAACATAATCATTATTTAATCAATAATAGTCAAAAAATGCAATTACTAATAACAATCATAAATTTCGAGAAATTTAAACAAATAGGTACTAATTTTCATATTCATATTTATATCCATATTCATTTATTGCGTCTTAAGTGTTAACAATAAATTAGATCTAACTTATGGCATTGCAATATTAGTATTATACATTAAACTTATTATAAATTTGAATGAAATAACATTGCGTAAGTATTTACAATCATAATTAAAATTATTTACTGTAGAAGTTATCACTACAATCTTTTGAAATTGTAAAGATTATAAAGACATTTTGATATTAAAAATTCCTTTAATTTTAAGTAAAATGTTGCATTTTTTTCAATATTCTGATTATAATATAATACAACTTAAAAAAGTTAATAATTAGGTACATACAAAAAAAATTTGGATTAAAACAGGTGCACTTAGAAAATTTCTACGCCCACCTGTTTTAATCCAAATACTTTTTTTATTTTTGGATCTTAGACTGCGGAACCCAAAATGATATCTAAGTCAGATGTCGCGATGAGATTAAGTAACTCTTCAGATGTGTCTAACGAGCAGTCAAGCGGACAACACGAGCAACGCCGCCCGCGGTCTCACATAATCGTCATTACTTGACTTACTTTTTGTAACTTCGATCTCTGAATATCTGAAGTCTTGCCATATTTTTTAATATGACTGATTTATTTTAATTAGAAAAAACTGTTATTTACAAGTGTGTGCTACTGAAAGACTAAATGTGGAAAACAATGGAAAAGTTACTGTTCTTCGGCTTGTTGGTCCTCGTCCACCAAACAGCGTCCGAAGATGTGATCTATAGATTAAGTAGTAAGTACAGTCTTGTTTTGTACAGTATTGTTTGGCCTGCTTTGTTCACTACAGATATTTTCACTGAAACCTACTTAAGTATTGGTTTATTAAATTCCATAAATTTGTATAAAATTTGAGGCTAAAATTTTAACACATGTAAGAAATAATGGTGCTGGTTGTACAATAAGTAAAATTAATGTAAAACAATTTGCAATGTAAATTGTAAAATTGTTTATTGTCCTTAATTCAAACAAGATTACAATTATAATTTAAAGATTTAGTTCTGAGTGGTAAATTCGTAGATAAAAGTGTCCATATCATATTTTTTGAGATGATGATTGCCCTTCGACTAGAGGGGTGGATAGAGCGTATAGTTGAACTGACTAAAACCACCATGGTTGTGTCTACATATTTACAGATTAATCGTCCAGGCAATAGTGTAGCGGTAATCGCCCCCTATAATGTAATATCGTCGCTAGTTACATGAAATTATATGGCTAAATGCCCGAGCATCTTCCTCGTCTTAATCAGCTCACGGCGGTCCACGGCTGGATAAAAGGCTTTCCCTAGCCAGATACTGGCCACTAAGTCTTGTTCTTTCTTTTTTATTAGCAGCCAGTAGCTTTGTATATGCCATCATCTGTCCGAGGGTGCCGTATGATATGCAGCAATAAGCTTGTTTAAGCGCGCTCTCTATCATAACATCTGCTTCATCATCAGTTATCGGATTAGGTTCTATGGCGATTAATGTGATTACATCTTGGCTCTTTGGCTTGCGTAGATATTCTTTAAACTAATAAACTTTGTCTAAGTTATTAAAACTCCTTTATAGGTATTTTTCTGTGCAAAATTACTTATCACAAATGTGTCAAATTTTTATCACCAGACATTACGCTTGTGCCTTTTTTGTTCAAAAAGTAATAAGATAAATATGTCGGGATGTCGGGAAAAACAACCCCCGTCATCGCGCGACATATCTAGTAACACCTGTCGTTTTGTCATCTAGTAAGTACTAATAATTTGACGACCAGTAGGTGTAGTGGTTCTAGCTCCGGGCTACAAAGCCATGCGGGTTTGAATCCCGTAAGAGATAAATGTTTAAGTGATAAGCACGAGCATTTGTACCTAGTTTATGCATGTTTATAAATGTATTGATTGGTGTAACTATAAAAATTATTTATTATTATTATTATTTTAATAATCACCTTCATTTTATTTTCTTCTCAAAAGTATCAAATGAATACAAATTTATTTATTGATTTATTTAATACAAGGCTTCTATGTGACTCAGTTGCTCAAAATTTTAAAATTCGATTCTATTCTTAGTGCCAAAAAAGGAAAGACGTCAGAGTCTAGATGCATTATTTAGAACTGAAGCTTTTTATTAGGGTCTAGTCTAACAGAGGACCTTGACCGAGATATGATAAGAGAACTTTGCCTAATTCAAAGAACGTTGCGCAATTGAAAGGATGTTGCCAAATAAGAAAACAAGTTTTGGTGCATTTTATGACTAAGGATATTATTGTATATGGAAATCTTACCACAAAGGTTTTTGTATTGTTAAGCATTTATTAAGTACTTTTAAAGTTTCGGTTGGATTTTGATTTAATTATAAATGAGACAAGCGAAGCGTTCAGTTATTAAGTAAAAAGTTTTTGTGTTTCTCAATCAAGTGTTATAATATCTATATATCTTATATACCATTTATAACTCGAGAACGGTTGATAGATTTTATGATCTTTAATTTGTTGAATTAGCCTCCGCCTCAAATAGCAGAATAAGTATAAAACACGGAAATATTCACTAAAAAAAATATGTAGGGAAAGTCGGATTGGTTACACCATTTATAAGCCGAGATCAGCTGGACCGAATTTTATGATCTTTGATTTGTTAGATTTGTCTCCGCCCCGAATAGCAGAATAAAAAAACATCGGAGAAATTCACACAAAAAAAAAATGAGTCGGTACGAAGTTCGCCGGGACAGCTACCCTTCGATATAACTAGCATGTTATTGCTAAATAACAAAAATAACTACTGAATAATAATTAGGTACTTAACTTGAAAAACAAATGATTAATCAAAATACTAACAAAACATAATTACTACTTACCTCATTCTTACAATAACAGTGTTATGAGGTAGGTATCTACTTGACTAATACTTGATAAATTCGACATTTCCTACACAATACACGCAGACTTATTAAAAATGTTTTTTTTACAAACTTTTCTTGTTTTGTTTATACAATGTATTTCAGGCTAATTCTATACGTCATCATCATCATTTCAACCATAGGACGTCCACTGCTGAACATAGGCCTCCCCCAACGACTTTCATTGGAGGGGATTGCCAATACTAACCACGCTTGGCAGGCGGGTTGGCGAGCGCAGTTTTTATAAGATTTCGCACGTAGACGCTGCTGCCGTCCCATGCTACATGAATAAGTCGCTTCTTACGACACGCCTCCTGTTAATTCTATAGTTACTTCTATACTAATATTATAAAGCTGAAGAGTTTGTTTGAACACCCTAATCTCAGAAACTACTGATTCGAGTTGAAAAAAAATTTTGGTTTTGGATAGTCCATTTATTTATAGACTATACAGGGTTACATTGCAAAGGGGTGCCAAAACTTTAGGAGTGACTCAGAATCAGTAACTTAATAGAACTATGGGAAGAACAAAATAGATTTTTTTCACTTTTAATTATTTCTCTCTGCTGTTAAAAATCGTACGCGTGGATAATTTAACTCATTCATGAAAATATTGCACCGTATGTGCACTGCGTAAAGTCCTTGTAGGCTCGCCGTACCATATATTGACTGCAGCAATTAACAGGGTCGTAGTTATATGAAAATTCACTAGTTTTCAATACGACCGAATTACTTTTGAAATAGGCATAAAATTGACATAAGTCTACATATCAAAACAAAATTTGGTATGGTGCAATAACCTTAGATAAGCTAGAAGATGATAAGGTTAAAAAGTGTAATAATAAATAGGAAATGTGAAAAAAGGGCACATGTACATTATTAATCGTAAAAGACCAAGCTACTATGTCAGAAATGGGATATCCTACATTATTAATCGGAGTTTTATTTCTCAATTTAACGGATGTGGAACATACTACAATAAATATCGGAGTTTTTATTCTTAGTTATGTGGTAAGTGGGACATACGACAAATACAAGACTTTACCAAGTCTAGCATAATGTAAAACGTAGAATCGTATTAATTGTAATAAAAAAATTGAGTTGAAAAAAAAAGAAAATCGAGCGTGCGCTCTTCTCGCTAACTAAATTGGAACTGGCAGATCCGTGCGGCGCACGAGTAGAGTTGTAAAGTGTCCGTCACGTTATAAATGTCTGACCAATATGACCGAGCAAACTGGACATTTTCTCAATGTGACCGGACATTTTGGACATTTATTGTCACTAACGTCACATTGAATTCTATTGACAAAATATGAAAAAAAAAACATTTGGTCACAAATAAGTGCATTATTATAAGAGAGAGGCTTTAGTAGTGATGATCTTTAAAGAAATGAAATTTCTAAAATCTTTCTGCACGAACAAGCTAAAATTGTCGTATCGTTACGCGCGAGTTTTTTTAAAAGTTTGATCCAGATCCAATTACATGTTTTATTGTATGTTTTTATTATCAAATACTTAACATTTAAGACTTACTTTAGTGGAATTCTTCTTTTTTAAATTTTTTACTAAAAAAATATATGTGACCATCGTGACAATAAATGTCCAATGTGACCGAGCATGTATCATAAATGACGGACGCTTATAGCATATGACCGTCAATTTACAACTCTACGTACGAGTCACCGCCCCCCTCGCGTGCCCCGGTAAGTACGTCTTAACATAACTACCTACTGTGTTAATCGAGGGCTATGAAAACATCCAACTTTTTCCCTAGGCAAAAACAGAGAAAGAGTTCTATTTGACAGTTTAAACTTTATGACGCCAAAGATTAATATTATAAGACATTTAATGCAAAAAAATTAATCGTCAAAATGTAGTTCCAACTTTGTTAATTGCTGCAGTCGATATATGCCCTTGATTAATGACCGCACGGCTTTCGTAATCTCTCTGTTGACTTTATTTTTGGATATTTTAAAGTAATATTTTTTCGTAACAAACGATTATTAGAAAAAAAAACGATTAAGACGCTTCTTTATATTGTTCCATAGATCTTTTTTTTAAAATTTGGCAACCCTTTGCAATGTAACCCTGTATAACGCTACGACCAATAGGAGCGGAGAATCAATGAAAAATGTTGCAAAAACGGGAAAAAGGTTCTCAATATAACTAACTTTATTTATGGTAATAAAATTAGTTTAAAAATAATGCATTATTTGCTCGTTGATAGAGACTAATAAGAACTCCACGAATATACATTCAAGTTCAAATTCATTTATTTACATTTATTATGGAGAAATACACCTTTTTTTCATAAGTCCCTTTAGGCCCACTTGCGCATCTCAGGGTTAGTGAATTTAATCCCGAACTATCTACTAACACGGTTTGGAACATCATTCTACAGCTGTCAGGTTGTATAGTGTTGATAGAGACAGACAGATGTCTTAATCCCGTACTAAACTAATTCGGTGGTGCGCAAGTGGACCTTAGTTTCTTATAAAAAAAGTTTGTAAAAACAGATTCCGATCAATTGAAAAAAATATGGTTATTAAATAAATTATGTTTTGATTCGAACGTATTAGTAATTCAAGATCAACTTTCGCAACTAAAAAGGTTTCCTCGTATTTTTTGTTGCTCAACTTTGTTATTGACGCTCAATGGTGTTATGTAAATTATGTATCATTCGGGCCTTGGTCCACTAAGTCCTAAGTTTGAACAGGCACAATAAACATAGGGCTGAGTAGGCTCTCTCGACGAAGCAGACCAAATCCACCAAAACTTAAAACGAAATAATGGAGACAGATGTTTTTTAAATCTATGGCTGGAAGAAAAAGCAGCATGAAACAAATAAATCTAAATTAGTTTTGATATTTTTTTATTATAAGTTAAAGTAGTTGGACCTTTTAAATATTTGAGTCACGCTCTTAATAAAATGTCATTTGTTTTGTACTAGTAAACAAAACTATTTAATAGAAAATAAGTAGTTGAAAACTGTTTAATAAATGTTTCCTTTTCTCGTTCTTCAACTTAGTACAAATACTTGACTAGACTCTGAGTATATATATATATATAATTCTTCTTCCAGAGGAATTTATTACATGGTGCGCACAGTGTCTTTAGGAACTAATCCTGTGAAATCCTACCTGTTAGACTGAGTCTACTGAATCAGGGTTTTATTATAAGAGAAATGTTGTTTAGTTTACCTATTATTAGAAACGTTTAAAATAACATTTAACATGTGATGATGATGCAGCAGCGTTTGCGTGCGAAATCCTACAAAAACCTGCGCTTGCCAACCCGCCTGCCAAGCGTGGCGAGTATTGGCATTTTCCCCCATGATAGGTAAAGCTGCTTCTAACCGGCCAATCTTTTAGTCATTGACGATGACGTCCTCCCAGCCGTATCCGTCGATGGCGACACCCTACAAATTGAATTAGATTTGGCATTCTTCATAGCATGCGGACGTACCTGACTTGCGAGACCAAATTTTGATTTGAAGGTCACAGACAGCGCAGTGACTGTGAATCTGTCCAGTGATGATTTATGTGTATAGGAAGGCTTAGGTCGAGATTTTCGTAGTTAACGTTTGGCGTCAAGATCTTGAACCCGGGAACTTTCGAAACATTCAACATCCGAACTGACTTCCTTTTGCCACTCCGATCTCCAAGTTGCCAGCTGTTCCCACCTGTCACTCATACCGAGAGATGCCAAACGGCGCCTGGATTCTGTCGGTAGTCTAACGAAAAGCATGGTCAATCTATTTTAATGGTTTTTATTTATCATTTAAAGAGCTTTAGAACGCAAGTTTAGTGTAGTTTGTGTTCTAATGTTTGGTGAAGTGATAAAGATCTGAAACTATTAAAATATCATTGAATTCAACGCCGCATCGAGTGTCAAGTGACTTGTCTCAAGACAACCTGCTTTAGACCCGATAGTGTCTTGAAACCTGCTTCCACGGGAAGAGTATCCTTCACTGAATCCATGAAAAGCAATAAATACTAAACACCCGTTATTTATTGTATACACTATTCAAGAAACTACTCGACATTGGCAGAATCGCTGCTCTTCCTGATAGAGCTGGATTGGGTATTGTCCTCCAGGTCCAACATGAACATCGTAATTGGCATTGTTAGAGTTCTTCTCGATCTCGAGCCCTCACGACTGAGGGTCGTGACTACTTCGGGCAGCGATCTCCAGACCGTATTGTGCTCTGCTAGGCGTTCGGATGCTTGCACGTTGGTGTTGGTGATTGATAGAGTAGGTCATCTAATAAGCAGAAACATATTTTACAGAATTAGTAACCTTTAGATTATATCGTCAAAGTATTTGCATAATTTTATTTACCAATGCTCTAGATTGCTGAGGATAATGGTAGGATAACTGGTACAAGAGGCCCAATCCTCGTAATTTGACAATAACCGCAATCAAGTGTCGATCCGTTCCCAGTAACATTACGATCATAAACGGTATTCTCGTAAACTTTTAATTTGACGTGAAATTATCAAAACTATCCGAATACGACTGAAAATAGTGCAAAAAAGAAACGAATTATGGTTTCTTCCATTTTTTATCGCATTGCGAGCTATAATTGCATTTTTTGACTTTACAAGAATACATTTTCCTTGGTCATCGCAGCACGCGTGAACGGATGGAACAATTTTGCTAATTCTCTTTTGTTGTGTTATTTATTGTCAGAAGAAGGTTCTTTTGAAAGAAAAAGAAAAAAATATATGAAGAAACTAAAGACCACGCGAACAAAGTCGCGGGTAGCAGCTAGTATTATATAACTATTGTGCTGGCCAAAACATCCTTGGATGTAAGTAAGACATCTAATTAATTGTCAATGGTTACTATTTTTTGCGGCATTGACAAAATGACGAAAATACAAAATTAAAAAATTATGTAAATTTATTTCCTATTTACGCGGAAGACCGATTATCCGAGTTTTTTTTTTGTATTATAAACCGACTTCAAAAAAAGAGGAGGTTCTCAATTCGACTGTATTTTTTTTGTATACGTATGTTACGCGATTACTCCGCCAATTATGAATCGATTTTGATGATTTTTTTTTGTTTGGTAGATCATACTTCAGAGGTGTTCCCATATAAATTTTATCGGATTTTTTTAAAGCAGTTTTTGAGAAAATAACAAAAATATACCCTGATAATGTTTTGGTTCGTGATTCTTGTATCTATGTCTTCGACAAGTGTATACCGACTTTGATGATTATTTTTTTATTGAATAGCTATTAGAGGTACTATAATTTTAAAAAAACTGTTTTTTTTTACCCCTGAGGATGAAATCGGTTTTCAGCAGTTAGATTAGGATTTCTCACTAAATATAGATGAAATAAATAAATTTAATTTAAAAAAAAACCGACTTCAAAACAATTAAAAGCTAAAAATAATATTAACACGAAAGTACCTAATAGTTACTTTTGGAGTCGGTGCAAGCTAATTAGAGTTGAATATTTTCGTATAAGTGTATTATTTTTAGCTTTTTAGTGTTTTAAAGTCGTTTTTTTAATACTTATTTTTTTTAAATTAAAAACTTGTTTATCGTGGGTATTTTTTATTTGACAATTGTTTTTGTGACTGTATTACTTTTTTTTTACTGTATTACTTTAATTGACTTACTATAGGGGGGGGGGGGGGCTATGTCCAGCAGTGGATTTCTAGATACTGAGGCTGATACTGATAAATTCAAATTCAAATTATTTATTGCATGTCACATTAAATCATAGAGCACATACCCTATAGAGTAGAAATGTCATAAGAAGTGTTCTCGCACTTAAAAGAAGATGGTCAATACTCTTGTAACCAAACTTTTGTTACATAATAAAGATTTTCATTTTCATTTTCATTTGTTCGACAAATTCCGCCATTTTTAAATCTGTATCCGTACTTTTTTGTATGGGCAAGAGTTGACAGAGATTATCATTTCATACTAAATGTAAGTGACAAATCACTTACTAGTTCCGGGGAAAGATGGTTATGGTATTGCTGCTCTATAGGGTATGTCCTCGATGCATTAAATAGTTAGTTAAGATGGTAGGTACAGACTAGGATACATGTGACTCCCTGCAAGATAAAGATAAATTTATTTACTAAAGCACGTGTGAAACATATCACATAATTATCATGCATTATGGTTGTTGTTACATTTTCTAAAGTGTCAACATGTTTTGGCAAAGTCGCCGTGTAAAATAATAATATTAGGTTAAATTACATGATTAATGTCAGAAATTACTAAATTGATTGTTTACTTTATAAATTGAAGAAATTAAGAAAGAAAAAAAAATACATAGTAAGTCAGAGTTTGCCATTTAAAACATTTCTTGTACATTATAATAACATTGTTAATTAACAATTTTTATTTTTTTTTAATTTTTTTAAAGAGTTTGCCAAAAGATTAGTTGACACCAGTGGGGACGTTGCCAGCCCCTTGGGGGCCAGGGCTGGCAGCTACCTCGCACAGCGACTAAGCATCGCAATCCTGCGAGGTAACGCTGCCAGCATCTTGGGTACCCTTCCACGAGGACCATTTTTATAATTCTCTATTTTCGTAGTTTTTATTTGTATATAGTATTTCATAGATGTATATATTATTTAAAATTGTGATCTTAATAAAATATGCAATTTAATTTTTTAAGTTTTTTCTTAAATAGATTAGTGTTTAGCGATTTCTAGTCCTCTGGTACTTTATTGTATACTATATTATGCAAGGGCATAGCAATTTGTGAGGGCAGTTAGCTTGCCAATTGAATATCACAGATAATAAAGTATTATGATCAATGATCGGAATAGGCAGATTGATTTGGGGTCAATTATCTCAAACATTGATGTTAATGTGGATATGCCTCCGGGATTCCGGAATTTCGTAGTATCAGTTTTTGAAAAAAAAGGGATATCCATATTATGCTAGCACTTCTAAAGTACATCAAATTAATCGATCTACTCCGATCACTGATTATGATTGTTACTTGAATCTGGTGGAACGTCACTATGACTAAATTGACGGAAGTGTATTGTAATAGAGATGACGACAAACTTTTTTACTAGATTATCAAAAAGTATTAAACATAAATATATAAATATTGGACAACATCACATACATTGCTCTGATCCTAGGATAAATAGCTTAAGCTCTTGTGTTTCAGAAATCAGAAACAACGACGGTACCACAACACCCAGACCCGAGACAATATAGAAAAGTTATTTTCCTACGTTGACCGACCGGGAATCGAACCCGGAACTTCAGAGATAGCGACACCAAGTCCGGTATGCTCGCCTCTCGGCTACGGAGGTCGTCAATTCGTATTGGTCGTATCGTATTCGTCGTTTGTATTAGACACGTATTTTTGTCTTTTTTCACTTAGTCAAAATATTACAGAGATTGATTTGCTATGTTATGTAATACGCGCCAAGATAGGCATGGAATTTTAATAAACAAACCAAATGTAACTTTAAAACATTTATTTTTTATTCTTTTACCCATCTAACACTGAATCCTATAGGCACATATCGCATTCCTATAAAAAGTGGCACAACTCTAAATAATACAAAATCCGGTTATTGCGATTATTGTAATGCGCGTGGAATCTAAATTAACTCGTGTACTTGAGACGTGCTACTGTTTAATAGGCTAGTTTCCTAAAAAAATCAAATTAATCCGTCAGTTGGATTAACAGAAAATATTGGACACGTATTTTTTCTTTTCTCAATCAAACAAAAAATGATGAAGACATAGCCCGTTAAAGTTCTGCGTAACGTCACGCCTTGCGACACTTTTTAGCAAGTCGTGACGTCACGTGCTTACTTTGATGCGCTTTAACTTCGTCATTTTTTGTTTGATTGACAAAAGACTATGGGTCCAATATTTGTTGATAATCTAACTGACGGACTAAATAGAATAATCTTTTTCTGACCCAGGAAACTAGCCTATTTGATGGCATACTACATTAACTACATGAACTCCAAAGACACACATTTATTTTGTGTTGTGCCATCGAGAATTTGAGTTGTACTACTTTTTGTTTAGGTAAGCAAAAAATAAATATATTTTTTTCACAATCACACTGATTATCTAGCCCCAAACTAAGCAAAGCTTGTACTATGGCGACTAGATAACGGATAAACATACTCAAATTCTTTTTATAAATATCAATGACTTAAGTACAAATGGTCTTGCTCATCACACAAACATTTGCCTCTTGCGGGATTCGAACCCGCAACCGCTGGTTTTGTAGTCCGGATCGCGAACCATTACACCAGTCGGCAATATTATCTAATTACTCATAAGTTTTATTAATAAAATTACTTATTTCAAAACGTTAAATATTATTAATATTAGAGTTAGTTTAAGAGTTTTTTTTTGCGATTTTAATGTTGGCACCATAAACGAAGATTTTGTATTTCGGCTCTAGAAACCCATTCTTAATAATATGTTTTTAAAATTGAATGAATAAAAAAATACCTTAAGTAAGTTGTTATTTTTGGTATTGGGGTCTTGGAATTATTTGCGAATGCTATCAACAACCCCGTTAAAATGTTATTACATTAATACCCACGTAGTCTTGAACCATCATCGTAATGGAATGTGTGTAAACAAAGCGCTGTATTCCAAATACACAGGTATTTATTATAACATAATAACGGGGACGTTGATAGCATTCAAAAATAATTCCAAGACCCCAATTCTATAAATAACAACTTATTTATGACATTATTTCATTCACGATTTAATTTTAAATTGTTTGTAAACATTGATTTAGAATCGCTTTAAAATCATCAAATTTTATTCATTACTAGCTTTTGCCCGCGACTTTGTTCGCGTGGTCTTCAGTTTATTCATAAATAATTTTCTGCGCAACTTTCTTAATTTTTTCTTTTAAAAGAATCTTCTCCTATCAATATTACCATAACAAAAAAAGAATTATCGAAATTGTTCCATCCGTTCACGCGTGATGCGATTACCAAGGGAAATAGAGATTCATTTTTATATTATAGATTAAGTATTCACATATCAAAATCTAGAAGCATGTTGTGAGATAACCTAACCTAAAAGTTACAGTAAGTTAAGTTGTAGGTACAGTAAGATACGAAAATATTATCTATACAATAATAAATAGTAATTGTCACTATTATTATTTTATGTAAAAAAAATTTTCATTAAATTTTATAACCCTGCAGCATACAATATGGTGTTCATAAGTATGAAGTCATACACAAATAATTAATTAAACAAAAACAAGACGGTTCTATTGCTATTTCTTATCGATTCAAAATAATGTATTATTTAAAAACACATGGCCCTTTATTTTTAACTTTAAACATTTGCAGCTATTTCAAGGAGTCGATCCACCTGAGAAACAAAATATTCCATTTCGTATCCCTCTTGACCAGATCTATTTATATATTTGATAAGATGGCCAACTTCATATCACCTAAAATGCATAAATGCACAATACAAATTGTGATTTTTTTTTTTACGATATCTCTGCGAACACGAACCACTGAGACAATGCACGGCAATTGTTTTTCATGTTAGCATTCTTAAATAGACGTAAGAGTAACGTATTTTTGTACATGACTGTAACAATGATATGCTGATATTTGAAAACTAATTGTTTGGTGACGGGGTGACGACGTGTTGCTCTCTGGTGACCTGACACGGTGCCTGACATGGTGACGCGAGGGTATTGTTTATCGACTGATAATTCTATATTACCTTATCCAAGAACTGGCTCTCGTTACAAGAGTAACTTTATATTTAAGGAAACCTTATTTTTAATTTGGATCGGAATATTTTCTTGGCATTGGTAGCAGAGGGGTTCTTGAACTCCGACGGTCTTGACCCTATACAGATACCGAATGCGAAAGTTCGGATGTATGGATGTTTGTTACTCGATTACGCCAGAACGGCTGAACAGATCTAGATAAATTTAGCAATAATAGCAGATAGGTTACTTTTAAAGGTAAAGTGTAACGTTCTTGAGGAATGCGAGAAAACTGTCATTATAGATGGAGCTTCTTATCGCTAGATGTCGCTGTTCAGTTGACAAGAATTTTTTAATGACAAAAATTAATGAATACTAGCTGTTGCTCGCGACTTCGTCTGCGTGGTCTTTAGATTAACTCTGTTGTATGTCGCATATTGCGATCATACAACAAACACTTTCATACCGTTGATCCTTTTTGTTCGAGTAAACAGTTATTTAAGAAGAAAGGCATTTTGGGTGTGATAGGAAAAATAAATAAATATTAATACTAGACATACAATACACACACACACACACACACACACACACACACACACACACACGCACACGCACACGCACACGCATACGCACACGCACACGCACACGCACACGCACACGCACACGCACACGCACACGCACACACGCATAAATAAATAAACTATGCAAATACTTTATTTTTAGCAAATACTACGCAAACGAGGTCGCGGGCAAAAGCTAGTACTTACAAACTAAGTAAATACAGATCACAAAAGAAACAAAAGACAAAATCCGAACAGAAAACACAATTTGAGAAGGAAAAACACTATCGGCTATGATTTTTTATTACCTACGTTATTTTATGTTTACGCAATACCTCGTTAGGGCTAATTAAATTCAGGTATTCGAAAACATTTTTAGGGTTCCGTACCACAAAAGTAAAAAACGGAACTCATATAGGATCACTTTGTTGTCCGTCTGTCTGTCTGTCCGTTTATCTCGGGAATATGGTTTTAATTTAAAATTAAAACCAGATTCTCAAATCTGCAGTCCCTTGATGCTGTGAAAAAATCAAAATTCTCATTTAACGTAAAAAAAAGATACGACCTTTTATACCGCAAAAAACGTATATTCCTACACTCTCAAAGGAATCAAAATATACATGGGGCACACTAAAAGTTTTGCACTTCTAGCTATCGGAACTATTTGAGTTTCGAATGTTATATTTTTTTAAACGTTGCAACCTTATTAGTAATAAAAAAAAACAATTGGCGGGAAATGATTTGTCAATTGTTTTTTATCACACATCAAAGTTCTACGTATGCAACGAAAATGGAATTAAGCCGAAAAGATTTTAGCGATGATTTTTTATGATTTTAAAAGTTCTCTCTCTCCGCAAGACTGTGCCGCTCGTCTTCAAAATGCTTTTGGGAGAGAATCACCTTGTTTGAGCACCGTGAGGCGATGGTTTGCTGAATTTGAGAGAGGTCGAGTTCCTTTACATGACGAATTTCGTGAAGGGCAGCCTTCAACTGCCGTCAACGAAAATAATGTGGCTACTGTTAAGCGGCTAATTGAAGAAAACCCGCGGATTACCTATGAGACAATTCGAGGACTATTGGGGATTGGTATGAGCCAAATTCAGAAAATTTTACACGAAGAATTAAAAGTTCGGAAACTTTGCTGTCGTTGGATCCCTCATGAGCTGACAGCGGAGCAGAAGCGGGCTCGCGTGGAAAGGTGCTCACAGGTACTACACTACCCATCTGTACAATTTCACTTGAAGATCAAAAGAGTGTTAATGCCGAGTGGTATTCTACCATTTGTTTACCAGGGTGTTAGAAAAAGTTCGCGAAAGACGACCCAAAAGCCGCGTTCTCCTACATCATGACAATGCTTCTTCACACACGGCCAACAAAACAAAGTCATTTTTAGCTTCCGAAAAAGTACAACTCGTCACCCACCCTGCGCATAGCCCTGACCTAGCACCCTGTGATTACTGTATTATTCCCAAAATCAAAGATTTGATGAGAGGTTTTACTTTTACCAACTCCGAAGAGGCAGTGATAGCGTTCAATCAGCACGTAGAAAACATGCCTTCAGATCTGTGGTCCTCCTGTTTTAAAAAATGGTTCGATCGCATGTAAAAATATTTAAAATGTAAAGGCGAGTATTTTGAAAAGCAATAAACATAATATTTTGGTTATAACATGTTTTTTTAAGTTACGCAAAACTTATAGTGTGACCTACGTATAAGGTACTTTCCATTAATAGAACTATAAAATTTGGCAAGTGAAGTGTGTAGGTGTCTTAATAATTGTAAATAGAGGGTAGGTTCAACCGGCACAGGCAGTCCGGAATAAATAGTCATAGCGTGTACCTGTGTCTCAGCAAGAAATATCGTCTTAAACTACAAATACAGGGAAAAATCTGAAAACTATACATTTGTCATTAAATCATAAAAAATATAGTCAGCACATAGCACGTAGAACTGACGGCCGATGGGGCAGAAAGTTTCTGGAATGGAGGCCACGTACCGGCAAGCGCAGCGTAGGATGTCCACCTACAAGGTGGACAGACGACCTGGTAAAAGTTGCAGGAAGCCGCTGGATGGGGGAGGCCTATGTTCAGCAGTGGACGTCCTATGGCTGAAATGATGATGATGATGATGAAGCAGTCGCCTAGCGCCGCGCCGTGGAACCTGGAACGTGGTCTTTTATTATGTAGAATTACTGGTATGTTTAAGTTTTTTTTTTAATGAAAACATTCTAAAATAAAATCAAAATCGATTCACTAATGTAACAAAATTGTCATTTTGAACTAATGTAACAAAATTACCCATTTTGTTACATTAGTTAACATTAGTACGTTAAAATTACATTAAAGTATAATAAACGAAAATTACATGCCATTTACGCGTGTTTTATTTTTTGTGAAAGAACGGCGTTCTTTTAAAAAATACAAAAGGTGCTAATTAGGATATATGAGGTCGCAACATGTCATAACTAAAACCACACGGTCACAAAGTCACGGTCGCTGCCTAACAGAGAATTAGTAGCAACTTCTTTTGTTATTCTGTTTTTTTATGTCGAGTTGAAATAGAAGTACACCGATTTAACTCTTTGAATTGGAATGGGTGGTAATAAGCAAGCCACATACCCTCGTAGAGCTGGTAATCGTTGGGAAGTCATCAGCATCATGCTCGAGTGGCGGCCGCGAACTGAAAGACGTAGCGTAGGCAAGCCTCCTACCCGGTGGATTGATGACCTAATCATAACCTAACCTTCTTCTCGGCGCTAGCCCACAATTGTCCCGAAGCAGTGGTAGGGTAAAAAAAAAATTGGGACGTGTAAAAGAGCTTAATTTAGGCCTATTTGCAGAAATAAATTGGTTTTATTGGTTTTTATAAGATTGCGGGAAGCCACTGAATGCATACAGTCCAAAGCTAATAGCGGTGGCATTCTTTCCATTAGTGAAACTCTGTAAACCACTGTATCGTAATTGATTTTAATCTTCGTAGAAAGATAGATAGATAATTTTTATTGCATACCACACAAAACAAACAGTACAGAGAAACAATAAATTTAGAATGGTACAATTTACGGTCTTAATCGTCGGTCGGTCGGTCGTATTTTCAAATAAAAAAAGAAAACGATGAGATGATCATTCATCAGAGATCACAGGCGTTCGCCAACGCCGCTCCAACAAGGACCATAAGCAATGCACATACGGTGCAATTTAATCGACTAATCGTAAATTTTCCACGAGTTCCATTTTTTATATTTTTTACAAGATATGATATGATAAATAATCAAAAAAGAATAAAACTTTTGTTTTTTATTTAGATTACTTATTGTTTGAAAGATCGGCAGTGGATTAACACGTGGGGCTAAATACAGATGAAAAAACGGGTGGTCAAAGGGGTCAGGTCTCACTTATATCTAGGTACTTGCCGCTACAAATTCCAGGGTCCAGTTAAACATTTCACGAGGCACCTTAAACTGCGACAGTCTATAGAGAGCTTCAAAAGGTAACACATGAAGAAAGCCCTCGGTCAGTCTTGTAAAGGTGTCAGCAGAACGTCTCGATATCGGCTCACGGGGTTTGCACGATTACTTTTAACTATTAGGAAGATGAATGTGTGTGTGTGAGTGCGTGCGGCACCGTAGGGATAAACCAACACATAAAAGGAATCAAACAGTAATTAACAATTATTACATGACTGATTATTAGTCGCTTCTGATTTGGAACTAATATCTTGCAATATAATCCTGTTTAGAAGAATTGGTATTCTATTGCTTCCAAATCATCTGGTAAAGATGGCCGGCGGTGGTCAAATGGTGGAGCTAAATTACGTACGTTGGAGGGGGCCTAAGTTCAGCAGTGAATAATGATGATGGCTTCATTTTCTTCTGTGTCCTCGCCACTTTCCGTTACCCGGGGTCGGCTTTCTTGATTCTGAGGCGCCACTTGTTGCGATTGTTGGTATCGTACCCCATCTATGGGGGAAACATGTTTTTATGTTTTGTTGTTATGTCCTTTTGGGCAGTTGTTAGCCATGTTGCTGGTCTTCCGCCTTTTTCCTGTTGCGACGGATAGGCACTTGTTCACAACAAAGTCCTTTTGTCGCCGCATCACATGCCCGTACCATCTCAATCCTGAGTTAACCATTTGTAATAACCTCGTAAGTCCTGTGTTTTTTAAGCAGGTGTATTTCTAATAACCTACAACGTACTTCTACAAGTACATATTAAAAATGGTGCTTTAGACTGAGAAAAAAAATCGAATTATTGTGATTTTAAAGGTTATGCTGGTTTTTCATATATTTTTTAGCATGTTTGTTACTTTTACTGAAAAATATTCAAAAAGAAGATGTACTCAAAATATGTAAAAAAATATAAGATTTAAGTTTTTTAATACTTACCACAAACAACCAAATAAGTTTTAAGTACAAGGTTTACAATCATATCACATAAGGCAGTTATTTTTGGTTTAACATTCAAATGTCAGGTCTGGACTGCTACTATTTATTTGTACTTCATAAAGTACAGTGGGACTTACGAGGATGCTAATTGGAGTCAACACTGTATTTGCTATGAAAAAATATAGTAAACGATAAGTAGACTATATCTTTACATCATACGCAGTACTATGAGTGAGGAAATTATTGACTAAATGGTTTGCCGGACGACTCGAAGGATTGTGAAAGTTTACACACCTTTAAAAATAAACTTAATCACAAATAGCAGCAGCAAGTACCGGTGCTTAATATGTAGTATAACTATTATTATTTATCTCTCTATCTCATTATGAGTGAAATGTAAATTTCTTATGAGAAAATTCTTTACACCAAAATAGTTTAAGGAACCAAAAAATATGACGAAATTGAGGCACTATTGGAATGACAGACACCACACACACTACACATACACACCATACACACGCTACACTAACTTCCCACACACACAGATCACACACACCACACAAACATACCTCACACGTAATGTATAGATATCTTAATATAAATATATAATATATATACCCTATCTGTACCTAATGTCTATTTAGGGAAGAGCGGGGTCTCCTGCGCAGGCTTTATTTAAGCTTAAAAGTAGACACTGGTCACTCTTTGGTTAAGATATGAAACATGTTTAAGCCAATAAACATTTTTATTATTATAAAATGAAAGTAAGTACTATAAGAGGTTGCTTCTCGGTGATCTACTAACAGAAACTTACTCGTCAACATCCAAGCGATCTCATGAAACCGCATAACAATGGAATTTCTATTGTGTCTCGATTACGGATGCTTGATGAGTTAACTAACCCTAATATTTGGTGTCTTCAGAAGCGGAATATTCCCGTATGCCACTCAAGAACCACCTGGACCGCTTCGATCACTGCCTGAACCAGCCCCGAGGGGTGTACTGCACCGCGCACGCTGACGTCGTCTCTGATGGCCCCAGCGAACTGCTGGATATGATGCGTGTAAGTGGTTTTAGGAAGACGCTAGATGCAGGCCACTTCCAACCAGTCAGTCTGGAAGTTAATGGGGAAGGCCTATGTTCAGCAGTGGACGTCCTATGGCTGAAGTGATGATGATGATGATGAAGTGGTCTCATTGCAGTTACACAGTTATTTACACTTAAGACAGCGCTGACAAGCCACTGATACTGGTGCGAGCATAAAGCACAGCACATTTCCTAAAAAGTGAAATGTTATTTATTTTGTTCGAAAAATAGTTAAATTAAAAAATGGTGTTTGCAAACCTAAAAAAATTTTTAAATGACCTCTTGAACAATACTCCACACACTATGCGATAGACTAGAAAATAAAAACCTGTAAGTACGTAGGTACCCTATTTTTTTTTAAAAGATTTTATTCTACCACATTGTCGGCGTAATTAATATGTACCTATTGTATACCTTTGCGAAATTTCAGCTGACTAGTACTAAAAGAATAACCTTTAATAATAAAACAGATACGATTAAAGACAATAGAGACAAATAAATGAGCAAAAGTGTTAATCAACACTTTATTGTTAAATTGGCGTCTCTGAGTGCGGCAGTATGAGTCACTGCGCTAAGTCGCGGACAGACAACAGACGTACGGACGGACATGGCTAAACTATAAGGGTTCCTTTTGACTACGGGACCCCTTAAAAGGGGGTTGATGTGGTCGTCAAGTATTATTTGGATCACAAACACTAGAGCGGTTCTCGTCAGAGCTACACTCGGTTTTAAGAATCCTAAGTTATTACTAAGCGATTCCATAACTCCAGCGAAGAAACGCCACAGGACGTGCTTTCAGAATGCAGAAGCGTGACAGATCAACGGGCACGGATTTTCCAATCACCAGGATCGCTTCCGGAAGCTTGCAGCAGTCTGAAAAGGCTGCTGTCTTCTGGAATGACCTGGGATGGTTGTAGCAAGAAAGACCAACGGCCACAACACGTACAACGGCTCAATCATGAGGCTAAGTGCGGAGAAAGCCCAGCTAAACTAAATAACTAACTAACTCCAGCGAAAACTAGACGCAAATTACCGCTCTTACCCTTCACCAAAATGTATCCAAGGCCTAGACAAGTTGGTAAATAGTATAATTACACGAACTAAAAAAAAATGTCATTAACACTGTCGTCAATTTGACGTCATAAAGACAATTTAGCAACTGCTGACCTGCGGCATGTAATTAGCGCCATTTGAAGCTCATTCACGAAGTGTTTTATGACTAAAATTTTAATGAGAAGTCTCGCTTAACACGTCCATGTCTAACAAATATTTACAAAGTGACACTCAACACGTGATAACAATTAAGTGAGGTTTAGTAAGGATAAAGTTTTAAAGGTATTATAGCAATTGATCTTCGATCTCGAAGGTGCTATTTATCTTATTAAACGACCGATCAAAGTTATAAGTATTTATCGCTTTACCACCTGTAATGACGCGGTAATGCTCTCCGGCCCTTGTTAACCCCCTTTCAAAGAATAAGTACTACAAGTATACTATTATTCCGTCGGAGTTGTTCGTAATATTTAACATGGTAACCGCATTCCGAAGGTCAAGAAGGGTTAAGCGCTAAGCTGAAATTTCAATGGTGTTTAAAAACAGTGATTACGTAGCACTGTGTTTTAAAGCGTCAAACACCCAAGCCCGAGCCAATTTGGAAAAGTTCGTTTTCTGAATTGTCTTAACCGGGACTCTGCGTTCTCAGCAAAGCACTGCACCACTACGCCAGTCTGATCGTCTTTTATAATATTCTTATATATTTACTCACAAAATCGTGTCAATCATATTTCCACTTTGGTTCTTGATGTTTTCCATGATGGCTCCTTTTATTTTTAACACACTTATAATAGCTCTATTGTAACTATTATATGTAATAAAATCATGGAAGTTATTTTTGGCCTACTTTTAACATACATATCGATTTAATACTTTGTAAGTATGTATTTGAGGTGCCTGTGGCTCAGTGGCCAAGTTAAGCCACCTACGCCGCGGTGGTGGCGGTGGTGGTGGAGTGGATGGGTGACCATTCCAACCATATTTTAGTGACATTCATCACAAGCACTCCGTGCTTCGAAAGGCATGTTAAAAGTTAGTCCCGGCTTACTAGTCGTGAAGCCTAGTCAGAGGCCTTAGGGCGGCTTAATAACATCTGACAGTAAGGTTGTCACTAGCCTTACAATACTCCTCCACCATTATGTACTGAGCCCGCATGGGGGAGTATGGCCCAAACCACCTCATAGTTGAGGTAAGGCATGTGCCCTGCAGTGGGACGTATACATGGTGGCCAGAAAAGTGACCTTCAAAAAAATTTTTTTAGGTGCCTCGTGTTGAGTGGAATCCGAATCAGCCCTATGTATGTTCTACGATTTTTCGTAGTTTTTTTTTTTTTTTTTAATCGCCTATGAGGCCTATGAAGTAGTACTTTTTTATTATTATTATGAAAGCTTAGAGTCTAGCGCATTCTCTGAAGCTACTTAGAAACTAAGAAATTATCAGTTTAGATTTTTAATTTTAAGTTGAAAATTTCAATGATAACTCACTTAACATAAATTCTCAACTTTAGGTCAATTTTGTAGTAACTTCCATTAAAGTTATGAGGCTGTTTATTTTATGCATAAATGCACAGTTCTTATGAAACCTACTTTTTTTTTTATATTTTTCAAACTCGAAGAAAAATCGTAGAACATACATAGGGGTGATCCAGATACCTTTCAACACGAGGCACCTAAAAAAAATTATTGGACGTCACTTTTCTGGCCACTCTGTATATAGGCATACTTTTTATGTATTTAACATTTGGATGACTATACAACAGTTAGACATCATCGTGTTGATCTGATGATGTAAACAGAAGGTGGGTAATAAAATTATTTAACGACTACACTAGTAAAACCTTTGTGTTTTTGCTTATTCGATTCGTTTTGACAAGTCCAGTACATAAATAAGTCAGTTTTATAGCTTTTTATTATTATTATCGACTATTTCTTGCATTCTTTCAATTGACACCTATGCAATAAAGATGGTAAAGCAAATGAAATTATATTTAGTCCCTCAGTTAGATTATCAAAAAATAGTAGACACCTATTTCTTCATCAACCCAAAAATGACAAAGATAAAGCACGTCAAAGTTCGGGATAAGAGGCTCGTGACGTCCATGACGTAGCACGACATGACGTCATGCGACATTTCAAATCATTAGATCTCTGTAATATTTTTATTTTGTATAAAAAGAAAAAAAACGTGTCCAATACTTTGTGGTAATATACCAGAGGCCCAATTCCCGTAATTTGACAATAGCCGCAGTCCGATGTCGATCCGCTCCCAGTAACATTACAATAACAAACGGTATTCTCGTAAATCCAAAAAATGCAATTATAGTCCGACTATATTCGACTGAAAATGTAAGAAACCTAAATATTTTTTTTTTTGGTCAATTTCAGTCGTATTAGGATTAGTTTTGATAATTTTACGTCAAATTAAAAATTTACAGAATACCGTTTGTGATCGTAATGTTACTGGGAGCGGATCGACACCGGAATGCGACTATTGTCAAATTACGGGAATTGGGCCTTTGAACGACGAAGAAAAAAAAGTTTGTTGTCTTAACTATTCAGTTAATACTTTCCATACACGGCGTCCCTGTCTCAATAATACTAATTAATTCTGTCTAAACGGCCTTACTTGGGCACTTAAGCTTTGGCCACACAGCCGGCTGGACGCGTCGGCGACGGGATGGCGACGGAGCAGCAGCGCGGCGTGAATATCACAATGCGGACGTGACGGTCCTAATAAGACGTTCGATTTTTCCGCTATCCATTAAATCACTTAAGTTGTAAAAATAACCAAATACAGAACCCTACGTGACTACTAAGTACGATTACGATTCAACACAACATCAAACCATCCCGCTTACGTTTGTAGGCACGCCCGGTGGGACGGCGACGGCTATGTGCCCAAGGCTTGTGCCGCAAGGTTGAAGACGGTATCGTCTTCTATAGACTTTAGTACATTACAAACACTGGTGTCTTACTGGTGTCGCAGTCGCGCCCGTCGGCTGTGTGCCTAAAGCTTTATACAAACATACGTTTTTGTTTCAAATTCACTGTTTCCATTCCATGTTGTTGTTTTAGATCCACATCCCGTAAGAGATAGGTATAATGAGTACGTACACGATAGTGTTTTTTTATTATCATATTCATTTATTTACATTTTATTCTAATGTGCTTTATAGCTACTTAATATTTTTTTTGTTAACAACATGGACTTTGAGCTGTTAGTTAGATATCGATATAACTCGACTAGCTTAATTTTATTCTTATTTGAAGACGTAGAAAACAGTATACTTATTAACGAGCAAACAAAATTACAAGTACTTAATTAAAACTTAAAAGACTATACAGGGTTATTTTTAAAACTTTTTTATTCTAGTGCTTAAATGCAACTACTTTTTCTATGGGACCAATGCTTATTGCTTCATACAAACTGATGTCAGCTGGTTGATGGCTTTGTATGGGAAAGTATTTTTTTTGCGATATCGATGTTGGTCCCATACAAAAAGTTATTGTATTTGAGCACCAGAATCAGCCCCTAGGGGGTTGTTGATGTATTAAAAATAACCCTGTATATTCTGACTAACGATTTGTCGTTTTTTGTAGTAGGCGATCACTCATTTGAGACTGTACGGCAAAAGATTAAATAAATACATATTGGTCAATATTCACATACATTGTTCTGTTGCTAAGGTAAGTAGCTAAAATACATGCTATATACATCAGAAACAACGAAGGTACCACAACACCTAGACCCGTGACAATATAGAAAACGTTCTACACCGACCCCAAGAATCGAACCTGGGACCACAGAGGTGGCGACGCTAAGTCCGGCGTGGTAAACAATATGCTGATTATAATCGGCGCTTAGCAATTAAACCAAATAAAATGGTTGTTTTAAAAATATTTTTTATCTACTTTCCCTCATGACAATGTTATTATAACCAGTGAATATGCTAACACTACACAAAAATAATTATCGAAATTGTTGCATCCGTTCAAGAGTGATGCGATGACCAAGGGAAATAAAGATTCATTTTTATACAGGGTTACATTGCAAAGGGGTGCCAAATCTTTAGAAATGGCTTAGAATCAGTAACTTAATCGAACATGCAAAGAACAATAAAAAAACACATCGAATTATTCCTATCCGCTGATAAAAATCGTACTCGTGGATAATTTAACTCATTCATGAAAAAATTGCACTGTATTTGCAATATGTAAGGTCCTTATTGGCTCGCCGTACCTACGCCTCTGATGAATGTCCGCACGATTTTAGTAGTATCTCTATTAACTTTATTATCGGATATTTTAAAGTTTTTTTTTTACGTAACATATGATTAATTTAAAATAATAACGATTGAGACGCTTCTTTATATTGTTCCCTAGATCTTATTTTTTAAATTTGGCACCCCTTTGCAATGTAACCCTGTGTACAAATATTAAATTGTTGGAATGAATGTAAAATTTTGCAATAAGCACTTTGCACCGCTTACCCTTTTCTTTATAGTTGTCCTTTACCTAAAGGTTGTCTGGAAGAAATCGCTCTTAGCGTTAAGACCGCCTAAATTGCACATCTTGTAAACATCTACTGTAACTTCTTCGTAATGATGTGCAATAAATAGTATTTATCTATATTTATTTATACTTAAGCTCCTGAAATTAAATTGACACTACAAAGAGCTACCTTTCAAGTTTCTATGCAGCAACAAAAACCCGGACTGAAAATCAAAATTAGATTTTTAAAAGCCAAAATACCGTAATAGGAAACTTATTTTCAACCGACTTCAAAAAAGGAGGAGGTTCTCAATTCGACTGTGTGTTTTTTGTATTTTTTTTTTGTATGTATGTTACGCGATTACTCCGCCAATTATGAATTCATTTTGATGATTCTTTTTTTGTTTGGTAGATCATACTTCAGAGGTGGTCCCATATAAATTTTATCGTAATGATTCAGCAGTTTTTGAGAAAATAACAAAATATATACCCAGATAATGTTTTGGTTCGAGATTCATGGATCTATGTTAACCAATATCTTCGACAAATGTAAACCGATTTTGATGATTTTTTTTTATTGAATAGCTAATAATTCAAAGATACTATAGTAAATAAATAAATTTCGGAAAAAATTGTACCCCTAAGGATGAAAAAAAAGAGGATGAAATCGGTGTTCAGCAGTTAGATTAGGATTTATCACTAAAAATAGATGAAATAAGTAAATTTTATTTTTTAAAAAAACCGACTTCAAAACAATAAAAAGCTAAAAATAATCCTAACACTTAAGTACCTAATCAGTTACTTTAGGAGTCGGTGCCAGCCGATGAGAGATTCAGTGTTTTTGTTTGCACCGACTCCAAAAGTAACTGATTAGGTACCTTACGTGTTAGGATTATTTTTAGCTTTTTAGTGTTTCGAAGTCGGTTTTATTTTTTTAAATAATTATAAACGAAGTTGTGTGTGCTTTAGCTTCATGCGCCGTTTGCATTGGCTTAATAAAGCGAATATACAGGGTTATTTGTAAAAAATCAACAACCTCCTAAGGGCTGATTCTGGTACTCAAATACAACAACTTTTTCTTTTTTAAATTCACGAATAATGGAAGTTATAATGTAACTATTTACATACTAAACCGCCATAGCTGACATCAGTTTGTATGGAGAAGTGAATTTTTTTGTAAGATTTTAATGTTGGTCCCATAGAAAAAGTTGTTGTATTTGAGCAGAATCAGCCCCTAGGAGGTTGTTGATGTTTTGCAAATAATCCTGTATTTGTAAACATAATTACTTTATAACTTATAATAGCACATTGTTACCCTAGCTAGGGGTAAAATAAACTTACCTATCCCGAGACGGGGTTTCGAGGGTTAGATAGTTTGAAAGACTAAATAAGTCTTTAACCCGAGGTAAACACTGTGCTATTCATTACGAATATAAGGAAAGTAAAAATAAAAACATGGATTAGCCAAAGAAAAAATGAGTGAATTTTAACAAAACTCACAACTCGAAAAAACAAATGCAGATCGGATTGCCGCGTATTATTTTTTTATGTGGCCGGCCGGCTACCTATTCTGCATTATTTGTTATTTTCATCATTGAAAAATAGAAAATACTCGTGTTATGCCCAAATCTATGTTATTTTGAAAAAATAAGTTGAAAGTAAATTATAATAAAGTAATTAAAAAAATAATCATTTTTTAATTAAGTACTACCTCTCCGCCGAAAATCAGCGTTGTGAAATGACAAATGCTGAGCGGAAACCTTTTTGACACACCAGCTCCCAGTGAGCACCAAAACACGATATGATATGATATGATATAGCGATATATCGACACGAACTGTAAAAATATGATAGATTGATTCCTTAGTTCGTTTTTGTCTTTTGTGTTTTCCTTTTTGATTTAGTTTTAGTTATTTTGTACCTAGTATTGTAAACTTAAGCTACACATTGTGGTAGATGCTGTGTATACCTGTCATTGGCAAACATATTTGGACATATTGTAATCATGTTGTTGTTAATGTTTTATGTGTTTTGCTGTTGGTGTACCTTATGAATAAATAATAAATAATAAATAAATAGATATAGCCGCCATTTTAATTTTTTATCGATACAGCGATCATAATATGTGACGTCACCAGCACGGCGATTACACATGGCGGCTATATCTATCATATTTTTACAGTTGGTGTCGATATATCGCTATATCATATCATATCGTGTTTTGGTGCTTATGCTACGGAGGCTGATATCCTTCATTGTTTTATTGTTAAGTATTTTTAATTTTTACATTTGTGTGTTTCAAATATTTTTTTCCTATTCTATTCTATAACAATTACGATACAATTACACACCGTGTAGGTACAGTGTGTAGTTGCATCGTTATTATTATTATTGTGTTTTGGCAATACAATAAAATGTCTGGATATTTTTAATGACTCATTACCTCCCATTACATGTATTTATATTTATGCAGAAGGTCGCTACCTTCTTGTTAGTTAATTGTCTTGTTTTTGTTATATTTTTAAAAGTGTATTGAGCTAAAGTCTAGACTTCTAGAGAGAAGAATAGTGACTGTAATATTATAGTTTATTTAACAATGCTGTTAAGCCTATTATTGGTTGCTATATTTATATGAAACTAGCTTCCGCCCCCGGCTTCACCCGCGTGGAATTCAGTCTGTCAGTGAAAGCTGTGCTGAAAGTCTTTTTAACAACGACCTTAGATTACATTATTTTAGAACACTAGCTGTCCCGGCGAACTTCGTGCCGCCTCTTATTTTTATTTTATGAATTCTTCGATGTTTTAATCGTTATTTCTGCTATTCGGGGCGGAGACAAAATCAACAAATCAAAGATCATAAAAATCAGTCCAGCCGTTCTCGACTTCTAAATCGTGTAACTAACCCGACTTTAAATTCAAATTCAAATTTCTTTATTCGCAGTAAATAGGGTAGGTTTGTTTTGTATATATAGATTTGACTACCATAAAAGAGGTTGTAGTGAATCAACCTTAAAAGATAAGACATATGCTGTCACGGACTTTTTGAGAAACAGAATTTTACGATTTTTTTATGACAAAAGCCATAAATGAGTATTATCAATAAACAAGAGATTTCTTTGGCATTTAACTTTTCAACATTTTAAGTCTAAGGAACTCCCATCGTACAAGCAACGCTTAGCACACTTTAAACTCCAAAGTTTAGACAGTCGTAGAGAGGTCACAGACCTAAAATTCCTGCATAAGTTGGTCAACGGTCAGCTGGACTGTCCTCTGTTGATATCCAGGGTCAAATTTAATATTCCCCGTAAACTACCCCGCTTTTCCAGATATCTCTTGTTTACCACAAAACCGTTCAAAAGTAATCTAGGTCACTTTTCCTCAGTGAAACGCATGAAAAATATATATAACAAGGCCTCCAAAGGCACTAACATTGACATATTTAACAAATTAGGTGCCTTTGTCAAATCTATAACTTCGTAAACTCTAAATCTTAATAAAATAAAATATAAGTAAGTAAAATACAAAAATTCATAAAAACTAAGTTATTTGCATCACTCATAACTCTGCATCAGTGAATTGATTTCGACCCCAAGATGAATGACAATTATCGCAGGGCTGATGCAGTTGCTGTCAATTCTTTCTGTTTAAGCTAATAATATGTTAACTTGTTTATATTGCTTGACGTGGCAGCCTATAATTAAGACATCACATAATACCAAATCAGTGACATCACTTTGCAATGTAACCTTTAACCGTATATGTGTAAATCATGTATTAAGTGAGTGTTTTGTTGGTTGTCCTAAATAAAAAAAATAAAAATAAAATGATTTTTGCGTAACTTTTTAAACCGTTCCCGTTTTTGCAACAATTTTTATTGCTGCTTCGCTCCTATTGGTGGTAGCGTGATGTTACACAAGTGTGACAGAATTCATGAACATGCTCTTAAGGGCTGACTCTAGTGCTCAAATATACAGGGTGGCCGGAAAAATGATGCCCAAAAATTATTTAGGTGTCTCGTGTTGAGTGGTATCCAAATCACCCCTATGTATGTTCTAGGAATTTTCGTAGTTTTCGAGTTATGATTTTTTTCATGAATTTTTGCAACCGGATCCGTTTAAAATTTCTAAAAAAAAAGTAGAACGTTTCTACCATTTTTTTTTCTTGCAGCTAAAATTCTATTACAACTTGTAAAGCCAAAACCTTCCTCAATAAATGGACTATTTAACACTAAAATATTTTTTCAATTACCACCAGTATTTCTCAAGATTATCGCGTTCAACCAAACAAACAAAACAAGCTCTGGCTTTATAAGTAATTCATTTTCAATGTTATTCTAGCAATAATACCGCCGAATTGTACTGTTGTACTGTTTATTTCTTTGGTATGTAATCTATATAACTACCAAAACAATAAGGAATGCCACTTTGTTGTTTATGCGATGCATGCGTGGTACTTCCGCGGAAAGTTATATAACTAACTCTCAAAACAAGCGACGAACGCCAGTGTTTGGGCAGCTTATTGTTGCATTGTTGACGATCTCCGTAGCCGAGAGGCGAGTATACCGGACTTGGTGTCGCTATCTCTGCTGAGGTCGCGCCTTCATCCCGCTTTCAAGTACATGCTTTCATATGCATTTAGTAAAAAGCTGTTATTTTGATATTACAAACAGACACTTCAATTTTTATGTGTATGTACATGTATAGATTCCAAAATGGTTGCCATTCAGCTATTTTGCCATGGCAACAAAAGTTGTTTACAATAGTGTATGAGTGGTAATAAAGATATAGATACTTTGGTGTACCTCATTAAATAAATAAAAACATTTGGAGGCTAAGGTTAGTTACCTCAAAAAAAAACGATAATTAATGTTCCAACTGGAACCCATATCTCCTACGTCACTGAGGTATAAAAATATACTTATTACGGCAACCTTCAGAGATGTTGTTCGGAATCTCACCCTTTTTGCGTCATACGAATAAAAATACGCTAATTTACGCATCCATGTTACATGTCATATAAAATTCAATTATCAAATGGAATCGACCATAAAGTTATTGACCAGAGATTAGGCAATCAAGATTATGAATAAATTACGTCTATGCATGTGATAATTATGCGTTATTAACAGATAAACCAAAACAGTTATTTTTAACATAAAACTGAGTTTACATCCAAACTTATTTTCGAGTTTTCAAAAATGTAACTATGTATATTTATATCTGGCTTATTTAATACTAGCTTCCTCTCGCGGCTGCGCCCGCGTGGAGTTCGAACTGTCGCTTAAAGTCTTTATCAACGACCCATGTCCTTCTCATCATTTCGGCCATAGGACGTCCACTGCTGAACACAGGCCTCCCCCAGTGACCTCCAGATTGGCCGGTTGAAACCGGCCCGCATCTTATTTTAAAATAATACAATAAACCACATCATGCCTCTCTCTAAAAGTAAAAGAAAAACGACGCTAGCGCCAATGCATTATTTTAGAGCAAATTTTATTACCATAAAAAAGTTATAGTGAGTTAACCCGAAAAGATAGAATATGCTGTCACGGACTTTTTTTTGAACTTTTAAAGGGGAACAATTCTGTCATACGTGATTTTTGTCTAACTTTAACCCTTTATGCAGCGCACTCAACGGAAACTCTCAAAAGGAATATTTTTTCTCGTTTTTGCAACATTTTTCTTTAATTCTCCGCTCCAATTGGAAGATTTTAGAAATTTCATTTCTTTAAAGATCACCACTAACACTACTTTGGTACTATACACTACTAAAACTTGTCTCTCTTATAATAATGCACATATTTGTGCCCAAATGTTTTTTTTTTCATGGTTTGTCAATAGAATTGAATGTGACGTTGCTGACAATAAATGTCCAAAATTTCCGGTCACATTGAAAAAATGTCCAATTTCCTCGGTCATACTGGTCAGACATTTATAACGTGACGGACACTTTACAACTCTAGTCGTAGCGTGATGTGTATAGCCTATAACCTTCCTCAATAAATAATTCAAACCGGTACCTCCTGAGATTAGCTCGTTCAATCAAACAAAAAAACAAACTTTTCAGCATTTTAATATAAGTATAGATTCTGTGACGCCATGACCTCGCGTAGCCACAGATTCCAAGTGCAGAAGGATTTCTTCTCTGCAAACACAGCCAGTTCTACGTAAGAAGTATAATACCTACTTCTCTCTCTCTCTCCCTTCAATATTATTTTATATAGTGCGGCAACCGGCACTATCTCAAATACATCAAATACATGTACTCACATTAATAAAAAATAAAAAATAAAATTTTTCAGTACTATTACTTGGTTAGAACTAGCAACTTTTGCCACATCTGGATGAATGATGTTTAACTTTGTTGTTACTTATAATAAGAAACTTTGTACGAATACAAATTAAGCATGTTATGAAACTCTGTTATTGGCTAAGTGTCACTTTTGTTAAACTAGGCTAATATGTACATTGTAATAAAGCTGTTAAGTTTCTCAATAAATAAAATAAAATAAAATATATAATGTGAAAGTTTCGATGTTTTTTACTTAATCACGCTGTACTGGCTGAACAGAGTTAGCTGAAATTTAGCACAATACAACCTGTATGGTCAACCGGTAAGGTCTTGCCATAAATACTGAAACAAAAAAAAACTGTTGCAAATAACATATTACTATTACAGTGTGTTAGTTTAACACATAAATATAAAACAATTTAAACATATAAAAAGCTTATTCGAAGTTGTCTCCATTGGCTGCAATACAGTCCTTTAAACGTTGAGGCCAGTTATCAATAGAAGCACGCACTCTTTCCATGGGAAAATTCTTCACTGCCGATTGGCACGATTGTACGGATTGTTTCAGGGACTCCAATTTGTCATGGCGTATACAGCAAGCCGTACTCTATAAAACTGACCATAAATCATAATCCAGCGGATTAAGATCGGGACTAGACGACGGCCAGTGTTCAGCTCTTATGAAGTCCGAAACGTTCGTTTCCAACCAAGACTGCGTAGACCAAACTTTATGACCCGGCGCCGAATCTTGCTGGAAGGACCATTCTTGGTTATTGATCATGGTGTTGTTAAGGAGCTTTACTACCTTTTCAAGAATGGTATTTTGATACACTTGTGCCGATGTTTTGATACCTTTTTCACAAAAGTATGGCTCAGTCACTCCTTCATAGCTAATACCCCACCAAACCATCACTGAAGTCGGATAGTGCCCACGTTGCACTCTGACGACTAATTATGAAGCTTCCTTAGAGCTTTGAGCATAAATACGGTCATTTTGTCATTTTATTAAAATGTTGCTCAAGTGTAAAAAAAATCTCATCCGTAAAAATTTTTTTTCTGTAACCTCTCCTTTGCCTGGCTTTCGATTTTACCACCCTATTTTTTTAAAATTATCAGTTAAGAAATGACCAGTACGTCTTTTATAGGCTGCAAGTCTTAAGTCATCTTTAAAAATACGCGACATGGTTCTAGGTGCTATCTTCATCTCCCGAGATAAAATCTTTTGCTTTCGGACAGGATTTTTTCGAATTCTTTTCCTTACTGCTATAACCACTTTTTTCGTAGGAACACTACGTGGACGGCCTGATCTTTATCTGTCACAAACAGAGAAGGTCTCATTGTACCTATTAATAGCCCGGTACACAAACATTTTACTAATACCAAGCGTATGGAGAGTTTTAAACATTGCATTTGCCTCCATACCTACTTTGTGTAATGCAATCACAGCGATTCGGTTTTCTTTATCACCCCACTCCATTTTAATATCGCAATATATTATTATAATATTTTTTATTTATTGTTTTTTTGTTTATTGTTATAAATATTTCAGGTGGTCTGTAGACTACACGGTTATGAACAACACAACAGCTTATAGCTTGAACTAACACTCATATAAAAATCTTTGCAGGGATACTCAGCGCACACTACGAAACATCTCAACTACACCAAGCTGACATACGGTTTGTGCTTCACGCAGAATTGCCGTAGTTTCTACAACGGCAGCCATGACGAAGCTGACCTGAGGACCACGGCAGAGGCCTGCCTTAACCACTCCCTCTCTGCGGAGTACGGCCTGAAGACACGAGTTACTAAGGTCAGTCTACACGATAAATAAAACTGCACCACACTGGAGGCGAAGCGACACTAAGATAAGTTCGTTTTTAGGGATCCGTTCCGTTAGGATTATTTCGTTGTCTGGTTATTAAGACTATTTTTATTGAGATATCAAGTTGACATTATTTTCAAATATTCAAGTTTGCAATCTCTTGGAACTGTAAAAAAAAACAAAATTCATACGAAACAATAACAGGAAATGAAACACATGAAAAAAAATTGTTTTTACTATATTTATAAGAAAATATATGAAATTATAGTGCTGCTAATAGTGAAAGCAAAATTGATTTTAGGTACCTAAAAATAACCGTCATATAGTAATTAGAAATTAAGGTATACCTATCTCTTTCTAAAACAACTTTTAGTATTAAAAATGTATGCCGCGCGTGTAATTGACGTCACGGTACATAGTTAGTTAGTTAGTTTAGTTCGGATCTATCTCCTAACTAACTCGCGACTTTATTGGGCTGTAAGTCAGGTATTTATCAATATTTTTCGAAAATTATTACATGTTTTACTAATTATAATTATGTACTATTTATTTTAGGACCAAATAAAAAATATGCATATTTCCCATTGCCAATGAATGGGTCAGGAAATTAATGCATTTTGAAAGTTGATCTTACTCAAACAAAGGACGCTTCAAATTAATGCATTCTGAAACTACCTTTTGCAGTAAATGCACTTAGACCTTGCGTTTAGTCGAAGGACGCTTTAAATGCTTGCATTCTACAGGGTTACATTGCTAAGGGGTGCCAAATTTTAAAATTACGACCTAGAGAACCATATAAAGAAGCGTCTTAATCGTTATTATTTCAATGATCGCATTTTACAAAAAAAAAATACTTTAAAATATCCGAAAATAAAGCCAATAGAGAGACCACGAAAGCGGCGCGGTCATTCATCAGAGGCAAAGGAACGGCGAGCAAAGTACCTTACGCAGTGCACATACGGTCCAATTTTTTCATGAATGTGTTAAAATATCCTCGCGTATGAATAATAAAGATAAAGAATAATTGTTGTTAAAAGAGAAAAATTTTTTTTTTTGTTATTTGCATAGTTCGATTAAGTTACTGATTCTGAGCCACTCCCAAACATTTGGCACCCCTTTGCAATGTAACCCTGTATAATAAAGGACGATATAAATGCGTAAAAACTTGCTTAGAAACAAAGGACGCTATAAATGAATGCATTTTAGAACATGTTCTTATTAATCAAAGTTACGGTTTTTGGTTTCTTGATAAACTAATCTCTAATTGTCCCTATAGGTAAACTGCTACTTTGAAGAGAAGAACAAGTTCGAAACAGACTGGCTGGACTGGCTGGTAGCACTTCTCATGCTCGGAATCTTCGCACTTAACGTCGTCGGTACTGTGTACGACGTTAACAGAGACAAGACAAAACCAGGTGAATTTAACTATTTAAGGATAAAATTAACAGGTTATCATAAATAGAGGTGCTTGTAGCACTGTGACAGCAGCGGTTAGTAGTGATTACCAAAGTTAAGATACCTATGCCGCGGTTGTGATTGGATGGGTAACCATTCCAACCATATTAAAATTTAGTGTCATTTATCACAAGCATCTCCGTGCTTGGTGCCATGTGGGGACGGCCGTGTGCCGTGTAGGCAGTAAAGAATACAATTCCCCACCGCCTACAGGAGGTTTGTCGTAAGAGGCGACTAATTCCTGTAGCACGAGACGGGCTCCAGGGTCTGCGTGCGAAATAGTATAAAAACTGCGCTCACTAACCCGCCTGCCAAGCGATTGGCAATCCCCCCTTTTCGGGGAGGCCTGTGTTCAGCAGTGGACGTCCTACGGCTGATGATGATGATAATGATGATAATGATCTCCGTGCTTTGAAAGGTACGTTATGAAATGAAATGAATATTTATTTGCTTAAAACATCGTTTACAATGGTTTTACAATGTAGTGATAGGGCCTCATGTTTTACCATATGTGGCATGCAAATCTTAAAATAATGTAACATCATTTAGTATACTTCAAATTTCAGTTAAATCACAATGTCAAAAATAATTAATTAAAGAAATGGAGTCAATTCACTCGAGTGGAATGTCAAAATTTATCAAATTCAAATCGCAAGCAGTCAGTAATAAAATTATGTCTTGTAATGATTTTTATTGAAAATGTCACAAATTTTATAGAAATTCTTCTCTCTGAGCTATTGATCCCCAAATTTTCTAACTTACGAAGCAGTAGGTCATGACAAACACAATCAAATGCTCGAGTCATGTCAAAAAAAACTGTCGTCGTTAAATGTTGGTCCGGTCTAATTTTGCTTGATACTAATCGTGAAGCCTAGTCTGAGGTCTTAGGGTGGGTTAATAACAGTAAGCTTAAGTCACTGGCCTTACAACTCCACCAATCCGCACTAGGCCCACGTGGTGGAGTATGGTCCAAACCACCTCATAGTTGTTGTGAGGCCTGTGCCCTGCAGTGGGACGTATATAGGTGTCGTGGCCAGATCGTAAAATTGATCATTTCATGATTTGACCGATCATTTCATAAAATGGTGGTATTTCATGATATAAAACAGAACACGCTGCCTACATCATGATGTGGTCTGACCAGATCAATTAATACTCAGCGTTTAACGATATTAACAGCTAAACACACGAATACTTCATGAAATGGTCAAACATTAGTGATCATATCGTAAAATCGTTACATTACCCACCGGTAGAGGCGCTAATGTTGCTTTGTTTTTGTGATGAGTAATGGCGGCGGACAAATATTTTATTCATAAAGTGAATAATAATGTGTAAATGAAAGGTGAGTATACAATGAAATATCATTACGACACCAAGCTAGGCGGTTTTTATGAAAGTCACTCAAAAAATCAAGGAGATCGGAACGTAATTTGAGTGGTTAGTCAGGTTATTTAGCTATTCAAGTATTTTTATTTATTAGTTTTGTTTAAAAATAATAACTATTGAAAATGTTTAAACTATCTATCGACCAAATTACAAATATTAAACAAATTCACGTAACTTGTAAACATATTTTTATTTTAATGATATGGCCAAACGTGGATTGACATTTCATCGAATGTTGACGTTTACACGATATGGTCAGTTTCAGTTGGCCATATCATGAAATACCACCATTTTATGAAAGGATCGGTCACATCATGAATTGGTCAATTTTACGATCTGACTACGACATAGGCATACTTAACTTTTTTTTACCATGTGGAGGGTGAAGTAAAACAACCCTTATACCCTGCAGTGGGATCAAAGTGGCTAAAATGCTGATAAATGATCAGGAGTTTTGGTTTATTTTTTATCAATTTTACCGGTTTGAATTCCGCAAAGGGCAAATGTTTGTGTGATGAGCACAACGAGCATTTGTTTTGGATGTTTATTTCCGTTATCTAGTCGCCATAGTACAGGCTTCGCTTAGTTTGGTGCTAGCTTATTGGTATGGACACAAATTATTTTTTATTTATTTTATTTATTTATTGTATAATAGTTACACGAGCATAATGTAGGTACAATTAGTGATAAATAAATTTATTAATCAGGCTTATGCTCTATCTATATTCTGTCGAACACACACATTCACAAAAAGACAAAATCTTACATAAAATCGCCCCCCATTGGTCTGCGAATAAATCGCAGTGGGGATGTAGATCCAGGAGTGCATTGAGGCCGGTGTGCGTTCTACACACCGGTGATTGAGCGTGCTCAACGGTGCGACTTGCGGGCTTTATTATTTATTTGTTTAACTATGTCTAGTTGTTTCTGACTTCAGTCCCCCATTTAGAATATTGTAGTCTCTAGGACGACAATTTGTTACAAACGATGTAAAGAAATGTAATGAACGGAAAAAAAAATAGAAATAGATTTAATGTAGGTACCTATATCTTGCAAGGCCATCACGACGTATAGACGTAAACTGTCCATACAACCAAAATAAGGAAGCTTTAGATGACACTTGCAGATTAATTACACAAATTCTGATTACGTAAACTACATACTCATCAACCTTCTACAAATATCAACTCTATTTACTGGATTTTAAGTTATAAATCGGTTTAGGTAATTTGTCATTACATTTGATGTTAATTTTTATTACCTTGTTTTCGTTTAGCTAATATCCTGTCATTTATAAAAGTAATATTTTTTATAATTATCAAACTGGCTATAAAACATTGAAGTATCAAATATTTCATTGCTAACCTGCTTTCTGTCATATTATGAAACAGTCGCCTGTAGCTATGAGTGGCCCTGAATCAAACTAGTTTTATCGTATGCGTCAATGTATTTTTTTTTGTAATTTTTGGTAAGGCCTTCGCATGTAGGTAGGTACTTGAAACGAGAAAATATTTTTAAAAATAAATTTACTAGCTGTTAAATAAATGCAGATTGAAAGAATAATTACTTTCAATTTATTTAGCAAAGCACGACATGACACTTTATAATTACAAAAATGCAGAGAAAAAAAATGGCGCTGTGTTGCTACACTTAAAAACTAAAAAGTAATAACAGTCATAGAAACTAAAAATACCACATTAATGTTTAATACCATTATTGAAAACTAGCTATTGCCTGCGACTTCGTTTGCGTGGTTATAAGTTTATTCATTTTAAAAAATCTGCGCAACTTTCTTAATTTTTTCTTTCGAACCTTCTCCTGACATTAATTAACACAACAAAAAAAGAATTAGCGAAATTGATCCATCCGTTCACTCGTGATTAGATATAGATTTTATTTATTTATTTTACCAGCAATTTATTGTTAGGAGAATACTTACAATAACCAAATGCACAATGACATGCAAAATGTATATCAGCCCCTGCCAATGTTCAAACGACATATATATATTTGGCTACTGACTAAATAGATTATAGACTTAAATTGGAAAGCACACGTCCAGAAAATAAAATCAAAACTATCTAGCTATGCGTGTATGCACTTTATGAAGTGAAAAAGACAACTGACCTTGAAGCGGCACTCAGTACTTACTATGCCTACGCAAACGCATGGCTAAGCTACGGTCTCATTCTATGGGGAAATAGTACCGACGCATCTACCCTTTTCATTCTCCAGAAATTGATTAGAATCTTAGCCTATATAAAACAGACTGAAAGCTGCAAACCATACTTTCAAAGGTGTAACATACTCCCCCTGCCATGTATGTACATTCTAGAAATGTGTAAATTTGTTAGGAAACACCCAAACTTATATCAAAACCGCGCTAATCTACATTACTCGCTAAGATATAAAAATAAATTGATTCTACCTACTGTCCGTCTAAAGATTTATTCTTCCAGCCCATACGTTATGTCCATACGAATTTACAACAGATTGCCGGAGTTTATGAAAAATGAAGTAAATGATTTAAAATTTATAAACAATTAAAATTAATGTTAATAAAAAAATGTTATTACACAATAAACGAATACTTAAATGACAACAATCTAAAACAATTAATGAAATCTAAAGATAAATAAATATTTAAATGCCTAAAAATACTATTTATTTGATTATGTTATTCAATAAATTATTTAATAATTATCATATGATTTCTTAATTATTTTAATTCTTTACAACTTCTTAAAATAAACAAATTGATCTAATTATGCATGGCGTCATCCTCTCTGCCCACAATACCTATCTTATTGTTGTTGTGCCCTACAGGGTCTATAATGATCTATTTTATGTATCTAATTATAACACCTGTGTAACATTATAGAATGCAATAAATATATTGAATTGAATTGAATTGTTTTTACTCAATTCAGGAATACTTTGATGATAAATAATTATTGATAAAATTTTATACATTTAATTTGGTGACATTAATTAATTAATTTTTTGACATGTGATTCGTTTTAAATTTTTATGACAATGTGTGTATGTATGACAAATAAATAATTTTCATTTTATTATAAGTTTATAACTAGTAACACCAATATTATAAAGCTCTTTTAAGTTTAAAAAGCACGATATAAAAGTAACCGATACATAAATAGACAATTACAAAGCAAACTAACAAACGCCAATTTATTAACCGACAATGGTTTCTCGCAAGTGCTTACGAAACGTAGTAAGACTTAGGTACAACGTTAATATCTGTGGACTTTCCATGACAATTGGGTAAAGAAAATTAAATTATTTTTAGTCTGTCAGTTAGATCATCAAAAAATAATGGACACTTATTTTTTCTTTCGTCAATTAACCAAAAGATGACAAAGATAAAGCTCGACAAAGTTCGGGAGTTGGGGCTCGTGACGTAACATAGTAAAAGTGGTACCAAAGCCCGACGTCAAGCGACATTTCAAATTTACTATATCTCTGTAATAATTTGAAAAAATATAACATACATGTCCAATACTTTTTAGTAATCTACTTGATATACGAAGCAAAAAAAGGTAGTCGACATCCCTTTTGATAAGTCGGCTCAACTTGGGAACAAATGAACTTGAGCTAATATGTAGTCATTGGGGGAGCTAACGGTGCGATTTGGGTTTAAGTAACCTGTGAAGTGTGACGGCCTTAGAGGTGCTCTGAAACTAAAACTCAACAGTTGTCGATAATCTATATGTTAAATAATTTACATAGAAAAGTGAGATCCAATATTGTGCTACGCTTTTCCAAGGAATTGTATTTAAAATGTTTTAGTTTCGTTTTGACTAACCGAGACTACTTGGTTGGCCAGTTTTTGAGTAATATAGGTAAGTTGTTAAGTGTAGAGCGGCAGCTGCAGCTTAGTGGTTGGATTCTCGTCTCATATCCCAGAGTCGTACATCTGGATTTTTCGGACCTTACTATACGTATTGATGACTGACAACCATTGGAAAAGAGATGTTCTCGAGTGGCGACTACGAACTGAATGATGAAGCCTAGGCGGAGCTAGGTAGATTGACGAGACAATCTAGTCAAAGTTACAGAAAGCCGCTGGATACAGTATCTCGCATGCTCAAGCGTACCCTAATTATAAATAAATAAATTGATTTCACAATCTCACCAATGGGCTAGTTTCCTAAAAAAGTCTAATTAGTTCGTCAGTTGGATTAGCAGAAAATATTGGACACGTATTTTTTCTTTTCTCAATCAAAGAAAAAATAAAAAAAGCCCGTTAAAGTTCCGCGTAACTTCACGCTTTGCGACACTTTTTAGCAAAGCGTGACGTCACGTGCTCACTTTGATGCGCTTTATCAACGTATTTTTTTTTGTTTGATTGACAAAAGACAAAATATGGGTCCAATATTTTTTGATAATCTAACTGACGGACTAAAAGGAATAATCTTTTTTGACCTAGAAAACTAGCCTATTATCTGTCCTTAAACTAAAACTATAAGCGAAGCTTCTACTATAGCGATTAAATAACGGATAAACATACTTAAATAATTTTATAAACATCCATGACTAAGGTACCGATGCTCGCGCTCACATTTATGCATGGGACAAAGGGCTAGAAAAAATAATTTATGAATATTATAGAAAAGCAATATCAACATCATTATGATCATCATCATCATCATCATAGGCCTCCCCTATAGAACGCCACAGCGAGCGGCTCTGGGCCGATTGCATCCAGCGGTTATCATGCCTTAAATTCTAATTTAATTATTTTAATTAAAGTCAGATGTCGCAACACTGGAATGTATGAATCACCATAAATACCTACAATGAATAAATTACCTTAAATTTATGATATTAGAACTCGATAATATTTTCCCAATATTCAAACGTGATTTCAAATTGTAAAGTAAATAAGTTTAGTAAGAGTTAAATGTAAAAGTTTCAACTATGCACTGCATAGTATGTAGAATTAATTGAAAATTAAAGATTCATCAATAAAATTAACCGATTTCAAAAATAAAATATCACAAAATAATGAGCGCTAAAATAGCAATCAAAAACCGTACCGGTACCGGTAAACCGTAATCAAAACCGCCAAGTAAAAATCAATAAATTACAGTACGTAAAATACACTCAAGTGAGCTATAAAACACACAACATTAATTTTCTGTAAATAGATGTCAAAAAGGTAAAACACAAGTAAAATTAACATGCATTACATCAACAGAAATTGGAAATGGGTTCTTTTAAACAAATACTATACTCGTAATTCAAAATGCACAAATTCCAACACAAATATAAATTGAAAATGTTAAAACAAACAAATTTATAGAATAAATTTCAATTAAATAATTTAGTTACTAAACTGAGAATATGTGGTTAAAGTTTAATATATTTATTACATTTATTGTTTAAAAGGTTTTCAAATATACCCCTTTCCATTTCCTAATGATAATTAAATAATAAAACTGTTAAAATCCTGTTTAAAGAAATGGTGTAAATAACAAAATCCATGAAAATTATGGTAATTCATATTCAAAAGTATTATTAAATACAATTTTTACAACTTTGACATCAGGTATTAATTAATTAACTTCTCAACAGGTATTTTAACGAATCAAACGAACTCATACGCTCTCTGCCGTCGTACACTCACGTCACCCACCCATCAGGGTGTAATCGAATTCGAAACTCACGGTCAACTGCCCCGAGACCAAGCTGCTAAACCTATTTAACCCACATCTCTTCCCCGCGTCCCATGTTTTAAAAGCTGACACCCGAACTCTACTAATTTTCAGAGGTACTCAACCTTTAATAAATACGAGTTCTATTTTAGCGTAACAATATGACAGATTTGCAAATACATAGTACTAACTTCTCACCGTTTAAATCATTTTAGTTTCCTACTATGAACAAAAACTAACATGAATATTATTGACGTGAAATATTGTTAGGTTTTTTCCTTTATTTTCCTTTAATTATTTCGCGAATATTCCAATAATCTTTACTGATATTATAAGTATCTTATAAACATAGCACATCCCAGACTTACGATCATTAAATAAATTATGACGAATATTCAGGTATCTGTTGAGTAAAGTGTCACTGTTATGTTGCAATAGGTACTAATTGACATAATCGTCACGTCTCATAATGTTTGCTTATCATAATCACAATCATCCTTATTTTTTACTGTCCGAAAATGGTTTTTCATAAGTTGCTGTGCAACCTTGAGCTTTTTTAGTGAAAGGCCACGCTTTCGTTCCATAATGACTTGACCAACTGTAAGAATATGATAGATATAGCCACCATTTTGATTTTTTATCGAAGCAGCGATCATAACATGTGACGTCATCGGCCACGGCGATTCAACATGTCGGCTATATTAACGTTCCTAAACCTAAATATATTTCTTAGTAGCCTAAACTTTGTCAAATTAAGCATTGAAGCAGGCACGCTAGTGATCATTCAAGCAAGTATTCAAATGCAAGCAGACAAACAAGCTGTTAAGGGGATGAAAAGAGGGATAAAATTAATATAGATACTCTTTAATGTGCACCATACAAAGAAGTTAAAATTTTGTGTTTACAGAAAGATGCACAATTTAGGCGGTCTTATCGCTAAAAGATAATGTATGAAGTACTGCATTCAGTAGTAAAAAATCGCTTATGGTTGGAAAGAAACGAAATGTTTTACATTGTTTTTTTTTATTTGAAACCCTTTAAAAAGGGTGAAAAGGGGTAATACGATTTTGTATTTAAGTTGCTAATTCACAATATTTTGTGTTTAAGTACAGATAATATTGAATCGTACTGCAAGCATGCAGGGAAGCTTGCATTAACCGGCATGAAAGCAAGCCAAGCAAGTCAATGCGAACAACCATGCAAGCATATGAGAAAAAATTATAATAATTTATAAGACCCTTGTTGTATACCTGTGTTCCACAATAAAGATTTATGATTAAGATTATGAATAATTTTCATTTTTTCACTTAACATTTTTTATTCGTTAAATTTTCAGAAAACCTTATACTGATGTCATTTTCGCTTCGCGTCAATTGGAACCAGATGAGGGCGCCACCGTCTTCGGACCCGAAGATGGTGTTGCTAAGGCCTATCAATGGAATCAGGTGATTTATTTTGATCATATATTCTTTAATATTTAAAGTTATAGAACAATTTCCAAAGTATTTTCCGTACGTCACAACATCATGGGGGACTTATAAAATGTTTTCAAAAAGTTTTTTTCTTTCTTTTTTGCAACATTTTCTACTATTGTCCGTAGCGTGATGTATGTATGCCTTTCTCTCTAAATGGACCATCCAACACAAAAACAAATTCAATTCGAATCAGTAAAGTCCTGAGATAAGCGCATTCAACCAAACAAACAAACAAAATAAATAAAATAAAAATCTTTTATTTCAGGCAAATTAACCCACTTGGTTAGTTACTACTACAATTTACTTAAAACTATGTTAGTAATTTACAACAACGAAATCTTATGTACTATGTAGTCTTTGTATTATATTATTTAGTTTATAATATTTGACATACGAGAAGATACTGTATGTAGTTTATGCTGTGATAATATAATAATGTTCATTTTTGTAACGTCATATGCACCGCCCACAAAACAACTCTGTTAAGCCTAATGGTCGACTGGTAGAGAATGCCGCATGGTATTAAGTCCACCTTTTGTACGATTTCATTTTGTGCAATAAAGTTTAAATAAATGAACAATATTTATTTAATTAAGATGCACAAGAACAACAACAAACCGGCCAATCAGGTAGTCAATGGGGGAGGCCCATGTTCAGCAGTGGACGTCCAATGGCTGATATGATGTTGATGATGATGAACATTTTTTTACAAAAATTTTTTTTTAATTTTTTGCCATTACAAAATAATTGTACAAATAGGTTTACCAAAATACATATTTGGTAACATGCAACTCGGTGAACCTATTGAAAACCGCAGAGTCCATTCTCTCTGCTATCACCTTCAGGATCCCGTTGACGCTCCCGCGCATATGCAGTATTACAGAGGCTGTCTTATTCCGCATTATAGTGAAGAAATCGTCTATATTGGCATTTGCGAATATAAAAAAACGTGGAAGCCTCAACAGGCCCCTAAAGATGTTATTGTATTGTTTGACGACCTCCGTAGCCGAGAGGCGAGCATACCGGACTAGGTGTCGCTATCTCTGAGGTCCCAGGTTCGATTCCCGGTCGGGTCAATGTAGAAAAATAACTTTTCTATATTGTCTCGGGTCTGGGTGTTGTGGTACCGTCGTTGTTTCTGATTTCTGTAACATAAGTGCTTCAGCTACTTATCATAGGATCAGAGCAATGTATGTGATGTTGTCCAATATTTATTTATGTATTTTATTTATTGTACTGTACTCTAAGAGCATTGTAGGTCTTTTGTGTGAAACTCTCCAGCTTTATAAAATGTCACCGATATAAAGACATAATTAATGTACTTGTTAAAATATCAAATTGCTTGTCAAATAATACACTAGTCTAAATTTCTTCTAAATCCTTTTGCTTACAGAGTAATAACTTCAATTCTGGTGATATTGGGACATGTACCTCTGTCGCTGATGATCGCCAATGAAAATCCAACGTGGATTGAAAATGTAACGTATTTCTTTTTAACTAACTATACTCTTGGAAATAAGTAAATATTATGTTATCTTATCTTAAGCCACACTATCTAGGTACTGAGGTGTAGCTTGATAGCTTCTAACTAGTGTATTCATCATACGTGATTTTTGAGGACGCCTGCTTGCAGCTAAGGCTCTAAGCAAAGGAGCCACCGACCACAACTAATTTTTTGATACGTTTTTGGATCACCGCATAAGTTTAGCGAGTAGCGTCTTGTAGTAAGTAATTAAGATCCTTGTGTAACGAGGAACGAGGGTTCGGCATGTTACCCCCTATTTGACGACCCGTCCGTAGCCGAGAAGCGAGCATACCGGCCTTGGTGTCGCCATCTCTGAGTTTCCGGGTTCGATTTCCGGTCGGTCAATGTAGAAAAATAACTTTTCTATATTGTCACGGGTCGGGGTGTTGTGGTACCGTCGTTGTTTCTGATTTCTGTAACACAAGTGCTTAAACTACTCATCATAGGATCAGAGCAATGTATGTGATGTTGTCCAATATTTATTATTTTATTATAAATATTACCCTTAATTTTCGCGGTTCAGTTTTCATGACAAAAATTCAAGGTCCAGTTTATATCTCAATCAAAAATCATCAAAATTGGTTTAGCGGCTTAGGCGTGCGTAACAGACACGGATTCGTGATTTCTTTGTATAGATCTCTTTTCTTCTTATTACAACGATGTGTTTTTTTTATTTACCTTGCAGGCATACGACGTATCCGCATACCACATACTAGCGCAAGGGCACCTGATCACGCTGTCCTTCTTCCTGATCTCCGGGTTCCTTCTCTCGTACAACATCCAGATCCATGCCGAGAAGACCAAGCTGACGTGGAAGATCCTCCCGTTGGCTATCATAAATCGATTTCTGAGGTAGATCAGGCCTTTTAGTGATTGCAAAATACAGGTAGTGTAAATCTAAGTTTAAGCACAGTATAAATAATATAGCAGAAGCGACGCTTAAAGACATTTGCTAAAATAGATTATCTACTCTCAATGTGCGGCAACAAAGAGCAAATTAGCTTGCACCGGGCAATGTACTCTCATTTTATAATAGCCTACAAAGCGTTACTGCAAGCGATAATCCACCAAAACGCCACAAGTGAGAGCTCTCTTTACTTTGTCCTGTCAGTTACTGCTCTCTCGCAAGGGCTGCGACTTGCGTTTGTGAATTTGGTCGATACCTACCTACGCATAAAATAGCGTGTAGATAATGGTTTAAGTAAACAAGAAACACATACCCTATAGAGTAGAAATGTCATATGATTTGATCGATAAAATTTTACGCCATTTTTTAATCTGTATCTGTACTGTATTTGTATGGGCGAGAGTTGAAAGAACTTGTCATTTCATACTAAATGTAAGTGAAAAATCACTTACTAGTTTCGGAGAAAAATGGTTTGTACTGTTGCTCTATGGAGTATGTTTCTCAATGCATGTCTATAAAGCAAGGTACTTGTTTATCAAATGTTGTTAGAAGGCTAAAGCCTCGGCCCACACGGCCGACGAGGTGCGACAAAAAGCTTCTTACTCAAGTCTTTTTGGAACACTTGATTGAGCCTGTAAGGCTCGCATCTTGAAATGTAAACTTTTTTTGTCTTTTGCATTTACAATAATGCTAGTTTATTAAATTATCAAGGATTATTTTTCAATTGTATTTTTTTTCGACTACCTCTGGTGGGATTCGAACCCACGACCTGACGCTTTCCGGGCGACTGCTCTTCCAACTAAGCTACGGAGGACATAGTAATGTTGGCGAATTTCTTCAAGTGTTAATAGCTAGTAAGCCAGCGATGTTTCATATATCTATAATATCCAAGACGTTTATTTTGACTTGGCGCTTTTTCCTTACGTCTTCAACTTTCGTTTCTAATATTTATTATACTCTTGATATTCGCAGGTTAACACCGATAAACATCATGTCTCTCCTACTGGCCGCCACTTGGATGAGATTTACTAGTTATGGGCCGCTGTGGCAAGTAAGTGATATTTACACAACAAAATGTAGTTTGCATTGTGTGATGACAGTAACTTGACACAACAAATTAACATGTCGAGGACAGTTATAAAATAATGGTTGACGGGAATAGAATATAATTATTTACCATGTATATTTGAAAACATAGTAAATTGAATAAAGTAAAAGTATGTAATAAATAAATAATAATAATAAATTGTTTCCACAATCACACCAATTAGCTAGCCCTAAACTAAGCAAAGCTTGTACTATGGCGACTAGATAACGGATAAACATACTTAAATACATTTATAAACATCCATGACTTAGGTACAAATGCTCGTGCTCATCTCACAAACATTTGCCCCTTGCGGGATTCGAACCCGCAACCGCTGGCTTTGTAGTCCGGAGCGCGATTCACTACACCAGACGGTCTACGGTAATAGTAAATTGAAATGATTTAATTATATTTAATTGATAGTTGTTGTTGTAAGTAAAGAAAAGTTGTTTTCTGAATAAAAACGCGAATGGGACGAATCGCGAATGGGACTAAGTGCGAATAGGGCAAGTTGCGAACGGGGATAAGTTGCGAATAGGACGAAATGCGCATAACCCTACGACTACGTCATACATGTTACCTGTCTGTACCTACGACTACGGTACTAATAACAGGGACTTATACTTTGCTTATTCTACTTATTTGTGTAAAACAAATAGTTACTACTAGTCGTGAAGTCCAGTCAGCAGCCTTAGGGCGGCTTAATAACATCTGACAGTGAGGTTAAGTCACTGATCTTAAAACACCCCTCTACCACACCGCACTGGGCACGCCTAGTGTAGTATGGCCCAAACCACCTCATAGTTGAGGTGAGGCCTGTGCCCTGCAGATATAGGCACACTTTACTATAAAAAATATGTCATCAACGACAGATGAATGCGAATGTAACAATATTTATTTTATTTTAGGAAATTATAGGCGAGGAGGTCCACGACTGCCGCAACTACTGGCTCTACAATTTGTTCTACGTGAACAACCTCATTGACCACTCGCAGTGCGTGCTGCAGACCTGGTAAGATTTAGGGCCTACGCTGACCGAGACGGGTCTCGACTTTCGCGGACCCTCTGTTTATAGAAAACCAATGAACAACGCTACTCGGTACAGGCCATGGAGAAAATAGCCTAATTTGTTTGGCAACATTTTCCGCCATTTTTTAATTTGTTCTGTTTTTAGTGTGGGCAAGAGTTGACAGGACTTCTCATTGCATAGTAAATGTAAGTGAAAATCACTAACTAGTTTCGCAGCAAGTTGGTTCGTATTATTCTCTATTATTATGGTTGAACTCATGGACTTAACCTTTCTAACTATGAAAGAGATGCAACAATTATAGGAAGAGAGCATTAGTAGCTGTCAGAATAATTTTGCATGGGAATATCAACCCTGTGAGGTTAGAGGAGGTTAGGGTGATAGACCACTTTCTTGGCGTGTGACGGGACCCGCAGCGGGCGGTCGCGAGTGGTTTAGTTTTACAAAATCAGTGAGCGCCGCTATGTAGGCTTTCACCAATCACTACGACCTCGTACATAGTTCGTGCTTAATCGGGTTGGCTTTCGCGAGCCCGAATGTCGCAAAAGACTGGTGAACTAAACGAAAAAGACCGATTTGAAAGACCAAACCAAAATAGTTCGTTCTCGGTCACACCAAAGAAAATAATATATAGGGATCTTTGGTCACACGGAGGACTTACGTTCTAAAAGTAGTACCTATTGTACTATTGTGACACAAGGAGAGCCTTGTGCTAAGTGACGCAGTCTAGTTTGATACGGAAATAGTTAAGTAGAAAACCTAACATGTGACTCAGAAATGTACCTACCTATTGAATAACTATTTATACCATGTTTGACGTAAATATAATTTGAATTTGAATTTGAATTTGAAAAGCAGTCACGCATTGTGCTAAGGAGTACTAGATACTAGTTTCGAATATAATTCATTACAGAAATAATAAAATAACCTTGTCGAAATTTTAAAACGTTTGTTTCAAATTCAAATTCAAATATTTTTATTGCAGAATGTGCATACAGAGATCTTAAAAATAGTTTTGGGTCAGCTACATCTTACCTTATAGGCATGCAACATTATTTAATACAACGAAATAGGTTTCATCTTTCTATTTTATAAACTTGAACATACAAAACATATTTACTTTTTTCGTATACTGAACCGATTTTGATGAAATTTAGAAAACAGTTTGAACCCTAGGGAAGGACAAAGGTTACTATTATTCAATCTACCTCTTAGGGATTTAAGTAGGGAGTGAAATGCATTACTCCACGCGGGCGAAGCCGCTGGCACGCCTAGTCTCTCAAGAGAATGCGATTGTACCCGCGGGGCCGCTTGTACCAACCCTACCCTTGCAAATCAAGAATAAAAATAATTGATTAATAAAATAATATTTAAAAATATATAGAAAATTCACCTTACTAAATAAATGACATGATTATAGGACGATTTTTCCAATGACCATGCTTTCTACTTTAATTACCTACAGCGAACCTTAACACTTGTAAAACAATGTAGCTATGATGGAATAATAAATAGTCAAATAAACAATTACATTGAAAATCTGATAGACTCAGCAATGCAATGCGCGGGCGCACGTAGTAAGGGCGCATGCTGTTGACGTCGAACATTAACATTTCGGTCATAGGGTGCAAAATAGTATGTCAAAGCATTAACAGACTTTCGAAACGAAGTAATAAATAAAAAAATGCGAAGGTATAGAAAAAAATACCGAATTAACAAAAGGACACTGAGTAGTCACACCGTTGATTCAAGAGGCGAACTCACGTGCACGCCATACAATTGGGCAAAAACAAGGAGTCAGATGTTGTCAACGTTTGAATGATAACGTTTTACTGTAACTTATTAAGATTTGATTCGTCATAATTTATTTAATGATCGTAAGTCTGGGATGTGCTATGTTTATAAGATACTTATAATATCAGTAAAGATTATTGGAATATTCGCGAAATAATTAAAGGAAAATAAAGGAAAAAACCTAACAATATTTCACGTCAATAATATTCATGTTAGTTTTTGTTCATAGTAGGAAACTAAAATGATTTAAACGGTGAGAAGTTAGTACTATGTATTTGCAAATCTGTCATATTGTTACGCTAAAATAGAACTCGTATTTATTAAAGGTTGAGTACCTCTGAAAATTAGTAGAGTTCGGGTGTCAGCTTTTAAAACATGGGACGCGGGGAAGAGATGTGGGTTAAATAGGTTTAGCAGCTTGGTCTCGGGGCAGTTGACCGTGAGTTTCGAATTCGATTACACCCTGATGGGTGGGTGACGTGAGTGTACGACGGCAGAGAGCGTATGAGTTCGTTTGATTCGTTAAAATACCTGTTGAGAAGTTAATTAATTAATACCTGATGTCAAAGTTGTAAAAATTGTATTTAATAATACTTTTGAATATGAATTACCATAATTTTCATGGATTTTGTTATTTACACCATTTCTTTAAACAGGATTTTAACAGTTTTATTATTTAATTATCATTAGGAAATGGAAAGGGGTATATTTGAAAACCTTTTAAACAATAAATGTAATAAATATATTAAACTTTAACCACATATTCTCAGTTTAGTAACTAAATTATTTAATTGAAATTTATTCTATAAATTTGTTTGTTTTAACATTTTCAATTTATATTTGTGTTGGAATTTGTGCATTTTGAATTACGAGTATAGTATTTGTTTAAAAGAACCCATTTCCAATTTCTGTTGATGTAATGCATGTTAATTTTACTTGTGTTTTACCTTTTTGACATCTATTTACAGAAAATTAATGTTGTGTGTTTTATAGCTCACTTGAGTGTATTTTACGTACTGTAATTTATTGATTTTTACTTGGCGGTTTTGATTACGGTTTACCGGTACCGGTACGGTTTTTGATTGCTATTTTAGCGCTCATTATTTTGTGATATTTTATTTTTGAAATCGGTTAATTTTATTGATGAATCTTTAATTTTCAATTAATTCTACATACTATGCAGTGCATAGTTGAAACTTTTACATTTAACTCTTACTAAACTTATTTACTTTACAATTTGAAATCACGTTTGAATATTGGGAAAATATTATCGAGTTCTAATATCATAAATTTAAGGTAATTTATTCATTGTAGGTATTTATGGTGATTCATACATTCCAGTGTTGCGACATCTGACTTTAATTAAAATAATTAAATTAGAATTTAAGGCATGATAACGAAACATATCCTCACCATACGATTAATCACAATCTAATAAATATTATTAATTATAATATTTTGACTGAGGTAGAAGTTCGATAGATTTCAGTAAAGCACATAGGCGTTTGTTTTAAGGTTTCTAGGTTCATAAATATGTAGTTTAGGTGGAGGTACTGTTAGGTAGGAAAACCCATAATCCTATCCTAATCTCTGTCTTATCCTGCACTCTAAAAATAGTTCCATTCATGTAGGTTTTAATTTAGGTAGTTAGCGAATGGGCTATTTTTAGGCTTCCATCCTTATTAAATCCTTTATACCAAATTCCTATATCCACAGAACTGAGAAAAGAATTTAATATAAATTTTGTGATTTTTACAATTATTTAATAATTTAATTATTTTTAAAATCATATTTTTTCTTAATTCCGACTATCATGAATAGACTACCAAGGGACAATTATGCTTGAACGTTTTAAATCCGATTAATGCGTGCTGATGTGGGGATATCGATGGCTTTTTAGGTTACATCTCAAACACTATTACCTCGCTACCACTACTACCTATAAAGAAGTCATTGGTATCTTTGGATTAGCTCTGTATTATAAAAGAATTGTTAGGGATTCTTACGAACTATTTTCATTTCAATTGCTTCCGATGGGTACAGGTGGGGTTACCATTGTAACGGTTAATCTGTCCAAGATCTATGTGTATTATTTCTAGGCGCCCCGGTGTGTGATTATTTGGATACCATTTCTCCTTTCCCGCAACTAGCCGAAGGGTCGCCGAGGTGCCGCCTAGGCTACGCCGGTTTAATGACACACCCGATCATCCATTGATAGAGCTTGGTGGCCAGATGATTTATCACATAAGGAGATGGAGGCTGGTGCAGTGCTTACTTGAAGCCTTGTATTCATCGGAAACATTCGGGTTTAATTATATTATTACACCATCTGCTGCCTTTAAGTGCTGCGTGTTGGTGCCGCTGTGACATTTGATGATCCAAGATCGCTGTGCGTTTCTAGGGCTTCTATGTGGATTATTATTTGGATACCATTTCTCCTTTCCCGCAACTAGCCGAAGGGTCGCCGAGGTGCCGCCTAGGCTACGCCGGTTTAATCGTCCACATAATCATCCGTTGATCGAGCTTGAAGCCCAGACGAAATTGCACATGTGGGAGATTGTCCTATGGTACAGTGTTACATAGCGCGTCGTATTTATCGGTGGTTTCAGATAAGTAATTTTCTTAGGGACCCCGTACCTTTGGTTGACTTTACATGAAGTCAGATAGGTAGATTTTAAGTGCAAGTAGTTAGTATTTTATATTAAATATCTTTAGGCTCAGTCTTTCCCCGTATTTGCGCATAATTTACGTTAAATGCGTTTTTCAGGTAGGTCCTATTCTGATGGAGGTGGCAAATTGCTTTTGGGATAACGTTTATCACATGGTCACCACTCCTGAATATGAGCGTTTGGTGTGGGGCTCTTCAGGGCCCTTCGGGGCTTCACTTTCCTCTTCCTTGAATGCGCATACACCCAGGAAACTCTAAAGAAACTTGATTAAAACATCCACGTACCTCTAAAAGAATTTGGTTCACTACTATAATCACAACGTACGGTCCTACCATTTAAACTAGACGATCACACTGCCAATTTAGATTTATAAAAGGGAACCAAATAGGTTAGTTAAGCAATTAATTATTTATATTCAATTTAAAATATTTAAGGGGTAAGGGGGGATTCGTTACAATTGTTGCCGCGTGACCCAGGATTTAAAAAAAAAACACTGGATCATGTTTTTAGTAGGCTTATCAGCCTACAATTGTTGTCTGTGAAATGGAAAGAGGTTGAAAACGTGGATGTTTGATTCAAGGATATCTGAGTTTGTTGGTGTACGTATTTAAGGAATTTGGAATAGTGGGGGCGGGGTGTTTAGTAAAAATGTCACAATCATGAGGGAGTACAAATCATAAAACGAATAGTTTAAATCAATGAAAATAGATTCATTCATAGGTCCTGTTTATTTTACGGCATAGTTAAAGTTGAGATTTAGGAATAAAAATCACAATAAGTATAAGTTATAGATTCGATTTAGCTTTCAAAGCATAATTTGATATACAATTTTAATAGGTTCCGTACGTGTTGCGAAAGTAATGGGGGCGATATTGGATAGTTAAATGTACAAACATGTTCTTACGTAGGTCGCTTAGGAAATTACAATTAATTTAATTTTGTGCAACTATTGTTATATCATTAATTAAAAATTATTATATAAGTCTATAGGATATTATTTATGTGATTGTTGATTACGTCGTTTACGTAAATTAAGCGAACAGAGGGCACAAATTACTTTAATAAATAAACCCATCAAATACTAACAGGTAAAACTATTTTTAGAATAGTCCAGTGCCCAAGAAAGCGTATTGTATACAACAGAGGTTCTCAAGGCGTTATCGCCCACTTTGAGAATAACTGGTATACATCAATGCAGGTGTTCTGTTAGTTATATCACATTTCATTTCAGTCAAATAAACATAACAAGATCACAGTTTAGTTCTTTGTTCAAGATTGTCGAATCAGTTAATAGCATAAGTTCATATTTCCGTTCTTTGTTTTGCTAGCTCGAGCTATCATATAAACACTTGGCGTATTTGATAAACAAAGAGAACAAAAGCTCTTGGTCCATAAGCAAAATTTGATAGCTTTAACATAAACAACACTCGCTTTATCGTTTCGTAGTAGATCTTGAGCGTGAGAGACCTTTTTGTCACATTAGCGACAAATGTGTTGGAATTTCGAGTGCACCCATAAGTCCAAAGTGTTGGAATTTCAAGTGCATCCATAAGTCCTAAGTGTTGGAATTTCAAGCGCATCCATGAGTTCAAATGTTGCGTTGAAAAGTAATAAATTACAGTTTAGGGTTTGTCAAGTGTGAAATATGCTAATTGCGTAACAGGATTTTTAGAAATTTGTTTTTTATTTTACTATTATTAAATAAGCTTGTTAAGTTATTGATTGATCACAATAGGACTATTCAGTAATTACGAGTTTTAATTGGTACGTGTGTAGGTAATATTATTTATTAATAAATTATAGACTTGTCTGTATAACAATGGGCTCATTTTAATGTCATTCTGAAATGGCATTTCTAGCGGATCTATTTAACGTATACTTATTAATACTAATTTTATTTCTGTCAATAGTTAGTTTTAGGTACATACATAAAAAAAAAATTACCCTATAGCTTAGTGGTTAGAAAATAAGTAGTTCCTAATTTAATAATATTAAGATTAATTACGATATAAGTTACCATATAATGGTTTATTGGTAGCAAATGCTTTGACGCATTAAGTCCGCCATACGAAAATTAGATTGTAAGTCATAAAGATAACATAAAAATACCTAACCAAAGTCACACGTGAATTCCGTTCTATTTATAATCGATTGGTATTATAAACCCTACTTAGTATCCTATGGCTTATGGGTTGGAATACGGATATGGCCTCAAATTCGATTACGTGGGCAGATAGGTAACAGCGGATTAGCTGTGTTTCATGGGTGACTGATTATTTAAATGACGTTTATTTGATTTTGTACAGATGGCTCATCGGTTGAAAGTGAATTTGGTCCCTGGTTCGAATCCATTCCATGCTTAAATAGTTATCTTTTTTATGGAGGCGTTTAATTAATTAAATATAGAAGATATAAAGCTTAGTAGCTGAGGGAATGACAGGTTCTGGTTCGATTCCGGACAGAGTCATATAGATTTCGCTATTACGAAATAATGCTAATAGCTCAGTGGTTGGAAGACGTACTAAATCCCTGGTTTGATTCCAGGACAAGGTTAAATAGTTGAGATTTATGGGGGCGAATAATTAATTAGAAAAGTTATACATTACTCAATTTCTGGAACAATGACATAGTTTCTGGTTCAATTCCGGAAACATGTTTAATAAATAACTGGTTTAAATCTAGCTTAAGGTCAGATGGGTGTTAGTTAAACGATTTAGTAGTTATAAAAGTTATACATATAGCTCAGTGGTTGGGAGAATAACATAGTCCCTGGTTTGATGCCGGTATTATTTAATGATCAATGAAGCTGGTTCGACTCTAGCACAAGATTAGATAGTTTGTAAGGCAGTAGATGTAACTGAGTTATAACAAAAGTTATATAGATAGCCCAGTGGATGGAAAGTTAGCATAGTCTCTGGTTCGATTCCAGTATTACTTATTGATCAAGGGAGATTGTACGACTTTAGCACAAGGTCAGTTAGTTGTAAGTCATTACAGGTGAGTGGGTAATATAAAAGCTATACATAGCTCAGTGGTTGGAAAGTTAACATAGCCTCTGGTTCGATTCCAGTATTACTTATTGATCAAGGGAGATTGTACGACTTTAGCACAAGGTCAGTTAGTTGTAAGTCATTACAGGTGATTGGGTAATTATAAAAGCTATACATAGCTTAGTGGTTGGAAAGTTAACATAGTCTCTGGTTCGATTCCGGTGCTATAAACAAATGGGAGTTTGGCTTAGGGAGTGTTTATTTAAATAAGGATTAGACATAAGGTAGTTATAACTTTGTGATAAGACTTCGGTGGTTTAAAAATTAATAATAACATAGGTCGCAGGTTTGACTCCGGGACCAGTTATTTATGAAAAAAGGCGATGACAAAATTTATCTAGAATTTCAGTTCTTTATGGTCATGGGTTCGATTCCCATGTAAGTCGATGTTTTTTATTGCGCTAAACGATTTTATCGTTTATTTAAATAGAGTTACGTTTGATTGTTTTCATTTAGCATTAATAAGGTTTCGTAGTTACGGTATTGGAAGTTTACGTTGAAAGTAAATTTAGCGATTAAAGATTAATAGAAAGACATAAATGTTAGATCACAATAATTTAGGTTGTCGTAATGACTTTTTGCGTATTTAGGTTGTGATTAGGTGTAGGGTATGTTTGTTGTTAATAGCATACGACTTTTGTATTTGCGTGCATGTGAGGTTTTGAGATTAAGATCTAGCGTTTTTATGTGATAGTGTAAATATTTGGCACACAATATACGTAATATAATTACCTAATTTGAAGTTTTGAGTGTTAATTGACTCAATGTTTGCAATTGAGCAGCTGTGATTTGTTTATATCGAAGTTAGTGAGTATATGCGACAGGGTTAATTGAAGTATGCATTCGCGTAATTATGCATTGTTTTTTTTTACATTTCAGCGCTGTTAGTGTAATTAATGTAGCGTTTTATGTGCGTGTAATTAATACCATTCGTTCTTAGTAAATTAAACCATAAGTTAAATATGATAATTGTCCAGTTTTCGTACAGAACAGATTTTAAACCTGATGCCGTTACGGGTACTGTACCAGTAACATAAGATCCCGGAAATCTTCTTTGAAAACTATTGTTTAGTACTTAGTGTCTGAAAAGTGGATAGCCAAAGTATCTGAACATTTTGCATAGAATTAATATTAGTCAAACTAAAGAGAAATAGATTAATATTGTTGACATTACTTGTGTAGATGGATGGATGGGAATTTTAATTTTTATAACCTGTTTTATTTACCTGTTATGAGGTTGTTCACCCTGTACAGTGGATTGGTGGACTGCAAAGTGGCGTGAAAGTGAGTTTGAGGAAGTATGTTACAATGAATCGTGGAAAAGTTTGTGGCTTTAGTAGTTCAGTAGTTTTGCTTGCGGGGTGATAGTTTATTGACATTTTGACCCAAAGCACCCACAACATTGAATTGGTTGGGGGATAGGTGTTAGGTTAAAAGGTTCATGTTTGCTAATATGTAAACTGAACATTGTCAGTTTTGTACTGGTCCTCAGCCAATTCATTCTCTACATCCACCAGAACTAAGCACACTACACATGCTCCAGGTAGTAAATGGTTGTTAGCTGGTACAGGACCTAAGTTGGAAGATTAATCGGTGTACGGTGATGTCTATAGTTGTTAAACGTGATCTGTTTTCGTGCAGGGATATGTCGGTGGTATCAGTAACAAACGTATGGCACGATGGGACTGATAGTGTCAACATATTGTCACTAGGACTGAGCTTGCCTCACAACCAAGTTTCCTTGCAGAGAATGGATTCCCTGGCGATGGTCCTAGCTGTACATAGGTTGGTTGGAGGCTCAGAACTTCTGTGCCATGCGGCAGCTATTGCTATTTGGTTTAAATACACAAAATACAACATTTTGGGTACAAATGTTAATAAATTAAATCATATATTAATACATGTATTGCACAAATACTAGTGAAAAAAAAAAGGGTTTGTGCAAATAATATTATTTTTTGTTAGCAAGATGCCTATCTGTCTATTTTGTGCAGTAAATGTTAGCAATATAGCTTGTTGGTTGATTAAGATAGATTTATGCTAAGACATGTTAATTGCTAGTAGGGTAGACGAAAAGATACAGTAAAGTTATCGTATTAGATTATATTATCCACTTATTTGGCTTGGCTACCCTATGTGGAATTTCTCGACATGAATATTTTTCAATGAATTGATATTTTTTATTGATATTTGTAGACTAAACAAGTTATAAACTAGTTACCACTTATTTTGTGCTGGAATTATAAGTGTTTTTATTTTTCTTGCAATTTGCTACCACGAAAATAGAGATCATTTCTTTATAAGTACGGTATGAGACAAGAGAAAACATTGATAACTCATAAATAAAAAATAATAAAAAAATAGAGTTTTAATGATTTGAAGGGTTTGGTTGCTCGGATTTTGGAAAATTTCTACTCCAGTAAACTGCGTATAAATTTTGGGGGCGAATGTACCAACCCTACCCTTGCAAATCAAGAATAAAAATAATTGATTAATAAAATAATATTTAAAAATATATAGAAAATTCACCTTACTAAATAAATGACATGATTATAGGACGATTTTTCCAATGACCATGCTTTCTACTTTAATTACCTACAGCGAACCTTAACACTTGTAAAACAATGTAGCTATGATGGAATAATAAATAGTCAAATAAACAATTACATTGAAAATCTGATAGACTCAGCAATGCAATGCGCGGGCGCACGTAGTAAGGGCGCATGCTGTTGACGTCGAACATTAACATTTCGGTCATAGGGTGCAAAATAGTATGTCAAAGCATTAACAGACTTTCGAAACGAAGTAATAAATAAAAAAATGCGAAGGTATAGAAAAAAATACCGAATTAACAAAAGGACACTGAGTAGTCACACCGTTGATTCAAGAGGCGAACTCACGTGCACGCCATACAATTGGGCAAAAACAAGGAGTCAGATGTTGTCAACGTTTGAATGATAACGTTTTACTGTAACTTATTAAGATTTGATTCGTCATAATTTATTTAATGATCGTAAGTCTGGGATGTGCTATGTTTATAAGATACTTATAATATCAGTAAAGATTATTGGAATATTCGCGAAATAATTAAAGGAAAATAAAGGAAAAAACCTAACAATATTTCACGTCAATAATATTCATGTTAGTTTTTGTTCATAGTAGGAAACTAAAATGATTTAAACGGTGAGAAGTTAGTACTATGTATTTGCAAATCTGTCATATTGTTACGCTAAAATAGAACTCGTATTTATTAAAGGTTGAGTACCTCTGAAAATTAGTAGAGTTCGGGTGTCAGCTTTTAAAACATGGGACGCGGGGAAGAGATGTGGGTTAAATAGGTTTAGCAGCTTGGTCTCGGGGCAGTTGACCGTGAGTTTCGAATTCGATTACACCCTGATGGGTGGGTGACGTGAGTGTACGACGGCAGAGAGCGTATGAGTTCGTTTGATTCGTTAAAATACCTGTTGAGAAGTTAATTAATTAATACCTGATGTCAAAGTTGTAAAAATTGTATTTAATAATACTTTTGAATATGAATTACCATAATTTTCATGGATTTTGTTATTTACACCATTTCTTTAAACAGGATTTTAACAGTTTTATTATTTAATTATCATTAGGAAATGGAAAGGGGTATATTTGAAAACCTTTTAAACAATAAATGTAATAAATATATTAAACTTTAACCACATATTCTCAGTTTAGTAACTAAATTATTTAATTGAAATTTATTCTATAAATTTGTTTGTTTTAACATTTTCAATTTATATTTGTGTTGGAATTTGTGCATTTTGAATTACGAGTATAGTATTTGTTTAAAAGAACCCATTTCCAATTTCTGTTGATGTAATGCATGTTAATTTTACTTGTGTTTTACCTTTTTGACATCTATTTACAGAAAATTAATGTTGTGTGTTTTATAGCTCACTTGAGTGTATTTTACGTACTGTAATTTATTGATTTTTACTTGGCGGTTTTGATTACGGTTTACCGGTACCGGTACGGTTTTTGATTGCTATTTTAGCGCTCATTATTTTGTGATATTTTATTTTTGAAATCGGTTAATTTTATTGATGAATCTTTAATTTTCAATTAATTCTACATACTATGCAGTGCATAGTTGAAACTTTTACATTTAACTCTTACTAAACTTATTTACTTTACAATTTGAAATCACGTTTGAATATTGGGAAAATATTATCGAGTTCTAATATCATAAATTTAAGGTAATTTATTCATTGTAGGTATTTATGGTGATTCATACATTCCAGTGTTGCGACATCTGACTTTAATTAAAATAATTAAATTAGAATTTAAGGCATGATAACGAAACATATCCTCACCATACGATTAATCACAATCTAATAAATATTATTAATTATAATATTTTGACTGAGGTAGAAGTTCGATAGATTTCAGTAAAGCACATAGGCGTTTGTTTTAAGGTTTCTAGGTTCATAAATATGTAGTTTAGGTGGAGGTACTGTTAGGTAGGAAAACCCATAATCCTATCCTAATCTCTGTCTTATCCTGCACTCTAAAAATAGTTCCATTCATGTAGGTTTTAATTTAGGTAGTTAGCGAATGGGCTATTTTTAGGCTTCCATCCTTATTAAATCCTTTATACCAAATTCCTATATCCACAGAACTGAGAAAAGAATTTAATATAAATTTTGTGATTTTTACAATTATTTAATAATTTAATTATTTTTAAAATCATATTTTTTCTTAATTCCGACTATCATGAATAGACTACCAAGGGACAATTATGCTTGAACGTTTTAAATCCGATTAATGCGTGCTGATGTGGGGATATCGATGGCTTTTTAGGTTACATCTCAAACACTATTACCTCGCTACCACTACTACCTATAAAGAAGTCATTGGTATCTTTGGATTAGCTCTGTATTATAAAAGAATTGTTAGGGATTCTTACGAACTATTTTCATTTCAATTGCTTCCGATGGGTACAGGTGGGGTTACCATTGTAACGGTTAATCTGTCCAAGATCTATGTGTATTATTTCTAGGCGCCCCGGTGTGTGATTATTTGGATACCATTTCTCCTTTCCCGCAACTAGCCGAAGGGTCGCCGAGGTGCCGCCTAGGCTACGCCGGTTTAATGACACACCCGATCATCCATTGATAGAGCTTGGTGGCCAGATGATTTATCACATAAGGAGATGGAGGCTGGTGCAGTGCTTACTTGAAGCCTTGTATTCATCGGAAACATTCGGGTTTAATTATATTATTACACCATCTGCTGCCTTTAAGTGCTGCGTGTTGGTGCCGCTGTGACATTTGATGATCCAAGATCGCTGTGCGTTTCTAGGGCTTCTATGTGGATTATTATTTGGATACCATTTCTCCTTTCCCGCAACTAGCCGAAGGGTCGCCGAGGTGCCGCCTAGGCTACGCCGGTTTAATCGTCCACATAATCATCCGTTGATCGAGCTTGAAGCCCAGACGAAATTGCACATGTGGGAGATTGTCCTATGGTACAGTGTTACATAGCGCGTCGTATTTATCGGTGGTTTCAGATAAGTAATTTTCTTAGGGACCCCGTACCTTTGGTTGACTTTACATGAAGTCAGATAGGTAGATTTTAAGTGCAAGTAGTTAGTATTTTATATTAAATATCTTTAGGCTCAGTCTTTCCCCGTATTTGCGCATAATTTACGTTAAATGCGTTTTTCAGGTAGGTCCTATTCTGATGGAGGTGGCAAATTGCTTTTGGGATAACGTTTATCACATGGTCACCACTCCTGAATATGAGCGTTTGGTGTGGGGCTCTTCAGGGCCCTTCGGGGCTTCACTTTCCTCTTCCTTGAATGCGCATACACCCAGGAAACTCTAAAGAAACTTGATTAAAACATCCACGTACCTCTAAAAGAATTTGGTTCACTACTATAATCACAACGTACGGTCCTACCATTTAAACTAGACGATCACACTGCCAATTTAGATTTATAAAAGGGAACCAAATAGGTTAGTTAAGCAATTAATTATTTATATTCAATTTAAAATATTTAAGGGGTAAGGGGGGATTCGTTACACGCTTGCTTGCTTTTTTCAGCATTATCATGCCTCTGGTAGTTTTTAAATGCCCTTCAAAATTGTCCTCAGGTACCTGGCTTGCGACATGCAACTCCACATCATAGGGCTGCTTGTGATCCTGCTGGCACCGAGCCCCAAGGCGCGCTGGTGGATACTAGGCGCGCTGTACGCGATCGGGTTCGCCTGGCCAGCCTACCACATATACTCCAAGGATCTGGATGCAACCCTACTCGCTTCTCCCACGTAAGCCACTAATAGTACTTTTTGATTGTCAATCGAACTGGTAATTGCTTGCTGTCCGATGGCTTTAGACCATACCAATCCTTGCATGAATGCCGAAAACTGGCAAAAAGCTTAGTCATCATAACATAGCAGTTAATTTCGAATTTTTTGCCCCCAGCACCATGAGCGAATTTTTCATCACGGACCCGACATTCAATTGGGTGTACAAGCGGACGCTCGGCAACATGCCCATGTTCATTATCGGCATAGTGTTTGGGTACATCGTCTACGACTGGCAGCAGAGAAACGTCTTCGCAAAGGACTTGACGGTAAGGGTAACATTATTAAGTTCTGTCCCCCTAGTATGACTACCAAAACACGATATGATATATAACGATTTATCGACACAAACTGTCAATATTTTGAAAAATATAATATATATAGCCGCCATGTTGAATTTTTATTGAAAGAGCAATCATATAAATTTTTACCTGGCGTCTATATTCTTTCATATTTAAAAAAATGACCGTTTGTGTCAATATGTCGCTATATCATATCGTGTATCGTGTTTAATTTGTAACATCTATATGTACATTATGGTTTTGCAATAAATTATTGAGTATTGAGTATTGAGTGTTTTGGTGGGCATGCTAGAGGGACTGAACGGTTCCCGCCACCGTTTTACATGATAAAAATTACCCGACTTCCTACTGGGTAAGCAAGCGGATATACTGAAACATACCTAATTCACATTCGGCATTGTTCAGCTTTGGTAGGGCCGTGTGGACGGCCGTAAAGAATACATTTTCGCCAACAGGAGGCGACTAATTCCTGTAGCACGAGACCGGCAGCAGCGTCGACGAATTATGTTCAGTAGTGGTCATCCATTAGCTATTAGTATAGCTGAATTGATTATGAATGATGATTGGTCGGCTAACTACCTCGTCGACGTCTGGCAGGAGAGAACCGTTATCAGGACGTATTCCTGATATAGCACCCGTCTGAATAGCACCTGAGCGAGCGAATAGCACCTGCGATATTCCTATTAGCGCACCTACCAATATTTGTCGCGTGCTTCAGAGCTTTTAATATTGGGATATTTAATCTTTTCAGGACATAAAAAATCGGTCATAATTAAAAGTATAAACAATATTCATGAATATTATATTTTGTATCCATTTTTTATTATGCTTATAAATATGGATTCTAATAAAAATCGTGATATGAATCGTTTATACGTAATTCTAGTAACACTAAAATGGCTCTAGGTATTTTTTTCAGTATAAAGGTTTCTTTTTTGCTTTTATTATATACAGGGTTACAGGGAAAGTCGTACAGAATATTGAAGGACGTTATTATTCAAGTCATTTCTGATCGAATTGATCCTATAATATGGTATCCGAAACCTAACCGTTATGGAGATATTGAATTTGAAAGATATTTTGTAAAACCTTTTTTCTTTTGGCTTTTCTATCGATTTTTTTTGCGATTGGAGCTACTAGGGCCCGGTTTTTTTGTTTCCAGTTAGAAGACATGTCAATTAATAAAAATGATCAACAAAAACTGAACCTATTACTAACAGCTTCATAAAACTGCTCGACAACGGTTGAATTTAAATAATTTTCACTAATTGTTTTTAACTTTGAAGACCTTTTTTAAAAAAAATATATGGTACTTATCCTGCAAGTAATTTTAAAAACTTCTACGTTTTTTAGCTATTCAAAAAGGTATAACACTTGCTATTAATAGGCCAAACATTGACAAAATAACAGTTAAGGGTAGGGTAGGGTAGCAGAGGGTACATTTTTAGTTTGAGGTAAAAATAGCTAAAATAGTAAATAAAACAAAAAAAATACAGTAATACTTTTATAATTCGTGTTCCACATGTCCGCCATTATTTCTTACACACTTTTTCTTAAATCACTTTTTACAACAGAAGTTCGCAGGTTCAATTTGATCAGAAATGACCTGAATAATAACGTCCTTCAATATTCTGTACGACTTTCCCTGTAACCCTGTATTTTGGTGTTTTTAAATGCTCATGGAAACCTGAGGCTATTTTTAAAAAACATATAGTGAGCTTTCACTTACAAATTAAGATAAAAGCCTGCTGGTGATTAAGTTCAGGAAAATGATTGCGGTATTAATATTTTAAAATATTTTAACAAATAATCGTTAACTGGGGCCTCTGTTTCAGAAATACCGGTACATCTACTGGATGCTGTTCCCTATGCTAATGGTGGTGGCGTCATCTGCTGGGCTCCTCTATTGCGGGGACAAACCACGCGCTTCGATAGGCGCGCGTCTAGCGTTTGCGCCTATTATCAAGCCGCTTTTCGTTACTCTAGTCATGCTCGTCATTCTTGGCGCTATGTTTAAAATTGAAAGTAAGTTCATTCAATTCAATCTTTGCTTTATTGGCAGCAAGTGTGCACTGCGGCGCACCGGTTCCACAAATGTCAAGTGACACTATCCGGCCAGCATCGATGGGGCCCGCCGCTGTAGCAAACCTCAAGGCATCTTACCAGCCGCATCGGCTCGGAACATGCCACCTAGCCGTATCACCCGTTCTATTGCATGGTTGCACAGTGCTTTGAGGGCAACTTACGCAGCTCGCCACAGCCTCCGAGCTATCGGTAGGCAATGGTAGACGGCTTGCCGAAGGGTAGGGAGTTATCACTAATACTTGAAGAAACTGTATTTTGACTACTTTGAAATTACGGGAATGAAGCTTCAAGTCACCCACCTTTAGACCGGACAGCCGTTAACAGTAGTTATTTGGAGGCTGATATAATAACCCGCATGCCAAGCGTGACGAGTATTGGCAAGTCCCCCCGATGAGGCCTGTGTTCAGCAGTGGACGTCTTATGTCTGATATGAAAATGCATACGTACTCTTGCAGATTTCAAACGGAGCATTATGGAGTGGGGCGGATGGGTGCCCCTATCCAGGATCAGCTACTGTGTATACGCCTTCCATGTGTGCGTGCTACGGTTCCTCGGAGGGACCAGAACTGTCCTTGCTCATTTCTCAATTCTACATTTGGTAAGTCTTCTTCACTCGTGTGATGGATTCTAAATAAACTTCGACCAAAATTTGGCAACTCAGTGGCATTTTGTGTAGCTCTGTTTAAGTCATACCTCGTTCAGGTGTAGGGACGTAAAGGGGTAGGATAGTGTATAAGCTATAGTTTGTGGGTTTTTCTGACTCTCGGTCCTCATCCATCTCGACTGATTGGCATCCACAGCATAAGAAACTGGGCAGCCCGAGACTAGCTATACTATCGATACTACTGATAGCTTAGAACGATTACAATATATCCATGAGAAGAAGAACTTAAAGAAGTATTTCACTCGTTTAATTATCACCTCTATAAATTGCTCTCGCGTTCGTTACTTTTTAATCTTTATTCCACGCTAAACTCTTGTAAGTTTAAAACTGTAATATCAGTACTTTTTATGTATAATCTGTAGTACACTGTTGGTATGTCTATTAAATAAAATAAAATAATTTGTGATTTTGTTAAAAGAATTAATTGTTAAATAACCTAAACCATTTATTATACACAGATGCAAGACTACGCCGGAATCGTCATTCTCACGTTCCAAATGGCGCTAATATTTTACCTTTTCGTGGAGGCACCCTTCATGCACTTGGTGAAGATACTAATGGGACAGAAGCCGCAATTCAAGCTTGCAGTAAAGGATACCGCTGCAAATGGTACTGCAGTAAGTGACACTACAGTCAATGGTACTAAAATAGACGTAGCTGCTATGAATGGTAATAAAATCAACTTTGCTGCAACGAATGGTACTGCGGTCAACGGCAACGCAGTAAATGGACTAAATGGTTCTGCAGTTAACGGATACACGCGGACGGAACAGGCAACGACGGATGTCAAGAATAAAGACGCTTAGATCATGCAACACATAGATACATCGGACAACTCGAAATACGAGCCAAAATACCGCAGCAACCCAGTAATGACAAGAAAAGATGAATTTCCCTAAGGTTATACCAATTTCAATTCATAGGTACCTAGTATTATGTGCTATTTTTTAAACATTACTGACCTCCTAGGAGCTGATTTTGAAGTAAAACAACTATTTCTATTAATGAAAATCTATATGAACAACCACTTCTAAATAATAAAAAACATTTTTGTCCTACATGTCCGGTCAGCTGTTACGTAGGTACGATTTGTATGGGTAGTGGTTGATTTCGAAGTTGATCCAATATTATTTTTTTTGTAAATACAAATGAGCACCAGAATTAGATCCCAAAAGATCATTAGTGTTTTTAAAAGAGCCCTGACCTTGCATTGTATATACATATAATAGGGTCATGGTGCACATAACGTATATAGTAGAAATGTCATTTATTTTGTTACACAAAAATACCGCCAATTTAATTAATCTTTGGCTATACTGTTTTAGTTTTCAATGAGCGATATTTGACAGGACTTGTTAGTTCATACTAAATGTAAGTAAAAAACCACTGATGTGTTTTGAAGGAAGTGGAGTGTTCTATAGGGTAAGTGCTCCAATAATGGGGTCGCGTTTTGCCTCAAATAATAGAGCAAGATGCGTCTGCAACTGTCACGAATTCCAACCCAATTCCTTATCTGCCCGTGCAGAATAATTACGTTCAAACAGCCTTCAATCTTGCCAAATAATTATAGATTTTATAAAAACGAAACACCTTAATTTCATGTTTTTTTAGCGTATACGTATTTTCAGGGAGATCCACATGATAGGTACCTAAAGCCATGTAAATAATAGCCAGAATCTGTGCGATCCCCGCCACTCTAAACTTTATTTACGTTTACTTGTTAAGTGAATAAAAAGAGATGGATTCATTTTAAAAGTGTCAAACTAAAGGTTCCTTTGTTTGCCTTAGGGCCTGCGCTCACTATCGGGATGGCACGGCAAAGGTTTTTTATGTGATGAATATTAATGTACCCTAATTTTATGCCGCTAAGGTTGATATTAATAATTCGGTATTCGTAAGCACACCGTGGCTTGCTAAGCATATTATGATTGCAATTTCAAACGATAAGGTACATTGCTAGTCGTCACCTAAAAATCCTTTGCCGTGCCTTCCCGATAGTGAGTGCTGGCCCTGAAGTTCCATATAGAGCCGATTATTCATAGTCCTAAAATAAATATAGACTGCCTGCTGTTAAATTAATAATTGTATTCATGCCTATTTGATTATTGCCATTTTGGCGCTGTAGGACGTAGTTTCGGAACTTGAAACTAAATTGGTGATGTCCCCAAGTCAATATAAAACTTAGGATTAAATATATATACAGGTGCTAAAGAAAGTATGAGCAAAGTTTTAAAGAGTATTTCAGAGTCGAGTCTAGAATACAAGAAATTTATATTTAAAAATCCGTTGTATTATTCTTTTTGATCAAAAACAATGCGATGGTGCACGCGCCATAACGAACGTTGAATTAATGATTTTATAGATGTTGTTACTTTAATAATTTCAGTGGGTAGACAATCGATTTTTACAATATGTTTAACAATATGTTTATTGTTACTAGAAAAAAATATTCTTAAATCTTTTTAATCATACACAATCATATTTATATCTAATGTCGTATCGAATCGTCAAAGTATCACCTGCAGTGTGTGTTACGAAAAATATACTGTTTTATAAAATATATACATAGTTACAAAATCCGATATTAAGTATCGATATATAGTTAAACCGATATTATCCACCGCTATACGTCAAAATTTATGTTTTATGTTTATGTTTAGATAAGAGTGGCGTGGCGTATTGAGCAATGTAATTTTTTTTTGATGTTGACCCCATAGAAGACGTTGTTGCTATTGATGAGCTCATTTGCCTCCTTAATTTGGCGAGTGTTCAAAACAACACTTTGTATGTTAAGGCAGGAAGACGTAAGGTCAGGCAAGGTAAAATAAAATGCTACCTATGCTGACTATAAAGCAAAGGGGCAGGTAAACTTTATAAGGTTAAGGGCCAATTTCATGATCGACAATTAAAAATTACCTGACGATTTAAAGTATTATACGGATAAATCAAGAATGTCATTAAGTATTGTCCTAATATGTATACTGAATATTATTTAATAATCAATCGCATTATATTTTAATCGTCAATTACAAGCTACTTGACGAACGTGAATATAAGCCCTTAGTCAGAGAGTGCATGGAATAGTAGGTATCTAGCCTGGGAAACATTATAAAACATCGACTCCGTCAACTCTCAGTAAAGATTATTAAAATGTTTCTATTCACTTTGGTTTCTAAGAATAAGAAATGGTGGAAGTTTAAGATAACGTGATATGTTAATATTAAGTACCTATAAGTAAATATTAATTAATTATGTTCACTTAAGTTCTATTCTAGACTACCCTTTATTAAGTTAAGAGAAGAAGAATCTGTTTTTATAAGGCATGTAAGCCTTGCAATTAACAAAGATGTATATTAAGCCAGTGTTGCCATTATTTTAAGTTAAATAAGATTAGTAAATGCCAGTATGCTTATATTTTTATTCATTTATTTCATCTTTGAAAAAATACAAGTTAACAGTACAACCTATAGGAACGTCTTTTAATATAAGAATATAATAACGTCAAAAATACATTTACGTATTTTAAAAACATTTCAGAAAACTAGAACGTCGGCTCGGAAAGCCGAAAGATTTTCATTATTATTCGATATTACAAGTTAAACGTTGAAATGAAATTAACAATTAATAAGATTATTACCTACCTACGCCTTAAACCTTATTTATGATATAAATATTTACAGAAAAATCATGATTTATTTATCTATATATATATATAAAACAAAGTCGGGTTAGTTACACTATTTATAATTCAAAAATGGCTGGGCCGATTTTTATGATTTTTAGTTTGTTGAACCCCGAATATCAGAATAACTTAAAAAACACGGAAAAAATCATGAAAAAAATTTATAAGGTGGCGGTACGAAGTTCGCCGGGACTGCTGGTATTATATAAAATAAAGTCGGGTTAGTTACACAATTTATAAGTCAAGAACGGCTGATCCGATTTTTATAAAATTAGTTTTGTTAGATTTGTCTCCGCCCCGAATAGCATCATAACTATTAAAATATGGAAAAAAATGAACAAGCGGTACGAAGTTCACTGGGACAGCTAGTTACAAATAAAAATTGGGTCCCAGATCGCCTACCAAACACCGCGACATAGTGCCCAGAAGGCTGGCCGCATTTCCACGTAGGTTGCCAAACTGATACGTTGGCCGTCTGCCAGCCCTCCGATCACCTGTACAGTCAATCAGCCGCTTGGCTAACTGACTGTACAGCTGATGTGCGCTAGGTCCCCACGGCTCGAGCGTCTCAACCCCACAAGTCTGAAATATGTAGGTACTACTAATACCTACATATTTGCGACGTTTAAGAGACTCCGCTGATGCAGCAGCAGTGCCAACCCCAGACTAGGTTTGTAGAAGGTAAGTCTGAGCCAATTTTAAATATTTTAAATATTTCACCTTCTGTTAAAGCGCCGTTTATGCTGTATATGTTACGCTCAAAGACCGAAAACGCAACGCGTTGTGGTCACAGTAAAATATCCACATTGCTTTTCTTCATTGCCACAACGCGTTGAGGTCGAATAGCATGTCAGCCACGATACGAATTTCGCTATGTGGTCTTTCTGTGATTACCACAACGCGTCGTGAGCGTTTTCATTAGAGCCATAACACGAGTTACGCCATGTGAATGTTTCATTATGACCACAACGCGTTGTGAACTATTTTTTCGCTCAATGAGCGTTTTCGGTCTTTGAGCGTAACTTATATTTTTAAATAGGTTTCTTCTAAGATTACAGAATTTATTTCTTTGTAGATTTCTTATCTCTTTTCGTATTTTGTAAAAAAAAATAACACCGATGAATGAACGGCAATTTCATATGTGAGGATCTAATATTAGATGTTAAGTGGATATGTTGAATAAAATGTATATCTATAAAAATATTTTATTTTTACATTCACCTTATTTACAAAACTAAATATTCAATCACACATACATCGACCCTCTTTCGAATTTACAAATTAAAAAATATAGACTAGATCTAAACCTTAAGCCTAAAGATTAAAAGTTTAGCTTTCTAATTTATAAATTGTGCCGAGTGGCCGAGTGTGAGGCTCAGACTCGTACGTGTCAGGCTCCATACTAGCGGGCGTGATCCGGCCATTGTCAAGTGCGTAAAACACCCTACCAAGCAGCGATCCCGCTAATGGTGGCGGCGACGGGACCGGGACTGCCGAAATAGGCCGGACCGCTGTCGGGCGCATTTCTAGCGGGCCCGGTCTGGGGGTGAGTCGGACTCGAGCCTCAACAGCTCTGTAGGCTCGGACCTCGGCTTGGACCGTCATCCGTATGGTGGACACACCACACACCACACTTTTGGAGTCTGTGCCAGCCGATGAGAAATTCAACGTTTTTGTTTGCACCGACTCCAAAATTAACTGATTAGGTACTTAAGTGTTAGGATATTTTTAGCATTTTAGTGTTTTGAAGTCGGTTTTATTTTTTTAAATAAAATTTATTGAAGCATTTGAAATGAATCTTGAATTTGAACACGAAATCAATTCGTGTATGAAAACAGTTTCTATTGCTTCCGATTTTACGCATTTTTTAATCACTGCTTGTTGCTATTAAATGGAAATCTTATAACTATTTTTGTTTCACGCAGAAAAAATTATAAAGCAAAAACTCATTAACGAACGTAAGTAAAAATTTATTATGTCAAATATCTGTCAACCATATGTTCCTTGTCAATGTTATTCTTCGGTACTTTCTACTAGTACTTATCGAAAAACGAGTGGGTAGGACCACTCGTAGCAGAATCCATGGAATGCATTATCAAAAATAGTGATTTTAGGAATTCGGAATTATTCGGATTGGAATTCGCATGGTTCAAAAATACGTCTCCTAAGCCACTGCAGATTTCTATGGGTGTCTAATATAACAACATATCGTATAAAGATTAGAACATATACAATCAAATGATATAGGTAATTTTGTTTAATATAACACTTTTTTAATATAATGATGAAATGATATAATTTTAAATTACATAATTCTGAAAAGTATAACAAACGATTGAGCTAACATCATTTGATATAACAACCGTTTAATATAACATTTACTTGATATAATAATTAAAACAAATAACATTTATTTAGTATAATAACATTTAGTATATCATTCATTTACGATAACACTCTTCTAATAGAATATTTAAAACATAATTATAATGACTACTTAATATAAAACTCCAATTCATATAATATTATTTAATATAAAAACAATGACAACATAAAATAAATCCAAACACCCCCATTCCTTGTCCTGTCAAACATGCTGCATGCAAGCAGGCATGCAGCACACAAAATCCTAAGTGCATGCAAGCAGCATGCAATCAGGCATGCAGAATGCAAGCAGGCATGCAGCATGCAAGCAGGCATGCAGCATGCAAGCTCTAGGGGTAGGGCAGACAAGTACCGCTTGGAGAGGGGGTTGGCTGAGTCGGATTCGCCCTAAAGTAGAAATAAAGTCAATACGTATGTAATTATAATTGTAAGTAAGTATGTATGTAGGTATATTATATACTAATTGAGATTATACCAATTAAAGTTATAACAAATGAAGGTTATATCAATTGACGGTTATTTCTATTGATCATTATTTGAAACGTTATTATCTCAAATATTAGTTATATGAAATAATGCTTAAATCAAACAAAATTATATCAAATGAGCGATATATAAAATGAGTTTTATTTCAAACGGGTTTATTGCTTACGAACGTTATACTAAATGGCATTATATGAAATAAATATTATGTAAAGTACCTAAACGTTATTACAAACAAAATTATATCATGTGTTGCTATGAAAAATGATTATTATGTAAACTGATCGTTATTAAGGTTTAATTATATCAAATGATAATATAACATATGAGACGCACCCGATTTCTATGGGGGAGGCCTATGACCAGCAGTGGACTTCCAAAGTCCGATGATGATTATGAACGCGTAGCTTACAATTTAAGCGTCTTTATCCTTTACACCCGTCGTTGCCTGTTCCGTCGGAGTATGGCCGTTTACTTCAGAACCACTATCCACTTTGATGGCTTTGATTGGCGGCTCCTGTCCCGTGGCCATCTTCACTATGTGCGAGAAGGGTGCCTCTATGCAGAGGTAGAATACAAGCGCCACTTGGAACGTGATGACCGTTACTCCAGCGTGGTCTTGCGCCTGTGTACATCAATTGATATAAATACATAAATGCTTCCAACAAACAAATCAATTTATCTAGCCTGCATACAAATGCTTATTTCGACTAGGAGAGATAGCTATAGTTAACGGGGTGTTAAAGGACATGACCAATATCTCTATGAACATTTGCCTAGGTACCGATTTCATTTCCCAGATTGTTAGATTATAATGCTAAATATTAGAACATATAATTGAAGTAAGAAATAATTTTAGGGAATTTGTTATTCAAATAAATGCATGCGCCTCATTATTAGTCCAGTAAGAATCAAACAATCCGTAAATATACACAGGAGTTTATTAAATAACACAAAAATTACTTCAAAACACTAAAAACAAAACACTGTTTTGAAGTCAGTTTTTTTTTCTTTTTTAATAAAATTATTTATTTCATCTATTTAGTGATAAATCCTAATCTAACTGCTAAAAACCGAATTCATCCTCTTTTTTCCACCCTTAGGGGAAAAACAATCCGAATTTTACTATAGTATCTTTGAAGTATTAGATATTCAATAAAAAAAGAATCATCAAAATCGGTTTACATTTGTCGAAGATAATATTAGGTAACATAGATACAAGAATCACGAACTAAAACATTGGGTATATTTTTGTTATTTTCTCAAAAACTGCTTAATCAATTTCGATAAAATTTATATGGGACCACCTCTGAAGTATGATCTACCAAACAGAAAAATAATCATCAAAATCGATTCATAATTGGCGGGGTAATCGCGTAACATACGTAGGGGAGCGGAACCGAATATTGGATACGTGCGCAATACTGGATACTTCAATTACTAAAAACGTAACAACGCCATCTTCATGAAATATTTAAAACTAGTTGGTCAATGCAATGTTAGGGATAGTTTCCTTGACGGCAGCGCCATATTTCTCTTCAGTTGGCAATCAAAATTTAAAGTGTTTATTTCGCACGTCTATTTATTTTTGATATTGACTTCAAGAGGCAATAAAAGTATGGTAAGTGATGTTTTTATTTTTAGTGGTAGTACATACTAGCCAGGTATAAAGTTATTAAAGCATATTTAATGCGTTTTCTCGATAATTTAAATTGGTTAAAAACTTCATAACGGTTTTCGTAAAAATAGGTAGTTACCGCAATATTGGATACCTAGCTGTTCTCAATACTGGGTATTCAGTATTAGGGTACCTAAATAAAGTGTAGCATTTATTATTTTTCTGACAGTGTTTAATTATTGTTTAGATGGAGGATTTACCGGAAAAAAGGAAGAGAAAAAAATGGGACCCAGAGTCTATGCAAAATGCATACAATGCTATCATTAATAAGGAAATGGGATATTTAAAAGCATCCAAAGCTTTTCGCGTGCCTCGATCAACATTGGAAAGCTATGTGAAAAACCGTTCTAAAACAATAGACCAGTTAATTAAAACAAAGCTAGGACGAAAAGCTACTTTTACTCCTGAAATGGAAAAGGAGCTAGTTGACTACTGTTTACTAATGGTCAACAGTTTTTATGGCTTGAGAGCTTCCGACATTCGCAAATTAGCTTTCAATCAGTGTTTTGAAGTCGGTTTTATTTTTTTTAATAGTTTTTTATAAAATTTACTTATTTCATCTATTTTTAGTGATAAATCCTAATCTAACTGCTGAACACCGACTTCATCCCCTATTTTCCTACCCTTAGGGGTGATTTTTATTTTGTAAACTTTTATCATAGCATCTTTGAAGTATAAGCTATTCAATAAAACAAAAATCATCAAATTCGGCTCATATTTGTCGAAGATAGGTAACAAAAACCACAACCAAAATATTATCTGGGTATATATTTGTTGATTTTCTCAAAAAGTTCTAAATCAATTTCGATAAAATTTATATGGGACCACCTCTAAAGTATGATCTACCAAACAAAAAAAGAATCATTAAAATCGATTCATAATTGGCGGAGTAATCGCGTAACAAACATACAAAAAAAAAAAAAAACATACAGTCGAATTGAGAACCTCCTCCTTTTTTGAAGTCGGTTGATAAACAGATTAGGAATCTTAGACATTTCTTTTTAGAAAAAGCACGACTCTCCAAACTTCATACATCCATTGCTATTAAGTATTATCGGGTTACCGACAAACAAAAGAACGAATACATTACACATATTCCTTAAAAAGCGGCTATGTGGCAGCAAAGGTCAACCATGGACGATATTATCACAATCTGCACTAACCACATGTTGACAAATCAGCGACGAACGCATAGTTGCAGCGTGGTGAAATAGTTCCTGAAAACGGAGCTTTGATGATCGCCATCCAGGATCAAGTGATTGACAGAAAAAAATACCAAAAATACATACTAAAAAACCAAACATGATTCCAGATACATGTAGATGTGCCATAGCAGCCCCGAAAATTCAACACATAACGGGAGCTTGTAGGGCTATTTTACAGACAGACTTGCAGATTAGCCGGTTGGAAGCAGCCTGCACACAGCGGCTTCCTGCAACCTTTATCAGGTCGTCTGTCTACTTTGTGGATGGACATCCTACGCTGCGCTTGCCGTGGACCTGGACTTTGTTTTAGAACCTTTCAGCCCCATCGGCCGTCAGTTCTCAGTGCTGTGCTCGCCGTGGCTAGGGCACGCTTATTATTCAAAGTTAATCTCCTATTCGCAAGACATCGCGATTACAAGTAGGTAGGTAACTCTGAGATACAGTGTAGCAACTAGCGCAATGTTATTTTCAACAAAATTCAAGCATTTGTTGCTACTAATTACAGGCAAGAAAAACCGTCCTACACCTTTGTAGTTTATTCATTCATCTCTACAAAAAAATAGAGCATTTTTTTGTGTAGAAAACATCAATATTTTTTTTGCATTTACTTACCATGTAGACGCAACTTATTGTGTATAAAAGAAATGGTCATTTGAAAAAAGACATTTTATCTAATGTATAAAGTGACAACCACTCAAAAAACCCGGCCAAGTGTGAGCCAGACTCGGACACCGAGGGTCTCTACAAACTACACGTGGTTCGACCCTAACAGGAATTGAGTCTTGAAGACTTACCACATTTTTCGATTTCGATTCTTGCCAAACTTTATGATTGTAGATTTACGAGAAGTGCCCTTAGATAGGTTTTGATTCCCTTGATGCGAGTGTCAAAAATGCGGCAAACAACCGTATCTTTTGATAGCGTTTACTTAGAAGTTTGACTTTTACACAGTTTCAAAGAAGTAGAATTAGATGACATGAGTATTTAATGGGTATGACACATGGAAGCCAGCCTCTACTTGAGCACACGTCATCGATTTTAGCTAACTGAAACTCGAGTGGTGTAGGCGAATATAAACTCGGACCAAGTTTGAAAACAGTAATATCGATTATGGCCAATTTCGAAATGATTTCCATACAAAAAGGGGGCGGGGTCTGAGGCAAGATCGAGCAATGTCAAGAGGAGTCCGTCCTTCGTTTAGCAAGCGCCTTAATTTTAACTTTACAGCTGCATGAGTTTCTGGTAAAACAGGTTTTGACAGACAGACAACTGCGGAGAAAGCTTGAGAAAGGTAAATTGATCAATTTGAAGAAAAAAAAATTGGTGTTTTCGTTAAATAGACTTTGATTTATGAAGGGGTCAAAGTGGCTCCAAATAGTTCGTGTAACTTGGCTTAAAACGCTCCGTGTGTCTACATTTTAACCCGACTCTCTAGCAGTCAAGCAGATATGTCAAAAAAAGAAGATCACTTACCAAATGTAACATTGAGAAATTAGCGAGGACAGTCCTGGTGCCGCTGAGATACCGAATGACAAACATGTGGAAGGCGTACACGCAGTAGCTGAGCTTGGACAGTGGCACCCATCCGCTCCACTCCATTATGCCCCGACTGAAATCTGCAAGAGTTTACGCATGTATCTTCATGTCAGTCAAAAGAACACTGAAGATACTCTGGTCTAGAAGTGCGTGACCAAAGGCTTAACTCATCATCAACCTTTGGCGATCCACGGCTGGACATAAAGCTCCTCCATAGTACGCACAGCTAGGTGCTCTGGGCCGATTTCATACAATGGCTTCCTGTAACCTTGACAACGTTGTCAGGTCACAGGGTGAGATGCCTGCCTACACTTCGTCTTCCAGTTCGTCTCCTCCAGAACCTTTCATCCTCAACGATTGTTAGCTCTGCGAGTGATGTGATCGGCCCATTGCCACTTCAGCTTTACTTTTCAGGCTACTCAGTCCAAATAAGTTTAACTTATTTGACTAATAGAACTCAGTTAGTGCATAAACAACTAATTTAATTCATGATTAACATTTTATTTTCCCGGTCAAATACATTGTCTACTTTAACCGCATCTCTCACTTCGCGAAACCAGTTCTGTATGTTCTATCCAGCTATGGGTTAAAGCGCACCATAGGTGAGCCACCAACAATACATTATAGTTCTTTTTAAGGGGTGTCAAAACGCAACACTGTCGTTATATTTTGTACGGCAATAGCGAACTGTGACGTCGCTGTTTGGCGAAATGAAGTGGCTAACTTTGTGGTTAATTAAGGTTAAAGAATATTTATTTCTCAAAAAAAACCATACAGTCACTTACATGAGAAATTAACAATTTTTATGTAGGTAATTACAAACTGTCCAGCAGCCAACAGATGTAGGTATTAGGAATCGCCTCTCAAGCAAGATGCGACAAACCTTGTACTTACGTGTCATACCTACTAAAACACCATGCAAAACAAGTAAATCGCGTCATTTGCAATGCGTTCCATGTAGGTATTAAGTTAATGGCGCAAGCGTTAGACGTGCAGCCAACAAGTGAGTTTGCACTTGACTGCATGTGGCAGCGCACGCGCAGTCTATTAGCTGTTACATTATTCGTTCAAGCTTGGAAGGCTATACACGCATAAGGATGTAAATGCATTTTTTAAAACAAATATAAGATAAAAACATTAGTTTATAAGTCCAATGTGGACATATTCTGTAAAATGTGCTGTTTGAGTCTATTTTTAAAAATATTCAGTGAATCGGAATTCCTCAAATCGTCTGGCAATTTATTAAATAGTTGTGCTCCTTCAAAAGTTATCATTTTCTGACCGCTTTTTGTTCTTGATTTGGGTATCAGGAAACATTTTTGAGGTCTTCTTTTGCTATATTTTGGAATTTCGTTATTTATAGTAAATTTAATCCTGGAATGAATTTTATTATGTAAAATTTTGTATATAATTATTAACGTTTGGAACAGGTATAGTTGGTTAATATTCATAAGATTAGTTTCTTTGTAAATTTTTTCAGTACTGGTTCGGTAATTATAATTAAATAGGGTTTTGATAATTTTATTTTGTAGTGTTTGTAATTCATTTAACTTTGTTTTAGACGCAGTTCCCCACAGTTCGATTAGATAAATGAGGTGAGATTTGACAAATGAATTATATAGCATAATTCGAACTTTACGAGGGAAACAACCAACACTGTGTCGTATGCTACCAAGGAAAGAAGAAAGCTTAGATTTAATATAATCAATTTGTGAAGTCCACATAAGGTGGCTGTCAATTCTTAAGCCGAGATACTTTTCTTCTTTTTTTTCAAATAAAACCTTTCCATCTATAGTGAGTTCATAGTTATTTATAATTTTTTTATTTTTTGGTTTAAAAATGCAATAGCCAGTTTTAGAGATATTTATTGTTAATAGGTTATATCGAAACCAGTTGAAAATTGTATTTAAATCTTCTTGTGCATGACTCATGATTTCGCCTAGCGAATGCCCAAAGTAAAACAGACATGTGTCATCCGCATACAGAGTAATTTTTCCACGCAATTTGGTATCAGAAATATTGTTGATGTATGCTAGAAACAGTAACGGCCCAAGAATCGACCCCTGTGGTACACCGCAGGTAATTAATTTTGTGCTACTTTGACTATCATTAATCTTGGTAATCTGATATCGCTCACTTAGATAGGACTTCAACATTTGCAGAGCTGCATCGGTAATACCAATTTTTTCGAGTTTGTCGATTAGCAGTTTATGGCTGACTGTATCAAACGCTTTTTGCAGATCTATAAACACTCCCAAGACTATTTTTCTATTATCAATATTGGTTTTTATATCAGTGATCAAGTCTAAAGTAGCTGCTAATGTGTTTGAAAGAGGTCTAAAGCCGTACTGATATTGAGAGAAAAAATTTATAGAAGATAGGTATTCACTCAAGCGGGAAGTAATAATTTTTTCAAGTATTTTTGACAATACTGGTAACACGGAGATCGGACGGTAATTGTTTGGATCATTTGTGGGGCCGGACTTATGGATTGGGCTGACTTTTGCTAACTTAAGAGAAGCAGGAAAAGTACCTTCAGTTAGTAGTGCGTTAAAACATTTGCTAAGATTTTGTGCAATTAAGCTACCGATACATTTAATGTGTTTTGTACTGATGCCGTCAATGCCAGGACTAGAGTTTACGTCAAGACTTCCAATAATCTTTATTATTTCGTCCTCAGTGCAGGGAGCAAATTTATCTAGTTGTTTATCGCTCGAGTTGGATGGAGTAGAATATACAGAGTTTCGATGAAACTTCATTGGAATTTCGTTCGCAAGTTTCGGACCTATTAAAGAAAAGAAGTTATTGAAAACCTCACATACCTCTTTTGGATCAGAGACAATGCCAGTAGGTGACTTTAGCTTTGGAGGAGCACGACTAGATTTGTTTATGTTATTAGATAAATCATTAATTAAAGACCACATTTTTCTTGGATTAGCCTCAACACCTTTAAACTTATCGAGATAGAAACTTTCCTTTGTTCTTTTGATGTTCCGTCGCACTTCTTTGCGGAGCGTATTGTAATCTTCTTGTTTATGTAGATTGTGTGGTTCTTTCTTTAGTTCACTCCATAGTTTATTTCTTTGGTTTATATTATTAATAATGTCTTTATTGATCCAGTCCCTCCGTGGTAAATTAGCGATTTTAGTTTTAGTTTGCTTACATTGTGTGATTGATGATAGTATATGATCTTCTAGATCATTGTAGTTGCTGAATTCAGGTTTTTTATTTTGCATACAGTGTTGCAATTTTATGTAGTCCGTAGATATATATTGTGTCTTTTTCGGTTTCGGAGATTTATGTTTTTTAATCTCGAGATAGATTTGTTTGTGATCTGATAAGCTGGAATCCACTGTTGCTAGATGAACTCTGGTATCTGGTAGATTGGTTAGAGTGTGGTCAATTAAGGTCCTGGACGTCGGTGTTATTCTTGTGGCAAATTTCTTCCTTATGCGGTTTAAAACATGGTATCCAGATTCGTGTAGTAGTTTTCTATATAGTTTTGTTTTATTATCTGTAGCATTTAACAGGTTAATATTGAAATCGCCAAAAACTATTCCTCTTTTATGTTCTAGTAGTTGGTGACCAAAATTGTCTAGGAAGTCCGCAAAGCTTGTATCACCGGGGTTGTATACTAGTCCGATATCTAGTTGATATTTGTCTAGATGTACCCATAGATAATTGTTTCCTCCAACATATGCCTCGTGAAGAAAACTATGATCAATACTATTATGTACATACATTGAAATTCCACCACCTATTTTATTATCCCTGATGTTATAATAATGTGTGTAATTTCTCAGTTCGAAATTTCTTGTTTCTTCTTGTGTTGTGATCCATGTTTCTGTAAGAAGTATGACATGAACGGTATTAGGTATACTTTTAAGGACACATTTTAGTTCATCAAATTTGCCAGGTTTTCGAATACTTCGTACGTTGGCGTACAGGAAATTAAGGCGAGATTTTGAAGAGATGAGGCTTTCGTATGTGTCTAAGACTTGATATGTGTTATCTTTATAAATATCATCGTAAGTGACTGCACAATTCAGTTTTTTTGAGGGCGGTTTTCTACTACTTGCGGAATTCCTTTTATGTATTTAATTAGAAGGTTCGTTTCTCCAGAAGTTAGGCGTCGATCAAGCTCCGCTTTGGTTTTCTTAAATAGTTCTTGCTGCATAGGTGTTTGGTCCGGGAAGATTTTGAAACTGTTATTGAGTTTATTTTTATTAGTAAGCAATAATCTAGGAGTCCCTGGTTCAGTGAAGCAGATTTTGATATGGCGATTTCTCTCTTTATTGTATTTCCCTATTCTTATTAATTTAATTGGTTTTGGGCAGTTGTCGACAAGAGAATCAAGAATTTTCGCAACTTCTTGGTGATCATTTTGGTGCCTATGCTTAGGTTCAGTATTAAAGGGCTCTGTTACACCAGCAATAATGAGGTTTTTCATTCTGCTATTCCGCTCCTGAATTTCCATAAACAATTCTTCGTTCCCCAGGCCTGAACAAGCAAAGCTTTCAAAGCTTGCTTGCTTTCAAAGCAATTAAAAATCGAATTTATAGAATTTAGGAAAAAAAGTTTGATGTTATTCTAAAAGATACGCTGCTATTAAAATTGAATTGAATAGCTTACTATCAATTTTGAACATGGCGCCCAGGATGATTAACATGACGATCGTAACGTAAAGCGGCTTGACAATAGGCGAAAACACGAGACGCGCGCCCATCGAAGCGCGTGGTCCGTCCCATATAAACAACAGCCCACCCGACGCCATGAGTAGCAATAACGCAGGGAACAGCATCCAATAGATGAACCGGTATTTCTGAAACACAGAGATAGGTTAAAAAAAAGGCATGTCAGTCATGTTATGTCATGTTTTCATGTCAGTTTGAAAATGCATGTCAGTACCGTCCAAGGAGAAAAAAAAGAGTACCCAGTTAGGTTGGCCACACTTTGTTTAGGTACGTTTTATGTATTATATTAGAAGGGTGTAAAAGTCACCTAGATAAGATTTCACGTTCCCAATATGTTTCTTAAAAAAAAATATTCTTAAACCATTATAAAATCATACACTCAATTATTAATATATTAAATGTCATATCGAATAGTCAAAGTATCACAACAATGCGCAATTACGAAAAATTTTAGTTTCAGAAAATATCAAGTTTCAAAATTCGTTATTGGCTAATCGATTTGATATCCTACAGAACCGATATTACCCACCTCTACTCTATATAATATATAGTATGTATATTTTTATTCAGTGAAGGCTACTCTTCTCGTAGAAGCAGGTTTCAAGCCTTATCGGGTCTAAAGCAAGTTGTCTTGAGACAAGTCACTTGACACTCGATGCGGCGTTGAATACAATGTTAACTTTTTGAATAGTTTCAGATCTTTATGACTACACCAAACATGAGAACACAACTACACCAAACTTGCACTCTAAAGCCCTATAATAATAAATTATAACCATTAAAAAAAGTCAATGGGGGAGGCCTATGTTCAGTAGTGGACGTCCAATGGCTGAAACGATGGTGATGATGATTAAAAGATCGACCAAGCTTTTTGTTCGACCGCCACCGAATCCAACGCTACTCGTCACCGACATAAGTAAATCAACAATAAGACTGACATTATAGACTAATTCTGATGCTAGTTTTCAGGCAGGAGTGAACTTTACAAAAAACATACTGAAACCGAGCAAACTCATGGGCCGACTCAAAGCTGTTCACATACATGGTAACCGACAACGAATCTTCTTTACACAATAATAATTAGGCTTATGTATTAATTATTTTCTAAAGTTCATATACTTATACCATTCCATGCTGTTTGTTTCCTTAGTAAAAAAAAAAAATACGCTCAGTACAATTTTTTTCAATAAATAAATAAAAAAGGACAGATTTATGACGACAACGAATATAATTTTTCAGTAAAAAAATATCAGGTACTAAGAAAAGAAAAACAAATATAGGGGCACACACAGCGTAACCCAGCGAGAAATGCAAATAGTCGAAACATAATTAAACGAGTTAGTGCGCCAAAATCAACTTTAGCCAGGTTCGGAACGCGTCCAAAATGATGCTTATCGATGTAATAAAAAAAATATGCCAACAACTTCCACAAAAAAATCTGATATGTGCTTAAGGTTTTGGGATGTTCATCAACATGTTTAAGTCCAGCTTATTTCGGTGTAAATCTTATAGGTACTAGTTATAGGAAACACAAGAAGTTCACTTCATCATCATCATCATTTCAGCCATAGGAGGTCCACTGCTGAACTTAGGCTTCACCATTCACTATCAGTGATTAAAATAGGTTTTATTATTTTGATACATTGTTTTCTGACGCTGCATTCATAGTGCATACCAATTTAATTTAATTTAATGGTGGAAACTTGAATGGAATCGCTCAGTGATGATATTAGAACTAATAACGTACCGTCAAGTCCTTTGCGAAGACGTTTCTCTGCTGCCAGTCGTAGACGATGTACCCAAACACTATGCCGATAATGAACAAGGGCAAGTTACTGTACGTCCGCTTGAACACATAGTTGAAAGTCGGGTCCGTGATGAAGAGTTCGGTCATGATGCTGGGATAGAAAATGTTGAAATTATCATTTTTATAATAGATCATTTACTTGAGCAATTATATCAAAATGCGCTTGTTGATTATAATTATATGCGGCGTAAGTGAAAATGCTAAAAAGCACATGTAGTTAAGACTGGGATTGCAACATAGTAACAATTATTTCGAAGACCGCGTGGAAAAACTATCAACGGTTTTAATCACAAATAGTCATATTAGACGATCATCTCAGTCTAGTTTAGTTTGCGATTCAAACTACAAAACCAGACGGTGGTAGATTCGGATCTCGCAAGGGCCAAAATGTTCGTGTGATGAGCACGAGCTTTACCTTTCAGTAATATGGTCAACGTAGCACAAGCTCTGCTTGTGGGGCTAGAAAAGAAATGATGTCACCGTGACAAGCAAAGTAACACAGACTAAACATTTGCCAGTTCTCGGCCTGTACCTCAGGACAGGCAACAAAGACCAGCTCGCTAGTCAAGCGCTTACTTGGGGATGGATAGCAGGTTTCCTTCTAGATCCATGGTGTAGATGTTGTAGGCTGGCCAGGCGATTCCGATCGCGAACAGCGCGCCCAGCATCCACCCGCGCGCCTTGGGGCTCGGTGCCAGCAGGATCACAAACAGCCCTATGATGTGGAGGTGCATGTCGCAAGCCAGGTACCTGAGGACAATTATAAGGATTATTATTTTTGCTAGTTTCATTCGTAAAAGAATCGACACCAAATAAGAAATACTAAATAATTGTAGGACTGATAACCATCGGGGAAGAAAGGTTCTTGAGTGGCGACCATGAACTGGAAAACGCAGCGGGAGCAGGTGTATCACCTAGCTGACTGACGACCTACTTAAAAAACCTATACATAAATTCAAAATTCAGGTTAAAAAAATCCTTATGAAAAAAGGATATTATAAAATAGACGATTATTTAAACGACAAGAGTGCATGGACTTAACCTGCTTAGCGCACATACTACATGTCCTATTAACTGTATTTCCTGTAAAAAGGCTGACAAAGGTGACTGAGATTGTTGCGCCGTTTCTTTTCATCACCAGCCAATATGTAGTCCCGAAGCGGTGCCGGTGGTAGGACTAAGCTATATTTTGGGACGTGTATAAGTCCGCAAAGAGGGCCTATGTACTTAACAAATGAGTATTATTGAGTATTATTGATGGTTAAGGGAACCGCTGTATGGAAACAGTCGGACGCTGCTTGCTGCGGAGTTCCATGGGTAGGCTTATGTGCAGTGGTCTTTCAAAGACTCATGATGATGGAAAAAACTAATGAAAAATATGAAAAAACTCAAAATACTTACCAGGTCTGCAGAATGCACTGCGAGTGGTCAACGAAATTGTTCACGTAGAACAAATTGTAGTACCAGTAGTTGCGGCAGTCGTGGACCTCCTCGCCTATGATCTCCTTTTAAATAAAACAAATAAATTAACAGAAATACTAATAAGCCACTTTCACGTATAGAAGGTTTTTTTTTATCAACCTTTTCAATCCCACTGCTGGGCAAAGGTCTCCCCCAGACTCTTCCATCGATCTCTATCTATCGCCAATGACTCCCAATCCCTCGTTAAGTTAACCAAGTCGTCACACCATCTTTTTTTGGGTCTACCTCTTCGGCGACCGCCGTCTATAGGTACCCATCGGGTGAGTCAAAAGTCCAAACTCAAAGTTTGCCAAAGGGCTATGGAGCGGAGCATACTAGGTGTAAAAAGGATTGATAGAATCCGCAACACCGCCATCCGCTCCAAAACCGGTGTCGCAGATGTAGGCGAGAAAACTGCAAAGCTAAAGTGGGAGTGGGCAGGACACGTGTGCAGAATGCATCCAGACAGGTGGGCCCAAATCGTCACCCGATGGGTACCTATAGAAGGAATATGCATGAAAAAAATTTATTGTTTTTACTATATTTATAAGAAAATATATGAAATTATAGTGCTAATAGTGAAAACAAAATTGATTTTAGGTAAAAAATAACCGTAATATAATAATTAGAAATTAAGGTATACCTATTTCTTTCTAAAACAACTTTTACTATGAAAAATGTATGGCGGACGTCACGGTACATATCGGATCGAATAACCACCCCGAGTTTGCCGCTTGTTTTTACAGTAGTATGCAGTATTCGTGTGCACACTAGTTTTATCAAGTTTGTCCAAGCAGCTAAGATAGTCCACTTAAGGCGACGGGTAAGGCAAGTGAACTTGAGCATTAAGCGTCGACTAATGCGACTTTTGTAACGTGCCTAAGATAATACAAATACTTCTCGCAGACTAAACATCCATCCATTGCGCTCCTGTGCAAATAGATTATCATTGCGAGCAAAATATCCGCTCATGCAAAAGTAGGCGATAAGAGTAAAATCCATTAAAAAACCTTATAATTTGAAATAAATATTTGAAAAAAAAACTTCACCATAAAGGCACAAGTGTTATAAATAACTAAACCAAGTTTGAAGCTAAACAAAAACGTCGTTTAAAATATAAATGTGTACCGCGATATTTGCGGTAGGTACTTTGAAATATATTTTAGTGTTTATAAGAAACAATAACCAGTATTTAGATACAACAGGAAAAACTTCAACATACAAGTTACAAGATATATTAATTTCCACATCCTATATCCAGTATTTTCGCCAGAAAACTTGTCCAAAAACACCTCTTTTACGTGTATTCTCCTTGCCCGGCGCCTTAACTTAAAAAACAAAAGTATACATATGTTGTAACCTAAAATAGATTAAATAAAATTCAAAAACCCGTCGGCTAAAGATCCATTTGGGGGTTGCCATTCTCGGCCATGAAATGAATTTTGCAAGCGGTGTCTCCCAGTACACCCATCTCAAGCCAATTTAGAAAAAATATTTTTCTGAATTGACCAAGACCGAGAAAGATCAAAGTGAAAGGCAAAAAATAAAATAAAAAAACTAAATTAAAACTTTTGAAAAATCTTACGCTGGATGTAAATGTTGTAATAGAAATGGGATTATATAAATGTTTACCACCTTGTAACACAAGAAAATAGCTCCTTGAGACCATGACAATTGTTGTGTTGTTTGCTTGAAGTTGGTATTGTTTGCAGGATTGTTTGGAGCATGTTTATTATTTTCAACGTCGTCGATACGCTAATCGGTTGGGTCTAGTGAAATATAGTAAAATCCTCTTTGGATCTAGTTACTGCCATCACGCCATGCATAACTTCATGCATCACATTATGCAATTTAACATAATGTGTACAAGGGTAATATCATAAAAAAAGTGCACCTACTTGCCACAGCGGCCCATAACTAGTAAATCTCATCCAAGTGGCGGCCAGTAGTAGAGATATGATGTTTATCGGTGTTAATCTGGGAATACAAAAGTATTATCCGCATTAAAAATGAAAGAAAAAAATAAACGCCTATTAATTAAAATAGAGATTATGCAGAGAATATTCCTGAAATACGTTAATACCCATTTATACAGGGTTACATTGCGAAGGGGTGCCAAATCTTTAGGAGTGGCTCAGAATCAGTAACTTAATTGAACTATGCAAATAACAAAAAATAATTTCACATTTAAATAATTATTCCTATCTGATGTTAAAAATTGTACGCATAGATAATATAACTCATTTATGAAAAAAATTCACCGTATGTGCACTGCGTAAGGTCCTCTGATAAATGACCGCACGGCTGTCGTAGTCCCTCTATAGACTTTACTTTCGGATATTTTTAAGTAAATTTTTTCGTAACATACGACTATTAAAAATAATAACGATTAAGACGCTTCTTTATATTGTTCCCTAGATCTTGTTTTTTAAATTTGGCACACCTTTGCAATGTAACCCTGTATAAGTAAAAAGAAAAGTAAAGTATGTCTTTAAATGTCCCACAGCAAGGCACAGGCTTCACCTCCACTTTAACAGGTGTAGCAAGGTGGGTGAGGCTCTACTTCATCACCCGGGCCCAGTGCGGATTGATGTAAGGTTGCAAGGCCAGTGACTAAACCTTACTGTCAGATGTAATCAAGCCACACCAAGGCTGACTTCAGTTCACGACTAGTATCGAGCATTATTCGCCAGGATCAACTTTCAACGTGCCTTCCGAAGCACGGAGATGCTAGTGATGCATGCCACCTAATATGGTTGGATTTTGGAATGGTCAGCCATCTAATCACGTAACCAACCGTGGCGTATGTGGCTTAACTTTGGTAATCACTACCAAAGATCCCTATAATTTTCTTTTTTTTTTCTTATTAATTTTCTTTGTCACTACGAAAGCGCTGCCGCCACTGAGCTACAAGTTAATAAGTGCCTACTTAATAGTTTCCTTAAGGCTGTTTTAAACATTTCTTACGGTGAATATTACATGGCTTGTTCAGCTGGACTCAAGACTCCTCGGGTTTCCTCGCCTGCGCTCGCTCCGATGTCCGGTTTTTTGCGCTCGAGTCAAAAGAATTTAGTTCTTTTGCGAGAGCCGCCTCATACACACTCGCACACCCTAGTTTACGGCACAGAAAGCCGCGGCTGCAGCCACTTTCGTTCGGAGTGTAGAATTGTTTGAGCTACATGAGAGTGTAGTGATATTTGCCATAGGAAAGAGTGAGCCCCGACAAGCACACTCTGACGAGTGTGTAGAACCGATATCACATGGTGTCGTTATACTCACTAGTTATTACATCCAAGCTTGCCGTTTACGAGCGCGTCTACTAGTGCCTTTGTGCTATCCCACTTTACACATTATCAAGTATAAATAATCTTCAGATGTGACAAACACAGTAAAAGGAGGCTTGTATAGTCGATAAGAAATTGATTTACGACCTACAGAAATATCACTTGGTCATAGAAAACTACAAAATCTGAATTCGCTTGCCTTATTAACTTCCTAATTATACAAATGTACTTTAAGAGTTGTTCAATTTATACGTCAGTAGTGAATAATTGAACTTGGAAGCTTTGACCTTAAAAGTGATAATAATTGAGCTTCTAATTAACCATTTGCGGCTTGAGGTGTAATATAATATTTTGAATAATTTACAAAAAATTAAGTCCTAAGTACTTTTTTAATTATTTAAGTAAAGTACTTATACCTTATTATTTATACTGATAAATATGGTTTCCAGCGTACACCCCGCTCATTTATAAGGACAAGTTAGTTTTCGAATAAATAAAATATTTTCTATTGTTTTGATATCACATTTCAAATTGTATGCACCTCAGCCCTTGTATTGAGATTGGCGTACAGATAATCAGTTACAGTAAGCCTAATCAGAATATTATTTTACTGGGTATGTCATCAAAAATGTTAAAGCTCTTCCTTGGTCAACTATACCCTACAATTAGTAAAAGTGGATTGATGTTATTTACCTCAGAAATCGATTAAAGATCTTTATCCGGAGTGTCTTCCACGTCATCTTGGTCTTTTCTTTACGAATCAGGGTGTTGTACGAGAAAAGGAACCCGGACATTACGAAGAAGGACAGTGTGATCAGGTGCCCTTGCGAAAGTACATGGTATATAGATGTATTGTATGCCTGCAAAGTAAGAAATGAATTTTAAATAAAAAATATATACATTTTCTATATTGGCACGCATCTGACTGAACAGAACTTTTTTAAAGTTCATAGGGAACTTCTAAACATTAGCCGCTAATAAATGCATCTCTCTACGAAAAGTAACAGATAGCGTTTACAGAAGAGGGCGTTTACGTGGCTCCTCTGCTGTCCAACACAGACACGAGGAATCTTTAAGATGAATTGGAGGTGGATGGATGAATAACATAGGCGAATGATCAGTCATCTCTGTTTAAAACATCTTGCTACAAATAGGCTGACGACCAAGCACTGGCATTTAAAATAGCCTCATTGACTCATAGGATTGATCACGTAATAAGTACACAGTGTATTCCATCTGAATAACCAAGAGACAGCTCGCCCTCTTAACATGTTACATGTAACAGCGAGACTAAGCTTGTAGGCGTAGCTTTATAACGTAGAACGTAGATCAGACATTACACGACAGCGATTTGTAGATTTATGTTATGTTACGCGCAAATGAGCCACCAACTACAAACGCCGGTAGCTGTCGCGGGCAATTTCGTTTGATACTGCACAAACGAAGTGTTCAATGGCCGCCAAATTTTGTAACTCTTTCTGGTATCTGGTCTCTCTCTCTCTCTGCTGGCTGTCTCATGATGGTCTCTTAGACAGAATATCGTACTCCTACTAGTTTGCAAACGATGTAAAATACGTTGACGAATATGACAATAGGGTATCAATGTAACACACCCAATTTTATATACAGTGATAGCGTCAATGGCCGTTGTTAGCGTTGCACGGATGGCGTGTCGCAGACACTGAGTGGCGAGTGGCCGCCACTCACTACACGTGTTACGACGTGTCGGTCGCTCATTTGCGCGGCGCCTTAGCTGCAAGCAGACGTCCTTAGGGGTCAAATGAGGAATACACTACGCTGAAGCTACACCTCAGTAAATAGTGTGTATACATTAAAAGAGAAACATTACATTTTCAATCCACGTTGGATTTTCATTGGCGATCATCAGCACCATGGGTACATGTCCCAGTATCACCAGAATCGAAATAATCCCTCTGTGAACAAAAGCATATTTACATTACAAAAATATATAAATAAATCAGGACTAAAGCAACCAAAAAATTTGAAATGACGATACATTTGACACAATAATGGTGAAATACATTTATAAATTGGTTGGCTATCTTTAGTTATTTAATTTGATTTACGTTACGCGTCCGCGTTTTGCATACAAAAATGCATATATGAACCAAATTTTCACTTAATCGGTCCAATAAATATCACAGACAGACAGACACTCACATAAGTGGATCACTACTGTGTCTACAGAACAGATAAAACGTGAGAGTGATCCTATTAAAGGAATCCGTATTTTCACACGAAATTGCGAATGGAACCCCAAAAACAAGGTTTATGTAATACTGCTATGAGATATTATCGTAAACTCCTACTCTACACAATATTAGATGTCCTGCATGTTGTGACCTATGAGAAACACTTTTCACTCACACTATTCTAGAAACAAATTTAAAATACTTAATACTTATTGTAAAACCACAAGCAAAATTTACCTGACTCCGTTGATTGGTCTAAGCAGCACCATGTTCGGGTCCGAAGACGGTGGCGCCACCATCTGATTCCAGTTGGCGCGAACCGAAAATGCCATCAGTATGCGGATTGCTGAAAATTTTACCCAATGTTGGATTCATGCTAAAAGTTGTTACAGGAGAATGAGTATGTTTTACTATGTATATGAATGTGATAGATAGAACTCATTATTTCACACTACACAAAATAACTAAGGTACAAAAAACACATTTAAAGCTGCACAATTTTGGTGGTGTTTACACTTTCGCGATCTCTTCCAGACAACCTTTAGATAAAGGATAACAAAATTGGATTGAAAGGCTGAGGCGGTGACAAGTTGAGAATATTAAAAGGAAGTAATTTAAATTAAATCTCAATAAAAATAATAATAAAATAAAATAAAATATCGGATCTTTGTCTATAAATCTATGCTACGTTTTATGTTAGAAAAATATTATTACACTAGGCTCTTTAAAGACTAAGATGGCGCAGTGACCTAAAGTGCCTTGACCTCCGACCTCCGATCGATCCGATCTCCACTGCGGATCCGTCTGCCCAGCGGAACTTGGAACGACCGAAATTTTGTCAGCCACTCGGTCATCTCAAGTACATTTGCTTGAGGATACTCTCAATTTCTTTCTTTGTGGCCAAGTCAGCAAAGACTGTGAGCTTTTATTTCGCGGATGATGTTTGATTAAATTGAATTCCTAACTAGTTAAATTTACCTGGTTTTTTCTGGTCTCTGTTAACGTCGTACACAGTACCGACGAAGTTAAGTGCGAATATTCCAAGCATGAGAAGTGCTACCAGCCAGTCCACCCAATCTTTCTCGAACTTGCTCTTCTCTTCAAAGTAGCAGTTCACCTATAGGGAAATTAGAGATTAGGTAAATATACATTCTATTGCACAAAATACAGACTTGTATTTAAGCAACAACATAACGTGGGTACACGGCATGAAAGTGAAATTTAACACACATATCTGGTCTTCTCTATTGCACACCATTCCTTAAAGTCTCCTCCGCACCCAATCTTTACAACTGCTTTGGTCAAGATGTTGATTTATTTTATTTAAAACGTTTGCACAAGGTAAAAAAATTCTGAGTTACACCAGAGACAGACACACACAACACCCTATTTAACAATGAGTGGCGTCATCAGGTCAGCCTTAATGAAATTTGTAAATTCGTATTTTATATTGTTATTTAGACCTTATTTTAAATCTGCAGAGAGAGGCAGAGGGAGTAAAATGGATAAGGCAGGGTTATACCGTGGTTTTCAAGTCAGCACGTGCTGCGGCTGCCCTTGAAACGATTAAGAATCAGATTCAGCAGCCTCGGAATTTTATTAATTGAGTTGACTGACCTTCTTGACCCGTGTTTTCAGGTCATACTCCGCAGAGAGGGAGTGGTTTAAGCAGGCCTCTGCTGCTGTGATCAGGTCAGCTTCATCATAGCTGCCGTTATAGAAACTTCGGCATTTTTGCGTGAGGCACAAACCGTATGTCAGCTTGGTGTAGTTGAGATGCTTCGTTTTGTGCGCTGAATATCCCTGCAAAGAATTGTACATATGATTTTAAATCCACTAGATGCTATTAAGACCATTAGAGGATACGTAGCTATAATGTTTAATTCATTATCAACGAATAATTCCATATATTGTTATTTAACATTTTTCTTAGAACTCTTCTTCTTCTTCATCAATACGGTCAATTCCGGTTGCGTCCAAAGCCATTGCTTTGGAGCCCAGGGTCCGCTTTCCTTGATGTACTCATTCATTTTGCGCGGTCTTGAGCGTCTCTAGTTTTGAGATCATTGGCACGCATGCCAGCCCTCACGACGTCAAGCCAGCATTTCTTGGGTCTACCCCTTTTTCCAGGATCTGGCGGTGGCGGCATGGCCAGACATTTGTTTCCTACGTAGCTTGCCTGTGTCCGCAAAACATGGCCGTACCAGCGTAGGCGACTCTCCTGCAGTTTGTCTGCAATATCACGGACACGAAAGCTACCGCGGATGCGCGAGTTCCTCACGCGGTCCTTTCGCATGACTCCGCACATCCACCGCAGCATATTCATCTCCGTGACAGGCAGCTCCTGCTTGTGTCGCTCAAGTAGCGGTCACGCTTTGCTGCCATATAAAAGGACAGGCCTAATATAGGATAAAGTCCTTTCATTCGATACCCATATTGTAGGAGTGCATTAAAAATAACTAGTCCGCCATGTTAGATGTTCCGCCATGTTGGATTTAGAATGACGTCACAAAGCGTGTTGGTATACAAAATTTCAGCTCAATCGGTTTAAAATCTGCTTCAAAATTGAGTTGAAAGATTTTTTTATTTTTGTCTGTCTGTCTGTATCTTCGTCGGAAATCATTCCAAAACTTTTTTTCATATATTTGATAACATCACATATATTTCTCTCGTCCTAAGGCTATCCATCCTGAGCTAAAGTACCACAACACCAGACCCGACCTAACATAGAAAAATATTTTTTTCTACATCAACTGACCGAGAATCGAACCTTATAGATGGCGGCGCCAATTTGCCTCTCGGCTACGGATGTCGTCATCAAAGATTTAGTTACATTAAGACCTCCTCAAATTGGTATACGCAAACGTATAGAAGTAACGGCGAGAAGTTAAGTCTAGGCATCGTACAGTGCTACGTAAGCAGTATCTTTTCTTAACACTATTTCACCTTCGCTCTTAACCCTTACCCTGACCTCTCACAAGCAACACAGACTAACTAACCATGTTTATTATTATGAACAACCACCGAACACGATAAAACAATAGTTTGCTTATTCATTACATTTTGTACACGTCGGTCTCTGACTGACGTAAACAAAATGTATTTAAATGGCGTGTTCAGATTATTTTAATAAAAAAAAGGCTATAACTGTAAATTACTATTTAAAAGATAAAAATGTATAGCATTAAATACTGCCCTGCTCGCACACCTACTGTTCAATGTTTACATTCGTATATGTAGTTCCGTAAGTTACCAATAGATGGCGCTGTGCCTGTTTGAATCGCGGTTACACATCGTTTGGAAATTTACGTATACAGGAAATTCTGTTTCCGAATAAATGAGACTTTTGCCACTGGAATCTTGGTTTTATTACAAGCTTCTACCTGTAGGCTTTTTGGGACTTGTTCACCTACATTTTATCTTGTAATGTAAACATACTATTATAAAAAAGGTTGACAATAGTGACAGAGTTTCTTCCGCTACTTCTTCTCGGCGCTAACCTACAATTGTTCCGATGCAGTGGTAGGGTAATAAAATAGGACGTACAAAAGAGCTTGGATTAGGCCTATTTGCAGAAATAAATTGGTTTTATTGTTTTCTATACATTCCGTGTAGCCTCGAACCCATAGAACGAGTTCGATTCCCGGTACAAGTAGATTTATAATAATAAGTCATAGTTAAAAAACTTATACAGCACACTTTAAATGTGTTGGACTCGAAGGCTGTAAAACCACCACCTCCTGACTCCACCATCAGATCAGATGATGGTGTCAAATTATTGTAATGTTATCCGAACTATTGAAGAACACTTACACGCATCATGTCTAGAAGCTCGTTGGGTCCGTCGGAGACGACGTCAGCGTGCGCGGTGCAGTACACCCCTCGGGGCTGGTTCAGGCAGTGCTCAAAGCGGTCCAGGTGGTTTTTAAGTGGCATGCGCGAGTATTCCGCTTCTGAAAAAACCAAACACCTAGGGTTAGTTAAGATTCTGTTAGTAGAACATCGATATATCAAGCATAGCGTTTTTATCCCAAATAAAATAAAATAAAATAGCGTAGTCATCTTTATTAATATCAACTCGTTACTGCCACTGGTAAATGTAGGTCTACTTCAACGCGCGCAAACATACTTGCTCACTGCTACTTTACCTCCGCCAAGAATCTATACGCAGATAGTCAGTTCAAAGCACCGCTGAGCTATACTACGAGATGCAGTGTCCACACTCCACACATAAGCGGGCCGGCATTAATCGGCAAAACCGGGCGATAAAATCGAATATATGACGACCTCCATATCATAGCCAAGAGGCGAGCATACCGGACTTGTTGGTGTCGCTATCTCTGAGGTCCCGAGTTCGATTCCCGGTCGGTCAATGTAGAAAAAAATACTTTTCTCTATTGTCTCTCTTCTTCTTCTCTGTTTCTGATTTCTGTATCACAAATGCTTAAGCTACTTAACATAGGATCAGAGCAACGTATGTGATGTCCAATATTTATTTAATTATTTATTTTTAGGCATAAATAAAGTTGTTGTGTTTAAGGCTTAGTATTGCTTAGATAGTCTTCTTAATTTATTAATGTATTTCGGACTTTTGTTACAATCTTCTCATTGCGACCCTACACGACTATAATGACAGCAAAATATTTCGATCCGAATAAATTAAACCTCTCAATAAGCAGATGACTGGACAGTTCAGTCATCTGTGTATTGAGAGGTTTAATTTATAACGACGGTGTCAGTACCCCACCATTGCCAATCCGCAATAGGAGGTCAATTGCAAATTTTTTGACGTTCATAGTTTGGGAAATATTCCGGATTTTTTTATACTTTGAGCAGATTTTTCTAAAATTTGACATTCAAATATTTATAACTTTTTTTAAAAGTTACGAAAATGAAAATTTTAATTTTGAAAAAATCACAATCTATATACATAAAACAAAGTCGGGTTAGTAACACCATTTATAAGTCAGAACGGCTGGATCGAATTTTACGATCTTCGTTTTATTGAATTTGTCTCCGCACCGAACAGCAGATTAACTATAAAACATTGAAAAAATTTACAAAAAAATAATAACTTAAGGCGGTACGAAGTTTACCGGGACAGCTAGTAAAGTATAAAAATTGACATATCTCACAACCTATAAAAAATTTGTTATGGAGGCAATGTCCAATAATTTGCAAATGACCTCTAGGTGTTTGTAATTTTTTTATTGTAAAGTAATTTTGCAACCGAAAAGCCAATTCTTGGACCCTATGAAAAGTAGGTAAAATAAATTCATCAGAACCGATAAACAATACGTTACCCTCACGCGACACATGTCAGGCATCTTAGGTCACAAGAGAGCGCCACGCGTCGTCACCCCGTCACCTAACAATGAGTTTCTAAATATCTACATGCAAATTTAATGGTCGTGTAGTAGTTGAGTGCAAAAACTCGTTATTCAATATGAATTTAGGAACATGAGATACAAAGAAAAAGTCGTATGAACACACTAACTGATCCTACAGAAAAACTTGTATTTGAGCGCTAGAATCCCTAAGGACATACGATCGAGGGATACATCTGTACCTAGTCTTGCCATAAATACTGAAACAAAGAAAAAAATACTATTGCAATTAACATTTATTACTTTTACAGTGTGTTAGTTTAATACATAAATATAAAAAAATTTAAACATATAAAAACCTTATTCGAAGTGGTCTCCATTGGCTGCAATACAGTCCTTTAAACGTTGAGGCCAGTTATCAATAGAAGCACGCACTCTTTCCATGGGAAAATTCTTCACTGCCAATCTCACAGATTGTTTTAGAGACTCCAAATCATCATGGCGTTTAGAGCAAGCTCTCTAAAACTGACCATAAATCATAATCCAGCGGATTAAGATCAGGAATAGACGACGGCCAGTCTTCAGCTCTGATAAAGTCCGAAACGTTCGTTTCCAACCAAGACTGCGTAGATCGATCTTTATGACCCGGCGCCGAGTCTTGCTGGAAGGACCATTCTTGGTTATTGAACATGGTGTTGTTAAGGGGCTTCATTCACTTCCTTCTCAAGAATGGTTTCTTGATACACTTGTGCCGATGTTTTGATACCTTTTTCACAAAAGTATGGCTCAGTCACTCCTTCATAGCTAATACCCCACCAAACCATCACTGAAGTCGGATAGTGCCCACGTTGCACTCTGTCGACTAAATGGGAAGCTTCCTTAGAGCTTTGAGCATAAATACGGTCATTTTGTTTGTTAAAATGTTACTCAATTGTAAAAAAAATCTCATCCGAAACATTTTTTTTCTGCGACCTCCCTTTGCATTATTTTTAAAAATGTATTCGGCAGTTAACAACTGACCTACGACAGCTCGCAGTGCACTCGCTGCAGTGAGTCACCGATTGCCGCCCGGCCGGCCGCTGTTGACAATCAAGTCTAGGTGCAGACAACAGCACTAACCACAAAACGTCAAATTTTGACAATTAATATTGATCTCTTTGTGTCAGACTTAAAGTTGAAAATCGGTTCAATGACCTTTAACTTTTGGGGTAGGTTACGTTACGTCACGCCAAATAAACCGCCGCGGCGTGATTAGGGAAAATTGCGCATATGAGGTGCGCCAAATGTAGACAATACTTTAATATTTTGTGAACAAATTTTAATGTAGAAGTACACTGACATCTAAAGTTAAAAACATGCGTTTTGAATGTGCAGCACCTAAACACGATAATTCGTATACGCCTGTGCACCAGCAGTAGAGCCATGATAAAAGTGTTACTGATTGTTAGGATTTATCGATGCATAACCCTGTTAATATAACGTATCGTAAAGGAAAGGGCCCTGCGCAAAAAGTGATGAAGCGGGACCCGAGCCCCCATAATATTATGGCTCCCGTTGCACAAAAATTTAAGCAAATGCAGGATGACTTCGAATCGCAACTTACCACTAAAATTTCCACATTACTAACTGGGCATTTGGAAAAAACTGACGAATTAGATGAAAGAATTCAAACAATAGAACAAAATTATAGTGTAGCACCAGTCATCTACCAGTGATGACCAACAGATCCGAAACGTGGACCATGACAGTAAAGCCGGCCCACCGACTTTACGTCACTCAGCGAGCTATGGAAAGGGATTTCGTTAAGAGATAAAATCCGAAACGGGGTTATCCGACAGCAGACCAAAGAAGTAGATATATAGTCCTAAAATATAGCAAGCTAAGTAGCAGTGGGCCGGCTACATCTGTCGCAGAACCGATGAAAGGTGGAGTAAACGGGTTCTAGTGGAGACCACGTCTTGGCAAAAGTAGTGTAGGACACCCCCAGCTCATTGGCTGGCAGTGGATGGATGAAAAAAGCGGGAGATCGTGCTTTTTGTCGCTTCTTGGGGGAGCCTTACATCCAGCAGTGAACTGCTATAGGCTGACATGATAGTGTAGCAACGCAGGGCAATGCAGTGGTTGAACAGCACTTATCAAAAATAGATAATGGGAAGACTAAGCCGAAAATACAATCTCGGCCTCAGCAGAAAAGATGGAAAGGGCAATAAACATAATGATCGCACAGTGGAAGAACTGAATTTTAGAGGGAGTTACTTGTCTTTCAAACTGGGAGTTCCATGCAAGGTTGCCGTGGCGTCAGAACTTTTGTGCAAGAGAAAAAAATGCGTAACCTAGACCTAGACGTTATAGCCTCTAATTGTTTGTGCGCGGATTTTTATGCGGATGACCCCTAGTTACTTAGTTTGTCTGGGCTGTTTCCGCACTTAGCCTCTTGATTGGGCCATTGTGCGTGCTACCTGAAACGCCACACCACGTGCTTATGGAATGTAGGAGCGTAGCAGATCAACGGCATCAGATCCTCCAATCACCAGGATCTCTCCCGGAAGCCTGCAGAAATCCGAAAAGAATGCTGACCTTCTGGGATGACCTAGGCTGGTTGGAGTAAGAAGGAAAAGGTAGCACGCAGATGACCCCTAATCAAGCATCGGTGTAGACGACCAATCTGACTGTGAAACATTGCAAAGAGACATTAATGCAGGATTGGAGTATATTGAACCGTCTCTCATTTAATAGTAGTCAATGAAAAATTATCACATTCCCATAAGCGTTGTCCACTAAATAAAGCTTATAATTTATGTCACATCACTAGAAAGGGTAAGCGAAATTCGTGACTTATGATTAATATTAGACTCGAAACTAGACTTTCATAATTATACATAATAAACTTTTATATTACCGAAATCGACATTAAATACAGTTTTTGGGTTTTTATTAAACTTTATTTTATTTCACACGAAATCATTTAAAACGTATTGAGAATTTCCTCCTTTCTGAAGTCGTTTAAAAATATAAACTCTAGCTGTTGTCCGCGACTTCGCTCGCGTGGTCTTTAGTTTATTCATAAAGAATTTTCTGAGCAATTTACTTATTTTTTTCTTTTAGAAGAACCTTCTCCTAACAATAAATAACACAACAAAAAAAGAATCAGCGAAATTGTTCCATCCGTTCACGCGTGGTGCGATGACCAAGGGAAATAGAGATTCATTTTTAGATATATATAGATATTATTATAAAACCGGGTCCAGTTAAAAGGAAGCCTGCTTCTGGTGTCGTGAATAAAAAAAACGCTTTATTCATTAACGTCGAGGTAGGGCGTCAGTTTGTATAGATCACCCGGACGTAAAAAAACATACAGAGAATCCTAGACAAAAACATCAGCATGCTGCAGTACTAAGACCATCGTATCCTGGGGAACTTCGCCTATTCATACATCTAGTTGGACATAACGCATAGTAAGTCTAGCGTTTATTTTTGTATAGCATTCCAGAATCTCTTAAAATTGTTATTCATTTTATTTTTTTATATGTACAAAAAAACAGCTCGTCAATCTACCACAAAACGTAAAATTTTCTCAATTGATATTGTCAAAGTTAAAAAATACGGTTTTTTGGTTTATACAAGTACGTTGCGGCCTCTCCGTACGGTTTTCCCTAAAACCCCATAAGGTAAAAAAGATGCTATATCCGTGTAATAAGTAGTAAGAGTTCTGTTTTAATATATTACTTACATTGTATGTATGATAACGAATAAATAAATTTTCAAAAAATGTAACCATTCCTTTTGTCCACTTCCTCCGTAGATAGATTACGGATTCCATAGGATTTTCCGGCAAAATATAATCAGAATAACTACAAATTTACCACTCGTACCCAATCTTAAATGCTAATTGTAACCTTCAAGTCTGTACTTACTACTTAATCTATAGATCACATCTTCGGACGCTGTTTGGTGGACGAGGACCAAGAAGCCGAAGAGCAGTAACTTGTCCAAAGTTTTCCACATTTTGTATTCGATAGCTCACAGATAATAAGTTTGTTTTCTACTTTTTAAAATACAAACTCAGACCGCGGGTGGCGTTGGTCTTGTTGTCTACTTGACTGCTCGTTAGGCATATATAGAGAGGTCTACTTATATTCTAAGCTGACTTAGATTTCATTTTGGGTTCCTTAGTCTAATTAACTGCAAAATTTCATCGTCCATCTGTTTATCAACCCAAATACCATATGCTAGTAGATAAATATATCAATCTTATATACTTAAATTATATACTAGCTGTTGCGCCGCGACTTTGTTAGAAATAGAAATTGTCCATAGTAATAAATTTATTTTTCTTTTCTTTTTCTTTAAATCTATTTCAAAACCTTCAGCGTACGGCGTACGCGCAACTACTCACAAAAGTTTCATTGCAATCGGATGAATGGCTTGAATTTTTATGGGACAAACATACCAAGGATAGTGATTTTATGTTTATTTCACGTTTGCCTGCGAGTAAAGTCGTTGGCATCAAAAATCTACTATAGTTTAGGTCATCCCTCGTGCAGGTGTAGGAAAACAAATTAATGGCATCAGGATAGTAAGTGTCCCATAGTTCGGGGATCGAAACCACGTTTTCATTCACTTAGAGGCTCGGTCCTCTAATCGCAATTAATATTTTTTTATTTAAAACGATCATTTTTAGTAAGTGCGAATAGTAAATCTTCCTGGTTTTACTAGCCTGCGCCCCCCCCCCCCCCCACCCTAGCATGAGCGCCAAAACACGATATGATATAGCGATATATCGACACCAACTGTAAAATGTGATAGATATGATGTTAGATAAGCGGGGGGTGTTCTATCAAATTATTTACAGTAGTCGATATGAAATTAGAAGAAGTAGATTCTCAGTGTCGATGGCAATTGCGTAGGTCAGTCTCAGGAAACTTTTCCAGCTCTTTGGTTTTCGAGATACTTCGGGTGCGGGCACGCGGTGGCCATAAAGTGAAAGCTGGGTTATCGGTCTCCTACGTTTTCCTGTACTATATGGTGTACGCAACATCCCTTCAGATGCCAGGTTGCGCAATTTCTGCAAAATGGTTCAGTTTACTTAGGGAAATAGGCTAGTGATAATGCGGCACGTCTCTTTAAACACAATTATACCTTTGGTGTTGTCTCACTAAGTCTTTACAGCGAGGTTTTTCTTGCGGTACGGCAGGATTGAGAGAGATGGCATAGCCAACACAAAACTTTTCCAAAAGCCTTAAAACTTGCTTTAATTTAACTGCGTATAAAGTTGCTGTGATAGGCAAGACGCATCAATCTTTTTTGATTGGGGTTTGATCTTTGTCACAAAGGAATTGCTGATGTGAATATTCCTGTTAAGACTATCTTTCACACCTATAAAGATGATAAAGTTTTTGTAAGATTTTTATTACCTACGGAATCAATAAATATCAACGGTTAGTTTATTTTGCAAATGCGATGTGGAAACAGTGACCTTACACAATACTGCCGAAAGTTTACATTGAATAGTGCTGACGTATTTAATAATTTTACTTTGCCTGTATGTTGATTATAATTATATTGCGGTCGCAAAATTATTCCACGAATTAATACATTGTAGAACGTACTAAGATAGGTACTATGTCATATCAGTAGCAGCGTGGCGAAAGCCTTGATTTTCTATTCTTCTCCAAGCGATGTAATACGACCGAGCCGAGAGGCGAGCATACCGGACTTGGTGTCGCTATCTCTAAGGTCCCGGGTTCGATTCCCGGTCGGTCATTGTAGGAAAATTACTTTTCTATATTGTCTCGGGTTTGGGTGTTGAGGTACCGTCGTTATTTCTGATTTCTGTAATAGAAGTGCTTAAGCTACTTACCATAGGATAAAAGCAATGTATGTGATGTTGTCCAATATTTATTATTATTATTATCGGTCTTTTTTTTTTCTCTATCGGGGTTACCGATAGGTAATTAACCCGCTTGCTACGCGGGTTTTAGCCAAGCGTAACATATTATTATTATTATTTGTACGCTCTTGGAGTTCACGGGCCAAAAGTAACCTGGTCATTTATAAGGCTTGCGTGGGGGATACTGATCCAACACGTAGAGGCCGTTTTAAGCGCAAATAATCAAACCTGAAAGTGTTACACTGCTGGATCCAATCTCTGACTACATCATGAAATATAATTAGAGATTATACCCAGCATGTGCACAGGAAATATTGCAGCTAATGATAAATTAATTGGGCTTATTGAAGGAAGATGAAGGGACTGGGTTCTGGGCTATTGACGGAGTCTACCGGTCACCTGCCTGGTTCATAGTCTCAGACTGAAAAGTGACTCGCCGTCAACTGAATGCGGCGTCCCTGGCGTCATGGGTCTTACAAGGCTGGACTGAGGGGCAACACTATTGTTGGCGGCTAAGAGTGGAGAGGTGGCTCTGGACTTTAAACGACGATCACTTGCTCCCCCCTAAGGGTCCGGCATCACGTGCCCACTCGCCACTTACGAACCAGCTCCACCCGTCGAGCATCATGCTCTAGCGACTCCACTCTAGCCGCCCGGTTAAGGTAAGCTAGAGGTGAGAGACCTGCAGACCCCCTTGGGTTCCATTTCGGCAAGCCGAAGATGAGGGTCTTGGCTGACTCTCGGGAGCACTCGGATTAACAACTGACCCCGTGGTGTCGCTACTCACCACAGCTCGCCGCAAAGCTGCCCTGCGGGGCTTATTAATATTATTCAGTGTAAACCGAGAAAGAAAATCGTTAAATAAATAAATAAATAATTTATTTGCAATAAACATGGTATATCCAGATGGTAAGTAACATAAGTGCACATGTTTTGCCTATATTAGCATGCAAATTGCTCCAAATTGATCCAGTTGGGTAGGTCAAATTTTGAGAAGGAGGTCAATCGTCGAATCCAACTCGGCTGGGCAGCGTTCGGAAAACTACGTAACGTCTTCTCGTCCAAAATACCTCAGTGCCTAAAGACGAAAGTCTACAACCAGTGTGTGTTACCAGTGATGACATATGGAACTGAAACGTGGCCTCTCACTATGGGCCTCATAAGAAAGCTCAAGGTTGCACAGCGTGCTATGGAAAGAGCTATGCTCGGCGTTTCTTTGCGGGATCGAATCAGGAATGAGGAGATTCGTAAACGAACAAAAGTTGCTGACATAGCCCAACGGATAAGCAAGCTGAAGTGGCAGTGGGCGGGGCACATAGCACGTAGAACTGACGGCCGATGGGGCAGAAAGGTTCTGGAATGGAGGCCACGTACCGGCAAGCGCAGCGTAGGACGTCCACCTACAAGGTGGACAGACGACCTGGTAAAGGTTGCAGGAAGCCGCTGGATGCGAGCCGCTTTCAACCGGCCAATCTGGAAGTCACTGGGGGAGGCCTATGTTCAGCAGTGGACGTCCTATGGCTGAAATGATGAAATAGTTTTTTACTTAATACTTATTACTAAGTCCTTTATTGGCTGTAAGATAGGAACATAATACACAAATCATGTTTTTTTAAGAGCTGTGGATTTTGTTAAATAAACAAAATAAAAAATAAAAATAAAATTATGTTGTCACATTCCATTAGAGGTAAGTTTTATGATGAATGTGTGATGAATGAATGAATGATGAAATAGTTTCAATGTAAAAAAAAACAATAATTTCACATAAACTCACAATACAAATAAGTAAAGTCAAACAATACAATCAATTGTTTTTTTAATATACGCTAATGTCAGTAAATTCTTTAATGTCATACACTCTGCGTTCAATATGCCATTTATAGAGTTTTGATTAAATTAAGATTTTTTATGTCATTTGGGCTGTCGCTATCTCTGAGGTTCCGGGTTCGATTCCCTGTCGGTCAATATAGAAAAATAACTTTTCTATATTGTCTCGAGTCTGGGTGCTAAAGGTACTTATCATAGGATCAGAGCAATGTATGTGGTGAAAATGAAAATGAAAATTATTTATTTGCTTAAAACATGGTGATGTGACAAAGATGTTATTTTAGTGCATGTTCTCATGTTTAACAATATTGTCATGCAAATATTTATATTAATTAAAATGTCATTATTTGAATTCAATTGAAAGATAATTAATCGCAGTCACAATTATATTAGTCTTATAATTTTAATAAAGTAAAAATGAATAACATGTCAAAAATAATTACATAATGTCACAAAATTCAATTCAAAATTATTTTGCATCTAGGTATTCCTGAATAGAGTAAAAACATTTTGTCAGTAGCCAATTATGTATATGCCTTTTAAACATTAGTAAAGGCAGGTTTTTAAAACTTTCAGGCAACTTATTATAAATTTGTATAGCCATGCAATAGGCACTGTTTTTAAAAAGTTTCAGCCTTGTATTGGGTATCATGAGTCTACCTTGATGTCTTGTTGACTTATTTTTATGTTCCCCTCTTGTGACAAAATATTTAGGGTATTGTCGGACAAATATGCATATCTGTTTTATGTATAGGCACGGCAATGGTAGAATTTTAAGCTTTTTAAATAAAGGTTTACAAGATTCAAAGAAATGAACTCGGCAAATGGCCCTAATACACTTTTTTTGTACTATAAAAGCCCTTTTTGCATCTACAGAATTACCCCATAACAAAATACCATAGCTAAGCAACGACGAAACATAACCATGATATGCAGATGTTGCAGTTTCAATAGATGATATGTTACTCAGTCGTCTAAGTGCATAAACAAATCTATTTATTCTTGTACACATATTTTCAATGTGAGCCTTCCAATTACAGTGCTTGTCAAGAGTAAATCCTAAGAAAATTGTTTTATCTACTATTTCAATAATATTATTTTCATACTTGACTAACACATCCACTGGTCTTGCGTTGTAAGTTGAGAATTGAATACATTTTGTTTTATTTATGTTCACTTTAAGATTGTTCAAGTTTAGCCATTCTATAATACTTTTTATTGTTTTGTTTATGTCATCATTAAAGTTATTTAAATTATCACATTTTATCACAACTGTGGTATCGTCTGCAAATAAGAAGCACTTGTGTTGTATAATGTTCGGTAAGTCATTGATAAATAGCAAAAATAATAAAGGTCCCAGAACACTTCCTTGTGGAACTCCACATGGAATTATACGATATTTAGATCGGAAAGTGCAACTTTTAGACTCAATTACTTTAGTTATTTCAGTACATTGCTGTCTATTTGATAAGTAACTTCTTAACCAGTTTTGCGCATTACCTCTTATACCATATCTTTCCAATTTGTCTAGTAATCTTTTATGTGGGACAAAATCAAAGGCTTTACTCATGTCTAGAAAAAGAGCCATGAGTGGTATCCTGTCATTAATGCTTTTTGTAATTAAGTGCATCAGATTATAGCAAGCCAAAGTAGTAGAACTGCCTGTGCGAAAACCATATTGCTCATCTTTTAGTAAATTATTTGATGTAACAAAATTGTATATACGTTTATAGATGACTTTCTCATATATTTTAGAAAATATAGAGATAAGTGTAATAGGTCTGTAATTATCAATTTTAGCTTTATCATCCTTTTTAAATAGTGGCTTTACAATACAAAATTTGAGAACATCAGGAAAATATCCTTGCTGCATTGACAAATTTATTACGTAGGCAAGAGGTTGGCTTAGATACTTAGCGCATGATTTTATAATATGAGTGCTTATGCCATCATGACCTACTGCGTTACTATTTTTAAGAGACATGATAATTGATGATATCTCAGTATCATTTGTGGGTATTAAGAATATTGAATTTTTGTGAAATGGAATATTAATTGATTGATTACTATTTAATTGATCGTCCTTTGAGTTCGTCATTTCTATAAAATAATCATTAAGAAGTTCACAAATTACATTAGGATCTCTATAAAGTACGTCATTATTATCTATTACGTCAATTGTATTATTTGTAGCGTCATTGTTTAAATTATCATTTATAATATGCCATGCTGCTTTGCACTTGTTAGAAGCATTATTTATGAATTTTTGATTTTCCAGCTTTTGAGCGTTATAAATACATTTTTTAAGAATTTTGTTGTATTTTTTATAAGTATATTTTTTTATAGTCCTTTGATTGTTTTTACTTCTTGTATACTGGATATACAGATCTCTTTTTTTTCTGCAAGCTCGTTTAATCCCTTTGCTTAACCATTTTTGATATTTAAACTTATTGCGGTTTTTTACGAAAATTTTTGGAAAACAAAGTTTACTAAATAGTTCAATTAAGCTATGTAATTCATTGAACGCTTCATTAGCATTATCATTATTAAAAACTTCTATAAATGATAGTGCAGATATGCATGCGATAAATTTAACAATGTTTTCCTTGCTGTAGTCAATTTTCTCTATGGTAAATTCTTTTGTGAGAATGTTTAATTTAAATGATAATGTCTGAGCTGTTATCCGATCCGACAGACCAAGGACATGAATATCTGATTTGACCCTGTAAATTTGACCCGGTGTTGTCCAATATTATATTATTTATATTATATATTTTTATTTTTATTTTTATCACCTATTGGTTTTATCATATATCATTTAGGCAAACCGATCTCAGGAATAAATCATAAAACATGTGCAAAAGTCGAAAAATCTTTAAAAAATAAATTTAAAAGTTGTCGAAATCACAAAATTAAATATTTTGGCTACACAACATTAAAAAAACCGGCCAAGTGTGAGTTCGACACGCGTATGGAGCGATTCCGTACCATAATCTATATATTCTATGAATGTTTCAAGCGTCTAATTGTTGCTGTTATTATTAGCGAGCATAAAACGGCAAAATAGTCAAGTTTGTTGTATGGAAGCATGCTTGAATATTTATTTTATTTTGTTTTTAGTATTTGTTGTTACAGCGGCAACCGAAATACATCATATGTGAATTTCAGCTGTCTGGATATCATAATTCAAGAGATACAGCCTGGTAACAGACAGACAGACAGACAGAAGAGTCTTATTAATAGGGTCCCTTTTTTACCCTTTGGATACGGAACCCCAATAAAAACTTTACAAAATTTTGGAAAGAAATAATAAAGTTTAATTACCAGCAAAGTCTTCCGGAAAATAAAATGGACTAGCTGTTGCCCGCGACTTAGATCACGTGGTCTTTATTAAAAAAAACTGCAACACACACACAAACACACAACAAAAAAAGAATTAGCGAAATTGTTCCATCCGTTCACGCGTGATGCGATGACTAATGGAAAAGGCATTCATTTTTATATATGTATATAGATGGATTAAAAAACATATAGCTGATTTGTTTGCCTGTCAGTTTAAAATTAATCAAATGCCTGTCAGTCTGTCTGCTGATCCAATGGCAGGCATCCATACGTAGGTCACACTATAAGTTTTGCGTAACTCAAAAAAACAACAAGTTATAACCAAAATATTATCTTATTGCTTTTCAAAATACTCTCCTTTACATTTTAAAGATTTTTTTCATGCGATCAAACCATTTTTTAAAACAGGAGGACCACAGATCTGAAGGCATGTTTTCTACGTGCTGATTGAACGCTATTACTGCCTCTTCGGAGTTAGTAAAAGTAAAACCTCTCATCAAATCTTTGATTTTGGGGAAAATACAGAAATCACAGGGTGCTAGGTCGGGGCTATGCGCAGGATGGGTGACGAGTTGTACTTTTTCGGAAGCTAAAAATGACTTTGAATTGTTGGCCGTGTGTGAAGAAGCGTTGCCATGATGTCGTCTTTCGCGAACTTTTTCTAATACCCTGGGTAAACAAATGGTAGAATTGGTATTCTCGGCATTAACACTCTTTCGATCTTCAAGTGGAATTGTACAGATGGGACCCGTAGCTGAGAAAAAAACGCGAGCATTTTTTACCAACGTTTCTCGCCTGCCTCACTTTTGTTGGCCTGTTCTCATTTTCAGACACCCATTCACAAGATTGCTGTTTTTTTCGGATTAAAAACAATAAATCCACGTTTCGTCTCCTGTCACAATGTCATAAACAGCATTAGAATGTCCGTGGTCGTACTTCAGTAGCATCTGTGAGCACCATTCCACGCGAGCCCGCTTCTGCTCCGCTGTCAGTTCATGAGGGATCCAACGACAGCAAAGTTTCCGAACTTTCAATTCTTCGTGTAAAATTTTCTGAATTTGGCTCATACCAATCCCCAATAGTCCTCGAATTGTCTCATAGGTAATCCGCGGGTTTTCTTCAATTAGCCGCTTAACAGTAGCCACATTATTTTCGTTGACGGCAGTTAAAGGCCGCCCTTCACGAAATTCGTCATGTAAAGAAACTCGACCTCTCTCAAATTCAGCAAACCATCGCCTCATGGTGCTCAAACCAGGGGCTTCTCTCCCAAAAGCATTTTGAAAACGAGCAAACGCAAGACGGTGCCGGAGTGAGAGAACTTTTAAGATCATAAAAAATCATCGCTCTAAAATCTTTTCGACTTAATTCCATTTTCGTTGCGTACGTAGAACTTTGATGTGTGATAAAAAACAATTGACTAATCATTTCCCGCCAATTGTTTTTTTTTTATTATTAAGAAGGTTGCAACGTTTAAAAAATATAACATTCGAAATTCAAATAGTTCCGATTAGCTAGAAGTGCAAAACTTTTAGTGTGCCCCATGTATACAAGAAGTTGTTCTAAGTATGGCCAAAGGAAGTCTCCTGAACATGACCATCTGAGCACATACTATCAGTTAGTTTATCAAAAAGTAATGGACACCAATTTTTTCTTTTGTCAATCCACCAAAAAAATTACAAAGATAAAGCGCGTCAAAGTCCCGGGGCTCGTGACGTTACTTCTAAGTAAAAAATGTACTAAGGCAACGTCATGGGACATTTCAAATCAATATGTCTCTGTAATATTTTGATTATTTGAAAAAAGAAAAATACGTGAAACGTACTGAATCTACTACAAAATGTACTGACTGACTGATGACTTTTTTGTCATTAGACAATACAAACACGTTTTCTCTCACAGCCGCAACCGCTATGTCCCAGCATTTAAAATCTGTAATATCTTCGAAAATGGTCTTTAAATTACATGCTGTATAGGGCCATAATAATTTTATTAAATGCACAATGTATTTAAGGTACATTAGATAAGGATTAATACTGTTTTGCTTTGTAAATAAGCCATTATTTCTCGTAAAAAGGAAAAATAAAAAAAATTGTTATTGTGAGTTATGCCTTAAACACACACATATACTATCGCTGATTTTTCAACCGACTTCAAAAAAGGAGGAGGTTCTCAATTCGACTGTATGTTTTTTTTTTTTTTTTTGTATGTTTGTTACGCGATTACTCCGCCAATTATGAATCGATTTTAATGATTCTTTTTTTGTTTGGTAGATCATACTTCAGAGATAGTCCCATATAAATTTTATCGAAATTGATTTAGAACTTTTTGAGAAAATCAACAAATATATACCCAGATAATATTTTGGTTGTGGTTCTTGTTACCTATCTTCGACAAATATGAGCCGATTTTGATGATTTTTGTTTTATTGAATAGCTTATACTTCAAAGATGCTATAATAAAAGTTTGAAAAATAAAAATCACCCCTAAGGGTAGGAAAATAGGGGATGAAATCGGTGTTCAGCAGTTAGATTAGGATTTATCACTAAAAATAGATGAAATAAGTAAATTTTATTTAAAAAAATAAAACCGACTTCAAAACACTGAAATGCTAAAAATAATCCTAACACTTAAGTACCTAATCAGTTACTTTTGGAGTCGGTGCAAACAAAAACATTTAATCTCTCATCGGCTGGCACCGACTCCAAAAGTATCTGATTAGGTACTTAAGTGTTAGGATTATTTTTAGCATTTCAGTGTTTTGAAGTCGATGTTATTTTTTTTAATAAAATTTACTTATTCTAGACCTTTTTAAGGTGTACAATACTGTAGTACATTATTTTGATCCATCTCGTAAGGTTCAGCCAGCGTTTGCAATGTAAGCGCAAAAAATGAGTTTATTTACGACATCACATTAGAAACCTCAAAATTATCAGTATTTCTCTACTATATTATACATGTATTATACATATAAACCTTCCTCTTGAATCACTATTATCTATTTAAAAAAACTGCAACAAAATTGTACGCGTAGTTTTTAAGATCTAAGCATACTTAGGGTCAGACAGCGGGAAGCGACTTTGTTTTGTACTATGTACTGATAAACAAATAAAATAAAGTCGTCACCTTTAAAATAGGACCGAGACGCATAGTACCTATGTGATAGCAGTTTTGATTCCCGAACTATGGGTCACTTGCTATCCTGATGCCATTTGTTTTCCTAAATCTGCACCAAGGATAACCTAATCCAGGGTTACTCAAAGTGGTAAGTAAACAATTTCAAACCGAAATTCAGTGATTGGGCTACTGCTGGTATATATATCAGTAGGAGGAAAATGTTTGAACTATATAATCAAAAAGTGTATAGGAATAATGACCTAATATTTGTAGAATATGTTAAAAAATACTCAAAGTTATTTAAAAAGGTCTGTATGGTAGCTAAATCTAATTATATACGTGAAAAAATTAATAAATCGAGTAATAAAATTAAAGACACTTGGAATATTATAAACAAAGAAACTTGTAAAACACAAAATCGCGATCACACATTTACACTAAAAATTGATAATAAGCAAATTAAATCCGATGATGAGGTGGCAGGCGCCTTCGAAAATTACTTCTGTAATATACCTGTCGAAACCACAAAACAACTTAATTCATCAGCTCTGCATGCAAAATCACTGCTTGTGTCCAGTGTTGACGGGTGCAACTCCTTATTTGATTTCACTCATATTAATCCTGTAATGGTAGTCAAAACTTTTATGGAATTGAAACAGAAAAAAACTGAGGATATGTGGGGCATATCAACTGACACAATAAAACCCATTATACCTCTCGTAGCATCTCACTTAGCACATTTATTCAATGAATGTATTGATCAAGGTCAATTCCCTACTTTAATGAAATATAGTAAGATTATACCTTTGTTCAAATCAGGAGAAAAAAGTGACCCAAGCAATTTCAGGCCAATTTCCATTCTACCTGCTTTTAGTAAAATTTTTGAAAAAGTTATATTTAGTCAATTACTCTCCCATTTTAAACTTAACAATTTACTGCACGAGAAACAGTTTGGTTTTTCTAAAGGTAGAAATACAACAGATGCTGGGGTGGCACTTGTCAAACACATTTTGGATGCGTATGAAAATAAGCATGATGCGATAGGTGTGTTCTGTGATTTATCGAAGGCGTTTGATTGTGTCGATCACCAAACACTTATTATGAAGCTAAAACATTACGGTGTATCTAATAACGTATCAAAATTGTTAAATTCTTACCTCTCAGGCAGATTACAAACAGTAAACGTTAATGGTACTAACTCTTCTGGCGCCCCGCTTCAAATGGGAGTGCCCCAGGGCTCAATATTGGGACCGTTGCTATTTTTGATCTATATTAACGATCTCCCTTTCTATTCTAAAGACTCCTGTGAGATAGTTCTGTTTGCTGATGATACTTCTTTAATCTTCAAATTAAAAAGAGGCAAAGAGGTATTTGACGATGTAAGCGGAGCTCTCTCTAAGGTATTAAATTGGTTCACAAGTAACAACTTACTTCTTAATACAAAAAAAACCAAATGTATTAAATTTACTATGCCTAACGTGAAACAAGCTAACACAGTAATTTTACTAAATGGTGAAAAACTTGATCTATCAAACTCTACTGTTTTTCTGGGCATTACATTGGATTCGAAGTTGCAATGGGGACCACATGTTGACACTCTGGCTGGGAGACTTGCTTCGGCAGCCTTTGCGGTTAGAAAAATTTGACATCTAACTGACGTTGTAACGGCAAGGCTGGTGTATTTCAGCTACTTTCATAGTATTATGTCTTATGGTCTTCTCTTGTGGGGTTCTGCTGCGGACATCGATACCATCTTTATTTTACAGAAAAGAGCTATTCGTGCTATATTCAAACTTAGTCCGCGTGAATCCCTGAGAGATTTCTTTAAAGAAATTAACATACTCACTGTGGCCTCTCAATACATATTTGATAATATCATGTACGTACGCAAAAATTAAGATTTTTTTATAAAGAAAAGTGATATTCATTCATATAACACCAGAAACAAAAACAAACTTGTAGTCCCAAACTTTAGATTGGCCAAAACAAGTAATTCATTCTTGGGAAATTGTATTAAATTTTTCAATAATATACCTCACAATGTTACCAAACTTCCTATTAATAAATTTAAGTCACATGTCAAAACTACACTGATATCTAAGGGGTATTATAAAATTCAAGACTATCTTGATGACAAGAATGTATGGTCAGTCCAGCCTGCACTAAACTGATGTACCTACCTGTTTATTTTGATTTATATTTTTTGTGTGGCAGCTAGTGGTGACTGAGTTTGTTCCGGCGTTTCTTCTCAGCACTTGCCAGATTGTCTGTGTCTTGTCTCGAAGCGCTAGTAGGGCCCAAAAAAATAAGGAGACATGTTCTGGCCCCCTAGGGGCCTATAATGTTGTTATTGACGTTCATAAGTGGCAATTTTGTCCTGAATTGAATAAATGATTTTTGACTTTGACTTTTTGACTTTTGGGGTACGCGCGAACCCCTAATGGGTTTGCCATTTATTTGACGGTCGGGGTTCGCGATAAGATTTACGTAATGACGGCTGGATTACACACCACCACAGCTGGTTATGATAAAAAGCAAATACAGAAACCGACTTGATGCTGAGTCAGAATTAAGGTTAAAATAGTCTAAAATTGTAACTTCTTTGTATGGTGTACAATAAAGAGCATCTATCTATCTATCTACTTATTTATCTGTTACTTCTAAAATCGAATCAATTTGCGACAAGAAACAAACCCACCCATCACATCAATACTCGTAATTTGTTGAAATAGAAACCAGTATTTTCTTCCACAGATACATTTTTAATTCTTTTGGGGTTAAGGGTTCGCTGTTGTTTGGGAACTTCAACTGGGGTACTTGGGGCCATAAGTTTAAGTAACCCTAATCTAAACTATAGTAGATTGTTGACGCTAACGACAGTGTTAACGACTTTACTTGCAGGTATACGAGAAATAAACATAAAATCACTGTTGAATGAATGAATAATTGAATGAATAAATGATGTTTATTTCGCTGCCACAAAATATAGTACAAATGCACAGTACACAATAAACACAGGAGAATTAAGAAAGAAAGAAACAAACGTTTATTAGACACACAAGAGAAAAAAAATACACAAAACAATATAAATCAGATGTGTCGAAAAGGTGCTCAGCATTTGTCGTGACAGCCACGGACTTATCACGACGCTGATTTTCGGCGGGAACCTCCGACTCTGGAACGTGCAGCGAGTGACGCAGCGGCACATTCTTAATACAGTAAACAGTATTGCTGTTCTTGGTATGTTTGTTCCCAAGGCCACGTCATTCATCTGATTGCGATGAAACTTTTATAAGTTGTCGGGCGTACCTACGCCGTACGCTGAAGATTTTGAAATTGATTTAAAGATTTCTAACATAGTTGCGGGCAACAGCTAAGTAGTTTATAATTTTAGTTTTGGAAATGATATAAAACCACGCGAACGAAGTTAGGTCATAATATTAGTAAGAAGTAGGATTTGGAATTTGGTTAAAAAAACAGATGGACGTAGAAATCTTGCGGTTAGATATTAGACCACGGAACCCAAAATTAAATCTATGTCTAGCTTAGATTATTACCTCTTTACGTGTCTAATGAGCAGTCAAGCAAACAACACGAACAACGCCACCTGCGGTCTGAGTTTGTATTTAAATAAGTAGAAAACAAACTTATTATCTGTGAGCTATCGAATACAAAATGTGGAAAACTTTGGACAAGTTACTGCTCTTCGGCTTCTTGGTCCTCGTCCACCAAACAGCGTCCGAAGATGTGATCTATAGATTAAGTAGTAAGTACAGACTTGAAGGTTACAATTAGAATTTAAGATTGGGTACGAGTGGTAAATTTGTAATAATCCTGATTATATTTTGCTGGAAAAACTAATGGAATGCGAAATCTAAGACTGAGGTTGTGGGCAAAAGGTATAGTTTGAATAAATTAAACAAAACTTATAGTATATACTTAATAAGCGTTTGTAGGTCAATGTACATTTATGAAATTGGCCGATTTGTGAAAAAACATATCGATTCTTTTGTAAACGCAGGCGAAATATAGAAAAAACTGTCTTAATATGTGTATATACGAATATAAAATAAAATTCCTAAAGATATTAAATGTGTGAATATTCACTTGTTCAAATCAAAATTATAAAGTGGCTTACTGATCAAAAAGTTTATGACATGAAAAAATATATTGTCTGCAACTTATAAATCGAAGAACCAATTTTTTTTAACCAACTACTGGCCAACACTGCACAGTGTCCACATAATTATAGTTAGCCTCCCAATAATATTTCTCTGAGTGGCCATATTATTGACACTTGTAACATCTAGTTACAAGGGTGTAGTTTCTTACTCGGCATGAAGTCCAATTGATGAATACCCCTTACTGCTCAAGTAGACCAAACACAATTAGCTAATTAATTTTCCAAGGTCTGTTGATAGTTAAAAGATAAAGTTGTGGTAAGATGCGTCTTTTTTACCGGATTCGAGGCTTAGTTTGATCGCGCTAAGGAACATTTCACGTTCAATATGCTGATGGACGTCCTAAATGGCTGAAATGATGATGATGTAGATGTTTGCCCGAAATGTTTTGTTCGTATAGGATACGAATTCTTCCTTCTCCGTAGTGTTATTCGGTACTCCTCACAGTATAACGTTAGCCTTACGTTGTGTAGTCCCTTCAGCTTTTAACCTCGATGTTACTTATCAAGGTCATCTTTTTCTTCTGTGCTCAATGCTCATGATGACGCCTACAGCTTTAGTTTTTCTAAATTCACAGATATGCAGCTTGAGTTCATTAGGCTTAACGATGGTCTGAATAAGTTTTTTAATCTCTTCATTCGACGTATCTTTTGCTTACTGGGTAGATATCAATACTACTGAAAAAAAAGAAGAAATATATTGTTGTTTTAAATATTGTTATTATTGTACAGCCAGTTGCGATACCTCCCATTACATTTCTCCTAACGTTGCTATTTTAAGCTACTGCTACGTATTGAGTTTTCCTTCGCTGGATGTATTGCATTTCTCGTTCAGACATTTTTCAATCGATGGAAGCAATTGTTGAAATCTGGGGTCGAAACTGTCGGGTTACGGTTTACTTCGGTTGAAGGGACTATCTATTGTTAGATTATTATTTAATTATAAATCACTTAGCTCGAAAAAGTGTGTCGATGACAGCATGACTAACATGTGCTGTCACAGTTTCACAAGGACACAATTTTGACACACATATTATTTAAATTGTGTAAGTTATTTAATAATTATTACAGATGACATGCAAGCGGTGCATAGATCTAATTGATAATGATAACTGTACATACTCGTACAAACATGTGTTTGCTATACCAGGGTTACATTTCTCGGTAGTGCTAATTTTTAAGGTAGGTACCACTCAGAATCAGTAACTAAATCGATCTACGTACAAAACAAACTCTTTTTTTTTATTCTTCTCAGAAACTTAACTAACCCTAGTGTTTGGTTTCTTCAGAAGCGGAATACTCCCGAATACCACTTAAGAACCACCTGGACCGCTTTGATCACTGCCTCAACCAGCCCCGAGGGGTGTACTGCACCGCGCACGCTGACGTCGTTGCAGACGGCCCCAATGAACTGCTCAAAGTGATTCGTGTAAGTGTTCTCTAATAATATAATGTGTAATACAAGTTTTAATTTATTGCTATAAGAAATTTACATGAATCTTATATCTAGTGGCTTTTGCACTAAGCAAGCTTGTGTCGCAGCAGCCTTTTATTTTTCCAAGATAAAGACAGTCATAAGTTATCGCTGGAAAGCCAGTGACATTGGTGCCAGCTACTGCCTCATTGTTTTTCCTGAGACGTTCTATTAGCAAATCTAGATCGTTCATTTTTTTTTCTAACACACTTTAAATATTAGCTTCACTTATAACTAACCATGTAATCAAATCTTGAAAGTAGTTTTAAAGCCTTTTCAGGAAGGCTTTAAAACTACTTTCAAGATTTGATTACAAAATAAGGCTTTTAACTGATGTCGAAAACGGCAAGACTAGTTATTTTCATAATTTGTTGTCGTATGTTTTTTTTTTCGTATTTCTCCAGCCCGTTGCCCATAAGACTTGCCGGAATGCTTTTGCCGGTCTGTTCCGACTTTCGGTACCTCGGGTCTCTCGTACAGAGCGACGGTGACATTGCAAGGGACGTTAAGCAACGAATTAACTCAGGTTGGATGAAATGGCGACAGATCACAGCAACAACATGCGACCCACGGATGCCCTTAAAGCTAAAGGGAAAAGTCTACAAAACTATTATAAGACCTGCTTTACTACATGGCTCTGAATGCTGGGCCATTAAGAAGGTAGATGAAAAGCGATTGCATGCAGCAGAAATGAGAATGTTAAGGTGGATGTGTGGGGTGACGAGAATGGACAAGATAAGGAATGAATATAATAGAGGAAGTATGAAAGTGGCACCTGTAGCAGAAAATATGAAAGGGCACCATTTGTCTTGGTATGGACATGTGATGAGAAGGGAAGAGGAGCACGTAACGAGAAGAGTGATGGATATGAGTATTGATGGGTGGAGAAGTAGGGGACGACCTAAGAAGAGATGGATGAATTGTGTGAGGAGAGATATGACTGAGAAGGGAGTGAATGACTCAATGACGAGTGACCGGATTGCATGAAAGAGAAAGACATACTGCGCCGACCCCAGATGACCTGGGAACAGGGCAGGCAAATGATTAATGATGATCATGGTTTACTGCTATGGGGCTCTACTGCTGACATTGAATTATTCTTTGTGTTGTAGAAAAGAGCCGTACGTGCAATATACTGTCTTGGACCTCATGACTCTCTGAGGGAGATTTTTAAAAATATTAACATATTAACAGTAGCCTCATAACACATTTTTGTAAATATTTTGTACGTTCGAAAAAATCTAAGTTTGTTTAGCATGTTTAAAAATAAACTTGCCGTTCCGAGCTTCAGACTACACAAAGTTCGTAATTCTTTCTTGGGGAAATGTATTGAACTACCTGTACATGAGTTCAAAATCCACATTAAAAAAACTTTATGAAAAAGGGTATTAACTATAAGGTAGACGATTATATAATCAAGAGTGCATGGACTTAACCTGCTTAGCTCGCACTTACTTCATGTCTTGTAGCTGTATTTCCTGTGAAAAAGGCTGACAAAGGTGACTCATTTTTTTTCCCCGTTTCTTCTCATCACCAGCCGATATGTAGTCCCGAAGCGGTGGTAGGGTAAAGCTATATTTTGTACCGTGTATAAGTGCCCGGAAGAGGGCCTATATACTGAGTAGTTAAGTAATAATGAGTATTAATACAATGATTTGACAGCATCATACTGATTAGATGATAGAGTCAGGAAGTGGATAGCGGCGGAACTCTTGAATGCCTACTAGTAAAATTCGTTTTTGAGCTCATTGTCATGGTCGACCGTCTGGTGTAGTGGTTCGGACTACAAAGCCAGCGGTTGCGGGTTCGAATCCCGCAGGGCAGGAGGGGCAGGTGGCCAGGGGCAAATGTTTGTGTGATAAGCACGAGCATCTGTACCTAAGTCATGGATGTTTATAAACGTATTTAAGTATGTTTATCCGTTATCTAGTCGCCATAGTACAAGCTTTGCTTAGTTTGGGGCTAGCTTATTGGTGTGATTGTGGAAACAATTTATTTATTTATTATTATTTATTTGATTCGTTTTGACAAGTACAACACATAATAAGTGTGTTTTATAGTTTTTTAAACCTATTATTATGAATCTACCTTACCGGGAATCGAACCCGTCTCATTCGATTAAGGCCAAACGGAATGAATAGCTTTTTATAATACATCAGAAACGTGTACAAAATTTATGAACAAGCAAACTATTGTTTTGTCGTGTTCGGTGGTTGTTCATAATAATAAACATGGTTAGTTAGTATTGTAAGAGGCCATGCGTAAGGGTTAAGAGCAAAGGTGAAATAGTGTTGAGAAAAGATAGTGCCTACGTAGCACTGTACGATGCCTAGACTTAAACTCTCGCCGGACGGATACCAATTTGAGGAGGTCTTAATGTAACTAATCTTAATTAATCTTGATGACGAGGGCAAGTACGACTTAGCGTTGCCATCTCTGAGGTCCGGGTTCGATTCTCGGTCGGCTCGATGTAGAAAACGATCTGTGCTACGTTGTCGGGTCTAGATGTTGTGTTATCGTTCCGTGTTGTTGCTTCTGATTTCTACATTACGAGTGCTTCAGCTACTTACCCTGGGGTCAAGGCAATGTATGTAATGTTGTCCGAAAAAACCAGGCCGTTTCTTTAAATAAATTTTAGGGTTCAGTACCGATTTTTCTAAAAAAAAAATTTACTCTCCATACTAACTGATTAACTGATGTCAGCTGGTCGGCAGCTTAGTATGGGGAAGTGATTTCTTTCTTTGCGATTTCAATGTTGGTCCCATAGAAAAAGTTGTTGTATTTAATACACCAGAATCAGCCCCTAGAAGGTTGTTGATGTTTTAAACATATTTCTATTTTATTATAATATTTTCTAATAAATTGTATAAGTTGTAACTTCTGGAACTCACGATTCTGTTATAACAAGTATCTAGTTTTCAGAAAAATGTCTATTAATAACATATATTATTGATAATTAATTATTGATAATAAATTAAATATTATAGTTACGCCGTGTGGGGCGGCCGTAAAGAATACACTTCCCCACCGCCAACAGGAAGCACGTCGTAAGAGGCGACTAATTCTTGTAGCACAAGACGGGCTGCAGCGTCTTCGTGCGAAATCTTATAAAAACTGCGCTCGCCAACCAGGCGGGTTGGCGAGCGTGGCGAGTATTGGCAATCCCCCCCAATGAAAGTCTTTGGGGGAGGCTTTTGTTCAGCAGTGGATTTTCTATGGCTGAAATGATGATGATGGTGAATTACGTATGCTATAATGGTCTTAATTACATCTAGTGGATCTAAAATCATATGTACAACTCTTTACAGGGATACTCAGCGCACAAAACGAAGCATTTCAACTACACCAAGCTGACATACGGTTTGTGCCTCACGCAAAAATGCCGAAGTTTCTACAACGGCAGCTATGATGAAGCTGACCTGATGACAGCAGCAGAGGCCTGCTTAAACCACTCCCTCTCTGCGGAGTATGACCTGAAAACACGGGTCAAGAAGGTCAGTCAACTCGATTAATAAAATTCTGGGTTGTTGATTCTGAGTTCTTAGTCGTTTTAAATGGCGGCCGCAGCAAGTGCTGACTTAAAAACCACGGTAGAATCCTGCCTTAGCCACTTTATTCCCTCTCTCTCTCTCTACAGATAAAAAATAAGGTCTAAGTTACAATATAAAATATGAATTTATTGTAATGAAACTTTAATCTTCGTATTTTTTTAATGAAATGTACTTTGGAAATTAACCGAAAAAAAAAACGCGTGGTGCGCCATCATTGATTACAGAAGGTCATTGTGTAGTGCACACAAGGTGCAATTTAATCAATTAATCATAAATTTTTCACGATTTCTACCTTTTACCCGACTGACCCGGAAGGAAGGTAATGTTTTTAAAGGCAGATAGTAATAATTAAAAAAGATTAGTTGATACCAGTGGGGACCCAAGGGCTGGCAGCTACCTCGCACAGCGACTAAGCATCGCAATCTAGCGAGGTAACGCTGCCAGCATCTTGGGTACCCTACCACGGTTACCTATCTTATGTTTGAAAAGTTGTTTACCGAATTTTATTTCACCGAAAACTTTTCGACTAATTTTGTTTCGCCTTTTTTCATTATATCGAAATGACCTTTGCCACTGTATCAGTTGACCTATTATCAATTAGTTTTTTATTGTTACCGCGACGTTTCATTTGTTCGAAAAACTTATTACCGAACTTGGCTTGGCCGAAATAACATTTGATCGAAGTATTATGTTTCAAGTATGTATTAAGTATTTTATTATGTTACATACAACATTTGCCAAAGCTATTAATGTTATCTAACATTTAGTTTCCAGATAAGTGCTCCCAATATTACAATAATCCTTAATCCTTCATTCTTATCCTTAGAATTTATGCTTAGTTTTTAAGCGCCCGGCGGCCGCTGCCGCGGCACTTCGCGCTGTGTGTGGTCACAGTTCTAACCTAACCTAACCAATTTAGTCTTATTATATAAGCAGTATTCTGGTAAATAAGAAAGGTTCAAAAGAGACTTCGGCCAACAGTAAAAGTTATTCTGAAAATCTATGAAACGTAGTTCGATAAAATGATACTTATGTCAAGATATATTTCGATGGACTAAAAATATTTCAAATGATACATATAGCAAAAGAAATGTCGGTCTATAATTTTCGGCCCACTGAAATTCTGTCAAGTAAATTACGGACAAGTAATCGGTTACCCCCTACCACGAGGACCATTTTTATATTTTTTTTTAATTTTCTGTTTTCGTAGTATATATTTGTATCCCTTCCCGAGCCGACATACCCGCCAAGGGCATGCACTTAAAATGCACTTAAGTGTTTTTTCAATGGGGTTGCACCAGCCTGTTCATATACTTATCTTTATTTGCTGCGTTAAATTAAGTAGTAGGAAGATTGAGACAGACTTACCACACCAAAATTTGAACAAAGAACGCGTCAGGCATCAGGTTTCGAGCATTTGTAAACAAAAGCGCCGCGATGACTCATCATTCGGCCGTCTTTGAAATCGTTGTGTTTGTGATATAAGTGGATGATTGTTTAGATTTGGAAACAATAGATATATTTGTACTAACTTAATTTATAAACTTTATGAGGTGTTTGAAACGTATAGTTTGCTAGAACTTTAATAAAATAGTGATAATGTCGTCGATCCTGACTTTGCGTGTTCATAATTTGCTGTTTTTTTTTTTTTTTTGCTTCCTCCTTGGCATGAACAGCCTTGGCCAACCTGTAAGGCGTTAAACCGTCTCCGTACAAAGGTTGGCCGCTGTAGACAAAATTTGGTAAGGTGGGGGGCATGAGGACTGAGCGGCAAAGTGAGTGCGACTGTGGTGCGGACCCACAAACTATGGCTCACCTAATCTCCTGCCCTTTGTGCGCCTACACCTGCACGAGGGATGACCTAAACAGAGCGACACAAAACGCCGTAGAAGTTGCCAAGTTTTGGTCGAAGTTCATCTAGAGTCGCCATTGACACGAAAGAAGAAAAATAATAATAAATCCCTCTTTTTAAATTGGCCATAAAATAGAAAAAATCTTGAAGAATCTAAAAAGATATGGTGTTCTATGTGCCACTATAGCAAAAACTCCATAAATTTTAACTTGAATACCGGGGGGCGCACACTTTCGGTGTATGACAAATGCTGTGGCACGGGTTTGGCCCAAGCTAGGGAGGGGGTGGCACGACGCGGCGCGGGAAGGGTTATATAGTATTTCATAGATGTTTATATTATGTAATTTAAAATTAGTAGTAGTAGTAGTTAGTAGATCAATAAAATTAATTTATTGATTCTACGTCACCTTTGAAAATTCAGCTCTATGTTGCAAAGTAACCCTACATACTTACCTAAATTGCCTATACATAATTATGTATCATCTCAGCCTATTGATGTCCACTGCTGGAACAAAGAGCCATCCACTGCCAGCCATCTTCCTAAGGTCGTCGGTTCATCGAGCTGGGGGGGCGTCCCACACTACTTTTGCCAAAACGTGGTCTCCTCTTGAGAACCCGTTTACTCAACCTGTCATCGGTTCTGCGACAGATGTTGCCGGCCCACTGCCACTTTAGCTTGCTACATTTTATTACTATGTCTATTTGTTTAGTCTAATGCCAGATAACCTTGTTTCTGTTTTTATCTCTTAACGAAATCCCAAGCATCAACCTTTCCATAGCTCGCTGGGTGACGTGAAGTCGGTGGGCCAGCTTTACTGTCATGTTTCACGTTTCGGCTCCGTAGGTCATCACTGGTAGGACGCACTGGTCGAATACCTTGCTTTTCAGTTTCACAGCTTCCTAAATGCTGCCTAGCCAAGCTGCACTCTCCTAGCGATTTCCTGCTCAAAACTGTCTCTACCTAACTGCAGCAATTGTCCGATGTATACTTACTATTTAACAACTTCGAGAGCCACGCTTTCGACGGAAACCGGTCTGGAAATGACGTGGTCATTAAAAATGACTTTAGTCTTGTCCAAGTTCATTCCTAGGCCCACATGTCGCGAGGTAGCATTGAGATTAAGCAGCATTTTTTGCAAATCCTTGAGCAATTCCACCATAATGTCATGTCATCGGCAACGCGGAGGTGCGTGAGGTGTTTGCCGTTGATATTGGTGTCCGTTTTTTCCGATCCAGTGTCTTGAAGATATCTACTAATGCGTTCGTGTTCAACTTCGAAAATATGACATCTCCTTGTCTCACGCCTCTCAGCAACTGGATAGGTTTTGTCTTGTGATTTTGGCCTTGATCAATCATCGATGCCGTTTTGTATAGCCTTCTCACCTCTACATAATATCGCTAATCGACTTGGCATCGCTGTAAGAATTTCAGGATAGCCTAGGTCTCGACAGAGTCATAGGCTTTCTTTCCACACAGTAAGCCAGATTATATAGAAATCAGAAGAGTATAATCAGCCTCTGTCTAGCCTTTGTGGACTGTAGTTTCTGTATAATCTGGCTTACTGTGTGGATACATTCTACGCTACTATAGCGTTTACGAAACCCAGCCTGCTCCGGAGGCCAAAAGTCCTAAATTTATTTTAAATCAAATAACTCAACATCTTAACTGAAGCAGGCGATATTAAATGCGGAGGAGACTTTAAGGAATGGCGTAATAAAGAGTTTAGCTATGTGCTTCTTTCACTTTCATGCCGTGTACCGATGTTACATTGTTGCTCAAATACAAGTTATGTATTTTGTGCAAAAGAATGCCTTTCTACTTAACCTTTAATTTCTCTATAGGTGAACTGCTACTTTGAAGAGAAGAGCAAGTTCGACAAAGACTGGGTGGACTGGCTGGTAGCACTTCTCATGCTCGGAATCTTCGCACTTAACTTCGTCGGTACTGTGTACGACGTTAACAGAGACCAGGCAAAACCAGGTAAATTTAACTAGTAAGGAATTGGATTCAATCAAACACCATCGTTGCAATAAAAACTCACAGGCTTCGCTCACAAGGAAGAATGTGAGAAAATCGTGAAACAAGCGTACTTGGGACGACCGAGGCTGACAACATGTCGGTCGTCCCAAGTGCCGCTGGGCAGACGGAGTTGCGAAGGACCTGCGCGAGCATCCGGAGTGAAGATCCTTACTGTCAGAGACCAAGACACTTTAGGTCACTGCGCAATCTTAGTTAGTTAGGAGTGTAAGAATATTTTTATAACATAAAACGTAGCATAGATAAAGATTCTATAAAATTTAAAGAAAGAAAAAAAGAAAGAAAGAAAGAAAGAAACGTTTATTCGACACACAAAAGAAAATAATAATACACAAAACAATATAAATTAGATATTGTGTCGAAAAGGTTGTAAGTTGTTTTGTTTTTTCTATTCTATTTTATTGTAATTGTAAGTTTTAATGTAATATTTGCAACTCGTCATCGCCTCAGCCTCTTGATCCAATTTTGCCATCCTTTAACTGAAGGTTATCTTGAAGAGATCGCTTCTAGCGTAAACACCACCTAAATTTCGCAGCTTTCAATGTGTTTTTTGTAGCTTATTTATTTTGTGTAGTGTGCAATTAAGAGTTCTATCTATCTATGGTGTCAGGGTGTTTCGGACTTCAGTGAGGCCGTTTTGAATTCCATAGCATTTACATGGTAAAAAATTCTCATTCTCCTGCATCAACTTTTTGTATAAATCCAACATCGGGTAAAATTTTCAGCAAATCCCATACTGATGGCATTTTCGCTTCGCGTCAACTGGAATCAGATGGTGGCGCCACCATCTTCGGACCCGAAAATAGAGCTGCTGAGACCAATCAACGGAGTCAGGTAACGATGCTTGTGGTTTAACAATAAATAATATTTTAAAGTCGTTACTAGATTTTTTTAAAGTTACATATGGAAGTGTTTCTTCAATCTTTTTAGTGTCCTGCATGTTGTGACCTATGGGTCACAACATGCAGGACACTAAAAAGATTGTGTAGAGTAGCGTTAACCATGATTTCTTATAGCAATATTACACAAACCTTGTTTTTGGGGTACCCCAATTCAACGTGCAATTTCACGTGAAAATACGGATTCCGACCTACGTAGCCGAGAGGCGAGGATACCGGACTTGTTGTCACTATCTCTGAGGTCTCGGGTTCGATTTCCGATCGGTCAATGTAGAGAAATAAGTTTTCTACGAGTATACTGTCTCGGGTCTAGGTGTTGTGGTACCGTCGTTGTTTTTTATTTTTGTAACACAAGTGCTTAAGCTACTTATTATAGAATCAGAGCAACGTATGTGATGTTGTCCAATATTTATTATTTTATTAATCACTTACACGTTGTACCTGTATTTTAAGATCACTTGAGTAAGTGTCTGTCCGTCTGTGATATTTACTGGACCGTTTAAATGAAAATTTGGTACACATATGCATTTTTGTATCCCAAACACGGATGCGTAACGTAAAGTAAATTAGATTAATTTTTATTTCGTTTGACCAACATACTCCGAGTACAGAAGCGATTAGCTATACGAATAAAATCAAATAATAGCCGCCTCATTCATTAACTTTCCCTAACTTTATATTTTATGGCTAATAATATTTTATTTAATGGCTCCCTAAAACTAAGTAGTATTAAATATTTAATTTACCTGCCAATGACACTGGTACCAGTGCTGTCCCAATAAATAAAATTATTCTAGAGAATAATAGATTATTTTCTTAAATAATGCCTGATGATATTGAATTTGAATTTAAAATCATTTGTATTCATAAACGCTATTTAGAGCTGTAATAAAGCCTTTTTTTTTAAATAGACAACGAATTAAGAATTATAAGGTTTTTTAAAGGATTTTACTCTTAGCGCCTACTTTTCCATGAGCGGATATTCTGCTCGCAGTGATAATCTATTTGCACAGGAGCGCAACGGATGGATGTTTAGTCCGCGAGAAGCATTTGTATTATCTTAGGCACGTAATAGAAGTCGCATTAGTCGACGCTTAATGTTCAAGGTCACTTGCCTTATCCGTCGCCTTAATAAACGAATGGAGAACTCGTACCGGCAAGCGCAGCAAGGTGGATAGATGACCTGGTAAAGGTTGCAGGAAGATGCTGGATGCAGGCCCCTTCCAACCGGCCAATCTAGAAGTCAATGAGGGAGGCTTATGATCAGCAGTGGACGTCCTATGACTGAAATGATCATGATGAAAAGTCAACAAAAAGGCGTCCATCTAACAGCTGCCATTCCGAGTTTGATTATGTCAAAAGTAATTTAACAAATTAAAGTTGACTATTTACAATCCATCCATAAATAAATATGTTTTCCTATAGTTTTTCCGGTCTACCACGGGTAAGTGGAACGCGAAGGGCTAATTGATGAATGTTAGAAAAACTAAGAGACAAACTTTAACGACCTATTGAAATGTAGAGATTTATCTCACTAAATAGGTCTAGTTTTGGTACTGCTTTAGATAATAATATAATATTGCTTATGATAATTATAACAATATACAGGTTTTCCCAAAACTCGGCGTCATCCTGAAAACGGGTGAAAAGGCAAGTCATGCTAGTTGTCAGATTTTTTTTAATTTTAAATTGGCATTTTTTCATATATTTTTTTAACACAGTAAGTTAAAACGAGGCGATTGTTTATTTTGAATTTTTTTCTAGGAAATATTTAAGTCTTATTTGTTATCAAGCTAGAGCAGCTGGTTTGGAAATTTTGATATCAGTTTAGAGAAGCATTATTCAGGATTACACAACAATAAAAAAAGATGGAAAAAGTAGAGATTTGTGGCAACAGGAGTGAAAAGACTATCAGAGGGACATTTTTCGATTTTCTTTCAATGCCTATAATTTTGAAAACATGCAATAAAGTTTTTGTTTTTAATTTTACTGACAACTAGCATGGCTTGCCTTTCACCCGGTTTCGGGTTGACGTCGAGTTTTGGGACACCCTGTATATTGACGATCCGCCTGATGGAATGTATTTACCGACTTAATATGTCCTATACTGTAATTAATTCCATGACTAAAGATAGCCAATCAATTTATAAATTTATGTCACCATTATTGTGGCATGCGAACCCATTTGCGCTCAAATGAAACTCCTGAGTGAATATAATCAAATTCCTTTATTATTTCATAGAAACTAACATTATTATTAGGAAAACTCAAAAATACTAAAAAACATATGTATTCCCATATTGAAAAAAACTGCCGTCCTCAAATGGGGACACTGGGCTTATTCAGTGTGATTCGAAACATTCCTTTTCAACGCATAATGTTTTCAAACACTTTTTGCATTGCCAACGTGCCTTCATATGACCCACGGTGCATTGCAGTTGCTAAAAAAGTTCTTGGGGATAGTGATCCACTCCATCATACTAAAAACTTGGCACCGCAGAAGCTGTAGGACGCACAGAACTTGTTCCTGTATGTCTCAAATAGTGACGAGCAATGTAGCGATGAAATTGAAGCTGATATAACTTGGTATCATTCGTTAAAAGGTGAAGATGCCATGCGTTGTCAGTCCACTGCTGGACATAGGCCTCTCCCAATGCACGCCACTAAGCCCGATCCTCGGCTATTCTTTTCCATCCACTGCTAGCAGCCTTGCGTATATCGTCACTCCACCTTGTCGAAGGGAGCCCCACGATCCAACATACCCACCACAATTTCTTGCTACTCATAGCAGTGCGGTATAGCGATATTTCAGGTTGATCAATACCACCCATAGTCCATACTCTTGTTGTAGCTCTGATAAATATGCGTAATGCCGTCATCCACTTTGTTTTTCTCTACTCTCTTTACTTTACCCAGAGGCTGGACACTGTCAAAGTTTGACCCGATGGTGGGCACGATATTGTCCAACCAACGCACAAATAAACTTTTGTTGACTGGGTCAAAACGATAGACGAAATCAGCTCGGTTTTTCTTCTTCATGTCCTTTGCTGCAACTAGGGTAAAATTTCATGGTTCTACCTTCACGAACAGTACCAGTCAAAAACCAGCTGTTCGTAAATCCCGGAGCAAGTCGTAGCTGTTGAAAAAGTTGTCGAAATATACATCTATCAATTTATCTCGACTTGCTTGCACATTCACACCTTCAGTGCGAACTAAAGAGAGGCTTTATTTTACGCCAGCGGGGTTTCTCAAAATTAGTTCTTCGCCGCTTGGCCCTCGTTACAGCCAGCACTTCGGCATCGCTATTGTCCCACTTTTCTTCAACTCGGTTTGTGAATACTTCAACTTTACCCGGTACCTACATCTCGAAGAACAGCGATGCCTTGTATATTGTCTTCATCGCCTTCTTCATCGGTAAGCATGTTTGGTTCTGTAGGAAATGTAACTAAATCTATCTTAGTAACATCATCTTCTTCAAGCATCACGGCATGAATAACTTCTTGAAGCCCCTGGTACTGATAATGAACGACTATAGCCATTTTTTATTCAAAAAGCACTTGCGGACAAATAACGAATAATATACCCCTGATGTGCCCACTGTCCCCAATTGGGGACACTGTTGTAAAACCACAATTTTTATGAACAATACTAAACATATCCACTAAAGTATATTTTTACTTTATAGTTTACATAATATTTATATACTTTATTTCAAAAAAACTGTAAACTTAGAGAAAAAAGATGCAATGCAGAATGGGTGTGTCGTCATATCAAATTGTTTGGATATGCTTTAATTCTGGTTTATGTTTATATATTTTTTGTAATAAAAATATGCTTTTGTTCACAGAGTGATTATTTCAATTTTAGTGATAATTGGACATGTACCCATGGTGCTGATGATCGCCGCTGAAAATCCAACGTATATTGAATATGTAATGTTACTTTTTCAATACACACACACTATTTAACTACTGAGGCGTAGCTTCGGCGTAGTGTATTCGTCATTTGACCCCTTCGGACGTCTGCTTGCAGTTAAGGCGCCGCGCAAATGAGCCACCGACACGTAACACGTGTAGCGAGTGGCGGCCACTCGCCTCTCAGTGTCTGCGACACGCCATCCGTGCAACGCTAACGACGGCCACTGAAACTAAGGGACCATCAGAGATATGCAGCAAAAAGAGTTGTGCAAATTGTGGCGGCCACTGAACAATTAGTTTGTGCGGTAGTTGGTGGCTCATTTGCGCGGAACGTAACATAAATCTACGAATCACTACTGTTAATGTAATGTATGATCTACGTGTTTATGAAGCTTCGCCTCTGAGCATAGTCTCGATGTTACACGTAACATGTTAAGAGGATGTACTGCCTCTCGGTTATTCAAATGGAATACACAGCAGGACTGAGTTTTGGATGTGTTAAGCTTGATGGTATTTTCTGTGTAATACGTGTTCAATCCTCAAAGTTACTGAAGCTACTTTTTATGCCAGTAACTAGGTCGTCAGCTTATTATTTTAAGAACACTGTGTAACCACATTCTGGCAAAAAAATGATTTTATTGTTATTATTATTATTAGTGGCAGGACGTATTGAAGACAGATGACTGATCATTGGTCTATATATGGTTACATTACAAGGTAGTGCCAATTTTTCAGGGACCGCTCAGAATCAGTAACTAAATCGATCTACGTAGAAAACAAAGTTTTTTTTATTCATATCTATAAATTGCACAGTGCCCATTTTTTGGATTTGTCTCCGTCCCGAATAGCAGAATAACTATTAAAACTTAGAAAAATTCACACAAAAAACGAGGTGGTACGAAGTTCGACGGGACAGCTAGTTAGTTATAAAAGTATAGCATAATAAAAAAAATAACGAAGACGTACATAATATAGGTATATATAGGTACACTACCTTGCAATGTAACCCTGTATAAATCAACCATCTGTCTATACATATCCATCCATATCGATACATCTTGAACTGTCTACGTTTCTGTGTTGAACAGCAGAGGACCCAATACGCATCCTTCTGGAAGGGCATTCATCTGTAAACGCCATCTGTGACTATCCGTTGAGAGAAGCACTTGTTAGCGGCGACTGCTTAGAAGTTTCCGAAGAACTTTAAGAAAGTTCTGTTTATTTGCCATATCGCCTGCTTTCCGCGGCGGCCTCTTGATATAGACTGGTATCATAAGCCACTGAAAGGTCAACGAACACTACTTCTATCAGGAGGCCCGAAATCTAAAACAACCTAACACCATTTTTATGCTTTCTTTAAGCTATCCATAACACCAATGTATATGTATAAATATGCAACAAACCACACTAATTTAATAATCTCGGTGTAAGGAATTAACATTATTGTGTTAAGGTACTGTAACTGTGATAATTGCCTACAAATAAGTGAATATTTTAGTGTCTGTATTTTTCCTCTAACTGGGTAAGTGTTGCAAAGTTATTTTGTTTGGGCTTTAGTTGCAAGATCTAGTTAGTAACAAAACGGCTTAATGATATTTTATGCAGTGCCATGGACTGAGATTACATACCACTTGCTTTAGATTACTATTTTCGTGAATTTTCTGCTATCGCTGTGCTATTCATACCTTTTGAAAACAATCCATGACATTGCATGACCTTCATCTGACCGAATGTACCATTAGAAGTTTAGAATCACTTATTCAGTCACATATTCATAATTCCTAACGTTTTTCCTAAGTGCTCACTATAATTTATGAATTTTGTGATCCGTCTTGAAACTGTAACTCAATTCCATTTAGAATCAATTTGGTAACTTAAATATGTAAACTGCCCTACCGAGTTATGATTATTCTAATTTATCCTAAGATTATTTGCCTTTCCTTATTGATTTGATTTTGCAAGCTTTAATCACTATTTTGCTTTGCACGGCTACGCTGCTGAATACGAAACGTTGCAGTCAAACATTGCAATCGGGATATGCCTAATATGTCTGGTTATTATGATATTCCAGGAATCTCTGCACCGGTATCTAGAAGCTACTCCAGGATAAATTAGACGTCTACCATGTTCAACTGTGGATCCGCACTCTGCGCCCAGCATCCCAGGACAGTGATTGGAATGAGTAATTTTTGCGTAATCGGACCAGAGAACAATTTTAACAACCCACCCCTGCTCTGCTTTAAATAAAATTAATGCTTTAAATTAAATATTGTCTAAAAATCTAAATTGTTTTATTGACTACCTAAAACGTCACAGTACCAGACAATTTTTTTCAGTACTAGACATTTTTTTTCGGTAGCAGGTATCTGGTTGCAGTCAGATGAGCGCGAGGGGCAATATAGAAAATGTATATATTTTTTCATTTAAATTCATTTACCTTGCAGACATACGATGTATTCATCTACCATTTATATACGCAAGGGCACCTGGTCGTGCTAATCTTCTTCCTAATCTCTGGGTTCCTTCTCTCGTACAACTACCAGATTCGTGCCGAGAAGACCAAGCTGACGTGGAAGTTACTCTGGAAGGAAATCTTAAAGCGATTTCTGAGGTAAATAAAATTAACCCACTTTTACTCTTAGCAGGGTATAGTCGACCAAGAAAGTGCTTTACCACTTGTGATGTAGGTACCAGTAAAATTATATTACGCTAAGGCTTTAATTGGCTGACTGTAAGCTGATCACAAGAGAAAGGTTAAAGGTGCATACAATTTAACTGTAATATCAAACTAATAGAACATATTTTGTTTATGCAAGAACTACTTAACTTGTTCTTGTTATTCAGAGAGGTGAACGTTGGGAACCATATTCACTGATCAGTAAACCATCCGTTCGGCTATAATATCAGCGACTTTTGTTCGTTTACGGATCTCCTCATTTCTGATGTGATCCGTAAGGAAACACCGAGCATAGCCCTTTCCATAGCACCCTGTGCGACCTTGAGCTTTCTTATAAGGTCCATAGCTCACTAGGCCACGTTTCAGTTCCATATGTCATTAATATCACACATCATCTTAACACACACTGGTTGTAGACTTTCGTCTTTAGGCACTGAGGTATATTGGACGAGAAGACGTTGTGTTGTTTTCCGAACGCTGCCCAGCCGAGTTGAATTCGACTAAGAAGTCCACTTTATTGTAATAAATAATAATAGTAGTGTTAAGTAGCTTAGTTGTCGAAGAATCGAAGTCTTGCCTAACATTCGTGAGTAAAGTTTGCATCAACGACATGCACTTCTGGATTTTTCGGAACGGATTTATACCATTTACTAGCCGGTGAGGGAAAACATCAATATGGATGTGTGACCATGGTCGAAATATGTAAAACGTAGTATTACTTGTTCAGTGAAAATATGGTCTGGTATGGTCAGGGCAACCTGTGTAACAGTTAGACGTTTGATGGCAATGGGAAACCACACTGCGCATTTATCACATTGTGTTTGGTCTTGCACGAATTGATTATTTGATCAATGGTAGAGAAAATAAACAAATATAAATAAATAAAAAATAAATAAAATATTTATTTATTTTAATGGTTCTGTCACTGCTGCCTTCGATCAAATAATCACCAAGATAAAGATTATGATAAGTTGTCAAACGTGTCTCAAACTTGCGTTATACTCATGGAGAATATTATCATCTGACAATTAGGTTTAGTCACTGGCCTGTACTTGTTGTACGACGTACTTATAAATTCCTTGCTGGCCTTACCACACCCCTCCTTCAATCTGCACTGCGCCCGTATAGTGGAATAAGGGGCAAAACTACCACATTGAGCTGAGACTCTGTGGACGTATACATTACTTTACTTTTTACTTTTCTAAATGGGTTTTAGTCTGCTCGCAGACGTATTAATTTAGGAACGTCCTCTGCTTATTCTCTATTTTAATAAAAAACATTTTACAACCTGTTCAGTCCCACTGCTGGGCAAAGGTCTCCCCCAGACTCTTCCATTAATCTCTATCTATCGCCAATGACTCCTAATCCCTCGTTAAGTTAAACAAGTCACACCATCTTTTTTTGGGTCTACCACTTCGGCGACCGCCGTCTATAGGTACCCATCGGGTGACGATTTGGGCCCACCTGGCCTGTATTTTAATTAATAGGCGTTTATTTTTTCTTACACCATCAACTTTCATTCTCAATGGGGATAATACTTTTGATTTCGCAGAATAACACCGATAAACATCCTATCTCTACTACTGGCCGCCACTTGGATGAGATTTACTAATTATGGGCCGCTGTGGCAAGTAAGTGTATTTTCTTTTTTAACCGACTTTAAAAAAGAAGGAGGTTCTCATCAATCTCATCTATTATTATCTCATCTATTAGTATGTATGTGAATAGGGATGACGTCTGAGTAAAAAAAAAATTTGTCCATGAGTTAGATTATCAAACAATAATAGGGTCCTACCATTAAAACGCTTATTGATTTACTTACCTTATTCGAAGCTTATTAAATTAAAATAGATACCACCATCCCTGCCGCATATTGCTCTCTTTCTGCCCTATACAGCCGTCTTCGGCAGTGGGGTGACCGTTGAAATTATGTCCGTTATTTCTGTAAATCATTGAGTCGAAAATCTACTAGGCAGAGATTATTCATAAGCTTCGAATAAGGTAAGTAAATTAATAAGCGTCTTATTGGTAGGTAAAACGCCCGTACCAAAAAAATTAATTTACTGCACGGACTGCACCGTTATGCGAAGCTTATTAAGCAAGCAATAACAAACAGGTTAATTAAGACCTTTTTGCTATCGCCTGGTGGTGGTGAAGATGCCCAATGTGACAATATATTTATTTTATTAGATACTTTAATATTTTGATAATATTAAACTAATATTTAAAAAAATTAAGGGAGACCTTGATTTAATATTACCAATAAATAAAGATTTTAGTTATAAATCTAATCTTTAGATAATAATAATTTCACACTTCAAAAAAATATATAAATTAATAAATAATATGAATACACATAAGTAAATTTTATTAAAAAAAATAAAACCGGCTTCAAAACACTGAAATGCTAAAAATAATCCTAACACTTAAGTACCTAATCAGTTACTTTTGGAGTCGGTGCCAGCCGATGAGAGATTCTATGTTTTTGTTTGCACCGACTCCAAAAGTAACTGATTAGGTACTTAAGTGTTAGGATTATTTTTAGCATTTCAGTGTTTTGAAGTCGGTTTTATTTTTTTTAATAAAATTTACTTATTTCATCAATTTTTAGTGATAAATCCTAATCTAACTGCTGAACACCGATTTCATCCCCTATTTTCCTACCCTTAGGGGTGATTTTTATTTTGCAAACTTTTATCATATTATCTTTGAAGTATAAGCTATTCAATAAAACAAAAATCATCAAAATCGGCTCATATTTGTCGAAGATAGGTAACAAGAACCACAACCAAAATATTATCTGGGTATATATTTGTTGATTTTCTCAAAAAGTTCTAAATCAATTTCGATAAAATTTATATGGGACCACCTCTAAAGTATGATCTACCAAACAAAAAAAGAATCATTAAAATCGATTCATAGTTGGCGGAGTAATCGCGTAATAACAAACATACAAAAAAAAAAAAAAAACATACAGTCGAATTGAGAACCTCCTCCTTTTTTGAAGTCGGTTGAAAAGAAATATGATTCATGTATTAACCAGTTACATCAAATAGAGCCCTCATGGATGGTGTAACCGATGAAGGCATAACTTCCCGTCTATAGAATTTAAAGAAAGTCTTGGTGGAACGCCAGTTTATTTTTCAATGGGTAATTGTCTAACCAATTCTTGGAAGCAACTGCAGAACGTATATTTCATGAAGTCGCAGTTATGCCTGCATCTTTTAAGAGACTTTTGACCCAACCTGCAATGATAGCTTGGGTACCTATGCCTTTAGTGCTAATAAACAATGAATTTCATTCGTCGAAAAAACTTTTTAATACAACATTTATATCCAGCGTAAGTTTTAAAAAAAATGTTTTTATTTCTAACCTTTTGCATTGCAGCCCCTTTCGCTTTGATCTTCCCGGTTGATCAATTAGAAAATAAACTTTTTTGAATTAGCATGAGATTGGTGTACTGGGAGATATTGCTGGCAAAATTCATTTTAGGGCCGAGAACGTCAGCCACCAAAGAATTTTTATGGGTTATTTAAGTACTTCTAGCCGACCAATTTTAAAATTTTATTTAATGCTTTTTGTGTTACGTTTACATAAAGTTGACGTATTTCAATTTTTAGGGTTCCGTAGTCAAATTGCAAGAAACGGAACCCTTATGGATTCGTCATGTCTGTCTATCTGTCTGTCTGTCCGTCCGTATATCACAGTCACTTTTTTCCGAAACTATAAGAACTATAATATTGAAACTTGGTAAGTAGACGTAGACCTTTTCGACACATCTAATTTATATTGTTTTGTGTATTTTTTTTTCTTTTGTGTGTCGAATAAACGTTTCTTTCTTTCTTTCTTCTTTCTTTCTATTTTGTAAACCGCATTAAGATTTTCACTCAGTAATATAAAAAAACAATACATTTTTAGAGTTCCCCTTACTTAGAACTGAAACTCAATTTTTTTTTAAAAATCAAACCCATACGTATCGGGTATCTATGGAGAGGTCTTCAAAAATTATATTGGGGTTTCTAGTTTCATTTTTTTTTAACTGAATAGTTTGCACGAGACACTTCCAAAGTGGTAAAATGTTATCTCAGCCCCCCCCCCCCCCACCCCTTGTAACTTCTAAAATATGAGAACGATAAAACTAAAAAAAATATATGATGTCCATTACCATGCAAACTTCCACCGAAAATTGGTTTGAAAGAGATCTAGTAAGTAGTTTTTTTTTAATACGTCATAAATCGTAAACTGCAATTTACCTTTCATTCAATCAACTCAATCAAAAATTATGTTACTTGCTGCTACGGAACCCTTCACGGGCGAGTCCGACTCACACTTGGCCGCTTTTTTAAATGGTTATCTTGTGATTGTGAAGTCAGTTGCTTGGACTAGCTTGATCAATCTATTGTCCACACGAATATTGCACACTACTGAAACTACCGTAAAAATAAGCGTTAAACTCAGTGTGGTTATAAAAATAGTGCAGACGCTAAAGTATAGCATTTAATAAACCGGTCAACCGGTACTTAGTTGTTTTACTTTTCAAGAATTTTCAATGATAGATGAATACTTGAAAATGTCTGATTAATATTTCTATGAATTTATTTGTTGTATTAAGTAGATTAAGTAGTTTTTTTCAATTTATACATAATTAAATTGCTACGAACTGTACATATTAAATGATCAAATTAATAAAATAAAAAACTTTAAACAAACTAACTTAACCTAAACTAAAAACTACCTACTCAAAAATAAAAAGCGTGTCCGTGAGGCATGGAGGCGAGGATACTGGCAGCGTTTCCTCGCTGAATTTCCTCCTTATTTAAAATTTATTTATTTAATATAATAGGAGATCATAGGCGATGAGGTCCACGACTGCCGCCACTACTGGTTGTACAATTTGTTCTACGTGAACAATTTCATTGACCACTCGCAGTGCGTTTTGCAGTCCTGGTAAGAATTTTGTTTTCATATTTTTCATCATCATTATCAGCCTTCGGAAGACCATTGCTGAACTTAAGGCTCTCCCATAGAACACCACAGCAAGCAACTTTAGGCCGTTTCCATCTAGCGGCTTCCCGCAACCTTGACTAGGTCGTCAGTCTGCTAGGTACCACCTAGCAGACCACCTGCTCACGCTGCATCTTCCTATTTATGGTCGCCACTTGAGAACCTTTCTTCCCCAATGGTTATTAGAAAGCAATGTGGCCATCGCCACTTTAACTTTACAATTCGAAGAGCCTATGTCTGTGACCGAATATCCTCATTTGAAATATTATCTTGCAAAGAAACGCCATGTTTAGCCTTATATTGGAGCTCGCAATTCATTTAAGCTTTTTTTCTTAACTTACTTTCTCGAATATCTATTAATTTATTTGTCTGGTCAGCTTTTGCAATCGATTATCTATCATGTATAAAACAAAGTCGGGTACACCATTTATAAGTCCAGAACGGCTGGATTTGTTGAATTTGTCTCCGCCCCGAAGAGCAGAATACTATCAAAATGTAGGAAAAATTCACAAAAAAACATATGCGGTACGAAGTTCGCCGGGGCAGCTAGTAATTAATAAATAAAGAAATGACACTGTCAGAAAAAAGTGAAACTAGCAATAGGATAAAATAATCCTTATAATTATCCTCAGGTACCTGGCTTGCGACATGCACCTCCACATTATAGGGTTGCTTGTGATCCTGCTGGCACCGAGCCCCAAGGCGCGCTGGTGGATGCTGGGCGCGCTGTACGCGATCGGGATCGCCTGGCCAGCCTACAACATCTACACCATGGATTTAGATGCAAACCTGCTCGCCGTCCCTACGTAAGCCACTAATAACACTTTTAAAGCTAGACCGAGACCGAGACCGAGATGACTATTTGTAAATCGACTTGTATGTTGCGATTACAGGAGAAATAACACGGCTTTAACTACATGTGCCTGCCTTCAGTACTTCGTAGATCAAGCAAGCATGCGCATTTTGGTTAAATTGTTCACTATAAATGACACAAAAAAAAAACTACATTTTATTCCAGTACCCTGAGCGAGTTCTTCATCACGGATCCGACTTTCAACTATGTGTACAAGCGGACGTACAGCAACATGCCCTTATTCATTATCGGCATAGTGTTTGGGTACATCGTCTACGACTGGCAGCAGAGAAACGTCTTCGCAAAGGACTTGACGGTACGTTATTAAGTAGTTCTAACATCATCACTGAGCGATTACAACCACGTTTCCATCATATAAACTAAAATTGGTATGCCCTATGAATGCATCGTCACAAAACAATATACCTACGAAATAAATAATAATATTTAGTAAAAATAATAACAAAAACCTTTTTATTCTCTGTCACTGAACTTCTTGTATTTTCTATATGGGCGGCTTATCTCATTAGCTCATCTAAATAGCCATTTCTAGGGTCCCTCAACTAATAAAGATCGAAGTGATTTACATTCATATAGAAGTCTAACAACAATTTTCAAAACAAAATAGAAAATTGATAATTCTCCATGTCACAGTTTAAAGTATGTATATAGTATAAACTGTGACCATGTTTTCTGAAATATTTTTTTAAAGCCACAGACCACTGATTAAGTGAAACTATGTTAGACCACAGACCAGACAGTTTAGCACCTTGTCCAGAGACTATCTCTAGTGTAGTGGTTCGCCTATGGACTACAAAGCCAGCGGTTGCCGGTTCGAATCCCGCAAAGGGCAAATGTTTGTGTGATGAGCACGACCATTTGTACTTAAGTCATGTATGTTTACAAAAGTATTGAAGTATGTTTATCCGTTATCTAGTCACCACAGTACAAACTTTGCTTAGTGTGGGACTAATATTTGGTGTGATTTTGAAATCAATTTATTTATTTATTACTTATTTCCGATTTCAAAAACAATTTCAAACAGGTATCAATTGAACTGCTAGATGGCGACACAAGTCATGAGATTACATAATCTTGGAATACAGTCTTTATTTTCATCTTAACTCCGACTTATAATAAATATGATTAACACCGAAATTAGCCTGACTTACGTGAATAAAACGAAATTTTTAGTTGTTGCAAAAAATCAAAGAGACATGTTCTGCCCCATATGGGCCAATAATGTTATTATTGACGTTCATAAGTGGCAGTTTTCTGTCCTAAACTGAATAAATGATTTTGACTTTGACTTTGTTGAACATCGCAGTCTAAAGCTAAGTTTTTTTGAGGAATTTGTTGGCATGTTTTGTTTTTATTACATCGACAAGCGTTATTTTGGACGCTTTTCGAACCAGGCCGAGGTTGATTTTGACGCACTGAGATAGATGGTTTAAATTATACTTCGACTAATTACATACTCACTGGGTTACGAAGTGTATTCTAACGTAATGCTTTACTCGATCAGTACTGTGTATATTTGTTTTGTTTAGTTTGTTTGTGATATGGTTTAATTTTTATATACGTAGTCTTCATAAATCTGTTTTCTTTTTTACCATTTTTTTTTAAATATTGCGTGTTTGTACCGAGTATGCATAATTATTATTTTATTCTTTGCACTGCACATATTTAGATTCGTTGTCAGTACCATGTATCTGCCCTGCGTTTCATTGGCCCATAAGGGATTGCCAGCCTGAACTAGCTCTTCTAAAGTCAAGTGTGGATTTATGTAAATCTCCATAAAATTTTGGACTTATAATAATAAAAACTTTGACCGCAGACATTGCTGCGATGACTATGATTGAAAAATGAGACACTCTACATTGCATTTCTTGATAAGTAAACGGCCTTTGATCGGTGCTCCGAAGTATCATATGGTGGACTCTCATGAAGAAAAAGGTCCCGGAGGCATACATCATAACTATCGCAGATGTGTATAAAAATGCTCGCTCCTCCATCAATATCTCAGATAGAGTAACAAAGTCCGTCGCTGTTACAGAAGGGGTGCTTCAGGGTTCGGTTCTAAGTTCGTATCTGTTTAGCTTAGTGCTGGACACGCTCACCGAAGACGTTCATCAGAAAGCTACTTACATGGACATTTTTTACGCGGATGATGTAGCAGTTTGCACATCCACTCGTCAAGGGGTTCCCTCTATCTGGCAGAATCTTGTTGCTCCGAAATACATTTGGCATAACACACTTGGCATAATCTTCTTTAAACGAATATTTGAAAGGCATATTTTTTTTAAATATAATTATTGCTTGGTCTAATGTTTATATGTTCGAATGCACAATGGCATACATTTAAGATGGCAGAATTTTATTAGGCTATTCTGCATAATTTTGTTAAGCATAGCGTTTATTTAGTGCGACGATTATTTGGTATAATTTCATTTGGTATACTATGAAGATGGCAGAATTTTATTTGAAATAATTTCAATAAGCATATTGCTATTTCTACAAAAAATATATTTTAATCTTAAATTGAATTAAGATATTTTCTTAAAAGGTCAATATGTTGTGTTACAAAAGTCAGTGTCGGAAACGAATCGGTGCAAAAGAGACTCCACGCAGTCTTGTCTGCCCTACCCCTAGAGTGTAATTCAAACCCGCGTAGGTGCGGAGGGGCGAGGCGGCCCACGAGCTGAGGAGCAGGTGAATTTGATTGCTTGCATGCTGCACACTTGCTTGCATGCTGCGTGCTTGCTTGCATGCTTAATGCGTACATGCTTGCTTGCATGCTGCATCCATCCATCGCGTGGGACTGCCAAAGCCTCGCAGCGCCGGAGCCGTGACAGAAATTATGCATGCTGCCTGTTGCATGCTTGCTTGCATGCTGCATCCTTGCTTGCATGCTGCATGCTTGCATGCTTGCTTGCATGCTGCATGCGTGCTTGCATGCTGCATGTTTTCTTGCATGCTGCATGTTTGCCGTGCATACTGCATGCACGCAAGCTGTTGTATTCTGCACGCATGATTGCTTGCATGCTGCATACTTGCTTGCATGCTGCGTGCTTGCTTACATGCTTAATGCGTACATGCTTGCTTGCATGCTAATTGCTTACATGCATGATGCATGTTTGCCTTGCCATGCATGGTGTATGCTAGTATTGCTTACATAGCATTGCTTGGGATACACAGGGAATAAAAACCATAATATGATCATAATTAACTGTTTTACTAAATAATAAATAAGAATAAGAAATGTATGCCAAAAGATGATTTAAAAGTAATTTTTTTGAGATATGATAGTTCTGCCTTTTAATGACTATAGATATTAAACGTATGCCAAAAGACGATTCTGACTGTGAACTTTCTGCGATATGATGGTTCTGCTTTATTATTATTGTGGATATTATATGTATACCTAAAGATGATTCTGGCTTACAAAATTATGAGTTTTGAATGTCTGATAAATGAGTGAATGCCAAATGAATTTCTGCGAAATGAAGTTGATGCCATTCGCTGATATGCATGATAAAATTATGACATTAAAAGTTCTGCGATAAAAGGTAGACCCCTCGTCAAGACCTAGAAATTGTCCATGGTGCTTGGAAAACACAGTTGCAAGTAGAAGGATTAAAGCTGAGGATAAAAGTGAACAAGCTATCACACGTACTTACAAACAAACATATTTCACTTTCATATACTTAGATAATAATGATTGCAAGTAGGCGTTTAAGCAATGACCTAAATTAGCGTTAAACGCCGTCCAAACAAGCAATGAATAAATTAGTTTAATTAGCCTGGACCTTTTAGAATCAACCCCATTCTCTTAACGCAGCATCCAATCATTCCTTAGCAATCAAATCTTAATGTTGGATTTACACCCGACACTTAGCGAAAACCCAATTTATGGAGTGTAATGTCGTCACCTCTGCACTGATAGTGGTAGTGGTAGATGAACAAGTTGTCCAACAGTGCACTGCGTACAAATACTTAGGTAGTATGATAGACAACACCGGCAGCCTGGAAGCAAGGCTTTAAAGAAATCAACATACAAGTACTCACTCTCAATACATATTTTATAATTTTAAAAAAAGGGATATTCATTCATATTACACAAGAAACAAAAAAAACTTGGGGCGACGCGGCCGGGGGCGTACCGGAATAACATTTTCTTCAATGTGGGTGCGTGGCGAACGGGTGCGTACCGAAATGGGACCATAACGGCCGGACCCTAGATTTTAACTAAATATTAAAATTTTGCTGTAATTACCAAAAAAAATTTATTGACATATAATTTAGTAATTAATGTTATGAATATTATTGTAATTAGTTTTTGTCCAGATTGTATTATTTAATTGATTGTTTAAATTTTGCATGCTATTTTTGAGAGCGAAACATGTGTTCATCTAAATCATCCATAAATACCGTGTTTTACGCAAATAAAGTTTCTGATTCTGAATTATAACTAAAAAAAAACTAAGGACCTATAGGCAATTCTGTCAATATCATTAATACAATAAATTACTATACCTTACAATTTTTTTTAACAAATAACTAATATTGATGATAGAGAATTCACAACTTCAATGAGATTTAGTAAAATCATTCCTGTTTTTAAATCAGGCGAGAAAAGTGACTCCTCAAATTTTTTACCACTATCTATCTTACCAGTACTTAAAATATTTGAAAAAATTATGTTCAATCAACTATCTCATTTAGTTCTAAAAAAAATTCTACATAATAAATAGTATGATTTCACGACAGGTAAAAGTACTATTGATGCTGGAGTTGCACTCTTAAAACACGTGTTTGATGCTTGGGAGAGTAAGCATCGCCTTGGGAGAGAAACTAAGATGCCGTCACGTATCGCGTCTTCATCCTTTTGTTAAGAAACGGGGCCCTAAAACCCTTTAGAAGCTGAAATAGAAAGTGTCCGAAAAGGTGAAATTCTGGCTGAACCAACATTTTTACACTTTTCAAAGAAAATATTGCGTCACAAACGACGTAACCTTTGTAGATTGCCGTCACTTACGATTTGTTATCCACCTAGATATGCCAGATTTCTGTAGAACAGTTGTCTCAGACAGCCAGAACTACATTCAGAATCGGTAACTTAATCGACCTATGCAAAAGAACAAAAAAAAGTTTTTCACATTTAATCATTCTTATCCGCTGTTAAAAATCGTAAGCGTGGATAATTTAACTCATTCATGAAAAAATTTCACCATATGTGCACTGCGTAAGGTCCTTGTAGGCTCGCCGTACCTACACTTCTCTCCTATGTATGACCGCGCGACTTTCGTAATCTCTGTATTGACTTTATTTTCTGATATTTTAAAGTTTTTTTTTTTTTTCGTAACAAACAATTATTGAAAATAATAATAATTAAGACGCTTCTTTATATTGTTCTCTAGATCTTATTCTTTAAATTTGGCACCCCTTTTCAATATAACCCTGTATTAAACGGCCGTCGTGACATACCTGTTTTTAACCTATCTCTGTTTCAGAAATACCGGTTCGTCTATTGGATGCTGTTCCCTGCGTTATTGCTACTCATGGCGTCGGGTGGGCTGTTGTTTATCTGGGACGGACCACGCGCTACGATGGGCGCGCGCCTCGTGTTCTCGCCTATTGTCAAGCCGCTTTACATTACCATCGTCTCATTAATCTTCCTCGGCGCTATGTTCAAAATTGATAGTAAGCTCTTTTTTTTATAATTTAACCTACAATAATGACTATGGCAAACAGTGACGTCACAGTTCGCTATTGCCATACAAAATATATGAAAAAGTACTTTAGTAACCATTTAGTGCCGTGTGGGAACGGCCGTAAAGAATACACTTCCCCACCGCCAACAGGAGGCGTGTCGTAAGAGGCGACTAATTCCTGTAGCACAAGACAGGCAGCAGCGTCTACGTGCGAAATCTTATAAAATAACTGCGCTCGCCAACCCACCTGCCATGCGTGGCGTATTGGCAATCGCCCCCGATGATAGCGCCGTCCCCGTCGAACACTATGGTAATAGCTATTACGACAGTTTCAGTTTTATCACAGATTCGTTAAGCTGAGACCCTAATACATTACTGTATTTTTTTTCAAGACGATGCTCTGTTTACTTTTAGATTTAGACTTTTTGTAAAGATCTTTAAGGTTTTATTCGACTTAGGACGTCATACAAAATTTTACTCGATTAATGACGCATTGATCTATTACCAAACCATTAAAGTGAAACTTTTAAGCTAAGCTACTATTACCATATTGTTCGAGTGAAAAATGTTGCGAGACTTTGCATCGAACGTGACTAGCGAGATCTGTTAATAAATTAATAACGATTTCCTCCAATAATCGTACCAATTATCTAGCCCCAAACTATAAACTGTACTTATAATATTTATGGGTCTCGTTAAATCTAATCAAATGAGCCTAAACATGCAGGTTTTACTAGTAGCCATTGAGGAGTTCCACTATTCACCTCCTGGCTCAATTATCAGATCAGCACAAAGGTGTCCAATCATTGTATTGTCTTCAGAACGTTCTGTACTTACGAAGTTTGAAATCGATAAGACAATTAGAAGTAGGTCAAAGTCGACTAAAAAGATTTGAGTAAGAAAAGGTATTCGTAAGAATTTATTTATATGTTACAGATATAAAGGAATAAAATGGTCTATGGCTTGTATGGTTAGTACCATAAAGTGTGTTAAAACTAGTGACGCAACAAACATCTGCTTCTGCTTTTGCAACTGCGGAAGTTCCGCACGCTTCATCACTTTTTTTTTAATATAAGTAATTCGCCCGGTAAGAAGGAAGATAAATTAATAAAAAATATATCATTTAATGCAGTCACATAAAAGCTAAAATGCCAGCTAGTAAGAGTTTAGTCCACTATAAGAAGAATCATTTTTCTAATTATTGCCATGGAATAATTAATGAAAAATGTTGTACAAGTGTACAATATTTCCTTTATGTAAGTATGTATCGTAACTTTTTCACGCCTAAACCACAAAAACAAATGGCATTATTAAAATATTAAGTTTTAAGTAATTTAGCTTTTTACATAATACAATTTTAAAATCTGTATTCAATAATTACCTTTTCTAGATCTTTTGAAAATTACGTCGAGAAAACAAATATTTAATCTTTACTGTAATGTTGAAGTCAAACACACCAGCGAAAACAATTTCAATATCATCTTACGATTGGAAGTTAGACGCATTTTTATCATCGAATCCTATCATATTGTACTATTACCATAGTACCATCGATTTGTGATTTCCGTCGAGCACTATCGTAAGGCTACTTTCCGTGACGAATGTATAATGTTTATTTCGGTAAAGTACATTTTTTCAATTTTCTCCCTTAATAAAAAAACTATATTATAATAATTGATTAGAAATGTACGGGGAAAAAAATCCCCGTTTTTTGGTAAAAGAATGGTCTTTAAAGGTTTAATAGTGCTCGAGATATTGGTAAAAAAACAGTTTTTGACGTTTCCTGTAAAATTTGAATTTTCCTATTACCATAGTGTTCGATGGGGACGGCGATAGGTCATTGGGGGAGGCCTATATTCAGCAGTGGACGTCCTATGGCTGAAATGATGATGATGATGATGAAAAAGTACTTCAATGGATTGTTGTTGTCTGCTAAGCTTTTGTGTACTGGAACCCAAGGCTGGAGCACACTGGTTTCGCAAATGTCAAGTGTTAAAGAGATACGGATAAAGTAGACAATTCATCTGATCGGAAAGAGAAAATGAATGAACTGAATTTGTTGTTCATGCACCACCTGAGTTCTGTTCTTATTTGGACTGAGCAGCGTGAAAAGCAAAGCTGAAGTGGCAATCGGCCGGCCACATCGCTGGCAAAGCTAACAATCGTTGGGGATGAATGGTTCACGAGAGGTGACCACGAACTGGAAAACGCAGTGTAGCCAGGCCACCCACCCGGTGACCTGACAATGTAGTCAATGTTGCAGGAAACCGTTGGATGCAAACGGCCCAGAGCTAGCTGTGCGTACTATGGAGGAGCCTTATGTCCAGTAATTCACAAAGGTTCATTTCAGCCTTAAGACTGAACTCTCGAATCCAACAAACTGCCGAACAAATGCCTCCCCCAATGACTTATCATCGGCGGAGATTGCCAATACTCGCCACGCTTGGCAGGCGGGTTGGCGAGCGCAGTTATTTTATAAGATTTCGCACGAAGACGCTGCTGCCCATCTCGTGCTACAAGAATTAGTCGCCTTTTACGACACACCTCCGGTTGGCGGTGGAGAAGCGTATTCTTTACGGCTGAATTTCCAGTTTGATGATGATGAATTGGGTCTCTGGTCGCCCACTTCTATATCGGACTGTCAGCAGTGTTCGTTTAGATATACATACGTAAACTTTTGCAGATTTCAGTCGGAGCATAATGGAGTGGGGCGGATGGGTGCCACTGTCCAAGCTCAGCTACTGCGTGTACGCCTTCCACATGTTTGTCATTCGGTATCTCATCGGCATCAGGCCTGTCCTCAGTTATTTCTCACTATTACACGTAGTAAGTGATCTTCTTCATCTGGCGAGTCTGCTTAACTGATCGAGAGTCGTTAAAATCTAGCTAGCTAGCTAGCAAGCCAAGTTCGAGACAAATATGTAATATTACACGAACCATTTAAAATCTAACCAAATTTTTTTTAACACTAGATGTCCCGGTGAAATTCATACCGCCCCTTCATTTATTTTATGCGTATTTTTTATACGTATCGGAGCAGAAACAAATTCCACAAATTAAAGATCATAAAAATTGGTCCAGCCGTTCTTGACTTATAAATGGTGTAACTAACCCGACTTTCTTTTATATTATAATATAGATAGATAAACACACCAAATTTTTTTTTTTTAAATTGATCAATTTTACTTTTTTAAGCTTTCTCCGCAAGGCTACATTTTGTTAATGTTTTTACAATTATTTTTAGGGTTCCTTACCTCAAAGAGTAAAACCTTATTAAGCAGTTATAGATGTCCTATGGCCGTAACGAGAAGATGATTAGGCACGGCTATCTAATTTCGACTAACTAACTATCAATAGTTTCAATGCTACTGTAGGTTTGCAAATTCATGAAAAGACAACCTTTATAATTATGTCCATAATTAAATTTAACAGTCTGTAAACTATAGTTATTTCAAGATAAGAAGGGTTTTGTGACCATTTGGTAACACATCACGTGACTTCACTGTTGACACAAAGTGTGTGCCCTAATGAAATCCAATCGATTCTTTTTGAAAATCAAGAAAGTTTAGTTGATTTTTATCTAAGTAATGTAGAATTCAGGACTAAGTGTAGGTCTTTAGAAATTAAACTCGATTTAAATCAGTCTGATATGATTCAGGCAGCAATCCGACCCATACAATAATTGGTAAAAGATTCCTTCGACTGGCGGTCGAACTTATAATGGCTGGCCGGCTACGACGATCAGGGGATCGCCCAGGCGTAGGCTTGCTCGGCAGATGGCGCTCTCAGCGGCATTGGCGAGGAGGGAAGTGACGTAATGGCTTGGCATGGCTGGATAGCGACATAGGTGTGCTATAGTCACCTTTTTTTAAAAAAAAAGTATACTCCGATGTTTTACCGCCAGAGTGCTGTATAGTTTTTTCACTTGCTTTTTTGACATTATACCAAACAATAACAAACATTTTACGAAAAACTCAACAAAAACAGTAACAAAAGCCAAAACAGGAACTACGCGAAGCACAACGAAAACACCACAAGGCAAACGCTTTCGTATTGACATCAACGCATAAGTTTTCACAAGACGACCGTACAGACTCATCGATTTAGTGTCGATTATGTATTGTCAATCCCTTTATGTTAACGTTCCGTTTTACGCATCAAGTATTTGAAGGAAATTATATCAATTTATATTTAAAACTAATACTATTTCATTGTTTTGCAATATTTGCTTAGATTTTTAGAGGCAAATAATGTGTTTTTACAATGATAAAAACTTATTTTAAAAATATTATCGTAAATACTTAGTATGAGTGAAACGGAAAATACGAAGTGTCACAAAACCCTTTTTATCTTAAAAACACTATAATTACACTTTCTCTCCTATTCTACATAAGCATTTGTATATACGAGTAGGCTAGATAATTTGATGTGTTTGGTGGAAGCATTTATGTATTCATATCATTTGATGTACACAGATTCTAGACGGCGCTGGAATCACGTTCATCACGTTCCTTGTGGCGCTGGTATTCTACCTCTGCGTAGAGGCACCATTCGCGCACTTCGTGAAGATGGCACAGCAGCCGTCATTCAAAGCCATCAAAGTGGATAGTGGTTCTGAAGTAAACGGAATAAATTCTCCGCCGGAACAGGCAACGACGGGTGTCAAGGATAAAGACGCTTAAATTGTAAGCTACGCGTTCATAATCATCATCATTGGGAGTCCACTGCTGGTCATAGGCCTCCCCCATAGAACGCTGCAGTGGCTCTGGGCCGATTGCATCCAGCGGCTTCCAGCAACCTTGACTAGGTCGTCAGTCCACCAGGAGGTCTGCCCATGCTACACGTTAGGACATCGAATAACTCAAAACAAGACTCAAAATATTGCAGCCACACGCTAATAAAAAAAAGATAAATTTCCATAATGTTATCACCTAGGGGCTGATTCTGGTGCTCAAACACAACATTTTTTTCTATGGGACCAACTCGAAAGCTGGTACGTACGTAACAGGTCAGCTGGTACCTACGTAACAGGTCAGCTGGTACCTACGTAACAGGTCAGCTGTTACGTCCGATTTGTATATGGAAGGGAATGTGTTTTTTTTTTGTATTCGATGTTGGTCCTGTAAAAAAAGTTGTTGTACTTAAGCACCAGAATCAGACCCCGCATGGATTGTCTGGGATAAAAGAGATGTGTTATGTGTGATGTGAGTGAAGTGATAGATTTTGAGGTCTAAGTAGTTCTGTTCTGTATTATTGTTTTTATATCGTTTGACATTGTTGACATATTATAGTAAAAATGTTTATTTTCCAACTTAAAATTGCACGCCTTTGAAGGCTGAGTACTATACAAACCACAGCCATAATGTTATATCCATGCAAGTAAAAAATATATATTGACTGAATGGACTCGGAATCATTCTCTGTATAATAATAGAGTGAGATGCGACTACATCTGTCGCAATTAGGTACTAAGCAAATTTTAACACTACAAACATTTTTTTTTAAATAAAATCTAAAATTATTTGCCAATATTCGAAGCTGTTCAAACATGTTTTAGCAGGCATGTTTAGATATCTTCCAAACTTGCCAAATAATTGTAGATTGTATTACATAGCCATTCAGCTGTTAAAGTAAAATTTACCTTTATTTTATTTTAATTCCAGGTTAGCTCCATTGTGATAGTTGTTGTTGAGCATTAGAATACAAAACTTAGACAATCTCCGTTTTATTATTAAAATCGTTTTTTCTATGGAATAACTTTACACCAAGTTTACAATTGTAAATGTCAAATTTATAAGTTGGGTGGCAAATCTTTCAAAGGTTTAAATCTAGTCTATATTTTCATTCGTAAGGGTCGATGTTTGTGTGATTAAGTATTTAGTTTTGTAAATGAGGTGAATGTAAAAATAAAATCCTTTTTAAGGTAATAATTTTATTTAACATAACCACAATATTAGACTCTAACATCATCACAATTAATGCACAACTGTGCAAAATTTTAAAAAATACCTGTAACCGTCAAAATATGCCCGTAAGTCTCTGTCCAGAAGTATGGAGGGTTGAGGTAAGAAGTACTATATTCGTTTGAAAAAGTGTCCGTCAAAGTGTGTGGCGCCACAGTAGCAACAGGGAAAACGGAAAACTGTTCAAATATATTTTTTAAAGTATAACTTTATCCTCCATATTTAAAAGTCATTAAAATGTTTAAAAATGGTCAACGCGGCACTCCATACTCGGCATACTTTAATCCATCAACAACTGCTACATTCATGCTACCTATGTCTACACTAGCGCCATTTCGAGGGTTTTGGAACTGTTATTGCTTTAGCTGGACACTTTTTCAACTTACCACCGACCGATTGGTTAGGTTAGGTGTGTTAATTAATATTATTTTTAGCTTTTTGAAGTAGGCTATTTTTTTTAATATAAAAATTACTTATTTTATCAATTTTTAGTAATACTTCCTCAACAAAACGATTCATAAGAGTGCAAACAAAAATTAACTACTGAACACCGATTTTATCACCTATTTTTCCAACCTTAGAGGGGATTTGTTTTTCGAAATTTTTAAATATATTAACTTTGAACTATAACTTAAGTAAGTATTTAATAAAAAATAATCATTAAAATCAGTTAGCAGAAGATATCGGGCAACTCAGAATTCAGATACAAAAATCTGTTTTTATATTAAAAGATAGGCAAACTCGTCTAGTATTCTGCATTACTTTTAATGTAGATATATGTATGTTTAAATTTTCCAATCAACAAAAATCTGATTGTTTCTGACAGATGTGATATCTTCTCCGATATGGCACTATAATACAACCATAACTTTATATTTTTTTCCTAAAATAACAAATAGGGTAACTTGGTTAGTCCACGGCGTACAGCCTTGTATCCGCTTGGCAACAATTGTGGCGCAAGACGTGACGGTCATCATATTCAGCAACGTTGCACAAAAGCGCGCGACGTAGCCAGATGACGTGACTTGACTTTTTATACAATGGGCCAGTTTCCTTAAACAATCTAATTAGTCCGTCAGTTAGATTAACATAAAATTCTGGACATATTTTTTCTTTTTTCAATTTAACAAAAACTGATGAAGAAATCACCCGTTATAGTTCCGCGTAACGTCACGCCTTACGACACTTTTTAGCACGACGTGACGTGACGTGTTCCCATTCCCAAACTTTGATGCGCTTTATCTACGTCATTTTATTTTTGACTAGCTGACCCAGCGAACTTCGTACCGGTAATAAAAGTTGTCTCTCTTTATATTTTCTCACTTTTTAAAAATTAGCCAAATCCCGTCCCGATAGTGAGCACAGGCCATTAGGGTGGGTACAGATCTGGTGAACGCGGCTCTTGCGAACAGCTTGCGTGGGTCCAGCCTTTAACATGAGCACCAAAACACGATATGATATGATATAATATAGCGATATATCGACACCAACTGTAAAAATACGAGGTGTCGTCACATATTATGATCACTGTTTCAATAAAAAATAAAAATGGCGGCTATATCTATCATGTTTTTACAGTTAGTGTCGATATATCGCATATCATATCATATCGTGTTTTAGTGGTCATGCTAGGGGTGCTGAGCGATGTGCGAACAGAATGTAAAATAAGCAATGCTCCTTTGCCAGATCTGCGCGCATCTTTAAATGCATAAATAACCTAGAATTATTAACCTAATCGTAGAACCAAAACAAATATACATAAATGACGGATCCACTACATTTATATAAATAGATTAATGTTTTCAGAAATTTAAAGCTGTTTAAATAAGTTCGTGAGCCAAAACCGGACTACAACGTGCCTAAAAAAAAACATACTGCTAAATTATATTTACTTAGTTATTAAAATAGACTTAACTGTTTTTGGTAATACCCATTACCTGCTATGTACTTAGATTTACTTTGAGCAAAATTTTAGTATTCTATCAAAAATATCAAGTCAAATTATTTTTGATTTTATTCAGAGCCAAATTAAAACTATGACATAACTTATTTGTAAGTTACTCGTTAGTACAATAATAACGTAGTATCACATACTCAAAACGTTGTTTTTTAATTCCGTTCCTTAGGTCACCATCAGCTGTGGTTGCACTTTATGCAAAACTAAAGAAATTGATTGTTCGATCGAGCTTAGTTTACTGTTTAAGACCATATAAATAAAGACTGCAACGTCTATTAACCTGTGATGTCAAAAACCAGTCAAAATAGGAAACTATTGTTATGGTGCGGGAGCTTTGATACCGCGGGCGCTTTTTGTGTGACACGGTGCATAGTAACTCCAAAATTACTAATAATCCTCAATGGGTTATTCGCTTTAGGTATGCAAATTAATGATTATTTACATCCACAAAGGAATAAGTAGTCACTAAACTAACCTAAATTAATCTACACTTCCTGTCTTCTCCTAATATTGGCAACCAAGTCTAAGGGTTTTACGGCGGGCTGGGGCTCCCTCGCAGGGCTCTCTTGGGGTCTTCTGTCCCCTCGCTCACCCTCGAAGAGCGCCTTACAAAGCTGCAGAGCTGGTAGTTCCACTATCAGACAATAGGGAATGGCCAGCAAGTAGGATAGCACTGTTACTGATATAAGAAGGTTTACCTGAAATAAAGAAACAAGTGTTGTAGTTGGTTCAGAAAAAACAGGCCAACAAATCTTACTGATATTTTAAATGTAAAAGATTGAATGTTTAGATTTTTGTACAAAATCAAATACGTACTAACTACTCAAATTAAATAGGTACTTACGATGAACATGGACGAAACAAAGGTCATGTCAAATACCCGTGTTGCGCCCTACCCAGTATCAGTTGGAAGCTCTACTCTCGAAATTGTGTACAAATATGTCTACCTGGGACAAGTGATCTGGTTGGGTAGATCAAATTTTGAGACGAAGGTCAATCGTCGAATCCAACTCGGATGGGCAGCGTTTGGGAACGTCTTCTCGTCCAAAATACCTCAGTGTCTAAAGACGAAAGTCCACAACCAATGTGTATTACCAGGGATGACATATGGAACTGAAACGTGGCAGCTCACTATGGGCCTCATAAGAAAGCTCAAGATCGCACAGCGTGCTATGGAGAGGGCTATGCTCGGTGTTTCTTTGCAGGAACATGAATAAGAAGATTCGTAAACGAACAAAAGTCGCAGACATAGCCCAACAGATTAGCAAGCTGAAGTGGCAGTGGGCGGGACACATAGCACGTAGAACTGACGACCGATGGGGCAAAAAGGTTCTGGAATGGAGGCCACGTACCGGCAAGCGCAGCGTAGGACTTCTACCTAGACTACAGACGACCTGGTAAAGGTTGCAAGAAGCCGCTGGATGCGGGCCGCTTTCAAGCGGCCAATCTGGAAGTCACTGGAGGACGCATATGTACAGCAGTGGACATCCTATGGCTGAAGTGATGATGATGAATTTCAACTGACGCTTTCCTGGTACAAAGGGTCTTGACAGAAAGACAGAAGGATAACGAAGTGTACCTATAAGAATTCCTTTTTATCTTTTAAGTTACGGAACCCTAAAACTGGGATAAGAGTGTTCTTTCTATGTATACATCAGAGCTTACCATAGAATAAATGGAAATATGCACAAGCTGCGTGCCGCCTCCCAGCGAGAGCCGCAGCACGATGAAGTGGATGAGGAACACGCAGTACGACACGCGCGACAGGAAGTGGAAGCCGCGCCACTCGAATAAGTCACGGAGACCAGCTGGAAACACACCTTTTAGTTTAGCCACCATAAGACATATATTCATCTATACTGTACTTCTGCATTAGTAAGTTCGCCTGCCACCATCTCACATATTCCTGGCCCGTAGTTTCGTTACGTTTTTTTTTTAAATAGCCTATTTAGTCTATGAAACTACTTTTTTAATTATATTATGAAAGCTTAGAATCTAGCGCATTCTCAGAAGCTACTTAGAAACCAAGAAATTATCAGTTTAAGTTTTTAATTTTAAGTTGCAAAGGACATTGTTCTGCGTCCATACATTGTTCGCCTAAGAACCAACAGTAATAAAAAGTACCTTTCTAGGTTCGATATGACACGCATTTGTATATAAGAACAATAATTCTTGACGGACACTTCTGAGAACTTATTTATTAGCATTTATCATAGTGATTTTGAGGTTATGTTTGATTGTCATAAAACATTATAATGGCACTTTAGGCACAGAATTTAACAGTTATCATGTCATACTAAGTACTTGTTTTAGTATACCTACTTCTATAATTCACTAGCAATGTTTTATAATATACTTATTATTAATTACTCTACAATTACCTACCTACTTATTTAAATTCCATTTCTTATCTTGGGATTTCTCTGAAGAATGCAGAAGACAATAAGCAATACCTATATACTATACCTATGCACTAGCACTAATTAAGAAAATGAAACTCAGGTTGTGATGACATAGGTATTTATTTTATTTATAATAATAAAAAACAATTAACTACTCTAATTAGGCATTTGATCAACATTTTCGAGCAAAATGTAATCTAAGAATTGTCCAGGGGGGTTTATATTCTCTATCAGGCCCAAGTTATATACCATAATATTGTGGTCATGACATGTGCCCAACAAAACAAATAGTACAGTAATTATTAATTGCAATATGGCGGTTGATTTCTGTATGCACATGGTGACTCCGAGCATTTAACAATGAACAACCACATAATATGCAAGTTTTGGTGACCCGCAGTAGGAGTTGAATCTTGTGAGGCTATTGTTGCACTTCTCTCAGATATCAATGTGTGACAAGCATCACAAATGTAGTCAGCCAAAGTAGCCTGTAATATAAAAAAATAATTAAATGAAGAGAAAAATGTTAATTGACTCGATCAACTTTATGCAATAAAATAAAATGTTTACAATTGAAACCAAGCTTAAAACACTTACAATCCTTGGTGTAATCTGTTGTTGTACTTGTAACAGGATAACATTATAATCTTAAATATGTTATCTCACAATAAATTAATGTTACGTTTAATGCTTCTTAAAGGTACTCTTGTGGCTTTAGTACCTTTTGATGGTGATGGCAATAATTACAATTTTGTAGCCCTTTCAGCTCTTTGCCAGCAAGAATGAGAAATGTAATGTGATGCACGAACCTAAAATCATATTAAAATTGACAAATTACTGAATTATAATTTTAAGTGTTAATGATTCCAGTTTTTATTTAAAAAATACATAGCTGCAAAGGTCTTTCTAAGAGGATGTTTTTGATATTGACATGATGTTGCGTTGATATGATAATTGATGTGCTTGTGTGCGGAGTGGTAACACCATATTACAATGCGCACAGTTCCTCCCAATTGAGCTCATGTTTGTAATTGCTTGATTGGCTTCAATCCATCAAGTCGTACATATGAAATCATGAGGCTGCACCTGGAATTTCATATTTTTTAGTGATTTAAATGATAATTATGTAGGTTAAAAATGACTATAACTTATACTTTCCGAAATAAACTATGTTAAAACTTACGGAAAGCCACCCATTATTGTATGCAGTAAATAATCTGTTCATCTTTCATTACCATAAAGCCACTAGCTGAACCACAACATTATGTAGATTCCATCGTTAGTCCGTCATGAATGCAGAGTTCGTAATAAAACAAGCCAGATAGGTCGCTAAAGAGACGTATCGATATCCGTTGTTAGAGCCTTGTAATTTATAAAAACTTATCACAAAACAATCTAACAATTGCACCCCGATTCTGAAAATGTTTTTCAAAGGGCTATTTCAACGTCTTGTCATCTGTCAACGTTACTGACACTTTTATTTTCTTTGCATGGCACAAGGCTGATTTAGCCCAATGAAGTTATAATAAATTGTTTTTATTTTAATGAAAACGTCGATTTCACAGTATTATATTTCCCTAAGACACATAATATTAAATGTTTATTCATTCTTTTTACTATTTACTTACTAAAATAAGTGACTGATGGTATTGTCACATTGGCCAAATCACAGAAGCCCATACGTAGCACAGTAGTTTATAAAAATATTTTGTACAAATGATAGAAATCATAAAAGTCCTTTTTTATTTGATTTCACGATCCTGAAGTGTCCGTTACAAAATAATTAATGATAATTAATGCAAAAAATAAAACAAGAATTATGGTAATAGTCATATGTGTGTTGATTCTTAGGCGAGTTTTAACAATGTCCTTTAAATGATAACGCACTTAACATAAATTCTCAACTTTAGGTCAATTTTGTAGTAACTTCCATTAAAGTTATGAGGCTGTTTATACGTAGGTCACACTATAAGTTTTGCGTAACTTAAAAAAACAACATGTTATAACCAAAATATTATATTTATTGCTTTTCAAAATACTCTCCTTTATTTCAAACATTTTTTTCATGCGATCCAACCATTTTTTAAAACAGGAGGACCACAGATCTGATGGCATGTTTTCTATCATCAGTGTCTCTTCGGAGTTGGTAAAAGTAAAACCTCTCATCAAATCTTTGATTTTGGGGAAAATACAGAAATCACAGGGTGCTAGGTCGGGGCTATGTGCAGGATGGGTGACGAGTTGTACTTTTTCGGGAGCTAAAAATGACTTTGTTTTGTTGGCCGTGTGTGAAGAAGCGTTGTCATGATGTAGGAGAACGCGGCTTTTGGGTCATCTTTCGCGAACTTTTTCTAACACCCTGGGTAAACAAATGGTAGAATACTCGGCATTAACACTCTTTTGATCTTCAAGCGGAATTGTACAGATGGGACCCGTAGCTGAAAAAAAAAACGCGATCATTTTTTTACCATCGTGTCTCGCCTGCCTTACTTTTGTTGGCCTGTTCTCATTTTCAAACACCTATTCACAAAATTGCTTTTTTTTTTCGGGTTCAAAACAATAAATCGACGTTTCGTCTCCTGTGACAATGTCATAAACAGCATTAGAATGTCCGCGGTCGTACTTCGGTAGCATCTGTGAGCACCATTCCACGCGAGCCCGCTTTTCTCCGCTGTCAGTTCATGAGGTGAGGAGTTCATTCACTTCGTGTAAAATTTTCTGAATTTGGCTCATACCGATCCCCAATAGTCCTCGAATTGTCTCATAGGTAATCCGCGGGTTTTCTTCAATTAACCGCTTAACAGTAGCCACATTATTTTCGTTGACGGCAGTTGAAGGCCGCCCTTCACGAAATTCGTCATGTAAAGAAACTCGACCTCTCTCAAATTCAGCAAACCATCGCCTCACGGTGCTCAAACAAGGTGCTTCTCTCCCAAAAGCATTTTGAAGATGAGCGGCACAGTCTTGCGGAGAGAGAGAACTTTTAAAATCATAAAAATCATCGCTCTAAAATCTTTTCGACTTAATTCCATTTTCGTTGCGTACGTAGAACTTTGATGTGTGATAGGAGTCGGCGATATGAATCGTATCGGATTTTTGAAACTATATATCGTAGCAATATCGTGTATCGGATATTTGTCCAAATCGAAACTATATATTTCCAAAACACGATATTGTGCTGTACGCGGCGATTCGGGATATCGTATCCGAATTCCGATATCGTGTGAGTAAATCGCGTAGCGCCGAGTATCGTATAGACTTCGTACCGATTTCAACCTTAACATCTTACATTTACAGATCAAAGTGACTTGAATTATAAGTATATTTGCATATGTTTCCTCTCCTTCTAACCTCCGATTGCTCGAAATATGGATTTTGGAATTTGAATCTTATACCTATGAAATTAGCAATAATAATTATTCAATTAAAAAAAGTAAGTTAATCAATGTAACCAGTGCTAAACCAGGTTCATGTAAACGGAAGTTTATTTGAAAATAATTGGTAAAACTTTAATTGTACCTAGATTAGATAGTTACTAGAAAAAATATAAGAATTCTTAAACTGTTCAGAAATCTTATAAATACAATAAATCATATCATTATCATATCGAATGTCGTATCGAATCAAATATCACAACGGTGCATAGATACGAAAAATATATAGTTTCCGAAAATATATAATTTCAGTAAAAATATAGAGTTTCAGAAAATATATAGTTTCAGAAAATATATAGTTTCAGAAAATATATAGTTTCAGTAAATATATAGTTTCCGAAAATATATAGTTTCCGAAAATATATAGTTTCCGAAAATATACAGTTACAGAAAATATATAGTTTCAATATCCGATATTGAAAATCGATATATAGTTTCGATTTGATATCCTACAAAACCGATATTACCCACCGCTAATGTGTGATTAAAACCAATTGACAAATCATTTCCCGCCAATTGTTTTTTTTTATTGCTAAGAAGGTTGCGACTTTTTTAAAAAAAACATTCGAAATTCAAATAGTTCCGATTAGCTAGAAGTGCAAAACTTTTAGTGTGCCCCAAGTATTATGCATAAATGCACAGTTCACATAGGGGTGATTCAGATACCTTTCAACACGAGGCACCTAAAATAATTTTTGGACGTCACGTTTCTCGCCACCTGTATAGCCGCCATATTGAATCGCTGTGCCAGTAACGTCACATATTATGATCACCTTCGTACGGAGCAACAGCATTTTAGAGTGTATGCTATCAAGTCTTAGAGCTATACTCACACTTGCACTTGCTAAAGCAGCCCAGCATGAAGATGTTAAAGAAGACGGCCACTAAGGTCCTGTCCAACGCAGCGTACAGCGCGGCGGCCCAGCGCGGCGGCGGCGCGTCCCGCAGGAACACGGCGCCCACGAACACCACGCACGAGCCCAGGGTTATGGCCGCGTGGAACAACAGGTTGAACCACTGGAACATATCGGATAATTGTTACTTTTCAGTTACTTTTCAATCACTGGCACACTTTTCTATCATGAGTCGTCTCACGTGTCTACACATTCATAAGCCCAGCAGGTCTACTACGAAAAACGAAATCCGTCAATCGAAACGATAATAATCGTTTTTTGGATGGCTTACTTCGAAGCGCTTCAAATTTTTTGAAATAATACGATAAATAACATTCTATTCATTTATTCACGAAGTCGTTCCGAAAATATGTCGCATCCGATTAAAACATCGACATCCAAAAGTGTTACATAAGTTAGTATAAGTCTATCGTTTCGTCCGAAACATCGTATTTCGTTTTTCGTAGTAGGCTTCCTGTTTCTACGTTCAACGATTATTTATATGGATTATAATAAATATTATATACAGGGTTACATTTCACGGTAGTGCCAATTTTTCAGGGACTACTCAGAATCAGTAACTAAATCGGTCTACGTAAAAAACAAACTCATTATTTTTTCATTTTTAATTTGAAAAATAGAATACGTATTAAATTTACGATTACTCAATTAAATTACACTGTATGTGTACTGCATGAGGTTCTTGTTGGAGCGGCGTCGGCGTACGCCTTCGATCTCTGATGAATGACGGCGCATCTCGCGTTTTCGGAAAATTTTAAGTATATTTTACTCCAGAAATACGACCACTGAAATTAATTACGATAAATTAGTATTTTTATATTGTTCTATAGACCTTATTTTAAGAAAATTGCACTACCTTCAAATGTAACCCCGTATAATAAGACAGACTGTGTGTTTATACAGCTTTATCCGGTAGACCTAGAGCAACCTAGAGATTTGAAATTTAGAGGAAATAATTCATTGGATGCCCTACGCGTTCCTTAGAGAGTTCTGTACGTTCTGTATACAGAGCAATATATCAGGTGATTGTCATTTATACTGACATTGTCATGGCGACCGGTTTATCCTAGCAACGACATTGTAGAGAGGCAGTCTAACTGATAAGGTGATAAAAATCATACGCCGTCTTAGATATACCCCAGGCATCATCGGTCGATCTCCGTATGAGTTAATGTTTGGTCGGGAGGTTAGGACACAATTTCATACAATGTTTCGGAAACCGCCTGCATCTTTACCACATGACGCCAATGGGCTAGTTTCCTGGGTCAAAAAATGATTATTCTATTTAGTCCGTCAGTTAGATTATCAAAAAATATTGGACCCATATTTTGTCTTTTGTCAATCAAACAAAAAATGACGACGATAAAGCGCATCAAAGTGTGCACGTGACGTCAAGTCTTGCTAAAAAGTGTCGCAAGGCGTGACGTTACGCGAAAATTTAACGGACTATATTTTTTGTTTGATTCAGAAAAGAAAAAATACGTGTCCAATATTTTCTGTTAATCCAACTGACGGAATAATTCAATTTTTTTAGGAAACTAGCCCATTCTAATACTATACAGCAATTTGATCTAGGAGATAGAGTTCAGGTCAGGAGTTACTCCTGTGCACACCGCAGATGGGAGTTCGCGACTGTGACGCGCCGCATGGGACGACTGCACTACGAAGTCCAGACAGACAGCGGCCTAACATGGACTCGACACCTGGACCAGATGCTAGCAGCGAAAGGCATCCCTCAGCCAGAATAGCGGAGGAGGCGTGTCATATACTGACATTGTCATGGCGACCGGTTTATCCTAGCAACGACATTGTGTAAATAATCAATGTGAAATAAACTTATTTTATTTAATAAATCTTTATATTACAGTGATGTTATCCAATATTTATTTATTTAGTTATAAACGTTAAAAACTGTAACTTGGACTTACTATTTATCCGACTTGTTCACGACCGATAATATTCTTACTCGCCACTAGATGGCGTTGTCTTCATTTACATCGCGCAAGTACTTCGTTTGCCGTTTATCATAAGACTCCATAGTAATATTTTTAGATATATTTTTTCTCAATAGATGGCGTTGTGCTCGGTTACATCGCGCAAGCATTTAGGTTCATTGATTTGTTAAGATAGTTTATAGAATTTCAATTAAAACACATTTTCATACATCAGGCTACATTGTAGTATTATTTCAAAACTCCCAATAGTGGCAGTTCAAGTACAAATTAGGGCATCCGCAATACGACTACTGCATCACACCGACTCACCATTACACCTTAAAGAAATCAACTATCTCATCATTGTGTCCATTTCAGAATTTTGCATACCTTGCTCTGGTTTAGCTTGTAGCCTTCGACTTGTGTGTGATGGTAGAGGAAGGCGGTGACCATGCCAGCCGCATACCCCACCAAGTTCATCCAGCTGGGCAGGTACAGCATCGTAAGCGACTTCGAGCCGGCGAACCACGAACGCAAGGACCTGGAAGATAGGATGTTATTAAGATAAAGCCCATCATAGGCTGTCTGGAAGGGATCATTATTATTGATAAGACTGTCTAAATTATTCGTCTTTGTGTAATAATCTTCAATCGTCATAATAATCTTATAGGACGATATTACAACACAAACAATCGTAGAAAATGAACCACTTCACTTGGCAGCAAACAACGAACCATCATTTTATATTTTGGATAATCCATTTATCGAGAAAGGTTATAGGCTTTATAACATCTCGCTACGACCAATAGGAGCATTCATTGATGCTCCATCAATGAAAAATGTTGAAAAAATCCCCCTTTAAAAGTTCTAAAAAAAGTTCGTCACAGTATAATATGTCAATCATTTAAGATTGCTATAACCTGTTTATAGTAATTACATTTGTTTTAAAATAATGCATCATTTGGTCGTTGTTAAAGACTTTAAGGCCATATGTAGGCTTGATTTTCTTACTTTTAGCAGCATTCAAAATAATTGAAAGACATAACAATAAACTTTGAAGTTTTATCTTTAATATTATTGTTATTTACGAAAACAGACAGCGCTAAACCACGTCAATAAAAATGTATTCTATGCATCTCCTCCGTAAGTAATCCTTAAATAGTTTTGGCTTTGGCTCGATAGAAAATTTAAAGTACTTAAAATTATCGTTTTTTTTTGTATTGGTCCATTATTGATTTAGTTCTATCAATATATTATGATCTACGATCTTCTGGTACTCCGGCGTGCCGTACGGGGAGCGAGGAAATTAATGCTGAAGCACATTTGCTCACATCTGCATACGGGCAAAATTATCTTAAAAACGTCTCTCAGACGGTTAAATTGTGTAATGGTAACAGCATACTCAGGCGCCTGCCCCGTCACGATAGGCAGGACGTCGTAGAAGTAGGACACGAGGCCGGCGGTGAGCGCCGAGCCGAGCAGCAGCAGCGCCAGCGCGGGCGCGGCGGCGCGGCGCCAGCGCACCAGCGCGAGCAGCGTCAGCAGCCCGACACAGTGCAGCTGCAAGTCCGCTGCCAAGTACCTGCGAGGAAACGGGGAATATACATTTAATTTAATTTGTTCTTAAAATAAATAATACGTACTCAATTATACATACAGGGTGGCCAGAAGAGTGACGTCCAAGATTTTTTTTATGTGCCTCGTGTTGAGAGGTATCTGAATCACCCGTATGTTCTAAGTTTTTCGTAGTTTTCGAGTTACGATTTTTTTTACTTGCAGCTAAATCTCTATGAACTGTGCATTTATGCATAAAAAAAACAGCCTCATAACTTTAATGGAAGTTTACAAAATTGACCTAAAGTTAAGAATTTATGTTGTGAGTTACCATTTAAATTTTTAACTTAATCTGAACTGATATTTTTTAGTTTCTAAGTAGCTTCAGAGAATGCGATAGACTCTAAGCTTTCATAATAATAATTAAAAAGTAGAACTTCATAGGCTTCATAGGCTATTTAAAAAAAAAATTAACTTGAAAACTACGAAAAATTGTAGAACATACATAGGGGTGATTCAGATACCTCATAACAGGTGGCACCTAAAAAAAATTTTTGGACGTCACTTTTCTGGCCATCCTGTTTAATAAAACAGTCCCCATGCTTTCTCTATGATCAGAGGAGTCCCAAAAATGCGTGTTTAGAATTTTTGTATGTGTGTTACCTATCGGCTCGGAAACTACTGGGCCGATTTTGATTTAGTTTTTAATGTTTGTAAGTAGAAAGCCTAACTTAAAATCTAGGGTATATCTAATCGCCATTGCTTAAGCACAACATCAGGTACAGCTTGAACTCTCTTTTCTAAGCAGTTTCTTATAAAGTAGTGGTCAAGATAAAGTGATCGCTTCTTCTGTGTACAAAGTTCCTCTCTATTCAATAAGCCATACCCGTTGAATATCTATAGATATGGACATGTATTTGTAATAATTAAATTAAGATAAATAAACCAACTGTTGCTTACTTTAATTAATTTGAATGATGTTACAATACAATTATATTATTTAAGTAATAACCATATTTTATGCGTATTTGTACTAACTAATTTATAATATATATGTCTTACCCAGATCGTAAAATTGACCAATTCATGATGTGACCGATCATTTCATAAAATTGTGGTATTTCATGATATGGCCAACTAAAACTGACCATATCGTTTAAACGTCAACATTCGATGAAATGTCAATCCACGTTTGGCCATATCAATAAAATACAAATATGTTTATAAGTTACGTGAATTTGTTTAATATTTGTAATCTTGGTCGATAGATAAATTAAACATTTTAAATAGTTATTATTTTTTAACTGAACTAATAAGTAAAAACACTTGAATAGCTAAATAACCTAACTAACCTCTTAAATTACGTTCCGCTCTTCTTGATTTTTTGACTTTGCGCTCGTTTTTTGAGTGACTTTCATAAAAATCGCCTAGCTTGGTGTCATAACGATATTTCACTGCAATTTCACCTTCAATTTACACGTTATTATTCACTTTTAGAATAAAATATTTGTCCGCCGCCATTCATCATTTCAGCCATAGGACGTCCACTGCTGAACATAGGCCTCCCCCAGTGACTTCCGGATTGGCCGGTTGAAAGCGGCTCGCATCCAGCGGCTTCCTGCAACCTTTACCAGGTCGTCTGTCCACCTTGTAGGTGGACGTCCTACGCTGCGCTTGCCGGTACGTGGCCTCCATTCCAGAACCTTTCTGCCCCATCGGCCGTCAGTTCTACGTGCTATGTGCCCCGCCCACTGCCACTTCAGCTTGCTTATCCGTTGGGCTATGTCAGCAACTTTTGATCGTTTACGAATCTCCTCATTCCTGATTCGATCTCGCAAAGAAACGCCGAGCATAGCCCTTTCCATAGCACGCTGTGCAACCTTGAGCTTTCTTATGAGGCCCATAGTGAGAGGCCACGTTTCAGTTCCATATGTCATCACTGGTAACACACACTGGTTGTAGACTTTCGTCTTTAGGCACTGAGGTATTTTGGACGAGAAGACGTTACGTAGTTTTCCGAACGCTGCCCAGCCGAGTTGGATTCGACGATTGACCTCCTTCTCAAAATTTTACCTACCCAACTGGATCATTTGTCCCAGGTATATATTAGTTAGACATATTAGTTAACAACGCCGCCGCCATTACTTATCACAAAAACAAAGCAACATTAGCGCCTCTGCCGGTGGGTAATGCAAGATTTTACGATATGATCACTAATGTTTGACCATTTCATGAAGTATTCGTGCGTTCAGCTGTTTATATCGTCAAACGCTGAGTATTCATTGATCTGGTCAGACCATATCATGATGTAGGCAACGTGTTCTGTTCTATATCATGAAATACCACCATTTTATGAAATTATCGGTCACATCATGAAATGATCAATTTTACGATCTGGCCACGACTTAAACATCAACATTCCCGGTTGGTCAATGTAGAAAAATATTTTTTCGATATTGTCTCGGGTCTGAGTGTTGTGGGGCAGTCGTTGTTTCTGATTTCTGTACCACAGGACTACTTACCACAGGATCAGAGCAATGTATGTGATGTTGTCTAATATTTGTTAATCGACTTCAAAAAAGGAGGAGGTTCTCAATTCGTCGGAATCTTTTTTTTTTATGTATGTTCAGCGATCATTCGTCACTACGTTGACCGATTTCGATAATATTTTTTCGTTTGAAAGATAATACTTTCAGAATGGTCCCATATAAATTTGGTTAAATTCTGACGATGGGGTCTATAAGAAAATCATCAAACATTGCATGAACTCCGTACCACGCCAACTGATTTTAGTATCTATCTTACCTAATATCTTTGCCAAATGTGAACCGATTTTGATGATTCTTTTTTTAATGAATAGAATACTTCAAAGATACTACAGTAAAATTTTGCGGAAAAAATTACACCCCTAAGGTGAAAAAATAGAAAATGAAATCGGTGTTCAGCAGTTACATTATGTTTGCACTCGTAAGATTTGTTTTAGGATTTATCACTAAAATAGATGTCGACTAAGAAAGATGTAGAGTCAGTGCCAGTCGATAAGAGATTCTATGTCTTCGTTTACACCGACTCCAAAAGTAACTGATTAGGTACCTAAGTGTTAATATTATTTTTAGGGTTTTAGTTTTTTGAAGTCGGTTTTAATTTTTTTAATAATTTATTAATTTATTGATGATGGTTACTCGACTCACCAAGTGTGCCCCATACAGAACTGGCCAGCAGGCAAGTGGTTCTGCGCGTAGACTAGGTGGTACCACCAGCGCTCGGAGCAGTCGATAGCCTCGCGCACCACCAGCCAGCCCCACAGCGGGCCCGACCCCAGCAGCGGGTACCAGGTCATCGTGAACCAGAGAGCGAAGCCTGCAGCCGGCGTCAGCCTGGAAGACACTCATGCTAATTCTTTAGAAGACGAACGAACTATTTTATGGTCAGAAACGGGGTACGAGTAAGTGTTTAAAAATGGCATTTGACCACCAAAAACCAAATTAAGTACAGAACCAAATGCATCCAAGTGGTCCAAATTTATAATGGCTTTAAGAAACTGTGCAGCTGTCTAGGAAAACAAAGTGGTGGACAGTAATTTTATATCATAGATTTAGCACTCTTTCCAACAAAGTGTGCAAGTTACAAAAAGTGTTAAATCCATGTTTTATATAGTTTGTCATAGCCTTCTAATAAAAGAAATTTAAAAAAAAAATTGCTTAGCATTACGTTAGAAATATTCTTGGAATAATAAAAGTCAAGTAGAGAATGAGACGTCATAGAGTCACCAAGATCTATCCTGAACTGTCATATCATGACTCCAACCTTAACACTACACCATACCTGATGTATCTATTGATGACGGACATAAGGCACTTCACTAGTGTCATGGGGTTCTTGTCAACAGTGATGAGCACACTGTATGTTGTGAGAAATGCCGACATGGAGAAGAAGGCCTGCAGCCATACTGGCGAGTTCAGAACTGCTTGCCACCCGAACTGATCGTACATCTGTAAAGTGAATGATGACGTAATTGATATTTTTTCGCATTTTTGCCTATTTGATTCCCGGAATTTCATATTTTCAAAAATATTTAAAAGTAGTTTTGATCTTTTAAAAAAAAACTGTATCTAGTATTGAAAGTACTTTCCCTCAAGAAGTAAAACGTTTGTACACATTTGAGACATTTTTCCTACTAATGCCCTTATAAACAGAATTATTATAATAATGCGAGCTGACAACTGAAAAGTTACGTACCTTTTCGATGTAATGTGGATTGTCTGAGTAGGAATAAACGTGAATGAGAAGCACGTGCGAAAATATTACGCCTTGAATACCGAGGACCCTGGAAACATCATAACATTCATCATCATCATTTCAGCCATAGGACGTCCACAGCTGAATATAGGCCTCCCCCATTGACTTCCAGATTGGCCGGTTGGAAGCGGCCTGCATCCAGCGTCTTCCTGCGACCAAGTAAATTATCGCTAATAGCGATCTCTTCCAGACAACCTTCAGGTAGAGGACAACCATTAGAGAAAGCGGAAGGTGGTGCAGAATTCTTAAATTTCTTAAATTTACCTGCTACAAATAGGATAGCAAAAATTTATGGCAAAGATATATGAGATAGTTATGTTGATAAAAACAAAACAAAAGAGAAATTAGAAATATACCTGGAGCTAGGGCCTAATTTTTAAATTCTACCCAATAGTCAAGAAATGTAACAACGCGTCGAGGTTTTTACGTCGGTGTATTTTAATTTCAGAGCAGATGATTATCATGATGAGAAAAAGTCATCACCATCATCATCATCAGATGATGATGGTGATGACTTTTTCCTGCCTTTCCTGATGCCTTTGGTAGTCCACAGCTGGATATAGGCCTTTAGAACGCCAAAACTTTTGCACCCAGCGGCTTTCTGCAACTTTGAATAGATCGTGAGTCCACCGGGTGGGAGTCATGCCTACGCTGTATCTTCCTATTTGTGGTCGCCACTTGAGAACCTTTCTTCCCCAACGGTTGTGAGTTTTGAAAATTTAGCTTAACCTGCCCATTGCCACTTTAGCTTAAAAAAGTCACCCAATATTTACTTGATTCCCGCCATGGCGCTGAGGTCCTTCATCCTCTGATCGCTCCTGGGTTTGGTGCGGTCGTATGTGAGGATCGCCCAGTTCTTCTTTAACGAGAAGGCGAGCAAGTACTTGTTACCTGAAACAAGTGACGATTGTGAGTTTCTTTTTTTTTATACTGTCGATTCTGTAATAAGCACGCAGGTAAATTCGCTTTAAAAGTCTCCTAAGCGGTACAAACAAACTTAGCCTCTGTTCGTATTTGAAGTAGGTTCACATTACATTTCAGTCACACACTGCTGCGTCACTACTCTCCACTAAAAACTCGTAAATTCCCACTTTCATGTCTGTCTGGAAGAGATCGATTTTAGTGATAAGACAGCCTCATAAATCAGTATCAGTAAATTACTGTGCCCTCTTTTCTTATAATTCGCTTGTCCGTTTACATTACTTACTTTTGGGAAAAAATATGTTTAGTTAGTTAATAACAAAGTTACAAATTATATTGTTATTCAAATTACATAATATGTAGTGTTTACAATTTGCTATCAAAAACCTGATAACGTTAACAAAAATAAACATACTACCAACTTCACTTGTGTCATGTATAGGTATGTCATGATAACTATATTGCTTGTGTAAACTAACTCAGTCGACATTATTATATTTAACGATCAGTCTTATTTGGTATTGTACTTAATAATTTTCGAAATGAAGGTGGTAGTGACCGGAGCCGCGGGGTTTCTTGGCACTCGACTGGCGAATCTACTTCTAAGTGACAAGTCCTCACTACCAGTGAAGGAGCTTATTTTAGCCGACTCTTTCGAACCATCGTCATCATTCAAAAAGGACCCTCGCGTAACTATTATTCAAATCGATTTGACGGACCTTAAAGCTGCTGACATACTCATCAGTCCTGATGTTGACGTGTTCTTCCATCTAGCAGCTATCGTCAGCGGCCATGCAGAGGCTGACTTCGATTTAGGATTCAAGGTCAACTTTGATGCAACCAGATCGTTGCTCGAAACCGCTCGAAATAGAGCTCCAACAATGAAATTCGTCTTCACCAGTACATGTGGAGCGTTTGGAGGAAATCTGCCACCAGTTCTGAACGACTTGACAGCTGTGCAGCCGGAGAATACTTACGGAACAACTAAGGCTTTGTGCGAGTTGTTGATTAATGACTATTCAAGAAAGGGCTTCGTAGATGGTCGGGTGGTTAGATTGCCGACTGTGAGCGTTCGAGTAGGCGTTGCGAATAAAGCAGTGACGTCATTTGCCAGTGGAATCGTACGAGAACCGTTGAACGGGGTGGAGTCTGTATGCCCTGTAGCTCCTGAGCTTAAGCTGTGGTTAGCGAGCCCTCAGACTGTGGTGAGGAATTTAGTTCATGCTGCTACTATTCCGGCTTTAGATTTAGGTTCGTGGCGTGTTGTAAACCTGCCAGGAATAACTGCTTCTGTGGCTGAGATGTTGGAGGCTTTGAAGACAGTGGCCGGAGAGTCTGTGGCCGCTCTAGTGCGGTTTGAGGAAGACAAGAAGATCAGTGGCATGGTGGCGACTTTCCCGGCGAAGTTCGACAATACTCGTGCGCTGAAGCTAGGTTTTGTGGTAGATTCTAACTACGCAGATATTATTAGGGCCTACATTCGTGATGATTTAATAACAAATGTTTGATTTGGCTATTTTCTCAACGATATTAAATATCGTTGTATTTTTTCTTAAGTAAAATATTGTTTAAATATTTACAATGTCTGAAAATTTATTTAAATAAGTACATATCTCTTCGACCTGTGTTGTAATTATTAATTTAAATAGTAACGAATATCAAGTAAAAAAAAACCTCCAGATTCCGTAATAACTTGGAATCAGGTTTCAAAGATAATTTTTCTGAGCTTGTTATTTTTTAATTTTTTCTGTTATGCAACTACAAGTTTACGATTTTCGGACTAATTCCTTTATAATACTAATATGTGCTAAGACATAACTTCTAGCAATATTAACAACGGGAAGTACCTACCCCATTAGGTTTTTATTCTCTTCTTAAATATGTATCATAACAAGCCGTATTAGGCGATATGAACTTTAGGCGTTTGTTTTTTTAGATTGACCTGATTATTTTATATTTATTTGAAAATCCAATTTCTGACCACCATAATATTTATAAGTATGCATTATGTTACCATATCCCTTTTTCAGCTTTATAAGCTATAAGCGCAAGTTAGCATTCCAATAATACGGTAGTTTAAGCACCACTAATCAATTGGCATACTTTAAAAAAAAATCTTAACCCTACTCTTCCATATAATTTGTATGGCGATAGCAAACTATGGCGTCACTGTTGTTTACCTAACTCAACGGACTGACTATTGATTCATTCTGAAACAATTATAAATCATTTTTTTTAAATTCATTATAATGTGCCGGGTTATTAGGCCTAAAATAAGATGTCAGTTTTAACAAGTATTGTCTCAGAATTATTTATAAATGGTGCAAACAACCCAATTATCATGGATTTAAAGTAAGGATTCAACAGCCTTGTGTTACGAGGTATCAGACAGTGAACTTTGCCAGGGTCGTCTCCCAGCACACCCAGCCTCGATCCAATTTAGAAAAAACTTATTTAAATTGACCAAAACCAGATCGAACCCGGCACCTTTTGCGTCAAGGCAAATACTCCATTCAGATCGTAAGCCACTGTAAATCTTGTTTAAAGTCCGATGAAGTCAATATACCTAAACACATGACGCAACCAGATAAACTATATGAGGCAACCGGCCGGGTCACGGCCGCCCTCTCGCCTCGCAACTATATGTCCATGTTGCGGAAATCGGGACAGACAACACAGATTTGGATTACCTACTGTACGACGACCTACGATCGTACATTTGTCTGCTGCGCCGTCAGAGACCAAATAACCAACGATGACCCATAGACCCTGCACATACACTGTCGGCACTCTACCTACACCGACGGCACACAACGATCAACCTTTACAATAGGCTAGTTTCCTAAAAAAATCTAATGAGTCCGTCAGTTGGATTAACAGAAAATATTAGACACGTATATTTTCTTTTCTCAATCAAACAAAAAATGATGAAGATAATATAGCCCGTTACAGTTTCGCGTAACGTCTCGCCTTGCGACACTTTTTAGCAAGGTGTGACGTCATTCCCAAACTTTGATGCGCTTTATCTTCGTAATTTTTTGTTTGATTAACAAAAGACAAAATATGGGTCCAATGTGTTTTGATAATCTAACTGACGGACTAAATAGAATAATATTTTTTGACCCAGAAAACTACTCTATTGTTTACGTTCTATAACTTTTATTTCATCATCATCATCATTTCAGCCATAGGACGTCCCCCAGTGACTTCCAGATTATCCGGTTGGAAGCGGCCCGCATCCAGCGGCTTACTGCAAGCTTTACCAGGTCGTCTGTCCACGTTGCAGGTGGACGTCCTACGCTGCGCTTGCTGGTACGTGGCCGTAACTGTAACTTTTGTTTAAACAATACATTTTTCATATTAATCAGATCTCAAAAGTTCTTGTTGATTCTCATTTCCCTCCACTGCGGCCAAGACTACCTAAGCCGTCTATATGATCAGTCTGGTGAGTCTGCCAGACTGGCAGCGGGTCCAGACCGCCTACCTAGCGTCCTAACGCTGCTACCCTGGGCCACAGGTCGCCTAGTAGCATCACATTCCTGTCTACATCCTTATTATATTTACGTGTTTATTGTTAGGTGGCCACTAAGTCCCTAAAGCCCTAGGGGCTCTACGCTCGCTAGGGAGCTAGGTTCGTCTTACTTTGTATTCTGGATGTCGGGAGCTTGCTTCCCGCCTGTTCAATAGGCTAGTTTCCTGGGTCAAAAAAAGATTATTCTAATTAGTCCGTTACTTAGATTATCAAAAAAATTGGACCCATATTTTGTTTTTTGTCAATCAAACAAAAAATGACGAAGATAAAGCGGATCTAAGTTTGGGAGTGACGTCACGTCTTGCTAAAAAATGTCGCAAGGCGTGACGTTACGCGGAACTTTAACGGGATATATCTTCGTCATTTTTTGTTTGATTGAGAAAAGAAAAAATACGTGTCCAATATTTTCTGTTAATCCAACTGACGGACTAATTCGATTTTTTAAAGAAACTAGCCCATTACCTATACAGGGTGTGTTTAATAGGAATAACGCTTAACATTTTAGGGATTGATTCTACTGCTCAAATACAGCTTTTTTTATGGGACCAACATCACGAAATCACGGAAAAATTGACTAAACCGCGACCAGCTGACATCAGTTTGTATGGAGAAGTCCAAAAGTGTTTTTGGGAATTCGATGTTCGTCCGACAGAAAAATATATTGTATTTGAGCACCAGAATCGGTCCCCAAGAGGTTTTGTGTTTTTAATCACACTTTTTAACCGACTTCAAAAAAGGAGGAGGTTCTCAATTCGTCGTTATCTTTTTAACCGACTTCAAAAAAGGAGGAGGTTCTCAATTCGTCGGTATCTTTTTTTTCTTTTTTTTTTTCTTTTTTTTTATGTATGTTCAGCGATCATTCGTTACTACGTTGAACGATTTCGATAATTATTTTTTGTTTGAAAGGTAATACTTTCAGAATGGTCCCATAGAAATTTGGTTAAATTCTGATGATGGTCTAAATTGTTAGGTATGTGTATGTATCTTACTCGTCTTAAAAAATATGTCGGATACTTTATACTCCGCCACTGACTACATTATCTGCATTACCTCAAGGTTGACTGGTAGAGAATGTTGTATAGCATTAAGTCCGCCAATTGTACTTACTTGTGCAATAAAGCTTAAATAAATAAAAAAATAAAAATAAATGGTATCTATAAGAAAATCATCAAACATTGCATGCACTCCGTACCACGCCAACTGATTTTAGTATCTATCTTACATAATATCCTTGCCAAATGTGGACCGATTTTGATGATTCTTTTTTAATTTAATGAATAGCTTCAACATACTTCAAAGATACTATAATCAAACATTTTTGGAAAAAAATTCACCCCTAAGGGTGGAAAAATAGGAAATGAAATCGGTGTTCAGCAGTTAAATTATGTTTGCACTCGTAAGATTTGTTTTGATTAAGATTTTTCACTAAAATAGATGAAATAAGTTAATTTTATAAAAAAATAAAAAAACCGACTTCAAAAAACTAAAACGCTAAAAATAATCTTAACACTTACGTACGAGTACCTAATCAGTTACTTTTGGAGTCGGTGCCAGTCGATGAGAGATTCTATGTTTTCGTTTGCATCGACTCCAAAAGTAACTGATTAGGTACGTAAGTGTTAAGATTATTTTTAGCGTTTTAGTTTTTTGAAGTCGGTTTTTATTTTTAAGCCTATGTTGCGGAAATTGGGACAACCGGAACACAGATTTGGATTACCTATACATCTAAATGAGTGGAGAGACAAACCTATAAGAAATTATGGTTGCTTTGTTTACATAAATTCTTTAGTCACATTACATAAATTCTTCTTGACCCAACCAATATAGAGGGCTATATATAAATCATCAACAACCTTAGGGGCTGATCATCATCATCATCATTCCAGCCATAGGAGGCCCACTGCTGAACCAAGGCCTCCCCCAATGACTGATCATCGGGGGTTATTGCCGATACTCACCACGCTTGGCAGGCGGGTTGGCGAGCGCAGTTTTTTTATAAGATTTCGCTTCGAAGACGCTGCTGCCCGTCTCGTGCTACAGGAATTAGTCGACTCTTACGACACGCCTCCTGTTGGCGGTGGGGAAGTGTATTCTTTACGGCCGTCTCCACACGGCACGGCATAGGGGCAGATTCTGGTGCTCAAATACAACAACTTTATCTATGGGACCAACATTGAAATCGCAAAAAAAAATTACTTCCCCATACTAAGCCACCGACCAGCTGACAACTGACAAACGCCGCAATAAAAAAAACTTTTAGATTCCAATGTTGAAAAATTTGTTGTATTTGAGCAGCCCCTAGGAGGTTATTGATGTTTTGGACATAACTCTGAGTGACCCAACTAGATTTTTAAATTAAAATTAGCACTAATATAGCTATTAAGCCAGATTCTAATCTGCTACTTACCTAACTTAATTTACGTTCATGTATCTTACTCGAGATAGCCAAAAAAATTAAAAAACCCGTGCGAGAAGCGTGCGGGATATTTATTTACACCATCGAAATAGCACGTGATCTAGAAGTCAATGACCGAATGATTAATTACAATCACGTGTCTGTGACACGTTACTTCATCTGTGTCATGTACAGCTGCATACTAAGTATGTGGTTACTTCGAATTACCTAACAAACGAACACGCGAAATTAACTCTACCCAGGATATAATCCCTCAGGTCTCTGATTAGGAAAAATAAATGTACGCTCGTCAAAATTCAGAAGGTTGTCTGTAAGAGATCGCTTTTGGCGATAAAAGCTAAGGTAAGTGAAATACTAGGTAAGTAGCTAAATCACTTGTGGAATAGAAATCAGAAACAATGAAGGTACCACAACACACAGACCCTATACCCAACATACAAAGGTTCGTTTACTTCATTGACCCGACCGAGAATCAAACCTTCCGAAGTAGGTACGGAAGGCACGTTGAATGGTATTGTAGCGACATCTATCTCGCCACATATAAAACTGACGTATCCTACATCACGATATTAAAGTTATCGGAGCGATTGAACTATATATACAAGAACCCGACAAACAACCATGGGGCAGTAGCCCACCAGACACAATAGTCTGGTCGGAGGATCCTCCCTTTTCAATGGGGGATGAGGAACTTTACACCCTGTTCCTCGCACCCCTAAACTGGTGACCCCGAGCATGAACGTCGGCGCAGCCTTCGTAAAGCTACGTTATCGTGACGTCATCATCACTTCCTCAAGCTTTCGAGCAGCGAGTCCTACAGCCAGCCAGCATCCACGGCTACTACGGGTATCCTGACCACCTGCATGCAGCGGACGCACATTCCTGGTCATCACCCACAGCCTTCTCAGTGACCTTGGCACAGCACACTGCACTTCGGCCGGTCAGCAAGCAGAGACGCACTTCTCTCCTGGTCGACGCAGCAGCCAGCCACTACGCAGCACTGCACCACTCCGACTCACTGGAGCACTTGCAGCATCACCCCGACTCACTGGGGCATTACCGCAGACAGTTCCGACTCACCGTGAACTATGCGGCATCTGGTTCCGACTCACTGTAACATTCCACTGGCCCGCAAGCAACATAACATGTATGCACAACTCAACCTGCTATCGACCTCCGGTCTCGGAGGGGAGTGATGTAGCGACATCTATCTCGCCACATATAAAACTGACGTATCCTACATCGCGATATTAAAGTTATCGGAGCGATTGAACCATATATACAAGAACCCGACAAACAACCGTCGGGCAGTAGCCCACCAGACATAACACCCGTCTGGTCGGAGGATCCTCTCTTTCCAATAGGGGATGAGGAACTTTACACACCCTGTTCCTCTCACCACCCCCAAAGTATATACTTACTTTAATTTTAGGGTTCCGAACCTCAAAAGAAAAAAAAACGGAACCCTTATAGGATCACTTTGTTGTAAGTCTGTCTGTCTGTCAAGACCTTTTATCTTAAGAACACGTGGAGTATCAAGTTGAAATTAAAACCATACTCAGGTCTATACTCCCTTGAAGCTGTGCAAAAAATCAAACTTCTTAGTTGACGTTGTTAAAAATACGGACGTTTATGCCACGAAAAACGTATATTTCGATACTTTAGTGAGAAATTAAAATTTATAGGGTACTTTCCTAGACCTAGAACTACGAGTATGAAATTTGGCAAGTAATATACAAGTACAGAGAAAAATCAGAAACTATACATTTGTAATTAATTTGTAACCTAAGCTATAACTAGCAAACATATTTAAACTAAGACCATTTTGATTTGTATTGTGATTGTTTTATGTGTCTTGCTGTTGGTGTACCTTTTTAATAAATAAAATAAAATGAAATAAGTAATTAAGCTGCGAGACACAATGCCTTAACTATTAATAATATGTAGTCGTACCTACAAATTTGCACGGAACCCTCGGTGGGCGAGACCGACTCGCGCTTGACCGGTTTTTTCCCTTACCATCGACCTTAGCGCAGCGGTCCCCGAGCACGTGCAGCGTCGTGGCCAGCAGCGCGAGCGCGACCAGCACGACACTCAGCACGGCGAATGCGCGCGCGCCGCTGCCCGCCTCGTGCTGCGGCCGGGTGCACCACCCCTCTGAGAGGACCTCGGCCTGATAAATAAATGAATCATCATCATCATCGTCGACTACCGTCTGGTGTGGTGGTTCGCTCCGAACTACAAAGCCAGCGGTTTCGGGTTCGAATCCCGCAGGCGGCAAATGTTTGTGTGATGAGCACGGGCCTTTGTAAGTACCTTAGCCATGCATGTTTATAAAAGTATTTAAGTATGTTTATCTGCTAGTCGCTATAGTACAAGCTTTGCTTCGTTTGGAGCTAGTTAATTGGTGTGATTGTAAAAACAATTTATTATTATATATTATTATATAATTATATATCATTTCAGCCGTCCACTGCTGGACGCAAGCCTCCCCCAGCCGCAGAGCACAATCTCCCTCTTTTTTCATCCAGCCACTGCCAGCCATTTCCCTAAGGTCGTCGGTACATCGAGCTGGGGAGCGTCCTAAACTACATTTGCCAAGGCGCAGTCTCCACTTGAGAACCCATTTACTCCACCTTCCATCGGTTCTGTGACAGATGTGGCCAGCCCACTGCCACTTTTGCTTGCTACGTTTAAGGACTATAAGAATTATAATACTTTGGTCTTCTGCCGGATAACCTCGTTTCGGATTTTACCAAGCATCGACCTTTCCATAGCTCGCTGAGTGAATAAATAAATAAGTTCAAAGTATTTATGACGACCTCCGTAGCCGAGAGGCGAGCATACCAGACTTGGTGTCGCTATCTCTGAGGTCCCGGGTTCGATACCCGGTCGGTCAATGTAGAAAAATAATTAGGAACAAGGAATTTGTCATCACATAGCAAAAACTTCAAGTTTTTACTAATTTGCCTTCAAACGAGCATGGCCTTCCCTGGTCCACCCACCTTATTAGACAACATCACATACATTGCTATGATCCTAAAGTGAGTAGCTAAAGCAAATGTGTTAAATAAATTAGAAACTACAATTAACACCTAAACCTGCGACAATTTAGAATATTTTGTTTTCTACATTTATCTCAGAGATGTTATAGGACCTCAGAGATGACGACGCCAAGTCTGGCGTGCTCGTTTCTCGGCTACGAAGTTCGATGTCGTGGTGGATAACAAGTTAGATTAGCTTGTATGTAAACCAAACAAGATTCCGTAATAAGAACCAAATTTATTTATTTATTTAAAACTTTATTGCCCAAACTTAAAAATGTACAACAGGTGGACTTAATGCCAAGGGCATTCTCTACCAAATCCACTGACATAACTTTTCGAATTGCAAAGCTGAACAGTCCGCGGGCCACATCGCTCAGAGCTGACAACTGTTGCGAAAGAAAGGTCTTCGAGTGGTGACCATGTACTGTAGGACGCAGCGTGGGCCGCCCTCCCACCCGGTGGACTAACAACCCAGTCAAGGTTGCGGGAAACCGCTGAATGCAAACAGTCTAGAGCCGCTTGCAGAAGTATTCTCTTGGACAGGTACTTCCAAAGGCTATTAATGAAGCCTAGGCGAGACGCTATACTTTTAGCTTTAGTTAAAATATACATTTTGAAATTAGGTAAGTGGCATAGTAAGTTTTTACTGACCCGATTGGCGTAGTGGCGTGATGATATTTCTTAAACGCAAAATGTCCCGGGTTCGATACCCAATTCGGGCTATTTTAAAACCAAAGTATTTTGCTCGATTGTCCTTTTTTAATTGGTTATAGTCTGGGTGTGATGAAACATGCCTTTGATAAAATTCAGTCTCAAGCTTCTATTCAATATATTTATTGCATTCTATAATGTTACACAGATGTTACAAATAGGTACATAAAACAGATCATTATAGACCCTGTAGGCACAACAATAAGATAGGTGTTGTGGGCAGAGAGGATGACTTCATTTAGCTATTCTTACTTAATTTGTTGGATGCCTACAGGTCGCATCGCATGAAGTCGTGTGCCGCGTCTGCCTCGTAGTTAACTAAGATCTAGGCTGTTGACTGAACTTATATACATTTGACTTTATAGCTAGAACCTTTCTTTATTGTAAAATACAAAAACAATACAAAAATAAGTGAAAGGCTGCACTATCACAATTGGTTTATACAAGCTATCACTATATCACGCGATCTCTTCCAGACAATCTAGACAAGCTTGCATGTAAATAATTTGGTTAGACTATAACAAAAAAAAGCTATTAATTCTCAATGTAAGGCCTTCTTGATTGCTTTTATAAAAAGCCTAGGAACCTTCATTAAACCAGTCACATAATAATGTTAGAGGTCTCGCAGCCGTGACAATAGAACAGCCTCCAAAGGTTTTCGAACAGCAGGCCATAAACTCGCACACAATAAGTTCTAGTAGCCCATTCAGTTATGTATAAGACAACATTGCGAGGTCAATGATACTATGATCCACAAATGTTCGTAGATTCTTTTAGGATCAACGTGTGTCGTATGCGCAAACTAATATATTTATGTCATTAATTCCTAGAATTTGATCAAAAAATTATTTTTTTCCACAATCATAACAAATATCTAGCCCCAAACTAAGCAAATCTTGTACTATGGCGACTAGATAACGGATAAACATACTTAGTTAAATACATTTATAAACATCCATGACTTCGGTACAAATCCTCGTGGTGATCACACAAACATTTGCCTCTTAATCATGTGTGCTTTACTTTGTATGGTGTGGTGGCAATAATCTAAACTAAAGAAGTGTATGATTTGATTTATGCCTATTTTAAGTACAGTAATTAACAAAAATATGGTACTTTTTCTAAATAACTGTGTAAATACAGTTTATAAGTGCGCGTACACACGAGGACGACGAACGAATTTTTTTAACGAATCGTTTTTTTTCCGATTTGTTATTTTTTTTACGGTAGCAATGCTTTTTAAATACTCATGTTTACACGCTTCATGAATCGTAAAATATTCAATGACAAGTCTTAAATCAAGTATCGTCTTTTTCAAAATCACGTACGTAAAAAACACCAATCGTTTAACACGGATCCGTTTGTGTGGTCGTGCTTTGCTCGTACAACATCAATTCGGATATTTGACAAATCGTGAAAAAACACAATTCCGTATGCAATGTGAACGTTCATCTATCATGAAGTATCGTGTTTTTTAACGAATCGTCAATGACGGAACCCGAGTGAATGAGCCCTTACTGGTATTTTAATGTGTAACCAATATAAGTTATAACTAAAAATTCAGGATCTATAATATAAATTTATAATTCAGCTACGACGATGGTATAAAACTGTATGCCGAATTCGGTAGAACATGAGAACTAATCATAAAGCAACATTCTTTATAACTATGTTCTGAACAAATAAAGTTTTCATTTCATTTATTTATTTATTTAGACTTTATTGCACAGATTAAAAATCATACAAAAGGTGGACTTAATGCCATGAGGCATTCTCTACCAGTCGACCATTATGTTAAACAGAGATGTTTTGTGGGCGGTGCGATATAGGCGATACAAATTCAAATGAAAGGTCCGTGTGAATTATTTTTAAAAGCATAAACTACATACAGTAAATAACGATATACTTACATAAACTAAATACTATCATACATAGGCAAAATACATAGGTACGTAAATAAATATGACGACGATCATGAGACTACAATACCTAAGGGTTCAAGACTATGATTTCAATTTATGAAGAAAATGAGCACGGGCAAGTTTCTTAAAAGAGTATTTACAAGGGGCTTGTTTGATATTTTCGGGAGAGAGTTCCAAAGCCGAATTGATTGAAGGAGAAAAGAGTTAGAAATAAAACCAGGGTATTTCAAGGGTATCTGTTACGATAACCGGTTGAAGTTTGTTCAGAAACTTTTCTAAATTGGCTCAGAGCCATGGTCTGCTCGTAACTTCCGAGACCATGACAAGTGGTGTGTTTTCAGGTGTACATTTGTTTATTTTTATTTACCGACCTGTAGACCATACTTGGCGAGCTCCTGGTTGAGGCAGTTGGTAGCAGCGGTCCTCCAGGGCCGAGGGCCGTCTCCCTCACTCCCGCAGCGGGACACGCACACCCCTCTGTGTACTAGCGACCTGTTGTAGTGCTTTAGCGTTTGCTGGGAGTAATCCTGGAACAATTGTGAGAATCTTTTTGAAATAAAATAAAATTTATTTGCATATGACAAAGGGTACATAGAATTGTGGTGTGGTTTAGCTTTTTTAGCATGCAAATATTACAATAAAAATAATTAAAGTCTAATTGTTTAAAAAAGATGGTGTGACGACTTGGTTAACTTAACGAGGGATTAAGAGTCATGGGCGATAGATAAAGATCGATGGAAGAGTCTGGGGGAGACCTTTGCCCAGCAGTGGGATTGAACAGGTTTGAGAAAAAAAAAAGTCTAATTGTGGAAAATTTTAAATGCTAATGTAGGTACAAAACTAAGGAAGAAATACAAATTTATGTCAAACAAGAATTGGATAGATTCGGTGGGGGATAGTCGAACGAAAAGCATGGTCGATCATTTTAATGGTTTTTATTGTCGAAGTTAAAAGAAAAACTAGTCATTGATATATGTAAAATATGTTTATTGCATCATTGTACAAAGATCTTAAATTAATACAAGTAGACCCATAACATGGAAGGGCATGACAACATACGTAGCCTATCACTTATAAAAGTTTGCTTAAGCTGAAAATCCTTTTGTCAAGTAGGAAATGAGCTGATAACCTTCAAACGGCTGAACAGATCTTCATAAAATATAGCTCAGATCCATCTAGCTCCTGAAAATATCAGCTTTATAACAAAAAAAATATTAAAATTTCATTTTATGTAAAATGAAATCTGTAAGCTGTTGTTATCCCTAATAAGTAAAAAAATAAAAATAATAATAATAATAAAAAAAAAAAAAAAACTACATCTAAATCGGTCGATGCCACAGACAGATTATAAGTAGTATATGTATATATATTGTGCATTGATTTTATTTATATAGGTAATTATTTGTATCATATTAAGCTTACCACGTAATTTGTTAATGTAAGGTAATTCTTATATCGGACCTTTACCGCACCCATTACTTGTTTTTCTGCATGACCCTAAGGTTGGCTGGCAGAGAATGCTTTTAGCATTAAGTCCACCTATTGTACACTTTTTAAAGTTTTGTGCAATAAATTAAAAAAAAAAAAAAAAAACAGATACACACGTTAAACTTATAACATCCTCTTTTCGTCGGGTGTTAAAAAAGTACTTGGACAAGAAAACTACATAGATGATATTGTTATTGTAAAACAAGTAGCAAACACAGCATATTGTGTATTCTGTTTCCGCTGGTGTTATTTGCTATTGTATTATGTGTTTGCGGCCCTGATCCCTTGCAACAGGTCAACTAGTAAATCAACAATCAGCTCAACACATACCTTGATGTCTATCGTTTATCGCCTGGAGGCCTACTACGAATATGTCCCGATCGTTCGGACGTATAAACCTAACAAATTAAAAAAACCACAAAAAAATTGAAATAAAACAAATTTTAATAAATAAAAAAAAACGATTACAAAAAAAAACAAAAAGCTAAGATAAGATAAAGTTAATCGTTTATTAGCATAAAATGTAGTATAAAAGATGGTATAAATAAAAATTCTTCTCACATTTCACCAGAACCTGGTATACAAACATTAACATTTATAATTATAATTCTATTTTCTAAACTTGATGGTCATTAGCAATAAAAATAATATTTAAACAAACATACCTAACAGTTATTCTTTCTATAATCGCTATGTGTATACCTATAATATTATAGGAGTTCCCTCAATTCCTCACGGAGCCCATCATCAGAATTGTTTTTTTTTAATAGGACCAATCTGGACACTTCCAAATGCGAAAATATTTTTTCAAATCGGTTCATTAATTGCGGAGTTCTAGGGTAAAAAACAATTTAAAAAAAACAACCGAATTAGAACCTCCTTCTTTTTTGAAGTCGGTTAAAAATATCATTTACTTGTGTAAAATCTTTGACAATTTATAAACAATTGAAAACGGCCGTTTTTTACCCGGCTAATTTCAGATGTTCATGTTTTGTCAAAGGATTGACACAGGTGAATTGTTATTCTAATTTATTAGGTTTATACGTCCGAACGAAATAAACGTTTTCGTAGTAGGCCTACTGATGCGGTCTACCTTCAGAGTTCATCGCGGAGTCAAGGGAAAGCCGAGTGCATGACATATGCTATATGGAATTTATTACCGGTCATAAATTACTGATGGGTATATTTCACTTTTCTTATTGGCACTTCGAAGATGAATTTCTATAAATAAGTCACTTAAGTCATCTTCGTATAATATAAAAATATCTGCAGACAATATTAAAAGACGATATGTAATGAAGGTAACTCCAATATCTATCTATCTATATATCTTATATATAAAATTCTCGTGTCACAATGTTCGTTCCCGTACACCTCCGAAACGGCTTGACCGATTCTCATGAAATTTTGTGAGCATATTGAGTAGGTCTGAGAATCGGCCAACATCTATTTTTCATACCCCTAAAGACCACGCAGACGAAGTCGCGGGCAACAGCTAGTATATATATAAATGAATTGCTGTTCGTTTGTCTCGGCAAAACTCGAGAATGGCATGACCGATTTGGCTAATTTTAATCTTGAAATATTTGTGGAAGTTCAGGGAAGGTTTAAAAGGTAAGAAAATATTTTAAAAAATGCAAGGAAAGTAGTTAAACAACAATTTTATTTTCCCATACAAACTGTTCGTACCTGTCAAACGAATTGGCGGAACGAAGTTCGCTGGGTTAATAAAACAGCTAGTTGGTTAATAAAATAAATCAATAATTCTATCTACAATCATGCCAATTATCTTGCCCCAAATAAAGCAGAACTTTACTATGGCGACTAGATAACCAATGGACGTATGTAAATACATTTATAAACATACTTAAGTACAAATACTCGTGGTCATCACACAAACATTTGCCCTTTGCGGGATTTGAACTCGCAACAGCCAGGTCCGGCTTAGTTGTCCGGCGCGCAAACCACTAGACCAGACGGTCGTTGAGATTAGCTCTCATAAGATACAATTATTATATACTAGCTTTTGGCCGCGACTTCGTCTGCGTTGTGCTGCCCGGAAAAGTGTCGTATGTGTTAATCCAGGCCATGGTCTATCTGGATGCCAATTTTCATCAAAATCCATTCAGTAGTTTTTGCGTGAAAGATTAACAAAGACCCATACATCCTCACAAACTTTCGCATTTATAATATAATAGGATAATAGGACTAGCTTCTAGCCGCGACTTCGTTTGCGTAGGCTTCAGAATTAAGCACAAGAGCAATATCGTCTTATACTACAAATACAGGGAATCTGAAAATTATACAATTTGTAACAAAATTTTGTGATTAAACTGTATGGGCCTCTTTCACCACTTGCTGATAAGTTCCGGATAACCTATCTGGCACTTGTTTTGACAGATAACCCATACAATTAGCTGTCAAAAAAGTGCCAGATAGGTTATTTGGAACATATCAGCAAGTGGCGAAAGAGGCAATAAGACTCGATTTCTGAACTAGTTATCTATAATATCTACATTTTTTTACGGAACCCTCAATGGGTGAGATCCTAAACTATCTATTCTTTGGCACTAGATAACCATACCTGCAGTAACGTCAGTGCTGGAGAAGGTTCCTCGGAGACGAGGGCCGCATCTACGATACACCATACGTCGCCGTCGCCCTGGCAGTGCGCCCACTCGTCCAGCGCAAACAGAGGCGGCAGCTCAGCTAACGTTGTATCTGTAACATTAAAAAATACTTCATCATCATCATCATCATTTCAACCATAGGACGTCCAGTGCGTTCGGCGTGATTATTAAGTATACCCTAGCGAAATTATGGTTTTCTAGTACTAAGTATCTCTGAGCTATAATAAGCCGCAAACAGACAGACAAACAAGCCAAAACTGTAAAGATTTCGTTTTGACTACAAAGTCCTAAAAAAGCTAATTACCTAAAAATAAACTAAAGAAATCTATAAGTATATGTTATTTCAACTTAGTTGAGTGATGGATAGCGAATCGGTCAAAACAGCTTGCAAATAACCAAGGTCCCGGCCCCATTACAAAATAGTTTCAAAACAAATAACTTGTCTACATCCTGATTGCATTGCAACATTAGCAGTTTTACTAACTCCGAAAATTTACTCTATATTAAACCGTTCCCAATTATATTGTGGACAGTAAATCAACTATACATATAAAAGAAAATCGGGTTAGTTACACCATTTATGTCGAGAACGGTGGGACAGATTTTTCTGATCTTTGATTTGTTGAATTTGTCTCCGCCCCGAATAGCAGAATAACTACAAAAACACGGAAAAATTCAGGAAAAAAAATTATGAAGGGGCGGTACGATGTTCGCCGGGACAGCTGGTTAAATATAAAACAAAGTCACACCATAATGAATAGCTGGACCGATTTTTATGATCTTTGATTTGTTGGTTTTCTATCCGCTCCGAATAGCACAATAAATAGAAAAAGATCAGAAAATTTACAAAAAATATTTATTAAGAGGCGGTGCGGCGCGTAGAAGCTAGTAAATAAATTTATAGCAGATATCAAAGAAGTCCGCATACGGTTTTATTGAACTAGTGTATGTAAATAAATAACAAAAAGAAAGAACGTCCAACGGTTTCATTGAACTAGTATAAGTAAGTATACAGAGTGTAACGAAAATGTGAAATAAAACTTTAAGGGGTTATTCTACGGCTAAACTACATCAACTTTTTAAGGGACCAACATCAAATTCGCAAAAAAAGAAAACACTTTCCTATACTAAAACGCGACCAGCTAGCATCAGTTTGTATGGAAACGTCAATTATTTTTTTTGATATTTCGATGTTGGTCCCTTAGAAAAAGTTGATGTAATTTAGCCGTAGAATAACCTCTTAAAGTTTTATTTCACCTTTTCGTTACACCCTGTATAAATAACAAAATAGAAAGATAGTCAATAGATGTGCTCTACTGTCCAAATTGTGTAACTTTCTAAAAATTGGAAGACCTAACAGGCACCGTTAGTCAAATACTTAGTTAACTTTGATAAGCGCTATTAAAACGTTACTAAAAAGGTTTAAAAGTATAGATTGTTGTGTAATACCGGATAAATATATATAAGGTGCTTCATAAATATCTGCAACGGCTGAAATGGGTAAAAGTATTGCTTTAAGATTAAGATAGTAAAGAAATTTTATGTCCAGAACATCATTAATTTTTTCATAAAAAAAAAAATTTAATAAAGATTAGGCTTTATTCTGTCTCAAACCGTCCAAACATCTGTCCAAAAATGCTAACGTTTCACATTATACCGCTCCCGCGCAGTGTCAAGGGCGGATGACGAAGTGTGTTATGCAAATTGTAGCAAGTAACCATTTATTTACTGTCTTTTCGCAAATAATTAATTACCGATCCGGGGCACGCAATTCCTTCAGTATCGTAATCTATATAGGCAATACTTTTACCCATTTCAGCCGTTGCAGATATTTATGAAGCACCTTATATATTGCACGGTCAAAATATACATATTGCCGAAGTCAACTCGGAGCAAAACATATTATTATCTAGAGTTCATTTTGCTTTTTTCTGCACTGACCCAACTGCTTCTTTCCTGTGCTACGAGTACTATGTCAATCTTGTCTACTATTCTTTCTGTCATTTTTTGTTAATGAGGCGTATTTTTAACGCATAGCAAAAGCCCAAGAAACTCATATAATAAGAATTGAAATTCTACAAAAGTTGGTCTTTTGATGCGGTCGCGGTATCTGTTGTCCGTGACAAGTATTAAATTATTAATGTATGTTGACACAAATTATACGTGTAATAAATTTGCAAATAGTATTTTAAACATTCGTGTTGTTATAAGAATCATGATCCATGGCTAATTGGTTGGCACACTAGGCCACATTAATGTGAGCCAACTAAAAGCGATTTTCTCTTAGTTGGCGTTATATTTGTTAAAATAAGTATGTTAATACTTGAATCAATCAAAGCTGAATAGTTTAATAACAACTTATATGTAATCGAACTAATCGAATAATGTATGTTATTCTATATGTGTGTCACACTGTTCAACAAACTCCTGGATGACATTAAAACTTTAGAAGGTAGGGAGTTTAAAATTAAATTGGGATGTTGACACCATTCATAAATAATTCCGAGACACTTCTTTTTTTAAATAACACCATATTTAATTAATTTGTACAGTCATAATTTTTTATTGTTTCTTGATATAGATTTTTAATTGCTTTAAAACTAATAAATAGATAGTTGAGTTTGGTAAACAGTGACGTCACTGTCCGCTATTGCCATACAAATTTTAAGGAAGAGGTATTGACAGCTCATAAAAAGTATGTCAATTGATTGGTAGTGCCAACTACCCTATTGTCTACATGGCTAATGGAATATAGTTTTTACGTGACTGAATTTATGAATTATAAAAATATGACATGTAGTAAATAAAATCTCTGACTTGTAATAATACCTAACTTAAAATTAATTTTATGAATATTGCTCACATACTTGACAAAATGAATTTACACACCTGTATGCAGGTTGAATACATGTACCTAGATGAGCTATTGTTAACACCTTTATAACTTGTGTTCTGGCAAATAAACGCATTTTTTTTATTAAAACCATAATGTGCATTTATTGCACGCAGGTGAGCGTTCTCCTTTGTATAGATTAAAAACATTTCTGCAACATCGACCTTTTCTCAAGCTCACCTCCTACCTTTAGAAAATTTTTTTGTGATGTTATTCGTACCTTGGGGTGCGAATAGTTTTGTAAATGAAACCTTATTAATTTTGCGATGCTCCACCGTTTAATTTTATTAATCTTATCTGTGGACAACGGTACTGGTTACATTACAAGTAATTTGTTTAGTATAAATTAGAGATTAAGCCATTAATGCCTAATTAATGTAATGTAACTGTTTGTAGTCCCAAATAAAGAGAAAAAAGAAAAAAAATCTTACAAGTATAACTATTGCATCTATCATTAGTTCCTTTTTTGCATGATTCGATTTATATGCAGAAACAAAAAGTATGTTGAATCAATCAAGTTAGTACTGACTAAGGTATTTGTTTTGTTGGATTTATTAAGATCAATTAGTTGGTATAATCATTGATTCATGCGACTACCTCCGTAGCTGAGAGGCGAGCATACCGGACTTGGTGTCGCTATCTCTTAGGTCCCGGGTTCGATTCCCGGTCGGACAATGGGGAAAAATAACTTTTCTTTAGTCTTGGGTCTGGGTGTTGTGTTACCGTCGTTGTTTCCGATTTCTGTAACACTGTGCTTAAGCTACTTATCATAGGATCAGAGCAATGAATGTGATGTTGTCTAATATTTATTTATTTATTGATCCAGTTAATTTTAATAAGATCTTTGTTAGATAAAATACCTAATAAGAAAAAGCAATCAAATTATTCGTCTTGACAGGCTTGTATGGAGTCAGCATACTTTAACATAACAATCACAATCGTGTTAGGAGCAACAATTTTTTTAAAAATGCAACAACCAATCTCGAAAAACTGCGAACATGGCGGCGTGGGCACCACCGGTCAAAATTGCGAATTCTTATTTGATGGGTTGGGTAATTAATGGTTACAGCTATGTGAATAACACTACTCAATAAAATGTTCTGGTTAGAAGTTCATTATCTCTTAACCGCAAATATATTTTAGTGATAATAAAACATAATTGATTTCTCTTAGAGCTCAAAACTTTAAACAAGTAAGTAGTGTTTACAAATTAACACTACTTACTTGTAGTTAACTATATAGCAGTAAAGTATTACAAACTTCATACAAAAATTATGACTATAGGTAAAAGTTCAGGTAATGATCATACTATATAAAATAGCAATTATCATCTGGTTACAGGAAAAAGATGATTACCACATACATACAACGGTTAATTGCGTCTACAAACAACGTGTTCTTATTACTTAAATGTATTAATCTTGAAACCACCGGTATTAATGATTTGGCCATGATTCTTTAAGTTACGTTCACAAATTAACACGTTCTCTGTCTGCCTCGTTGGGTATTGAATCGATTGTATTCATCATTCATTCTTCATTCTTCATTGATAGAACCTAGTAAGGATAACAAAAGCCAGCGTAAATAGGCCACGCACGTCTAAACTATACTTAAGGCGATGATAGTCGGTGGATCTACTTATCTTATCTAACTAAAATTAAAAATACGAATGTTTGGATCGATGGATGTTTGTTACTTAATCACGCCAGACCAGCTGAACGGATTTAAGTGAAATTTGGCACAGAATAAATATTAAACTTGGAATAAACGACAGGATACTTTTATTTCCGGAAAATTTTACGGTTTCCGAAGGATGCAAGATAACTCTCAATATAGATGTTGCTTCTTATCGTTAGATGTCGCTGTTCAGTTAAAAAAAAATATGGGAAAAAAATATTATGTAACACTAGCCTGTCTGTTGCTTGCGACTTCGTTCGCGTGGTCTTGTTTTGTTGATTAACTATTTTTATTTGTTCTTATTTTATTTTATTTGTTTGTTTAATTAGTTTGTTAAATTTTTGGTCTTTTGCTTTGGAACTCTTCACCACCTCCCTTCTCTCAATATTAATTCAACTTTCCTCTACCTGAAGGTTGTCTGGAAGAGATCGCTTCCAGCGATAAAACCGCGTAAATTGTGCTATTCATTATGTATTTACTTTCCTGTGATTTGTTTGTTTTTTGTGGTGTACAATAAAGAGTATCTATCTATCTATCTATTTGCAAAGGCCACGCGAACAATGTCGCGGGCAACAGCTAGATATGAATAAAAGATTAAACCGCGCATGCGGAAAGAATATGTATTATGGTGCCTACTTGCCGATTTAAAAATAATAGTTGCACCTCCTGCTTTAACATATACCCTTTTGGGTCTTTATATCTTTTTTTCTCGTATTGTACAGCAGTAAAACGATGATGATCTAGTAAAAAACTACGAGTGTGCCTCGTAGTTTTTTACTAGATCATCATCGTTTTACTGCTGGGCCTTACCTCAATTATGAGGTGATTTGGGCCTACTCCACGGTCCACCACGCGGGCCCTGTGCGATTAGGTGGAAATCTTCTGTCAGATGCATCAGGCCTATTTGCCGACTAGTATCAAGCGATATTAGCCGGGACCAACTTCCGAACTGCCTTCCGAAGCAGGAGATGCTTGTGATAAATATTGCAAAATGTGGTCTGAATTGCTTAATTTTAAAATGCTGCCAATTAAATTATAAATAATTAAATTTCAAATTTCAAAATTATGGGGCAGAAAGGTTCTGGAATGGAGGCCATGTACCGGAAAGCGCAGCGCATGACGTCCACCTACAAGGTGGACAGACGACCTGGTAAAGGTTGCAGGAAGCCGCTGGATGCGGGCCGCTTCCAACCGGCTAATCTGGAAGTCACTGGGGGAGGCCTATTTTCAGCAGTGGACGTCCAATGGCTAAAATGATGATGATGATGAAAATGCTGCCGCCACTGAGCTCAAGCACAGCATGTTTCAGGGTGACAGTCAAAGAAATAAATAAGTAAATCGTTTCCACAATCACACCAATAATCTAATCCCAAACTAATAAAGCTTGGACTATTGCGATGATGTAGTCCGATGCGTAAACCACGTTGATACGTGTTATGAAAAATAGTAAAACATTTGCTGGACGAAAACAAGGAAAAACGAAGAAGTTTGAAAGGTCGTAACTGTAAAACATAGGTCTTAATACCTACAGTACAGACCATTGAAAATAGGAGAAGAATGATGCGGAGACACTTAATGCAAAATCAAGTTGTAACTAAAAACGTAATCTAAAATTAGAATAAAGTTCAAGGTGCATTTTATTAATGTCGAGCTAGTCGTATTACCAAATTTAACATGTGGCAATCGAATTAGCTGCTCACGTAAGTACATAAAAACTTGATTGATTTAAAGATCTTTGTTACTTCATTGCTTTTGAAGCTTAATATGCGGAAACCGATGCATTTCCGCGCGTGCGTCTGCGCAGAACCGCATGCGGTTTTACGGAAATATTTATGTCTAAATTGGCCAAATAATCGCAGTTACTCGACACAAATAGTTAATGTTAGAGCTATTAATAATAAATATGTATACTATTATATTAAATAAATATTGGAAACATCATATACATTGCTCTGAGGTCCTTCCAGGTTCGATTCCCGGTTGGTCAATGTAGAAAAAAACTTTTCTGTATTGTCTCGGGTCTGGGTGTTGTAGTACCGTCGTTGTTTCTGATATCTGTAGCACAAGTGCTTTAGCTACTTAACATAGGATCTCAGAGCAATATGTGTTGTTTTGTCCAGTATTTATTCATTTATTATTGCTATGCTATTGCTAAAACTCTATAGGACAAGGACGTATGCACTAGTAAAAAAGAATTATTTAATTAAATTACAAACAATTTATTTTGTACATATATTTACAATTAAAGGAGTTCTGTAAAGTTATTTCTTTTTTTAGTGAGGATTATTTTTATAAATATAAAATTATCCTATTTAATTTTATTTAAAAACCTATATTTACTAGGATGTAGGGATTCTATCTTGTGTTGATTTAATTTTTTGCATATTATTTGTGCGTCTAATACTTAATTCATTTAAAAACGTTCTCTTTTAATTTATTAGATATTTTTAATGGATATATTAACATACTTACCATTAATCTCGATCAAACTACACCCATATCGGCCCACAGATATCACCAGCAAAAACAATCCAAAAATCATGATCTGTGTCATCTTCACTGCACTGCACGCGCGTACGCCTCGACCACGCCAGCCGTGTGTGGTGTGCGGTGAGCACTCGGTCGCAATGGTTGCCCAAGCTGCAAGTACCGCAAGGCCGCGACCCTTCTCCGCCAACCCGTCTTGTTGGCAAAGCTCGCCCATTGCGTCCAAATGGAGCAATTGTGTAGGAATTTTTGGAGACGCTTTTCGTCATACGGAGATTTGGTAATTTGCATAATTAAATGAGAGGTTTAAATGCTAGTTTACTCTCATACTCGTTGGTTACGGACTAAAATTGTTTGCAGTTCCAAAAGTAAGGGATCTTGGTAACGAGCGAGACAGATTCTATCCGGCTCGGTGTTGGTGCTTCTTCACGAGAACGGTTTGTTTGGACGTCGGCCCTATTTAACGCTTTAATGTTAAAAAATATATAATAATACATATATCTAAGTATACATGGAGCATGTTTTTTCTTTTCAATATAATATTAAAATAATAAAAATGAATTTAAATTATAAGGGAGACGAATTATTTCAATATTTTTTGATACTTAATTATTTCTAGAGAAAAACGGGCAAAATATTTTTTTTATTATTTTTCTCGAAGTAATGGGATCATATAATATCCATTGTGACTTTTTTGAACACCGAAATAATCGCACATTTAAATGTTAAAGCCGTGCAACTTGGCAGAATCAAACTGAGAAAAAGCGTTTTAAGGGCGCGTGCACACTAAACGTGTTGTCAGTCGCCGACTGAAAAGTAGAACCGGCGTATTCTATGTCTGTAAGTAGAACTCAGACTGCATTTTTCGTTCGCAGTATGCAGTAGCGAACAATAAATAATCAATAAAAAAAATACAATGACACCAATTTATCTAACCCTAAACTAAGCAAAGCTAGTTTTTAAGTACCATGTCGATTAGATAACAGATATTATTACATAATACTCCTAATATTATTATAAACATCCATATCTTAGGCACAAATGCTGGTGCTCATCACAAACATTTGCCCCTTGCGGAATTCAAACCCGCAACCACCAGGCTTTTTAGTCCGGTTCGCTAACCACTACACCAGATGGTTGTCGATGCATTACAATGCGTAATCAGCATCCGCAGCTCTTAGTGCCATAGCAGGGGCCTGCATCCCTTAAAGGCTATTATGCAGAGCCTACCTTCATAAAAAAACCGACAGAACAGCTGACCATAATTATTAATTACGTATTCAACAAATAAACAATAAATATTCTTTACCCATTTTGTCGTCTACCTATACCTACTTATTCCAAGCGCGCAACTTAGATCGTTCCATGTTAGGCTGCCGCGAGATCGCCTACTGTTTCACGCAACGTACTCAATTTTCACTCACACTTAGATACTCGCTGCTCGTATGTGAACAAACTGCATTTAAAAAAAATGAAATTCGCCCAAATTAAAGATTCCACACTTTTCATACATGACAATCGGACGGAGTGAACATTCCTTAGTAGCAGCATAACCGGATATAGGCTCGCCTACTTCGATCAATTGCACTTTAAATATGTCGTATTTTATTAAATGAAATGAAATTGTTTATTTCGGACACATATGATATCCATATAAGTTATTAGTATGACTTAATAGCTATGTTAGTAATTATAATATATATATATTACATGTATATCCTATCCTATCCGTGCACATTGAGTGTTACGTGGATTGCCACCCAATGTGCAAGGATAGGGCCATCAGGTTTGCTAGCAATTACCTTCAGGAGAGTGTTGGTGCTGCCCCGCACTCTGCCCCACAGAGAGGCCGCACGTTTGCGTGGCACGGCGTGAAAGCCGTCGGTGCGGCAGTTGGCGAACATCCCCGAGGCACTACAGCGCCAGGGCAACCCCAACAGCCCCCTGAAGGCGTTGTTGTACTGGACACGCAGCGTACTGAAGGCAATTAAAACTTGACAGTACAAGATGTTGAAATGAATATTTAAAACGATAAAATCGTAATTATATTTATCAAAACGTTTGAAAATGATAAAAAAGGTTACAGTTCCTTGTAAGGTAATGCAGGACATTGTTTTGTTACAAAGTTACAAAGTTTGGGTCAGCAATTTTTTCATTAGTTTGCTGCCGGCGGCTGTCATCTTGCGAGTTTTGATAGAATTACTGATCTTTACACCACTTTTTTAGAACTTTTTGAGTGCTATCTAAGTTTTCGGGGTTAAGTGTTGTGTGGTTGTGTGTTATTCAATCGAAAAACTGCAAAGTGAAGATTAATGTGAATTCAAGGTTAAACAAATTACGCGCCAATCCGAAGACAATGAAATGTGGATTTGTGTTAGTAGCAAATCTTGCAATGTCTTGTACATATCAACAGATTTTTCGTACATAGCCACTACGGATATCAGATTAATGACATGTTTTAATTCCATTCATTGTTTTGATATTTGTTGTGGTAAAATAAATCAACGACACCATTCACCATTTTGCAAAAAGAAATCGACATCTGGGTAAGAAATTATCATTTATTAAACAATGTAATTTAATGCGAATTTCGAAGTACCTCTTAATAATAATCATCACCCTGCTTTAGCAAAATCTACCAATTTATTAACTTATTTCAATCACGTTACATTACCGAGATGGCGCTTTAGAATCAGCAATGCAAAATACTAATAATTATGGTACTGTTCTGCGCGTGAACACGTCAATTTTATTGTTTTTTTTAGTATTTACATTTCGTTTATACCGCGAGATGTGGACAAGTACATTTTTTTTAAAAGCATTAAGATGCGGTCCTTATTGTTACGTAGATATAAGTGAACAAAATACAGGATTAAATTTAACTCCAGTGATACACCCAAAAATATATGTATCCAGCATTTATTTAAACGCTCATTATGAATTACGGTTTAGGCTTTCGTTGTTCACTGACTTAAAATGTATATGTACCTAGCCTCATCTGAAACCAATGCGGCCTGCATAGTAGGTACAATAATCGACCTCTGTATTTGACGACCGAACAAGACGCAAGCATGCCGAACTTGGTGCCGCTATCTCTGAGGTTCCAGGTTTGATTCCCGGTCGGTTAATGTAGAAAAATAACTTTTCTATGTTGTCTCGGGTCTGGGTGTTGTCGTACCGTCGTCGTTGTTTCTGTAACACAAGTGCTTAAGCTACTTATCATAAGATCAGAGCAATGTATGTGATGTTGTCCAATATTTATTTATTATTAATAACATAATCTTACATTTAAAGAATTAATTTCACATAAAAACTGGTAAGTGTGTAGATATTTATTTCAATATCTTTTTCGAATAAAATTAAATATTCTATAAATATTTGTAACAAATCTTTATGTTTTATTTACCAATGCTTCACCGTGTAGATCTGGTTCTTATTAACACTTATTTTGTGTAAACTGTTCGTATGATTAAATACCTAAATACCTACCTTTAATAGAATTCAGATTTAAATGCGTTTATTGCCAATGATATTTTATTAATATTTAATATGACTTAAATACTTTTCAGGTGCTTCAATTTTTATAATAATGTAGAATAAAGAAGAATGTGAGGAAATGCAAGTAACTTTATTTAGAACAAAATTATTAGGACACGATTACGACACGGTCATTATCATTACATGATGATTCCGGTGAAGTCGTATGTACCTTAGGTAGGTACTAAGTACCTTGATTGAAGTTGAAAGTATGTTTTTAATTTATTGGTTTAACAAATCAAATCAAATCCATTTATTTGCTAGATATGTGGTAGAGAATATGACATATTTTAAAACCACGGACACTATGCTAAATCGCTTATAAAAACTTCCCGCAGGTAACCATTTTTAATTGTTTTATTGACGTCCACCACGTTTTTCAGATTGAATCAGAATCAGAATAATTTATTTGCCAAGAATCAAAATAATTTTTTTGCCATTAAAACCAATAAAACCAATTCATTTCTGTAAATATTATTTTTTACCCTACCACGGCTTCGGGACAATATTGTGGGCGAGCGCTGAGAAGAAGCAGCGCAAGAAAATCAATCACTATTGTCAGCCTCTTTTAAAATAGTGTGTTTACATTACGAGATAAAATGTAACCTGTGCGAGCATGGCAATATTTAATTCCATACATTTTTATCATTTAAATAGTGATTTAACCTTTTTTCATTAAAATTATTTTGCCATTCGATTTAAATTTATTCATAGGCAGTTCAACAATGGACTGTGGTAATTTGTTAAAAAAGCGAATACACTTTCCCGTGAACGAATTACCCACTTCATGCAGTCTGAAATTTGGAACGGCAAGTTTATCTTTATTCCGTGTATTAATATTATGCATGTCGCTGATCAAGGTACATACGAAGATCACAATTTTAAATTACAATAGCATGCAAACATGTTACCTACAGAGGTAATAAGAGGTAAGAGGTAAAAGAAATACTTATATGTAGGTAGGTATTAGACAATATTCTGTACAAATCAATTCAAAATGAATATACAAATGACAAAGTTTGAAAATGCTAAACAGAATTAACATTAATAATAATTGCAAACGACAATAGTGCTTATAACCTAAGAACCCCTGGACAGTAGAACACCACGTTCCATTAGCCATTCATGCAGTGCTACTTTGAAACCAGTAATAGCCATGTCTTATAAATGTTCTGTGGTATCTTCTTAAATAGGGTTACATTGCAAAGGGGTGCCAAATTTAATAAATAAGATCCAGGGAACAATATAAAGCAGCGTCTTAATCGTTATTATTTTTAATAATCGTATGTTACGAAAAAAAAATACTTTAAAATATCCGAAAATAAAGTCAATAGAGAGATTACGAAAGTCACGCGGTCATTCATTAGAGGCGTAGGTACGGCGAGCCTACAAGGACCTTACGCAGTGCACTTCTGATGTTTTTTTTCATGAATGAGTTAAATTATCCACGAGTACGATTTTTACAGGGGATAGGAATAATTAAATGTAAAAAAAAAAGTTCCTTGCATAGTTCGTTTAAGCTTCTGATCCTGAGCCACTCCTAAAGATTTGGCACCTCTTTGCAATGTAACCCTATATAATAATTGAATTATTGCTGATTGGCGTTCTGGCTTATTCTCAGTTTTCTACAAATAAGAAATGCAATGTTACGAAGCATTAATTAATTATTATGCGAGTCCACAATACATAACTTCAGCCGCTCGTAAGTGTGAAGTAAGTTTATTACATACTTAGGCAGTAAAAAATCTATCCTCATAAATAAAAATGAACAACGTACATTGTTTGGTGGAGCGCAAATAATATTTACCTACTCGAATGGGTAAATAAATGAGGTTACGTACGTACATAAATAATAAAACCTAAAAATAAAAAATAAAACCCCTAACTTCCCTAAGACTCCTCAACTGCTTTATCTTTACATATTATAATTATTTTGTACGTATTTTATGTCTCTGAAAACCTCCTAAAACTGCTGGATCGATTTAAATGTTTTTTTTTGTGTGTGTGTGTTCAAATAATTCCCTGGCCCTAGATCGTTTAGATTCACAATTGGTAGTTGACGCTGCAATCGGATTCTAGAATACATTTATTTTTAGTTTTCGCAATAATTCTCAGGACAATGTTTGTGTGAAAAGGAAAATAGGGAAAGTTTTATAGAAAATAAAATAATTCGGAAGAAAATCAAATTCTTTTATGTTTTCTATCTATAGGCGCAAATATCGGTCGGGGACTAGCGTTTTGGCCATAAATACTTAAATAATCTATAAATATTAAAATGGATCTCTATTTCGCTTGGTCATCGCATCACGCGTGAACGGGGAGAACAATTTCGCTAATATTTTTTGTTGTGTTAGTTATAGTCAGGAGAAGGTTTTTATAAAAGAAAAAAAGAAAAAAGTTGCACAGAAAATCCTTTATGAATAAACTTCAGACCACGAAGTCGCGGACAACAGCTAGTAATTAATAGAAACACTACTCAAAGATAGAAACAGTAGAATAACATCCTTAAAGGAAGTAGACTAATAAAATTGAACTTTATATGTATAACCTGACGGTCCTATTATCCTTCCGACATATATTTCCACATCGGGGCCACAGGAACCACTACCAGGGGAGTGTCACTCCGCAGTTTAGGTATATTCGGCCAGCGCGCCGCCCGAAGCGGCGTATGGCATAGGGCTGTCGCTCTCAGCTCGCACAACAGTCGCGGTCACGTTTTTTTGCTTTTCGACAGAAGCAATGTCTTCTAAGCTTAAACGTCAATATAATGCGTATAAAAGTTATTGCTGTGTTTACAGATGTCTGAATAAAACGAATAAAGAATCAGAACTAACATTTTAAACCTGGAAAGAAATCAATCAAACAATACTTAAAAGTTAAGCAATTGTAAGATAATTTTGTAATAATAAACACATTTTATTTCTTTACTAAATTTTATTTTATTTTGTTAGAAATACCCAGTTAATCCCGTTACACCCGTGGGAATCGAACACACGACATTCAGATGGAATTTTTATGTTTACAGAATCAACGTTTGTAATGCTTAATCTACTTATTTATCTTAAAACTCATAAAGGTACAAAAACTTCTCAAGTGATAACCCCGTGCCGTCGTTCGCAGCTCGGTTATAAGTTTCAATTTCGCTTGCAGGAGCTACCCTCTGGCGAGTCTATTTTTATACCTAAACCTGACTTTTGTTAGGGAGTGAATCTTCTTTACGGTAGTACTATTAGGTATTCTGTGCCACTACCTACAGACTGAACACAATAACACAAAACGCAACGAAAGGCTAATTATGATTGTTTGTTCAATTTTCAATCGCTTTTCGCACTAGAACGAAGAAGATACCATTTTTATAAATGTATTTTTGGAAACAGATTTTTAGGCTAGACTTTGTCTACTTTTAAATTACGGGAATTAGATCTATTCGTTTGAAATTTTCACAAAAGTAGTTGGAACTTTCCGGATCCGTAAACGAACAAAAGTCGCTGACATAGCCCAACGGATTAGCAAACTGAAGTGGCAGTGGACGGGGCACATAGCACGTAGAACTGATAACCGATGGGGCAGAAAGGTTCTAGAATGGAGGCCGCGTACCGGCAAGCGCAGCGTAGGACGTCCACTCACAAGGTGGTCAGACGACCTGGTAAAGGTCGCAGGAAGACGCTGGATGCAGGCCGCTTCCAACCGGCCAATCTGGAAGTCAATGGGGGAGGCCTATGTTCAGCAGTGGACGTCCTATGGCTGAAATGATGATGATGATGATGAGTTGGAACTTAACTTATTTTATACACATTGAAAAAACATGTCTGTGTCTATTACAATTCATCCCATAGCATGTTACAACATCTTCGACACGCTCATTACTGATTCTACTCACAAATTATACAGTTTCATCTACTCAATAAATCGAACCAAACCTTTGAGTACACATGGGTTTAGAAGTCTTAGTGAGACCGTGTTTCAATACTAAATAATTATTAGTCTTCGCATAATGATGCCTATTTTTTATCGAACTCCTAAACTCAGCATTGTTGGTACTTTAAACAAAATGCGAGCAATAATTTAAAGCATTTTGTCTTTAAAAAATCAACATAACTATGGCAATATATTGTTATCAAACGTTTTTATAACTTAGAAGAATATTTTAATTCCAGTTGAGACGCAGGTGAATTTTAATAAAATAGATAATCATTTAATGACATTCTAATAGGGGTGCTCTATCCCTGGACTCCGCTTAACGCAATTTTTGTGACACCTGTATCATTTATAACCGTTGATACTTACCTGGGTCGGGTCGGGTCGCTAGTCTAGAAATAAAAACCGGCCAAGTGCGAATCGGACTCGCGCACTGAGGGTTCCGTACAAACCTGTTTGTTTTATTTTCTCAGCTTAAAGGCAATTACACCTAAGCAGGTATTTGATATGAGTTTCAACTTGATATCTCCACGCGTTTATGAGGAAAAGGGTAATAAGTTTATAATTATTTTAAAAAAATGTATTTGATGTAATAAAAAAAATACGGTTTTGCAATTTTTCCTTTATCTGTGCTATAAGACTTTTCTTCGTACCAAATTTCAAGATTCTGAGTACAAGGGAAGTACCCTGTAGGTTCGGATTCCCTTGCGAGTGTCGAAAATTTGCGGCATAAACGGCCGTATCTTTTGATTGCGTTGGCTTAGAAGTTTGGTTTTTTCATAACTTCAAGGGACAGTAGACCTGAGTATTTGATATAAATTCCAGCTTGATACCTCCACGCGTTCCTGAGAAAAAGGGTCTTGACAGACAGACAGACGGACGGACAACAAAGTGATCCAATAAGGGTTCCGTTTTTCCTTTAGAGGTACGGAACCCTAAAAACGAAAAACAAAACGCGTAAATCATGATTAATAACTTTTTATTTGCATGAATTTCTTGTTTCAATAATCTATTTACAGGATAATTAATTATACAATAGTAATAATAAAATATAGCTAAAGTTAATGCAACAACATCAAACATTGTTCAAATAAATGTCCCTGACCGGTCGAACGAAATGTTTAACGTGAATAAGAACTATATTATAGTATTCCTTCAGTCTGTGTGACACAGCCCCCCTAGCATGACCACCGAAACACGATATGATTTAGCGATTCATCGACAACAACTGTAAAAATATGATAGATATAGCCGCCATATTGAATCGCTGTACCGGTGACGTCACATGTCATGATCGCTGTTTCGATAAAAATCCAACATGGCGGCTATATCTATCATATTATTTAAAAAAATACCGTTGGTGTAATCGATACCGATAAATCGCTACATCATATCGTGTTTCCGTGGTCATGCTAGGGGGGCAGGACTGCTTGAGGCACAACGATGCAGTAAAAGGCGGTCTACACTTGTCCACATCTTTGTATATAAACTGTACACACCTATACTTGGCCGAAGATCTTCATAAAAAAGTAAACAGAGAAGTCATCTAAACTAATTGCAATACAATTTATTAAATTTTTCATGTTACAGTATGGTGTTCAAGTAAAATACAAAAAACTAAAGGTTTATGCATATAGCCTCTAAAAAATATCATTTATTAACATTTTGATGCGGTCAAGTGTAATCGATCTTTATTCTAATTTTAATATAGAAATAGAATTAATTGCTTTATTGGAAAGTATACATGCAGCCGAACACAACAATAAGTGTAGCATTTTGCAGATAATTCGCTTCAATGTGTTTTTTAATTAACTTTAGCACAGACCCCACGAGGCAATCAAGAGTCGATAAAGCCGCAGTTCCACGAGACGCTTTATATCCGGTTTTCGCCGGAGCTATGCACGGTTTTCAACCGGGCCGACGTTCGACCGGCTCCTTTTTTATAATATTTATTTAAAAACGTGCCTGTGATGTCGCATATTAGACTACAGCTTTGTATTATGTAGGCTACGGAATTATAATTGTTAAGGCTATCGGCGCCACTTTTTCTTCAAAGTGAACTTAAAAATATACCTGTGGTATGTTATTACTATACAGGGTTACATTGCAAAGGGGTGCCAAATCTTTAGACAGCTCAGAATCATTAACCTAATCGAACTATGCAAGGAACAATTTTTTTTTTACATTTAATTATTCCTATCCGATGTTAAAAATCTTACGCGTGGATAATTTATTCTCATTCATGAAAAAATTGCAAAGTATGTGCACTGCGTAAGGTCCTTGTAGGCTTCCTGTAGGTACCTACGCCTCTGATGAATATTCGCGCGGCTTTCGTAGTCTCTTTATTGACTTTATTTTCGGATATTTTAATTAAAGTATGTTTTTTTCGTAACATACAATTATTAAAAATTATAAAGACGCTTCTTTGCATTGTTCCCTAGATCTTATTTTTTAAACTTGGCACCCCTTTAATGTAACCCTGTATACATGACAAGATAATTTGGCGCCCGGCGCCGAACCGGATAGAAACCGTCTCACTAACAAGCGCTCTATAAGGTTCAATAAAATTGTTAATATAGTTAAAGCGATCTACCCACACGCCCCAGGTATAGGTTATCCTACTGCCACATGGACGCGAGCTTTACCCTTTGGTTGCCTAGTGTGCGAGAGCAATATCTTAAACCTTTGCTACATGGAGGACGGACGGGACTTAACATTGCTTTGACCGTCGACTCTTCGCTCCTTGTTCCGGATTAAGCATACATCGATTTTAGCTTACTGAAACTCGAATGGTGTAGGTGAATATAAAATCGGACCAAGTTTGAAAACACTAATATCAATTATAGCCAGCTTTGGAACAGAAAGGGGCGGAGTCTGGCTTGCGGGCTGGCGGAAGTTGACAAAAGGATCGACCAATGGCAGCGTTTGACCTCACAATGTCAAGACGCGTCCGTCTCCGTTTGTCACCAGTTTAGTGTCCTGTCCAACTGCACGTAAGAAAAACAATTCAAGTTACACCTTCGTATCAAGTACTATGAAATTACATTAGAATTTATGTTAAGACATTTGCATTTCTTTTTATTGTAGGCATCTGAATTTTAAATTTGGCAAATTTGCTTTTTCTTTAATTAGGAATTAATTAGAAAAGGCGAGACATTTTTACTATTATTATTATAACTACCACAACGGTGGTCTCACAATGAATATAGACCATTGATTAAAAGTGTATTCACGTTTCAAAATTCACACAAACATTGTTCTGCAATGATGGCTCGTTACATGTGTCAACCATAAATAAGTTAACCGACAAGCTATCAACAAAGGTGACATGTCGAGTGGTTCCTGCAATTTCTCCGTAATTACACGCGCCAAATTAAGGTGTAGATGTCCCTGATCACCAAAGGTAGGCACAGTATAACCTGGCATAGTAGAACCATTCTCTGCTATGCACGAAAAAGATAACTCACACACACAGTGCGTAAACCATAAAACGTGAAAGTATCGCCGTGGTTCCGTGAAAAAAATAAATTAAAAGTAAATAGTATTCTTAACACCTTGGATGCCATTGGAGTTCAATGAATATTGAAGATTTTTTATTTACTGTTTTAACGGCAGTTAAAGACTTAAAAATCAAATGTCAAATTGGTTAGGACATTTAATAAATAACTGATGTACAATAGACACTGTTATTTTAACTTTATCTAATGTATAAAGTGACATTCCATTATGTTTCATAAGCATAAACTCTAATATTTATACTTATCATAATTATCAGCGCACGCCTGTTTTAAACATAATACACTTGCTCTGGCTAAATTTGATTTAAATCTCTATTTTTATGAACTGATAAACAGTGATTCAAAAATAGTTAAAAAGTATGTCTCGAAGCCCTAATAGAGGCCAAAAATGGACATTCATAATAACACGTGTTCATTTAGAAATAATATTTATTTTTATTTAATTTGTTATAAGGGTGTTGCTTGCTTGATACACATTCACACAAACACCCAAAGGTTGGCTGGCGGAAAATGCCCTTGGCATTAAGTCCACCTGATGTACTCTTTTAGGTTTGTGCAATAAAGTTTTGAATGAATAAATAAAATAGGTATTATGCCAAAAATAAAAAATAAATATATATTCTGCTTTTGTATGTGCACCTATAGGGAATGGTCCCACTACATCTTTCTGCATTGTGGTATTATTTTAAAACCAATGTGGCAAGGTCTTTAATTGCGCACGAGTAAAACTCCTACGTTCATATTTGGTGAGAATTTTGCTTCCTTGATTGAATGGAAGCGATCGAAGCTTTCTTTTGACCTTCAGTTTAAGATAAACATAAACGTTTACTCACGGAAGCTACAAAAGCGGATTTGTTTAATGAATAAATATGGGCCAGAGAATACACAATTTTTTATACACAAATTTATTGTCAAGGCCTTGATGTATGGAATTGAATTAACATCCATGTTATAAGATATACAATGAGTTTGCCAGAAGTTTCCAGCACCCACCTCAATCAATTTTTTTTTTCTTTTAAGATAGTTCTTAAATTTTTTAATAACTAAGGATTGCTTACTTAGCTGATAAACTTTTTGACATGATGTAGTTAACGTTTAAAATTAAAATTAACAAGCAATTTTTTTACAAGTAACGATATAAACAACATACGAACTTATTGATTCAATGTAATTTCATAGTATTTTTATGGCGGAGATAACGCTTCCATAGAAACTATAAATACGCGACGTACAAACTAAAAGTAACTAAAAAATAATTAAGTAAACATTTTATAAACGTATCTTATTGACTTCGTATAATTTAAGACTAAATAAATACAGGGTGTAAATAATTGCTCCACATAATTATAATATAATTTATTTTTATTCTTTGTTCCATTTCATGGAAAACAATCTTAATTGTATAACCTAATTTAGCAATTTTTTACACCATATACTAATATTTACATACAATGCGTTGAATATGAAAATATCATTTTTATACTAAGCAAAAGCAGACTGATATTTAAAGTATACAGGGCGTAAAATGAAATAAAAATATTAAGTATGAATAAAACTACACACTGACAAAAAGAATCGTCATTTTAATTAACTTAAAAAATTGATTCTCTCCAAATGTCAGTGATATCACTTTTATTTTAAAATTATTAAACAGTACATAATACGTGGAATAAATTAATAATAATGCATTGTTACAATTTTATGCATCTGTCAACGTTTACACCATTCAATCCAACTTATGATTTGGCAGACTGACAGAAATTGACAGTTTCGGTGTCAATAACCTATAATCAGTATCTAGGCACATCAGTGGATGTGTAACAATTGATAACTATACAAATACACACGCTCCATCACACGGAAAGGCGAAAAGGAACAATAGTAGTAGCGTACAAACTGCACCTTACGCATGTGTTTATAAACACTAAAATTGCTTGAAGATACTTTGAATTTATAACTATCAGAGATGTCAACTCAAAAGGATATTCCCAGAGTAAGGTCCCAAATCAGGAGTGCCAGCATTCGGTTCCTCATCTTAGATTGCAGTGATGTACAAAACCTTTAGGCGCTTTGAACAGGGAACAACTTTTTGTTTCTGGTTGTGGCATAAAGCAAGTCGCAACAAGCAATTTTTAAAATTTTCATATAGTTTCGAGTATCTGCGCAGACGTAGCAACTCTAGTTGCGAGTTACGGCAATCGCAAATGTTTCTGGTTGCTGCAGTTAGTGATTTAAATTGCCTAAACTAGCTACTGACAAAAGGCAGGGGAATATGCACGAAATTAATATATTGTTTTTACTACATTTATAAGAAATTACATAAAAATATAGTGCTAATAGTGAAAAAAAAAGATTTTGGGTAAAAAATAAACGTAATACAGTAATTAGAAATTGAGGTATACTTGTCTCTTTCTAAAACAACTTTTACCATGAAAAATGTATGGCGGGTGTGTGATGTGACGTCAGGGTATATATCGGATCTCCTTGTCTAGCACGCGACTTTAATGGGTTGTAAGTCAGGTATTTATCAAAATTTTTTGAAAATTCTTTAAGTTTTATTAATTATAACTAAGTACTATTTATTTTAAGACGAAATAAAAATGTATGCATATTCCCCATTGGCATACCTAAAGTTGCAAGTACATATTATTACGTTATTTTAGTGTACACCTATGAATCATACGCTAATCAATAAAGAAAATAATTACTAACAACACTCACAAAGACAAAATGTCGTAAATCAATACTTTGTTCAGAATTTCAGTTTGAATGTATATATAATAATTATTTGTATTTACATGTCCAAATTAAAATTCTGAACAAAGTACATTAGTAGTATTTGTTCTTCGTAATAAATTCATCTTTCGATTAACGTATGTTTCATAGGTGTACACCAATATAACGTTACTTTAGGTACTTCCAACTTTGGGTATGCCAGGCTCCAAACAAAAAAATTGGAAGTATTTTGTACCAGTTATAACCAGTTGCTAGTTTCCGTAACCGGCATTGTGTATCATCGTCCACCCCACTCCCTTTCATGGACCCACAGATTGTTGATTTAAAATTGCAGCAATTGGTTTTAGTCATTGTAAACGGCAACTACATAAAAAAGTTGACAGTTCCGTCAACTAGAGTTGCTCGTGTGCATATCGCCTTAAAATTATGAATTTATTGATATTTAAGATTTACTATTTTAATTAGCAAATTAAACGCACGGGAAAGTCAGCATCGATGCTTAATAGTATGCGCTTCTTCAGCTATCTACCGAAATAGATTATAAATAAACAATTTTCGCCAGAAATCGCACTAGTTGTCATAGTCACAAAGCAAGGACCTAACATCTTTGTGTTACAAGATACCAGACAATGAATGCTGTCATATGCGTCTCCCAGTACACCTAGACCCGGATCCATATAGAAAAGTTCGTTTCCTGAATTGGGAATCGAACCCGCGCCATTACGCCATTCGACTCGTCTACGGTTACTACTCAATAAAACAAATGTATTTTTCAAAATGAGGCACTTTAACACGTCCCAGTTTTTTTTTTACCCTACTATTGCTTCGGGACAAATTGTGGGGTACAAATCTGGCAGTGTCCTTTTGAGTCGCCTATTTAGGGTCCTAATTTACGACTCAACTTTCTTTTAGGAAGTAATTCTACCGTTATAATACAACAAGTTTTACTTCGGGATCAACACCCAAATATTAAAAAAAACACTTCTCCATACAAACTGATGTCAGCTGGTCGGCGGTTTAGTATGGGAGTGTTTATTTTTTGGATTTCGATGTTCGTCTCATAGATAAAATTGCGGATTTGAGTAGTAAAATCACCCTGGAAGGAAGGTAACTAATAAATTAGGACCTTATACAGGGTGTTTGGTCATTGGTATATCAAGCCAACACTAGCCTATGGTAACATATGCATATAAATAGTAAGGCATAAGGTGAAGTCAGAAATTTGATATTATATTTCTTTCCATACAACACTTAATTCTTAGAATCCGATTTGTATGTTTTTTTTTATGATGATATCCAATTTCTAAATTCACCATAGTATTTATATGCATATGTTAGCACATACCTTTTTCAGCTCGATAGGGTTATTATACCTAACTAACAGTCTGACCCAACATACGGTTACGGTACTGCAGCTCTGTTCAAAGCAAACGAGCTAATACATTATCGGCCGCTGACAAAATATACAAGTATCAATAATGACACCAGCAGATGGTTGATAAAGTATTACATATTTTATGGACTCACTAGATAGCCTAGGTGATTCACTCAGATGATGTCTAGATTTATTAAGCATACTGATAACATCGTAAATGTAGGCAGCGGCACCTTAAGGTTCCGTGCTTCACGGCCGATCGAAGCGATTGATCGATTCGTTTGATGCGACAATAGGGATGACTAATTAATTTTATCCATCAGGTAGATTATCAAAAAATATTGGACACGTATGCTTTCTTTTTTTACATAATCAAAATATTACAGAGATATATTGATTTGAAATGTCGCATGGCATCACGTCTTGGTACATTTTTTACTTAAAAGTGACGTCATGATCCACTCATGAACTTCAACGCGCTTTATCTTTGTCTTTTTTGGTTGAATAATGAAAGAAAAAATAAGTTTCCATTATTTTTTGATAATCTAACTGACGGACTAAATAGAATTTAATTTTCTTCAGTCATCATCCCTATTGTTGCATGATAATGTAGACTGAAGCGGCGCCATACATTTTCATACTGAAAGTATTTTCGCATCAGAAAACCTTCTCTTGTCTGTCTTTCTATTTAGAAACAGTTTCTTTGATCTAAAGGCACATCATAAAAAGTATTTCACAAACAAATAATAATTTTTAATCACAATTCATTTAGATAACATCAAAACAGTTATTATTTCTGACTATGAAGTCATAGTTGTACAGAAAACACTTTTAAAATTCCTTAGTTCATTTAGTGCCGTCCCATTCACACTCAATCGATTCGAAAAGGACAGTATGTTAACCCTCAATTAAGTTATCAAGTAGTAATTATTTCATTTAACAAAATGACACAGATTTATAAACTATAGATAAACTTCATAAGATTCACACGATAAGACATCGATTCATTTATCTCAAAAGAGCTAAAATCTAAGAACAGTGTACCGGATTTCCTGACTTTTAGTCACACATTCATACACACATTCCAAACAGTTTCGCATTACAAAGTTCATATATCATTATTACAAGAAGTAAAACAGAAAACCGTCTAATTTAATATGGCAGATAATGAAGCTAGCAGACTATCAAAGCAGTATGTTTTAAATGAGGAAAAGAATTTACATCTCAAGGCCTTTCCTACAAACTTTTAAGTGCAAAATCTTTGAAATGGATGGACCAAATCTAATGAAAATTAATACGCATAAGCAGTATTCATTAATCTATGAAGAGAATACTTTTAAAAAGGAAAGAAGTTAAAGCGATGGTAGGTTTTTCAGAGTCACAGTTATCTCTAGGTATTTCTTCTTTTGAATCGGACATTTCTAAAATGAACTCTCTCTTAACTTCTTAGACTTAACTTCTAAAGTACGGGTTAACAAATTAGGTTGATGTGTTCTTGTATGAAGACCACGACTTAGCAAACAAGACAAGGTGGAGCAGAAAAAGAAAAGCCTTAGTGGCGTGCATTGGGAGAGGCCTATGTCCAGCAGTGGACTGACGTGGGCTGATTATGATGAACTTCTCAGACTTATGTATCCAGCTATGCGTATTTACTTCTTGGATATGTGGCCGCGTAATAATAAGATTTCCATTGTCCATTTTGCTTTCAGGGTTGTTGTGGGGCTGCCCCGATTCTGCAGTGCCTCGGGCATGTTTGCGGAGGCGCGCACCGCCTGCTTTCACACTGCTATGCGTAAGCGGAGAGCTTCCCTGGTGCGCAGAGTGCGGGCCAGCCCCAACGCAATCCTGCCAATGATCGCCGGCAGGCTCGACTGCCCCTACATGCGGCAATGTAGTAGCAGACATGCCCCTGTGCAATCTTTTGTGCGGGGCTTTTAGTGTAAGTATGTATTTTACCTATATTTTATTGTAATTGTATTTTTTTATTTCTAAATTGAAAGTGTCTGTATTGAATTTACTAGGATTTTAGTTTTTAATGTGTAAAAATGCAATTTATTTAATCAATTAATAATTTTATGCTAAATTTCATTTTTATTATTAATAATGTGTGATCATTTCATTATGGGTCTCAGTAACCTGAAATAAATGTATTTTTTGTTTTAATTATTTATTTCCATCGTTTTGCTGGAATGAGGGGTGAATTTCGTTAGAATTGGTCCAGCAATTTTGTACTTAATAGTATGTATTTAAAGCTCAGGGTGTAACGCTCTTATAAGGGCACACGCCCGATAGTGGCACCGCCATTTTGTTTATATTAATAACGATAAATTTGAAAGGTTAAATTTGAAAAACGCTCTGAAGTGCAATGTATATTTATATTTTAAAGACCTGTCTAGCAAAATATTAGATTATATTTGTATAAGTAGGCAGAATTTAAATTATGTACCCTTTTACAGACATAATGAACACAAAATATGTCTTGAAAATGCCAAATTACTGTTTCACAGTGCACTACAGAACGTTTTTCTTTCTAAATGCATTAAATTCGTCCCATTTAATTAGACGTCGCTTGGTGGTCTTATTTTTTATTTTAACGGAAAATTAAGTGACAATGCAGTGTATTATAATCTCGTTTTGTCTGCATAAAATATCATCCTATACAAACAGTTAAAATTATTTAAAACACCAACAAATAACAAACGGTAGATGATATAACAAACGTCACATAATGTAACATGTGTCATACGACGTACAGCGAGACAAGAAATATATCACCCTCCACCAAATTGCCGAACTTTAACAAAAATAAACATTTAATGACAACACCATCTCATTTTTTTATGGTAGCCATGTTTATTTAACTGTCAATGTCACTGTCAAAACTTTGACAAAATTGTATGTGGTTGACATTTGAATGTTAAAATAGTCAATAATTATTATTGTATTTTTTGGTCATTATTAAGCTGCGGGTCATATATTTGCTGTCGATTTTACCAATCTTTACATTTTGTAACCATTTTTGGGGCATTAAATTCGGATATTCATTCAATTTGTACAAATAGACTAAAACTCTACTCAGTTCTCATGAACAGTGGCAGCAGTATTTATCACGCGACGTAGACAGAGCCCGGTCCCATCTGAGGGCCAATTTTGTTCAAGTACGCAACATTTTCTATGGAACTAACATCTCTAAAGAAAATCTCTCGTTGCTCTATAAAAAAGTCGGATAAGCAGTAAAATCAGTTTCTTTCAGATCAGACGGTTTTTTTACATATGTACTGTGTACCTGACACATTAATCCGACTGCGATAACTACACAGAAAACATATTATGAGCATGAGGTGGTACTTTTTACAGGCCGATGGGTTATAATGACTCAATAAATTCGAAACACGTATTTGTATGCTTAAGTAGCACATATGCATATAAATACTAAGGTGAAGTCAGAAATTTTAAATGATGGTTTGAAACATTTTTATTTCTATGCAAAACTTAATTACTCAGTAACTATTTTGAATATCTTATCTTACATATCTTTGGATTATGATCTAGATCTTTACTATATGCATGATATAAGATATTCACTTTGTAATCTGTTTTGTGTGCTATGAATAAATAAATAAAATAAAATGTTTTTATTTTAAATGACTAAATCAAATTTCGACTTCACTATTTACATGCAAATATTAGCAAATACTTCTTTCAATTTTACAGGGTCCTAGCCTAACATTCTATATGTTCGTACGTTTTTTTTTGTTTAACCGTGTCACTTCTACTGCGACCGCGACCTTGCTTACTTCTCTTGTCACTTAGAAAATGTGGTAATAATAATTTACACACATTACATATTCTAGGCAATCGTTACGCAAACGCTACAATCGCTACATCCACACGCACACTTGAGCATTCGCGTGACACATAGACACCTCTTTACAATAGTACGCTTTAACTTCTTGATCCTTTTTCAAATAAAACACCAACAAGATAGTAAAATGTGCACTGATTAGAAATTAAAATTATAGTTATATAAAATGGTTAGTAAATCGACAAATTTCAAACAGGTGATGTATTTAATCAACAAAAATGAAAACTTTTCTTTTTAAGCCAACATCAAAATTTGAAAAATATATTACCCTATTCTAACTATAAAGCTATTACGATTAGTTTTTTTTTAAAGATTTTACAACATATTCCTGCAAGAAATTAGTTGAATTGCCAGTTACTCTGTTTATGTAATCCAGGAAATAATTCGATAATAATAATTAGACATCTTTTTCTCTCTCTAGTGCGAATAAAAATAACACAGACTGAAACTGTAAAATTAAATCTAGCGAGTTGCCTTGATGTTGGATGTAAATGCTGTCTGCAATTGTCTATAAATGCTAAGTTTTGCAGCTGTAAGCTATCTCTTTTCATTTACAAAGAAGAGAAAGAGATGTACTGACAGTGTGACCAATACTCAAACAGAAGACCTGCGACGTAGCATCATAAGCAACCATTTGCTTGTCACTCTCTTACTCGTTAAGGACGAGTGAAAGGCACAAAGTTGACTTTACGTCACGGATGATGGAGGCGACAGTTTAAATTGTTTTAAAGATAAATAATGAGTAATATATTGAGGATATACGTATTTATAATTCGTGATAATCATCAAATACAAAATTTGTAAGAATAATTCTTGTTTAGGCTTTTTTTTTTTTCGTTTTATTAATTCGCTAAAGGTATGATCAATAAGCTACTTTCTTTAGAAAATGACTACGCGAGAAATTATTCAAAACGTTCGCAAACCCTACCATTTTCACACACTCAACATTCTATCGCAAACTCTATAATTTTCATTCATTTTCCAGAACGTGATAAATGCAAGTTTAACAATAGAAACAAATCACTACATAAAAAACGATGTGTAAACCACATCTTTTATTCAAAGTTGTTATAATTCGATTGAAAAACTTGTTAAGTTAAGATCTATGTAGCTGATCAAACCGCTTTACAACTTTAGCACTAAATACGTTTAACTTCACGATTTTATTTACATAAATCACTTTTATTAAAAGTTTTAAAATAATGTAGTTTTTCTTTACTACGCGACCACAACAATTAGGCGAATTACAGTTATGGTGGGCACTGACCAACGTTATGACGCGTATTGTACAGATAGCGGCAGGTAAACCTACTCAAAAAAGTTAAAGGTCATTTAACCGATTTTCAACTTTACGTTTGACATGTAGAGATCAATATCAATAGGCTAGTTTCCAGGGTCAAAAAAATATTATTCCATTTAGTCCGTCAGTTAGAATATAAAAAAATATTGGACCCATACTTTGTCTTTTGTCAATCAAACAAAAAATTACGAAGATAAAGCGCATTAAAAATTGGGAGTGAGAGCACGTGACGTCACGCCTTGCTAAAGAGTGTCGCAAGGCGTGACGTTACGCGGAATTTTAACGGGCTATTTCTTCATAATTTTTTGTTTGATTGAGAAAAGAAAAAATACGTGTCCAAAATTATCTGTTAATCCAATTGACGGACTAATTAGATTTTTTAGAGAACTAGCCTATTGCGAATATTTTACGTTTTGTGGTAGGTTGACGATCTGTTGTCTATACCTGCCGTAACGTACCGTTGTGATTATTTCACTAACCACTATGGGCAGAACCGACACTATGCGACACCTATTGGGATAAATATGTACAGTGCGTCCCCATGCCGCCATTATTTGGTCAGCGTGGCGTACTGTTTTAGTATGGCCAAAACTTGACAAGTCTTGTCAACTCATACTTCATCATTTCAGCCATAGGACGACCACTGCTGCCGTTAAGTTTCTGCTAAGTTGTCCAACTTGTACCAAGTACCAAGTCTTGACAAACTTGCTACAAGATCTCCTTTTTTTAAACAGTTTTATTTAGCTTACCGCGTTTGTGTCTTGTTTCTACTAAAGATTCATTGTCTGTTATTGTTTTAGATTAGTTATAGTCATTAGGAAATACATTTTGTTTATCTAGTGAGTAAAAAAAAAACATTGACATTTCAAGGACATCGGTTGACACTGTGGTTGTCAAGGACCAAAGACGCTAGCGCCATCTCAGATAAGCTAGGCCTGTGCTTGTCCGTTATTGCCTAATTGTTTTAATCGCGTAGTATGCTCAACATTATTCTATGACAGCTGATTAAGCTTGATGTTGTATTAGAAGTAGAAGAGGTAGCGCCAAATAATCATTTTATTTGCCTACTGGATTTTTGGTTATTTAAACTCTTTCGCGGACAGTAAAATGTGTTTGTAAACCAATAAAAAAACTGCCCGCGAAAGGGTTAAAAAGCTTGAATTATTAACTTAGCATCCGATTATCCGATCACTACTCATCACTTTTCGTATCTTTCTCGCGTTGACACAACCCTTATAGCACAAATCATGTTGATAACTCCAGCTCTACGTATCAAGCGTGTTCGCTTGATAAAGGTGATGCATTTTGGAAGTGGATAATTTTGTAGCAGACATACATATCTAGCGAAACACTACGCAGCTTTTATTTACAACGCTTGAAGTATGCACATTGCACAATTATATTTTTATCACAAAATTCGTATTCACGCACTATAATTTCAACTTTTTCCTACACAGACGTTCACAGTTCAGTCTTCTTCACATCCATTCGTAGCTGTTTGCTACGACAGTTCCCAGTGCTACACCGTAGCACGTGTATGGTATTCCGTAGCCGATGTCAAATTCTCTGATGACTCGCTTCCATTACGTAAGCATGCTTCTCTTTCTGACACATAGCTCGTATTCATTCGCACACGGAGTGTACCCCAGGGTACAATGTTATAGGCATGTTCGTCCAGCGAGGTTGGTAGCAAGTGTATTCTTCAAAGGTATCGTATTCATAGTTTTCATATAGCAATAGTATCCTAGATGCGTGTGTATGTATAGTGTAGGGGTACAAGGGTGCTCAGTCGACGCCGGCGAATCCTTGGGACCCTTCGATGGCTTTGATGAGTTTCTCACGGAGCTGTTGGTAGCTCTCGTATGGAGGTAAGTCTATTCGGTTGAAGCTGAAATAGAAGAAAGGTTCTTGTAAAACAGAAGCATAGGTTCTCATGACGACCATGACTGCTCTGTCGAGAGCGAATCGACAAAGAAGAAGGTTGCATCTTCTTAAGTTCTACAGTCCGTGCGCGAGTTAAGTGCAGTTGAATGAATGCTATCCATAAAAGACGCTATTGCATCAAACAAAAGGGATGACGACTAACTTTATTTTCTTCGTCTTTCAGTTAGATATTTAAAAAGTATTGGACACACATCCTTTCTTTTTTCACAAAATCATATATATAATAATACATTTTTTACTTAGAAGTGACCTCACGAGCCCCCTACTCCCGAACTTTGACGCGCTTTTTATTTGTCATTTTATGATTGATTGACAAAAGAAAAAAATGTGTGCCCATTATTTTTTTTATTTCGTTTTCTTAACCCAGTCGTCATCGGTAATATTTTCACTTGAAAAAAATATTAAACGATGGGATTCGAACCCACGACCTTTCGCTATCAACCGCTCTTCCAACTGATCTACGGAGGACATTTTATGATCTTTGTTTTGTTGAATTCGTCTCCATCCTGAGTAGCAGAATAACTATAAAAAACATGGAAAAATTCTACGAAAAAAATAATTATGAAGGGGCGGTACGAAGTTCGCCGGGACAGCTGGTTTACAATAAAAAATATTATTTTTTAAATATTATCTTAAGTAGTAAGTAAAAAGGAAAATCCGAAGTGTCGTAAATCCCTTCTCACCTTGAAAGGGTTATTGCAAAAATTAAAAAGTTATAGTATAGGCACTCACCAGGTGTGCGCGCGGGGGTAGTTGTCGGGGCTGCCCCACTTCTCGACGGTGAACAGCTGCGGCCCGTTGGAGCCGTACAGCTCCTTGAACCCGTTCATGGGCACGCGCGACGTGCCCGTCACGAACTGCAGCAGCCGCGACCGCATCTCGTTCGAGAACGAGAGCACCACCTGGGGGGTTCGGTCATCGATGTTACTATGAACGTTGAGATGGCGAGACCCGATCAGGTTTTACGAAAATCATGTGGAGGGGATTTAATACAATATTTCTACTTTCATAGTAAAATTCTATAGTCCTAAAATTTCAAAATATTCTACAAAGTGGTCCCGCTGTTTTGATATCAAAATCGCGGGACCACTAGGTAATTAGTTAACAAAGCCTATACTAAAATACTTAACTTGAACTATTAACAATAAACCTTAATAATTACATCTCTTAGATTGTTTTGTTGACGGGTTTCACTAGTTTCACTAAGTGTCATGAACCGGCGAAATATGTGACGACACACTGGGAAGGGGGAGTCTCACAAATGTGACCAGGGCTTCGATTCAGAATCCTTCGGTAATTTAACCCAATCAAAAGAATTGATATCATTCTCGAAACGAATGTTGGATTTAGAGCCATTCAGAACAGCATCCGATTCGAGTTCGAGTATGATATCAGTATCGGTTTGATTACAAGTTGCATTTACAAAATATTTAAATTTAACTTGAATTAATAGTATATTATGAATTCAAATTCAATTTATTTATTCTAAACATTATAAGAAACCTCAATACGAATAATTAATTTCTATCAAACGTGTATAAAACGAAAAAATATTTAACTTTAACCAAGAAGTGTGTTAATTAAAATCATGCTTTGTAAATGTTTACTGAGTGACCGGCAGTTACCATTATAATATATTTAAAACATTATAATTTTTAATTCACAAAAATACCAGTTTTTCCTAGAAGCAGAATAGATTTGATGGATCCTAAAGCAGTCTTTAGAATTAAAAATTATACTATCGGGCGTGATCGGTATCACGCCCGCTAGTATGGGAACAAAATAAATGTTATTTCTACTCTGTAGGGTTTGTAGTATGAGGTAAAAGAGTTACCCTCCAGAAGCACGATTCGTCTAGCCACTGCCAGCCATCTATCTCCCTAAGGTCGTCGCTCTATCGAGCTGGTACCTTATGAAGCAACAAAATAAACGTATTCTCTAGTCTATAGAGTAGTTACCCTCCAGAACTAGTTCACGATTCATCCAGCCACTGCCAGCCATCTTCCTAAGGTCGTCGGTCCGTCGAGCCGGTACCTTACGAAGGAACAAAAGAAACGTAATCTCTAGTGTATAGGGCAGTTCTAGTTACCCTCCAGAACCACTGCACGACGATGTGATTGGCGTGGTAGTCGCCCTTGTAGAGCGAGTTGGCGCGCCAGTCGCGCACGTCGATGTGCTGGATGCCGCACAGCAGCAGCTCCAGCTCGTGCTCGTCGAAGATCTTCAGTAGCGGCAGCGGCACCAGCGCGCCCAGCCCCTCCAGGAACGAGAACATCTGCTCCTGCACGCGGCTCACGAAGCGCCACTGGATCACCAGCCTGGGGGCGCAGGGCGCGATCGGACGATTGAAACAGCAAATACGACAAGACACACCCTGTATACAGGGTGTACGAGAGAATAGGAATAGGTGGTAGAACTAAGCTATACTTTGAACGCGTATAATATGTATATAAGTGCCCGGAAGAGAGCCTATGTACTGAATAAATGAGTACGAGTATCATTGATTATCAATAGGACAGACGAGCTAAAACTGCGTGATCAGCTTATGCCGTGTGGGAACGGCCGTAATGAATACACTTCCCCACCGCCAACAGGAGGCGTGTCGTAAGAGGCGACTAATTCCTGTAGCACGAGAGGGGCAGCAGCGTCTGCGTGCGAAGTCTTATAAAAAACTGCGCTTGCCAACACGCCTGCCAAACGTGGCGAGTATTGGCAATCCCCTCCGATGATAACTCATTAAGGGGGGGGCTTAGTTTCAGCAGTGGACATCCTATGGCTGAAATGATGATGATGATGATGATCAGGTGATCATATACAACAACTTTTACTATGGGAGCAAAATCGAAATCGTGTTTATTTTTTTCTAATACATTATGATCGAAGTAACGAATAAGTTCATATGAAGCATCTTATAATTTTTTTCGATTTCGATGTTGCTTCCATAGAAAATACAAATACAAATACAAATACAAATAGTTTATTTGCCATTAAATAGGGTTAAGACAATACAAAGTCGATGTTAAAAAATAATATTACATGAAGCACCTATTTAGCCATATACGATAGCATGCAAATATGAAGGAAAAATAATTAATTACAATAATATGTCATTGAGCATCCAAATAATTCAATTATAATTATATGCAAAGACTAGCTTTTGCCCGCGGCTTCGCTCGCGTTAGATTTGATTTTGAGTGAATGTATGAATGTCAAACTAAGTAATAAAAAAAACTACAAAACTTCTTTATAGACAATATTCTTTACTAATGGTGCCAAAACCACTAAACTACTGGGCGAGCTTACACGTGAGCAATCTGATTGTGATGTCCTTGAGACTTGTTTGTAGCCTGGTTCCATTGCATTATTTAGGGGGTTCTAAATTTCGCAACAACATAACAGGGGTGCCCACGCGTAGAATAAGCCTATGGTAAGGCAAACCCGGAGGTTTCAGCGAATCCAGAAATTCTACAGGGTAAATAGGGTAACCAGCGGTTTGGGCTGTGCGATGATACATCAGCCAATCACTTTTGCCTTATACATACATAGATAGAAGATAGATAAATAGTTTACTATCCACTTCAATATTTTAGGATAACGCAGGTCTCCTTCTTTACAACAAATGCAAAAATATAACCCTTGTAGGATAACGTGTGGCTATCTGTCAGTCCGTCATTTACAACCGATTAGCTCCGAAACTACTGAAACCGATTGAATTGCAATTTGGCACAAATAATTTCAAGAATTTTCATGTTCACAACATTAAATTTTAAAACCGATACCATTTTCGTAATTAACGTCAAAAAAAACTATAAAATCGACACCCATCTTGATATTTAGACATTCCAACCCCATCGCATCCCAACAGGGGAGATGGTATTTCACGTCCGCAACGTTGAATTTTAAAATCGTTGTTGTTTTCGTAATCAGCGACCCGATAAACCATAGAAACAATATTCATGTTGATTTTCAGACTTTGTCACCCCCCTTCCCCTTTTTAGGAGCTGATTTTTCAAAAAATTTGAAGCACAAACTTCGGACCCCCGTTTCATCCCTTTAGGGGGTGAATTTACGGCAGCCACGGACATGCCACGGCGCGGTCTGAATGACCACCGTGTGCGTTGCAGTATACGATTCTCGTTTGGTCTATCGTTCGCGGCGAAATTGCCCGGCCCGCCCTGGCCCGTCGTGTGCGCAGCGCCTAAATATCTCGAAAACGGTGCGTCCTCCTAGCTCAAAATAAACAAAATTTGGCCCCCGTAGACCCCAGGCGACGTGTCTGGAACTCTTCAACAGCATTTAAACTAAACTTAAACAGACCTTCATCAAGGGTTGAAATCGAGTAAGTAGCATTCCTGTGTCCCATGGGAATTCCGGAGATTGATATACTTTATTTCACTTCCACAACTGAGAAGAATCTCATATGGTGAAATACATCGGCTTAGGCTGTAGATAGAGCGTGCCAAAGAATTCCTTCGGCAGTCGAGTGAAAATAACAATGTATGTTGGGTTAGTTTGCAACCATAAGCCGAGATTATATTTTTGGTGATTATTAATTTTAGTTTACTATAAACATAAATAAGTTTAGTTATTTTTACTCTAAAAATTAAGGACTTTCAAGACACAACTTAATCTCCTTTTTCACCCCTTCGTCAAGAACGCTGTCATACATAAATTTATTTTTAATCGTCACCATAAATACAGTATTTAAAGATTCCTAATTCGAAACTGATATGTTTTCATAAAAGTTTCATCCCCTATTTTACCCTCTTCGGGCTATAATTTCCAAAAACCTGTCCCTAATGAGTGTTTATACTGTATAGGGTATAGCTGTGTGTTGATATATCAACAGTTAGTTAGTGTACCATTTTATTTAAATAGATAACTGAAGTACAAAGTTTTATCCCCCTTTTCACCTACTTAAGGGTTGAATTCAAGAATTTACATGTCCACAATATTAAATTTCAAAATCGATGTCATTTTCGTAATTAACATCCCAAAAAACCATAAAATCGACATCCATATTGATATTTAGACATTTCAACCCCATCGCACCCCAACAGGGGTGATATGATATTTCACGTCCACAACGTTGTATTTTAAAATTGTTGTTGTTTTCGTAATCAGCGACCCGATAAACCATAGAAACAATACCCATGTTGATTTTCAGACTTTGTCAGCCCCCTTCCCCTTTTTAGGGGTTGACTTTTCAAAAAATCTAAAACACATGTTTACTCAATTATCGTAAAGAGTATCTACTCCTGAGAAGTTTCGAATAAAATAGTCTGACTAATCTTGTTCACCCATACAAACTTTGGACCCCCATTCCACCCCTTTAGGGAGTGAATTTTTAAAAATCCTTTCTTATGGACCCCTTTTTATAAGATACCTACGTGTCAAATTTGGAATCTCTAGAACCAGCGATTTGGGCTGTGCGTTGATACATCAGTCAATCACTTTTGCCTTTTATATATGTATATATATTAATTAATATAGTATGGAGTAAGGTGCTGCGCATACAACGCAGTGGTGCGGTCTTTTTGACCGTGAAGCAATAAAAACCGCGTCTGCCCATCGATGCCCGCGGCTGCCCGCGCCGCGTACTCAACGCACACGACGGTCAGTTCAGGACTTGCAACCATTCTAGTAAAGCGCGCGGCGCAGACTACGCTAGCTGCCCGCGCCGCCGTCTGCGTTAGTGTATACAAACTGGTTTGTGCGATCCACGGCGGGTTGCCAAGGATATGCCGCGGCGCGGGGCGGGCACTGGCGGCGCGGTCTTAATGACCACCGTGTGCGTTGCAGTATACGATTCTCTTTGGTCTATTGTTCGCGGCGAAATGGTCCGGCCCGCTCTGCTACGTCGTGTACGCAGCGCCTTAATATCTCAAAAACGGTACGTCCTAGCTAAAAACAAACAAAATGTTGGCCCCCGTAGACCCCAGGCGACGTCTCTGGGACACTTTAACAACATTTAAACTAATCTAAAGCAGACCTTCATCGAAGGTTGAAATCAGGTAAGTAGCATTAGAGATCAGAGTTCCCCGCGTAATTCCTATGTCCCATGGGAATTCCGGAAAACGGTATACTTTATGTCACTTCCACAACAGAGAAAAATCTCATATGATGAAATACATCTCTAACGGCTTCGGCTATAGAGCGTGCCAAAAAATTATAAACACACATACATACGCTCGAAAAACATAACCCTCCTACGGCAGTCGAGTGATAATAACAATGTATGTTGGGTTAGTTTGCTACCATAAGCCGCGATAATATATTTAGTGATTATTAATTCGATAATAACAAATTTTTTATTCCTTTTGAAATTCTAACACCAACAATTTAAGATGAGTAAGTTTACTATAAACATAAGTTTAGTGATTATAACTTTAAAAATGAAGGACTTTCAAGACACAACTTAATCTCCTTTTTCACCCCTTCGGGGGTTGAATAATCAAGAACGCTGTAATACATAAATTTGTTTTCAATTGTCACTATAAATACAAAATTTGAAGATTATTATTTGAAACTGATATGCTTTCATTCAAATTTTCATCTCCTATTTTACCCCCATAGGGCTATAATTTCCCAAAAAACCCTTCCTTAATGGATGTCTACACTGTATAAGGTAAGGCTGTGCGTTGATATATCAACAAATAGTCAGTTTACCATTTTATATAAATAGATAACTGAAATACAAAGTTTCTTCCCCCTTTTCACCTACTTAAGGGTTGAGTTCAAGAATTTTTATGTCCACAATGATTGAATTTCCAAATCGATGTCATTTTCGTAATTAACATCCTAAAAAACCATAAAAACGACACCTATATTGATTTTTAGACATTCCAACCCTATCGCACCCCAACAGGGGGATGATATTTCACGTCCGCAAAGTTGTATTTTAAAATTGTTGTTGTTTTCGTAATCAGCGACCCGAAAAACCATAGAAACAATACCCATGTTGATTTTTAGACTTTGTTACCCCTTTTACCCCCTTAAGGGGTGGATTTCGCAAAAAACCTGAAACACGTATTTAATCATTTATTGTTAGGAATACTCCTGTGAAGTTTCGAATAAAATAGTCTAACTAATCTTGTTTCCCCATACAAACTTTGGGCCCCCATTTCACCCCTTTAGAGGGTGAATTTTGAAAAACCCTTTCTTAGTGCACCCCTAGACCTTATAAGAAACCTACATGCCAAATTTGGAATCTCTAGCACCAGCGGTTTGGGCTGTGCGTTGATATGTCAGTCAGTCAGTCAGTCAGTCAGTCAGTCAGTCAGTCAGTCAGTCAGTTTCTTCTTTTATATATATAGATTATACAAAATAGCCAGAAATTATATGTCGTTTACGTTTTATCCTTTAAGAATTTATCAACCGAGTAGTACGTTTTTTCTAAAAGCCATCTACGTAATAATTTGCCAAACATTGGGGCGGGAAGATGCCTTATATACGCCGGTATTTTATTAAAAATAGTCTTGCACATAGCATGACTATTCTTTAAAAAGCGCTTCGTTTTAGGGACGACGTCAAGGACAATTCTGTTGGGGTTCCTAAGATTTCTATTAGTCGCGTCCCTTAATTGAGTAAATAAGTGACTATTTTGCTTAACAAACCTGCCAATCTCAAGAATATAAAGACAAGGCAAAGGCAATATATTCAGGCTTTTAAAGTAAGGTCGACATGATATATCCGGTGCTATGCAAGATATGGCCCGTATGCACCTTTTTTGGGCAACAAACGCTTTGTGTATATTTGTGCCATTTCCCCAAATAATTAGACCATATCTCAACACAGATTCTACATATGCGAAGTATGCCGTAATAGCAGTACTTTTGTTTGCAACTTTTGCTAGCTTGTATAAAGCAAAAGCAAACCTGTTGACCTTGTTACATACTTTGTCTAAGTGCTCATTCCAATTTAATTTCGAGTTCATATCTAATCCCAAAAAAGTCACCTTATCTGCGTTGCATAGGATTTCACCGTTAAAGTCAATGTTTATTGTATGATTTTTAAAATTGTTAAAGTTTAATATATTTGTCTTTCCTAAATTAATTTGAAGGTTATTTTTGTCAAGCCAATCAATTATTTGTATTAATGTCATTTTTATATCGTCTTTGTGTTGTTCTAATGTACATTTTTTGTCCGTGGTAATTGTTACTGAAACATCGTCCGCAAACAAAGTAGCTTTGTGCTGAATAGCGTCAGGTAGATCATTGACATATACTAGGAATAATAAAGGACCCAGTATGCTGCCCTGCGGTACTCCAAGGGCATTTAGCCGCAGTTCAGATCTGTAAGTCTGATTTGTGTTGTTTTTATCGATCTGAGACACCTCAACGCATTGTAATCTTTTATCTAGATACGACTTTAGCCAACTTAGTGCAGGACCCCTGATCCCACAGCACTCAAGTTTCATAAGAAGCATTTCATGTGAAACGAGATCAAACGCTTTTGTCATATCTAGGAACAACACAGTAGTATAGTTACTTTTATTTACGCCTTGCAAAATCTCATTTATTAAATTAAAAGCCACATGTACTGTAGACTTGTTCTTTTGGAAGCCATGTTGATTCGGTTTGATTATATTGTTTTTCTTAAAGAATATGGTTAACTGCTCATGCATTATCCTTTCAAATATCTTAGATAGAATTGGAATCAAAGTTATGGGGCGATAATTGTTTACTTCAGTTCTATCCCCTTTTTTGTGTAGCGGCTTTATAACCGAGATTTTCAATGTTTCGGGAAAAGATCCTGATTCCAGCGAAAGATTGACAAGAAATGTTAATACCGGGCATAACTCGTCCCTACAGTCCTTAATAACTTGCGTACAAATGTGGTCGAAACCCTCTGATTTTGTATTATTTAAGGACCCTATTATCCTTCTAAGGTAGATCTCATCAATTGGCGTTAGGAAAATTGAATTTAATAGTTTTTTTTTTGTTGTATTCTCCCATTTGTCGTTATATTTTTTATTGATATTATGAATAAAATAATTATTAAATGTCATTGCAATTTCATTTGGTTTTATTATCTCCTTACCCTTACTTACTATTTTGTGTACATGGTGTCCAGTTTGTGCACCACACGTCTCATATTTTATAACATCCTATGTCGCTCTACAAATATTTTTACTTTTCGTTACGTACTTTTCATTTGTAATACGTTTAGAGCAATTTGTACATTTTTTGAGAAGTTTTGCGTAGTTTAGGTATTTTTTTTGATCTATGTCTGATTTACTTGAGTAATATTTATAGCGTAGGTTTTTTTTGACACGGCAACTTTTTTTTAAACCCTTTGTAATCCAAAGTGGTTTAGTTGTTGCGTTTAATAATTTCGATAATGTTCTCTTGGGAGTAACATCTTTTATATATGAAAGTACGATTTGAGATTTCTTGTTTATGAGCTACTGTAAACTTTAAAACCTGTGCGGTATCGTGGTCCGACAGCCATAACTTATGTACTGATCCCGTAGCATTTTCGACATTGCTTATTATAAGATCAAGGCATGACTTACCTCTAGTAGGCACGGTGATATGTAAGTTCAGATTGTATTTTTTTAAAATGTCAGTAAAGCGTGTAGTGAGTTCATTTTCCTCAAGCATATTAAAAAGTTGTTATATAAGAGCAGCTGATCATGTGGTTTTAAAGAATGTCATATTCTTTTGTACACACTGTATAAGTAAATTTTATTGAAAAAAAACGACTTCAAAACACTGAAAAGTTAAAAATGATAATAACACTCAAGTACTAAATCAGTTACTTTTGGAGTCGGTGCTAACGAAAACATTGAAACATTATCGGCAGGATTTCATCCCCTATTTTTTCGTTCTTAGGGTGGTTTTTTTTGGCAAATTTATAATTTAGTATTTTTGAAGTATGTGCTATTCAATAAAAAAAGAATCATCAAAATATATTCACATTTGTAGAAAATATTAGGTAACATAGATACAAGAACCACGTAGCAAAACATTATTTGGGTATATATTTGTTGATTTTCTCAAAAACTCCTAAACCAATTTCTAAAAAAATTATAAGGGACCACCTGTGATGTATGATCTACCAAACAAAAAAAGAATCATCAAAATCGATTCATAATTAGCGGAGTAATCGCGTTACATACACAAAAAAAACAGTCGACTTGAGAAACTCCTCCTTTTTTTGAAGTCTGTTGAAAAACAGCATTAAATTACAAAACAAACTATTAGACATCTATCGACCTTCTACCTAAACTACTGTCCATAGTTCAAGGACAACATCTTCTGTGAACGCCACTAGAAATTTCGAAACACATCGAGGTTTTTGCAACCATTTGCTGTTTATAAAAGATTCAGATAGGTGTCTAGTCTGGTTCTCCTGTCCAAGAGTTACAGAGATCTGATAGCAATTGCATCGATGTTCCTGGGTACGCAGACGACTGTAGCACCTTCTGCATCCTGTGCATGATCGCGAGCAGACTAGTTCCTCACGACCTAGCCTCGCCTCTTACTCATATGACACAGTATATGAATAGTGTTACAGCCCAGCATAAAGGGGGTCCCTTGTAAAGTCTATTGGTAAAATAAATGTAAATATTTACTTACATCTACGACAGGCTCAAAAAGCTAAGACCCAAAGCCGTAAAACGATATTAAAGCATAATACGAGTAGAGAGTAGTATTGAATATTGCATTCCCTAGTAGTAAACCTTCATAACTATTTATCCTTGAACTGTCATTCTTATAAATAAGTTCTTGTTCTGTACTCACTTAATGTACTCGTCTTTGTTTTCATTGTCTATGGAAATATTCGAGCCGCCGGGTTTCAGGTCCCTTTGGATTGTTTTCCCAAACTGCTCCTCGTCAACTGAGAACGTTAGATCCAGCTCTGATGGGTCGTTTTCCTGGAAGCGACAGAGTAACATAATACATGTTGACATTTTAAACGTAACCATACATAAAAAAACTTAACAACTGCAGGTTGTTAAGTTTTTTTATGTATGGTTACGGTTACGGTTACGGTTATGGTAACTACGAAACTTAGGTTAATTTCGTTTCGACTGACAACCTAATCAAGGTTGCCGAAAGCCGCTAGATGCAATCGGCCCAGAGCTTCAAGTGGCTTTCTAAATGGGGAGGCCTATGTTCGGCAGTGGACTTCTAAATGATGATGATGACAACTATGATGATGATTAGTTTTAAACACTACCTTGATCCACATCAACGAGTTGTAGTACTCGAGGTCAACGGACTCCATGTCGTTGAGGTCGATCTGCTTGCCCAGCATCATTTTGTAGAATGGACGGATGAAGAACGCTGCGAAAGAGGCAGAGATATATACTTAGTCTGGCCATAAATACTGTTACAATTAAAAATAAACAAAATATTACATTTGAATTTGGAATCTGTCATTTTTATATGATTGTTCATTGAATTTTCTCCTTTTGGCGCCAATACATTGTACAATATTTTGCGATATTAAAATGGAGTGGGGTGATAAAGAGAATCGAATTGCATTACACAAAGTAGGTATGGAGCCAAATGCAATTTTTAAAAGAATTCAAAGAAATCCTGTCCGAAAGCAAAAGATTTTATCTTAGGAGATGAAGATAGCACCTAGAACCATGTCGCGTATTTTAAAAGATGACTTAGGACTTGCAGCCTAGAGACGTACGGGTCATTTCTTAACTGATAATTTAAAAAAGAATTAGGGGGTGGTAAAATCGAAACAACTACTGAAGCGGCGCAAAGGGAGGTCACAGAAATGTTTTGTTTACGGATGAGTTTTTTTTACAATTGAGCAACATTTTAACAAACAAAATAACCGCATTTATGCTCAAAGCTCTAAGGAAGCTTCCCAATTAGTCGACAGAGTGCAACGTGGGCACTATCCGACTTCAGTGATGGTTTGGTGGGGTATTAGCTATGAAGGAGTGACTGAGCCATACTTTTGTGAAAAAGGTATCAAAACATCGGCACAAGTGTATCAAGATACTATTCTTGAGAAGGTAGTGAAGCCCCTTAACAACACCATGTTCAATAACCAATGGTCCTTCCAGCAAGACTCGGCGCCGGGTCATAAAGATCGGTCTACGCAGTCTTGGTTGGAAACGAACGTTTCGGACTTCATCAGAGCTGAAGACTGGCCGTCGTCTAGTCCCGATCTTAATCTGCTGGATTATGATTTATGGTCAGTTTTAGAGAGTACGGCTTGCTCTAAACGCCTAAAAAATTTGGAGTCCCTAAAACAATCCGTACGATTGGCAGTGAAGAATTTTCCCATGGAAAGAGTGCGTGCTTCTATCGATAACTGGCATCAACGTTTAAAGAACTGTATTGCAGCAATGGAGACCACTTCGAATAAGCTTTTTACATATATATTTTTTATATATTTATGTATCAAATTAACACACTGTAAAATTAATAAATGTTATTTGCAATAAAAAAATTTTTTTCGTTGTTTCAGTATTTATGGCAAGACTATTATCAAGTTTTTTTTTTTTCCTTTTTCAAAAATTAATCTATCTATTATCTAATATTATGAATGTAAATATTTGGATGTTCGAAAGTTCAAGCATTGAGCTAGTACGAGTAGAAACGCGGCCCGAGACTATAATGTGGACATACCGTCTAGCAGCTTGCCGTGGTAGACCGCCATGCCGGCGACGCGGCCGATGAACTTGAAGTAGTTGAGGTGCTCCTCGTTACACACCCCACTGTTGGGGTTGATCTGCAGCGTGTAATTGTCCATGGCCGAGTACTCGAATAGGCCGTAGTAAGGATTGAACATCTCTTTCGACAGCAGGAAGAACCACTCGCGAGCTAGGCCGCCGTAGTCTGGAACAAACGAATATAAGCAATATTCTTACCAAACGTATTGTCGGTTGCTGACTTTGAGCGGGCGTTACGCAGTTTACCATACATAGGGGTCTTCCAACCAGGAAGTAACCAACTACGTGAGGGTCAAAAGGGGAGGGAGGCAATGACGTAGCGTATTGTTGGTTCAATGTGAACAAAAAATGCAGTCTAAAGTTCACGTTTACACTAAAACTGGCAGTTAATCTGTTTGGAGAGAACGCTGCCTTAGTTGCGTAGACTCACCGAGGCCGACTTCGGACTCGAACTCGACCCAGAGCTTAGTCTTCAGCAGGTCCAGGCGCACCACCGAGCTGATGATGCGGTACGAGTCTTCCAGGATGGAGTTCCGCCGCACTTTGATTTCGAATTTGTTCGGGACGTTACTCTGTAATAAATGTTTATTTTATTAACTTAACGCGAAAAAGAACTCGCCGTGCTTGCTTGTCTGTGGGAATGTGTCAGATTTACATAAGTTCGTTTTCTAAATTGCTTGTCGGGTAATCCTGGCGCTTTACTTGAATCTCTGTACTTCACCATCCAGCAATAGGTAGTGGGTCATGTAGCAATGGTCAAAGATCTGGTTTCTCTTTCAAGAGTCGCGGAGGTCTAATAACAAACGCTCCAAATGTAATACCTCGACTTGCCGCATGCGAATTGAAAAAATAATATTGCGTTGGATAATCCATTTATCGAGGTACGTTTTAGGCTATATTACATTACGCTACGACCGATAGGAGAAGAGAATCAAAGAAAAGAGCGTTCGTTGCGTGCGCTGCATAAATGGTTAAAGTAACGCAAAAATCATGTACAACGGAATTGTTCACATTTAAAAGATCCAAAAAAAAAGTCCGTAACAGCATATGCCCATCTATAAAGGTTGGCTTAGCATTACCTTATGGTAATCAAATTTGTTCTAAAATAATGCATCAGCGATAGCGTCGTTTTTTCTTTTATTTTTACAGCGAGGCATTGATGTGGTTTATTGTATTATATGATTATTTTGAGCTTTAAGTGACAGATCCGACTCCACGCAAGCGTAGCCGCGGGCGGCAGCTAGTTCAGGGCCCCAAGTCTGCTAATTTCATTTAAACTACATGCAATTGATATTCTATTACGACTCAATTACGAGTCCATTGAGATTGTGACAAATTGGGTATTCTGCTAAAACTTGTATGAAAGATCAATCGAGTCGTAATTGAATCGTAATAGACTCTCAGTTGTATGGTCATTGGTGTTGCCTTTTAAAATTTATCGTTCACTCATTTATTTCCAAATGAGTGAACGAACTCATCATAAAGCGTATAGAGGAACGTCATGGACATATTTTATTAATAAAAAGGCTATATCAAAGGCAATATAAATTATCAATATAATTGGCCTAGTTATACAAAAATGTATAACAATGTCGAGACCTTTAAAATGTTTTATTAAATACATATTTTTTTATGTTTTAATTGAAAACGTAAAATAGTTTCTTTTAATCACCGTGAAACGGCACGCATAGCGGTCATCTTGACGTTTGTATGTTTCACAATTGACACTGACATAAGAATTATGGAGGGTAGAGGTAAGGAGTACTATCTCTTGGTTAATTAACAGTTCTAAAACCTTTCAAAATGGCGCTAGCGTAGGCAAAGGGTATGGTATAAATGTAGCAGTTATTAACGGATTGAAGTATGCCGAGTATGGAGTGCCGAGTTAGAACATTTTAAAATATTTTAGTGACTTTTAAATATGGAGGATACAGCCATCCTTTAAAAAACATTTGAACAATTTACCCTGTTGTTACTGTGGCGCCATCTAATTTAACGTACTTTCGCGGACACTTTTACAAAACGAAGACTTATCAAGACTGTACTCCTTACTTCCTATAGGTAGGATGGTGGAGGTCGGAGGACTTCTTTTGAATCCTGTAATAATATTGTCTGGTCAAGAACATAACAAAACCGCTGTGTGAACTGTGCATAAGGATTATTAATACACGCAAACAATTGTCCGAGACAATTATTGACGACGTGCGCCAACATTTACGTGTATGGATTTCTCGTGAGGTGAGTGTTCTAACTACATTAATTATTGCAAAAAGTCATTTTAAACTACCTAAAACGTTCCATAAAATTTCTAACAAACCCCTCTTTTTGTTTTAGATAAACCTACAAGATGCAGTTTGCAGGGTCTAATTATTGATATTGCAAGAAAATACTTGAACTACTCGATACTTACTGTATACTAATATATAATCATAACCTGCTAAGTAGTTACTAAACTATAGTATTCTGTAACAAATTAGCTAACTGTTATTGATTTGTGAGTTTTTAGGATTGTTATCTTCATGGTTTAACTTAAACCTCAATATTTCCAATAACTAATGAAAAGTTAATACTACCACTGTAATCCAGAGATTATGAGGATTAAATCGACATGTGTTTCATGAAAGAACGCAATCATTTTTGGTGGGCCCACTTTCCATACAAAAAAAATCGTCTCCTAGTGTTTTCTTCTTTATTCAGGCAAATAGTATGAATGTCTAGCAATAACATGTTTTCATAGGGTAGTTAGACGGGCAGCCAGAGCTAGGCCTTGGGTACTGCTCAGGCTCTAACAACGGGCGTAGTCTAGTGAAAAGGCTTTGGCGGCGAGATCCTACAGCAACATCATCAGACTGGGTCCAAAAGACAGCAGAGCAATACGCCACCTTAAATATTACACTAATAGCTTCATAATTACAGACAGAAATGCGAGAGATCGAACACAAAAATCGTAACAAAACTATTAAAAAAGGTATTGTTGCTCAATCGTACTTCAATAGCAAAATTGACACTGAGACTCCATCGACTGAATTGTCAAACAAACGTCAAATAAGAGCAGAATACCATTTTAAGCCACAATCGAGTTCCATTGTAAAACGATTAATGAGCAGACTAGCAAATTAGTCCAATAGCAGTTCAATGGAATATCACTGGAACACCATTGGTCTTTTGTTAGTAGCAGAATACCAAATATGTCAAACAATTCCATTACGATCCAATTGATATTCAATTATGCCATTCGTAAATTAGCAGACTTGGGGCCCTGGATAAACGGTTAAGGAACGAGCGCTGGAGGAAGAACGACGTAACTAACCGGTTTGCGTAGTTGACTCTTCAAGTATTCGTACTTGCGCTTGTAGTCGCGCGAGTACGGGACCGCGGGCCCGGCGATCTGAGGGTTCGACAGCCGGGGGTCCTCCCATTGCGTTGTCCGCGTGTCTGCAAACAAACCGGCATTATTAAAAAAGTGGACGTCCTATGGCTGTATTTTTTTTTTAAATTATCCATTTCTGTCCCACTGCTGGGCAAAGACCTCCCCCAAACCTCTCCACTTATCCCTGTCGGTGGTTAGGGCTTGGAGAAAATATGATAGATATACTTAGCCGCTATGTTGAATCGCCGTACCGGTGACGTCACATATTATAATCGCTGTTTTGATAAAAAATTCAACATGGCGGCTATATTTGTCAATTTTTTACAGTTGGTGTTGATATATCGCTATATCATTCGTGTTTTGGTGCTCATGCTAGGGGGGAGGCAGGCATGCGTAATCAAGACACGATAAGAACTCCATTGTTATGCGATCTCATGAGACCGCTTGGATGTTGACGAGCTAACCACTCAGTACTCGAAGTGAAAATTGACAATGTCAAATTTTTTCATCAGCGGATCTGTCAATTGTTTTGCGAAGTACCGCCTTTCATATAAAAGTGAACTACTTCACTATCAAACCGTATTTTGTTATTCAGTAAACGACATTTTACTAACTAAATGTTTCCTTTTTTAACGCATCAAAATGGAGGCGATTATTGATAAAGTATAATTGCTCTATATGCTCAAAGTCTACAAAGAAACATTCGCGACGTATTAGTGCGTATTGCAATAAAACAATGCTTATCAAGATAATTTACAACATCAAACTAACTCAATAGCACTCTTATATCGGTGCGAACGTTAGTAGAAGGGCAAATGCACTCACTGTGGTCGATGAAGAAGATCCTCCCGTCTGTGTGCACGCGCTCCTCCCAGCCCTCCGGCAGCGCGCCCAGCTCGTCGGCCTCCGCCCCCGTCGCCCCCGTCGCCCCCGCCGCCCCCGCCGCCGCGCTCGGCAGGTGCGACGCGCAACCTGAGGGGGAGGGGGGGTATCACTTAACTCATCATCTTTGTTCAACCCTTTTCCCATTTTCGCTACTTTCAAATTACGCGAATCGAGCCCCCGATTCAGCACTATTCGATAACAAATTGTAGAATGAAAAACCACGTAGCTCTATGTGATTTAGCATTTATGTCACGTCGTAGAAGTTGGGGGGGTATTTGATAATAGCTCTTCCCAACTCTACCAAAGGCTGGCGTTATCTATACATTAGTTAGATGAACGTCAACGAAGTGAAAACAGTTTACTGACGGTGACTGATGTTATCTTCTATAAAAATTACAGAAAAAAGTTAGAACAAGCTACCAAAATCTGTTTAATTCAACTACATTAGGACAGCCTGTATAAATAAATAATTTCATACCCGTCCTTGGATCTATCCACGTCGTGGTCTTTTGATTGTGATCGATGAAAAATATCCTGCCGTTGGGTGCCCTCTGCATCGTCCAGCCAGTTGGTAGACCTACAATTTTCATAAATTTAATGAAGGATTTTAGTTAAAGTTTCTAAGTTAACGCAAACAAACGATTCGGCCTTACTCGCAAAGCCCTATATCGAAACCGTAGACAGTACCTACTTCTCGTTAATTTAGAACAGGGTTACTCAAAGTGGGGTACGCGAACCCCTAGGTGTTCGCCATTTGACGGTCTGGGGTTCGCGATAATATTTACGTAATGGTGGCTGGATTACACACCAGCATATCTGGTTATGATAAAAATCAAATACAGAAACCGAATTGATCCGGACTCCCGGATCCGACTGATGTCTCAGAGTGTCAATATGGGTTTCGTCCTGGCAACGGGACTATGGACCCTAAGTTTTCGCCCTAAGGACCGTCATGGAGAGATACACTTGCTCTTTTTTCGGGCTCTTCACGCGTCGGGAGACATCGATTGCGACGTCAAAGCAGGCATTGCTGCTGCGTGGGCGAAATGGCGAGAGGTGACTGGTTATTTGTGACCCCAGAATGCCGGTTAAGCTTAAAGGACAGATCTATAAGTCCATCATTAGGCCTGTCCTTTTATATGGCAGTGAAGCGTGGCCGCTACTTGAGCGACACAAGCAGGAGCTGCGTGTCACGGAGATGGATATGCTGCGGTGGATGTGCGGAGTCACGGGGAAGGACCGCGTGAGAAACTCGCGCATCCGCGGTAACCTTTGTGTCCGTGATATTGCAGACCAACTGCAGGAGAGTCGCCTACGCTGGTACGGTCATGTTTTGCGGAAACCGGCAAGCTACGTAGGAAACAATGTCTGGCCATGCCGCCACAGCCAGGTCGTGGCAAAAGGGGTAGACCCAAGAAATGCTGGCTTGACGTCGTGAGGGCTGACATGCATGCCAATGCCATGCTGAGTCAGAAAAGGTCAAAATCGTCCAGAATTACTCCTAAAATTTACTCAATTTGCGACAAGAAAAAAGACCACTATCACATTAATACTTGTATTTCTTACTTTTATTGAAATAAAAAACAGTATTTTCTTCTACAAATAAGTAGATTTTCTTTTCTTTTTAGGTTCTCTGTTGTCTGTAAAAGTTCAACAGGGGTACGTGGGGGCGATAAGTTTGAGTAGCCCTGATCTAGAATCGTGAAAGGCAAGTAGTATTAGAAGTAAGCGCAAACAGCAGTATACTAGACAAATCACCGGTTAGCTCCACAATACTAGTTCCCGGTCCGGGTCCCCCTCCATGCCTTCTCTATTCTCTCTGACTGACATACCGTGTATTCTAAAATTAAGTTTTACTTTTTAAAAGGGGGGGGGGGTAAAAGTAATTGTTGTCCAATGCTTTATTTATATAAAAAGTCTAATAAAACATTTACGCTTTTTGGTTCGTATGAAAAGTTTGAAATTGCTCCTAGTCAACCATAACACTGATTTTCGAAAAATCCTCTGTCAACTTTTTAGACTAGAATGTCTTGCTTATACATAAAAAGCCTTATTAGAATTGGTTTGTTTGTTTCCAATATTTTCGACTTGAGAGTTTGTATAAAAGCTGTGCGACGCTCTTAAGTTGGTTCGGGCTAATATCTTCGGTCGCTACTATCGTGAAGCCTGGTTAGAGGCCTTAAAGCGGCTCGATTATTCGCTGAGTGCGCGATGACAGCGCCCCTAGTGACCACAATTGTTGTGGACTTGAGTCTTTCAAACTATGGCAACTGGATGGTTTTAGAATGATTTTCGGATTGTTTTTCTTCGAAATTAGATGAAAATATATAAAAAGTTTGTGCATATTATAATAAGTGATTTTCTTACTTGAACTAAAATACGAATGTTATAATACCTACGGGATTTTAATCAATACAACATGATATAACTTTCCAACGTCAAAATGTGCAAAAAGGGAAAAAAATAGCACAGCGTGTGAGAGATTTTGAAGAGCTCAGAACCAACGGACAAACCTACTTAATAAGATCTGTGATCATAAGACAAACGTCTGTAACACCTTTATATTCCCTATTTCTTTCTTTGCTCCAATTTCCATGCTAATGTTGGAAACAATAAAACAAGTACAAAAAGTTTTTCCCATTGTTTCTACGCTTTATAACAGAACATGTATGACCCATATCGCGAATTTTAACGTTTTTCACTTTAAAATACTTAATAACGTTAGTATAGAATTCTATGGAAATATAGCAATTTGACACATGTCAGTCCAGAGTTTTTTCACATTTCTGCTACATTGCGTGCTGCAATCGATTTGACGGCCCCCACCACCCACTTTGCACACAGCGAATAGATTTAATTATTTATTAAAACTTTATTGCACCGATTAAAATCGTACAAAAGATGGACTTAATGCCATAATACTAAGGGTAATTAAGTAATAAATACGTACCTTCGCTATTTGGCAGGATCTGGCTGGCGGTGCTACTCGCGCTGCTGCTCCGCGTGCTCTCCGTCGAGCCGTCCGTCTCGTCCTACAACACTCGCAGACGTCACACGACTGATACAATTTACACTTTATGGCTATTGGAATAGGGTCTATTAACAAGGTTGAGTTTCTCATCACACGGAGTTATCTTAACTGACATAATTTACACCTTATAGCGATAAGAGTAGGGTTTAATTTACAAGATTGAGAAGTCGCATTGGGTTGAGGTCAGTAGATCCTATACATCGTAGTCCATTAGAGCCACAGCACCTGACCTTCGCCACCTCGCGTCCGTATCGAGTTAATGAAAAACTGAGATAAGCTGTGTGGCATTATAGTACACAAGTTGAATTTAGGGACGAAAAAGTCGTACTCTTCTGCTCAAAAAAAAACACTTCTTCAACGACATTAAAATCTTTAAAAAGAAACTCTTTCCATACAAAATGACCAATCGGCTGAGACGATGTTGGTTCCATTAGAAAAGAGCATGTCAGTGTATTTAAGCAGGTAAATGTTACTTTATAATGCAGCTCCAAAATATACCGTAATTCCTACCTTGTATTTCAGTTAAGTATAAAAACGGGATTAATCGATATCGATAGTCTAGTTAACACTGCGCGCTTGGAATTCTCGTGCCAGTGCACGCGCCACTCACTGGACTGGGCCTTCAGGCCTTTGTTTCTGCTCTAAAGCGCGGTTGGATGCGATACACCGAATAGCCATATCGTTGGCAAGAGGACGTAGTGTAGACAGCTAGTGGACGGTGCCACTGCACTGGATCGACTGAGAACTTTTTTTTTATAGGTGGTCATAGGCCCAACTCTAGTATTTTAACAATAGGCGCAATCCGGTGCCGATCCGCTTCTAGTAACATTACGATCACAAACGGTATTATCGTAAACCCAAAAAATGCAATTATAGTTCGCAATGCGACTAAAATTGAAGAAACCTAAATTAGCATTTTTTTTAATTTTCAGTGGTACGACTAACGTTTTGATAACTTGTCAAATAAAAAATTTTTTTGATAGTAATGTTACTTACTGGGACCAGATCGATACTGGATTGCGACTATTGCTAAATTACAGGAATTGGGTTTCAGGTGTTGAACCGTTTAATGGACGACGAAATAAGCGCCAGTACCCAACACAAACTGACTTTTATATTGCAGTGATTTGTATCGTGAACAAATCACAACATCGACATGACTATAATGATTTTATTCACATCAAGAAAAACAAAGCTATCGAGTATATAATTAGATGTGAATAAAATCATCAAATTCAGCTGGTTGTTTGAAACTGACATTGTTCATAAGGTAACATATTTTTCATAAACTAAAAGAGATATAGTACCTATAGTGCAACCTATCCAACCGTGTAGGGGAAAATATAACTTGTCACAGATGACAAATATTTACATTTATGACGGCACATCGTCATTAACCCTTAACAAACCTTCAAAACGACAAATACTTCAACACAACCAACACACAAACATTCTATACCAAATCCAACTATGGCTAAACTAAATACAATTATCAATACAAACTAAGCCAGACTAAACTATGCAGTACGAAACAAATTGAATGGCATGACAATACATAATTATGATATGACAATTTACACAACATGAAGAGCGCAAGCGAGACGGATGGTGTGGCGTGACAGAGACAACTGTATTGTTATTCGGTGACGATTCGACATTTTGTTATAGAGTTAATAATGTGTTTATATTTGATCCAGCAAATTGATAAGTTCCTTAAAGTATCTATTTAACAAAATTGTGTTTAAGTAAAATTTCTTCTAACATATTTTCTGTCACTATGACAAGATCAAACGTCATTATATACATTGTAAAATAGACTTTGCTGAACCATCTTTCGTTAGCAGTCAACCAAGTCGACATTTAGCAATAAATCGACAAAAATTTACTAACCTGAAGCCAAGATCATTTTTGCTTCACACCAAATGACATTAGTTGAGAAATAGGACATTGGTGGACTCCCGTTCGTAATGTTTTCTAATCTGACATTCGGTACAAATCACACAGAGCCGTATGTTACTGTACACAGGACATTAGTATGGCTACGCATTAGTGACGCAAGCGCAACGACATCACAGCAGCGTTGTACCTCACACTCGTCATGGACTGTTCACATTGGGTCATTCGATTAACGCGGTCGACTACAACTTTCTGTCCCGTTTTTATATCTTAGGTTAGAAAAAGATACCGTCTAACCTTTTAGTAGAAAAGGTCGAACTCTGATTTAGTTGTTTACAATTGGTTATAGAAGGCATAAGTGTAAACAATAGTCGAAGCCGTGACCTACCACACTTGACGACCCAGTGTAACCAAGCCATCATAGACAATCGGCCCGGCACGGGCAAGCTAGCTCGTGCGGCAGTGCGGAATGTAAAAACGACTTTATTTCTTAAGCATAGATGCTATTTCCGATTTAAGGCGTAAGCTGGAAGCATTGTAAGCCTAGAGAGCCTTGATATGTTTATAGTGTGACTGCAGAAGTTACTAGAATGCAATGTGAGTAGCGTACTGCGTATAGTCAATTTGCAAGCTGAAATTAATTCATTTTAATTAAATATTGTAAAATATTGTAATAAACTCACGAATATTTACATTAATTTGTTGTGTAGAACATGATATCAAAACATTTGGAGTAAAATCAATAATAAACTCGAATAATCGTTCATAACATCGTACGTGGCACAAATGATCAACAATAAAAAAAAATATTTGCAATGTGAATAATTTTTGAAAACGATATTTAATGTTTTCTGTGTATAAAGAAACGGAAGACTGCTTTCAGCTTACGTCATTGTTTTATAATGTTAACCCGCAAAGCGTTGTACATCCCGCATCGGGCTCGGCCGGCCTTACCTCGGAGTCCTCTACGGAGCTGGCGGTGTGCGTGCGGCGGCGCGCGCGGGGGGACAGCCCCCCCACCGGCGTGCTGAAGTGGTTCTCGTCGAAGGTCAACGCCCCCTCCGCCCCCCCACCCGCCCCATCAGCCTCGCCCGCATCCGCCGCTTCCACGATCTCTATACCCCCATTCGGCTCTTGAACGCGATCCTCGTTTGTTTCCGCCGTATCTACATCACCGTTCGCTTCTTGGCCGTTCTCACCGCGACGCTCGTTTGTTTCGACATCGTCCTCGTCGCGATGTTCAGTTTCTCCAACATTCCCGTTTCGACTTTCATTTGTCTCCGTATCTTCGTTCACGTCTGTAGAAGACGACTTTATTCGACCGTTTGGAATGCTAGCGACGGTCGTTTCCGTTTCAGTTACATTCGTTTCTCCGACACGTTCGGTTAAGCTTTGTTCTTGGTTAGTTACATTATCCACGTCATTAGCCTCTACGTTATCACCTGTAGAGTTGTCCACGTCTGTAGCCGTGTCAGAGGGAACTTGACTAGTACTCGCGTTATCATTATCACAGGTGTCTTGAGCAACACTGACGTCTGTGTCTTTCGACCGCGCGTTTTCGTTCGCGCACACGACATCGTCGTCTTCTCCCCTTAAATTAGTATCACAGTCTGTTTCGTTACTTATGCTATTAGTCGGTTCCCTGGGTTCGGGCCGGGAGCCCAGCTCGGGCGAGCGAACGGGCGTGGAGTAGGGCGTGGCCTCTGTGGAGTTAGTCTCGACGCTCCTATTGCTTAGATCCTCCTGTTAGAATTACATTCAATATTACATACGCACTATTTACGCGTGCAGGTTAGGCGTGGAGCGTAGCCAGGGAGTTTTTACAGAGACAAAAAAGGTCAAATTAATCCTTTTTTTAAACTCTATTTAGTAAATTAGAGCATGACTTAGCAAATAAATACATGGAAAGGTGAAAATCTCTCTCCCTATAATTGATTTAAAAAAATATATATTAGCTTACTAATCTTTCTTAATCCCAAGTGAGAGAAACTTGTTTCGTCATTGAATAATCGGTTTAATTTATGTTTATAGTATAATTGCCGCAAAGTTATAATAAGTGCCCGGAAGATGGCCTATATACTGAATAAGTGACTATTACTATTATGACTATTAATTCTCGAACACTAATGACTTTTCTCAACACTGTTATCCATCAAGAAAAAAGAAAACTGTCAATTTCATCAAGTTTAATTTTATGCTCACACTAATTTTTAAAATGTAGGATATCATTTACAAAAAGTAAGGGACTGGGAGTTAAATATCTCATGGTTTATCTGGCTACGCCCGTCATTTAAATAGTTAGCACACTGCACACATAAACTATGCATTCACTGCATCAGACTCTTTTAAGCCTGACAGTTATGTTGCTTAAGGCTAGCGATGTGCAGCAATTGTCTATGATGTGAGGACAACACAATGGATGTCTATGGTAGCGCCCTGTGCCGATGAGCCCGTTAGTACGTCTGTGTGAATGTGTGTACTCACTGTTATATTCTCTATAGGTCAATGTCACTGATACATAATGCTTATTATGAGTAATGTAGTCGCTATTATAATTCTACATAAATTTCTTTTTAATAGTACAATTTTTATGATAACCAAATCTAAATTTTGGAAAAGATGCTGTCTGTTATTCACATTTGTCACACTTTGTCACAGCAAACCTAAATGACATTTATGTACCTGTTTAATTTCATTTTATGTAACCTCCTGCCTTACACTATTTTTGCTTAACAATAAGAGAACGCGTTTGAAGTATTAAGGTGGAGAATGTGTTCATCAATACAAATAAAGTACTTTTACTAAGAGGTCAAAACATTTTTTACAAAAATTTGCTGCTTCATTTACTATTATCGAAGTAAAATGTTAAATTGCATGGAGAAACAAGAAAAATGGATTTAGATGTTGACCAATAGAAAAAAAAAGGCAATAAACACATTTGCCTTCTTTGGTAACTGTTAAGAATAAATATTAATATGGATAAGACCAGTGCAATTTGTTGCAAAAAAAATTGCAGTGGTCATGCCCATATAAATACATTGACAGCTACTTCAAATCGGCTCTCTACCATGCAAGGAAATAACGTTCAAACATGCATTGTGAGCATTTCATTTTAATAAGCCGTTTTATTGCGTTGTGATGGGCTAAATTGATTAAACACTTTAAAAGAAATTAAGCATTCAATAATTAAAGTAAACGTTATTAGTTTGTTTAAAAGCTGATGAACTAAAATAAACTTTTTACTTAAATACATTAACAATTATAATTTAAAATGAAAATAAGGACCAGTGAGTACACGAATGAAATCGTTAGATGTATTAAAATATAATTGTTTTAAAGGGCTTATACACACGATGTACTTTAACATTTTCATTTTTATTATATTTTATGCGGTCGATAAATTTATCCAAAAATACGTTATTTTATCATGGAGCTCATACCCTATCCATGAATAGAGTAGAAATGACATTTACATATTTAGTTCCACAAAAATTCTGCTGTTATTTAATCTGTGACAGTACTGTTTTAGTATGGGCGAGAGACAGAACTTGTCAGTTCATACTAAATGTAAGTGAAAAATCACTAATTTGTTTCAAAGAAAGATGGTCCGTATTTCTGCTCTACTGGGTATGTGCTCGATAATTATATTTTTCTACCCTTATCGATTAGAAACCTTTACTAACCCCTTAAGCATTCATTAGAGTTTTTTTAAAGTTTCATATAGCAAAGCTTTCAATTCTTTATTTTTAATTTACCTTAGTTAATGAACTATTGTACATCGTGTGCATCAGCCCTAATCGATTTTTAAATGGCATGAATGAATGTTCGAGTTAGATCTATCGCTAAAGCTGTATCAGGCAGATACATCTAGAAATCGAATATTGTACCTCAAACACTTTCTAGAGAAAAAATATCAACATTACTCCATCAGTAAGCATGCAACTCAAACTTGTTTATTAGAATAAAAACATCTATAAAACATGCATTAATCCACCGTAATAAATAACACTATGATGACAAGAAAATGCACTAAAATTACGATAGAAATATTCCATATTTCCTTTTACGGAAATTTGACCAATTGAAAAACCTTTAAAGGATAAAGCGAACAAAACGTACAATGTTCTTTAAATATTTTAAGACACGTGTCATTCTTGCAATCTCTAATAGTAATCAGCAATCTGTACGTTATCTCTTCATCCTTTGAGCGGCTTTACACGCAAAACTCAAGCAGTTCATTAAACATTCATTCGTTTGGACGTATGAACCTAACAAATTAAAATACTATTTACTTGTTTGAAACCTTTCACTTACTTCACGCCACTGAAAACGCTACGTGTGGCGGATTATTGGTCATATAAAAATATTTAGTTGCATTGGACACGACGAGAAGAAGAAACCTATGACAATTTATGAACAATTGAAAACGGTCGTGTTTTTTTTCCCGCTAGTTTCAGATGTTCATATTTTTAAAAGGATTGACACAAGTGAATGGTTATTTTAATTTACTAGGTGTATACGTCCGAACGAACGAAACATTTTCAGCCTATAGCCTATAAGGATCGCTCGAGAACTCTTTCACCAATTCACGAGCAGTCAAGCACAATAGCTCGACCTGACTGATGGGTAGGAATGAGATTACTCAAGCCATCTTTCCTATTCGAGTTTGATAATAAAATAAACTATACATAGTTGTATAATATGTGTATGAGTCATTTAAAAAATGCGCCAATTATCTGCATTATACAGTGGTAAAATAATTGCTTAAAGTTTACCGTGTAAGGACGCTTACGGCTAAGAGTTTATAAAAACAAAAGATCGAAACATGTATTTAGCCAATTAAAAACAGAAACACCTATATGCTCCCGCCTATTAACCTATTGGCTATATCATGTTTGCTTTATGTCATAAAAAGTAGGCAAAATATAACACGATTAAATATAACACGACGATACGAACACGAAAAATTGTATTTTTTTTATTTATGTCACTTTAATGACATTAAAAATTTCTTCGTCTCTTAAAATTTTGTTTTGTAATATTTTTGGTCGCAAAGAAAGGGTGGTGTGTGATGTCGCGTGGGCTACCTGTCTCGATTCCGACGCAGTTCCGTGCTGCTCCTCGGCGGAAATGTGGAAGCGGCGCTGGAACTCCGTTGCGGCCGTCTCCATTCGCTCCGCCTGCGACTCCGTGCTCATGTGGCGTCTGGGAACCAACAGTAAGCGTTACTTTATAGACTCCGTGCTCATGTGGCGTCTGGGAACCTACAGTAAGGGTTACTTTATAGACTCCGTGCTCATGTGGCGTCTGGGAACTTACAGTAAGGGTTACTTTATAGACTCCGTGCTCATGTGGCGTCTGGGAACTTACAGTAAGGGTTACTTTATAGACTCCGTGCTCATGTGGCGTCTGGGAACTTACAGTAAGAGTTACTTTATAGAATACGTGCTCATGTGGCGTCTGGGAACCAAAAGTAAGCGTTACTTTATGGGGTATCGTGCTTAAAGGGTGCCAACAGGATACTAATTACCATAGTATATATACAGGGTGTTCCGTCACTCAAGGATTAACTTGTAATCACATATTTTATACGTCATAGTGAACATCTTTTGTTCTATGACTTTCAAAAATATGCACATAATTTAGTTTTTCTATACAAGTTCATTTATGCATGGGCTGTATGGTAATTTTGTATGGGAAGTCGATACATTTTTATGCGCAAGTGATACAGCAAAAGCTTTCACCATGATACATAGAATAGGTTGATTTTAAATAACATTTTTTTTATCGCTAAACAAACCTCAAATTTAGCGATGACTTGTATTTTTTGTTAAGTATTTAGATTTGTACTTGCTATCTAAGAAGATCCATCACGGTTTAATACGTTAACTCTCAGAAACAGTTGTGTGGATTTTATAATAACAGACGCAGCCCAGACAATACGCTTCATACATGCGCACCTGCAGTCATTGACTAGATGTGTTATTTACTAGATAAGAAAGGTAAACAAATTCACTGCCGCGTGAAAAAACACGTGAATGTAAAAATAATAATCAGGTCATATTTTTCCGAGGGTACTACGTCATACCTTTAATCTTTTATTATGCTCTTGCGATGCTTTGACAGGAAACTTTAAACCTTACTCAATTGTCATAAGATTAATAATCAAATAGAGCTTGACCTAGCAAAACATCATAACAGTACCCGGTACTTTACTTGGTAGAAAGAGAGTGCTTTGCGAAACTTTTAGCTTAGAACTTTGTTTCACCTGAATTTCGACTATTTGGCGATATAAGCAACATTGCGTAATTAACTAATTGTATGGTACATGACAAAAAAAAACACACTGCGGTTTGAGCAACCCATAAGCAAGTTGTTAATACTTTACAACTGCTATTCTAGAGCTGACACTATTTTAACTCAATATAAAGCAGTGCACAACACTTTGAACCCTATTATAAAGTCAAAAACCAATAAAAAATATATTGGGCGAGATTAGGAGTATATTATTGTCACATTAACCATAAGAAGAAAAAAATCTACGCCCAAATGTTTATTTACTCACCCATTGCAACACCTTTTCTTTATAACCCTTCTTAATAAATCGATTCTCATCGCCTTCCGCGACGCTGGTTTCGCCAATACTGTATTAGTGCTATCGTCCACTGGGCGAGATAAGATAATGACCTCTAGCTATAAAAGAAGTGAGTAATATCGGTCGTTCACTAGAAATGTGTGCTAGCAAATGCTTGATTGGACAAAAAGAAAGCCGCTGCACATAGTATAGAGGCGCGATAGCCTGGGCTCATAGAGAAGTAGTATAACGCTAGTAGACAACGATAGTTAGAACTCAATAACAATGTATGTAATGCATGCTATTGGATGACCATGTGATCTGCCTCCCTAGCATGAGCACCAAAACACGATATGATATGATATAGCGATATATCAACACCAACTGTAAAAATATGATAGATATTATATTGCTAAATCATATCATATCATGTCATGTTTTGGTAGTCATGCTAGGGGGGCTAGCGTCTTATGTCGACATCACATTTTCTGGTAAGAGAAAGGAACAGTATGTCTACCTCAAAATGCTTCGTTCGTTCAGACGTATAAACATAATAAATTTAAAAAATAAAACCGACTTCAAAAAACTATTAAACGAAAACATTGAATCTCTCATCGGCTGGCACCGACTCCAAAAGTAAGTGATTAGGTACCTTACGTGTTAAGATTATTTTTAGCTTTTTAGTTTTTTGAAGTCGGTTTAATTTTTTTTATAAAACTTATTTCATCTATTTTTAGTGATGAATCTTAATCAAAACAGATCTTAAGAGTACAAACAAAATTTAACTGCTGAACACCGATTTCATTTCCTATTATTCCACTCTTAGGGGTGATTTTTTTTCCGCAAATTTTTATCATAGTTTCTTTGAAGTATAAGCTATTCAATAAAATAAGAATCATCAAAATCGGTTCACATTTGTCAAAGATATTGGGTAACATAGATACAAAAATCAGTTGGCGTGGTATGGAGTTCGTGCAATGTTTGATGATTTTGTTATAGATCCCATCATCACAATTTGACCAAATTTATATGAGACCATTCTGAAAGTATTACCTTTCGAAAAAAAAAGAATTATCAAAATCGCTCAACGTAGTAACGAATGATCGCTGAACATACATAAAAGAATTTAAAAAAGATTCCGACACATTGATCCTCCTTTGTTTTCAATTAATCATAAATTGTCATAAGTTTGATACAAGTATATTAATTTAATTAATTATGTATGTTTATACGTCCGAACCAACGAAACGTTTTCGTGGTAGGCAATCAGATACATTACATATCGTACGTTCCATCCAACCGGAAGCCCAAATCGCGTATTATGTGATTTAATTCTAGTTAATCTGTAGATGATATTTGACTTAAAGAAAATCCACTGTCTCAGAACGAATTCGAAGCCAGTGGTTGTTTTTTTTTTTCAACTATTTGTCGATCGAACGATGCCGATTAGGTAATGTTTTGATGGAGTGTATTTGTGTGCGGATTGTATGACGAACTACAGGCCATTATTTTTTGTCAAAATTGCAATCGACACGAAAAAAGATAGAAGATAGATAGTGTAGAAGACAATAGTCACCTTTGTGTACTGGGTTCTTTTTTTTTTAAATAAATAAATAAATATTGTCCAACATGCATACATAGCTTTGATGGGTAAATAGTCAAAGCACTTGTGTTATAGAAATCAGAAACAACGACGGTACCACAACACCCAGACCCGAGACAATATAGAAAACTTATTTTTCTACATCGACCGACCGGGAATCGAACCCGGGACCTCAGAGATAGCGACACTTAATCAGGTGTGCTTGCCTCTCGGCTACGGAGGTCGTCATTGATTCAACGAATCCCATACATTGCAAAGGTCACTCGAATATAGAGTAATCTTTTTTTTTAACATCCTCAATTTTGTGAAAGACTCAATCAGTTCAATTCACTTTAAAGATTGTGTTTTATTTTAATCAGCCATGATAATGAATTATCTAGACAAGATAATAACGGATTAAGGTAAATTTTATCTATTCAGTATGACATTAGAATGAGTAATGACGGGTGCTCACTTTGTTTGTCCGAGTTAAAACCTGCCCATAAGGTACACGAAAACTTGGGTCTAAATTATAAAAAAAAAAAAAAAAAAAACAATATGACCGAAACTGCAATGGTTGAGGTATTATCAATAAATACATGGAGAGCTGCGATCTCACAGAAGATGCCAGGGATAGAGCGAAGTGGAGGCAAAAGAGCAGAAAAGCGGACCCGGACAAGACGGGACAAACGCTAGAAAGAAGAAAAAGATGCGCTAGTTAACGCATAAATTGTCATGGTCCCGAGTGTGTCATGTCAGTAAGGAATGAATCCCAATAAAAACTGTTTCTTAATTGACCATGAACCATTAATCATAGTCTTATCTACTAACATTGATAGGATTCAGTCCCAATTCAGTAAGCTTTCTCGTTCACCCGATACCAATGTTGACATGTCTTATTCACTACGTAAATTTAAGTCCTCACTCATGGTTTCGTTTGATATTAAGAGGTTGTAATAATTGTCAAGTCATTTTGTTCTCTTTAATTTACTTTAAATTAATTCAGACATAATATCTGTTTTCGTGTTGTGAATGTCGTGGCAGCCTATAAATAAGGCAACACTGTAAATATGTATTTTAATTTTAAGTATGTCTTTGTTGGTTGTCCTAAATAAATAAACATAGTATTTAAGAACAAATTGTTACTAACAATATTATTATGGTTTTTAATTGGTTTAAAATAAATAAATAAAACACCTTTGTTTTAGGCCAATCTGGAAGCCATTTGGGAAGGCCTATTCAGCAGTGGACGTCCACAAAACAAACAACACAGAATCTATACGGTTTTCGCGTTCAGTCAGTTAGATTATTAAAAAATAATGGACACTTTTTTTTGTCTATCAACCAAAAAAATACAAAGATAAAGCGCGTCAAAGCTTAGGACTGATCGTGACGTCACTTCTAAGTAACAATTTTACCAACACATGACTTCATGTGACATTTCAAGTCAATATACATACATACATATTTTACATTATATATAACGGCGGACCTCAAACTTGGCATAGCCTGTATCTTGGGAATATATCTCTGTAATATTTTGATTATGAGAAAAAAACAAAAAATACGTGTTTAACATCTTTCCTGTCAGTTAGGTGTTCTATGAAAAATCATCACTTCTGGCGGGTTAACAAATGAGTTGGGGTCGTGACTCACGTGATATTGATGTTGGGCCTCTCCCACTGGGTGGAGCGCTCGTTGTGGTTGACGTAATAGGTCCTGCCGTTGGCGTCCTGCCGCTCCTCCCAGCCGGGCGGCAGCGGGTCCCCGCCGATCGTCTGCAACAAACATCTTCATCTTGAGCAATGTTCGTCGCTATACATAAATAAATAAAATATATTTTAAGCCTTTTCAATTCCGTCAAAGTCAAAGAACTCCCCCAGACTCTTCCATCGATCGCCAATGACTCCCAATCCCTTGTCAGGTTAACCAAATCGTCACACCATCTTTTCTTGGGTCTACCTCTTAGGTGTCGCAGATGTAGGCGAGAAAACCGCAAAGCTAAAGTGGAAGTGGGCAGGACACGTGTGCAGAATGCATCCGGATAGGTGGGCCCAAATCGTCACTCGATGGAAACCCTAAGCCCCAGCTGTCGCCAAACCTAAATCTAAATAAATAAATATTGGACCACATCACATACATTGCTCTGATCCTAATAAGTAGCCTAAGCACATGTGTTACAGAAATCAGAAACAATGACGGTACCACAACACCCAGACTTGAGACAATATAGAAAAGTTATTTTTCTACACTGACCGACCGGAAATCGAACCTGGGACCTCAGAGATAACGACACCTGTTGTAAAGCGTTAAGTGTATAGTTTCCTTTTTTACTATTGAATGGTAGTACAAAAATTTTAAAATAAAAACCCAACTTTGTAAAATGGTAACCAAAAATTTGTTTATGTCACTTCTGCTACATTTTATGCCTCCGTCTTAATATTCCTACGCCATCTTGTTTTTATCTTTTTAGTTCGTTTTTTATGCAGTTTGGGTTTTTACTTCTTTTATTTACTTGTTTTAATCGTCATAAATAGTCATTTCGTTGTGTGAATCTCTAAGGGAGCTTTTATGGCTGTAAAATAGTCTATAAAAAGTCGTATTTTAAACTTTTTTACGCAATGTTTTTTTGTTTTCTTTAGCTATTTTATATTTTACAGTGCACGGTTTTTTTCACTAATTAATTGACACCTCATTTAAAAAAATCGAAATCGAATGAACTTCGAATGTATCATGAGTGTGAATAATCCCACATACACATTTATGTTTGCAGAAGCGCGAGTAGATTGCTTTTACGCGACCATGCGGAAGAGGTGCGCCTCCCTGGTGCGCGGGGTTCGGGGCAGCTTCAACAGCATCCTGTCTATGATAGCGAGTAGACTAGACTGCCGCTATATCAATTACTGTTGCACAACCTCCGGAGGAGTTGTGCAAACGAGTAAATAAAATTATAAATAAAATTTTCAATTATGTACTAACATAGGTTAAGCCCTTTATAACTAGCAAATAATGATTCATGTTACTTGAATAAATAAATAAATTATTATTATTATTATTATCACACCCAGATATGTGTGAAAAACATAACCCGATCTTTGCTGTCGTGCAGCCGGGTAAAAAGGTTTTGAAAACAACAGCGCATCATTCTTAAATTAGTAAAAAAAATATGTGATCCACATTTGATTTGTTTTAAAGAGGCTTCATGCACTGCTTCATGTAAAAGTATTACTTATACAGATTTTGAATCCATAATTTTAACATTATTCTGGCGAAAAATCATCATCATCATCATTTTAGCCATAGGACGCCCACTGCTGAACACAGGCCTCCACTGATGACTTTCATCGGGGGGGATTGCCAATACTCGCCAAGATTGGCAGGCGGATTGGCGAGCGAAGTTTTTTATAACATTTCGCGCGCAGACGCTGTTGCCCTTCTTGCTACAGGAATTAGTCGCATCTTACGACACGCCTCCTGTTGGCGGTAGGGAAGTGTATTCTTTACGGCCGTTCCCACACGGCAAATATAATTTAAGGTTACTTTATCTTCGTGATAAAAAAAAACACCTATGTGTAACAGTATGTTTGTGAATTATGTAATACCTATACGCCTAGATCAATGGTTTGTTTGTACTCTATCATTCGCTAGCTATAAAAAATAATGTAAGCAGATTACTCACTATGGGCCTCATAAGAAAGCTCAAGGTTGCACAGCGTGCTATGGAAAGAGCTATGCTCGGCGTTTCTTTGCGGGATCGAATCAGGAATGAGGAGATTCGTAAACGAACAAAAGTTGCTGACATAGCCCAACGGATAAGCAAGCTGAAGTGGCAGTGGGCGGGGCACATAGCACGTAGAACTGACGGCCGATGGGGCAGAAAGGTTCTGGAATGGAGGCCACGTACCGGCAAGCGCAGCGTAGGACGTCCACCTACAAGGTGGACAGACGACCTGGTAAAGGTTGCAGGAAGCCGCTGGATGCGAGCCGCTTTCAACCGGCCAATCTGGAAGTCACTGGGGGAGGCCTATGTTCAGCAGTGGACGTCCTATGGCTGAAATGATGATGAAGCAGATTTAAGCTCCAAGATAGCCTTGATATTAGTTGACTAAGCATGCACATTGCTACGAAGGTACAGACAACAGCAGGTCAACCTACTCAAAAAGTTAAAGGTCATTTAATTGATTTTCAACTTTAAGTCCAACACTTAAAGATCAATATCAATTGAAAAAAATTGACGTTTTGTGGTAGGTTGACGTGGTATTGTCTGTACAATTAAAAAAAATAAAACCGACTTCAAAACACTAAAATGCTAAAAATAATCCTAACACTTAAGTACCTAATCAGTTACTTTTGGAGTCGGTGCCAGCCGATGAGAGATTCAATGTTTTTGTTTGCACATTACAAATTGTTAAATTTCCTAGACCGATTTTGAACTTAAAGTTAAAACAGGTTTTGTGACAAGTTGTTGTTTGTTTGTAGGCTGTTAACTGTATATTTATTAATTTATTTAAACCTTATTGCACAGGTAAGTACAATTGGTGGACTTAATGCTATACAACATTCTATATATATATGCTATGTCTATGCAGAGAAAATCCAACCTAGAAACTTGCAAGCGACAATCGGTTGTTTGGCGAACGTATCACTTAATTTTATTGCATGACCTCAAATCAAATACTTAGGCTAAATAGTTTTTTTTTCTTCACATAATAGAATTGGTAGGTTAGAGGGTAACTACATGAATGACCAAATTATACGATCGCCAAAACACCTTACAGTATTGTAAGCACTCAACATAAATCTGACGTCGCTTTCAAATGGTGCGTGCGCTTCTCCTTAATTTAGAAAGGAGAACTCTATTTCAGGCCTGTGTTATTATGCTTAAAATATTTTTTTTTCTGTAAATAGGTTTAAACTAAGCTATTTTACACATTGATTTGGAAGCAGAAGCATAAAATAATAAAAATGGACGTACGACATGAGCGACTTCAGCCGGGTCGATGAGCTCCCAGTCTGCGCCCGCGCCGGAAGCGCCCGCGACAGCCTAATGCCAAACTAAGCTCAGTACCAGATGCCAACATAATAAAATTGGTTACGATCGAACTTATAATTCCACAGACAGCGGTTACAAGTTTTGGGGGATATTATCTGCCCACTGTACTTGCTAATATGCTATATCAGAGTGCATAAAATGCACTTTACATAATTACCACCTTTTAACTACGCACATGTAATGCAGATAAACTATTTATTTCATGTGTAGACGCGTTAAGGTCACGTGTAGACTCGATTCTAAACTCAAGCACCTCTCTAGCACAGTCGCCTGTCATAGTATTGCTTCTGTTTTGCTTAGTGACAGCATCAACAATATAGCACCTTTGTGCGTTTAGTGGCTGAGACTTGAAGTTCAGTTAAACTACTAGTTAGGGGTGGCGTTTGTGGCTGCTGCCAAAATAATGCAATTACATATGGTCAATAAAATCGTACTGGTACTTTAGTAAATTGGACTATATTGCATGCGTAGATTTGATAAGAACAAAATGCCACAAAAACAGAATCTTATGAATTGTATTTGAAACCACAATTAATAAAACAATTACTGCAGCGCCAAGACAAACACTAAAACCGGTTTAGCGTCAAAAGAGAAGCATAAGCAACAATAATACAAAACGGAAACTACTGCTAGTAAAACGTGTAACATAAAGGTTCAGCCATACAGGGTATGAATAATTTTGGAGATATGAGAGCTCTGGTTTGGTTGAGTGCATTTTTATCAATTACAGCTTTCTTAAGTTAAAGATAAATTATCGAAATTAACAATAGTACATTGTTACCCTAGGGTTGAAAGTAATTTATTTAGATCCGAGATGGGGTTTAATAGTTCGAGGGACTAAATAAGTCTTTAACCCGAGGTAAGCACTGTGATTTTTGCAAAAAGGATTTTGCGTTAAATGATCAATTACTACAGCAGGTTATTATTTTTGGATCCATTTTTTTTTTTAATAAATAATTTCGTTCAAAAGGAATGTCAAGATTGTTTCAATATTCAACAAGCAAAGAAAAACTGCCAAAACAGCCTATAGTATAGTAGGTCCAAAAAGTTGTTGTATTACATGAGAACAATTACCTTAACATTTATGTTGTAATATATGACCTGTAGGTCATATATTGAGAACCACTAGAATCAGCCCTTAAATGGATGAGCATTTATTCTGTTACACCTTGTATAGTATGTGGTCCTGTGCTACTATAGTGACTGACTTGCAGGCCACTATTTACAACTTTAAAAATACTACCCCTTCCATGTCTGTACATTCTTGAGATTTCAAAGTTTGCAAAACAAAACACCCATTATTTCAGGCAAGCAAAAGAGGTATGTACACACGAAATACCAGAAATGGCAATAGACTTGTTGCTGAAATTTTACCAAAAAGTGCTCGCTTCAAAAAAATTGTTTCTGGATGTGTATTCTTACTTATATATAATAAAATATAAAGGATTTGCCCTTTCATAGATTTAAAGATGCCCTATATGATACAGGTGGCTAAATGAACACTGCTTTTACAGTGTAAATGAATTTCTAAATCTGATTTAATATGAACCATTAATTTTGTATTCTATTGGATTAGCTTGATTATGTAATTTACATTTTGTGACATTTTATAATTAATATTGGTTTTATTTAATCTGACATTCCAATAAATATTTTTGATTATTTTTTAATTTGATAATGTATTTAATAGTCTTAACATAATCATAAAAATGTATTTGCATGCTATTCTGAGATGGCTGGAAAAGCTGAACTTCATGACAATAATTTGCATGTAAATGTACCCTTTTTCAAAGGCAAATAAATATTCATTTCATTTCATTTGATATGAAACTCACCGGCTGCACGTTGCCCACTTGGGGGAGCGGGTCCACTAGCTCCCAGTCCTCCGCGGGGGGAGTGGGCTGCTCCTCGGTGCCCGGCTCCCCCACGCGGCCCACCAGCGCGTGGTACACTTCGATGTAGCCGCGGACGCGGGACCGAGCGCTGGAACGGTTAACAATCGTTTTTAGCGAAGAACATGTCGTGGAATACCTGAGTAATTTTTTGTTTTCTGTAGCCTAAGAAACTATTAGTAGGACGTCCAGCCATCCACGAAGTGGACAGACGACCTGTTAAAGGTCGCAGGAAGACGCTGGATGCAGGCCGCTTCCGACCTGTCAATCTGGAAGTCAATGGGGGAGGCCTATGTTCAGCAGTGGACGTCCTATGGCTGAAATGATAACGATGATGAAGAAACTATGTTTATAAATAACTAGCTTTTGCATGAGACTTCGTCTCCGTTGATCTTACCCGGATAAAAAGTATTCTATGTGTTAATCCAGGCCATGGTCTAACAGTATGCGAAATTTCATTAAAATCCATTCGGTAGTTTTTGAGTGGAAGAGTTACAAAAAGAGAGAGAGAGAGAGAGAGAGAGAGAAAGAGAGAGAGTTATATGGATCATATATGTATACTTACAAACTTTCGCATTTATAATATTAGTAGGATAAAATGCGCTAGACAACAGACTGATAATAGGGATGAAGACAAACTTTTTTTCTTCTTCTATCAGGTAGATTATCAAAAAGTATTGAACACGTATTTTTTCCTTTTTTACATAATCAAATAATTACAGAGATAAATTGATTTAAAATGTCGCATGACGACTGATCTTAGTACGATCATAGACGTCAGGAGCCCCCACTCCCGAACTTCGGCGCGCTTTATCTTTGTTATTTTTTGGTTGATTGACAAAAGAAAAAATAAATGTCAATTTATTTTCGATAATCTAACTGAAGGACTAAATTGCATTTAATTTTCTTTACATTCGTCAACCCTATTGTAAAAACCGGCCAAGTGCGAGTCGGACTCGCGCACCGAGGGTTCCGTACAAACCTGTAGGTACCGTTATGAGTAAAAGTTCACCCATCACGACAATCGAGTCATAGTTATGGTATTTTTATTGCAAAATGAAATCCATAACATTACGAAAGTTAAATTGCGGTTTACGATTTATGACGTATTAAAAAAAAACTAATTACTTGATCTCATTCAAACCAATTTTCGCTGGTAGTTTTTATGGTAATGTACATTATATATTTTTTTTAGATTTATCATTCTCTTATTTTAGAAGTTACAGGGGGGGACACACATTTTACCACTTTGGAAGCGTCTCACACGCAAACTATTCAGTTTAGAAAAAAAATGATATTAGAAACCTCAATATCATTCTTTAAAGACCTATCCATTGATACCCCCCCACACGTATGGGTTAGACGAAAAAAAAATTTCGAGTTTTAGTTCTAAGTATGGGAAGCCCCCAAAATTTATTATTATTTTTCAATTTTTTTGTGAAAATCTTAATGCGGTTCATAGAATGCATCTACTTATCAAGTTTCAACAGTATAGTTCTTATAGTTTCGGAAAAAAGTGGCTGTGACATACGGACGGACGGACAGACGGACAGACAGACAGACAGACAGACAGACATGACGAATCTATAAGGGTTCCGTTTTTTGCCATTTGGCTACGGAACCCTAATAAATAACCTTGAATGTTTTATTCTTTTTTTTTGTAAAATTAACGCCTTTGCGATACGAGGTAACAGACAGTGAATTTTGCCAGGAATGTCTCCAGCACACCCAAACTCGAGTCAATTTATATAAGATCGTTTCCTGAATTGATTTAAACCGGGAATCGAACCCGTGACCCTTTCAAGGTATATTACTTGGTTATCAAGGTAAAAAATTATGAAATTAAACAATGCAACGTCACACAATTTTTGTGATGCGATGCGGTGCGGTCCTCCCTAATGTGCGAGAGTCTTCATACTGGTAAGATACAAAGAGACGGGTAAATTATTTGTATAATTTTACATCATCATGTTTTTTGTTTTTTCATTCTTTTATAATTGTTTAAAATGCGATAGACACTTTCTAATCAAATCTTAGGCCAATTAACAAGGTTTATCAGACCTGAAAACAGATAAGTACCACATAAAACCAATTTAAATTATATCACAAACAATCATACAACAAATCTAATCAAGTATACTGATAATACACAACATAAAAATAATAATAAATAGCAAGCCTAAAAATTGCGCAGTAAGAAAATGTCTAGTTTCTGAAAGCCTATTCAAATCTCTGACTAGTATCATAGTCAGATTTTTGTTAAAAATGTTTATTGTTTAGTTTTTATCTTAAGATTAGATTTTTGACGACTGTTAGGTCTAGTGGTTTACACTCCGGACTAACAACGTAGTCTCAGGTTTGAATCCCGTAAGGGGCAAGTGTTTGTGTGATGATGAGCGATGGGATCGCGTAGCGGAGCGTAGTGTGTCATTCCTGTTATGCGGATGGGATTCGTACCTGAGTATTGCTATGTATATCTCGTAACGTATTTATAAGTATGTCTATGCGATATCTTATCGCTGTAATCTAGCTACTAGCTCTACTAAGGGGCTATAAAGGGTGACTGGAATCACTTCACCAGGATATTCTATCTATTAGGGTAAACCAGGGACAGTACATCGGTATAAAATATCTGTACAGTACCAGTAAAAATATCAATACTGAAATTTTTTACCAGACAAATTCTTGTACCGATACTATCTCTTACTACAGTTATTTTACTCCTATTTCATTTCTGTGTTGAAATGATTTGAACTGGAGAGGGGGGTGAGGGAGAGGGCGCTAGCGGAGGGAGGAGCGGCGAGCTAAATGTAGCTATTACAGACCAAATTTCGCATTAGTAATTAAATAAATAAATAATATTAATCATCAATAATATCTGTACTCTAATTTTATGTAACCAAATTATAAATGTATGACGTCATATAGAAATAATTATGTGTACTTAAAAATGTCTGTTTACCTTAATACAAAGGTATGACGTCATACAGAAAATAAACGTTCAATTCATTTTCTTTCCTTAAGAAAGTCTATAAAACTGTATCAACTAAGTAATTGATTTTACAGATTTCGACATAGACAAAAAAGTTCACATTTGCTAAAACAAACTGTCATTCATATCATTTGTATAGTTTAAATATAATTATATTTTTAAATATATAAAAATAAAAGTGCAATCAATGCTTACTGTGTCCAAAACTATATCACTCTGAAGCTGAAGCCTGACAACGTATTATATTTAAATAATAAATAAGCAATGGCGCAAATATTATCTTATTCTTGTCATAATTATCTTAGTAATAAGGTTGTCTTTTTACAATGTAATCGAAAGTAGACACCAAATCTAAGTATGTTAAAACAAGGCGTAAACAATTAAAAGACCTTGATACTCAAATACTTACAATAACATTTACTTTTGTTGTATATGACCACCAGAATCAGTCCTTAATTTTTTTTGCGTTATTTCAATTACACCTTGTATGTTGGAACTTCATAGATAAGGTAGGGGACTAACCATGTTCTCTGATAACAGTATTACTTCAACCTTGTTTTGATTGTACTGTATCTTTATAGAGTTTGCCACAACAATCTTCGTCATTTTTGTTTGATTTACGAAAGACAATATAAGGGTCCAATATTTTTTAATAATCGAACTGACGGACTAAATAGATTAATCTTTTTTTGACCCAGGAAACTAGCCTATTAGGCGCAATACGTTATTAGAACAAGAGAAGAAAATACCGAATTGAAATTACGTACAGACAACAGCACATCAACCTGCCACAAAACGTCAAATATTCTCAATTGATATTGATCTCTATGAGTAGGACTTTAAAGTTGAGAATTAGGTTCACTGACCTTTAACTTTTTGGGTAGGTTGACCTGCCGTTGACTGTACTTAAAGGGCTAGAGACGTAATATAACTGCCGCGAGTTAGGGCGCGCGCGGGTTAAGAGACTTGATATAACAAACAGCCAGCCCCCATAGCATGACCAAAATGTTATTATTGACGTTCATAAGTGGCAGTTTTCTGCCCTAAACTGAATAAATGATTTTTGACTTTGACTTTTGACTTTGACTTTGACTTTGACTTTGAAACACCGTTTTTTTAAATATGATTATTAAAGACGCCATTTTTATCAAAGCAGCGATCATAACATGTGACGTCACCGGCACGGCGATTCAACATGGCGGCTATATCTATCATATTTTCACAGGTCGATATATCGCTATATCATATCATGTTTAGGTAGTCATGCTAGGGGGGGCAGGGCGCGCGTCTGGGTCGCTGTGAGACAAAAACGTATTATGGTAATGCTAACACATTTTCGTCTCACATGCTAGGGGGGGCAGGGCGCGCGTCTGGGTCGCTGTGAGACAAAAACGTATTATGGTAATGCTAACACATTTTCGTCTCACAGTATAAATAATGCTCTATGGAACGAAATATAACAAGCTCCCGCTGCGCATTCATAGAGCGTCATATACATATTTTGCCTCACAGCGCCCCGCGCCCCTTACAGGCGAGATGCGGGCGTCGAATCTTCATTAATGTCATGCGCCCTAATTGTTGTGGTCGAGTAGTAGTAACACTGCTATCGTACTATTTAGCGTTAATGGTTAGGCCCCAGGTCCTACTAAATTCACCAAAATAAATCGGAGTCACTCAGGGATCTACTCTCGGCCCTTAATTATTCAACATACAAAAAACCACTTACTAAATTGTGCAACCAAAACCACACAGTTGCGAAAGAAAAAAAAACTCCACGGCATGCTTAGCCCATTACTTACACAGACCTGCGTGGACGCAACGAGTACTTAACGACGTTCGGGCGGGCGGAGGCGGCGGACTCGGCTGGCACGCTGGAGAGGGGGATCTCGACCATGCCCAGGAAGTCATCCCTGGTCAGACGGTTCTCGTCGAACACCTGGATGAGGAGCTTGTGCTCTTGAGGGCGGACCTGTTCATTAAGAGTAACACATTAGGATTTAGACAACATTCGCGTATTAGAACTTTTATTGCAATTTAAAAAAATATTTTTTTTTGCATTCACAAAAATTTTAGTTGTTTAAAGACTAAGAAGACTAACTAAGAAGTTATCGTACTAGAAAAAAAAAATTCAACTGCCACCAGTTTTACCAGCGAAGGGTCGTGTGTTCTTATCACACCAAAGGCAGTTGCAAAAAAATCAGCAATAATCTCTTCTATGTGTTTAAGTGACCTCGTGTTAGGAAGAACGTAATTTTGAAAGTACTTTCTTGATTATTGTTACAGAAGTTAGTATCAAAGCTATCTATTTCGCAATGGACACACAAGGGAAGTCTCCAAACTATCTTACTATGGCTTATCAGGTTAGGAATGTATATTACTCACCCTGAATACAAACTCCTGATTCCATACTGGATTCAATGTCTGAAAATTTTAAAACATAATTTAGACGCAAATATTACATTATTTGACACAGAAAACAGCTAGCTCATTATGACTCACAATAATAATAGTTGATTATCATCTCCATCGCATAAATATTCATAATTGCTTTTTAATAATAACCTATTATGAGTTGTATTTTATTGAAGATATTCTTAGAACACCTGCATCAAGCGACCAAATGAAAATCAATACGTAATTGAGTACGACTGATGAAATCGAAGGCCAGTCAATTTATTTTATGCTTAATATATTGTACGTTCATAATCATGTCTTTCGTCCTTCCCATCCTATTTAGTCGGGGCACTTTTGACCGTGATCTTTGATAAAACAGGGCTAGATTATACATTGGGAGCGGTTACTAACTTTTTAGGACCACGGCTACACATCCAGTATAACCTAAAGGTACAGGACCCCGATTCAGAATCGTTCGATAACAAATTGTCAACCGGAAAACCCGGTGACATTATATGATTTAACATTAGTGTTACGTGATTTACCGGTTGACAATATCGCTATCGTAGCGTTCCAAATCGGAAGCCTGCCTCCCTAGCATGATGACCAATGATATAGTGATCTATCGACACCAACTGTAAAAATATGACAGATATAGCCGCCATGTTGAATCGCCGTGCCGTAAAGTCACTTAATATGATCGTTGTTTCGATAAAAATTCAAAATAGAGGTTAGATCTGTCATATTTTTACAGTTAGTGTCGATATATAGCTTTATCATATATATATATATATATATATATATATATAGCTGCAGGTACATACAAGGTGACTTTTTAATTAGTATCCAAATCAAAACAAATTTTTCTACTAATGAATGTAAATAACTTTTATCAGGGATCAATTGCGAAAAATCCACCTATACGATTCCGAAAAATCTAGAAGCGTGTGTTGTAATTCGTACTCACAATCCTTGGATGTGAGGTTATTCTTCAACAACTGAGCTACTAACGGATAATATAAAATCATTGCATACCCTTGAAAGTATTTAGTCAGTTGCAGACTACTTGTACAACAAGTTATACTATGGGCCCACTGAAATCGTAAGAAAACAATCGTATGGTTCATACATTGTCGAAGTAGGTAAAGATATTGTTTGGAAAGACGAAAAATGTTTTTGTTATATTGAATTTTCGATTGCAAGTGGTTGAGTTGAGTTGATTACGTATTTTCTTTTTTAATTGCGACTGAGTTACGAGTTTGAATTCAATATCTGAGCTAGCTAGACTAAGGTTTACGTAAAGATATCTCTTTCCCTCCTAAGTAAAAGAAAAAGACAGAACGCAACATTTTAAGCAGTTTTCGTTATATTAGTGATCTTGTATGTGAATGCTGAAATCCTGCCTATGGATGTTAGGTTTTAAATTCACAAGAGAAAGAAAGTGAATTCTAGGTAAAGATAATGATGTTCTTGGAAGAGTTTAGTAAAATTATATTACCTTTTTCTTGGTTTTAGTAAGAAACGTCTCGATGGTGACGTCGCCGTCGACCTTTTGTAGCTCCACGCGGACATACGGGTCGCTGCGGACAAACAAACAAACGTAATATAAATTTATATATCCTTTTTACTTTCGGGTTGATGACCATTTGACCTTAACTTTACTAGGTGAGTGGGCTTTGGTGAGTAGATTGAATAAATTTCAGTTGTAATTAAGAGGAAAGCATTCTTTGTTAGAACGCTATAATATGAAAAACAATAATCTATAATATAAAAATGAATCTCTATTTCCCTTGTTCATCGCATCACGCGTAGAATTGTAAAGTGTCCGTCACGTTATAAATGTCTGACCAATATGACCGAGCAAATTGGACATTTTCTCAATGTGACCGGACATTTTGGACATTTATTGTCACTAACCTCACAATCAATACTATTGACAAACTATGAAAAAAAAATTTGGTCACAAATAAGTGCATTATTATAAGAAAAACAGGCTTTAGTAGTGATGATCTATAACGAAATGAAATTTCTAAAATTTATTTATCTTACTGCACGAACAAGCTAAAAAGCGTCGTATCGTTACGCGCGAGTTTTTTTTTTTTTTTTGAGTTCAATCCAGAACCATTTTATTGTCAAATACTTAACATTTAGGACTTACTTTAGATAAATTCTTCTTTTTTAAAATTTATACTAAAAAAAATATCCATATCCATCGTGACAATAAATGTCCAATGTGACCGAGCATTTATCATAAATGACGGACGCTTATAGCATATGACCGTCAATTTACAACTCTAAATTCACGCGTGAACGGATGGAACAATTTCGATAATTCTTTTTTTTTGTTGTGTTAATTATTGTCAGGAGGTTCTTTTGAAAGAAAAAAATAGAAAAATTGCGCAGCAAACTGAAGACCACGCGAGCGAAGTCGCGGACAACAGCTACTTAAATATATTTTTGTCGTTACTTTGTCAGTATACCACTATGCCAGAAGGATCTGTGCGTCCTACCAGTGATGGCCTACGGAACCGAAACGTGGAACATGACAGTAAAGCTGGCCCACTGACCTCATGTCACTCAGCGAGCTATGCTCGCTAAGATCGCAGCTTGAGATCTCGGGATAAAATCCGAAACTAAATCATCCGGCAGAAGACCAAAGTATTGGACATAGTCCAAAAAACAAGCTATGTAGCAGTAGGCCGGTCACATCTGTCGCAGAACCGATGAAAGGTGGAGTAAACGGGTTCTCGAGTGGACACCATGTCTCAGCAAACGTAGTGTAGAAAGACGGCTGCCAGTGGCTGGATAAAAAAGTGGAAGATCTTGCTTTTCGGCGCTCTATGAGGGAAGCTTTAGTCCAGAATTGGACTGCAATGGGCTGAGATAATGACAATGAAATGTTTAGGTATGCGCTAAACAACACACTAATGATAATGGCATGATACCTACAAGACAATGTTTCCTAGCACACTTAGACGAGCCAATTTAGAAGAGATCGTTTTCTGAAGTGACTTGAACCGAGGCTCGACCGCGAGTGCCTAAGTGCTTAGGTTTGTGGTACGAGCCCGGACGACTATAGACCAAGATGGTCGTCAATAAAAAATATATCAACTATTAACTTGGCACAGCAGATTGAAGGACATGGCATATTTTTGATTAATCCGATTAAACAGTCTTTGGAAGATACAGAGGGTAGAAGACAGATAGTTGTACCGAGTCCGAACGTGTTCCGCATCGTGGGCGGAGGATAATCTAGTAAAACAACACGTGTCATTACACGTTGAACAACTCACGGCTAGTATGTATAACGAACTCTCACAACAATCTCAGCATTACCCAGCCCAAAACTAAGCAGATATTGTACGACTTGATATCAGATTAATCAGATAACATGATATTAAAAAAGCCTACATACTAAAATATGACTACAAAATGCTCGTGCTCAATCCGCACAAGCGTTTGCCCTTTGCGGGATTCTAATCGCAACCTCTGGGTTTATCGTAGTAGCGCTTCTAACTACTAGGCTCTCTCTATATTTTTGTACCATGCTTTAAAATTTTGACGACCTCGCATACCGGACTTGGTCTCTCTGAGGTCCCGGTTTCGATTCCCGGTCGGTCAATGTTTTTTTTTCATCAAAAGCTGCCACAGAGGTCAAAACGTCAGGCAAATAAAAGGTACCTATTGATGATCGCGTTAATTCCCGTTTTAGTGTGTATTAAACAACTTTTCTATATTGCCGCGGGTCTGGGTGTTGTGGTGCCGTTGTTGTTTTGTAATTTCTGTAGCACAAGTGCTTTGGCCATTTACGATAGGATCAGAGCAATGTATATGATGTTGTCCGATATATATATATATTTTTTTTAAGTATATAAGGTCTACCCGAAGTAGTGCTCAATATTTCTAGAGACGAAACGAGTCAGCGAATTTACATAAATAATTGGTCTTTCGAGTTCCGAAATTAGCACTATCATAAGAAAAACAAATAATTCCGTTCAAGATAAAGCGTAGGAATTAAACAATGGTTGAATGAGGAAAACGACGTCAAAAGTGTACAAATAAAGTTATCTCAATATTTGACAATGCTGCACTATTGTTCATTGTGATAATATCTCTGGGGGGCTTGTCTCATAGAGCCGAGAGCTTCCTACACTACGCTCATACGCTTCTATCGGCCCAGTAAAAACTTTACTGATTGAAAAATGTGATCCGAACTTAAACAGCAATGTCCTTATTACTTAGAGCCCTATAACACGGCGTCTTAACCAACTAACGATGCTTAGGCTCTTCACACAGTAACGCATGTCGAATGGGCTAGTTTCCTAAAAAAATCGAATTAGTCCGTCAGTTGGATTAACAGAAAATATTGGACATATATTTATTCTTTTCTCAATCAAACAAAAAACAATGAAGATATAGCCGGCTAAAGTTCCGCGTAACGTCACGCCTTGCGACTCTTTTTAACAAGGCGTAACGTCACGTGCTCACTTGCGCTTTATCTTCGTAATTTTTTTGTTTGATTGACAAAAGACAAAATATGGGTTCAATATTTTTTGATAATCTAACTGACGGACTAAATAGAATAATCTTTTTTGACCCAGGAAACTAGCCTATTCCGACAGTTTGAATGACACGCGTCAATACGATTTTAGCATCGCAGTGAAATGAACTTCCTTATTCGTTACTAAGATTATTTTAGCGTTTATAAGTCCATTCCAACTCAACCCTCCCTATTATGTATATTTTTCTTTACTGTTGTAGTAAGTAATATTATTTGTGTTATTAAATATTTTCAATATCTATTTATATAAAAATGAATCTCTATCTACCTTGGTCATCGCATCACGCGTGAACGGATAAAACGATTTCGCTAATTCCTTTTTTGTTGTTTAATTATTGTCAGATGGTTCTTACGAAAAAAAAAGAAAGTTGCGCAGAAAAATTTACTTGTAATGAAAACGCAGATTGCATTAAAACAAAAATGAGAATAAGAATTGTACGAAAGTCGTAGGTAGCTTACACTAACGTACGACAAAGCAATTAGCTTACACACAAGAGCTGTAGTGTCGTACAACTTTTAAAAAAATTGAAGTGTCTGAACCACAGTCCGGCCGCATTGTATCCTTCTGCGAATGACACGACTTACGCAGACGCGTGTATTTGCGTAAATTCGTAGTTACTAGTTACGTTACTATGTGGAAAGCGCCTTATTAGCGCAGTTGTATCACATTACACGATTAAGCTGCGCGACCGTCATTTTAGGGTTCTGTAATTTAAAACGAATTTGTAGTTACAACACAAACAAAATATTTTCGATTGCAGTGATGGACGAACTATTTACATGCCTACAAGTTTGTACGGGACCCTTCATGCGCGAGTCCGACTCGCAGTTGGCTGTTTTTTTTTTGTATTTACTACAGACGCACGCTAAGTAGCGTAGTTAAAAACGCTCTAAGAAACCGATTCAGCTGATCAAACCTCCTCATCTAAACTTCTAGGTCAACTGTCAAAATTATACCTACAGAAAAGCAAAAACATTTTTGAGACCGTCTTAACCTCGGATGTTTCCTGCCATAATTTATAACATTTATGAGCGACAACCGAGGTAAAGGCTACCCCGCACCCTTTTACAAATTTAGACGTCAAATATTTTAAATGTTGTTCATGGAATACATGCTAGTTATTTCTATCTTCAAATTACACTCGAATTGGACAGGTTAAGGAATGGCCTCGGTTGCTTAGAAGAGCTGTCCAGCAGTCCAGGGAAGTGGTCCCACTGGTCTGTCCATCCAGCTGGACTACGGGCCTTCACTAGGGGCCATGATCCAACTATTGTTAAGAGGTTTGTTGTTGGAGTAATTTACGAAAAAAAACTTGCGTACCGAGGGTTCCGTGCCAACGTTCCGTTCGACTATAACGGAAATCTAACCTCGAAGATATTTACCGATATTTCGAGTTTGTTAATATTTTTTTTGTGTAACTAAAAATTTACGGTTTTTAGACTTTTGCTTTGGGCACTGAGGTATTTTGGACGGCTATGCTCGGCGTTTATTTGAGAGATCGAATTAGGAATGAGGAGATTTGTAAACGAACAAAAGTCGCTGACATAGCCCAACGGAGAAGCAAGCGGGCGGGGCACATAGCACGTAGAACTGACGGCCGATGGGATAGAACTGACGGCCGATGGGACAGAAAGGATCTAGAATGGAGGCCACGTACCGGCAAGCGCAGCGTAGGACGTCCACCTACGAACGAACGAACCGACAGACGGACAACAAAGTGATTTTATAAGGGTTCCGTTTTTTCCTTTTAAGGTACGGAACCCTAAAAATTACTTCTATGACAGCAAACCTCTTTTCCCATATCCAGGCCGGAAGTCCAAATCCAAACTGTTTAGACAGAGACAACTTTTCCAGACTCGTCGCCAAGATAGCAAAAAAAATGAGTTCAACTTCCATCTGAGGCAGTCAAATTGTCAAGTAAGTATAATAATTATCTTGGAGGTCAAACAATTTAGTTTTTAGATTCGTATTGCATCCTACATTATTCTAGCCTATGTTTTGTTTTGAAAATGTATTTCGTTTTCAACGTGTTTTTATTTATTTATTTTATTTTATTTATTTAAAGGCACAACCACTATTCTTTATTCTGTGGCACAACTACAGAATACAATTCAATTCTTTTTTACAAAATGCTTATCTAGGTTAGGTAGTTGTTGTGTGTGTGTAGACGATTATTTAAACGACAAGAGTGCATGGACCTAATAACCTGTAGGTCTTGTAACTGTATTTCCTGTAAAAAAAAGCTGACAAAGGTGACTGATTCGAGTTTGTTGTGCCGTTTCTTCTCATCACCAGCCGATATGCTATTCTCATACCTCACTCGGAAGGGCCTACTGAAAACCAGCGTCGTGGCCTACTCAGGCCGTGACTCAAGCTAAGTGAGGTCCTGGACATCACAGGCACATAGTGGCACCGCTTGGTTTTTTATGTTAAATACTTGTTTTTTTTTTGTTCTGGGTAATTAATGTCTTATTTGTTGTTTTTTTTGTTTTAATTTAAGTAATGTTTTTTGTGTAATTCGTGTCTTTTGTACTACCTATTTGTTCAAACAATTAAAAAAATATATTTCTTTCTTTCTTTTCACGAATTTCTTTAACGAAGCGTTGGTAGGGCTAACCAAATAAAGTTAAGGTAATTTAATCTTTTTTTACACCCTTCGCGTTCCACTTACCCACGGTAGAAGATCGAAAAAACAATGAAAAAAAATAAGGTTTTTTTTGTGGCACACGAAGGGTTTACAACCATCACATCCGAACATGGCTTTACCCGTAACGCACCAATTACGCATTGATGAGGCTATTAATACGCTTTGACTCAGCAGGACAGCCGGAAAGAATTCCGTTTTCCGCAGAACCGTTATCGGACGATTAGGACCAAACCGGATCGTGCGTGGATGACTCAATAGGTTAAACAATTGTGCAATGTACACTTACAGCCAGCTATAAATCAATTGCTATAACGATTTAAAAAAGCAACGCGTCAAAACGAATTAAAATAAGCGCTAACGCAGATTTTCCAGGCAGTAAAGTGTTCCACTATGAACCCCCTGGCTCCATCATCAGATCAGCACAATGGTGTCAAATTATTGTATTGACATCTAAATGACACATACCTAGTTATAAAGATTCAGAAACAGTACAGATACAAATAAAAAAATGCGAAAAATGTTGTCATACAAAACAAATGTCATTTCTTCTCTGTATCTACATGTATAATTATGGTATAATTCAATTCAATATATTCATTGCATTCTATAATGTCGGTATGTGGAAGTAGCTTAAAAACTACTCCCAAGATTTGATTACATAGCTACTTGAAGTGCGTGGAAAAAACTTAGCTAGGTAGCTTAGGTAATTCGCTTTAAGGGGAAAGGTAGAAGTTGATTCCCGGTGGAATCATTTCAAAAAATGTATTACTTAAGTTAGTCACAACTGAATATGTGTGAAAAAGACTTAGCTGATGCGATTATCAGCCGAATCTCTCTCTTTCAGTGCGCGGCAATTCGCTTGGAAGGTAAGGTTGAGTTCGATTCCCGGATCATTTCAGAAAAAGTACTTTTCCAAACCAAATCCCGTTACGGTACACTGGAAGACGCTATAGACAAGAAAAACGTTGTCTTTCACCTCATAACACAAGAAAGTTATTTCCTTACTTCAAGACCGTGACAATAGAGTATTGTCTGCTTATTTATTATTATTTACTTGTACTGAGAATAATAAAACTTGTGAAATACCTGGCAAGAACAACATAGGTTTAGGTATTTACCTTTATGACAGCACAATAGAGACGAAAAGAGCTTTGATTTTTCTGCAGTCTGTACTGTTAAATCGACTGTGGCGAGTTTACAAGGCAGAACATTTTCTAAATAAAATTTGAGGTGTGGCGAGTCTACACATACTTTTTTTTGTGGCGAATCCACTCTGTGGCGAATCTACAACAACCCGAATAAACGCCGAAAGTGTAATCGCGTTAAAGTAACGACGTCATTAGTGACGTAATACAGTCCGGTCACGGACGACAGTGAATGGACCGAGGTAATGCGAACAAATCAATTTGTATTGGTCACTAAACAGTACGCTGAGTATGTAAGTACCTATGGGCATCTTAAATATTGTTTTACAGAATTCACATGCCCGATATAAAGACGACATCAATTATCATATCAATCGCAACGCAATGTGTAAAAGGGATATGCTCAAATAGGGGGAACAATATACATTTACAAACAATTTAAAGTGTTATTTAACTCATCATCATCATTTCAGCCTTAGGATGCAGGCCGCTTCCAACCGGCCAATCTGGAAGTCAATGGGTAGGCCTATGTTGAGCAGTGGACGTCCTATGGTTATTAAACTTTTTCTAATATAATAATTACGGATTTGCTGACCTAATCTTCATAAAACATGTAGGTAGCTAAGAACCAGCCCAGATAACTTTTTCTTTTTGGAAACCTCGTGAGAATACAGGCTTGGTTAAGACAGACGGTAGACAGAAAGACAGACAATAGGCGTCAAAAGGCATCGAACCTAATTAGCATACCTAAAATACTCTTTAACAAAATGTCGTAAATGATATATTTTGCTCAGAATTCACACACACACCAAACACTTACTTATGGCTCTTGCGAAGTTCGCAAGAGTGTCGTGGTGAAATGGCGAAATAAGAAAATCACTTTCCCATACCAAATAGCCGATCAGCTATTACGGGTTTATGGGAAAATTAAACTTATTTTTAAATATTTATACAGGATGATTGAAACTGAACGCTGAAGCTGAAGCTCATTATTGGACCTTACTTGTCGTCCAAAGTAGTATAGAGCAGTCGTAGGATCACCTTCTAAAAGAAAGTTAGGAAAAAATAACTAGGAAAACAAAAGTCTAGATAAACAAAATGCAAAAAGAAGTTACAAATACGATGCCCAATCTTGAGTCTCTCAAGGTTGGTCACGGTGTCCCTGTAGTATTTGAGAAAGACATTGGCAATGATTAGCGAAAACGCCGCCCGCTGAGGAAAAAAATTAGCGAAAACCTTTTGCAAAGTGGAATGTCAACAATATACAGATGACACGCCCTTCTACGTTTAAATCTTTCGACTAATAAACGAGGCACTAAACAGAACATAATATAAAAAGTAAAACATTAACATAAAAATCACTGCAACGCAACAAAATTATCATTAACCAGTTTTCTGTATATCACAGAGCAAATAATTCATTGCGAAACAAGAAACGATAAGATTTTGATACCTAGTTTTGTTTTATTTTTATTTCTGAATATTTATTTATTTTCATTTTGAATACGCAAATTGCCTAAAAATGTTTACCCTCATTCTGAAATATCTAGAGGTTTTTGCTTGGATGCGAACGCAACCCACATACCAATAGAAAGAAAGAAACATGTGCTCACGTCACACTACCAGCCATCATCATCAACATTATTTCAGCCACAGGACGTCCACTGCTGAATATAGGCTTCCCCTAGTGATTTCCAGATTGGCCAGTTGGAAGCGGCCTGCGTCCAGCGGCTTCCTGCAACCTTTATCAGGTTGTCTATCCACCTTGTGGGACGTCCTACGTTGCGCTTGCCGGTACGTGGCCTCCATTCCAAAACCTATCTGCCCCATCGGCCGTCAGTTCTGCGTACGTATCGTACGTATGTGCCCCGCCCACTGCCACTTCAGCGTGATAATCGGTTGGGCACCAGTCAGAAAACAACATTAATTAAAACAGAATTACAATATATTTTCCACCAATCCGCACTGGCCTTGTCTGGTGGATGGGTGGAGTAATACCCATACCACACCACCTCAGATGAGACTTATATCGCTTACTTTTATTTTTACAAAATTATGTATAGTTCTAAAATATACAAGATACAATGATATGCTGCAGTTGCAACGTCACAGACATGACTGTGTACAAAGCGTGATAAGAGAAGTTCGAGATTTACATCTAGATTTGTCAAGGTTGAAGACTTACATTTTTTAAATATAAAGCCTACATATTATACCATCGAAATACAAGAATAATCGATATAGCTATAATTAACAAGCTAAATTGGCAATGGGCTGGTCATATTTGCCGAAGAACCGATGACCGATGAGGTAGACTTGTTCTTGAGAGGAGACCACGACTTGTCAAGAGCAGCGTGGGACGCCCTTCGACAAGGTGGAGCGACGATATACGCAAGGCTACTGGCAATGGGTGGAAAAGAATAGCCGAGGATGGGGCTCAGAGGCGTGCATTAGGAAAGGCCTATGTCCAGCAGTGGACGTGGGCTGACTATGATGTTATACCATTGACTATTGGACCGATTTTTATGTGGTATGGATAAAGCTTGAACTCTAGGGAAGGGCAGGCTACTATTTACTAATTTTAACCCCCTATTTCATTGACTGGACGTATTCTTTGGGCACAGCAAGTTTGTCTATTTGTCTATGATCAATCTACCTAACTAATATTTATTAGTGACTAGCTGTTGCCCGTGACTTTGTTCGCGTTGTCTTTCATAAAAAAAAACTGCAACTTTCTTAATTTTTTTTTTCATAAGAACCTTCTTCTGACAATAAATAACACAACAAAAAAAGAATAAGAGAAAATGTTCCATCCGTTCACGCGTGATGCGATGACCAATTAATCCCTTAAGGGAAATAGGGATTCATTTTTATATTTATATACTAGCTGTCCCGGCGAACGTCGCACCGCCTCTTTATTCGTTTTTTTTACTACAACACCCAGACCCGAGACCATATAGAAAAGCTATTTTTCCTACAATTAACCGACCGGGAATCGAACCCGGGACCTCAGAGATAGCGACATCAAGTCCGGTATGCTCGCCTCTCGGCTACGGAGGTCGTCGAAACTACAAATCCAGGTGGTTGCGGGTTCGAATCGCGCAAGCAGCAAATGTTTGTGTGATGAGCACGAGTATTTACCTCAGTCATGGTTTATCATCATTTGTTATTTATATTTTTTTTATTTGACTCGTCCACTGCTGAACAAAGGCCTACCCTAATGACTTATCATCAGAGGGGGGGGACTTATTGCCAATACTGGCGAGCGCAGTTTTTATAAGATTTCGCACGAAGACGCGGCTGCCCGTCTCGTGCTATAGGAATTAGTCGCCTCTTACGACCTCCGCCTCCTATTGGCGGTAGGGAAGTTTTATTATCATTTGTTATTTATATTACAAGCTTTGACTAGATACATAATTGGTGTGATTGTTGAATTATATATTTTAATTTATTTTAGTTACTAACTCAAAATTTTCCTTATCACATTTATCGTCACTTATTTCCTGTAAAATTAGCAAGGATGTTGAAATATACAAAACATCCTCATTAGTAGCTTGTATTTAACTTGTATAGTTGTGCCGTGTGGGGATGGCCGTAAAGAATACACTTCTCAACCGCCAACAGGAGGCGTGAGTTAAAAGGCGACTAATTCCTGTAGCACGAGACGGGCATCAGCAGCGTCGGCGTGCGAAATCTTATAAAAAAACTGCGCTCGCCAACCCGACTGCCAAGCCTGGCGAGTATTGGCAATCCCCCCGATGATAGGTCATTCGGGGAGGCCAATGTTCAGCAGTGGACGTCCTATGGCTGAAATGATGATGTTGATGATACTGAGTTTTCGAGCGAAAATGGCAAATTTTACAATGCCTACTAAAGTCTGTTTCTTGGTAAAATGGATGTTCAAATTGATTGATATATTGTAAGTTTGTGGAATATTGTTTTAACTTATTATTTGCCTATACAGGGTTATTTGTAAAACATCAACAACCTCCTAGGGGCTGATTCTGGTGGTCAAATACAACAACTTTTTCTATGGGACCAACATCAAAATCGCAAAAAAAATACTTCAATTCCTCAGACTACGCCGCCGACCAGCGGACATTAGTTTGTTTATATCAGTGTGCCATTTTTTTTTAGATTACTATGTTGGTCCCATAGAAAAAGTTGTTGTATTTGAGCACCAGAATCAGCCCCTAGAAGATTGATATTTTACAAATAACTCTGTATAGTATATTTAGCAATAGATATCACTAATTTTTTTTTGTTAAAAATCTGTTCTGTTTGGACGAAAATAATATTAGTACCTACCTATGTAAACTCTGATCTCATATTCGCTATGTGCATAGTGGGTGGTGGGGGGCGTCAAATCGATCGCAGCATGCAATCTGGCAGAAATGTGAAATAACTCTGGACTGTCATGTGTCAAATTGCTATATTTCCATAGAATTCCATACTTACGTTAATAAGTATTTTTAAGTTAGAACGTTATAATTCGCGATATGGGTCACAGTACGTGTTGTGTTATAAAGTGTAGAAATAATGGGAAAAACAGTTCGTGCATGTTTTATTCGTTTCCAACATCAAGATGGAAATTGAAGCAAAGTAATAAATGGATAGCTGCCGTGAAAAGAAACAAGTTTGTGGGGAATTTGTGTCACAGACTCAAACTCAAACTCAAACTCAAACGTTTATTTGCCAAGAACACAGTAAATAAGTAATACGTTTGAGTTATGATCACAGCTCTTATTAAGTAGCTTTGTCCGTTGGTTTTAAGCTCTTCAAAGTCTCTCACATGCTGTGCTAATACTATTTTTTCCCCTTTTTGGACAGTTTGAGGTTGGAAAGTTATATTATGTTGTATCGATTCAAATCCCGTACGAATTAAGTTCATATTTTAGTTCGAGTAAGAAAATTACTACTTACTAAAATTACTTATTATAATATGCACAAACTTTTTCGATATTTTCATCTAACTTCGAAGAAAAACAATCCAAATCATTCCTAAACCATTTGCCATAATTTGTTGCCATAATTTGAGAGATCTTAAGTCCACAATACTTGTGGTCACTAGGGGCGCTGTCATCGCGCACACAGCGAATAAGTGACTTTTGTCTTTCTTGAGAATAAATATCTTAAACCTAACCTAAACCTAATTATGCCTAAATAATGCAGCTCTAAACTTACCATCTATTTTTTGATATTCAAAAAGTTTGTTTATAAAAAAAATACGTTTATTTTTTAATAATCAAACTTTTTGAAAATCGAAAGGATAGGTTGAATGAAATCAAATAAATTACTTAAGAATCCATAAAATCTTATTTGCAATTTCGGCCCACTGTGCGTCGCGACTTGCGGCTGAGTCATAGACGAAACCAGTGCTGACCTATGCCGTGGTCAATTCGACCACAATTGCCAATCAAGCGGTGTATTTGACACTGCAAGACTACAAACGGAGTTGAAACCGAATTCGATATTTAAATTGCAGTAGAATGGAGCAGGACATAAATAAGAAATGTAGTCTTTAATGCGTTATGTAGATCGCCAGCATTTAAATACGGCGCGACTAGTGACTAACTTATCTGTGAGTCGGCAGAAAGTGGAAGTAAATAAGTAATGTGAAATAACTATTTATATGAATAGGTACATAGGTATAGTCCGTTTTTCTTTGCTTGACGAATATTGTAAACAATCTTGTCATTACTTTTTAACGAAATTGCTCATCGTTCATCATTTCAGACGTAGGACGTCTACTGCTGAACAAAGGCCTCCCCTATGAACGACCCCCCTGACTTATCATCATTGCCAATACTCGCCACACTTGGCAGGCGGGTTGGCGAGCGCAGTTTTTTTATAAGATTTTGCACGAAGACGCTGCTGCCCGTCTACAGGAATTAGTCGCCTCTTACGACACGCCTCCTATTGGTGGTGAAGTGTATTCTTTATGGCACTAAAAAATTACTCATTTAAAAATAGTATAGACATAATAACCTACTATTCTAATTATTTATTTAACATAAAATTATGTTTATTTTAAAAGTACTTTGATTTTATGATCTCATATTTTTATAAAAAGACATGACAAGATTGTTTACAATATTCGTCAAGCAAAGAAAAACAGACTTTAAACAATGAACTGTCCGTTTACTCCGTCATATTTTGGTCACAAAAATCTTACTAATATTATTAACGAAGAATTTCGTATATTTGTTACTAAATTGACGACCTTCGTAGCCGAGAGGCAAGCACGCCGGTTTTGACATAGCGTCGCCATCTCTAAGTCTAATAATGTAGAAAACTAACTTTATGATTTCTATAACACAAGTGCTTGAGCTATTTACCTTAGAAATCAGAGCAATGTATGTGATTATAGTCTAAAATTTGTTTAAAAAAATAAAAAACGCTTTAACAGCTGAACGGAGGTAATCTAGCTACATCATTATCATTTCTACCATAGGACGTCGACTGATGAACATAGCCCCCCCCCCCCCCCCCCATGGCTTCCAGATTGGCTGGTTGGAAACGGCCTGCATAATTCGGCCAGGCGAGACCGGGGCTGGCGGCTATATGACAATGACCCTAATATTTGACGCATGTGCAACATGACAAGTTACCTGTCAGGATATGATTACTGAATAGATAACGTATATATTTAATATGTCAAAAATTATAAAAGATCTCTTATATGATGTACATTACCATGCAAACTTCCACCGAAAATTGGTTTGAACGAGATCTAGTAAGTAGTTTTTTTTAATACGTCATAAATCGTAAACCGCAATTTACACTATTAAAACATCGATCAAAGTTACAACGAACTACAAGAACTTTTATATTATGTTACTTGCTGCTACGGAACCCTTCATGGGCGAGTCCGACTCGCACTTGGCAGCTTTTTAAGAAAAGTAGAGCTTGTTGCCCTTAAGTTTGTTCATTTTACAAAAATTTTGAAATGTTTTAATTTTCTAAATATTGGTGTTTAACTAGCTTCTGCCCGCAATTACTGGCGCATTTTGTCAGTACAGTGAACGGCAAATCAAGCTACATATTTCCAGCAATAACTGACCTACCGGTAAAAAGACATTTGATATAAATAAACAATAATTAGTTTATACTGGCCATGTATACAGTGTGTAACGAAAACGTGAAATAAAACTTTAAGGGGTTATTCTACGACTAAAATACATCAACTTTTTCTATGGGACCAACATCAAAATCTCAAAAAAAAATTGACGTTTCCATACAAACTGATGCCAGCTGGTCGCGTTTTAGTATGGGAAAGTGTTTTTTTTTTTTGCGATTTCGATGTTGGTCCCATAGAAAAAGTTTGATGTAATTTAGCCGTAGAATAACCCCTTAAAGTTTTATTTCACCTTTTCGTTACACCCTGTATATCGGGTTGTGGTAACGATAAGTAACCATAGACACAGATACTTCAATTTTGTTTTTTCGCTTAAAATTTAATAAAGAAATTTTTAAAATATAAAACCTAAATACATAAACCTAGAAAATATAAAATGAAGAAATATTTAATTATAGTTTCATCATGACTCATTCATATCGTAACATTTTACCTACCTTATCAAATTGAATAGCCATATACACCGTTAGTAAGATAATTTACACGATAATTTATAGTTATAGCTCTTAGTGCGTCGCCACACGACTGAGTTCGAGTGTACTCTGACAACCGATTTTAAACCCTAGTGCTTTAAAATAAGGAATAACTAACATCATATGTATGAGTTACCTTACCATACAATGAATTTTGCTAGAAGCGTCTCCCAGCACCCCTAGACCAAAGCCAATATTAAATAGTTTTCAGAATTGACCAAAGAATAATTGGTTCAATGTCGGGACCCTTTTTTTTAACGCATCACTAAGCTAATTAGGTCGTCAAATAAAAAACAAATAAAGCGGTTATTATTATTACCAAGACACACACACACTATTATTACCAAGGCACTAGCCAGAAAAACCCCACCGGAAGTCGAATCTGGTACCCTTGCGCTAACGGCTAATCGCCACGCTACTGCGCCAATCAATCGTCAAACAAGTAACAGACAACTTAGAAAAAGAAAACATTTTTTTTTTCAATCTTTAAAATTATTGATTCAACGACCTCAGTAGCCGAGAGGCGAGCATACCAGTCGCTATCTCTGAGTCCCGGGTTCAATTTCTGGTGGTGGTGGTCAATGTAGAAAAATAACTTTTCTGTATTGTCTCGGGTCTGGGTGTTGTGGTACCGTCGTTGTTTCTGATTTCTGTAACACAAGTGCTTAAGCTACTTATCATAGGATCAGAGCAATGTATGTGATGTTTTCTAATATTTATTTATTTATTATTAATGATTATTTTGGCATTTTGTTCCTACTCTCTCAACAATAATACACTACTACTTACAACACTACCAGGTAAAAATTAAAATGTGACTGGTATTGCTAGTTTTTCCCTAGAGCCATTAAAATGTAAAAGATAGTTATTTTAATTGCAAAATATTGTAGCAAAATAAAATCTCACCTTGCACCAAATATATCCTTTTTCGCCAATGAGTAAGCCCCTATAATCTTCAGACGAAGGAGGTAGCTGTTCTCATCAGTCTGCAAGAGAAAAAAAAGATTAACAAATGTTTCTAATTCAGAAATTTAATAATAGCATACAACCTGTATGCCAGAATAAAAATTTCTTAGTTCAATGTATCTTTGATTATTGAATGCATTTAACAATTCTCGGACAAACATGTTAAGCTCTTAGAAGCAATATACTTGATTCAATCTTTAAAAGGTATTGGGTAAAAATACGACCTGTTAGCATACTGTTTTAATTCTTTTATATTATTAATTATTTTGTCATCGTTTGAAAAAGTTGTTATTAATGTTTATTTTTGTGCCAAATTGAAATTTTTTCACATTTTCCTCACTGTCTCTATCCTGATCAGATCAGTTAAACTCTCTCATCGTAAACACCACACTTTAACCTTTTTAAGGCAAGGCTTTTGGAGAAACGGTAACCACCATACTTTTAACTTTTAAAGGGGTGGTGATACAGTAGCTACCACACTTTGAACTTTCACTCCTTGTGTTAAGGTTAAAACTATTAAAAAAAATTATTATGCTGTGCCTTATAAGGGTTGAGACCGATAATAAACATTAATTGGATAACAACTACAGTTAATCAATTTGAATCAGATTAGGGCCAAATTTCACTAATCTCTGTTATTCAATAACCGAGGGTTGGATTTACTAATAATTTAAGACTTCAGAAAATAAAACATGATGAGAGAGGCAAAAGAGAAATAGCCTAAATAGGGTATTTTACACCACTAATCAATTGACATACTTTTTAAAAACTGTCTAACGCTACTCTTCCATATAATTTGTATGGCGATAGCAAACTATGACGTCACTGTTTACCTAACTCAACTCACTAACTTTTTATTGATTTTGGAACAATTAAAAATAGAATTTTTCAAATTAATTATAATGCGCCGGTTTATTAGGCCTAAAACAAGGTGACAGTTTTAATAAATGTTGCCTTAGAATTATTTATGAATGGTGTAAACAACCCTATTGATCTTAGAGTGCTTCCCATAGTAGGAGAAGTAAAGGTCAGCAGAGCAAACTTTAGGAAAATTACATAAAAAAGGGCTGAGCCAGTCCGGAAGTTTATAGGAAAACACATATTTCGAGTTTAGTGGCTTTGTAGAAAGAAAAGCTGACAACTAAACATAAAAAAAATAAAATCTACAAAAAAAAAAAATTTTAGTTGGCATAAGATACAAACCTATGCACATTGTGGAGTTTTATGAGTAAGGTATATGTGTCTAGCAGTGGAATTCCAAAAGCTGATGATGATGACACCATACAAACAATGTTAAAGCAATGGAAATAACAACAATAAGGCTGTTTTATTATACACTAGCTGCCCCCACAGACGTTGTCTTGTCCGCATTTTGTCAATGTAAAACGACATTTGCATTAGCAAAGCATTAGAAAAAATCTCATAAAAAGATAGAATGTTCAGTTTTTACCGAATTTGAAATTTTCCAAAAAACTTTTTCAGTTTTTCTTTCTAGACATCTTTTGCCCAACAATCTCCTACTACTAAAAAAGAATTTGCCAAATAGGTGCAGCCGTTCTGAATTGATGCGCTTACATAAGTTCGGCAATTGATTTTTATTTAATACAAGATTATACGGGAGTATTGTTTGAACTTTCAGACAAAATAAATATGTACAAAAGGTGGACTTAATGCCATATAGCATCTTCAGAGGGCCTAGTGTGAGTGCCACAAACCATTCCTTCGTAAATGTCAATCAAATAGTAAATTTGTATTACTTTTTGATTGATTTATATTCTAAGCCAGTTGTTTTGTGGCTCTCACATGAATCCCTCTGTTCCTATTAGTAACATTTCTTAGTAACACTGTGTCTTTACTTTTCTTCCATAGAATAGAAACAGAATAAGTATGAAGCTTAATATTATAAGAGAAAATGGTCTACGACTCAGTGATTGCAGGAGACCCGCAAACTCTGTTATTCTGCCAAAGCTTTTTTATAAGTTTGACCAAATCAGACACTACATAGATTCAAATAATTGAATGTGAAGAAGAAAGGATATTATGTTACAAATTGCTAATTAAAAAGTAATTAAGTAATGATCATTACAATACATTCTGATTGCAGCATTGAACAAGATTACTTAAGTTATTTTGTCATGTTTTATTCCAGTTCAACAATTATCATTATAATTGTGATCACTTTTAATTAGTACTGAAATGTATATTTTTTAAAGTAAATTATTTAATCACCTCATTTTACTTTTACCCAACAAATTTATTCGTTGACACATTTTCTATACAAAAACTATCAATATGTCAAATTTATTCTTTACATAAAAGTTATCTGGCTATTGAAAAAACAGCCCTCAACATTATTGGAATTCTAATAGTACAATGGTTACAAACCAACTGTAATTAACAACATTAAACTATATTTTTATTCTCTACAACTGTACATAATATCAAATGACAGCCAAACAAAGTTAGTAATATAAATTAAGATTGTGGGACACTGGTATTTGGCTAAACAGAAACCTGTATCTAACCTAGTATTAAATTAACTAGCCAATGCAAAGTTGGTAGCCAATAAAAGTATGATTCATCTTCCACAACACACTCATCACACTGACTGATTACAATATTGTCCATTAAACCGGAGCAAAAGGCATCAACTAAAACTGACGGTTTTTAACTCAAGGCGCTTTCATATGTTAATCATATGACAAGGACATGTTTACACGGGCCGTGATACTGTCTCGAAGTCTGAACAATCCCACACGACCCATAACCACTCTATATACTCACACGTGTGTCCGACTGCCAAGCCATCACCCATGAGAAAATATAACTATTTCCAACTGGAATGGAAAATTCACATTCCTTTTAGAAGCTTATTGGTTGGAACAACAGTTAGTAAAAAATCGTGACACGTTTCTCACACAATACTGTTCGCCACTTTGATACAAACTGTTCTAAACTTTCTTAACATTAGAAAACTTTATTGAAACGTTCAATAAAAAATCTAGACACCAAAACTGACCAAATTTTTATTACACTAAGGAAATACACACAAATAAAAAACGAAAATATTGCGAAGGAATATCCACAATGACAGTAAAGTGACAGTTCCGTATTTGTCATTGACAGTTTTGTACGCATTACATTTCGTTTCACGCAGCAAAGATAATTATTCGATTCTGATGAAATGAAATCGAAAATACCAATTTGTACCTTTGATTGTTTAAGAAATGTGTAGTTGCATTGTGATCTACTTATCAGATTCACCTTGCTTGATATTTAGTATTCAGATGTTTCATCCGGCTTTTTAGCCGGGTAACACTATTTATTTACTAACGAAAACAAGGTAAGTTAAAATCATTGCGAATCGACCTATAAGATTTCTATTTCTTTGTATTCGTTCCGTTTTATTTTTATTAAAGGAGCCAATTAAGTAGGAATTTTGCAGTCGCACTTTTAAATACAAATTAATTACTAACTTAATTAATCGTCAATCGACATTGTGTGATTCTCTAGGATGATTTAGCATTCCATAAGATTGATGTGCCTTTTATTTTATGTATCATCATAGCACAGATAATGTTTCCTTCTTCTTTGCGTGTCGACTCAGGCTTTCATATATGTGAGGACCAAAATGTTTCCTTGTATTTACTACACTGTGAGCACTTGGTCTACTTACTACACTTAAGCAAGCTAGTACGTAGTTACAAGCCTTCGATTAAAAAGCCGTGGTGTCATAAAATTGCGTCTATTATTTCAGCGCTGAAGCACTTGTATAAAAATGATTCACGATACTTGCCCATTAAGAATTCTATGCAAAATGGTATAGGTATCGATAGCACAGCGACAGTACAGAACTCCTATTTACATATTACCTACCTAATTTATGTTTCAATAGTGGTAATTTAATGTAACCTCATACAGACTTATGCCTGTAATTAAACATCCGTGTCTTACACACACACGTGTAATATTAACATGTTATCGTTCAGTAAATCTAGTATGACTATTGACAACAAAATATAAGTGTACCAAAGTACATTATCTAAAAACTGACCTCATGCTGTAAGGAAAGCCTTGGCTCTGCCCTAGAGAACCCATTCAGCAGTCGCCTTGAAGTCCAGGATGACGATCGACTCCTGTGAGGCTGCACCTCCAAAGGCCTGACGCTGTGCATGGCTACAATCGTTTGTGGGTCAAGCATTCCGCAAGAATGATAGAACATCAAAGCACAGCACCATCACACTGGCTACATTTCACACAACAACACCTGTTCGTCACTTGAAATCTACTAATTTTGCTTACAACTCGTTCGTATGGTGGCGCTGAAAGCGGGCATATGACTGCTCTAATCTTATCAGTACAAGAAATGGGCACGATAAAAGAAGTGAGCGTATACAATTAGCATTCTTATGATAACTAGGTTCAGCAGTGTCAGGCCGATTCAGTGCACACGAACTAGGTAGTTTTATGGAATCGGAGCGATGAGAAACTTTTTTTGTTTCTAATGTGCAAAGCTGCATAATAATTTATTACGAAAAGGCTTTGCATTTGTCAAATTTATACTTATTACCTTAAGTCAGACAGAGATACGTTGCATACATACATATGTGTCGTTAAGTAATTATGTTTAGTGCTTACATTGTTACATAATAAGTTCTTAATTAATTAAGTTTAAACTGCCAACATACTTAAATTAGGTTATAATAATTCTAAACGCACAAAAAATTTGATAGTTAAGTAGATATTTATTACTTATTACATTACGATCAAGATATTAAAATAACATTAGCATTATTAAACAGTAGGTAACAAAATAGTACAGAATTCGATTCCCGGTCAGGTCAATGAAGAAAAATACCTTTTCTATATTGTCTCGGGTCTGGGTGTTGTAGTACAGTCGTTTTTTTCTGATTTCTGTAACACAAGTGCTTTGGCTACTTACCACAGGATCAGAACAATGTGATGTTGTCCAATATTTATACATATTATTTGAGTTCATTGAGTTTTCTCATTTTGGCGCCAATACTTTTAGAAATATTTTTCGATATTAAAATGGAGTGGGGTTATATACATATATAGAGAACCGAATCGCTGTGATTGCATTACACAAAGTAGGTATGGAGACAAATGCAATTTTTAAAACTCTCCATACGCTTGGTATTAATAAAATGTTTGTGTACCGGCCTATTAATAGGTACAATGAGACCTCCTCTGTTTGTGACAGAAAAAGATCTGGCTGTTCACGTATAGTGTTAGTACGAAAAAGGCGGTCAAAGCAGTAAGGGAAAGAATTCGAAGAAGTCCTGTCCGAAAGCAAAAGATTTTATCTTGGGAGATGAAGATAGCACCTAAGTAGAACCATGTCGCGTATTTTAAAAGATGACTTAGGACTTGCAGCCTATAAGAGACGTATATGGGTCATTTCTTAACTGATTATTTAGAAAAGAATAGGATGGTAAAATGAAAACAACTACTGAAACGCAAAGAGAGGTCACAGAAAATGTTTTGTTGTTTACGGATGAGATTTTTTTTACAATTGAGCAACATTTTAACAAACAAAATGACCGTATTTATGCTCAAAGCTCTAAGGAAGCTTCCCAATTAGTCGACCGAGTGCAACGTGGGCACTATCCGACTTCAGTGATGGTTTGGTAGGGTATTAGCTATGAAGGAGTAACTGAGCCATACTTTTGTGGAAAAGGTATCAAAATATCAGCACAAGTGTATCAGGTATCAAGATACCATTCTTGAGAAGGTAGTGAAGCCCCGTAACAACACCATGTTCAATAACCAAGAATGGTCCGCAAGACTCGGCGCCGGGTCTTATAGCTCGGTCTACGCAGTCTTGGTAAGAAACGAACGTTTCGGACTTCATCAGAGCCGAAGACTGGCCGTCGTCTAATTCCGATTTAATCCGCTGGATTATGATTTATGGGTGATTTTCCCAGCACCAAATCGTAAACGGCATGGCTGAAACTGCTAGTGCAGGATGGCACTTTTAACTTGTAATATTTTTTTTTAGATGAAAAATGTTGTCTCCTACAGCAGCCTACAAATATTTTTCCATTATGATTGTTGCTAATAAGGAAAAAAAATATATAAACACCTAAGTTTTTCATACCGGTGAAGCGGCACAATTTGTTTTTCAGTATACTTTTAATCATATAATAAAAACAGTTGATTTTTTAGGGATTTTCTTTTTTAAATTTAAATCCTAAATAGTGGCAGTACTTTATTGCGGAAACTTCATTACAAAATCTGTTGTATTTAATGAATGGTAAGTACAAATTCACGTGTCCAAATTTGATTTTTCACCGCGGTGAATTTTCGTTGTACGCGAATATCTAGGCATCCAACAACACTAGCTTCTCGCTACTGCGCAGTAAACTTGCGCACCAGGGACGCCTAAGCGCTTGATGTGAGAGGACGCGTGTTGCTTGTCTGGTGTTCCCACCAAAAACGTAAGTAGTGGGTTCCGGTGACTTGGGACCGCTTTTTTTTTCATTCACGTGAGTGGATAAAAGTTGTGATCCAATGATCCGATATGTTTATTAAATATATGTACTTTTACTTAATGTCGCCCGATCAAGTAGGTAGTATCAATTTATTTCTATCATAAATACTGTGCTTGTAGTGTTAACTTCTATTGGCTGTTTTTCATGACGGTGATCTCATTCCGGTGAATTCGGTGACCTAAATTGACACCGAAATGAGAAAAAATATCATTTCGGTGATTTTTTTTCATTTCGGTGAGAAGTTGTTCATTTCGATGATTTTTATCTTCATCTCGGTGTTTTTTTTTTTCATTCCGGTGACAAATTATTTCACTTCGGTGAAAAACAGACCATAATTTCTTTTGTTACATTTTAGTTGCACAAGGAATATATTTGTTTTGGGGACTAAAATGTAGCAACTAGTTAAAAGAATAATATCAGTTGTTGCTCGCGTGGGCAATAGGCTATTTGACTAAATTATGATAATTAGTCCACTTTAAACGTAATTCAAAAATATTGAACACGTACTTTTTTAGGTTCCGTACCAAAATGGTACAAAAGGAACCCTTATACTTTCGCCATGTCCGTCTGTCAGTCCACGGCCTAGCACAAATACTGTTTGTACTAGGAAGCTGTAATTTTGCACGAGTATAAACATTAAACACGCCGACAGAATGGTACAATAATATCTTGAAAACAAAAATTCTAGGGTATCTCCCCTACACGTAAAGAAGGGATGAATTATTTTTAGTCTACCCCATCGTTTGGGGTATCGTTAGATGGGTCTTTCAAATATATTGCGAGGTTGTAAAGACCATTTTTCGATTCAGTGATCGGTTTCCGAAATATTAACCTTTGTTGTTTAAATTCCGAAATATTTTTGCTAGAGTCGTGTCCCCATCCAAAAGATAGATTTTTGTGCTACCTGATTTATTAATGACTAATACACAATAAGATTTTGTGAAGACAAATAACAAGAGACTATGTTTGTTTTATTTTACATTATACAGTGTGTAACGAAAAGGTGAAATAAAACTTTAAGGGGTTATTCCACGGCTAAATTACATCAACTTTTTCTATGGGACCAACATCAAAATCTCAAAAAAAAAATTGACGTTTTCATACAAACTGATGCCAGCTGGTGGCGTTTTAGTATGGGAAAGTGTTTTTTTTTTTGCGATTTCGATGTTGGTCCCATAGAAAAAGTTGATGTAATTTAGCCGTAGAATAACCCCTTAGAGTTTTATTTCACCTTTTCGTTACACCCTGTATATTACAGTATCTTTGTGTTATCAAAACTAATAATTAAAATCTTTTAAAATAAGAATCTGAAAAAGTTGTAAAGATATACAGCTTGTCCCAGAAACAATGGATGAACCTTTAACTGTCGATAGGTTTCGTCAAGACCTCTCTAATCTCAAATTTTGACTTTAGTAAAAATATCTCGGTTTTCAAGATAATTGAGTTAGTTTTTTTTTTAAATGCCACTTTCGGTTAGTTTTTAATGTGCCATTTTTACAAATACGGACTTTTTCTAATTCAGTTTCTTTTTATTTCTAAAAGGATAGTTTAGCTATCAATAACAATGGTTAAAATTGAGCTAGCTAATCACGAAGTGCTTCAAAAAAACAATGTTCCAAAAAAAACATAAAATTATTTTTCCTCATGTTTGGTCAACTACCATGTTAAAAAAATGTATGGCGCTCATCGTGCCCATTAACTTAAAAAAATTCTTAGTTATTCTATTTTCCGAAAAGGTATAATAAGCTTATGTTTTCTGTATCTCTTAAACTTTATGTCTGGTTTTTATTATTTTTTTATTAAAATTACAATAAATGTTCGAATTGGCGTCCTTGCGCTCTGATACACGCCCGGCATCTTTTTATAAAAGAACTAGCTTTTGCCCGCGGCTTCGCTCGCGTTAGATTTGATTTTAAGTGAAGTATGAATGTCAAACTCAGTAATTTAAAAAACTAACAAAACTTCTAGACAATATTTTTAGCATGACTATCAAAACACGATATGATATGATTTAATATAGCGATTTATCAATTTTAGGATAACGCGGGTATACATCAAATGCAAAAATAGAACCTTTGTGTTGGGATCACGTATGGCTGTCTGTCAGTCCGTCTGTTACAACCGATTAGCTCCGAAATTACTGGCCCAATTGGATTGCAATTTGGCACAAATAATTTCAAGAATTTTCATGTTCACAATATTCATTTTTAAATCAAAGTTCCAAAAAACCATAAAATCTACACCCATATTGATAGACATTTCAACCCCATCGCATCCCAACAAGGGAGATGGAATTTCACGTCCGCAACGTTACATTTTAAAATCGTTGTTGTTTTCGTAATCAGCGACCCGATAAACCATAGAAACAATACCCATGTTGATTTTCAGACTTTGTCAGCCCCCTTCCCCTTTTTAGGAGTTGACTTTTCAAAAAATCTGAAACACGTTTACTCATTTATCGTAAGGAGAACTCACTCCTGTGAAGTTTTGAATAAAAGAGTCTGACTAATCTTGTTTCCCCATACAAACTTTGGGCCCCCATTTCACCCCTTTAGAGGGTGAATTTTGAAAAACCCTTTCTTAGTGCACCCCTAGACCTTATAAGAAACCTACATGCGAAATTTGGAATCTCTAGCACCAGCAGTTTGGGCTGTGCGTTGATATGTCAGTCAGTTAGTCAGTTTCTTCTTTTATATATATAGATGTTTGATGCGGCTCGCGTAACCAGACGGTTTTATGTATGCAGCTGCATTTTGTATGCGAGTCCGCAACTCTGTTATTGAGGATACTGGTCTCGCGTAGACAAGGTCTTTCAGACATCCGCAATTAAAAAAAAACAAGGGATTTAAATCCGGCGATCTGGGTGGCCATAAAATAGGGCCGAGCCGGCCTATCCACCTCTGTGGGTAGTGTTGATTCAAATAATTTCTTACTACTATTGCGTAGTGAGCTGGGCACTCATCATTTTTAAGCCACATTCTCCGCCTCACTTCTAAACTGATATCTCCTAGCATGCCGGCTAAATCATTTTGTAAAAAATTAAGGTAAATTTCACTATTCAGTGTAGCTGGATGTTCATATAGCCCGATCACCTGTCCGCCAATAATCCCAGTCCACAAGTTAACTTTAAATTGAACTTGGGACCGATCTTCCCTCATCAAATGTGGGTTTTCTACTTGCTAGCTATGTAGATTGTGGATGTTGAGATATCCATCTTTCCGGCATGAGGAATCATCCGTTCACAACATTTTATTGAAAAATTGCAGGTCCTCCCTTATTTTATTTAACATGATTCTGCAGAATGCAATCCTGCGCGGATAGTCAGCAGGCTGTAGAGTTTGGACCCTTTGAACATGGAAAGGGTGCAACCTGTATATTTTTAACCGACTTCAAAAAAGGAGGAGGTTCTCAATTCGTCAGTATCTTTGTTTTTTTTTAAATTTTTTTTATGTATGTTCAGCGATCATTCGTTACCAGGTTAACCGATTTCGATACTTCTTTTTTTGTTCGAAAGGGAATACTTTCGGAATGGTGCCATATAAATTTGATCAAGTTCTGATGATGAAATCGGTGTTCAGCCGTTAACTTATGTTTGCACTGAAAAGATTCGTATTGTTGAGGATTATCACTGTATGTATCACTAAAAATAGATGAAATAAGTAAATGTTATAAAAAAAAGTAAACCGACTTCAAAAAACTGAAAAGATAAAAATAATATCAACACATAAGTACCTAATCAGTTACTTTTGGAGTCGGTGCAAACGAAAACATTCAAACTCTCATCGGATAGCACCGACTCCAAAAGTAAATGATTAGGTACTTATGTGTTGATATTATTTTTATCTTTTCAGTTTTTATGGTTGATTATTACAATATATTTGTTATTTTTGTTGTTTTATTCTCACACGTTTCTAAATGAATTTAAGTTTAAATAAGTTAATATCCATGTATGGTACATTTTAATTAATACTTTCAATACCATTATAGTATAGTCAGAAAAGGATAACCTGTACTGTGTGATAGCACTCTTCAAAACGTAGGTAAGTAATTATGGAACTAGGATAGCAGCATTTTAGGTGCGTTGCATGGTAACAGTTTAGTTTTTTTCGGTGACTGCATAAGTAATTTAATTGCGGTGACTCGCGTTTTTCATTTCGGTGATGAGAAGTTTCATTTCGGTGAACTATTCTTTAATTTCGGTGACACCAAAATTTTAAAGTACTATTTCTCCTAAGTATATGAACTCAATTTGATGTCGAGTAAAGATTAATCATAACAATATCATAAATAACAATACTACATGGTTTTATTTCAAAAAAAGTTATAAATAAAAAAGTTCACCGTAATGACAAAAAAAATGGACTTGTTGAAATTGACCCTTATAGTCCGTTTTAGAGAGTACGGCTTGTTCTGAACGCTATGTGATTTGAAGTCCCTAAAACAATCCGTACGATTAGCAGTGAAGAATTTTCCCATGGAAAGAGTGCGTAATTCTATTGATAACTGACCTTAACGTTTAATGGACTGTATTGCTGCAGCCAATTATTTCTTCGAATAAGCTTTTTATATTTTAAATTGTTTTATATTATGTATTAAACTAACACACTGTAAAATTAATAAATGGTATTTGCAATAGAAGATTGTTTTTTCTTTGTTTCAGTATTTATGGCAAGACTAGGTATATACGTAAGTCACACTATAAGTTTTGCGTAACTTAAAAAAACAACATGTTATAACCAAAATATTATGTTTATTGCTTTTCAAAATACTCTCCTTTACATTTTAAACATATTTTCATGCGATCGAACCATTTTTTAAAACACGAGGACCACAGATCAGGAGACGTATTTTTGAAGCATTAGAAATTAATCTTGAATTCGAACACGAAAGAAATTCGTGTATGAAAATAGTTTCTATTGCATCTGGAGACGTATTTTTGAATCATGCGAATTCCAATCCGAATACGAAATCGCAAGATTCGCATGCGAATTCTCAAAATCACTATTTTTGAAAACTCATTCCGTGAATACTGCTACGAGTGGTCCTACCCACTCGTTTTTCGATTTCTACTAGTAGAAAGTACGGAAGAATGACATTAACAAGTAAACGTATGATTGACAGATATTTGACATGATAACTTTTTATATACGTTCGCTAATGAGTTTTTGCTTTATTGTTAATAATATTTTCTGCGTGAAACAAAAATAGTTACAAGATTTCAATTTAATAGCAAGACTTATTTCGAGTGATTCAAAAATGCGTAAAACCGGAAGCAATAGAAACCATTTTCATACACGAATTGTTTTCGTGTTCGAATTTAAGATTCATTTCTAATGCTTCAAAAATACGTCTCCTGATTTTACGCATTTTTGAATCACTCGAAATAAGTGTCACTATTAAATTGAAATCTTGTAACAATTCTTGTTTCACGCAGAAAATATTAAAAACAGTAAAGCAAAAACTCATTAACGAGCGAAATTAAAAGTTGTTATGTCAAATCTCTGACAATCATATGTGTACTTGTCAATGTCATTCTTCCGTACTTTCTACTAGTAGAAATCGAAAAACGAGTAGGTAGGACCACTCGTAGCAGAATTCACGGAATGAATTTTCAAAAATAGTGATTTTAGGAATTCGCATGCGAATCTTGCGATTTCGTGTTCGGATTGGAATTCGCATGATTCAAAAATACGTCTCCTGAAGGCATGTTTTCTACGTGCTGATTGAACGAACGCTATCACTGCCTCTTCGGAGTTGGTAAAAGTAAAACCTCTCATCAAATCTTTGATTTTGGGGAAAATACAGAAACCACAGGGTGCTAGGTCGGGGCTATGCGCAGGATGGGTGACGAGTTTTACTTTTTCGGAAGCTAAAAATGACTTTATTTTGTTGGCCGTGTGTGAAGAAGCGTTGTCATGATGTAGGAGAACGCGGCTTTTGGGTCGTGTTTCGCGAACTTTTTCTAGCACCCTAGGTAAACAAATGGTAGAATACCACTCGGCATTAACACTTTTTTGATCTTTAAGTGGAGTTGTACAGATGGGACCCTGAGCTGAGAAAAAAAACGCGATAATTTTTTTACCAACGTTTCTCGAGAGCCTCACTTTTGTTGGCCTGTTCTCATTTTCAAACACCCATTCACAAGATTGCTGTTTTTTTCCGGGTTCAAAACAATAAATCCACGTTTCGTCTCCTGTGACAATGTCATAAACAGCATTAGAATGTCCGTGGTCGTACTTCAGTAGCATCTGTGAGCACCATTCCACGCAAGCCCGACAGCAAAGTTTCCGAACTTTCAATTCTTCGTGTAAAATTTTCTGAATTTGGCTCATACCAATACCTAATAGTCCTCGAATTGTCTCATAGGTAATCCGCGGGTTTTCTTCAATTAGCCGCTTCTTAACAGTAGCCATTATTTTCGTTGACGGCAGTTGAAGGCCGCCCTTCACGAAATTCGTCATGTAATTTTCTTTGGTCATGTAAAGAAACTCGACCTCTCTCAAATTCAGCAAACCATCGCCTCAAACTCGGTGCTCAAACAAGGTGCTTCTCTCTTAAAAGCATTTTGAAGACGAGCGGCACAGTCTTGCGGAGAGAGAGAACTTTTAAAATCATAAAAAATCATCGTTCTAAAATCTTTTCGACTTAATTCCATTTTCGTTGAATGAAATTCGTATGTAAAACTTTGATGTGTGATAAAAAACAATTGACAAATCATTTCCCGCCAATTGTTTTTTTTTATTAAGTACTAAGAAGGTTGCAACGTTTAAAAAAATATAACATTCGAAATTCAAATAGTTCCGATTTGCTAGAAGTGCAAAACTTTTAGTGTGCCCCATGTACTAGCTGTCCCGGCGACCTTCGTACCGCCCCTTTAAACATTTTTTTTTCGTGAATTTTTCCGTGTTTTTGTAGTTATTCTGCTATTCGGGGCGAAGACAAATTCAACAAATCATATAGATCATAAAAATCGGTCCTTTGACTTTGATTAAATAGTTCGCCGGGACAGCTACAGCTAGTATATCTATATGTCCCGGCGAACTTCGTTAGACCCTTTCATATTTTTAGCTAGAGTCTAGCACTAACCGTTTAGTCGTTAGAGTCGTTACACGTGTTTTTCCAAATCAAAATAATATCTCGGGAACCGTTCATTTTCGCTGAACATACATGGTGGTCCAATCGATAGACATTATTAGTGTCCTCTTTCCTCCTTAGTAATAATTAAAGACGAACCACCCTCAACTATCTCAAATAGGGATGGCGATCTGAGCTTGATTAATCGAAGAATGGATTTTTCAGCTCAAAAAAAATTGATTTTTTAAATCGAAATGTAACACTGAATCGATTGACTGAATCGATATTTCACCGTAGAAATCGACATCCGATTTTTTGTTTTGGTAAAAACCATAAAACTATTTACAACCAGTTGAATCTTCCCGTAAAACTACGGTGTAACCGCTTTTAGGGGGTAAATTACTCAAAAACCCGCTAGATGGCTGTGTGCTTAGTTTCCTTCGCCTCTCTCAAATAAATAAAAAAGAAATTACCTTTGTAATTTATTTGACTTCATAAATTTTTTTTTTTTTTTTTTAATTGGGTTTTACGGCTCTGGGTTCTAGCCCTTTTAAGCCAATCGTTGTTTTCATGCAAAGAGTTAAAAGTTTAAACAGTTCATTTTTAGATAAAAATTATCCGCTTGGAAGTGTGAATATGTTCAATGTTTTTCATAATTATTGTTCAATCATTTCACTGAAATTCACTTTTTCACCGAACGAATCACAGAGTACCGAGAGATGATACTATGAATTTGTAGAGAGCCTTGAAGAATTTGGGATCACTAAGAAGTACGTGCAGATTCTGAGGCACAGCCTTACACACTTCTTGAAGGTCGTTGATCATTACAAGTCTTTGTATGCCGAAGCTTCTACATTTCATAATTATGTGTTCTAAATCAGCTGCTGGTTCTTCATTACAATGTGGGCATTCGGCACTCGATATCAGGTTAAGTCTCTTCAGGTGAGTGGGAGTGTGACAATGGCCAAATCTTAGCCTATTGATGATGGTTATAAATTGTCTATTATCAATATAATCATTCTTGCGATGGTACCAAGGTTTGGCGGGCGGGCTTCCTTGGATCTTTGCATACCATTTTCCCTTTTCTGCACTTTTAATAGTCCAATACTCATGCCACAACTTTTTCAGATCCTTGCCGATCAGTGCTTGGTAGTCAGTATGAGGAATTTTCATCAAAGCAGAATGATCGATATCAAAGCCATTTCTCGCAGCGCAATCCACTATTTCATTCCCGCTGATGCCACGATGCGATGGTACCCACAAGAAGTGAATATTTTTACTGGTAAGTCTTATTATATCATACATTAGTTTTTTTATATCATAGATTAAATAATTTAAGCTAAACTTTTGTGAGTTGCATTCTAAGGCTAGAAGTACACTTTTAGAGTCAGTCAAAATAATGATATCTGTTCGTGTTTTAGAACTAATTACATGTCTTAGGGCTAAAAGTATAGCATAGCTTTCAGCTGTGAAGATACTACTGCGACAATCAATTTTATAGCTTTTGACTAAGCGAAGTTGAGGATCATAGAATGCTGAATTTACACTATTGTCTGATTTAGAACCATCAGTATACACTTTGTAATAGGGCTTACTGTTTAATAATTGGTCTAATTCAGTTTGATTATTTACTTTATCCCATATAATATTAAAATGTTTGCTGATAAGAACCTCGAAACTCACTTTATAAAGTGGCCATGGCTTATCTATATACATATTTAAGCAAAGATTATGTATGTACATAGCAATTCTAAGTAGTTCAGGTGTGTGCCCAGATATTAGTTCAGAACCTGATATCTGCGTAGGAGGAGTTGAACTTATTTCAAATGATTGGGGTGGTAATATTTTATGAATTACAGATTTGTTATCAGAAGAAATAAGTTTAAGACAAAAATTGTAGGCCAGTTGTATGCGTCTTACAATTAGTGGAGGAATACATGATTCACACTGCATAGCATTGATGGGAGTTGAGCACATAGCTCCTGTAATTATTCTAAGTGCTTTATTCTGGATGACATCTAATTTTTTTAACAAAGTTACACTACAATTCATGTATGCCAAAGAGCTGTAATCAAAGTGACTGCGAACAAGACTTTTGTAAAGCATGGATAGTATTTTAGGGTCTGAGCCCCAGTTTACACCAGCTAGTGAGCGCAAAATGTTTAAAGCCTTAGTTGAATTTTTAATGAGTAGATTTATGTGATCTGCAAATGAAAGTTTTTTGTCCAGGCACACTCCTAAAAACTTTTTCTCTTGAATCCAGGGAAGAGGATTGTTATTATAATAAATTTGAGAGTCACAATCATCATATTTTTTGGAAAATAACATAGCACCACTTTTATTAGGACTGATGTCAAGTTTTAGTTTGTTGCCATAAAAGTGATGGATCTCAGCTAAGGCTATATTTAAACTATGTACAGCAATATTTACATTCTTAGTTACAGTATAAATTAACAAGTCATCAGCAAATTGAAGAAACTTTACATCAGTCTGTTTTAAATATTGATTTATTTGACTAGTATACAAATTGTATAGCAATGGGGAGATAGTAGCTCCCTGCATTGTTCCTTTATAAACATGCTTCGGTCCATGAAGAATATTATTGAATTTAACATACATTGTTCTATTATATAAAAAATTAAAAATCCATTTACAGACATGACCTGGTACACCAATGTCGCTCAAGATGCTAATAAGAATTGAGGGATTCACATTATCAAAAGCACCTTTCACATCAAGAAAGACACAAGTTGTTGCAGAATGACAGTGGAAAGATTTCTTAATATCAGAGATCAATGATGTAAAGCTTTCTGAAGCACTTCGACCTTTCCTAAATCCATATTGTTCATTAGGTAAGATGTTATTTGATTCGACATAGTGATCTAATCGAATTTTTAACATGCATTCAAATATTTTACCAATACAGGATGTTAAAGAAATGGGACGGTATGAGTTACTGTCATCAGCAGGTTTATCTGGTTTTAAAATAGGAATGACACATTGAGTTTTCCACGACTCTGGAATGACCTGTTCTTGCCAAAGTAGATTATATACTTGTAATAAAAGTTTTTTAGCATTAATATGGAGGCGACGAATGAGTTCATATGGAATCTCATCTAATCCAGGGGTTGTGTTCTTACGTAATTGCAAGGCTGTGACAAATTCTTCCCAAGTGAAAGGTTGAGAGAGAAATGTTGCTTTTGTATCACCATTTTGAGAAAAATACTGTGTTAATAATGAGTTGTTTATATCTTTTTCAGGAGGAGATGAAGGGGCATACTTGTTGAAGAAAGATGGAATCCATTCATCATTCTTTGGCAATTTCTGAATAGACAAGCGTTTAAACTTCTTCATGTAGTTCCATACTGTGCTAACAGGAGTGTATCTATTAAAAGATTCACATAGAGACTTCCAACTAATTTTCTTTTTTTCATTTAAAGTTTTCTTTTTGATGGCATCCAATTTCTTGTAGTTAACATAATTGTCAATGCTTGGATTACGTCTATAAAAATTTAAGGCTTGTTTACTTTCTTTTACTACGCTACTGCAGTCATTATCCCACCATGGTACTGGTTTTTTAATTAAATGAGGAGTAGTTTTAACAATTTTAGGTACGGACATGTCTCTAATATTAGTTAAATGATTGTAAAAATTATTGTATGTTAACATAGGATCAGAAGTATCAAAGTTAACACAATCAGACATTTTTTCTGTTTCAAAATGGAATTTAGACCAATCAGCCTTACTATAAACATACCTATGTACCGGATCACCAATTTGATATTTATCTACAGATGTCTGAATGTCGGTTATAGTGGGATAATGATAACTTCCCATAGGATCGTCGTGAACCTTCCAATCACATAATGGAGCCACTGATGGACTGATACAAGTTATATCAATTGCCGAAGGATTATGAACAGACCTACCTACTGTGGTTGGCGCACCTGAGTTGAGGATGCAAAGGTCACAGTCGTCCAAGATGTTATAAACTTCATTGCCACGACTATTGCAGGAAGCGCACCCAAATGCTATGTGGTGCGCATTAACGTCACCACAAAGCATAAGTGGTTTCGGTAATCTTTGAATTAACTGTTTAAGTTTATTGGCTTTAAAGCGAGGACGACCTTCTTTAGGTGGAGGACAATATATACATAAGATACATAAGTTTCCCATCTTCGTCTGGAGATTTATAGCGACAGATTGCAAAAAGTCATAGTATGGAACATCTATGATGGTGTATTTAAAAACGTCCTTTATCAGGATGGCTACCCCACCCCGACCTTCCTTTTCTCTACCTATTTGATTTATTATATTGTAATTTGGAATAAAATAATTATTGTAATTTTTAAGCCATGTTTCATTTAATAAACAAATGTCAATGTCGTTTTCACATAAAAAGTTACTGAGCAACGGTTTTTTATTTATAACACCTTCGACGTTGTAATGTGCAATCCTTAAAAAACTTTTATCCATCTAGAGAACTTCCTCTGAAAATTTTTATAAGTATCTCTTGTATCACAGTATTAGTGATTTCCCTATTTTCGTTGCCGATAGCGACCAAGGCGCCGACCAATCCTTTACGGATGTAATCATTCGACAAAATTTCTTCAATTAACTTATGATTAGGAATCTTTTCCTTATGTTCCGTATTACTTACAGAAGCAGTTGAGACCGGGGGGGTGGGAGTTTGTGTAGCGGAGACAGCTTGTGTCTTCCTTGGTGGCAAAGGCTTTAAGTTTGACTTTGGTGCCGGCAGTGTTGGAAAATCATTTTTGTAATTTTTTGTAATGATTGCACTATTTGAAGTATTTGAGCTCGATATAATATTTGCGTAAGTCAATTTATTTTTCTTTTCCTCGATTTTTTTGTTTTTAATTGGACAGTCGCGTGAAATTGCTAGGTGAGCTCCCTGACAATTAATACACTTAGCAACTTTGTTTGAGGTGCATTCGCTAAAGTGATGCTCCTCTGAGCAAATAGAGCATTTTTGAGAGGATTTACATATTTTTGCACCATGGTTAAACTTAAAGCATTTGAAGCACTGTAATAACGGTGCGTTATATTGAAATACACGGAATCTGAACAGGTCCAAGTATACATAGTCCGGTAATGACGTTGATAGGAATGTTACACTTACAGTTTGAAAGGGTTTAATTTGACCGTTTTCTCTCTTTGTGAATCTACGTACACCTATTACTTCAAATGAGGAGGAAAGCTTTTTGAAAAGCTCCTCATTACTGACGCTTGTGGGTACAAAACGGAGCACGCCGACCGTCTCCACTGCTGTTGCCGGGATGTATGCTTTCAGTTGATGTTTGGACAGGAAGGTGTCGTGCTTTAAGAAGTTGTTAGCATTGCTGGACTGAGAAAAGGTAACGCAGATCTTATTTGCATTTATTCTCTTTATATTGCTGATTCCTTTTATATCGTTTTTAAATATGTTTGTTGTCACTATCGGGTTGTTGTTTCCAATTTTCTCATTCTCTTTGGTGCTCTCTACAAAGACGCAAAAATCCCCACTCACCGAATTTTCAGGAAATAGCCTTTTGTAGCCTTGTTTTACATAGGGTTTGTAGAAATCATCTTCCGTTGATGTAGTATCTGGATTTCGATTTGGAGTTTTTCTTTTTTCTGTTCCCCCAGGCGGGTCCTCGCCGTCCCCGTCCGGCATAGTTATTAATTGCTTAACTTTACAACTTTTAGTGCAAGAATAAGCAATTTGACAACAAAATAAATAATTATTTGAAAATTGCTTTGAAATTCGCGCCTAGTGCGTTCAAAAGCCCGCCAAAAAGTCTTGACTTCATAAATTTGTAGAAGTGTTGCCAGAAGGTTACATTTGTTACTTTTAGCTCCGTCAAGTTATTTCTAGGTTTCGCGACTCAAAAGGTTAACATTAGATTACTTTTCCATATGTTAATATTTTCTTTTCTTTTTATAATTTCTTTTTTTATTTAAGATCAATTATTTATATTTTCTTTAATTATTTTATTACTAGTAACATTTTTTTCCTTGAAATAATAAACTATGAGTAGCATTAATATGAATGCAAAAAACAACAAAGTTTAAATATTATATTACTTGCATGAGAACAGATATTAGACGTTAATTTAAATGTTCTTTTTTAGTTCCAACCTACCTTAAACTATAAAATATGTTGTCGTTGGCCTAAACCTCTTAGTAAAAAAGTACCTACAAAATTTAAACATTCTTTATTTTTTGTGAGCAGATCAGCATATTTATTCCTTACTCACTTACAAGGATTCAACTTTCAAGTTTATTCATTAATTTCATTCATCATCCATTTTAATAACTTCACATAAATACTAAATAATTAATCATCATTACACCCAGTCGATTTTTTTCACCTCTGCTGAACTGAAAATTGAATTCCGTAAAATAAAAAATTCTTCGATTTTACTGATTAGAGATCGTTTATTATGGCATCTTTCTTATTTTTCATAAAATGAATTTATATTTAGTATTTACGTTGTAAATGTACTTGAAAAAAAAAAAGATTTTTTGGAAATCGATCTTTTAGACCCCAATTTTTTTGTAAATCGATTCTTCAGGTTACGATTCGAATCGATTTAAAAATGATCTTTATCAGAAAGAATCGCCATCCCTAATCTCAAACTCAAGACGTAGCTTTATTGAAAGAATAGGGATGTCTAACAATCGTAAAGATACGTTACTGAATATACAATGTGTATTTTCGATACTTGATCAAACGAAATGTGCGGATACTAGACCCAAAAACTTCTAAAATTTGTGTACTTTTTTGTATGTTTCCTTAATCTTCAAGATTTACTTTACAAACTGAACAAACAACTTTACAAACAAAAATCATGGGTCTACCTTTATCCTTTCATCGTTAGACTGCTGTCTCCCGGATCGGATAGAGAAAGGATGCATGAAATATTTAATTTTTCAAAGTGCTGTATACATTTACACATTTTCCTTCGTTAACAGTAGCAATTAAGATGAAAGGTTCACTACCTCATCAATAATACGCAGAGTTTACACGCTTGATCTTTAATGTGTATATTACATAAGTTGTACAGCCTGTATTGTTAATACATTACACAGCTTATATTTTCTACAAATTTAAAACACAAGTTTCTCAGGAAAATCTTTATAACAACATTATAAACAGACAACTTTTTACGACTGACAATTTTTACAGAAACAATTGATTGTCAAATCACTCCATTCGATTTCTTATTCAAACCATAGACTTGTTAAACCATGTGTCTAAAAAGTCTACCGGCCAGATTTACTGACATGAGGTTACAAATATGCAGTAGCATCTCCTTGCTCTAACAGTAGCACTTTGAACAAAAAATTTAAAAAAAAAACTATAAAATTGTGGTAAATGTTTTAGCTACGATTATATATTTGATTAGTTTGGATTCGTGTTAATGAGTTGATCCATCCCTATCACATTTTTGACATGACGTGATGAATGATTGTGACATTAAGTTGAGTGAGTTGATAGTAGTGTTGCCGAAAAATCAATAGTTTTACAATCGATAGTTGGACGCCAAATTCATTTATACGATCGATAGGACAATCGATAGTATCGATACTATCGATATCTCTATTACTGCCATACTATCGGTAAACAGCAATACTATCGATAGCGAGCTTTCATTCAATAGTATTGCCACTTAAGAATTCGATACTATCGATAGTATCGTTTTTCCTTCAACTATCAATAGGCTATCGATAGACAATCGATATTGACCTATCGAGCGGCAGCACTAGTTGATGGTAAGTAAATTGACAGTTTGACACTTGACAGCAGCTGTTGTATGTTGTTGTTTTGTCCTCAAATAATTCATGTCTCCTTTTTAATTTTATTTTAGGCTTTATTTCGAGTTTAACAATGTCGCAACAGCTTATAAATGAAAACAGTAAATACATATTAGAGTAAGTTCATGACGAGTTAATTTATAACCTCAACTTTTTATGGGATTCAAATGCATTTTTTTTTCTAGTTTATTTTCAGAGCAGACTGTTGATTCGCAAAGTTTGGATTCAATATGTGTTCAAGTACAAAAGAGATTTCCTAAAACTGAACACTTTAACTGTAAGTTGAAATTTGATAAACACTGCAAGTTACCTAAAACACCAAAGCTTTATATTCTTGGCTTTATGGAATAAACTACCAACATTTTTTATTTATCTTTTGATCAGACTGAGTATACCTACTGGCAGTAACTATTTTGATATATTTTCTTTCAAATAACTGACTTTTTAATTCTAGTATGCCTCCTGCTGTCGTCACTTATAACTGGAGGTGACCTGTCCCTCCCTGGGCAGCGTGTAGTGGCACTTGCGCTCCTCTACGACGTCTACAAGCAGGAGAATCCGTTTAGTTCATTATTTCTGCACCTGTTGGAAGGAAAACCAGGGTTGTTGCCGCTGGCTCCACAGGAAAGGCTGTTTATTGCACAGCTACATGGGTTTGTCGCTGTCAATATCAAGGATGTAAGTATTAGAGATAAGCCACACTGCTCCGTTACGTTGCATTTCATCGCATGGAGCTGTAACCTCTTACATATACAGTGTCCTGTAACTCAAAGATAACCTTGGAACCACATATTCTTTACATCATGGTCAACAACTTTTGTTCTATGACTTTTGCAAATTTGCATGAAAATGTTTTAATTTGTATAAAAAACACTATAATTTATATGGATATTTTAATAAGTTTTATTAAAATATGCATATTACATATCACATTGTCTGATGCCTCATCATGGCACTCGGGGCTTTGAATTATTATGTTGCGACGACGCATTGTATTGCAAGCAGTGTGAGTTCAATGACTCCTCTATTAGTCAAATCTCTAAATGTGTTATGGAGCATCTACACCACAAATACTTTCAGTGTTCATTGCCTGGTAAAACTTGGTAATGTTGCTTAGTAAAATGTAACTGTGGTGAGGATTTAGGAAAACACAAATAAAAAATTTTTACTACAGTAGTGTCAGCCTATTATATTATAGTAGAAAGAAAGCGAATTTAGTTTTACTATTAAAGTTTTAGAGGAACACATGTGTAGTGGGTAGCGATCGCCCATTGCTAGTTTCAGGTAATGTTATAGTTTGGTGTTAAAAGTCCAGGAACACATAAGTTTTCCTGGATCTTCAACGCCAAATCGCGAGATTTTCGGGACTGGCTACTAGACTCAGCTAAATTCAAACAGTCCCTCGCATCAAGCAAACAAGATTCGTCAACGTCAGACGCGCGAAGTGTCCTACCTTAAAAAATAATACCCTTTCAGGTGATGAAGAAGTCAGCCAAGCAGGTGATGCTGTCCGAAGTGGCGAGCAAAGACCTGGAGTTCGACTACTCGTCGCTGCAGGCCGTGGTGGCGGACCGCGTCGCGGAGCTGAGTTCGATGGCGCGCGCGACCGCGCCCGCGCTCATACCGCTCAGTGATGGGTATGTATTTATATGGGTACAGCTCTGACACTTCGCGTGGCTCCCCCGCGCTATAGTATAAAACAACATTAACTAAGTTATTTATACAGCAAAGTTAAGTATCACTCATTCAAACTTCTAAAAATCACCACTAGGGGAGCTCATGGTTAGTTTTATATTTTCAACATTTTTATTTAAAAAGTATTTTTTATTATTTATATTTAAAAACTTAGCTATTTTGAAATACTTACCAACCAATCGAATGTTATTTTAATTTTAATCAAAGATGCATCATTTTACTAAACTTTATAAAACAATGTTTTAAAGGTGTTGAAATTTTAAAACCGGTGTCCTGTAAAGTGAATACTATAAAGTGCCAGTATTAGGTATGTAATTTAGTACTATATTTGCCTACTTAGAGGTGAAAACTAATAACTTGTTGAATATCTGTTGTCGTAATTTAATTTTTTTTTATTTACAAGCTGTTTGATATCTAATATTATAAATAAAAATAAATGTGGTGTGATGTTAGGTTGTAAAACATTTTCTTCTATGATCTACATATTTTGATGGTACAAAGCCTCCCGGCCAACAGCCCGCCGAACCGCATCGCGCTGAAGGAACTGCTAGAAGCGCTCATGTCGAACGAGTACACTTCGCTGCACCGTACCCTGCACGCGCACGGGCCCGTCCCGCCGCCCGCCGCGCTGCTCGACCCGCTCGAGATACACTTCACCGACGAGGTACGTGCCGCACGCCGCTCGACCCGCTCGAGATACACTTCACCGACGAGGTACGTGCCGCACGCCGCTCGACCCGCTCGAGATACACTTCACCGACGAGGTACGTGCCGCACGCCGCTCGACCCGCTCGAGATACACTTCACCGACGAGGTACGTGCCGCACGCCGCTCGACCCGCTCGAGATACACTTCACCGACGAGGTACGTGCCGCACGCCGCTCGACCCGCTCGAGATACACTTCACCGACGAGGTACGTGCCGCACGCCGCTCGACCCGCTCGAGATACACTTCACCGACGAGGTACGTGCCGCACGCCGCTCGACCCGCTCGAGATACACTTCACCGACGAGGTACGTGCCGCACGGCGCTCGACCCGCTCGAGATACACTTCACCGACGAGGTACGTGCCGCACGCCGCTCGACCCGCTCGAGATACACTTCACCGACGAGGTACGTGCCGCACGCCGCTCGACCCGCTCGAGATACACTTCACCGACGAGGTACGTGCCGCACGCCGCTCGACCCGCTCGAGATACACTTCACCGACGAGGTACGTGCCGCACGCCGCTCGACCCGCTCGAGATACACTTCACCGACGAGGTACGTGCCGCACGCCGCTCGACCCGCTCGAGATACACTTCACCGACGAGGTACGTGCCGCACGCCGCTCGACCCGCTCGAGATACACTTCACCGACGAGGTACGTGCCGCACGCCGCTCGACCCGCTCGAGATACACTTCACCGACGAGGTACGTGCCGCACGCCGCTCGACCCGCTCGAGATACACTTCACCGACGAGGTACGTGCCGCACGCCGCTCGACCCGCTCGAGATACACTTCACCGACGAGGTACGTGCCGCACGCCGCTCGACCCGCTCGAGATACACTTCACCGACGAGGTACGTGCCGCACGCCGCTCGACCCGCTCGAGATACACTTCACCGACGAGGTACGTGCCGCACGCCGCTCGACCCGCTCGAGATACACTTCACCGACGAGGTACGTGCCGCACGCCGCTCGACCCGCTCGAGATACACTTCACCGACGAGGTACGTGCCGCACGCCGCTCGACCCGCTCGAGATACACTTCACCGACGAGGTACGTGCCGCACGCCGCTCGACCCGCTCGAGATACACTTCACCGACGAGGTACGTGCCGCACGCCGCTCGACCCGCTCGAGATACACTTCACCGACGAGGTACGTGCCGCACGCCGCTCGACCCGCTCGAGATACACTTCACCGACGAGGTACGTGCCGCACGCCGCTCGACCCGCTCGAGATACACTTCACCGACGAGGTACGTGCCGCACGCCGCTCGACCCGCTTGAGATACACTTCACCGACGAGGTACGTGCCGCACGCCGCTCGACCCGCTCGAGATACACTTCACCGACGAGGTACGTGCCGCACGCCGCTCGACCCGCTCGAGATACACTTCACCGACGAGGTACGTGCCGTACGCCGCTCGACCCGCTCGAGATACACTTCACCGACGAGGTACGTGCCGCACGCCGCTCGACCCGCTCGAGATTCACTTCACCGACGAGGTACGTGCCGCACGCCGCTCGACCCGCTCGAGATACACTTCACCGACGAGGTACGTGCCGCACGCCGCTCGACCCGCTCGAGATACACTTCACCGACGAGGTACGTGCCGCACGCCGCTCGACCCGCTCGAGATACACTTCACCGACGAGGTACGTGCCGCACGCCGCTCGACCCGCTCGAGATACACTTCACCGACGAGGTACGTGCCGCACGCCGCTCGACCCGCTCGAGATACACTTCACCGACGAGGTACGTGCCGCACGCCGCTCGAGATACACTTCACCGACGAGGTACGTGCCGTACGCCGCTCGACCCGCTCGAGATACACTTCACCGACGAGGTACGTGCCGCACGCCGCTCGACCCGCTCGAGATACACTTCACCGACGAGGTACGTGCCGCACGCCGCTCGACCCGCTCGAGATACACTTCACCGACGAGGTACGTGCCGCACGCCGCTCGACCCGCTCGAGATTCACTTCACCGACGAGGTACGTGCCGCACGCCGCTCGACCCGCTCGAGATACACTTCACCGACAAGGTACGTGCCGCACGCCGCTCGACCAAACTTTTGCATGAAATGGCGTGCGGTATTTATCCTTGTTACTTTTTTATTATGGATTTGGCGCGATTAATTAATCAATATATTTAAGATTAATAAATAAATAAAAATAATTTCAGGGTGTATGGAAGAACCTAGTGAACCGGGGAACGTACATACCCCTCTACGACCCTGAATACGACGGGCTCACGGGGCTCAAGCCAGAGAAGCTGGACCGGAGGACGCATACACAGCCGCTACAACATAAAGCTAAGGTAACTGATTTCATCACCAGAGAATAGTGAATTAGGATGCAAATGGGCCCCTTTGCAACCCTACAAGTAAAAGCTGGACAATGGGAATAGATTTAGGTGATTGATGTAATATCTAATTTATTTTTTAAATATCAAAGTAAGAAATTAACATCCTTCTCACTAGGTCGTCGATTTTTTTAGCCAAGGCCGGTTCTCAGTTTACCCAGCCGCGAGCCAATCGACAAATGTATTTTTTCCCCTAAATTGACCTCACCGAGATTCGATCCCGTCGTTTTACGCTTAAGGCCAAATACCTAGATACTGCACTAATCGTGTAATTGACAAAATGAAGGGTAAATAATAGAATTTGATATAGCTTCTTTCTCCAGGAAGAAAAAAAGGAGAAGCAAGAAGAAAAAAAAAGCGAAGAAAAGGAACCAGTAAACATCACGCAAGAATCAAAAGAGCTTACTCAGTTAGCGTTAAAAGGTGCTCTTAGCGTACAACACCAACAGAGGTTACTAGCCTTATTAGACCAGGAGCCTAACCTCGTCTATGATATAGGAATCACCCCACCACAGGTTAGTGTAATGTTTGTCTTATCTCACTCACTGGGGTACATAAGTTCCCCACTGCGAGCGATAGTGGACCTACTGAACCCGCCAATCTAAGAACATTCACCCGCATATTCTTCAGTTCATCCGTGATCATGGCCCTTGCAATGGTGTCGAAGCACGAAAATTTATAAAAAGGTATATGTTTATAATTATTTATTTCTAATGTAAGTAACTATTAAAGTTTATGTCAGCATATGGGGGTACACACGTACCCCTTTTAAAATACACAAGTTACGCTTGCAATAGTGCCGAAGTACGGAAACTTGTAAAAAGGTACATGTTTATAATCCCCAGTTCCCCACATAATTATTCCTAATGTAAGTAACCATTAAAGTTTAAGTCAGCATATGGGGTACGCACGTACCCCTCTTAAAATACACAAGTTAAATGCTGCTTCACGAATCATCAACCTAAATCTGTTTACATACAGTAAGTAAACTAATCCCCATCATGGTTAAATTAAGTCGACTTTAGCTCAGGCCGATGATTTCGTCAAAGCAATTTTTTTGCATTTAGAGGTTGCTGGTTCAAATGTCGAAAAGCGGCAAATGTTTGTGTGATGAGCACGAGCATTTGTACCCTCTAAAAGCCAAAGATACCGTTTGCGTAAGTGTTTGTACTATACTATATTTCTAATACTAAAACCGGAATTGACTATTAGCTGCCGGATCTCGTGGAGAACAACCCGATGGTGGCGATCTCGGTCCTGCTGAAGCTGATCAACTCGGCGCACATCACGGAGTACTTCACGGTGCTCGTCAACATGGAGATGTCGCTGCACTCCATGGAGGTCGTCAACAGGTCAGTCTTCATATAGGATAAAACGTTAAAAACTTTCTCTCTCTCTCTTTATTGTAATAAATGTTGCTATAACAGTCAAAAGCAAAAAATACTTAATAATTAATGAAATTATTACTAGTCATTGTTTATTTTAATAGGGTTTTCTTGCCATTGTATTATTAAATACCAATACGTATTTTTATAAACCTTTGTTGGTTCTTTTTGTACACAATTCAACCTTTGGGGTGAATTAGATATTAGGACGATAGAACAAAGGGAATCGTATACTGCACACGGCGGTCAAAAAAATCGCGCCGCCAGTGCCCGCTGGGTACGCGGCGGCGCGGAATGACCGTGGCCGCCCGCCGTGAATCGCACAAACCAGTTTGTATACACTAACGCAGAGGGTGGCGCGGGCGGCTAGCTTACTCCGCGCCGCGCGCTCTACTAGAATGGTCGTCCTGACCGTCGTGTGCGTTGAGTACGCGGCGCGGGCATCGACGGGCAAACGCGGTCTTTATTGCTTCGCGGTCAAAAAGACCGCCCTGCCCCGTCGTTTGCGCAGCGCCTTATTCGAAGGCGCTCTTAGTGACCACACTGCTTTCCTGTCCAGGCTAACAACCTCAGTAGACCTGCCCGTAGACTTCGTGTATCTATACATCAGCAACTGCATATCGACGTGCGAGACCATCCGCGACCGCTACATGCAGAACCGGCTCGTGCGGCTCGTCTGTGTGTTCCTACAGTCGCTCATACGAAACAAAATCATCAATGTGAAGGTAACACTGCGCTATGATGCGAAAACACATAATTTTACTCTCTTTCCGTTTAGCAGGCAACCAGTTCTAGCTAGTCAAGTCCTCATTAGGCGACATTTGTTGAGCGACATCATTCCTCTGAGACATCAGGGGTCTGATCCCTGAGACATGAGTCTGCCAAACTTCGCCCGTCATGTCTCGAGACATCGCGGAACTTGTGCCATTTCACTGTGTCGTCCACAGGACAATAGCAGGAGTAATATGTCATGATAGCCATGATAGGTTAGACTAAACCAGTGGTAGACCTTATAGTGGTCCGTGTAAATAACACCGGTTAAGAACCACTAGATTAAAATAGTAGGGACGCGGTTTTACGGTCCACCGTTTGTATCTTTAAAAAAAACAAAGTTAAAATCCTACTTATTATAAACTAGCTGTCCCGGCATACGTCTAGTTTGACAATCAGCTATAAATTGATATTTTTTTTTACTACATCACACACTTCTCTGATTCTAATATAAGTAGATAAAGCACTTATTTTATAGAAATCAGAAACAACCACAGTAGGACTAGGTACCACAACACCCAGACCCAAGACAAAATAAAAAAAAACGTTTTCTTCTTTGACTCGACCTAGAATCGAACCATCTCTGAGGTCGCGACCTCGGAGATGTCGCCAAATCCGGCGTTCTCGCCTTTCGGATTCGATCGCCTTTCGCCCGTAGTAGCAAATTAAAAAATAAATTGCGCTGGTTCAAAGATTAATAACCGATGACCTGGTAGAGGTCGCAGGAAGCCGCTGGATGCAGGCCGCTTCCAACCGGTCAATTTCAAAGTCAATGGGGAAGGCCTACGTTCAGCAGTGGACGTCCTATGGCTAAAATGATGATGATGACTATTCATTTTATGACAAAAAAAATTTGTGCATTACCTATTAGTTGCCTCTTACGACACGGGCCGTGCCGTGTGGGGAAGACCGTAAATAAAATAAATATAAATATTGGACAACATCATACATTGCTCTGATCCTGTGGTAAGTAGCCAAAGCACTTGTGTTACAGAAATCAGAAACAACGACGGTACCATAACACCCAGACCCGAGACAATATAGAAAAGTTATTTTTCTACATTGACCCGACCGGGAATCGAACCCGGAACCTCAGAGATAGCGACACCAAGTCCGGTATGCTCGCCTCTCGGCTACGGAGGTCGTCAGAGGTAAAGAAATAGACTAGGAATAGGAGGTAAAGAATACACTTCGTCACCGCCAACAGGAGGCTTCCGCATTGCGCTAGTTTAAAGCTCAATAACCGTTTGTATAATAGTACGCAGAACTGACCGATGGGGCAGAAAGGTTTTGCAATGGAGGCCACGTGCCTGCAAGCGCAGCGTAGGACGTCCACCCACAAGGTGGACAGAAGACCTGGGTGAGGTCGCAGGAAGCCGTTGAATGCGGGCCGCTTCCAACCGGCCAATCTGAAAGTCAACGGGGAGGCCTATGTTCAGGGACGTCCTCCGGCTGAAACGATGATGACGATGACGATGAACCGTTCGTAGGAGATCTTCATCGAGGTGGAGGCGTTCTGCATCGAGTTCAGCCGCATCCGCGAGGCCGCCGCGCTGTTCCGCCTGCTCAAGCAGCTCGACGCCGGCGACGCGCTCGCGCACAAGGACGCCAGCGACAACTAGCTCACACTCACCACTCACTAGCTTCCCGGTGGGCGCAGGGAGTGAAGAAGCCCGCCGTTAGTGACAACTAGCTAGTGAAGTGACTAAGTTCCCGTTTGCACAGAAAGTGAAAAGGACCGCCGTGACTAGATCCTCTAGCACCACTCACTAGCTTCCCAGTGTGCGAGAGTGAAGAAGGCCGCTGTGAGTGACAACTAGCTATTGAAGTGACTAAGTTCCCGTAGTGTCCCCGTCGATCCTCTAGCATTATCCGAACCCGAGGACAACTAGCTTTCACTACTCACTAGCTTCCCGAACTGAAGAGGGCCGCCGTGACTCGATCCTCTATCATTATCCGAAACCGTAAGTGTTCGTGGGTACCGTGGGTGGGTATTAAGTTCCGGATAACTTAACAGGCACTTTTTTTGACAGGTAATTGTATGGGTTATCTGTCAAAACAAGTGCCAGATAGGTTATCCGGAACTTAAAAGCAAGTGTAAAACTGGCATTAAAAGTATGGTGGGCTTGTTTCTTGTCACAAATTGAGTCGATTTTAGGAGTTATTTTGAACGATTTTCACCTTAATTCTGACTCAGCATCAAGACGGTTTTTGTATTTGTTGTGTAATCCAGCCACCAAATCTTTTCGCGAACCCCTGACCGTCAAATGGCGAACCCCTAAGGGTTCGCGTACCCCACTTTGGGTAAGCTGTAGTTCATATAGACTTAGTAACAAGTCTTTATGAACTACAGCTACTACTCCCAGCTCAAAATAATCAAAGAATGCAATAAACCACTCCAATGCTTCGCTGTAACGCTAGCGCCAACGCCTTGTTTTAGAACAAATTGAATTACCTTATAAAGGTTATAGTGACTCAAACTTAGAAGATAGTAATATGCTGTCACGGACTTTTTTTAGAACTTTTAAAGGGGAACAATGGCCTAGTTTCTTTAAAAAATCTAATTAGTCCGTCAGTTGGATTAACAGAAAATATTAGACACGTATTTTTTCTTTTCTTAATCAAACAAAAAATGATGAAGATATAGCCCGTTAAAGTTCCGCGTAACGTCACGCCTTGCGCGACACTTTTTAGCAAGGCGTGACGTCTCGTGCTCACTTTGATGAGCTTTATCTTCATCATTTTTTGTTTGATTGACAAAAGACAAAATATGGGTCCAATATTTTTTGATAATCTAACTGACGGACTAAATAGAATAATCTTATTTTGACCCAGGAAACTAGCCTATTCCGTCATATATGACTTTTGCGTAACTTAAACCGTTTACGCAGCACACGTAACGGAAGCTCTCAAACAGAAGGAATATTTTTTCCTGTGTTTGCAACATTTTTCATAAATACTCATCTCCTATTGGTCGTAGCGTGATGTAATATAGCTTAAAACCTTCCTTGATAAATGGACCATTGAACACAAAAATATTTTTTCAATTCGAACCAGTCGTTCCCGAGATTAGCGCGATTACAACCGAGCACAGCATTTACATAAAAAAAAGTAACAATAATTAAGTTACGGACGAACACGTGACCTAAACAAGGTCACCTTGGCTGTCATTGGACTGGTGACGCTGAAACACACCAATGGGGAATTCCCGGAAACATCTGAAAAATACCATTTTCAACTTGACATTGGCAACGCTATGCAAGCCACATAATGAAAAAAAAAACATTTTTCTAAAAAACAGTCTCTAAATGACAACTGAATTGCCAGTTTTACAACGTTGTAGGTATTTAAGAAACATGATCGTTTTATCGCCTTTTAGTTGACATTATCAAATCTCAACGAATTAATTAAGTAGCTAGGTGATTACCTATTTTCCACTATTTAAATCTTTAAACCTGTGCAATAGTCTATGGTTGTTATTATTTGTCTATGGTTTGCGAATCATACAATCCACCAGACAAGGTGACCTTGTTTGATTGAACGACTGACCTGTCTTCTACGTTAATTATTATTTATTAATAGGAGTTAATATAAAACATCTACTTGTTCAACTCATAATAACAATAGCTAAATATTGTTTTAGGTGTTATTGAAAAACCATGGATTGGTTTTTATCAATGACGTATGATATTATATTGATAAGTAATTTATAATAATTAAACACCCATGTTTTATATAAAAATATTAGTTTAGAAACTGATTTGGAATAGCCGCAATTATATTTGATTTAAGAACGCTGTTTTTGTCAAACATAAATCAGAATTTGTGTATTTCTTTATATAAGTGCTTCATAAATATCTGCAACGGCTGAAATGGATAAAAGCATTGCTTATGTAGATTACGATAGTAAAGAAATTTAATGTCCAGAACATCATTAATTTTTTCATAAAAAAAATATCTATTATACAGGTGTTTGGAAGAAGGGTGAACACAGGAAAATGACAGGTAGGTGGGGTCTTCTCCTATGTGCTCAGCCCATAAAATTTGACCTAGGCCCTACTTTGGGTTTTACCCGATTTAAAAAAAAAAAAAAATTTCGCCGCTTTCACACCTTTAAACTTCCATAAGTTTCCTTTTTATTGACAAGTCTGGCAACATTTGTTTTTTTTCTGATCTTGATACATAGTAAGTCTTCAAGTAATCAATATTTTTTTATAAGAATGCCGGTTGACAAAAATAGGAGCATCTAAACTACAAAAAGAGGTAAGAAAATTATTTGAAGATGAACTTTGCATTGAAATGAAAAAAAAACTACAAGAGATCGATGGCTTCAGATTTTATGTAAACATCTCTACTGTATGCCCTTTCTAACGGTATGCTATTTTTATGTTTTTTTCAAGAATAACTGGAGTTATTCATAAACTTTTTCAAATCGGATCCTGTATATCTTATATATAAAATTCTCGTGTCACAATGTTCGTTCCCGTACTCCTCCGAAACGGCTTGACCGATTCTCATGAAATTTTGTGAGCATATTGAGTGTCTGAGAATCGGCCAACATCTATTTTTCATACCCCTAAAGACCACGCAGACGAAGTCGCGGGCAACAGTTAGTATATATATATAAAAATGAATTTCTGCTCGTTTGTCTCACTAAAACTCGAGATTGGCTGGACCGATTTGGCTAATTTTGATCTTGAAATATTTGTGGAAGTTCAGGGAAGGTTTACAAGGTAAGAAAATATAAAAAAAATGCAAGGAAAGTAGTAAAATAACTATTTTATTTTCCCATACAAACTGTTCGTAAAAAATTGGCGGAACAAAGTTCGCTGGGTCAGCTAGTATTAAATAAAGATTAGGCTTTATTCTGTCTCAAACCGTCCACATCTGTCCAAAAATGCTAACGTTTCACATTATACCGCTCCCGCGCAGTGTCAAGGGCGGATGAAGAAGTGTGTTATGCAAATTGAAGCAAGTAACCATTTATTTACTGTCTTCGCAAATAATTAATTACCGATCCGGGGCACGTAATTCCTTCACTATCGTAATTTATATAAGCAATACTTTTACCCATTTCAGCCGTTGCAGATATTTATGAAGCACCTTATATAATACAACTTTATATGGGCATAGACACAGATTACTTATATAGTTCTGATTTAAACCGTTTTTTTTAATAAAATGAATTTGTTTTCGAATGATGAACGGCGGCTTAGGAGAACGCTTAATAATTTAAAATAATAAAAATATTTTTACCTCTAGCAAGTAATATTAAGTGTCAAGAGACCGGGATCCCACCTTTTATAAATATCTTGTGATTAGGATTTACTATTATATTTCTACTATTTTATACTTTCAGAAAACAAATATATCGTCAACAAATATAAATATATTCAGCAAAGTTAGTAGTCCAGCCCACTATTTGACACTCAAAATTCCATGGTGTGGCGATATATGGGCTCCGAATGATTTACAGAATTACCCTTGAACGATATAATTGTACAAAGAAATCACTGTTCATCGTTCATCGATACAAATATATTTTTTTTACCGACAGCTCGGTTCGCCGAAAGAAATACTTATCATTCTTTCGGCGAAGCCCTGGCGATATATTGAACACACAACATTTTATTACCTTTTAGTTCAGCCAGTAAGTCACATAAAACCTCACATTAACTAAATATATATTAAACTCTAATTGTTAAAATTTGAGTTTAAAATTGGCCGAAGGAATTTTACATTTCGCTGTAAGTTGATAAGCTGTTGACTGTTCATCTAGATTTAAAACATTAAAATTAGATTTTATGCCGTATTTGAGATAAAAACGAACTTTACGAATTAATCCCGCCATCTTGACATTCACAAGTAATAACTAAAAAAGTTTAGGCCGCATTTATGCGTTGCAATATCATTAATACAAACTCAAATAGCGCTAAATCTATACACACCGTGCTCTCATGCATTAAAATTGGCCTGTTTTTCAGACTATTAAATTGGTATTTTTTTATTATGGACATATTAAAAAATAATAAAAACTAAATGTTTGAATGGTAATTAACTAATAATATGTGCATTAAGCATGTAAGATATTATTGTTAGTGTTATGGGTTATGATGATTTATACGACGTTCTTCCTGTATTATAATGTTTATTACTATATTTCTTAATAATTACTACACAGCTTTTTCAGGCCGCAGCCATACCACTTTTTACAAAACGAACGATTGACTACAGAGCAATTAACTTTTTGATGACATTTTTACTAAGAGCATACAATCCCTGACAAGTAGAGACAGGAATGTGTAATGTTGCCACTCAATAGATATGTTATGATTATCATTATTTAATTACACTAGCGATTTCCGATCAAGGCAAGTAGCGAACTAACTGTGAGTTCGCAGTAAGCACGCAGCGAACACGCGGAACGTTATAGAATATGCACGACAATAATTTATTGTTTTTATTATATTTATAACAAATTCTAGTGCTAATAGTAAAACATTAGTTTTTAGGTAAAAATAACCGTAATACAGTAATTAGGCATTGAGGTTTCTTTCAAAAAACAACTTTTACTATGAAAAATGTATGGCGGACGTGTACTGTGACGTCACGGTACATGTCGGATCTCCTTGTTTAGCACGCGACTTTAATGAGTTGTATGTCAGGTATTTATCAATATTTTTTGAAAATTCTTTAAGTTTTAATAATTTTAAATAAGTACATATTTGTTTTCAGACCAAATATAAATATCAGCATATTCCTTATTTGCTGGGAACTCGCGGAAAGTCGGGTGCGCGTCAATTCAATCGCCAGCGTAATAACTACTTAGGGTAGAACGCAATAGCGTTCTAATGGTATTGCAACGCTTCATCGTGCCGCTTACCCGATCTTCTATTCCAATTTTGAAGCCCTTTAAGGCTTAACGTATTCTCCTAGTTCCTCTTTTGATATAGTGCGACTGCTCATGGCGTATTTTGTACACATTCATTACCTAAATGTTTACTTTTCTTAGACAACGTAACAGATACGTAATGTAGGGAAGTGTATTTTTTTATATTCGGTCCATGTATGGAGGGTAAAGGTAAGGAGTACTATTTTAGTTGTGAAAAAGTGTTCGTCAAACTGCGTTAAATTAAGGTGGTGCCACGGTAGAAACAGGATAATTTCAAAGAAAGCGCCATAAGTTATTAGACAGAAAAATAAACAAAGACAAAAGAACTTTCTCTCCGTTATGACGCAGTTTCCAAAATAAGAAACAAAGAAACTTAATCAATTGCTTAATCATTTTATAACGTCTGATTAATATTTACTTATATTTAAAAAGTTTTAAATTAAAATGTTCTAACTCATGCATTACTCGACATACTTCAATCCAGCAACAATTACTACATTCATACCAAACCCTTTGCCTACGCTAGCGCCATTTTGGAGGGCTTTGGAACTATTATTTACCGCTTTAGCTGGACACTTTTTCAACTTTCCGCCCATAAGAGATAGTAGTCCTTACGTCTACCCTCCATAGGTCCTTACTTCCTTACGTCTACCCTCAATAAGTAAAAGTAGATGATAAGTTGTTGTATTTGAGCACCAGAATCAGTCCTCTATATCAGGTATCTAGTTAATTATAAATAACGCTGTATATAGCCTTTGGAATAAGCTCTCACTGGTCCTTTTTCAGTAGGAACTTATGTATAATTTCTGTTATAGCATAATTATTTGAGTATTACCAAATGTAAAACAATAAGGCCCGTTCACCACATTGCCACATACGTTTTACGTTTTTTTTTAAAAGTTTTTTATTTCTTATTGTTTATGGCAAATACGCTTTTCTACGTTTGCCAATGTCGATTAATGTAGGTACTTAACCTATAGTATATCTGTTTTTAGGGATCTGAATGAAGTTAAGCATACATTGACTTGTATAAATGACTGTACACAGGTCGTTGTATGTTCTACGTCAGTTGTAAATGTTTGTATTCGTGTGTGTGTTAAAAACATACTAGTGTGAATGGGACCTAACGTGATTCTTGTAATAAGATTTTACACCATAATAAGATAAGGAATTCATGTGGTTTTGCTTGTCTTGGGTTGAATAGTTTATAAAGGGGTGACTAGACAGCTGTTTCTTCTTGATGTCCTTTCTCAACCTTGCCCCTATCGTGCATTATTCTTGAATGTTCCAAACAGCGAAATTACAAAAATAAAGGCAACTATAAGGCCCGGACTACATGCATCTGGAATTTTTCAGAACTCTAAACAAAACGGCTCCGGACAAGCCCGGATTCAATCAGATTTGTATGGGATTCTGAAAAATTCCGGATGCTTGTAGTCCGAGCCTTCTTGTCTCAACTGCTTGCATGATAATAGATAATAATAATTTTCTCCTCAAACAAAGCTCAGACAACAGCACGTCAACCTACCACAATACGTTAAATTTTTTCAATTGATATTGATCTCTACGTGTCGGACTTAAAGTTGAAAATCAGTTGAATGACCTTTAACTTTTTGGGTAGGTTGACCTGTACTCTGTACATTTTTAAAGTTAACTCGTAAAAACTTGTAAAAATCATTACGAACCATCTTTCTCCGAAACTAGTTAGTGATTTTTCACTTACATTTAGTATGAAATGACAAGACCATCGCCCATAATAAAACATTACAGATAGGTAGAGACAGAGTAAGTAATAGCGGAAAATTTTGTCGAAAATATTAAAGACATTTCTTTTTACTCTATAGGGTTGCTTGTAAAGCCTACCTAGCTGTGATAGTTTTCCTTATAAATTCGTTATTATGACATTTGGCAGGGTGCCATTTGCACTCCACACTTGCCGGATCACGCTTGTAGTACGGGGCCGAATGAGCTTTGGCCGTGTTAAATGGCCCGTGTAGTCGCCAAATGTAAACTAGCATATGGTTTCAAAAGCCTACTACTTAAGCCCCGTTTGTCAGAAAAATATTTTAAAAATATGCTAAGAATTGACAAAACCTACACAACATTCTGAGCATAGCATTTGTTTCTAGTAATTATACTTCAGGAGAAAAAAAAATTGAAATCATTGAAAAAACAAGCATAAAAGATGCTAATTCTCCTTCTTATAAACCGCTTGGCCGATTTAATTCGTTTATACGTCTATTGATAGACCAAAATAATAGCTACAAACTGAGCATAGGATTTTTCATTCGAACGATCGCGTCCATGCGAAAAGTATTATTTTCCTCAATTTTCGCAACCTAAAATCGCAGCGACTGTCGTAACAGACAGCCACGCACGCATTGCGCGCTGTTATGAACCGTATTTTAATTGGTCTTCGTGCGATACTCGTACTAACATTCGTCAAGTCGCTAATTTAGGGGCACTACTCGCCCGGTGTAGCGAAGGTCCTTCAAAGGGCGCCAGCAATGATGAACCGTCCGATTTTTTAATACTAAAATAATGGTTTTGAGTATTAGCTGTATGTAGGTACTTATCATGCGGGCTTTAGTTGCAAACAGAGGGCCTATTCCATGTTTTACTCGAACGAAAATTAGCACTCGGCAATAAGGTTGTCTTTACTTTAGCAGTTCACAAAATAGGTAAAACAATACCGTGGTACACTGCACTTCTAGTGTTAGTAATAATTAAACGAGGCAGAACTATCACTCACCTAGAATTTATAAATTTTAACGAAAATCAACCTTATGACTGGTCAATAAGAGGCAAGGTCAATGATAGTAAAATGGAATGCCTAGCTGTCGGTGCCACACTGTTGGCTCGCATAAAGTTTTCATTATATCGATTGTAAATTAGAACGAACTGCTTTTGGTTTGGTGTCAATCAATAGAAGTTTGCTTGGTTTCAGTATTGCTGGCAATTTAGGAAATGTATTGCTTTCAGTCGTTTCACTAAACGTGGCGCTTCTAGGCCCATTGATCTCTATGTCAGTTGTATATGAATTTTGAAAGGAAGCAAGTTGTACTGTACATAATGAAAGTAGCTTCTATGAGCAATATTTATTTGTGTAGCTTTTTTACCATTTAACAATAAATGATATTTTTGTTCTCATAACTTTGTTTTATTTAGTTACCTGCCTTTGGAAAATTGTACCTACCGCTTTGTAATTAGGCGTGGACTTGGAAAAGTTCTTAATTTAACAAAAATCAATCTTATGACAAGCGATGCATGGAAAGAGCAAAGTGAACTGGTATGGCTAAGTGCTTATTTTACTTGTCTTTGAAAACATTGAATTATTTATAAACTTAAATGGACCTTATCAAGGCCATAAGAGCCAAGAGGCAAGGTGAACTGGAATGGTCAGCAGATTATTAAAACAAAATGAGTCGGTGGAAAAGTTTATTTCCCATACGAAATTACATATACATACTACTACCTGTGTTGTGCAACTACGCAGTAAAATCAATTTAATTCTAACACAAGATGGCATAAAGCATCTTAAAAACTAACTAGCACCTTCCAAAACCTTTCTGATATCATTGTCAGCAGCGACATCCACTGGCGTGCAATCATCTTCGTCTTTTAACAAGGAGGCTCCAGCATCTACTAGAATTTGTGTAGATTTCACATGACCACAAGATGCTGCATAATGTAAAGCAGTCTGACCGGACTCATCCACAGCATCAAGAACACATCCACCTTTTATTGCAGCTTTCAGAGCATCTGTTGCATCCCTGTCGGCAGCCCAGTGTAAAGCCGTTAAACCATCTTCATCTCTCTCGTGTCTTAACTCTGGATTTTGTTTCAACAAATCAGCAATGCGGTCACCACAGTTCTCCCGTGCTGCTTCTAACAAATTCAACTCGTTCTGAATCAATTCAGGTTCTGGGGAATACCGTAATGAAGACACTGCTACCCATGCCTCTTTAGCTCCTGGTTGCCCTGATATGACTTCATCAGACCAGTCCGGATCAAATTTTTGCAGCATTTCAACATATTTTTGTTTTGCTTCTTCAGTTGGCATGTCGCCGAGGGATCGCCAAGCCTCCCATTTGCGGCGGCCGCGGCCATCTAACCAACCCGGCTTAGGGATATTGCATTTTCCTTCTGTGCCTTGCTTGTAAAGGCCATAGAGCTCGAGAAGCTGATTGTTGTCCAATCTGTTTGTGATTTTACTTAAACGATCAGCTGCCTCACTGAATGCTATGTCTAAGGGTGACCGATCATCATCAGAAAAGTCAGAATCGGGATATTCTGGAAGTGCTTCTGCCATTTTAAATGCAATAAACTACAGAGAACTAATTGTTTTGAACTTGGACAGTCAGGTTTAAGCCTTCTAAGGTATGCACCTGTTTGTTGGTTGCATCTGCTGCTGCCGATAGGTTTGCAAACTCTATGAAGCCGTACCCCTTACTTAGGCCAGTGGAACGGTCAAATACTACTCTAGCAGTTTGCACTTGTCCAAATTGAGCAAAATATTCTCTTAACTGACGGTGACCTACAGTCCAAGGTAGATTGCCTACGTAAAGGCGAGCCGCCCTAGCTGTGCTGGCCATAACCTACACAGAAACTATTTCGAGCAAGTGCAAAGATCGCTCGCCAATTAAGGCTCTGTAGTCTACGCCGGAGCTCTCACTTAACGAATCTAAGTCTAGAAGAGCGCCTTTCAGTCCCCACTTCTTCAGCAGAGCTTCGATGGACCAGTCAGCACTGCGTTCCTGGTAAGCACACAAAAATCTAGCGTCAGTGCCGTCTAGAAGGTAAGCTACGGTGGATAAAACTTCTTCGAATTGTGAGGGCTCGTAAAAACAGTCTGAGGCTAACAACAAGTCTACAGGGCGCAAATTGTGGACTTCTGTAAGGAATAGGCCCCAAGCAAGGCCTAGGATTTGTACGTCACGGCCGGGAACCAGACCGTTTGCTTCGCAACACGCCGAGAGATGCCTAAGCGACCTCGGCAAAGCGACGGAGTCGGTAAGTGTGACGCGCGCACCACACTTGGCTGCTAATATCCCTGGCAAGCCCGTGCCACAACCAAGTTCCAGCACGCGAAGGCCTCGTAAATGACGTCTTTGTGTCCACAAATACCAGGCAAGAAGCGGCGCAGAAGGCCACGTGTAAAAGGAGTAGCCGGCAGAGAGTAACTCAGGAATTATAATCTCCAAGTATTCACCTCGAGTGTCACCGTTTGACGAGGATTTGCCACGAAACACAAACTTCTTCAATTGACCACTAACAGGGCGACCATCGCTCATTGCATAAGCATTTCTTGTAAAATTTACGAAAAAATTCCAAACAGTGCACAAGGCTATTCGGAAATCGTGACAGACAAAGTTAAAGTTGCCAGTAAATTAAATAAGACCTTATTATTTTTAAAAAGTAGGAAGACGGCACAGTTTGTGCTTTGTTTGTAGCACTGAACAGGTAATACTACGTTAGTTTGTAGGACAAATTTTTTACACCATTTAGAATAATATCACTTAAATTAGAATTCATTTAACGTTTGTTATTTATTAGCAAAATATTTATATTTTATATCATCATCAGATGATGATGTCATTTCAGCCATCTGGGCGCCACTGCTGAACAACAAGTGAACATAGGCTTTCCCGGTTCCCCCAGTAGTATTTTCTATGCTTGTTACGAAATAATAAATGGACATACTCTTTCATAGCTGTAAAAATAATATACAGGGTAATAATTGGTAAAACGATACATAGAAGAGCAAAATTGCAACCACTTTACTTAATACACTAACATCGTATGTAACGTAAAAAAATAACAACCGTTCGCAGACCGACGGACTAACAGACAGCAATATGATTTCTGTTTTTGTGTCCTTTAGATTGGGATTGAGTTACATTTGGAAGGCAAGGTGTATGTACGGTTACTACTACTACGGGGAGGACGGCGCGCGCAACGAAACAATATTATAGCAATTTACCTTACATAAACTACAAAAATTATCTAATGGCAACATTAAATTGTGATTATTTCATTCATTCAATTTATTTTTGTTATCTTTTCAATCTTTCATTCGACTTGATAATATAATTAATTTCATTCACTCATTCACCAACTTTTGTGGAAGGAAATTGTGGACTGGTGAAGTGGCGTGGCGTATACTTCACATTAATTATTTTTTAAATAATACCAACTACAAATTATCAAGATGTCTGTAGCAGTTAAGGGTAAGTAGTTTTTTTGGTTTTCAATTACCGCTACCGTAGTTTCACTTTTATTAATTTACTGCAGTTTTACAAATATAAACTTCAATATCTTGGGGGTCAAACTCCAAATATCGTCCGAAGTTACAAGGTACTTTATTTTTGCAGCTTTACACTTCGTTTAGTAAACATATAATTTAGCTTTTTCTTATTTAAAGACTTGCCGGTTTGTTTCTGATAAGAAATGAACTAATTTATTTATTAACCTAACTTAACACTAAATACAAAAACAGCTGATAACAATATCTGGCGAATTCGCGAATCGCGACTGACTGAAGTCCAATTTATTGATAGAAAGGTTAAAATAGTTAATAATTACTTACGTAGCTTTGTTTAAGCTAGCTTGCCACTAAGAATAAAGGATCTAAATTGAATATAAGAAGGAACGTAGGGTGACTGCCTCTAATTGCAGCTATTTAGTCCTTTTATTAACTTCAAAAAATCAGAATTTTACCTATACTTCAAGCCTAATTAATGTATTTTTTTATTAACTGGTTATTTCATTAAGATTATAATGTAATACAATATAAATGATATTAACTCAAGACAAAATAATAAAAAAAAAACAAATGGAAATATGCCTATTGGGTCCAATTGCAGCCACCCTGTACCTAATGCCGTCCTTTTGTGTACCTAATACCGGCCTTGCATAGGGTCATGCCTGCCAGTTCTAGGTTCTGTTGTATACATCACCTACCGAAAATTATTTAAAAAATCTTAATAAAACAATCTTCATACAAACGTAATGTACACGTACGTAACATACGTACAATATAACGTAACGTAACAATCACAGAACATTTTTATAGCAGGGGACATTAACACAAATTTAATTTCTAAGTTAGACGAAACCCTCCAATTTACTCAAAACCGTGCTTCCTACCTTAATATGCTAATCTCACACGGCATTATGCCGGGACACACGCTCCCTACAAGAACAAATAGTTGCCTCGACCACGTAATGTTTAAGACAGACAAAAACAAGGTTTCAGTTTCGATTGCTGTTCTAAATACCACAATAACAGATCACGCTGCTGTGATTATGAGTATCTCGAAAGCTAAAACTACCAACACTTATATAGACTTTGAAGAGGCAAATTGTTCCATCCGTTCTGGATTCCAATGGATTCATTTTTTATACATAGATTATGTACTTGCATTACGCGCATAAATAAGGATTAATAAAGTAAATTCTAGGGCAATTGCTTTTATTATCCTTTTTCCCAACTGTCATCGTCCCAGGCGCCGTCGCAGCCTAAAATTTTGGAGGGGGTTACCAATGATAAAATATTTATTTGTTGCACTTAGATGACACATGTAGTTCATTAACGCAACTTTAGATGTCAGCAAAACATTAAATGCATCTCACAGTGGCAAAAAATAGCTTTTTCAATTTGACGTGTACCCGTGTACGATTTTGAGGGGGTGAACATGTCCCCTGTGACCGCCCCTTCGGACAGCGCCTGATCTTCCTCCCTGCTAGCGGATCGTCCTATTCCTTTGTCGAGGAATGCTTGACTATGATCCTACCTGGATACGGCAAGTCTGGTCATTACAATTGGAGCGTTTACCAACTGGTCTCCTTAACCCTTAGACTCATCATCATCATCATTCCAGCCATAGGAACACAGGCCTGTCCACTGCTGAACACAGGCCTCCCCCAGTGACTTTTATCGGGGCCGATTGCCAATACTCGCTACGCTTGGCAGGCTAGTTAGCGAGCGCAGTTTTTTTATAACATTTCACACGCAGACGAAGAAACGAAACAATTTTGGACGGTTATTAAAAACAAAAACATGTCTCGTAACAAGGGTAACCACTTATTCAATGCATATATTTATTTATTTAAACTTTATTGCACAAAATAAAATCGTACAAAAGGTGGACTTAATGCCATGTGGCATTCTCTACCAGTCGACCATTAGGCTAAACAAAAATGTTTTGTGGGCGGTGCATATGACGTTACAAAAATGAACTATTATATAATCACAGCATAAACTACACACAGTATCTATGTCAAATATTATAAACTGCATCATAGTGAACAACTTTTATTCTATTACTTAGAAATCTGCATTATTTTTTGTCTTTCCGTGTACAAATTCAATCGGTTGTTTGGTCATTTTGTATGGGAAGTCGATACATTATCATGAAAATTAGCAAAAGTCGTAAAACAAAAGTTGCTTACCATGGTGTAAGTAGGTATAGAATATGTGGTTACAAGGTTGTCATTTAGTTACGGGACACCCTGTATGCCTACTACAGGAAGTTGTAGTGACAGGAAGCTGTATGCACCCAAAGTCTAACAACCACAGAATACACGCAAACCAAGGGTCATGTGATGTCAATACATACAAATACTGATCCTGGAGTTTCGTCACTTCATCACTTGTAAATAAATGTAATCAGTTTCAGTGAAGCTGTTAACGCGACTCGCGAGCGTCATGTCATTCTTTAGGAATTGGTATCCTAAGAATAACCGGCTAGGGATGCATAGGGAGGGGGGACAGGGCCATGCCGACCGCCGCCGCCGCGGCCATGACGACGCGCACACAGGCGCTGCCAGGGCAGCGCCTGTGTGCGAAACCTATGAAGCGCCTCTTTTTAACCGACTTCAAAAAAGGATGTTCCTAGTTTGACCCGTTTGTATGGATGTATCTTTGTCCGCGATTATCTCATGTTTGGCTAACCCGATTTTGATGCGGTTTTAAGAAAAGTAGGAATTTGTTGCATAAATAATTTTACTCATTGGCGCTGGCATTTCATCAGGCGCCCCTATTGCCTCTCGCACGCTTCGCAGTTCGCACACAGCCCACACAGGGGCGGCGCGGCCCTGGGGAGGGTTTGTCAATAATAAATTAGTAAGTAACAATAAGTTTAAGGTTCAGGTGTAAGGTACTGATACTCTAGAGGGGAAAAGTTAAGTTCGGCGAAACGCCTCTCCCTTCCCCCCCCCCCCCTTTTTCGAATTCGGATCGGGTCGGCAAGAGGTTATTCTTCCCAGCCCGATCCGCGGCCACCCTTTGCGACGAAATGGTGCCGCTACAAAAGGCCGCCTATGTCTCACGCCCTCTTGCCGCCCAGTATAGCTTGAGCCATACTGGGAAGCGAGAGACTTCCACCAACCGCAGGGTCGGGACCCGGCGGCCACCGTCTAGGCCGCACGAGCAGGGAGTCCTCACCCCCCACACGTCCCGCCCTCGCGAAGACGCATCCACAAGTGGGCTGCCCTAGCCCGGCGGGAGCGCCACGCACATCTCCCCCCCCGCAGAGTTTAGCCGTGAGCTAGTAATCCCAGAAGGAAATTACTAACCCCCGTTGCCCAGGATGAACCAGGATGCTACTCCTTATACCCGATCGTAACCGAGTGTAATTAGTAACACCCCGCCGCATGTGGAGGAGACTCTGATCAACACTCCCTCATGACCCTGCCGCACCTCGGTGCAACTAATCTTCGATTGGAAAATAATAGCCGAGGATCGAGTCTTGACGGCGTCCTTTGGCAGAAATCAAAGTTGTATTGCTGATAATTAACAAGAAACCTTGTTGCAACTTGCTACTTGCAGCTTTCTGCAGACAGCAGTTCTATTATGTTCTGCTACACCTTTCCAGACCAGTCCACAATAGTGACGCATGCATGCCCCTTTTGTTTTAGGGTTCCGTAGCCAATGGCAAAAAACGGAGCCCTTGTGGATTCGTCATGTCTGTCTGTCTGTCCGTCTGTCCGTCCGTCCGTATGTCACAGCCACTTTTTTCCGAAACTATAAGAACTATACTGTTCAAACTTAGTAAGTAGATGTATTCTGTGAACCGCATTAAGATTTTCACATAAAAATAGAAAAAAAAACAATATATTCTCCATTATTTTGAGTAAAAATATGATCCCCTTATGCGCAAATCTCAATTAAACTTAAGAGAGTGTAGCATTGTGGAGGTTAAATCAGATGAAAGAAATTTTTGAGTAAATCGGAATGTATTAAGTATAGTAGCTTTATTATTGACTTAAAGTGTGTCCACTTGTCCCCAGGAGTGTTCATAGTGGGCGCTAAGCGCACCCCGTTCGGCACCTTCGGCGGGGTGTTCCGCAACACGTCGGCCACTGAGCTGCAAACTATCGCGGCCACGGCCGCCCTCAAAGAGGCCAACGTGGCCCCAGACCAGGTCGACACAGTGATCGTTGGGCAGGTCATGTCGGTAAGTCTTACAGTAATTCTTCCCGGGATTATAGCCAACCTTCCCTGGTTGGGTTTTTATTCTTTTAACATTTTCAAATAATTACTTGCAGATAGGTACAGACTTGCTCACTTGCATATGGGCGAACACTTGGTAACTACGCTCATTATATAATTTGTGGGCTAGCTTTAAAAGCGGTGTATAATTAGTGTTCAAGACACTAATTATATGACATCAGATCATGGATTTCTACTCCATTAAATTGACAAAAAATGTAACAAATTTGTAATGCGACAAAAAATGGAAAATGCTTTGGTTTGTTCTACCAGACCGCAGTTTGACCACTCAGTAAAGCGTTGGCAGGCCTCTTCCACCTGTTGGGACTGTCGATTAAGTCAAGGTTGCGGGAAACCACTAGATGCAAATTGCAAACGTCCTTACCCTACCCTTTCGCTGTGGCGTTCTATGGCTTGTGTCTAGTACTGAACTTTCACAGGCTGATGATGAATAGTCATCTTCCTCAAAGAGTGTCTGACAGAGCATTCGTCGCAGGGCACCCAAACGGACGGCATCTACACGCCACGCCACGCCGCCCTGAAGGCCGGCATCCCGCAGGAGCGCCCCGTGCTCGGCATCAACAGGCTCTGCGGCTCCGGCTTCCAGTCCGTCATCAATAGTGCCCAGGTAAGGCATACGAACTAACAAGTCTCGATTTTGTTATGAGGCAGTAGACAACGTTTTTGTCGAAGGCATCTCTCATCTCAGCAAACCGAGACAAAAGCTATTTTTATAAAGTCAGTTTTCAAAATTTATCTGACGAGGAAACAATACGCAACCACTAAGCTAATAATGGTTCTAAGTTGCTGGGTTATTGTATTATTTAAACTAGCTGTGCCCGCAGCTTCGCTCGCGTGGAATACGGTTTGTCACACACTATTTTACTCGCTTAGGAGGTGGAATAAAAATAGAAGCCTTATCCTTCCTTAGGGTTTCATCATAATCGGTTCAGATTTCACTACAAAAAGTAGTGTATGTCCTTTCTCAATCTCTGTACCAAAATTTATCTAAGTCGGTTCAGTAGTTTAGGCTTGAAAGCGTAACAGACAGACAGAGTTACTTTCGCATTTATAATATTAGTAGGGATTATCTGGTATTAGTGACATTTATTATAAGCACCTCTGCTTTGAAACACACGTCAAAAGTCGGCCCCTGGCAACATCGCTTGATTAATTGTTTAACCTAGTCAGTGGCCTTATGGTGGGTTGATTACATCCGACAGTAAGGTAAGTCATTTGCCTTACAACTTCTCCCCACGACTGCGTCCCTGTGATGTCTCAAACATTTTCATATTTGAGCTGAAAGATGTGCCCTGCATTAGACGTATAATGTGTACTTGTGTTTTTATTGTAAAATATCCCAAAATTCAACGTCTTTACTCTAGGACATCCTCACCGGCGCTGCCAAGGTCTCCCTTGCCGGTGGAGTGGAGAACATGTCCCAAGCTCCTTTCGCAGTCCGCGGCGTCCGCTTCGGCACAACCCTGGGCTTGAACTACGCGTTCGAAGACACCCTTTGGGCCGGACTCACGGACTCCTACTGCGGACTGCCCATGGGCATGACCGCTGAGAAGCTAGGAGCACAGTACTCTGTCACAAGAGACGAGGTCGACAACTTTGCGCTACAGTCGCAGCAGAAGTGGAAGGCTTGTGAGTAATATTGACCAGATGTTGAAATTGATCACTTCGTGATATGTTCGACGTTTCATGAAATGGTGTTATTTCATGATGTAGAACAGTACCCGTTGTCCACATTATTATGATGCGGGAATGAATACTCAGTATTTGACGGTATGAATAGCTAAACGCACGACTTTTTCGTGATATGGTTAAACATTATTGATTATATCATGTCGTAAAATTGTTACACTATTTAGTGATATAAGTATGCGCGCTGGTGTATGTACCTTTGCTGTGATCGATCAGGGCGGCTGACAATTTTTCTGTTAATAAAGCGAATAATGATGTGCAAATTGTGATTTTTGAAAGTCAGTTCAAAACCGAGCACAATTATTAATTAATAAATCAATTAATTTCCTACGATTATATTAGCATTACTGCAAACGTTGTCATTTGAAAGATATGATCAGTAGCTGGCTATATGATGAAATACCACTTTTTCATGACATGGTCGAAGACACCATGAAGTAAACAGTTTTCAGATCTGGCCACGACTATATTCTATAGCCCGGTAGGTCCTGATTCAAAAGATTGCTTCTGGAAGCTTGCTAGTTTCATACAAACGAGTGATATTTCTAGTAATAATACATTCTCTCATGAGTCATTGCTGTAGAAGTTAGTCCCAATAAAACGTAGTTTTAAGAAGCAGTTTATTTATATTTTTTTATGATATCACTTTTTTTACATAAATTTAATCGAATTGAACTAAGGTGAATGAATATTATAAAGTAGGGTAGCCCATTTTGTAACCTAATAGTTGCAACCAACGCCGCCGCCGTAGTTATATTCGCGCGTTTGCCTCGCCCAGTGTGCATAGCTTATGTGTAGTATGGATTGATATAACGGTACCTTTTAAGAAAATGTTTGCATCGAAATAAACAATTATTTTTCTTCATAGCAAATGACTCAGGCGTATTCAAGGCAGAAATTGAGCCAGTGACCCTGACCATCAAGAAGAAGCCAGTTAGCGTGGCGGTAGACGAACACCCGAGGCCCCAGACCACGCTCGAAGGCCTGAAGAAACTCCCCACTATCTTCAAGAAGGAGGGGCTTGTTACTGCTGGCAGTGCTTCTGTGAGTAATGAGTATACTTTAACCATGCACGGTATGTGTAGAAATGTCATACGTCAATGTCATTTGTTCGAAAGAAATCCGCCATTTTTTTTTATCAGTCCCCCTAGTATGAGCACCAAAACACGATATGATATAGCGATACAATCGACACCAACTGTAAAAAAAATAAAAACCGACTTCAAAAAACTAAAACGCTACAAATAATCTTAACACTTAAGTACCTAATCAGTTACTTTTGGAGTCGGTGCAAACGAAAACATCTCTCATTGATTGGCACCGACTCCAAAAGTAACTGATTAGGTACTTAAGTGTTAAGATTATTTGTAGCGTTTTAGTTTTTTGAAGTCGGTTTTTATTTTTTTTATAAAATTAACTTATTTCATCCATTTTAGTGATAAATCCGAATCAAAACAAATCTTACGAGTGCAAACATAATTTAACTGCTGAACACCGATTTCATTTCCTATTTTTCCACCCTTAGGGGTGAAATTTTTTCCAAAAATTTTTATTATAGTATCTTTGAAGTATAAGCTATTCATTAAAAAAAGAATCATCAAAATCGGTCTACATTTGGCAGAGATATAGGTAAGATTGATACTAAAATCAGTTGGCGTGGTACGGAGTTTATGCAATGTGTAACGGACGACTCAGCAAGGAGACGAGGGCGGAGCATCGCGGCGCGAGACGAAGACGCCGCTATAAGAGGGAAGGAGACGGCACACTGGTGCCGTGTGCAAATCGGAGCGCGCTGATTGGCCGACAGAGTATCGGGCAATAGTCACTAGCGTAGGGATGATTTTGTCAATATAAATAGGCATAAGTCTGAAATAAATACAGTATAGTATAGTATGAGTATAATATAGTTGTTTTTGTTTTGATCAACAAAGTCGGAGTTTGAAGAAACCATTACAGTCCACAACAAAGTCTGGTCCTTCGAGCCGGATGGAAGAAAACCGCCAGTACCCTAGTGAAATGGTACGAACCAGGAGCCAGGAGCGGGCAATGGAGGGCACGGAAGAACCGCTATCCATTGCCAAGGCGCGAGTATTTCACTCGCCACCGAGATCTCCGTCCGCGGCCTCAAGATCGCGACCGGTGACGTCACAAGGGGAAGGAAGTCGTACTTACGAACCAACAGCACTTCCCGCACCCCTCGTACCGACCGCCGCACGCCCAGCGACTACGGCCGAACGGCGCCGTGAGCCATCGCCGACGCGCTCGCATACGTCACGACGATCAACGGGTAGCACCGAGGCGCGAATACGCACCGCGCAGCTAGCAGCGGAAGAACAGTTAGCGGAAATAAGGAAGAGGGAGTTCCAGTTAGAAGCCGAGCTAGTCAAGAAACGATTAGCAGCCACTGTAGAAACAATTCGGGAAGAGGAAGCCGCCAGTATCGGGGACCCGGATGAACGCATCAACAGTTGGCTACAACAGAGCATCGTAGCGCCAGGGATCGTCGAAGCGACTACCACTCTGGGGCACACAACGTCCGAGCCGAAAGAAAGCACGCTGCCTGCGCGCGAACCGCGCACCCCGAGAGCCGACCGGGGGGAGCAGCCGCCTCACGGAGGTGTACGCTTTGAAGACGCACGCCGTCAAGCTCGCTCATCAACACCGACCAGGAATCGAAGCAGGGGCATCGAGCAATTAGCGGAGGCAATCGAGAAGATGGCAAGAAACCGACCGGTGCCGCGGCAGGTGACCGACTTACCTAACTTCTCCGGTGCTTTCAACGAGTGGATGCCATTCGCCGCAGCATTCAAAGAATCAACTACGGTCTACAACTTCAGCGACATCGAGAACATGGCGCGCCTACGAAATTGCCTGAAAGGCGAAGCAAAGGAAGCTGTCACCGAGCTCCTGTACACCGGTGGCAGCCCCGATCAAATCATGCAAACACTAGAGCAGTGTTTTGGCCGACCCGAATATATCATCGACAAAGTGATAGAGGACATTAAGAAGCTACCACGACTGGGCAACACAGCGAGAGAGCTTAACACGTTCGCCGTACGACTTCAGAACATAGTCTGCGCTCTCAAGAATATAGATCGTCGTGGTTACCTGGAGTTTCCAATGCTGATAAGGGATATCGTGGATAAACTTACGCCAAACTTAAGATCAAGATGGTGCGACTACGCGTATGAACATGAACATGCTATGTCTCCGGAAATCGTCCTGCTATCGCGCTTCTTAATGCGCGAAGCGGACATGGCGCTGCGATACACATACACGACGTCAGCAACCGTGACTGGGAACCAGAAACAAGCTCCAGCAGCGAAGACCTATACACGAAAGAAACAAGTGGAGGTGTACGCAACAACTGCCGCCGCGACGAACGAACAATACAAGTGCTATAGCTGCGAAGGAAATCATACACTAACTAAATGTGACACATTCGCAAAATTGACATCAGATTCACGGTGGGAAATAGCAAAAAAAGCAGGCCTTTGCTTCAAATGCATCGCTAGCCGGCACAGACGAACGAACTGCCGAGCAAAGCCATGCGGAGTGAACGGATGCCGCCGACCACACCACGAACTCTTACACACCGAACCCGCGTCATCGCCACCTCTGAGTTCACCACTTGAGCCACTGCAAGTCACTAACGAAACTGTGATGTCCGTCGCCGCCACTGAAGATCAACAAGGAGCTTCGGTACTACTGAAGGTGGTGCCTGTTAGTTTAACGGGACCCAAGGGAAGCATTAACACTCATGCTCTCCTTGATGAGGGTTCTACCATCTCTTTGATCGAAGAAGACCTGGCGTTGTATCTGGGAGCGGAGGGACCGACACGACCACTACACATCAAAGGAGTAGCCGCCAGTCAACGCCAAGAGAAAAGCAAGTCGGTCAACCTCGAGATCCGAGGCAAGAACCAAGAAGATTGTCATCAAATTAGACTGCGCACTATCCCGCAGCTGGTGCTACATACACAAACAATATCCACTCAGCTGCTTAACTACGAGCACCTGCGTAGCCTGAATCCGGACGACGTGTGCTACGAGAAGTCGAAGCCGCGACTGCTTATCGGTGCTGACAATTGGCACCTAATAGTATCACGACAACTCAGAATGGGAAAGAAGAAACAACCAGCCGCCTCGCTGACCACGTTGGGGTGGGCGATCCACGGAACGGTACCGCGCACTATCCACAGACGAGATACAGAGTCTGTCCTGCACCTATTCATGCCTGAACGCGGCGTGGATGAGAACGACGTGCCTGACAGCCGTCTGGACACAATGATGGAGGAACACTTTAAAATTGACTCATTAGGCGTGTCTATTTGCACTAAGATAACGAAAGAAGATCAACGTGCCATCGAGAACTTCGAAGCTACGGCCAAACGGACCGACGGCCGATTCGAAGTCGGACTACCATGGCGCAATGATGACCTGGAGACGCCACCGAGTTACAACGCCGCCTATAGAAGACTTATTGGACTAGAGCGCAGGTTCGCCAGAGATCCAGACTTCGCAGCACAATATAAGAAGGAAATCGAAGCCCTGAAAGAGAAAGGTTACGCGGAAGCCTGCGATGGGACAGAAGAACGGAACCCAAGAAAATGGTATCTGCCGCATTTCCCGGTTTTTAACCCTAATAAACCGGGAAAGCTCCGCCTAGTCTTCGATGCCGCTGCAAAGTCACACGGAGTCTGCTTGAATGACTTCCTACTGGAAGGACCGGACCTTCTTCGACCGCTGCCAGGTATCCTGTTCCGATTCAGAGAGAAGCCAATAGCAGTGAAGGCGGATATTCAAGAGATGTTCCTCAGAATTAAGATCAGATCAGACGACCAACCGGCCCAGATGTTTCTTTGGCGAGAAGATCCAAATAAACCGCTGCAGGTCTTAAAGATGACGTCAATGATCTTTGGAGCCTCCAGTTCCCCATTCTTGGCTCACAGTGTGCGCAACCGGAACGCTGAAGACTTTGTGCATACCCACCCGGCAGCCTACGAATCCATAACACGTAGCCACTACATGGATGACCTGGTAGAGAGCTACGAGGATATCTCAACTGCAAAGAAAACGATCCAGGAGGTGACTTTCGTCCACAAGCAAGCTGGTTTCAACCTACGACAGTGGAACTGCAACGAACAAGAAGTATTGGCGGAGGTCCCATATGAGCTAAGAGCCAAAGCGACCACACATCTAGCAACGCCATCAGACAAGGCGCTTGGACTGCTGTGGGACGCTGAAAGAGACGAGCTAGCTTTCAACACGAATCTTGCTAAGGTACCGAAGCAAGTAGTAAAGAATAACAGAACGCCAACTAAGAGAGAAGCCCTCAGCGCCGTGATGTCCGTATACGATCCTCTCGGACTACTGAGCCACTTCACGATCAGAGCGAAGATACTTTTGCAAAATCTGTGGCGAAATAAGATTGGATGGGACGAACCGCTGCCCGCCGCTGAAGCAGAAGACTTTCGAAAATGGCTCTCAGAATTAACAAACAGCATAGCCGAGATACGTCTGCCCCGTTGTTACGAACTCGGCAGCCATGAACGAAGAGACTTGCACGTTTTCTGTGACGCCAGTGAACAAGCCTACTCGACTGCCGTGTATTGGAGATTCACGAAAGCAGATAACACGGTGAACGTAATCCTAGTCGCAGCGAAAGCAAAGGTAGCACCGCTCAAGAAACAGAGCATCCCGAGACTGGAACTGCAAGCTGCGGTTATCGGGGCACGCCTCGCGGAGGTCATCGCCGCAGAACATGAGTTGCAGCCTAGCAGCGTCACATTCTGGAGTGACTCCCGCACCGTACTGCATTGGATTCGACAAAATGCACGACGATACACACCCTTTGTCGCGCACCGCCTCGGCGAGTTAGCGGAGCGCACGAAGAGTGAGCAGTGGCGTTGGCTACCATCCGAACTAAACGTAGCCGACGACGCAACTAGATTGAAGAGCAACTCGATAGCTGCAAGCGACCGATGGTTCACAGGGCCGAGTTTTCTCTGTAGACCTGAAGAGACTTGGCCCCAAGAAGAAAACAAGGAACTTGACCCAGAAGAAGAAACTGTCACGCTTACTTACGAACATCCAAAGGCAACTTACCTACCGGATATCAGCCGCTTTTCATCGTTCGAGAGGCTCATCCGCGCGACGGCATACGTCCTTGTATTTATCGAGAAGTGCCAAGGGCGAGCGAAGCGACTTGAAGTCCGCCACCTGGAAGAGGCAGAACAGCTGTGGATCAAGAAAAGCCAACGCGATAGCTTCCCACTGGAAGTTGGATTACTAGAAAACGGGAAGCGCATTCCGAAGTCTAGTCGATTATACAAGCTCGACCCGAAAATCAAGAACGGAACTTTAAGATTGGACGGCAGAATAAGCGCAATAAATGTGCCAGAACCAATGAAGGAGCCTGCCGTGCTGGACGGACGCCACCCGTTCACCCGCATGCTCATCCAACGGGAACATGAAACTGCTAGACACGCGAATAGAGAACGTATCGTCAATGACCTTAGACAGCGGTATTGGATCTTGCACCTACGAACAACAGTGCGGAACGTGTCTAAAAACTGCGCTTTTTGCTGCCTCAGAAAGGCAAGACCACGGGTGCCAATCTTTGGAGACCTGCCGACGGCGCGCATAGACCCTTATCGACGGCCGTTTACGAATTGCGGGGTTGACTATTTTGGACCAATGATTGTCGCTGTCGGACGAAGACGTGAGAAGAGGTGGGGTGCACTCTTTACGTGCCTCACAACCCGAGCTGTCCACCTAGAATTAGTGGGCTCCCTGTCCACAGATTCCGCTATCATGGCGGTTAGAAGAATGGCAGCACGCAGAGGATGGCCCGCGGTAATGATGAGCGACAACGCTACCAATTTCCGGGGCGCAGATGCAGAACTTCGCGCCGCTTATAAAGAGTGGGCACCTGCACTAGAAGAGTTGGGTCAACTACACCGCATGACCTGGCGATTCATCCCTCCAGGAGCACCGAACCAGGGGGGAGCTTGGGAGCGCCTGGTCCGATCAGTGAAGACAGCTCTTACCGCAGTGCTGCTGGAAAAGACACCAAAGGAAGAAGTGCTACAGACCGTAATGACTGAAGCAGAGTATTCCGTCAACGCACGGCCGCTCACCCATGTCTCGGTTGAACCTAATGACCCTGAGGCGATTACCCCAAACCATTTCCTGCTGGGGTCGTCAACGGGCCTGCCACACACCGGGCCATGTCAGCCGGCCGACCGCAAGACTTGGCGCGCTAGCCAAGGTATCGCCGATGAATTCTGGAGAAGATGGGTTCGCGAGTACTTACCGACACTCGTACCACGCCAAGCGGCTGCATCGGACGAACGTCCACTGCAAGAGAATGACCTGGTTATCATCGTAGACGCTGCGCTACCCCGCAACACCTGGCCGCGCGGGATTGTTCAGAAAGTGTATCCTGGTCCGGATGGCAGAGTACGTAGCGCTGACGTTCGCACGCGAGGAGGAGTCTTCCGACGGCCCACCACAAAGCTCGCCGTCCTGACCGTAGAAAGGGCTGCGACGGAGTCTTCGCCGGGGGGAGAGCTGTAACGGACGACTCAGCAAGGAGACGAGGGCGGAGCATCGCGGCGCGAGACGAAGACGCCGCTATAAGAGGGAAGGAGACGGCACACTGGTGCCGTGTGCAAATCGGAGCGCGCTGATTGGCCGACAGAGTATCGGGCAATAGTCACTAGCGTAGGGATGATTTTGTCAATATAAATAGGCATAAGTCTGAAATAAATACAGTATAGTATAGTATGAGTATAATATAGTTGTTTTTGTTTTGATCAACAAAGTCGGAGTTTGAAGAAACCATTACAGTCCACAACACAATGTATGATGATTTTCTTATAGATCCCATCATCAGAATTTAACCAAATTTATATGGGACCATTCTGAAAGTATTACCTTTCAAACAAAAAAATAATTATCGAAATCGGTCAACGCAGTAACGAATGATCGCTGAACATACATAAAAAAAAAAAAAAAAAAAGATACCGACGAATTGAGAACCTCCTCCTTTTTTGAAGTCGGTTGAAAATATGATAGTTAAGCCGCCATGCTATTTCTATCATATTTTTACATTTAGTGTCGCTACTATATTATATATATTATCGTGTTCTGGTGCTCTATGGGGGGCTGTACTGTTTTTGTATGGGCGACCGTTGACAGGAGTTGCCATTTCATGCTAAATGTAAGTGAAAAAATCATTAACTAATTTCGGAGAAAGAGAATTTCGAAGATAAATAAATAAATAATAAATATACATCAATTGTCATGAACTAGCAAGGAATCCCTGTGGTACGAGGTACCAGAGAATTAATTTCCACAGAGGCGTCGCCCAGCACACCAGGAGACGTATTTTTGAAGCATTAGAAATGAATCTTGAATTCGAACACGAAAACAATTCGTGTATGAAATTCATTTCTATTGCTCACGATTTTACGCATTTTTGAATCAAGAAGTAGGTGTTACTATAAATTGAAATCTTGTAACTATTTTTGTTTACGCAAAAAATATTATAAACCATAAAGCAAAAACTCATTAACGAACGTAAATAAAAAGTTAGTATGTCTGTCAAACATACGTTTTTTACTTGTCAATGCAATTCTTCCGTACTTTCTACTAGTAGAAAACAAAAACGAGTGGTCGTTGCAGAATTCACAGAATGAATTTTCAAAAATAGTGATTTTAGGAATTCGCATGCGAATCTTGCGATTTCGTATTTGGATTGGAATTCGCATGATTCAAAAATACGTCTCCAGACCCAAACCAATTTACTTTTTTTTAAATTGCCCCGAACCGCGAATCGAACCCGCGACCCGTTGCGTTCAAGCCGAATTACTCTGCCCATACGCCAGTCGTATGTATGCCTTGGCAAACGTAGTGCAGGACGCCCCTCAGCTCTATGGACCGACGACCTAAGGAAGATGGCTGGATGAAAATATAAAATAGGGGAGATAGTGCTCTTTGGGGGAGGCTTACGTCCAGCAGTGAACTGCAACAGGCTGACATGATGGTGATGAAGATATTTAGTAACTATTTAACATAAACGTTTGCTATAACCCAGAGGGAGAGAGCAATGCAATGTTTTGACGACCTCTGTATCCGAGAGGCGAGTATACCGGACTTGGTGTCGCTATCTCTGAGGTCCTGGGTTCGATTCCCGGTCGGTCAATGTAGAAAAATTACTTTTCTATTTTGTCTCGGTTCTGGGTGTTAAGGTACCGTCGTTGTTTCTGATTTCTGTAACACAAGTGCTTAAGCTACTTATCACAGAATCAGAGCAATGTATGTGATGTTGTCCAATATTTATTTATTCATTTATATAATGCTATCGTGGTTGATCTTACTTGTATGACTACGTTATCTAATCTTCGTAATGAACAGTCTATTTTTTGTGACTTTTTCCTTTTGCACTCACTAGTAGATTTTTTTGCCCTATCTCATATCACTAACTGAAACTGATAATGACTTATAATCAACACACTCGTATAAACTGTCATGGAACCAAATGTTTATTACTACTAAATTAGTGGATTAAGGGCCGATTTTTCAATCGCCAGATAACCTTTATTCGAAGAATAATTGAATTGAGAGAATTAATTTAAAAAAAAAAAGAATTAAGAATGTTTTTATCATTTCAAGTTTATAAATAACATTTCATATTTACGTGTTAACATTTTTTTTTATCTATACAAAAACTGTCAACATGTCAAACTTATTCTTCAAATTGTCCCTAAGGGAAATACGTGTTATTATAACACAAGTTGACAAAAACCAATGTGTATAACAAACAGTTAAAGTTCACTTCATCACAGACTTGTAAAATGTATGCATTTAGCTGACTGTCACTGATAATCAAAACAGCATGACGGAATTAGTTTAAGATTAACTACACAGAATAAATCTCGCTAGTCTTTTCTCAAGTATTTTCTGTACCTTATTTGCTTGCTGTGCAATGAAGAGTATCTATCTATCTGGGTGTCTAAGAGTTACAGAAGTCTGTCTGTTGGCAATCGCTCCAAATGTAATAACCAGACTGACCGCATCTTAAGATCGTGGTCAAGCGTACACTGAGACGAGACAAAGCAATCATCATCATCATTTCAGCCATAGGACGTCCACTGCTAATGACTTATCATCTGGGGGGATTGCCAATACTCGCCACGCTTGGCAGGCGGGTTGGCGAGCGCAGTTTTTTATAAGATTTCGCACGAAGACGCTGCTGCCCGTAAGACAAAGCAATAGTGTGCAATAAAGAGTGTATCTATTTAGGGTATCAGCGACGGTGCAGGGGCCATCGTCCTCGTCAACGAGGAGGCCGCGAAGAACCTGAAGCCTCTCGCCCGGCTGGTGGGCTGGTCCGTGGTGGGCGTGGACCCTAGCATCATGGGCGTCGGGCCCGTACCTGCTATCCAGAACCTGCTCAAGGCCACCAACTTGACTCTCAACGATGTGGACTTGATCGAGGTGAGTTATGATTCAACCTACAGGAGTCAGGAATCTGAAGACTCTAGTGGATCGGTCACAAGCTTGACCCTTATTGATGATGTTCTGATCTAGGTAAGTTTTAAAGCAAGCCAGGCTGCCGGGGTAGTCTGTGAATCTTAGCACCACCTCTCAAAGCCACCAACTTGTCGTTCAACAATATGGACTTGATCGAGGTGAGTTATAAAGCAAGACTGCTTACCTAGTGGAATCAAGAAAATGAATGGAGGCTCTAGTGGACTGGACAAGGTTAACTCCTATCGATGATGACCTGATCCATGTAAGTGTGGGAGCGGGTAAACTGACGACTTAGACTGATGTGGACCTGATCGAGGAGAGTCATGAAGCAAGCCTGTTAGCCAACCTAAAGGAGTCAAAAATCTGAAGGCTCTAGTTGACTGATACATGCTAAACTCTTATCGATGATGACCTGATCTAGGTAAGTGTTAAAGCAAGCCAGGCTTCTGGGCTAGTCTATAAACCTCAGCAATACTTGCTCAGAGCCACCAACTTGACGCTCAACGAAGTGGACTTGATCGAGGTGAGTTATGAAGCAAGCCAGACAGCTGGAGTTATAGCGGGAGCAGGTGGTCAAAGTCAAAGTTGCTAAAAGCCACTGGATGAAATCAGCCCAAAATTACTCCCTGTGGCGTTAATATAGGTGAGGCCTATGACCAGCAATAGACTTTTAAAGGTTGATAACATTGCTCTGATCCTATGATAAGTAGCTTAAGCACCTGTGTAAAGTAACAATGATGAAGTCATGTCTGGCTTCGTCATAGTTATCAGCCTTTCAAAGCTAACCTTGAGGTGGTTCCTGCCTGACCTGGGGCAGCTGGGCTGGTCACCAGCTTAACGCTCAATAGTGTAGACTTGATCAAGGTAAGTTATGATGAAGCAAGCCAGACAGACTGCTATCCTAGACTCAACGAAGGGGTAGTATTTAGATGTTTATAAATGTATTTAAGTATCTTTCCGTTATTTAGTCGCCACAGTACAAGCTTAGTTTGGGGTAGTATAACTGGTGATTGTTAAATTAATAAAAACAACCTCCTTCATGAGATCATCTCTGGTCAGATCAACGAGGCGTTCTGCGCGCAGACGCTAGCTTGCGCCAAAGCCCTGAAGCTGGACATGAGCAAGCTGAACGTGAACGGCGGCGCCACCGCGCTCGGGCACCCGCTCGGCGCCTCCGGCTCGCGCATCACCGCGCACCTCGTGCACGAGCTCAGGTACACTGACACCATCATCATCATCATCATTTCAGCCATAGGACGTCCACTGCTGAATACGGCCTCCCCCAACACGAGCTCAGGTACACTGCCACCGCACCTCACCCCACTAAGCTACGATCACATCATCACCTCACTGAGCTACAACAAGCACCTCTAAGTATGATTGTTAAATCATTTATTTAAACTTGGCGGTGCGTGTCAAAGTTAAGAAACCTACGCCGCGGATTTAGTGACATTTATCACGAGCATCTCCATGCCTCGGAAGGCACGTTAAATGTTGGTCCCGGCTAATATCGCTTGATACTGTCGTGAAGCCTAATCAGAAGTCGGATAAGTCATTCGCCTTACACTATACAGAATGGCCAAAAAAGTGACGTCCAAAAATTTTTTTAGGTGCCTCGTGTTGGGACGTATCTGAATCACCCCTGTGTATGTTCTTTTTTTCCTAGTTTTCGAGTTACGATTTTTCCTAGTTTTCGAGTTACGATTTTTTTATGAATTTTTGCAACTCATCCATCAGTTAGAAAATTTTCAAAAAATATAATTAAGATATCTTTAAATATTTTTTTTTGCTTCTAAATCCCTATAAACTGTGCATTTATGCGTATAATAAACAGCCTCATGACTTTAATGGAAGTTACTACAAAATGGACTTAAAGTTGAGAATTTATGTTAAGTGAATTGTCATTTAAATTTTCAACTAAAAATTAAAAATCCAAACTGATAATTTCTTAGTTTCTAAGTATTTCTAAGAGAATGCGCTAGACTCTAAGCTTTCATAATAATAATAATAAAGTAGTACTTCATAGGCTATTTAAAAAAATAACTCGAAAACTACGAAAAATCGTAAAACATACATATACATATAATATAGGTGATTCAGATACCTCTCAACACGAGGCACCTAAAAAAATTTTTTGGACGTCACTTTTCTGGCCACCCTGTATAACAACATAACATAACATAACATACAATATACAATACTAATAAAACAATAATTCCCAGACGGCGGGGCCTGAAGCGGGCGATCGGGTCGGCCTGCATCGGCGGCGGGCAGGGCATCGCGCTCATGGTTGAGGCAGTCTAACTGCTACCTGCTTCATGCATCACAATACTTCACCGACCGAGTGGTACCACAAGCGCAACATAATACATTATTGTACCATAGAAGTAAAACCACGTAATCGGTTGCTCGCTATATCGACGGTGCAGGAATACTCCTAAACGGATATTCGTAAAACTAAAATTTAACTCCTAACTTCCGCTAAGGAACCAATCAGTCAGAATATTTTATCAATGTGAATCGAACCAGTATCAGTCTCTTGTTATAAGATAAAGTTTGGACTTTAGTCCTAAATAACACTTAACGTTTTATTAGTAATTTTGAACTTGTTATACTTATAATATGCCTTAGACTGAAATAATTTTGTAACATGTTTTAAATTAAAAATGTAAATAATGTTATTAAATATTTTTAGATTACTATTTTTTGTATTAATATGTTATGTGTATAATAAGAACATATTTTATTATTAAATATAATAATATATCATTGTCAAACAATGCAATTTATGTATTCTGTTACTAAGTCGAAACATGTCAAACACACGATAGCCAATAAAAATGATTTTACAAAATTACTTGTTCGTATTTATTTGCATTTCGCCTCGCTTTGCACAGGTCGGTCTACATCTGTAAATAATACAGGGTGAAAGTAAACAATTCCAATATTGCTCCCACAGTAAAATACTTTGTGTATGCGATTAATAAGAATTCAACTTTTTAAATAAAACATTAAGGTTGCAAGAGGTGCTTACAGGTTTTAATATTTATTAAAAAAAATATTATTCAATCAGAAACAAATACCCTAGGGTCGTGCGCGCGCGCCGTGACCGTGACAAATAGAGTTAGATTGATTTTTATTTTATTTTTATCTAATTACCTATCACAAAATAATTAGAACGGATGGACAATTGATATGTTCTGTATATTAGACTTGTTTTCTATAAGACTCATATTTTAACACCTAAACATAAGGCAGATCCCTCAGTGAAACACGTTCGATCGTTTCGGGGGCCCCATAGCACTTACTATCACACGTCAAACTGATAACGATATAGCAAAACATCGCGGCCGCCGTGCGTGGAGGAGTGGTGTCTGTGCCTGTGTGCGCTCGCGTCGACAGGTTGTGTTGTGTTTGTGTGAATTTGTTGCCGAGTCGCTTTCGAAAATGTCTGTCGCTTTGAACAAAGGTATGTACTTACGTAGTCTACAATGTTTATATTGTTTGATCTATTTTTGTACAAATCACGAGATAATTTGAGATTAATTAAAAAATGAAATATTATTTTTTGTCTGCATAAGCTGTTTCTTTTTTTTATTTTTAGTTCGTGTTTTGTTGGACTTTGACACTCTCAAATAAACGTAAATTGCTAAATGAGTACCTACCTACTTTATTTATTTCTAACTTGACTTTCGTCATTGATGAAACAACAATGATTACTAAGGTATGAATGATACTAACCTAATTTGTAGTCTGCAATGTAGGAATTGAGTTCAATGGACTGTGACTGAAGGTTCAAGGTCTTTCAATGAATTTCTGTTGCTATCTTTAATCTGCTACTTGGATATTTTTATTATGTAAGTAGTTCTGTGCGATGAAGGTTAGTACAACAGGTAAACTTTTGGTAATTTATATGGCAGCTCTCTCAGATAAATCTGCTTGTGCGAGTGCGACGAGTATTAAAGGGTGCCTTTAGCGCTCGATCGAGACCGATCGCGCCTTCCAGCGAAAATGCAGATCCACTACCATCAGGTGCTTGTCGACTGATCACACACAGAATCCGTGAGACGTATTTTTGATTCATGCGAATTCCAATCCGAATACGAAATCGCAAGATTCGCATGCAAAAATCACTATTTTTGAAAATTCATTTTGTGAATTCTGCAACGACCACTCGTTTTTGTTTTCTACTAGTAATACTCATTAATACTCATTTATTCAGTATATAGGCCCTCTTCCGGGCACTTAAACACGTCCCAAAATATAGCTTTACCCTACCACCGCTTCGGGACTACTTCGATAAGTAGTGGTGGTGGTAAGCAGCCGATGCTGGTGATGAGAAGAAACGGCGCAACAACTGGGTCACCTTTGTCAGCCTTTTTTTACAGGAAATACAGTTACAAGACATGAAGCAAGTGCGAGCTAAGCAGGTTAAGTCCATGCACTCTTGTCGTTCAAATAATCGTCTACCTTATAAAGTACGGAAATGTTAATAGTAGAAAGTACGGAAGAATTACATTGACAAGTAAAGTTTTGACAGAAATTTGACATAATAACTTTTTATTTACGTTAGTTAATGAGTTTTTGCTTTATGGTTTATAATATTTTCTGCGTGAAACAAAAATAGTTACATGATTTCAATTTAATAGTAACCTATTTTCGAGAGATTCAAAAATGCGTAAAATCGTGAGCTATAGAAATGAATTTCATACACGAATTGTTTTTGTGTTCAAATTTGAGATTTATTTTTAATGCTTCAAAAATACGTCTCCAGGTTATGCCGGAGTTGAATATGGCGCAACAAGCTCGCCGCATGGTTACCACCGTCTTGTTGCCTACCTATCTTTGGTGTAGAGAAGGGCAAGATAAGCATCGTATTTGCCTTGAACGCAAAGGGTTCGATATCCGTTGGGGCTATTCAGAAAACGGACTTTTCTAAATTTGATAGTAGGGCACAGAATAAATAATGTGTATGATCTAAGTCTGTTGGGTCAAAAATTTCGCTCTCATTGTGGCACCTCGCAACACAAAAAAAGAAATAATCTTTTGCACATTAGTTAGACGTAGTTACCTACAAAAGGTGTGAACCTCATAATTTTTCTGTACGTGTGTCACTTAACTCCTAAACGGGTGGACCGATTTGGATTAAATTTTGTGTGTAAATTTCAACGTGTTCCTGGATGGTTTAATTAAAAAACACAATTGGTCCCGGTAGGTGGCGCTGCAATTGGGTTTTAGTTTTGCTGATTTGGACAAGACGTCTGTCGGGACACAGCTAGTAATTTATTATAATTTCACAGGTGTGTTTATCGTAGCAGCCAAGCGCACTCCATTCGGGCGGTTTGGCGGCGTGCTAAAGGATGTCCACCCCTCCGATCTAGTGGCCGTCGCCGCCAAGGAAGCTTTTAAGGCTAGCGGCATTGCCCCCAGCATTATCGACTCCGTTAACATTGGACTCGTCAATGGAGTGAGCAATTCATAATTTAACGCGCTTTCATTAAGCTATCATTTGCAGTTTGTAACTGTGTAGGTAGTAACTTTACTTATCAAAACTATCAAATCTTAGAAGTCGATTTGTCACCTACTTTACCCTCTTATAGTTATCGTCTTAATTTGAAACTGTACCCAGTATGATAAAACAACAATTTGATATTTGACTATATCATCAGGCCAGATCTAGGCTAGAGGCAGGAGTAGAGTTGTAAAGTGTCCATCACGTTATAAATGTCTGACCAATATGACCGAGCAAATTGGACATTTTCTCAATGTGACCGGACATTTTGGTCATTTATTGTCACTAACGTCACAATCAATTCTTTTGAAAATCTATGGAAAAAAAAGATTTTTAATAATCGAATGTTACGAAAAAAACTACTTTAAAATATCCGAAAATAAAGTTAATAGAGAGACTACGAAAGCCGCGCGGTCATTCATTAGAGGCGTAGGTACGGCGAGCCTACAGGACCTTACGCAGTGCACATACGGTGCAATTTTTCACGAGTGAGTTAAATTATCCATGCGTACGATTTTTAACAGCGAATAGGAATACCTTATTAAATCATCATCATCATTTCAGCCACAGGACGTCCATTTCTTTTTCTTTGCATAGTTTGATTTAGTTACTAATTCTGAGCCACTCCTAAAGATTTGCCACCCCCTTGCAATGTAACCCCGTATAGTGGTATCAATAGTAAAATTGTTCCCAGCTAAGTGGATCTTCAGATGGAGGTCTGTCCCCTCGGCATGCGGCGCTGAAGTCAGGAGTGCCCCAGGAGGCGCCGGCCCTCGGCGTGAACAGGCTCTGCGGCTCCGGGTTCCAGGCCATCATCAACAGCGCTCAGGTATACACAGGCTACCCAATAGTCAACAATCAGGACAGACTGATCATTGTCTGCAACTTCTAAGGCAAACAATCACGAAGTCGATCAATACGCTTGAGTGAGACCGACAATGAACATTTATTTATTAAAAGTGAGAAATACTTTTTTGTTATTAGTTAAATTACATAATAATAGGTTTCTTTAGTTACTAAACAAACAAAGGGCCGGGCTTAATCAATATAATAATTACACAGTTAAGCGAAAATTAAGGCGACCTTTGTAAAGTTTGTGGTACAGAATGAGACCGCAACATGCCGATGAAGATGTGACCGTAATGCAGCTAAAAGTAAACGGCTATTGGTAGAGAATGCTGAAGTTGAACAGACTTTTAAACTAGTATTTATTCTGTAGTCAGAGTTAGACTTAGAGCTAAGTGACAACAGGTAGTGCGCTACCCGGACTACAAACCAGCGGTTGCGGGTTCGATTCTCGCAAGAGGTAAATTGTTTCTGGGATGAGTACAAGCGTTTATGCATAAGTAATGGTACATAGATGCTTATAAATATTTAAGTATGTTTTCAGTTATCTAGTCACCATATCTTTCTAATTGTTAGAGTAGTTTATTATTATTTACACAAATTTGTCTAAATAAAACCCTGACAGACCATTAAGGATATTGCGATTTAGTCACAGAACATAAACTAATGTTTACATGTAGTGTAATGTGGAATGCGCCTTAGTTTCTTGACTTGAATTCAAATAATAAATAAAAATAAAATAATCTAAACCAGAACTGGCTTTTCCAGGACATCGTAACCGGCGCAGCCAGAGTGTCCCTAGCCGGTGGGACAGAGAACATGTCAGCTGTCCCGTTCGTGGTCAGGAACACCCGCTTCGGTGCCCCCCTCGGGGTGAAGCTGGCCTTCGAAGACACGCTCACGTCCAGCTCTCTGGACTCGTACTGTAACTTCACCATGCCACAGACTGCAGAGAACCTAGCCGAGAAGTACGAGCTGAAGCGGAGCGAGGTTGACGAGTTCGCGCTACAGTCACAAAGGAGGTGGAAGGCTGGTGAGTTTTATTGAATCCTTGGTATTTGTTCCTTCTTTTATGTCCTTTTTCTAGTCTTGATAAGCTGGCCTTTGATCCTAGAACTGGTAGATTTGGATATTCTTGGAGCGTGGGGATCTGTCTAATTTTAGTTCCGTGCGTAAGAGTGCTTTCAAGTTAGTGGTGTGAGTGCGGCATAGACTTGCCAAAGCCAACTCAGCAGGGTCTACTGGAAACCAGCGTCTTTGACCTAACACAAGCTGTGACGCGAGCTAAGTGAGGTCCTATCATCTTAGACATTACGGGCATATGCACCGCTTGCTTTTTCATGTTTACTTATATCCTTATTTTTTATATTTTCTTGTTTGTTTTGTTTTTTGTTTAATTTCTTTTGTTCATTTGTCATTTTGGATGTTAATTGTGTGATGATGTCTAATTATATTCTTCTTCTCCAATGTCGCGCTAATGCAACTGTAGCGCTTCTAGATATTATTGTATCATTGTATTTTAATTAGTCCTACCGCTCCTACCACTCATGAATGACCTAAGAAGCCAAAATCTGAAACATGACAATAAAGCTGTCCCACCTAGTTACTTCAAGCAAGCTATGGAAAAATCGATGCATAGAATTTCGTTAAGCTAATTTATTATTACTACTATTCTTTATAGCTAATTTCGTTAAGGAATACAATCCGGTAGGAAGACATCCGAAACGGAGTCATCCAACAGAAAACCAAATTAATGGACGTAGTTCAAACATATAGCAAGTTAAAGTGGCAGTGGGCCGGCCACATTTGTCGCAAACCCGATGAAAGTTGGAGTACCTAAACGGATTCACAAGTGAAGACCACGCCTTGGCTAACTTAGTGTAGGACGCCCTCCAGCTCGATGGACCGACGACCTTAGGAAGATGACTGGATGAAAAAAGCGGGAGATCATGCTCTTAGGCGCTCTTTAGAAGAAAATTGTTTTGGATCATAGCTGCATCCGATCTTATTTGAATTGGAGGGGAGTTTCGGCGAATTATGTTATTCCTCCTGAAGATTTGGCAGCCCTTTGCAATGTAACCCTATAAAGTGGATGGTTTGGTGTTGTACCTAAAAAGTAGAAATAGTATCGAATTTATACATATTTAGGTACATCTCTTGTGTAGTCTTCAGTTTCGAGCGATATGTGATATGTTGATTATCTGCCGAGGGATCAACAGATAAGTAAGTACTAAAAAATGACACCGATACTATTAAACTAAGTAAACTATTATAAAATGACTGATAAAGTTAAGCCTTGTTGGCCTTCAAAATTGGTGTACAAGGCATTGGTGATCATAAAATCTATTTGGAATGTTATGAAGATTACGGCCGCAATAAAAACGAAAATGAATTACAATAACGATGATTTTGTTTAAGTATTTCGATATTTTACTCTAGCCTATTTACATAAAGTATCACACTTGATATAGCTAATTTGGTCGATAAGTAAAAATGAGATTCCATTTCAAAAAACACACAATACAACAAACCATAAAAATGCAATGTAGCACATTGGCGTTTCGCTTCTGTTTATGACGGTCGCCAGTACCAGAGACGGACCGTGTTACGCGTACTCTATGGAGGTCAGGGATCAGTGACTGTGGAATGTATCATATTCGAGAAACGGCGGCACTCAATTATAATACTTACAACAATTCCAATAAACGGTCCGAAGTCTCATGAAGTCTGTGTCTGCCATGGAGAGTTTTTATTCGCATCGACTCCAAAAATAAACTGATTAGATGTTTGAGTTATTATTTTAAGCTTATAAATAAATTGTTTCCACAATCACACCAATTAGCTAGTCCCAAACTAAGCAAAGCTTGTACTATGGCGACTATAGATAACGGATAAACATACTTTTTTTTTAAAATGGCGTTCGATGATCGTGCCCGTCTGAGAACGGTCCGATAACTTCGCCAATGTCATAAACAATTATAAACATACTTACTTAAATACTTTTATAAACATCCATAACTTAGGTACAAATGCTCGTGTTCATCACACAAACATTTGCCCCTTGCGGGATTCGAACTCGCAACCACTGGCTTTGTAGTTTTCTAAGGTTTTGATATTTTTATAATTTTATTTGTGGTTTCATTTGATCTGAAGTAAAGAAAACTTTTGTTTTAGAATACATTCTCGATTGTTCTAGCTTACGACGCGGGCGTGTTCAAGGAAGAAACCGCGCCCGTGACGGTGAAGGTGAAGAAGCAGGAGGTGGTGGTGGAGAAGGACGAACACCCGCGCCCTGAGACCACCATCGAAGGGCTGTGCAAGCTGCCCGTGTTGTTCAGAAAGGGTGGAGTGGTCACGGCCGGGAATTCGTCTGTGAGTTACTTCTTGAATCGTCTATGTTATTTCTCTGTCAGCATTGCTTAATTCTGGTACTACACTTTAAGTTGAGATAGCAACCCTATCTAAGTAGCAATTTTGAGCAAATACTTATATGGCAGGATTCTACAGACTGAATAAGTACAAGTAAAGTCTGTCGTGTACGACGAGGAATCCTAACGAGAGATGCATATGAAATAGGGTTAGGAAAATTTGTGTTACCTGCAATTTTGATCCATATAACTTCTTCCATTTATGCAGGGAATAAACGACGGCGCTGGAGCTCTGATCTTGGCAGGCGAGGAAGCCCTGACGCAGAACAACCTCAAACCGCTGGCCAGGCTGCTGGGCTTCTCCTTCGTAGGAGTGGACCCCAGCATCATGGGCATCGGACCGGTACCCGCCATCCAGAACCTGCTAAAGGCTACCAACTTCACGCTGAATGACATCGACTTGGTTGAGGTGAGTGTCCTTGAAGCTGAACGCTAAAGTTGCATTAGGAAGGCATGTAGCTCAGAGAAGACTGCCGTTGAGAAGGGATGGTTCTCTAGCGGACGTCGCGTGATTGTACAGTTAAGCGCAACACACACAGAAGGCGTGAGCGGGCTGGCGACGGGTCGGGTCGGGTGTCGGTATGTCTATTAACATACGTTAAAATGGGTGCCCAAATACAGTCGGCGAGAGCAGACGGCTTGTCGCGCACGCCGGCTGTCTGTGTGTGTGTTACGCTTAAAACCTATATCTACAACCTTCATTCACCATTCACCACCAATCCTTGTCTAGATAAACGAAGCGTTTGCGGCCCAGACGCTGGCGTGCGCCAAGGAGCTGGGCTTGGAGCAGAGCAAGCTGAACGTGAACGGCGGCGCCATCGCCATCGGGCACCCGCTCGGCGCGTCCGGCACCAGGATCATTGCGCACCTCACCCACGAGCTGAGGTAATATGACCTTGACATGTATGTGTCGTCGTGGCCAGATCTTGAAATTGAGCACTTCATGATGTGACCGATCGTTTCATTAAATGGTGGTATTTCATTATATGGCCAACTAAAACTGACCATAATGTTAGAACGACAATATTTGATGATATGTCAATCCACGTTTGGCCATATCATTAAAATGAAAATACGTTAACAAGTTACGCTTGAATTTATTTAATGTTAGTAATATTTGTCAATAGATAAACTAAACATTTTAAAGAGTAATTGTTTTTAAAGAACACTTATAAAGAAAAAGATTTGAATAGCTATATAACTTTCGTTATCGTTTCGAAATCCTGCTTTTCTCTCGTCTTTTGAGTGAATTCCATAAAAATCGCCTAGCTTTAGTGTCGTAACGATATTTTACTGCACTTTTATCTTCAATTTACACAATAGTATTCACTTTTAGAACAGAATATTAATCCGCCACCATGAATCATCAAAAAAACAATACGCCTTTATAAATAAATAATAATAATAAATCGTTTATTTGCACAAAACACGGTATAAATGGTAACATAAAACAATAAAAAGAGCTCATGTTTCGCTAATAAAAAATAGCATGCAAATTGTATGTATGTTATTGTATAGTATGTTATTACCTACATGAATTGCAATAATTAAAAATGTCTGGAATCAAAATTTCAATAGTAAATATAAGTCAGTAAAATCGAGCTAGTTGTCAATAAATTCCTTAACACTATAGAAATTTTTGTCATTACCTAAGCCATTCAGTTAATCTTTTTTTAAATAAGAAATTATTTAGCACTTTAAATTCATTTAGGATCTTATTATATATTTTTACGCACATCGCAAGGCAACTTTTATTATATTTCCATGTTTTGGGAACATTTCGTAAGACAAGTTTATGTTTGTCTCTGCGCACTCTAGTACTCTGTGCATCACATGGTTTAGCAAACAGATCCCTATGTTGATGGACAAAATGACATACCTCATTCAAGTAAAGCGATGGAAAGGGCAACAGACCTAGGTTTTTAAATATAGGTCTACATGTTTCATCAGGCAAAATTCCACACATGGCCCTAATGCACTTTTTTTGTGCAACAAATACTCTATTCCAATCTGTGCTATTACCCCATATCATCAAACCATATCTCAGTACAGATTCTACGTATGCACGGTAACATAAAATAGCAGTTTTTTTATTGGTCACTAGTAACTTGTCTTAATGCATACACGAATTTATTTATTTTATTACAAATATTTTCAATCTGATGTTTCCAGTTCAAAAATTGGTCTATAGTTACTCCAAGGAACTTCACGTTTGTAACTTCATTGATTTTAGTGATATTCAATTTAAAATTATATTTCTTATGTTTAGATTGATTGAATTCAATAAATACTGATTTATCTAAATTAATTTTTAAATTGTGTGCATCGAGCCATTCGATTAATATGTCAATAGTTTTTTTAATTTCAATTTAATGATAAGTCAATGAATTATTTCTCTTTTCAGTCGTCACAATTATGGAAATCTCATCTGCGTACAAAATGCATTTATGATTCGTAATTTCAAATATGTCATTTATATATAATATAAATAAAAGAGGGCCTAAAATACTTCCCTGTGGGACACTGGTTTTGTTTTCGCGACAACTGGACGAGAACGATATAATTTCACTATTCGTTAGTTTATCAACTGTTACATATTGTTTACGGTTAGATAGGTATGATGATAACCACTGAAGGGTTATGCCTCTTACGCATATATTTTCTAACTTTTTTAAAAGTAAGTCATGCCAAACATGGTCAAACGCCTTAGATAAGTCAAAAAAGAGTCCTTTACCGGTGGGTAATGTAACGATTTTACGATATGATCACTAATGCTTGACCATTTCATGAAGTAGTCGTTCGTTTGGCTGTTCATATCGTCAAACGCTGGGTATTCATTGATCTGGCCATGATGTGGGCAGCGGGTTCTGTTCTATATCAAGAAACACCACCATTTTGTGAAATGATCGGTCAAATCATGAAATGTTTAATTTTACGATCTAGTCACGACATATGGACTCGAGTAAAACACGCCTTTTTGTCGTTTATTTCCAGAATGAACGCAGAAAGGTTTTCCTACCCATTATAAGAATATTATGTAAAAAATCTTATTCTACCTACATAGGGTACAACCTGACACACCAACTTTGATTTTCAAGTTTTGTTAATGCTGAATAGGCATTTTGCTTGTTGCTCAGTGGTGGCAGCGCTTTGGTAGTGATTACTAAATTGAAGCAACCCACGCCGCGGTTGTAAGTTGATGGGTAAACATTCCGACCATATTTAGTGAGATTTGCCACAAGCATCTCCTTGCTTCGGATAGCAAGTTAAAAGTTGATTCTGGCTTATATCGCTCGATACTAGTCGTGAATCCTAGTCAGAGGCCTTAAGGTCATTCCTAACTAAGGCTAGTTTAACGCAAATGCGCTGCTATCTACTGCATAAACTCGCTTGAAGCCAAGCCAAGCCAAGGTCGTTCGCGTGGGTAATAGCATATTAAAGCGGCTTAATAAAGGCCTCTGGCAGTAAGGTTTAGTCACAGGTTTAGTTAGTAGGGTTGCCACCTTTTCAAGCTTTAAATAAAGTATTTCTCGACTATTAGGTTAAAAAAAAGGACCCAGCATAAAAATAAAGTATTTTATTTTTTGTTATTAAAAACATATTTTGTTACATCTCAGCAGCCAGTAAAAATTTTGTCGGAAACCCTCTAGTTTCTAGCACTTTTTTGTAAAATTTGTCGAAAACCACCATTTTCTAGCACATAACACACTATTATTCAAAGTTGTCACTTGACGGTATCTAACTGCAAAGAGACTAGAATTTCTTCCCAAGTTATAGGATATGAGTGTCGCACCCCTGCTACCAAAGGAATGGTAAAAGCTAAGCTGTCAAGTGCCAATATTGTATTGTGCAATATTATTGGTGTAAAAATACTCTGAATTTCGAATAATCGCATACAAAATTACGATGTTTAGGTACTTAAGGCCCTAAAAAAGTATTTTTGCGTACTGAATGTGTCTTGTAAAATATAACGTACGCACAGTCAAAATAGAGTACAATACTTTAACCAACCCTAGACTCACTGGCCTTACAACACCCCTCCACTACACTGCACTCAGCACGCGTGGTGATGGCCCAAACCACCTCATAGTTGAGATGATGGCTGTGCCCTGTGGGACGTATATATAGGCTTATTTTGCCATTATTGAAACACGGTACATACTGTGTTTGGCAAAGACCGAGAAGGAGACAGGCAGTTTTTCCTTAGGATCAACGCAAAAAAAAAAAAACTTATTTTGTGTTTATAGACGGCGTGGTTTAAAGAGGGCAATCGGGTCGGCGTGCATCGGCGGCGGGCAAGGCATCGCAATCCTCGTGGAGGCTGTGTGAATAGAACACTGGAAATTCCTCTTGATAGCGATCATTTCGCGATCCTATCACCTTAATGTGTATAAGTTATCGAGTCTTGTCCACATCTTATCTTCTTTCGGTGTCGTCGATTTACTGAGCCATATATGGAACATTAAATTGTATTTAATAAACGCCAATTTTTACAATCCTGAATATACCTATAATTAATTTTGTACCTGTAATGATTATCTATTATATTAAGTATAACCGTTTGGTTCAGGTTTACCATTGCCTGGATAGATTTGTAAGTCAATCTCTCTTTTCCATTCATAATTGAGTCATTGGAGACACTATTTTCCTAGGTCGTTATAGGGATTTTTAATGACTGATACTTAAATATAAATTAATATTCAAAGGCGTAAAGGTCATTAATTATTGTTAATTTATATTATTGTTGACTGAATTTTTGTTAACTACAATGTATTAAATAAAAATTTATTTTTGTTTATTAAAAATGTGTATTTTGATACAGAGAAAAAAAAATGTTACATTGTTTTTTTTTTTCTATGTACCCATAGGTGATGCGAGACGGCATAGCTGAATCTTCTTAACGCATCGGTCTCCGGATAAACCGTAGTACTTAACGGTTTTTATGAACATGTTACTCCGAAGGGGCTAAAAGATGTTAACGGGGCTGCTCTTGAGGCTGTTCTTCGGAGCTCTGTAATCACCTGTTTAAAGCAAATAAACGATTTGATTTGAAGAGTAGGTTTGTAGTGCCGGTTCGTGGTCTCCATTCCATTTTAGAACCTATCTGTTCCATCGGCGTCAGTTCTACGAGCTAATATGTGCCCCGCCCACTGCTACTTTATCTTGCTAACCCATTTAAAAAGAGGCTGACAATAGTGACCGAGTTGCTTGCGCTGCTTCTTCTCGGCACTAGCCCACAATATTGTCCCGAAGCAGTGGTAGGGTAAAAAAATATATTGGGACGTGTAAAAGAGCTTAATTTAGGCCTATTTACAGAAATACATTGGTTTTATTGGTTTATTGAGCTATCTATGCTATTGACTTGTTCGTTTACGGATCTCATAGCATGAGCAATCTTGAGGTTTCTTATGAGTCTGTTTACCTCGGACAAACATTGCAGTTAGTTAGGTAAAACTACTTCGAGAGAGAAGCAGAAGAATACAGCTATGCTACTCAGTATTATTTGGGAAGCTTCGTCGAGTATTTTCATCGCCAATTCCTCATAGTCTGATGAAATAAACTTTTATCTAGAAGTGGGACACACGTTTTTGTTTTAAGATTTTTTACAGGGTGTTCAGAATTGATTCTAGTATCAGGACAACGAACGTCGAATTAATGATTTTATCATCTAGATGTCCAAAAATGGCACACTAGACACTAGCTGAGCTACAAACCTTTTAAATAAGTAAAAAACAGCATTAGCAAAAATCGGAAGTTTAGGAGACTATAAAAATTATGCGACATTTAAGTAAGTACTTACTTTTACTTTTAGTTGAATATTTTTCTTGATCTGTAGTCTGTAACAGACTGCGGTGATCAATTTATATGACTCGATTCTGCTAATTTCTTAACATCATGTATAATTAACATACTCCGTGTAACTCTAAATACGTAAAACCTCTTAGGGGGTAATTCTGGTGCTTTAAATACAACAACTTTTGGTATGGCACCAACAGTACGGTACACACTATACAGTGTGCAACGAAAAGATGAAATAAAACTTTAAGGGGTTATTCTACGGCTAAATTACATCAACTTTTTCTATGGGAACAACATCAAAATCTCAAAAAAAAAATTGACGTTTCCATACAAACTGATGCCAGCTGGTCGCGTTTTAGTATGGGAAAGTGTTTTTTTTTTGCGATTTCGATGTTGGTCCCATAGAAAAAGTTGATGTAATTTAGCCGTAGAATAATCCCTTAAAGTTTTATTTCACCTTTTCGTTACACCCTGTACATTTCATATGTTCAATTTTACTTTTTAGTTTTTTATTTCTTATTATTATATTTAAATTAATTACTCATCAAAATGTTTTTATTTTTATTTGTTAGGACCTTGTTCATAATATTATTAGATTTTTTTACTTTAGCCTGAATTATTATAATGTGTGTGCTTTGTGTTTTGCAAATAAATAATTTATCTATTTATCTATCAGTAAAATCTTAAAAAAAAACTTCATACCAAATGTCCAATTAGCTGTAACGCTTATGGGAAAACGAATTTTTTTTTGCGATTTATGATTTAAAATTTGATGGTTTATTTATTTAGGTATAAAACTTACCTATTTCATAAGTCTTTGCAATGTAAATCTTAATGTTGGAAACTGCTCTGGCTAATGTGTTAATAACATAATAATATAAATGCTGTATGTTTCTTTGAATAAATTGAAAAAAAAAAATGATTTAAAAAATAAAGATACGGCTGACAAAACAAATCAATCTACATGTATACCATACATGACACACTAAATAACGCCATCTATTAGAACTACCTTAAACTGTGTCGTAAACAGTTAAACAGCAACACACCATGCGTTGCTTTCTATTTTGTCAAACGTTGAGAATGAGAAAAAACTTTTTTTAAAACAATGTAAATAAGTTTGTTTTTAACATATTTTCGATTGACCTGTAATATGAAATATCGTACTTTTTATTAGTTTTGATTTCGTCTTAGTTAACCCGACAAAACATATCATTTTCCTAATTATAACGTACCTACGATCTCGACGACAGCCGGCAACCGACTACGTCACGTCGGTCTAAAGAGGACCACTTTATGACCACATTAGTGGCAACAGTTTGACATGCAGTCCGCCCTGTCCTTACGAAGTAATATATAAGGCAATGATTTAAAATTTATGGTGTCAATGTTGGTCCTATACAGAAAGTTGTGTTGAGCACTATAATCAGGCCTTAAGAGGTTTTACGTATTTAGAGTTACACATACGTACCTTTTTTGTATATTTTAATGATTATATCTGTTAAATTAGATATTTTAGGTACGTCTTTTTCGTCAAAGAACTAACTATTCTATACGTAAATTCTTCTTCTAGATAAAAAATAAGATATTTAAACAGTAGATAAACGAATAAAAGGTAAAAAACGATACTTATAACTAAAAAACAACAGCTATATCGCTGTATCAACAGTTTATACAACTGATAACGTCGGTGAGAGATAAGTTATGCAACAGTAGTACCTAGATATCTGTCAGCAGCTGCGCGTATTGTTTTAAACAAAAACGCTGCTGGTGTGTATGCGTCATACAAAGGAATTTCAACATGGCGTTAACGGCTAAAGGTCAGTCCACTTTATTTTTGAGAATTCAATTTCTTCAGATGTTTTAGTAACTTTTCTGGATAAGTTTAATAATATTAGTGTTTTTAACATTAACTCATTATATGAGTTACCTAATTAAACACCAATTGTAAACGCACCTTCCAGAAATACAATTTTGTTGTTTATTTAGATTGCAATAGATGTTTGTACCTACTGGTGTCGAAGTCTAGATAAGAGCTGTCTTGCCGTATAGATAGCAATAAATAAATGTATCAGGTTGTTTAATAATTTTATTGACTACTACATAGCAACACACATGTTTACAATAGGCAGCGCTAACCAACATAACCTACAAAATTTGGAATCGCTAAGTCACGTGACATTTATATGTCGCCTTTAGGGCTATGCTATTGGCGCTTAGTATCGGGATTAGGGACCGTTAAAATTAGGTTTAATTTAAAAAATTCAAACCCTGGCAGAAACTGGTAAGGAAATCCCTTGGCGCAGACAGGTGTTCGTTCACCTTTAGACTGACTTTCACTTTATATCATTATTCATTCAACTTCAGTCTCTTAATATTCTATATTCTCTATTATTATGCTAAAAAAGAGTCTAAAACTATTCTGACTAAATATTTTAGGTATATTTGTGGTTGGCGCGAAAAGGACGCCATTTTGTAGTTTCGGTGGGCCACTCCGAGAGACTCCGGCAGGGCTTGCGTTTGCAGCCACCGCGAAGGATGCCATTCGTCAGGCAAAGTTGGACCCTACGCTGATAGACAACACCGTTGTCGGAAATGTTCACTACGTAAGTGTTAATGTATATTTATGAAACAAAATATGGGTTAAGCTCAATGGCTGATGGGCAAAACAACTCAGACCAATAAAAAAAAGCTGATTAGGTAGGTACGACGGAGCGTACAGCAGACCACAGCACGTCAACCTACCACAAAACATCAAATTTTCTCAATTGATATCCAATATTGATCTCTATGTGTCGGACTTAAATTTGAAAATCTTTTCAATGACCTTTTGGGTATAATAACTTAATATAATAACTATATATTATAATATATAATAACTTTTTGGGTAGGTTAACCTGCCGTTGTCGTACAAAGCAGCCCGGCAGAGAGATTTCGTAACGTATATGAATTATTATAACCCACATTTCCTTTGGGCGTATTGACGCAGAATACATAATTACTACCTACAACTCGCAGATCAAAAAGGTGCTTTTGGGACCTAGTTAAACAATTGGTAGTACCATGCTAGAATTACACTGGTTACCGAGAGGAATGTAGGTAGGTATTACTGTTGTGAATGCCTGTGTATTATTTATTAATTACCTACAATTAAATACATATGTGTCATCAATTTATTATAACAATCATTATTAATTAATTATTGTATGTCAATGTATCAAATATTTTATTTGACTTCCGTTTTTTCTATTTGATTAAAAGTACGTCAATAGACACAGAGTGAACTGACATTTGAGGTGGCGCCACCACTCACCATTTTGGTGGGGGTGAAAGGTTTCAAGTAGCAAAACCTAGTCAGTTAGTCAGTTCACTTTTGGTCGTCACAGAAGAAGGTTGTGCAGTAGAGTGGTCTGTGAAGTGTTATTGGTAAAGTGTCATACTGCTAGCGTGTTATTCTGTAGAAGTTTAAATCAGCGCAAGTGTTGAATTTGGTAAGGAATATATACTGAAAAGCAAGTAAGTGTGTTTTATTTTTGGTAATTTCTATTAAAATTGAGCATTATGCCTCCTTAATTGGCATAAACCTTTACATATGTAATTTGTAATTTTTTAAATATATATGCTAATTTGTTGCACGTATTTTTCATTTGTGAAAAATGGATTTGGTTTAGGCTGTTCTATTCATTCAATCAATGAATAAATAATTAGGCACAGAGATTAAGCTGTGCAACGCAGGCAAGCCACTTGGAATGTAGGCTAGTACTTATTTAAAACTAGACATTCTGTATCTGCGGTGAGCTGCGTCATGTGTTCGCATTTCAGTGATAATATGCACCTTGCCTAATCCGGCTCGAAGGACTATTACCTATACTTCGAAACCCTGATTTCAGCTAAGCCAATGCGACGGCGGGAAGATTGCGAGGTACTGCGGACTGTACTCCGGGGTGCCAATCGAACGTCCAGCCTTGGCAGTTAACAAAGCTTGCGGGTCAGGGCTCCAAGCTGTCATTACTGCAGCACTGGTAAGGCCATTGTCCAGAGAAAGTTTGATGCTTACGAATACATTAACGACCTCCGTAGCCGAGAGGCATGCATATCAGACTTGGTGTCGCTATGTCTGAGGTTCTGGGTTCGATTCCCGGTCGGTCAATGTAGAAAAATAACTTTTCTATATTGTTTCGGGTCTGGGTGTTGTGGTACCGTCGTTGGTTCTGATTTATGTAACACAAGTGCTTAAGCTACTTATCATAAAGGATCAGAGCAATGTATTTGATGTTGTCCAATATTTATATTTATTTAAAGTTGTTTTAGAAAGAGACAGGTATATCTCAATTAATAATATTTGTATTAATTACATTACTTTAATTTACTAAGTTGATTAGGTTGGATATCTGTCAACGTCTTAGTTTTAACACTTTTTTGATGGTATCAACGTTAATGTCCTGATTGGCGTTGTGCCGATATAAAGGCACATTTTTTTTGGCGTACTAAAAGAAGACATTAATTTTCAGGACATCCTAACAGGCATGGCGCGAGTCTCCTTAACTGGCGGCACAGAGATTATGTCTTCCCTTCCCTACCTAGTCAAAAACGTCCGCTTCGGCTCTACCCTCGGCAGCAGTTACCTCTTGGAAGATCACATACAGAAGCAGTTCCTCGATTCGTACAGTGGACTGACGTTACAGAAAATGGCCGAGGAGTTAGCGAAAAAATATAATGTTAGGAGACATGAGGTGGACGAGTTCGCTCTGAAGAGCCATTTAAAATGGAAGGCAGGTGAATAGGTGATCGATTCTTAATAATTCTTGTATCAACAGACGGTCATTATGTTTTCTTTTAATTACTACGAAAAACATCAATGTTCACGATGTGACTAATCTCAACTCTAACAAAAGGTACATTTTCCAAAACAACTCATAACCAACTGATCGGCTCTACATGGGGAAGTAAATCTTTAAGCTATTACAATGTCGGTCCCATAGAGTAGAAAACCAAACCCTAATAGGAAAACATCTTAAAAACAAATTAATATATGCCATGACCTATGTCTATTATTATCTAGCCCCAAACTAAGCATAGCTTGTACGTATGGTGACTAGATAACATTCTTAAATATATTACCAACTCTTATATATATGAGACCCACCACTCGGGTACATGCTCACGCTCATCACACAAATATTTGGTTCTTCTAGGATTTAAACCTGTGACCTTGCCTGTTTTTTTAATCCGGTGCATGATCCACTAGACCAACATGGTCGTCAATACTCTTGCCTTGAAGACGTTCTGGTTGTAGTTGTCACTTTGACAGGAACGCAGAAAAAGAATTGCATCGCTGTTTCCTTGTTAAATATAGGAAAGTTCTAACAAACAGTGATGTTACGTTATTACAGCTCAAGAATCCAAACTGTTTGACAACGAACTGACCAGCCTAACTGTAACTCTAAAGAATAAGGAGATAGAAGTTAATAGAGATGAACTTCCTCAACCATATATAACCTCGGAAGAACTGACACAATCGCCAACAATTAGTCACGATGCTTCTGTGATCACTACTGGAAATTCTAGTGTAAGTGCCTTAAGAAAAGTTGTAAGTACTTAGTTGGGAACAGACTACAACTTAATTGAAGGTACTCAGGTCAGAAGCCCTCCTCACGTCCTTGAGTCGCGAGTTGGGATCCTAGGACGTAATAATAATAATAAATAATCATAAAACCCTTTATTCAGACATTTTTGTTTACAATTTTCCATACTAACTTAAAACTAGTCTTGCCTCGACAACCCTGTCTGTGTGTCTCTTTTGACAAAGGCCTTCTCCAACTGTGACCACATATCTCTATCACTAGCCACTCTTGTCCTCAGGCTACCTGCTATAACCTTTATCTCATCAACCCATCTTCTGGATGGCCTGCCTCGATTCCGTTTTTTATTACTTGTAAACTAGGACGTAGTCAGTATCAAATATTATAGTGCCAGTCAAATCATCATAAACAGCCCACGTCAGTCCACTACTGGACACAGGACTCTCCCAATGCACGCCACTGCGCCCGATCCTCGGTTATTCGTCAGTCAAATACTTATACATATTTTAGAAAAAACAAATGTGCTTATGTTCCGGTTCGCGTATGTAGTTGTATTTTATTTATGTATGTGTATGTAGGTACGTATATAATATATTTATTTATTATCATTGTTTTGCTATTTTGATGTATTACATATTTATTTATTTTTATTTTTCATTCTTTGTCTTACGCACTCTTCTGCTCTCGCACTACGTTACCCCACTGTATTACAACTTAATTTCCTCTGCCCTGCTGTCTGGAAGAGATCGCTTTTATTTTTTTTATTCATAGCACACAAAACAGATTACAATCAAAGTGAATATGTTATATCATGCATATAGTACAGATCTAGATCATAATCCAAAAATATGTATGCCTAGAAACTTACAGTTTGATTTTATATATTTATGCGCTAAAAAGCGCTACACATAAGAAACAATGCCAAACTTAGAAAAAAAATTGACAAGTTAAAATTTAAAAAAAAATTGTTAAAATTATTGCGAAATCCAGGAAAATAAAATAAGAGAACTAATTAATTAATTAGATACTTATTTATAAATATATCTTACTTAAATGTGTGTTTAATTGTCTCCGAAACTGAGGCAGCGTGAGATGGAATATATCCATTTCTCTGTTTATTGCTTTTGGCGATAAGGCCGCCTGATTGTACATAACTGTGTCTTGTTTGTAATCCTTTAATGTTTTTGAACAATAGTGTCTATCTATCTTAATAATATCGTCATTACCCTCTTAAATTGTTGACAAAAACCTTATCGCACAATACACAACCACTCACTCGGTGGTCTGATGACCTATAAGGATTCGGTGTGCAACGCCATGGCGAACGGCTCTGTTTGCTATGGCGTTCCATAGAACGCCTCTCCCATAGGAGAGGCCTTTGACCAGCAGTAGATTTACCAGTGGTAAACAAGCAATCTTTAACTTCTTGATACCTGGGGAAGAATTCAATAAACTGTACTAATGGTTACCAGGGCCCAGCAGATGGAGCAGCAGCTGTTCTAATAGCCGACGAGAATGCTGTGACTCAAATTCAGCTCCAGCCGCTCGCTAGGGTCACTGCGTGGGCGTGTCAGGGGTCAGACCCACTGGAGCCAGGGTTAGGAGCTGTGCCCGCTGTAGAGAAGCTGTTATCAATCGCTGGACTGACTGTCAACCATATTGACTTGTTTGAGGTAAGAATTTATGTGGTAACTTCATTGTATCGTAAAAAATTAGAGGTAAGTAGCTATTTTAAGGATCAATTACAGCTGTTTTTTAATCCTCTAACTATCCCAAAAAATTGAAATACGTGCTTCTCCAGCCGTGTGTGGCTGACACCAGTTAAATAGCTAAAAATTGGGCTTAGTGACGTATGTGTTAGAAGTTAATGATGATTGATTAATGCATTTGCCTGTTTTCTTGATCATCATATAGTTAATAGCTGTAAGGTCGCGAATCTGATAACATAATACACATGGCTATAAAATAAACATGCATTGAGATCCTCCGCTGTCGGTCGAAGACATCGACCACAGATGCTGATGATGAGTATGTAGCGACATCTATCTCGCCACATATAAAACTGACGTATCCTACATCGCGATATTAAAGTTATCGGAGCGATTGATGCATATATACAAGAACCCGACAACAACCGTCGGGCAGTAGCCCACCAGACACAACACCCGTCTGGTCGGAGGATCCTCCCCTTTCAATAGGAGATGAGGAACTTTACTCTCTGTTCCTCTCACCCCAAACTGGTGACCCCGACGTGATTTGAACACGCAACCTTCTGTATCTTATAATATAATATCTTTGACGACTAAAATGGTGTAGTGACGCGGTAATCCGCCTTCAACGTAGAGGGGTTCGATTCCGGGTTCGGGTCAATTCAGAAAACGATCTTTTCTGTCTGGTTGTGCTGGGTGACGCCCCTGGCAAAATACTTTTCGTAACACAGGGACGCTTTTCCTTACTTCAAGAATCAAGACGATGACAATTGGGTGTGTGTTTTGTCTAGTACAGTAGTCTTGTGTCGGACATGTACGATGTTCTAATAAGTAACGTTACCCGCCACTGTACTAAAAGTAACAGCACAGTACGCCTACTCTTATTCGGACAATTCGGACTATTAGTACACCGGTCTCACATGACTCGAAGTGCTAAATGGCGCTGTGCCACTGTGTCCGAAAAGTCCGAGTCTGAAAAGCGCGATATAATCTATTAATACTCATTAATACTCATTTATTCAGTATATAGGCCCTCTTCCGGGCACATACACGTCCCAAAATATAGCTTTACCCTACCACCGCTTCAGGACTACATATCGGCTGGTGATGAGAAGAAACGGCGCAACAAACTCAGTCACCTTTGTCAGCCTTTTTTACAGGAAATATAATTACAAGACATGAAGTAAGTGCGAGCTAAGCAGGTTAAGTCCATGCACTCTTGTCGTTCAAAAAATCGTCTACCTTATAATACCCTTTTTTCATAAGGTTTTAATGCAAGAATAAGTGAGACAAGGCTACAATTACTCAAACATTCTGCTCAGAAGCGACTTACAGTGTAAAAGCGCTTGAAAGTACTGTTGTTTATGGCCAATTCAGTCTAATAAAGCGCTAGCCGCGCTTAAAGATAAAGTACTGTCACCCAGTAAAGCGCTTTAAAGCGTCTAGCAAATTGAAATACGTGCTTCTCCAGCCGTGTGTGGCTGACACCAGTTAAATAGCTAAAAATTGGGCTTAGTGACGTATGTGTTAGAAGTTAATGATGATTGATTAATGCATTTGCCTGTTTTCTTGATCATCATATAGTTAATAGCTGTAAGGTCGCGAATCTGATAACATAATACACATGGCTATAAAATAAACATGCATTGAGATCCTCCGCTGTCGGTCGAAGACATCGACCACAGATGCTGATGATGAGTATGTAGCGACATCTATCTCGCCACATATAAAACTGACGTATCCTACATCGCGATATTAAAGTTATCGGAGCGATTGATGCATATATACAAGAACCCGACAACAACCGTCGGGCAGTAGCCCACCAGACACAACACCCGTCTGGTCGGAGGATCCTCCCCTTTCAATAGGAGATGAGGAACTTTACTCTCTGTTCCTCTCACCCCAAACTGGTGACCCCGACGTGATTTGAACACGCAACCTTCTGTATCTTATAATATAATATCTTTGACGACTAAAATGGTGTAGTGACGCGGTAATCCGCCTTCAACGTAGAGGGGTTCGATTCCGGGTTCGGGTCAATTCAGAAAACGATCTTTTCTGTCTGGTTGTGCTGGGTGACGCCCCTGGCAAAATACTTTTCGTAACACAGGGACGCTTTTCCTTACTTCAAGAATCAAGACGATGACAATTGGGTGTGTGTTTTGTCTAGTACAGTAGTCTTGTGTCGGACATGTACGATGTTCTAATAAGTAACGTTACCCGCCACTGTACTAAAAGTAACAGCACAGTACGCCTACTCTTATTCGGACAATTCGGACTATTAGTACACCGGTCTCACATGACTCGAAGTGCTAAATGGCGCTGTGCCACTGTGTCCGAAAAGTCCGAGTCTGAAAAGCGCGATATAATCTATTAATACTCATTAATACTCATTTATTCAGTATATAGGCCCTCTTCCGGGCACATACACGTCCCAAAATATAGCTTTACCCTACCACCGCTTCAGGACTACATATCGGCTGGTGATGAGAAGAAACGGCGCAACAAACTCAGTCACCTTTGTCAGCCTTTTTTACAGGAAATATAATTACAAGACATGAAGTAAGTGCGAGCTAAGCAGGTTAAGTCCATGCACTCTTGTCGTTCAAAAAATCGTCTACCTTATAATACCCTTTTTTCATAAGGTTTTAATGCAAGAATAAGTGAGACAAGGCTACAATTACTCAAACATTCTGCTCAGAAGCGACTTACAGTGTAAAAGCGCTTGAAAGTACTGTTGTTTATGGCCAATTCAGTCTAATAAAGCGCTAGCCGCGCTTAAAGATAAAGTACTGTCACCCAGTAAAGCGCTTTAAAGCGTCTAGCACTAATCAGCGCATCTGTGCATCATTCGTTACCTACCTAAAATCTGGTGTCATAGTACTAATAAGTAATGAGGTGTACTAGTACACTATTCGAACTGTAGGCACTGTTACGGTGCGCACTGCCGAGTGTCCGAATAAGCACAAGACTAGACAACAGCTCGTCAACCTACCACAAAACGTGAAATTTTCTCAATTGATATTGATCTCCAAGTGTTGGACATAAAGTTGAAAAACAATTCAATGACCTTTAACTTCTTGGGTAGGTTGATGACCTGCCGTTGTCTGTCCATATTCATCTGCACCACAGATGCTGTATTGGGACGGCCGTTAATAATAAACTTACCCACCGTCAACAGGAGACGTGTCGTAAGAGGCGACTATTCCTGTAGCACGACACTGGCAGCAGCGTCTTCGTGCGAAATCTTTTGAAAAACTCCGCCAGCCAAGCGTGGCGAGCATTGGCAATCCTCCCGATGATAAGTCATTGGGGGAGGCCTTTATTCAGCAATGGACGTCCTATTTATCTGACCGTCCGTGCCAGAGAAAGGGGGCCTTACAGTTTCTATCTTCCAGATAAATGAAACGTTCGCCTCACAAGTGTTGGTGAGTGCTATGGCGCTAAACATCGATCCTGCGAAGATAAACGTAAGCGGTGGAGCCGTTGCTATGGGCAACCCGGTGGGAGCGACAGGAGCGAGGATAGTGGTGCATCTAGTACATGAGTTAAGGTAATTCGACCTCCGTAGCAGAGAGGCGAGCATACACTTGGTGTCGCTATCTCTGAGGTCCCCGGGATCGATTACCGATCGGTCAATGTAGAAAAATAACTTTTCCATATTGTCTCGGGTCTGGGTGTTGTGGTACCGTCGTTGTTTCAGATTCCTGTAACACAAGTTAAGCTACTTATCAGAGGATCAGAGCAATGTATGTGATGTTTTCCAACATTTATTTATTTGTTCATAGAAAATATGCGTAGTCAGATTTGTTCCTTTCCTTCCTTTTCTCATTGTGTCAACAAACATCAAGGTGATTAGTTAAAGCTGCTATGTAACGTTGATAATGGAGCATGTGGTATTCATCATGTCAGCCTATGGCAGCCACTGCTAGACGTAAACCCAAAGATCACGAACTCCCGCTTTTTTTTTCATTCAGCCACTGCCAGCCATCTTCCTAAGGTCGTCGGTCCATGGAGCTGGGGGTGTCCTACATTACGTTTGCCAAAGCATGGTCTCCACTCGAAAACCCGTTTACTCCACCTTTCATCGGTTCTGCGACAGATGGGCTCGCTCACTGCCACTTTAGCTTGCTACATTTAAACGAAATTTCAAGCATCGACTTTTCCATAGCTCGCTGAGTGACGTGAAGTCGGTGGGCCAGCTTACGTTCCATGTTTCGGCTCCGTATTCCATTACTGGTATGTGGTATTGGCTCCAACATTTAATTCCTTATCCTTATTGTGAAAATTATAATCATATAATATAACTTAGTAATCGCAGCCCAGTGGGACGCTGATAAAGGCTACTGATGTAAAACAATGGCCGAGGAGCTTAGTGGCGTGCTGCGGGAAAGGCAGACTTCAGGAGTGGACTGACGTGAACTGATATGATGACAACCTAACTAGAAAAATACAGTTTTTAATAGATGCTGAGTTGAGACATAAGTATGTTTATAATGACTGATTGATCAATCATGATAACTTCTTTCAGAAGGCGCAACTTAAAAAAAGGAATTGCTGCATCAAGTTGTGGCGGCGGGCAAGGCATTGCTTTGCTGTTGGAAACATTATAATCTCAACACAAAATAATATGTCAGTAATCCACTACATCTCTTGTAAGCTAGTGCTAAGGGTCCTATACAACACATTACACAATCCTACAACAAACTCAGATATTTTATTTCTTGTTTTTTTTCCTAAATGAACTAAGAATTTGGACATTCAGAAGCTAATATGAATTTATTCTGAAACAGCTCTTGTCCATTTTCCTCTGTTATCTCTAATCATGTGGCCCGACTGACGGTATTTTAGATTCCTGATGGTCTCTTCCACGTCTTTGAACTTGGTTTTGCGTTTGTTTAATTTAAGTTTTATTTTATCTTTGAGTTTAACTCAGCTGTTTCGCGGTGAGTGCCCATGTTTGACAGGCATAGGTCAAGCATGGTAGTATGCATGCATTGTAGCAATATAAGGTTTAATAATAATAATAATGAATTTATTAAATAACATATTTTAACATAATTGTTTGTAAAATTTATTGTAACTTAAATATTATACACTAATATAAATTCCTTACAAAAAAATATAATGTATTTCATATTTTAGGACAAATTAACCAATGCATTTACTTTTTGAAATCATTTTCGTGCACCTCAATAAATATTATTGGATAGCTCTTCCAATCTTTGACATGATAGACAGACAGCCTCACAAGAACCATACTCATACATCTCAATCATATTCTATTCATTAAGCTTGTAAAGGAATAAAAAATCTTAGGTAAATTATTGAATATCATATGTGATTCCATTACGTCAATGTTTCACCTTTGGTCACCTGAAATAAGATGAAATTGGTTTATTTACAAGCAGTTTATGTATTACCAGGCAGCAGGTAATACATAAACTGCTTGTAAATAATTATTTATATTTATATATTCAGTTAATATTTCTTAAAGACACAATTGAAATTTATTTTTTAAATGTGTCTTCAAGAAATATTTAAATAATAACACTTCGTGATCAAATGTGTATCATGTAAGACAGCCTGTCATGGCTGAACAACCAGTACATATGGGGTGAAGGGGGTTTTAAGCTTTACTACAAACTACAGGTATAGGTGTGGAAGTTAATAATAAAAAAGCATTTAAAAATGATTTAGCACTTCAACATTAACTTATTATTATATTTATTACAATAACCAACCAGCCTAACAAATACAAGTTAAATACAATGTGATTCGTTTCCAAAGTAAAATAATTCATTTAATTAAGTTGGTAGCTTGCTAGGACTTAATATTAAAATTATACAAAACTAACAGTTCCATTTAATTAGAGTAAAAATATTAGAACTTACGCATGCCTCCAGGTAATCAATTTTCCTTTCTAAAGACGTCAATTTCTCGTTTAAGGTGGCAAGACGAGATCGGCAAGACATATCTAGAACAGTAAATTGGATTAGGAAATAATTTCAGTGGAGATTTTGACTGGAAATGCTGTTATTCTCAACTTTCACTCACCAAATGAATTGAGGAAGTCTGTGATCTTTTTGATGCTTCCTGTGATTACCTCAATGTATTCTCTGTTGGCCCAGTCCTGCTGGATCTGCTTTTGAATAGTTTCTCGGGGTGGTGTAGACATTTTTAGATGTTCCGCGAGTAAATAACAATGTAAAACGATGGAAAACAATTTGGAACCAAAATGTCACTTGTCTGTCAAACAAATAAATTTGATGTCAAATCCATAGACACAAGAAGTGGCGGTTCTACTAAAAAACCAAAATTCTAAAACCATGACTATGGCTCTGACAAATGGAGGCTGACCGCCTCTTGACATTGCTTGACCGTCGACTTTTTGCTTCTTGTTCCGGAAGTGGAATGGAAGGATCGTCCAATGGCAGCATTTGTCCCCACAATGTCAAGAGGTCCTCCACTTTGCAAGTTGACTTTGCCACAGACTCCCTCCCCTTCTTGTATGGAAACCATTTTAAATTTGGCCATAATCGATATTAGTGTTTTTATTTGGTCCGAGTTTATATTCGCCTACAGGACTCGAGTTTCAGTAAGTTAAAATCTTACTAGCTATGCTTACTGAATCGGATTTGACTTGCGGGCTAGCGGGTAAGATCTTCTAATAGCAGCAGGCGTTTAACGTCAAGGAAAGCAGAGGAGGGGCAAGGTCGAGCAATGTCAAGGGGAATCCGTCGTCTACTTAAACCGGTGACACACGGCCTCTGGACGCCAGTTTCGGAACAGGAAGAGGCAGAGTCTTGCCGACGGGCTGGCGAAGTTGACAAAAGAATCGACGAATGACAGCGTTTGACCTCACAATGTCAAGACGCGTCCAGGGACGCGTCTGTCGCCGTTTGTCACCAGCTTTAGCAAGCGCTGTACGATCTGCCGACAACGACGTCATGTTGTCACTTGTCACCACAACTTACTAAACAAGAAAAAGCGCGGGAACCTTTGATCACGAAAGGCGCCTAAATTTAATTTAATTTCTAATTGTTATAAAAAATTGCCTATTTCTTTGTAAATATAGTTGAAGTTGTAAATATAGTTGCTAGTGAGACGAACTAATAGAGTGAACGAAAATGGGGGGTCGAAAACGGAAAAAAAAACGATCCGCCCGATAATCAAGCACCACTGATGGAGACATCCTCAGACTCTGATGAAGACAGCGTTAAAAAATATCAGGTGTTTAAGGTCCCAGGATACACACGAAAGTACCCAGAAAATAGTGCAAAGACTGAATATATAGTGTTCCTGTCCCACCAAGATGAAAAAATGTTTAATGATAAAGACCGATTGGCCATTTCACACGCCATACGCAAATATTGCGTCACTGGCATACTGCATTTAAAATCCATTAACAAACATAAAATTGGAATCACATTCGACTTATCCAATAACGCAAATGTTTTTCTTCAAAATAAAAAACTACTGGATGAACTGGGTTTAAAAGCCACAATACCGGCAATCGACACTGAGGTGACTGGGGTCCTTACCGCAGTCCCTACAGATCTATCAAATAAAATGATTTCGACATTAATAGGAAGCTCACGAAATATTATTCAAGTGAGGCGCTTCATGCGTCGTGTGCGGAGTGATTGTGGTGCTGTCTCGTACCAGCCCACTCAAACAGTCGCCGTGACCTTCGCCTCCACTGAGTTACCGCAGTACGTATACCTCGACTCCTGGAGGCACGAGGTAAGCGTATACGTTCCCCCCGTTAAACAGTGTCTACACTGTCTGAAGTTTGGGCATATAGCAAAATACTGTAGAAATGCCGAGGTATGCTCGATATGCTCACTGGATCACAACTACAAAACATGTAAGCAAGACCCTAAAGACGCAAAATGCTCCAATTGTGGTGGTAATCATGTAGCCATTTCAAACACTTGTCCCCAAAAAAAACTAAAAATTGAAGAAAATAAAGTTAAGTCCAGAGCTACTAAGTATTCAGATTTATTTAATGAAAACTCATTTCCACAATTAACTATGCGTAATATTGAAACTCAAATACAAAATTTAACAAAATCAGACTTTTTTATGAACATGTTAACAAACGCTATCACAAAAATTGTTTTAAATCAAAAAGATATTCCAATTAATTCATCTTCCATAAAAGAAATTCTTCAACAAACATTCAGAAATAGTTCTTCCTCTCCTAATAATGGATCTTAACATCTTGCAGTGGAATGCTCAGAGTATTTCCAGTAACAAGCTTCTATTAACTCAACATCTTTATGATCACAACATTCATGTAGCAATTATATCAGAAACTTGGTTGACTCCTATTAAAGATTTTAACATAAAAGGTTTTAAAATAGAAAGAAATGATATTGGTAACAAACATAATGGCGTAGCTATTTTAATACATAATAGTTTACATTATAAAAAAATTCATACATATTCTGATAATTCTTTACAAAATATTTGTGTAAGAATTACTGTAAATAATAAAGAAATAAGTATTGTCAGTTTTTATTGTCCAACTAATTGCACTCCAACTTTTAATAAACATAAATTCGAATCATTAATAAAATCAGTGCCTGAACCGATGATATTCGCTGGCGATTTTAATGCCCATCACACATCTTGGGGGTGTAATTCAGTAAACCTACGAGGTAGGGATATTTTGGAGATTGTCGATGATAATAATTTGGTTTTATTGAATAGCGGTGAAGTGACAACAGTTGGTTCTTTGACATGGCGTCCAAATGCCTTAGATTTGTCGTTTGTTTCTTCATCATTAGCTTTATCTTGTGATTGGTCTGTGCATGATGATCCCCTTGGCAGCTACCACCTTCCTGTACATATTAAAGTTTTTGTAAATAATAGTCTTGCAAATAATCAAAGTAACATACAATTGCCCATCTACCCTAACTATAAAATGGTAGATTGGAAATTGTATGAACAAAATGTAGATTTAGAATTATCTAACTTTGAGGTTCAAAACTTTGCTCCGTTGAATGCTTATACTGAGTTTTGTGAAATTTTGCATTCTGCAATCGTTAGATGTCTTCCTTGTCATAATACGCCGGTCTCCTTTCCTACAAATCCGTCAGTCCTTAACTCCACTCGTACTAAGTTAGTTAAAAACCCTCCGATCCCGTGGTGGAATAAAAAGTGTTCAGAAGCAGTTCAAAATTCTAAGTCAGCTTATCTTTATTTCAAAAACAATCCATCTGATGAAGCATACATAGAATTTAAAAGATTACAAGCGCTCAAAAAACTTACTTTCGAGAATCTGGAAATACATGCGAAAATTTAATAAAACATATTCTTGTAGCAATAATGATGATAGCTGGGTCCAAGATTTTCTGAAAAAGTATACTCCAGACTTTGTAAACAATAATAAATCAAATTTTCCCCTTCCCAGTGAGACAAATTCTGTAAATAGTTTTTTAACCAAACCTTTTACTTTAAAAGAGTTAATGTCTGCTATCTACTCCAGAAAAGATAGTGCCTTTGGTCTGGATGGTATCCCTTATATTATGTTGAAAAAGCTTAATGAAAGAGGTATGTACATTTTTCTTAAAGTATTAAATAATTTGTGGTTGAATAATGATATCCCTCATTCATGGAAGTCTGATTGTTTAGTCCCTATTTTGAAACCTGATAAGATACGATCAAATCCAGATTCCTACCGTCCTATTGCTCTAACATCTTGTGTTGGTAAGGTTTTTGAGCAATTACTAAAACAAAGATTAGATTTTTATATAGAAAAAAATAACATATTACCTGCAAATCAATTTGGTTTTCGAAGAGGAACGTCGGCTCGTGAAAGCATTTGTCAACTACAGCTTGATATACAAAATAGCTTAACAAATAAGAATTATTTAATGTCAGTATTCTTTGATGTTGCTGGAGCTTTTAATAGTGTTAATATTGATGTACTTTGTTCTGAATTACTGTCTGTTGGAATTCCAAACAAAATAGTTCACTGGGTCCAAAAATTTTTATCTGAAAGGGAAGTTTATGTTAAGTATAATGGTAAGTTATATGGTCCAAGATTTGCGTCTACAGGTGTTTGTCAAGGAGGCATACTCTCTCCATTAATTTTTATTCTATATATCAGACGTTTGAATTTTATTTTAGGTTCAAAAGTAAAAAATCTTCAATTTGCCGATGACTTGGTAGTTTATGCAACTGGAAAAAAAATTAAACATATTTCAAACATTCTTAATAAGTCTTTGGAAGGGTTATGTACATACTTTTCTTATTTGAATCTTGACATAAATGCACTAAAATCAAAATTGGTAGTATTTGGTAAATCTAGTAATTTCATTCCCCCTGTGTATTATGATAAAGTTTCTATTCCTGCTTCTCATGAAGCTAAGTTTTTAGGTGTTACCTTTACCCATAATGTTTCTTGGAAAAAATATATCGAATTAATAAGTTCAAGAGCTAATAAAGCTTTTAATATCTTAAAATCATTATGTAGTACATCCTGGGGAGCTGATCCCAAAATATTGTTGCTTTTGTATAAATCTCTGATTCGTAGTCACTTTGAATATGGTTTTTTATGTTTTGCTGGGGATAACAGACTGGTTGATATCTTAGATAAAATTCAAAATAAAAGCTTAAGACTCATTACTGGAGCATTTAAAAGTACTCCCATCAATACAATGCAAGTTGAGTGCAATCTTCCTCCATTAAGTATAAGGTTTTCATATTTGAAAGAAAGATTCATATTAAAACTATATAATAAAAGTAACAATCATTTGTTTTTAAACATGAAACACTCCCTACAATCCATTCGTAACCCTCCTTATATCCTTCAAGATTTTCCTCAATATTTAAATTTCCTTGAAACTCTTCAAATCTATAGATCATCACTTCTTCCATGTTATCAGGGAGACTTTAACAGTAAATTTCCTGCAATTAATATCATGATAGATGATAAGTTATCCTCTAAAGAAGATGTTTATAGTAAATTTTCTGAGTTCAGGGACTATAGATTCCTGTACACTGATGGCTCAAAAACTGATTTTGCTGTCTCTTTTGCTATTTTTGATAGGTTTCTAAACACTGGTACTGGGTATAAAATTAATTCTAACATAAGTATATTCACAGCTGAGGCTGTAGCTATTCTTGCTGCTTTGAAACATATTAAACTTAAAAATGATGGATTTTGTGATTGGATAATAATTAGTGATAGCATGAGTGTTCTTAAAAACCTTGAAAACAACAAATTCCATGCTAACACAAATTATTTGATTCCTTTAATCAAAGAGTTTTGGCTAGACTTGTTAATAGTACACAATATCAAGGTTTCATTTATGTGGGTTCCTTCACATGTAGGTGTATTAGGAAATGAAAGGGCAGACTTTTTAGCCAGAACAATTACAAATTCTTCATCCTCTATCCCTGACTCGAGTAGTCTCCTTAATATTTCTGTTCCATGTACAGATATAATTCCTCTGTTAAAAAAAAGGGCCACTGACATATGGAAAAGGCATTGGAACTACACCATTCAAACTCAAAATAAAGGTTTATGGTATGCCACTTTTAATGTACCAATTGGTACTGCTCCCTGGTTCTGCAAAAATTATACTTACATCAACAGGAAATTTTACTCAACTATTTTAAGGCTTCGTTTTGGTCACTGTAATTTAAATTTCCATCTCTTCCGCCTGAAAATGGTAAGCAGTTCTCATTGCGACTATTGTAATATCCAAACAGAGCAGTCATTATCCCACATATTTTTCAGCTGCTCATCCTTTGGCATTCAGCGCCTTGTGCTGATGGATGAGCTTATGGAAATATATGATAGTCCTGATTCGGTACCGCGCTCCATCCAGGCTCTTCTTGTAAATAGTTTAACTTATATACCTCTGTATAATTTTATTAATAATACAGTTGGGCAAATTTAGTTATTTAAAGCTTTGTGTATATATTTTATTTCTGCTTGTTTACTGTTTATATTTATTTTACTGTTTGGTTGTGTATGTTTTCAAACTAAAATTGTTTGTGATTGTTTGATGATGTGTTGTAAAATATGATGGTTTTAGACCAATTAATTTCCTCTTTGTTTTAGACGTTTTGTTTTGGTTGTTGTTTTCATTCAAGCAACAATGAACAAACAAATGACATGACATAATGTCACTCACTGGCATTGACTGACACTTGGCCATGGATTAGCACAATGCTAAATCCATGCAATCGGCTTATCTATCATCACGTCCATGCAAAGACGTTTGATTTGGACATTTAGGTTTATTGAATTGAACTAAACTAAACTCGGACTTGATAAAATAAATAAATTAAATGACTATAACTGATGACATTAACTAGATTTACTTCATAACGGGGGAAAAAAAAAAAAAAAAACTGATGACTAGGCAGCATGGTCTCAGACCTTAGCCTGTTCCAATTGGAACGAAAAAAAAAAAAAAAAAAAACTTACTAAACAAACGTCAAAATGAAACAGCTGTTTGGTTGATGTTCATCAAACAGGATAATAAATGTTCATTCAAGTGAGAATTTTCATTAAAAAACTGAAATTACTCTGAAAGTGTGATTCAATAAGTCAAGAATGGATGAAATAGAGTACAAGCTAAACACAAGTAACAGTGTATTGGTAGTAAACGCGGTTGAAAAGCTTATTTCATTGATAAAATCAAAGTTTAAGCCGGCTGATCGTAAAAAGTTTGTTTTGGAGAACGAAGAGCTTAAGTTCCTGAGGGAGAAATGTTCCGCGAAGGACACTGTCGTGAGCCTCACGGCGTGCCAGGGGCTGCTGGCGCTGGTGGAGCTAGGGGTCTTAGAAATCGGGCACACCATGTCCACCATTGTAACCTTACTTCCGACTGCACAGTAAGTTTTTTTTATTGTAACTTGAAAAGCAAATTGCAACTAGGGAAATCATGTATTTTGATTTATTTAAATTAAATTTTTACCTTGTTACGGGATAAAAATACGTACATAAATACATAATACTATGACATCCAGTACATATAAGTCATCCTCTTACAAAAATATTGCCTCCTTGCAAGATTTTCTTGTTACATGGTCTCATGCGACCGCTCGACGCCTATAAGTTAATAGATATCTTTAACTTTGGTTGCTGGTAATTGTCTACAAAGTGGCGGGAGTCACAGTAATTTAACCCGTTAACATCCAAGCGGTCTCATGAGACCGCATAACAATAGAATTTCTATTGTGTCTCGTTTACGTATGCTTGATCAGTGTAAAAGATCCCTAATGAAAGAAAATATTTTCAACTGCGTCTGGTAAAAAAAATAATTTAATTCCTTATAAAACTTATTGGTGATCACTGCCCAGCTCGGTTTTAATTTCTTACTTTTTAGAAATGTTAGTGTTTTTGTTTTTATATAAATAATGCTTATCTTTATTTTATTATTTTCTGTCTTGTTTTTGTGTGTGCATACACACAAGTCTGTTTTGCAAAATTAAAATATATATCTATCAATCTATAGCCATTCTCTGCTGATAAACATAGCCCTTAAAATACTGTGGGAGTTACCTCTCATTTGGATTATTAATTTACAGCAACTACTCAGCAATAATCTCAACCATGGCTGGGCTGCTCATCCTAGACCTGAAGTCCCGGCTGGTCCCAGGCCAGGAGTATGTGTGCCAGTTCTCAATGAAGTCACCGCAACATCCGTTCATAACGGTCCTGGAGAAGAACAAGGCAGCGGAAGACGATGTGCTGACGCAGATGCATGCTTTGTGCACACATCCTGATTATATGTATGTGATGCCTTTTAAATAATTCAGTTATAAATAGAATACTTAGGTCAACTTGTACAACGACTTATTAAATAGAAATAGTTCTGAACATATTTAAAACATCATTCTGTTTTTGTCAGATATTTGATATTGACAGAAATAGAATTACGTTTTAATTAATTTTTAATTTTAAGTGAGTGCAGGCATAAAGGAAGTTGAGTATGCAAAATACCTATATTTTGTAAATAGTTTTAAGCTCAGAAAAGCATTCAAATTATAATTCTGGATATTGCGTAAAAGTTTGTTGGTTCATTTTAGTAAAATATTTACTCTGTACTTAACAAGAGTTTGGTTCAAAAGCAGAGTTTGACCATCTTTTAAGCGCGAGAAGACTTGTTCCAGGAGAGGCTGCTCTCTCATAGCATTATTTACAAGATCAAGAAAGAGTTATATACAATGTAGGTATTACAAAAATTCAGAGTAACAACATTTAGGTAAATGCGTGTGTGTATGTGTGTATATGTCTGTGTGTAATAATGCGAGGTTAAGTACAATGTCTGCTCGCCAGAGTATCGTCAAACAGCCTGGAGTTGCTCCGGCCCGTGTTCCTGTGGCTGTCGTGCCAGCACGCGGGCGCGCGGCCCTGGCAGCTGCTGCTCAGCCTGCCGCAGTCGCGGCGCCAGGTGACGCTCCTGCTGTCTTGCTTGAGCTGTCAACAGGTAATCATCATCATCATGTTAGCTTATTACAGTCAACCGCTGGACGTAAGCCTCCCCAAAAGAGCGCCACAGAGCACGATCTCCGATTTTCATTAAGCCACTGCCAGCCATTTTCCTAAGGTCGACAGTCCATCCAGCTAGGGTGTCCTACACTTTGATTGCAAAGGCGCGGTCGCCAGTTGAGGACCCGGTTACTCCACTTTTCATAGGTTCTGCGACGGATGTGGCCAGCCCACTGCCACTTTAGCTGGCTAGATTTTAAGACTATATCCATTACTTTGGTCTGCTGGTAAAATCTATCTATCTGCTGAGTAACCTTAAACACACTAAGCCCTAAAGCTACACCAATGTTCCTGTGGCTACGTGGTATCAGCTTACCGTGTATCGGCCTCGGAAGACTGCTGCTGTCTTGCTTGAGTTGTCAGCAGGTAATATCTATATCTATCTGCTGAGTAACCTTAAACATCCTAAAGCTATACCAATGTTCCTGTGGCTGAGTGTTAGGGCCTCAGAAAACTGCTAGGCCACATCCGCACTACAGGAGGCTCCTGGATAGTGGATACCGGACGACTAGTGAAGCCGCTAAGCGCATAGTGTGGCCAATCTCGCATACCTACTTTTACGTACTTTCTTTTCTCTTAGCGCCAGCCGCCAGGACTCCAGGCAGGCCACAAGCAGTACAGTACAGTATCCTACTGTATTGCTTGAGTTGTCAGCAGGTAGCATATATTTACAGTCATAGTAATTAAATAAATATAGACACCTAATTGTCATAGTCTCTTAAGGCCTGCGCAAACGAGGGACTTTTGTCCGTAGAAGACAAAAATACCTGAGTCGTGAAAAAAAAGTCCGACGAGAACTTGCCACGTACTTAACGCACACGGTGTGCGATCATTTGTTGCCCGGAACGAGCGTCACTCTCGAGCGCGCAACGCAGGCTAAAGTTCGCTGTGTGCGGTGTACGTTTGTGCGTGTGCGTGCGTTGTGCGCTTAGTCACATGAATTCTATTTTTTTCGGGAACATCTCCGTACTTTTGTCCAGTCCGATCTCTTGGCGTCCTCCGTTATTCAAGGGACTTATTGTAACCGGTACTTTTAATCCCTCGTGTGCGGTACAAGCGATCTATTTTGGCGGACAAAAAAGTCCTCGGACAAAATTCCCTCGTCTGCGCAGGCCTTTACTGTCCAACTGTCTATTTACACCTTAAACTACTACAAATTTAAAAACACTGTTTTAGAGTTAGAATAAGTCTATAAAATGTTTCTTAAGACATCCTAATATAGCATCACTCCACCAACCATACCTTTGAAAACAACAAAAAATATTACTGTAGATCTGCAACCCGAAACTGATAGAGCGCGCATTCGAAGCGTACGCAGCGGTGGCCGACACGGCGATTCACCGGCGCGACCGCGCCTACGTCGAGGCCTTGCTGCCCATGCTGGCGAGGATATCCAACGAGCTCGTTAAACATGGGTGAGTAATACTATAGAACAAAGGTTCTCAAACTTATTTCGTCTACCGCCTATTTTGATAAAATAGGCCTAAATTAAGGTCTTTTACACGTCCCAATTATTTTTTTACCCTACCACTGCTACGTGACAATAGCTAGTGCCGAGAAAATTAACAGGTCAAAGAAGGTCTTACAAAAAGTTAGTTGAGAACTGCCGTGTTCTACCTCATAGGGCGTACAACAATGTACTTATATAGTTTGCATCACGTAATATCGCAGAAATGTAATATGATTTGTCCGACATTTTTAATCGATATTTGTACTGTGTATTTGTATGGGGAAGAGTTGCCATTTTATACTAAATGTGAGTGAAAAATCACTAACTAGTTTCGGAGAAAGGTGATTCGTATATGCTCTATGGAGGGGGTCGACGAAGTTTGGAGTGGGATGGGTCCTAAATTAGGTGCTGCTACATTTCAAAACCTAATATGTGACGTCAAACTAAGGAGGGGGGAGCTGACAAAATGTGACCAGCTGTGAGGACGGGAGGTAGGGAGGTGTCAAAAAGTCATAAAATTCGTGTTACGTAATTTATGGTTGGTTCCATTAGGTGTGTGAAAACAACTCATAGACCCTGCAGTGGTATCAAAGTGGCTATTAAGCTAATTATGAATGATTAGGAGAGACCCTCGCGCGTGCTACAACCTGATGGAGCGCTGCGTGGCGCTGGAGGCGCCGCTGCGCCGCGTGGCCGGCCTCACGCTGGCGCTGCTGGCCGACAACTTGCCCCTCACCTCCGCGCTCCATCTGCACGAACTCTTCAATTTGGGTGAGTCATCTAATCTTCATGTCAGCCTATTGCACTCCACAGCTGGACGTAAGTCTCACCCAAAGAGCGCCAAAGAGCACGATCTTCCGCCTTTTTCATCCAGCCACCGCCAGCCATCTTCCTAAGGTCGTCGGTATATCGAGCTGGGATCGAGATCCTACACTACGTTTGCTAAAATGTGGTCTCCACTCGAGAACCCGTTTAGTCCACCTTTCATGGGTTCTGCGACAGATTTGGCCGGCCCACTGCTACTTTAGCTCGCTACACTTTAGAACCATCGAAATAGAACGCCCAGAAGCCACGTCCACATCCGTAAAGTATTACTCGGCCCGTTAGTGCTCAAGATCATGTCGCGTGACAAACAGCTCCCGAAATATTTAAAAAACATGACGGTTTGCAAGGTAAACGGATGTCACAGTACATCAGGAAAACACAAGAAAGATTGTAACATTACATTGCACGTGTAAGAATTGCGTTAAACTTATATGTTTACGTAAAACATTAATCAAAAATAAAAATTAATCACAGTAAATTAGTCTTGACAATTTATGAAAATGTTGCCTGTATGGGGAAAAAATATCTCCCACGCTTTGTTGTTTTTAAAAGAGAAACGTCTCAATTTATATTTTGTTGTTGTTTTGTATCTAAATAATTGAGACGACTTTGAATTATTTAGGTCCCGGGTTCGATTCTCGGTCCCTTCCAAAGTATAGATAGGTCAGAGTATAGGTAACGGGGCGCTATGGCGACACTTAAACAAAAATTAACAGATTTTATATGGAATATAATTGACAACTGAATTTTCGATCGTTTTTTGTATGATCTGGGACTTGTAATTTTTCTACACTTTTACTAAGAAAAATTTTACCAACTCGCATTTGACCGTTTTTAGAGGTCAAAATATTATTTTTTCAACATTATTTTTTACTTGTGTGCGTTTCGTCGAGCGTAAACACGACTTACGTACGCATACAAAGATGTCATTCTTGCCTCACTTTTAAAGCAAAAAGCGTAAAAGCTTATGCTTAGCCCCCTGATAGTATGTATTGGTGTAATGCGTTGCAAAATACGTGTTTTAATTAATAAATTATTGTAAGGTGGCACCACTTGAAAAAGAAACCATGTATTTAAAGAAGAAATCGTTTTCTGAATTGACCCGAACCGCTAATCGAACCCGGGACCCTTTGCGTTCAAGGCAATCTACAGGGACCCTTTGCGTTCAAGGCAATATGCAACATTTGGGTCGATGATCTTATACACCAACGTTTTGTCATCATCATCATTTTAGCCATAGGACGTCTACGGCTGAACATAGGCCTCCCTCAATGACTACCAGATTGGGCGGTTGGCAGTGGCTTGCATCCAGTGGCTTCATGCAAACTTTACCAGGTCGTCTGTCCACCTTCTGGGTGGCGTCCTACGCTGTGCTTGCCGGTACGTGGCCTCCATTCTAGAACCTTTCTGCCCCATCGGCCGTCAGTTCTACGTGCTATGTGTTTCGCCCAGTGCCACTTCAGCTTGTTAATCTGTCGGCCTATGTGATAGACGCGCGACGTGTAACGGAAGAAATTAATATCCTTTCAGGCCTCAACATAGCAACCAAATACAAAGTCTCCAGCCTGTCTCTCAGTGTTTTTGTTGCGCTCTCCCTCCAATGGCTGCATATGCCATCTTACCTCACGTCCTCTGCCTTAAAAGTGGGCTCAAAAATACTAGACCTCTACCAAGCCAGCGATTTCGAAGACCGTCTCGATATGCCCAATTTGAAAACAAACAAAATCTTCGAAGCGTTATATTACACCGATAACAGACTAAGTATGATGTTTAAACTCCACGAAATATGGGAAAGTGTGAGGGATGACCCGTCAAAGTTAAAGAGCTGGCTGGGAGCGATCGGAGAAGTGGATGGGAGTATAAAGTTAGAATTGGTCGCGTTTTTGATCGGTATCGCCATGGAGAGGAGACCGGAGGAGTCGTACGAAGAAGTAGTCGTAAGGTGAGGTTTTAATCAATATGATATTTTACTAGGATTTTTGTTGTGATAAAGCCGAGCAGTTGCGGTTTCGAATCCCCCAAAGGCCTCTCCCCGCACGTTCTTTAGGGGTTTAGCACTTCACAAGTACATAATTTATAATGCCCGACTTGCTTTTCGATTAGTATCAAGTGCAAGGCTAGTGCTTACCACATAAGCCGTCTGGACCGGCAAATACGTGCTTACTTGTTACCTCTCTTATATACAGAACAAACATACCAACAAACAAACTTACACATTTATACCATGTATTACATAAGATAGGGTCTTTTAACCTACTTGTCAAAAAATGTAAAATGTTAATTAATTACATTTTATTTTATTTATAGAATTATGTTAAAATGTTAACTTTTAGTGCACTAAAGATCGTGGTAGAAGCAGTAGACATCAAGAAAGAGCTATCGGTGATGCTCCTGCCGATCCTGATGTATAAGATAGCGAACGACAAGTCGCCTGCAGTCAAAATGGAGTGCTTAAAGGCCCTGCCCCTGATGGCTAAGACGAAGGAGAACGTGCCCAACATAGTGACGATCCTGAACAAACTAAAGGCCGGGAAGGGAGTGCCCACGTCGTTCCTCATCGCATTGTACACCAGCCTAGCTGAGACACAGGTAATTATATCGGGTGTAAAAAATCTTAACAAAGCCGAATACCACATATTCAACCCATTATTACGATTTTTTTTCATCTACACCAGATTAACACCACGGATTGTGAAATTTATAATTTTGGTTTTGAGTAAATTAATTGTAAGCAAGTTATTATTTAGCCAACCACTAACTGTATCAAACCCTTTCTGGGCATTGTGATAAGTATCGTCTCAGTTACTTGCAGATAATACTGGGACTATGTCATCTGCATATAAAAGTATTATTCCACTGCTGAGATTTAAATTTCAATGACCATATTTAATGTAGATAAGAAATAAGCTCGGTCCAAGAATACTTCCCTGGGGCACCCAGTATTTATAGGCTCTTTGAAGCTTATTTGTTGACCAGCAACAGTTTGTGTGCGGTGCTTCAAATACTTAGTTTGCTTTGATTAGTGGACGTATAATTTGTCGGGTTTCAATCGATACAGATCGTCGTCATTCACGATGTTAAAGAAAGCCTTCGCCGTATACTAGTTGATGAGACTATAACAACTACAACTTCCGTATGATTTCGTTTTGCCTAAAGAGGAGTGGACAAGGCTTGAACAAGACCAGCTCTATCTTTCACCTGTTGTGAAACAAGTTAAGAAGGAAAAGCTAAAACGCGGGGAATAGGAAAAGACCTACTAAACACTTACACCTATCTGGTATTTTCATAGTTTTATCTATTTAATTTAATAAATTTAGCAAGTTAATTTTAAAATGCACAAGCTATGATAAAAGAAACGCACTTGTATTTTTAGGTGCGATGTTTCCCGTACCTGCAGGAGTTGTTAGCCGAGACGGCGCCGGGCAGGGGGGACGAGCTCAAGTGGGAGGCGGACGTCGCGAGGGCCGCCGCTGTCAGCCGCATCTGCGAGATCAGGTATTACATCATCATCATCATTTCAGCCATAGGACGTCCACTGCTGAACATAGGCATTCTACAATGACTTCCAGATTGGCCGGTTGGAATCGGCCTGAATCCAGCGACTTCTTGCAACGTTTACCAGGTCGTCTGTCCACCTTGTGAGTTGCCAGTACGTGGCCTTCATTTTAGAACGTTTCTGCGAATTTTTCAGAATGTGGAAGCACAGGCAAAGCTAATCTTAGATGGCGCCTGCGTGTTTGGTCTTCTCAACCGGCGTCTTTGAAGCAAGTTTGACAGTAGTAGTAGAGTAAAGTTTATACACGAATAGGAGGACAATAGTATAGGGCCCCCGAAGAATATCAGTGTCAGGCAGTTAGTTTTATCTGCCTCGACTAACATTGAGAGGGGAACCCTTTTGGAACATTTTATTATACTTATTACCATGTTATTTACCTACCTATGTTTGGTGCTAAATAAATAAAAATTTAAGGCAAGTTGACACACGTTTAACAACTTTTAGTATATACCTTACCTTACCTTTAACGTAGTAAATAGTGGCGGAGCTAACAATCAAATAAACACCTCGGGCTGGACCAAACACAAAGCGACACCTATCGGGATAAACATGCAGCGTGTCCATTTATCAGAAGTTTTGTTAATAACTGTTCCGCGCATCGCTACCTATTTTTTGGTATACTGTATAGTCGACTGTACAGTAGTACACGTGTGCACGTTTTGTTAAGTAACTACATACAAACGTTGGAAATGACGTACCCACACATACGCACACCTCAACAAAAGCCCTAACCAGTCGTTGCAGTGCTGTCAGTCGCGGGTGCCGAGTACTGCCGAACCGAGACGAGTTCTTAGTTGTCACGCTTTGCGATTATCTCCATTTTAGATTTAGCTTAACTATATATTGTGCCTAGCATCTCGATTTAGAACTCTACGATAACTGACTGACTAACGATGTTATCAATAGATTCGGATCGAATTCGAATCAAATTTCTAATAATTTAAATTCACAATAACCGTATCGTCGATCAGCTTGACATATTCCATACTGAATCGAAATGACGTCACACACGTACGATTACTCGTACTTCACCCACAAAGAATATCTACGTTATTCAAAACACAGATATTAGATAGATACCAGGGGAGATGGTATTTTACATCCGCCACGTTGGATTGTAAAATCGTTGGTGTTTTTGTAATCAGCGACCCGATAAACCATAAAAACCATACACATGTTGATTTTCAGACTTTGTCACCACATTTTCACAGTTAACTTCTCAAAAAACCTGACACACTTGTTTACTCATTTCTCATAAGGAATACTTCTGTGAAGTTTCGAATAAAATAGTCTTAACTAATCTTGTGTCCCCATACAAATTTGGCCCCCAATTTTCCCCCCTTAGGGGGTGAATTTTGAAAAATCTTTTCTTAGTGCACCCTTGGACCTTATAAGGAAACTACGTACCAAATTTTCTAGAATATGCGGTTTGGGCTGTGCATTGATGTCAGTTAGCCAGTTTCTTCTTTGATATATTTAGGTAGGATAGATTATTAATTCAAATTAAATTGTAACAATAAGTTTTTTAATTGAAACTTTTAATCAAATCGATACCGGTATCATAGTCGAACTCGAATCGGATGCTGTTCCGAATGTCCGAATAGCTCTAAATCCGACATTTAAACCTAAACCTTTTGGGACATCTCCTTTTGAGTCTAAAATCAAAATCAAAAATAAAAAATCATTTATTCAGTTTAGGACAGAAAACTGCCACTCGTGAACGTCAATAATAACGTCATTGGCCCATATGGGGCAGAACATGTCTCCTTATTTTTTGGGCTCTACTAAACTACTCTACTCTATTTGAAGGGTCTTCCTGAAACAAGCAAAATAATGTAACATCAACGTTACCAGGCCGTCGTCGCACGGGCTCGAGCTCGTCCCGATCATCTCGTCGGTGCTCAACCGCTGCACCGGGAGCGCAGGCGCCGGCGCCGCGGCCCTAGTGCTGCGCGCGCTCGCCGCCCTGTGGCGCGCCGCCGCCCTCGCGCCGCCCGCCACCTGGCGCGCGCTCGGGCCCAAGCTGGGCCGCGACACCAGGCTCGTGCCGCAGACGAGGTAACCGCCGCCCTGTGGCGCGCCGCCGCCCTCGCGCCGCCCGCCACCTGGCGCGCGCTCGGGCCCAAGCTGGGCCGCGACACCAGGCTCGTGCCGCAGACGAGGTAACCGCCGCCCTGTGGCGCGCCGCCGCCCTCGCGCCGCCCGCCACCTGGCGCGCGCTCGGGCCCAAGCTGGGCCGCGACACCAGGCTCGTGCCGCAGACGAGGTAACCGCCGCCCTGTGGCGCGCCGCCGCCCTCGCGCCGCCCGCCACCTGGCGCGCGCTCGGGCCCAAGCTGGGCCGCGACACCAGGCTCGTGCCGCAGACGAGGTAACCGCCGCCCTGTGGCGCGCCGCCGCCCTCGCGCCGCCCGCCACCTGGCGCGCGCTCGGGCCCAAGCTGGGCCGCGACACCAGGCTCGTGCCGCAGACGAGGTAACCGCCGCCCTGTGGCGCGCCGCCGCCCTCGCGCCGCCCGCCACCTGGCGCGCGCTCGGGCCCAAGCTGGGCCGCGACACCAGGCTCGTGCCGCAGACGAGGTAACCGCCGCCCTGTGGCGCGCCGCCGCCCTCGCGCCGCCCGCCACCTGGCGCGCGCTCGGGCCCAAGCTGGGCCGCGACACCAGGCTCGTGCCGCAGACGAGGTAACCGCCGCCCTGTGGCGCGCCGCCGCCCTCGCGCCGCCCGCCACCTGGCGCGCGCTCGGGCCCAAGCTGGGCCGCGACACCAGGCTCGTGCCGCAGACGAGGTAACCGCCGCCCTGTGGCGCGCCGCCGCCCTCGCGCCGCCCGCCACCTGGCGCGCGCTCGGGCCCAAGCTGGGCCGCGACACCAGGCTCGTGCCGCAGACGAGGTAACCGCCGCCCTGTGGCGCGCCGCCGCCCTCGCGCCGCCCGCCACCTGGCGCGCGCTCGGGCCCAAGCTGGGCCGCGACACCAGGCTCGTGCCGCAGACGAGGTAACCGCCGCCCTGTGGCGCGCCGCCGCCCTCGCGCCGCCCGCCACCTGGCGCGCGCTCGGGCCCAAGCTGGGCCGCGACACCAGGCTCGTGCCGCAGACGAGGTAACCGCCGCCCTGTGGCGCGCCGCCGCCCTCGCGCCGCCCGCCACCTGGCGCGCGCTCGGGCCCAAGCTGGGCCGCGACACCAGGCTCGTGCCGCAGACGAGGTAACCGCCGCCCTGTGGCGCGCCGCCGCCCTCGCGCCGCCCGCCACCTGGCGCGCGCTCGGGCCCAAGCTGGGCCGCGACACCAGGCTCGTGCCGCAGACGAGGTAACCGCCGCCCTGTGGCGCGCCGCCGCCCTCGCGCCGCCCGCCACCTGGCGCGCGCTCGGGCCCAAGCTGGGCCGCGACACCAGGCTCGTGCCGCAGACGAGGTAACCGCCGCCCTGTGGCGCGCCGCCGCCCTCGCGCCGCCCGCCACCTGGCGCGCGCTCGGGCCCAAGCTGGGCCGCGACACCAGGCTCGTGCCGCAGACGAGGTAACCGCCGCCCTGTGGCGCGCCGCCGCCCTCGCGCCGCCCGCCACCTGGCGCGCGCTCGGGCCCAAGCTGGGCCGCGACACCAGGCTCGTGCCGCAGACGAGGTAACCGCCGCCCTGTGGCGCGCCGCCGCCCTCGCGCCGCCCGCCACCTGGCGCGCGCTCGGGCCCAAGCTGGGCCGCGACACCAGGCTCGTGCCGCAGACGAGGTAACCGCCGCCCTGTGGCGCGCCGCCGCCCTCGCGCCGCCCGCCACCTGGCGCGCGCTCGGGCCCAAGCTGGGCCGCGACACCAGGCTCGTGCCGCAGACGAGGTAACCGCCGCCCTGTGGCGCGCCGCCGCCCTCGCGCCGCCCGCCACCTGGCGCGCGCTCGGGCCCAAGCTGGGCCGCGACACCAGGCTCGTGCCGCAGACGAGGTAACCGCCGCCCTGTGGCGCGCCGCCGCCCTCGCGCCGCCCGCCACCTGGCGCGCGCTCGGGCCCAAGCTGGGCCGCGACACCAGGCTCGTGCCGCAGACGAGGTAACCGCCGCCCTGTGGCGCGCCGCCGCCCTCGCGCCGCCCGCCACCTGGCGCGCGCTCGGGCCCAAGCTGGGCCGCGACACCAGGCTCGTGCCGCAGACGAGGTAACCGCCGCCCTGTGGCGCGCCGCCGCCCTCGCGCCGCCCGCCACCTGGCGCGCGCTCGGGCCCAAGCTGGGCCGCGACACCAGGCTCGTGCCGCAGACGAGGTAACCGCCGCCCTGTGGCGCGCCGCCGCCCTCGCGCCGCCCGCCACCTGGCGCGCGCTCGGGCCCAAGCTGGGCCGCGACACCAGGCTCGTGCCGCAGACGAGGTAACCGCCGCCCTGTGGCGCGCCGCCGCCCTCGCGCCGCCCGCCACCTGGCGCGCGCTCGGGCCCAAGCTGGGCCGCGACACCAGGCTCGTGCCGCAGACGAGGTAACCGCCGCCCTGTGGCGCGCCGCCGCCCTCGCGCCGCCCGCCACCTGGCGCGCGCTCGGGCCCAAGCTGGGCCGCGACACCAGGCTCGTGCCGCAGACGAGGTAACCGCCGCCCTGTGGCGCGCCGCCGCCCTCGCGCCGCCCGCCACCTGGCGCGCGCTCGGGCCCAAGCTGGGCCGCGACACCAGGCTCGTGCCGCAGACGAGGTAACCGCCGCCCTGTGGCGCGCCGCCGCCCTCGCGCCGCCCGCCACCTGGCGCGCGCTCGGGCCCAAGCTGGGCCGCGACACCAGGCTCGTGCCGCAGACGAGGTAACCGCCGCCCTGTGGCGCGCCGCCGCCCTCGCGCCGCCCGCCACCTGGCGCGCGCTCGGGCCCAAGCTGGGCCGCGACACCAGGCTCGTGCCGCAGACGAGGTAACCGCCGCCCTGTGGCGCGCCGCCGCCCTCGCGCCGCCCGCCACCTGGCGCGCGCTCGGGCCCAAGCTGGGCCGCGACACCAGGCTCGTGCCGCAGACGAGGTAACCGCCGCCCTGTGGCGCGCCGCCGCCCTCGCGCCGCCCGCCACCTGGCGCGCGCTCGGGCCCAAGCTGGGCCGCGACACCAGGCTCGTGCCGCAGACGAGGTAACCGCCGCCCTGTGGCGCGCCGCCGCCCTCGCGCCGCCCGCCACCTGGCGCGCGCTCGGGCCCAAGCTGGGCCGCGACACCAGGCTCGTGCCGCAGACGAGGTAACCGCCGCCCTGTGGCGCGCCGCCGCCCTCGCGCCGCCCGCCACCTGGCGCGCGCTCGGGCCCAAGCTGGGCCGCGACACCAGGCTCGTGCCGCAGACGAGGTAACCGCCGCCCTGTGGCGCGCCGCCGCCCTCGCGCCGCCCGCCACCTGGCGCGCGCTCGGGCCCAAGCTGGGCCGCGACACCAGGCTCGTGCCGCAGACGAGGTAACCGCCGCCCTGTGGCGCGCCGCCGCCCTCGCGCCGCCCGCCACCTGGCGCGCGCTCGGGCCCAAGCTGGGCCGCGACACCAGGCTCGTGCCGCAGACGAGGTAACCGCCGCCCTGTGGCGCGCCGCCGCCCTCGCGCCGCCCGCCACCTGGCGCGCGCTCGGGCCCAAGCTGGGCCGCGACACCAGGCTCGTGCCGCAGACGAGGTAACCGCCGCCCTGTGGCGCGCCGCCGCCCTCGCGCCGCCCGCCACCTGGCGCGCGCTCGGGCCCAAGCTGGGCCGCGACACCAGGCTCGTGCCGCAGACGAGGTAACCGCCGCCCTGTGGCGCGCCGCCGCCCTCGCGCCGCCCGCCACCTGGCGCGCGCTCGGGCCCAAGCTGGGCCGCGACACCAGGCTCGTGCCGCAGACGAGGTAACCGCCGCCCTGTGGCGCGCCGCCGCCCTCGCGCCGCCCGCCACCTGGCGCGCGCTCGGGCCCAAGCTGGGCCGCGACACCAGGCTCGTGCCGCAGACGAGGTAACCGCCGCCCTGTGGCGCGCCGCCGCCCTCGCGCCGCCCGCCACCTGGCGCGCGCTCGGGCCCAAGCTGGGCCGCGACACCAGGCTCGTGCCGCAGACGAGGTAACCGCCGCCCTGTGGCGCGCCGCCGCCCTCGCGCCGCCCGCCACCTGGCGCGCGCTCGGGCCCAAGCTGGGCCGCGACACCAGGCTCGTGCCGCAGACGAGGTAACCGCCGCCCTGTGGCGCGCCGCCGCCCTCGCGCCGCCCGCCACCTGGCGCGCGCTCGGGCCCAAGCTGGGCCGCGACACCAGGCTCGTGCCGCAGACGAGGTAACCGCCGCCCTGTGGCGCGCCGCCGCCCTCGCGCCGCCCGCCACCTGGCGCGCGCTCGGGCCCAAGCTGGGCCGCGACACCAGGCTCGTGCCGCAGACGAGGTAACCGCCGCCCTGTGGCGCGCCGCCGCCCTCGCGCCGCCCGCCACCTGGCGCGCGCTCGGGCCCAAGCTGGGCCGCGACACCAGGCTCGTGCCGCAGACGAGGTAACCGCCGCCCTGTGGCGCGCCGCCGCCCTCGCGCCGCCCGCCACCTGGCGCGCGCTCGGGCCCAAGCTGGGCCGCGACACCAGGCTCGTGCCGCAGACGAGGTAACCGCCGCCCTGTGGCGCGCCGCCGCCCTCGCGCCGCCCGCCACCTGGCGCGCGCTCGGGCCCAAGCTGGGCCGCGACACCAGGCTCGTGCCGCAGACGAGGTAACCGCCGCCCTGTGGCGCGCCGCCGCCCTCGCGCCGCCCGCCACCTGGCGCGCGCTCGGGCCCAAGCTGGGCCGCGACACCAGGCTCGTGCCGCAGACGAGGTAACCGCCGCCCTGTGGCGCGCCGCCGCCCTCGCGCCGCCCGCCACCTGGCGCGCGCTCGGGCCCAAGCTGGGCCGCGACACCAGGCTCGTGCCGCAGACGAGGTAACCGCCGCCCTGTGGCGCGCCGCCGCCCTCGCGCCGCCCGCCACCTGGCGCGCGCTCGGGCCCAAGCTGGGCCGCGACACCAGGCTCGTGCCGCAGACGAGGTAACCGCCGCCCTGTGGCGCGCCGCCGCCCTCGCGCCGCCCGCCACCTGGCGCGCGCTCGGGCCCAAGCTGGGCCGCGACACCAGGCTCGTGCCGCAGACGAGGTAACCGCCGCCCTGTGGCGCGCCGCCGCCCTCGCGCCGCCCGCCACCTGGCGCGCGCTCGGGCCCAAGCTGGGCCGCGACACCAGGCTCGTGCCGCAGACGAGGTAACCGCCGCCCTGTGGCGCGCCGCCGCCCTCGCGCCGCCCGCCACCTGGCGCGCGCTCGGGCCCAAGCTGGGCCGCGACACCAGGCTCGTGCCGCAGACGAGGTAACCGCCGCCCTGTGGCGCGCCGCCGCCCTCGCGCCGCCCGCCACCTGGCGCGCGCTCGGGCCCAAGCTGGGCCGCGACACCAGGCTCGTGCCGCAGACGAGGTAACCGCCGCCCTGTGGCGCGCCGCCGCCCTCGCGCCGCCCGCCACCTGGCGCGCGCTCGGGCCCAAGCTGGGCCGCGACACCAGGCTCGTGCCGCAGACGAGGTAACCGCCGCCCTGTGGCGCGCCGCCGCCCTCGCGCCGCCCGCCACCTGGCGCGCGCTCGGGCCCAAGCTGGGCCGCGACACCAGGCTCGTGCCGCAGACGAGGTAACCGCCGCCCTGTGGCGCGCCGCCGCCCTCGCGCCGCCCGCCACCTGGCGCGCGCTCGGGCCCAAGCTGGGCCGCGACACCAGGCTCGTGCCGCAGACGAGGTAACCGCCGCCCTGTGGCGCGCCGCCGCCCTCGCGCCGCCCGCCACCTGGCGCGCGCTCGGGCCCAAGCTGGGCCGCGACACCAGGCTCGTGCCGCAGACGAGGTAACCGCCGCCCTGTGGCGCGCCGCCGCCCTCGCGCCGCCCGCCACCTGGCGCGCGCTCGGGCCCAAGCTGGGCCGCGACACCAGGCTCGTGCCGCAGACGAGGTAACCGCCGCCCTGTGGCGCGCCGCCGCCCTCGCGCCGCGACTGTACATGTATAGACAACCATGCAAAATTCTCCGAGTATGTGATGGAGCAAATAAATGCAGAAGAAGGAAACATGAAATCACGATAGTTCTCTTTCATCTCTCTTCCCCCGGGTGTTTTTACTTGCGTAAGTGCGTCTGCGGCTTATTCTATTGTGTTCACACATGGGCAATGAAGATGGTTTTTTTTAAAGATTTCAACGTTGGTTCCTTACAAAAACTTAACTTAAACTACTTTGAGCACCGAGAATGTGCATTAATTCTGCAAAATCTTGTATGGCGTAAAAAAATTTTTTTTTCAAAGTATTTTTTACTGATTCGTGATCTGTATAACACACTTAATCAACTCCGCAAATATTGCGGGGATTGAAACTAGCACCCTCTATAGATAATAAGTACCAATTAAATCTCCCCCAGCATATGCCAGCTCCTGTCGGAGGTGCCCCCCCTCCGCGTGGCGACGGCCGAGTACGAGTGGCTGGTGGGGGACGCGGCCCGCGCGCTGTGGGGCCGGGTGGCGGGGTCCTGCCACCCGCGGGTGGTCGAGGCGGCCTGCGACGCGCTCGCCGGCTATAAGATCGACGACTACAAGCTCAAGGACATCCCTGAGATATACAGGTGATACGAACTGGAAAGGGCTATGCTCGGTGTTTCTTGGTTTCTTGACAGCCCAACGGATTGGCAACCTGAAGTGGCAGTCGGCGGGGCACATCTCATCACACTCCAAATCAACTACAATGAGGCAGAGTTTTTGTTGAGTAACCGAAAATGAACACACACACACACACCCGCACACGCACACGCACATGCTCACACACACACACACACACACACACACACACACACACACACACACACACACACACACACACATACGCACACGCAAACACGCACTTTAATGCTAAGAAGAAGTTGTTAATCCATCCACTCAAGTCCCCAAGAGAGGATTACCTAGTTTAGGGACTACTAGTAAACCACTGCACAGACAACGGCAGGTCAACCTACCCAAAAAGTTAAAGGTCATTCAATTGATTTTCAACTTTATGTCTAACACTTAGAGATCAATATAAATTGAGAAAATTTAACGTTATGTAGTAGGTTGACGTGCTGTTGTCTGTACATCTTTTTAGTAATTTATTATTATATTATTATAATATATCATAGCACGTAGAACTGACGGCCGATGGGGCAGAAAGGTTCTGGAGTGGAGGCCACGTACCGGCAAGCGCAGCGTAGGACGTCCACCTACAAGGTGGACAGACGACCTGGTAAAAGTTGCAGGAAGCCGCTGGATGCGGGCCGCTTCCAACCGGACAATCTGGAAGTCACCGGGGAAGGCCTATGTTCAGCAGTGGACGTTCTATGGCTGAAATAATTGGTGGACTGACGACCTAGGCAAGGCGGAGAGCCGCTGGATGCAAACGTTCTGCGTTCTATAAGGCAAGGCAAAGCTGCTGATCATAATAGGTAAGGAGGTCATCCATAAATTACGTCACACGTAAGGGGGGGGGGGGGAGAGAAAAATTACATCATTTATTATCTCCGTATACGCCCGTAAGACAACGGTTACATCAGGCTGGTCCATGAGTCGGGTTAAAATGACGAGAGAACGGTCGTGTAACCCACTGATTGTCAAAATTCTGGTGTAAATTGATATTACCCAGCAAAATCCAGATCTAGAGCTGCGTGTAGAGAGCTGTGCAATATTGTACTCTATTACTATAACTATAGAGTTTATATGCTAACAATCCTCACTCGAAATGATTCCGACCAGGTTTGGATATCATTTTGAGGCCAGTAAAAAATCATGGACCACGCTGATGAAATAATAATCGTGTAACCGTACACCTCGCCCTGATATACAGAACATTACAATAATATTAACTAAACTTAATTCTAACAAATAAGGAGCACGGTAAAGCTGCCTGCTTCGTACTGCAAGACCCCAGCCGACGCTGCTAGACGGCCCGAAGATGTACTGGACTACATACCTTGTAAGTACTTACAATGCACATGAATATAAAGATAAAATAAAAATGTTTGTTTTCGGAGAGCTAAAATATCCATAATATGTTAATAAACTTAGATCTAGTTGTGTTAGTTTATTGCTGTCCTAATTAAATAGTCAACAAACGAACAGTCCCCGCTGTCGGCTATCGCCCTCAGAATAGTGTTACTGCTGCCCCGTATTCGGCGCAGTAGTGAAGCCGTTTTTTTACGTAGGAAGGCACCAAAGCTATCCACCTCTGCGTGTGCAAACATAGCTGAGGCGCTACAAAAACGTGGCAGCTTCCAATAGTGCCCTGAAGGTGTTGTTATACTGGATGGATGGAGTAGAGCGATGTGCAGTACGCTTTGAAAAGCGTTATCTTTACTGCACTCGAGCACCGCGCAAATCTGCGTGCCAACATGTTCGCTCTAATCGACAACACAAACGCAAATGCGCCCTCCAACATAGAGCGTGGATGTTAGTTGTGTTTTTTTTTCCTGTACTAGCACGCCCACTAGTATAGGGCCCCCGCGCGAACGTACCTTAAATTTAACAGTAGACGCTATGCAATTTCGATCTGATCCCCGTAACATTAAGATCAAAATGATTTTTTGGCTCATTTTCAGTCGCATTACGAACGCGAACGAACGTACTTTTTGACAAATTTAAAGTGGGGCGGTCCCAGGCTGAGCGCCTTTAGCATTCGCCACAGTTGCACTATGTAGCTGGGGTTCTTGTTCAAAGGCGACCAAAAAAAAAACACAAATTGTCGCTGTGTGTTTTGGTTCGTGCTTTGAAACGAAAAACGCCGTTAATGTTTCAAAGATGCCTTATCTCTCAGTGTTTACGTGCTTAAAGTCTTACCGTCTTATTAGTAAACTCGTTTTATTCTCGCAATACTTTTGCAGCAAGATTAGTCTATGGATTTTACAATTTGCAATGTCTTATTTATAATATATGGCACAAGTTGGTATGCTTAACTTTATGTCATGGTTTAAATCTTGTCAATCCTATTTTTAATAAGGCCGTAAGTATCACTTGTGATGGTGATGGGGTAGAAAGGTTCTAGAATGGAGACTACGTACCAGCAAGCGCAGCGTAGAACGTCTATCCACAAGATGGACTGACGACTTGGTAAAGGTTGCAGGAAGACGCTGGATGCAGTTGCAGGCCGCTTTCAACTGGCCAATCTGGAAGTCAATGAGGGAGGCCTATGTTCAGCAGTGGACGTCCTATGGCTGAAATTGTGATGACGATGATCACTAGTAAAACCACGACACGGGTACGGTGTAACCCGCGCCTGCAATTGCTTGTTCAGTTTGCTTACAATAGTGTAAGTGTAAGAAGACAACATGCAATTCAAAACGTGTATTTCTAGGCGAAGTGTGGCCAGAAGTGTTCAAATACACGAACCAAGAGGCTCTAAGCGGAGTGGAGCGCCTCACCACGCGCCTGGTGGAGCGCGAGGTGCGCGCGTACCGCAGCGGCGTGTACCAGCCCGACTCGCGAGTCGAGCCGCAGGGCATGGGCTACCTGCCCGCCACTAGCGTGCTCAGGGGGATCATGGACTGCTTCAGGAAACAGGTGAAATCTTTTCTCTCTCTTAGCGCTTGCTCCCTTTTCTAGTCGGAGTAGATTCAAGATGTGGCGTATTATATTTAGATTTTGCCGTCGTTTGCATCTTGCGGCTTTTTAATAGGCTGACTAAGTCCTGGTCGTCAGTCCACCGGGTAGGAGGCTCGCCCTGCCCACGCTGCGTCTGCCATTTCGTAGACGCCACTAAAGAATCTTTTTTACCCCAACGATTGCCAGCTGTTGCAACTGTTTGATGATGAATGTCGATTATTTCAGGTTACGTCGCCATCTTACGACTACCCAGATGCAGTCCTGCTATCGATGCTTCGAACGCTAACTGCCGAGTACCCTAAACCTCTGCCGCCGGTGGATCTGTGCTTCATACACGAAGCACTACACAAGGGTAAGCTCGAAACGATATTTGTGAACCTTTAACAAGCACTTTAGGTAACTCACTCTTTACCTCTTAGCGCTTTGTCTCGTTCCTGCATGGTCCTAGATACAGCAATATTAGTTATTACATTTGAACAGCCATCAGGCTTCTGTAACCATAGTGCCCTGTGCTGTCCGCATTTTATTATTTCATACAAGTTTTTCCTATCACGCGGGCTGCACGCCTGCGTAACGCAGATTGCGTGGAACTAAAGTGGAAGATAGGGTAATCAGAATACCAGACAGTTTTAGACTATGTCTACTCATCTAGTATTATTTGAGTCTTTAGGGAATTAGTTTTATCTTGTACTAAGCTAATCCAGTGGTGAGCGAATGTGTTTATGCAAAAATTCATTAAAAAAAACGTAACTCGAAAACTATGAAAAATCGTAGAAAATACATAGGGGTGATTCAGATTTCAGATACCACACAACACGAGGCACCTAAAAAAAAAATTTTTTGGACGTCACTTTTCTCGCCACCCTATATTTATTTATTTAATTATCTTAGGTAGCCAATGGCGCAGTGGCGGGTTGAAACTGGCTGCGAGACAAGCTCAATCCGTGGGATCCGCGCGGCGACTGGTAGAAAACTGGCTGCAAACGATAATCCCAGAAAGTAGTGAGGTGCGTATTCCATTGTATTATCAGAAACAATAAAGCAGGTAGACCATGAAAGGCCACTATAACGAATAAACGGCTATTATTCGTTTCATCATCATCATCATTTCAGCCATAGGACATCCACTGCTGTACATAGGCCTCTCCCAATGACTTTTATTGGAAGGGGGATTACCAATACTTGCCACGCTTGGCAGGCGGGTTGGCGAGCGCAGTTTTTTTATAAGATTTCGCACGCAGACACTACTGCTCGTCTCGTACTACAGGAATAAGTCGCCTCTTACAACACACCTGTTGGCGGTGGGAAAGTGCGTTCTTCACGGCCTTTATTCGTTTATTTAGTGGATAAATGAAACAGACAAATTCGCTGCTGCGTCTGGCATTGAGTTCGATAGGTGTTAGTGTGAGAAGAAGGAATTTGTCATCACATAGTAATAACTACAAATTTCTAATAATTGGCTTCCGCAGGCGCGTGGCCTTCCATAGTCCACCGAACTTAATGGGGAATATGCATGTTTTTTTATTTGGTCCTAAAATAAATAGTACTTAATTATAATTATTAAAACTTTAAGAATTTTCGAAAAATATTGATAAATACCTGACTTACAGCCCATTAAAGTCGCGTGTTAGACAAGGAGATCCGATATGTACCGTGACGTCACATTACACGTCCGCCATACATTTTTCATAGTAAAAGTTGTTTTAGAAGAGATAGGTATGTCCTTATTTCTAATTACTATATTACGGTTATTTTTTACCTAAAATCCATTTTGTTTTTACTATTAGCACTATAATTTCGTATATTTTCTTATAAATATAGTAAAAACATTTTTTTTTTCATGCATATTCCCTATTAATGACACCTGACGATTTCCGGATCCGGTCAATTCAGAAAACGAACTTAGCGACATTGACGCGAATCTGGGTGTTTCCACATCTGGCAAAATTATTGTCTGATACCTTTATCGAGCGCGTACCCTATAGAGCAGCAGTACGAAACATCTTTCTCCGAAATTAGTACTACTACCTGACGACCATCTGCTGTAGTGGGTCGCGCTCCGGACTACAAATACCAGTGGTCGTGGGTTCGAATTCCGCAAGCGGAAAATGTTTGTGTGCTGAGCACTATTCGAGCATTTGGACTTGAGTCATGGATGTTTATAATGGGGATGACGACTGGGTAAAGAAAATGAAATTCTAGTTTAGTCCTTTAGTTAGATTATTAAAAAAAAAATGGATATATATTTTTTCTTTTGTCAATCAACCAAAACATGACAAAATAAAGCGCGTCAAAGTTCGAAAGTGGAGGCTCGTGACGTCACTCAAAGAAATTATTGTACCTGGACGTGACGTCATGCGACATTTCAAATCAATATATCTCTGTAACATTTTGATTATATGAAAAAAGAAAAAATACGTGTCCAATACTTTTCGATAATCTACCTGATAGAGATAAAAAAATTATGCGTCTTCCTTATTGTGTTTATGTATCTTAATCCGTCATTAAGTCCCTATATTACAAGCTTAGCTTAGTTTAGGCCTAGATCTTGAGCTAGACGACCTCCGTAGCCGAGAGGCAAGCATACTGGACTTGGTGTCTTTAAGGTTCCGGTGGTTCCGGGTTCGATTCCCGGTCGGTCGATGTACAAAAATAACTTTTCTATATTGTCTCGGGTCTAGGCGTTTTGGTACCGTCGTTGTTTTTGATTTCTGTAACACTAGTGCTTAAGCTACTTATCATAGGATTAGAGCAATGTATGTGATGTTGTCCAATATTAAATTTATTTCTTTTTTATTAAAAAAATAACGGGTGTAATTGTTGATAGAATTCATATATTTTACTACCCAGGAATCGGAAATCCTCCTAATGTTCTCCCTCCTCCCTATCCTCTGCCGCGGCTTACCCCCCAACGCACTCCGCCCCCCCCTCGAGCGCTGCCTGGCGGCCGCCGCGCCCCGCGCCCCGCGCGACCCCGCCGCCCTGTTCGTGGCCCAGCTGGACTCGATCCGGGAGAGCCTGGAGAGCGACAGGATACACGAAGCCAACAGGACCCTGCTCTCGCAGATCGTGGAGAACTACTTCTCGATTATACCTGATGATCACGACGAAGTGAGTATTCATTTTTTTTTATAGTGTAGATGTGAAAAAACCGGCCAAGTGTGAGTCAGACTCGCGCACCGAGGGTTCCGTACAAACCTGTAGGTACCTATATAAGTGAAAGTTCACCCATCACGACAATCGAGTCATAGTTACGATATTTATATTGCAAAATGAAATCCATAACATTACGAAAGGTAAATTGCGGTTTACGATTTATGACGTAATAAAAAAAAGTACTTACTAGATCTCGTTCAAACCAATTTTCGGTGGAAGTTTGCATGTTGCAATAATAATGTACGTTATATATTTTTTTAGTTTTATCATTCTCTTATTTTGGAAGTTACAGGGGGGACACACATTTTACCACAAGTTTCAACAGTATAGTTCTTATAGTCTCCGAAAAAAGTGGCTGTGACATACGGACGGACAGACAGACATACAGACAGACATGACGAATCCATAAGGGTTCCGTTTTTTGCCATTCGGCTACAGAACCCTAAAAAGGAGTATAGGAGTTAAATGCAGTTGTGGTATGAAGTGAGGGGCGGGAGCGTCCCACTCGCCGCCTAATATTAAGAAGTTTTTATTAGATTTAACAATTTTCACGCATAAAAATATTCAAAATACTTACTTAAAAAGTACCAGTTGTGGGTACAAATCCTACAAAAGGCAAATGCCACAAGTATTTATTTGATGTTGTTGAAACAGTATAAACCTTATTTAATTTCTAGCTAGCTGGATAATAGTCATTTATACAGTATATAAGCCCTCCTTCGGGCATTTATACACGTCCTAAAAATATTGCTATTGCTGCCATCGCTTCGGGACTACATAAGCTGGTGATGAAAAGAAACAGTGCAACAAACTTAGTCAACTTTGTCAGCCTGTTAACAAGTCATGTAGTAAGTGACAAAGTCCATGCACTCTTGTCGTTTTTTGGGACATGCGTCCGGCCAATATACTGGATGACATTTTTTTACCGTCAGGAAAAAATAACTGTGTATTTTGTAACCAAAACAATTTCTATACGTGAGTGTGTTCATAAAGTACAACTGTTTTTATAAATTTTGGAATTAACAAAATAATGCATAAATTTAGAATACATTATTGCGTGCGTAGGTATTATTTGTAGGAAGTGTAGTAAAACGGTAGCGGGGGCGCGGCGCGGAAACCGCCCGCCCCGCGTGTGACTGAATGAATTAAATGTCGTTTATTTTGATACCTTGCAGAGCCAGCGAGACACAACTTTCGCGAATGTTTTTCGTCTTATTCATTAAATAAGTTTAAGCTAAATTTCTATCTTGCGTTCATACGTAGTACGTACAAATGTAGATTTTAGTTATCTACATTTTGTTAAGTTAAAAGAAAAGAGTACTTATTTTGACTTAATAACTTATTTTTACAACAGGCTGTATCGGTGTAGTAGGTAAGTATCACTACGACATCTGAGGCGTACTCAAATGATTTAAATCAACTTATTTACAAATCACACTGATTGTATTTACATTACTAATTGTAACGTACCTTTTAACGATATTTTAACAATTTTCAAAATGTTCGCTTTTTCTTTCCAAACATAAACTAGCACGTCGTTGCATATTGTTTATTAAACTGCGAAGAGTGTCTCTATCACTTTTTATAGTATCGAAAGCGTACTTTGTGCTTCGTCAGTGTACACTAGCTGCTTCAACTCGGCCCACAAATAAAAATCTAGCGGCATTAAGTCCGGTGAATGCTAGGTATCCCACATTTGAATATTCGTAATCCACCATAACGTACGTTTACGTAATTACGGCGAGCGAACGATACTTCCGATACGCTCACGCCGGTTAGCGCGCAAAGGCTGACTGACCGAAGAGCGGCCGCCTGGCCGGCGCGGGTGCGCGGCGGTGAAGTAGATAATAATAACAAGTGTCAAGTGTGCGCTGCGCAACTCGGGCGAATTCATTGATGTTTATCGCGTTCGGAGTAGGGTGAATATGCGTTTGAGTTTTGGTCGTTTTCGTATTTTTAATATTCTTTTTTAAATGTTATGTTATTCAAAATTTACGTAGAATTAGATGGTTATGAGAATAGGTAATTTATATTAAAAAAATATTATAAAACAGTTTTTTTAAAGTGATCTTGCTTATGATATGTGATGTAACACCATGTATCAAATTCAAATGTATTCTTGCAAATAAATGTTATTCTATTCTATTCTATCGTCACCTATATCAATTACCTATCTCAAACGTTTATTTTCCTCACGGTAAATAAAGTCATACAGTATAGTTGGTGTGATTGTTGGAATGAATATGTCCAGGCGTGGGAAGCGTACGTCCGTACCTGCGCGCAGCTGGCCAGCAAGTACCTGGAGCGCATGTCCTCTCCGTCGAGCTGGTGGGAGGTGACCTCTACCGCGCTGCGCCGGGCGGCGGCCGTGCGCGCCGCGGTGGCGTGCGCCGCCGCCGCCGCCCCCGCCCCCGCCCCCGCCCCCGCCCCCGCGCCCGCCCCCGCCCCCGCCCCCGCCCCCGCCGCCGCGCCGCTCAACTGGCTTAACGAAATCATCGACGCGCAGGCGGGACACATCGCGTGAGTCTTCTACAGGGTTACATTGCTTTGCAATGGTGCCAAATCTTTAGGAGTGATTTAGAATCAGTAACTTAATCGAACTGTGCAAAGCACAAAACAAATTTTACACATTTAATTGTAAACGTGGATAACTTTACTTATTCATGAAAAAATTGCACCGTTTGTGCACTGCGTACACTCTTACTTCTTCATGCATACACTTCATATAGTCATACTAGCGAGACATTAGTTACAACGGCACGGATCTTGAGCTCTGGGTGGAAGATTCGCAGAAGACCATTACGATTTCGTGATTGGCCAGTCGGGATTGGTTGCTCGCTCCGCGCGTCTCTGATTCGATGATCGTCTCGTAAGATGCGCAAAGCGATTCCCAATCTTTCCTTCAGCGCTCAAGATCCGTGCCGGGGATTGTAACAACGGTTGACAAGACTAAACATACCTTCTTCATCTGAGATTAGCTTTGCCTGTATTTTTCCATTGTTCTTTGATTGCGTCAGTAGTGTGAAGGTTTTCTAAAAGAGATCCTGTCTAGTGTTAAGACCGCCTAAATTGTGCGAATCTTGGATCATGCTCAAGCATACCGTAGGAACAGGGCAAAGCGCTGAAGAAAGAGAGAGATAACTAGTCTATTGTTTTAAACAATAAATGAAATACAAACATAAATAAATATTTAAATGCCTGAAAATACTATTTATTTGGTTATATTATTCAATAATTATCATATGATTTCTTAATGTATTTAATTTAATTCTTTACAACTTCTTAAAATAAACAAATTGATTTAATTAACCATGGCGTCATCCTCTCTGCCCACAATACCTATCTTATTGTTGTGCCTACAGGGTCTATAATGATCTGTTTTATGTACCTATTTATAACATCTGTGTAACATTATAGAACGCAATAAAATATTGAATTGAATTGAACTATATTATTATGTTGACAAAGTTATTTTGTTTCTAGGGATCAGCAATACTCATTTCAGTGCATTCTGGATCCATTAAAGGCTGTGAAGCCAGACGACCCGAGCACCAGAGAGTGGTTCTTACAACTCATGGCCCGAACACAAGTCGCTTTCAAAGAGTAAGTATGAACTTTAATCTATTTATATTTTTTTTAAATACGAATACATTTGCCTATGAGTGATTTCCCCACCTTATGTCATCAGTAGTGATCATATTCGGACGCTTATTTAATCTTCCATTTCTTTTTGCTCACGAAAAAATTTATTTTTTATTTATTTATTAGGAAACTCAACAGCTTTATTTTAACAATCATGCTTAAATGAAAATCTTACAAAAACACTTAGCCAATAACAGAGTTTCACAGCGTTGATTATGTTTACGAGGTGGAACTGTACTAGACAAATAGGTATACAAATAGTGCAGTGATTAGCATATTATGAGTGTTAAATTTATTTTAAATACAATTTTTAAGTTTTAAGTTGAATTGGCAAGTTGATAATTGATTTTGAAAAAATAAACTAATAGAATTATACCATTATTATTCATTTTAATAGAATATATATTTTTAAGTTTATATACATAAATACATATAGATAATAATTATACTATGACATTAAGTTAATTGTGAATAGTCTTAATATTATTCTTACACAATTAATACCTAATACTTACTAAAAATTAAGAACATGCGATCCAGATATACTCGTATTGGTGTTGATGGTCACCTAGCTAATTATGGAGTGAAGTAGTACACGTGTGCGAATAAACAAACAAACACACAAACACTCCACACATTGTGTATGGCACTTCGCCCCATACCGCACACACGTCAAATAACATCTGTAATTCACCCATGATATCTGAATGAATAAAAGAAAAAGAGACATGCCTTACTAATAAATGCAATATTTGTATGGTTTTAATCAGTTATGGCGAGAAACATATTCATGTCAATTCAATAAACAATAAGATTTCGTTAGTTGAGAATTAGTGATGTCTATACTAAAAAAAGGCGGATTAACCAAATTACCCTTTTATTTTTGTTCGGAACGGCATATCCATATAATTTTGTGAAGGAAAGATAGTAGGGAAAAAGCTAGTTAACGTTTACCTACGTCAGCCATACTCTAAGTGTGTTCCGCGGAACCCTAGGGTTCCGCGATACCCCTGTCGGGGTTCCGCAAGAAGTTAGAAAAAAAAATCAAAACACCTCTCTCTGGTCGACCGTTCTGTCGCGGCGTATCACGATTCACGAACAATTTTACTATGCCGCCACCGCCGATACCTACTTGTGACCGCGCAATCCCTTTGATAAAAGCCGCCTTTGAAATTAGACGCTATAATTGTGAACAAGCGACTTTCGGCTCTAACTTCAAAACGTAAAGTCGAGATTGCTTACACCACATTTTTTGAATTTCTATTTTTATATCGGCTTTTTATTTATCAAAGACGCCGACTCGAGTATTTTTGAGAATGTTCGAGATTGAGGCTAGGACTATAAAAGCGATGATCAAGCCTTGACACTAGTCAGTCGACGATTAGCGTTCGGAGCGATAAGTACCTACCTGCTAGAAAAAAATTGTGTATTGTTCTACTGCTGTTTTCTGATTGTATCAGTTTTGTACATTTCTTCTTTGGACTAAAGTGCTAAACTCTTCTACGCAGTAACGACCGTGCATTATTTTAACCTCACCATCCTGAAAGAATGGAACGTTGGCTTAAAGGCGTTAAACGTGTCGCAACAACATCTTCCAACGAAGCCGAATGTTCAAAAGCAGTCCGCGTGGAGTATACAGCAATTACCGATCCAGACGATGATGCAACGACGTCAAGTTCCACGGTTTCAAAGGCGAAAAAAAGGAAGTATGATGAATCATATATCAGTTTTGGATTTGTTGATTCCAACGGCTCACCTCTCTGCATGTTATGTAGTAAACTGCTTCCTAATAGTTCCATGGCACCTGCCAAGTTGCGCCGACATTTAGAAACTGTACACCCCGAGTCTAAAGACAAGAATAAAGAATTTTTTGTACGTAAAAAAGAACAGTTATTGGAAAGTCAAAAAACAATGATGCATGTAACCCAAACTATCAATGAAAAGGCCACGGAGGCATCATATTTAGTTAGCTATCGCATTGCACAAGCAGGAGAAGCGCACACTATCGCTGAGAATTTAATAAAACCATGTGTATTAGACATAACAAAATGCATGCTCGATGAAAAATCTGCAAAGCATCTTTCTACTGTGCCGCTATCTAACGATACTGTTTCACGGCGAATTCATGATCTAGCAAGCTACGTCAAACAAGAACTAGTTACACGTCTACAAAAAACACAATTCGTCTTGCAAATGGATGAGTCGACTGATGTCGCTGGTCTGGCTATCTTGCTGGTTATCGTGAGATATCCATGTGAAAGTTCTTTTGAAGAAGACATGCTTATGTGTTCACCTCTACCCACAAACACTACCGGAGAGGAAATTTTTAATAAAATAAATATATTTTTTGAGGAAAATAATCTCAGTTGGAACGATTGCATTGACATTTGTACAGATGGGGCCAAGGCGATGACGGGTAAAACAGCAGGAGTAGTGTCACGAATAAAAAATAAAGCGCCTAATTGTAGTTCCAGCCATTGTATCCTGCATAGACAAGCACTTGCGATGAAGCAAATGCCGTCCAATCTAAAATTAGTTATGGATGAAGCGGTAAAAATAATTAATTTTATCAAATCACGACCACTACAATCCCGATTGTTCTCATTATTGTGTGAAGATTATGGCAGCACACATAAAACACTGCTGCTCCATACAGAAGTGCGATGGCTGTCTCGGGGTAAAACTTTAACAAGGCTATTTGAACTTAGAGCCGAGTTACAAATGTTTCTTTCAGATACTTCTTTTAATTTGAAAGACCGTTTGTATGATAAAACTTGGTTGTTCCGACTGTCTTTTATGGCGGATATCTTTCAGAAACTGAACGAATTAAATTTATCATTGCAAGGTAAACAGACAACAGTGTTCCAGGCCTGTAACAAAATAACTGCCTTCAAAAGAAAATTAGATTTTTGGATTATTTGCGTTGGAAATAGAGAAATAGAAAGCTTTACGTCACTCAGTGAGTTTCTTGGCGATAACAACTCAGAAATATTTCAAGATGATGTATTTGAAGAATTGGTCCAATATCTCACTTCGATGCGCGCATCTTTTGAGCAGTATTTTCCTGAAGAACAGAATACAAAAATGAAACTGAATTCATGGATTCATAATCCTTTTTTACCCAACTTACAAAAGCCCGAAAGTATGTCAAACGAGATATATGAATCTCTTTTAGAAATGTCATCTGACACAAGTATGGAGTCACTGTTCAAAACGACGCCTCTCAACGATTTTTGGTGCAGAATCCGAAATGAATATCCAATGCTTGCCAAAATGGCTTTGAATATTCTTCTCCCGTTTCCAACAACATATTTGTGCGAAACAGGATTCTCAACCTATGCAGCCACGAAAACAAAATACCGCAATAGACTGGACGCCGAACCTGATATGAGACTTCAACTGTCCTCTATGAAACCTGATATCAACCAATTGATGAAAAATAAAAAACAGTTTCATACATCCCATTAGTTAGATTTTTTTTCTTTTTCAATGTTATATTTATTATTATACTTGTTATGTAAGTAAGTAATAAGTAACTGTTACATGGTACTCTAATTATGCTTATTAATAAAAAATACACTTAAAAACCATTGTTTTATTGTAGGGTTCCATCAAGTATTTTGCTATCCAAAAGGGTTCCGTCACCAAAAAAGATTGAGAACCGCTGACCTACGTACATGATTATCGTCATCCTTATCAACATAACGACACGGAAGAAGATTCATGTTATAAACCGACTTCAAAATAGTTCTTAATTCAACAATTTTTTTTTGTGTACATATATTATGTTATGCGAGGTTGTCGTCAAATGTGAACTTATTTTGATTATTCTTATTTTTTACTTCATACAATAAAAAAAAGAGTTGTCTCAAAAAAGTTAAGATAAAAGATGAAATCTGTGACATAGCAGTTATCTTTTGTTTGGACTCTAAAATTCGTCTCGTAAAGTACTTATTATTATTAAAGTAGAAAAGTTAAAAGTTTTTAGAATCGATGTCAGCCATGGAGAGCGACTTAATTTATTTGCTTTTTTAAGTTCGGTTTTTTATTAAATTTAAGTTTCGTATTGTTTTACCAGAACCGAAGAACTATCCGCGCACCTCTACCTATGCGACGTGTTCATACTGAGTACGGTGGTGTTCAGCGGCCACTGGTGGGTGCACCGCGAGGGGTTGCGGGCCGCGGGGCTGGACCGCGAGGGGTTGCGGGGCTTGTTGCCGGGCGCGGCCGCCGCCTTGCTGGCGAGGGAGCCCTGGAAAGATACTACTGTACAGGTTAGTTTAAATAAAAAATAAAAATAAAATAAAATAAGTTAATTTCATTAACAAAGGTAATGCCTTAAAAACTAGTACATTGGAGCCTCCATTTAAGCAAAAAAATGCCTGTGTTTGGAGGGCCCGCTCTTCCATCACTATATCCATACTTTACAAGGCAGTATGGGTGAACTTATCCTAATAAACATTTCTTTTTCACAGTAGTAGTAAGTTTGAGTATTAAATTAATTAAATTAAATTAAATTTAAGTATCTATATTATGTGTGTGTGTGTGTGTGTGTGTGTGTGTGTGTGTGAGTGAGTGAGTGTGTGAGTGTGTGAGTGTGTGAGTTATAGTGTATGTGTTTGTGAGAGTTAATATGAATATGAGAGTGTATAATTAGCTATAAAGTATATAATTATGCAATACGCTCCAGTTATTGTTCAATTTCATGGTATGTCTTATTTTGAATCCATGTTACTAATAGTTTTTTAAGGCTATGATGTGTTTTGTCATATATACATATAATTTTATTTATTTTATTATACAGGAAGGTAGAATTTGAGACGAATTGTCTACTGGCAAATTTGGTCTTAATATTGTAGGATTGAGCAACGAAATTTCTACGTCGTTTATTTACTTGGCTTGGGTATGGTATTTATTTCATGGTACATCTTCTACAGCTGCTGCTATTCTTTCTTAACAGTATTTTTTAGTTTGGTGTTGGCCTCCTTCAGATAGCGCCATTTAATTCGTTATTTACCTAAACTTTGTAATGAGACATAATATTGCGTTGTTATAATCACCAAATTTCCAGGTGACCAGAAAATTATCAAATGTATACCTATTTGTTTTTTCTAATTTATTTTGCAGACTTATTATTATAATACATTTCAACTATTATAAGATTGAAACACTACACAATAATCTTCAGGTTTACTTTAAAAATAATATAATTTTTATTTTATGAAAAAAAAACCTATAATCCGTTTACCCTTGTCCTATTTGATAAACAAAAAACGGTCAAAGCAAAAACACGTCTTACCGACTTTATCTCACTATGTATTCTGTGTATAAATATCCTTTATAATAAAGGAAACACGTACAATACATTTTTCACTGAAAACTCATATTAATCATCAATTTTATACAAGATTTTACACAAATTCTAAAATTTTTCAGCACAGACAAAAAATGACATGACTGCTTGACATTAAATAAATTCTGTTTGTCTTTGGATTTTAGAGATGGGACGGGAGAAGTGAACGAATAAATCATTATGAATGTAAAGAGGTTGCTGTATTGCAACCTGTTTTGAAAATTACTACCGATCATCAACAATGTTATTCAAAAGTTAAAGAAGGTTTATTAACTAAGTTATTACTAAGTAATAGCTATATAAGGAAGATCTTGAAAAACATGATTCATAACATTTTTGATCGCAGCAGTGTTTTTGGTTTTCATAATTAAATAAGGTTTACTTTACACTTTCATTGCAATCAATAATATTCGGTAGCTATGTACATTACACCCACAGCTTGACAAGTCAAGAACCGTCGCGCCACCCCGAGAACCCGACTTCAGAGTTTACTTACTAGCACGCAAAAACCGGTCTCCCGGGTTCAGGGTTATCAAAAATTTGCTAGCGTAATTAACTTTAAGTTCGATTAGGTAGCAATGAATCACTCCTTATAATATAATCTAACTTTTTTTTATAATGAATAACTCTTTATAAAATTATCTATCTGTCTATAATATATCTAAAAGTGTTATTAAGACACTTAGACTAGACTTATTCTGGGTTTAGTTAAACTTATGTCCTACTATGTTTTTTTTTTTTATAGAACGAGGACTTAAAATACCGATATTTTTTGGTACCGTTACTCCGTGATATCGTTACTACTGATCAAATATCGGATAACGTTGTTTGTATTTTGTAAAGAGTATCCATCGTATGTCCAGATGCTGGAGTGGCTGAGCCACAGCCGCGACTGCGTGCGCGACGAGGCGACGGCGCAAAGCTGCCAGCGCGCGCTGCTGGCGCTGCGCCACTCGCCGCAGTTCGCGCAGCACAGGGTCTGGACCCGGCTGTGAGTCTAGCTTTATTCACTGACCTGTTTATACATGGACTGGCTGCTGTCAAAATGAATTTTCGATTATCGCCATTTTGGCGCTGTAGGCCTCAGTAAAAACCTGTGCCTAAATCTTTCTTTTATCTTGATTTTCATCTATCACTTTCCAATCCAGTGCCTTGAAGACGTATTCCACAAAGACACAAAGTATTTTTACAAACTGTCATATTTTAGTATAGAAAGTACGACCCTTGTGCCAAATAATATTGCGAAATCCAAAGGTTTAACGCCGTTATTCAGTTGTTTCTAATGATCTAAGCCGCAAACTCTATTGTGGTATCGGCCGGCGGAGGGCCACGGGGTCACGTAACGCATGGTTTGGCACATTAAAATTTAATTGTTTAAAAATAAAACTCCTGTCTTCTCCACATTACTTATTAATCTGCAGATTTTAATTATTGAAAGTTGTTCGCTATAATTTAAGTTTTTTCATTTCAGGGAAAGTTATTTTGGGAAACAAACGAATATTGACGACTGAAATAGAGATTCCAATGTGACGTACGTGTATATTGTGTAAATATTAAGATCACTAAAGTGCCACATAATTATTAATCTGTATTGATATATTTGTTATTATAATATATAATATTTGTGTTGTATTGTATTTTATAAGAACTGTTAAAAATTGTTTACTTTAAAAGTTGATTATGAACGCCACACGAATGAAAATATTTTTATATTTGGAGTCGATGTATCGCTATATCATATCGAATTTTGTTGGTCATGCTAGGAGGGAGTTATGATTCTGATATTTATCGAACATTTATATGGCGAACATCGAAATTGAAAAATACCTATATGTACTTGCTCTTTCAAATCTCAACAGCTGATCGTTTATTTAGTGTTTTAAAGTATTTGAGCATCAGGATCGGGCCCTAGGTGAATTTTTTTTTACAAAAACAAAGTCGTGTTGCTGGCTATTATTTTTTACGCACGGCGTTCTTAACTGACCATATTTAAATACCAGTTACATGACATCAAAGATCTGTATCTATTTCTGTTTTTACGAAATAAAACATGACTTACCTACATTATGTATTTAATTTATTTAATAATAATATACTTTGGATAAGTAATGCAAGTGAAGTGAATTATTTTATTTTAAAATAATTATATACATTCTTTATAAATACTATTTACACTTATCTACATAGACAAATTCATTATTACAATATTTACAAACATTTATTTAATAATATCATGTATCTAAAAAGTCATCACCACAATCCAGTACGCACAGACAACAGCTCATTAACCTACCACAAAACGTCAAATTTTCTCAATTGATATTGATCTCTTGGCGACCTTCGAAGCCGAGAGGCGAGTATACTGGACTTGGTGTCGCTATCTCTGAGGTTCCGGGTTCGATTCCCGGTCGGTCAATGTAGAAAAATAACTTTTCTATATTGTCTCAGGTCTGTGTGTTGTGGTACCGTCGTTGTTTCTGATTTCTGTAACACAAGTGCTTAAGCTACTTATCATAGGATCAGAGCAATGTATGTGATATTGTCCAATATTAATATATTAATATTATATATTATATTATATTATATCTCTACGTGTCTGACTCAAAGTTGAGAATCGGTTAAATGACTTAACTAGGTATTTGGGTAGGTGCCCTGCCGTTAGTCAACGGTGCAGTCGTACAATTCATCGCTCCACCTTGTCGGAGGGCGACCTACTGCGGTGGTTAGGTCGCTATCTCCACTCAAGAACAAGCCTAAACAGGTGACCAAAAAAGTGACGTCCAAAAAATTTTTTTCGGTGCCTCGTGTTGAGAGGTATCTGGAGACGTATTTTTGAATCATGCGAATTCCAATCCGAACACGAAATCGAGAGATTCGCATGCGAATTCCTAAAATCACTATTTTAGAAAATTCATTCCATGAATTCTTCAACGACCACTCGTTTTTCTTTTTCTACTAGTAGAAATTACGGAAGAATGACATTAACAAGTAAACATATGTTTGACAGAAATTTTACATAATAACTTTTTATTTACGTTCGTTAATGAGTTTTTGCTTTATGGTTTATAATATTTTCTGCGTGAAACAAAAATAGTTAAAAGATTTCGATTTAATAGTAACACCTATTTCGAGTGATTCAAAAATGCGTAATATCGTGAGCAATATAGAAATGAATTTCATACACGAATTGTTTTCGTGTTCGAATTTGAGATACATTTCTAATGCTTCAAAAATACGTCTCCTGAATCACCTCTATGTATGTTCTACAATTTTTTGTAGTTTTCGAGTTACGTTTTTTAAAATAGCCTATGAAGTTAAATTTTTTTAATACTATCATGAAAGCTTAGAGTCTAGCGCATTCTCTGAAGCTACTTAGAAACTAAGAAATTATCAGTTTAGATTTTAAATTTTAAGTTGAAAATTTAAATGATAACTCACTTAACATAAATTCTCAACTTTAGGTCAATTTTGTAGTAACTTCCATTAAAGTTATGAGGCTGTTTATTTTATGCATAAATGCAGTTCATAGAGATTTAGCTGCAAGAAAAAAAAATCGAAGATCCTTCTACTTTAAAAAAAAAACAAACTGATCTGATTGCAAAAATTCATTAAAAAATCGTAACTCGAAAACTACGAAAAATCGTAGAACAAACATAGGGGTAATTAAGATAGCTCAGAACACGAGGCACCTAAAAAAATGTTTGGACTTCACTTTTTGACCACCCTGTATAACCATCTAGTATCAGTTTTACAAATGTGACCAGCCCACCCCCCCCCCCCCCCCTTTAGCTTATTTATCCTTTGAGCTATATCAATCACTTTATTTAGTTCTCTGTCGGACATACCATCCAACTAGTAAAATTATTTAAATCTATTTACACATTATTGTATAAGGTGCCGGTGGGGAATGCCGTAAAGAATACACTTCCCCATCGCCAACAGGAGGCGTGTCGTAAGAGCCGCCTAATTCCTGTAGCACGAGATAGGCAGCAGCGTCTGCGTGCGAAATCTTATAAAAAAACTGCGCTTGCCAACCCGCCTGCCAAGCGTGGCGAGTATTGGTTATCCCCCTGAAGATAGATAATGGGGGAGGCCTTTGTTCAGCAGTGGACGTCCTCTGGCTGAAATGATGATGATGATGATGATGACACATTATTGATTACACCATTACACCAACAGATCTAATAAGGGAAAACTACTTACAATCACAATTCCTCTGCCAGCGGCCTTAACGCAAACGATTTCAGGTTCTTTTCCCAGATCAGGTCAATTCAGAACAACTACCTTTTCTTAATAAAATTGGTTCTGGCCTTGGTGTGGTGGGAGACCCCTGGCAAAATTCACTGTCTGTTTAATTACCTCGTAATACAAGAATGAACTCCTTACATCGAGACAATGACAATAGGGATGACGACTGGGTAAAGAAAATGAAATTCTATTTAGTCCGTCAGTTAGATTATCAACAAAAAATGGACACATTTTTTATTTTGTTAATCAACCAAAAAATTACAAAGATTAAGCGCGTCGAAGTCTGGAGTAGAAGTTCGTGACGTCACTTCTAAGTAAAAATTGTACCAAGGCGTGACGTCATGCGACATTTCAAATCAATATAACTTTGTAATATTTTGATTATGTGGAATAAAAACTGTTTCTAATACTTTTTGATAATCTACCTGATAGGCCAAGAAAAAATGTGTTCTATTCCTATACACTGAGTTCCAAGTCCACATCAGTCACTTCCCCACTTCACTACACAATGCCCCCCCTACAGCGTCTGGTGGTGCGCGGGGGCGCGTCGCCCTCAGACCGGCGTCTCGTCGGCGGGCGGCGTCTTGATCGGCACACGGATCACTTCATCTTCCAACTTCGACTCTATTGGCATGTTCTGAAAGTTAAACAAACATTTAGGCGTTTAAACAACTAACGTGGCTAGCGGCGGCGTTAAGGCTGCCTGTCCACCTGTGTAAAGGAGCGAGATGGAGGAGCGGTGAGCGAGGTAAAAATCCACCAATAGAATTGTTTAAAATTCTCGCTGCTCTTCAGTGGACAGGGAGTTGCGAATTATTTAAAAAAACATACAAACACGCGAAGCGGACCGAGAAAGAGTAGCGGGGAAGCGGAGAGGAGAAACGGTAAACTTGTTCTATAACTTTTTCGATAACATGTCTGCTCCAAGTGACATTTCGCGTAGTTCGCTGACTATTGGCAGACTCCCTCGCTCCGGCGGACAGGCAGCCTAAGACAGGCCGCATATTATCCGAAGCTTCTAATAGAAACATTCTAGCGCTAACCTGAAGGCACTTCGGTGTATACATTTTGTACTAGACCCCGCATATTGTAAGAAATGTTTCTTGCCGGTCATCCGGTTCTAATTGAAACGTCATCAGAATTCTTGAGAGGCGCGTCTACCATACATTTTGTACTAGACCCCGCATATTATCAGAAATTATGCTGTACACGCGCTTCTTGTTGCAAAATGTCAAATATGAAAGTAGGGTTGCCAGAAGTTTACTTTTGTTAACCGACTACAAAAAAGGAGAAGGTTCTCAATTTTTTACCCTTACAACCGACATCAAAAAAGGAAGAGGTTCAAACGGCTATACCAAGAAGGAGGGTTATGGACTTCAAAAGGAGGTGGTTTTGTCGATAGAAGGAAAAATAGGAAAATGTATGCTCTTATTATTGCTAGTTCGTGACCAATAATTTCCTACAGTTTTTACAATGCATTTTTAACTTTTAATTCGGTTTAAGACTTATTCGTGATTTTAAATAATTTTTTTTGGTTTGTTTCAAATAAACGTATTTTTTTATTATTATTATTCTAAAGATTTTGTAGCTGAAGTGGAAAACTATCCGTGCATATGGAATGTGGATAGTGAACACTATCAAAATAAAATACAACCGGACCTAGCTTAGGAGAAAATATGAACAATGATTTTCTTCTTTAATAAACTAATCAATAGTGCCAATAGCAATAACGTGTCGCCATCCTTAACATCCCTGTGCGAACGTCAAAAGTGGGAGAGGTGTGTCGTGGCGGCGCAGTCAGCCACTGAACAAGTAATACTTGCAGTCAGCAACAACTGGCGCCGGATCGCCGAACCGGATAATGTGCGGGGCTTTGACAGTTCGGTCCGAAATGTTTCTTATTAGAAGCTTCTGATAATATGCGGCCTGTCTAAGACGTGACATGGGGAGTCTGGGGCCGGGGCCCACACATGATGCACATAATGTAGTGTACCGTACCTCGAGCGCAGTGTAGAGCTCGTGCAGCGCGATGGCAGGCGCGGGCCGCACATAATGTAGTGTACCGTACCTCGAGCGCGGTGTAGTGCTCGTGCAGCGCGACGGCAGGCGCGGGCCGCACATAATGTAGTGTACCGTACCTCGAGCGCGGTGTAGTGCTCGTGCAGCGCGACGGCAGGCGCGGGCCGCACATAATGTAGTGTACCGTACCTCGAGCGCGGTGTAGTGCTCGTGCAGCGCGACGGCAGGCGCGGGCCGCACATAATGTAGTGTACCGTACCTCGAGCGCGGTGTAGTGCTCGTGCAGCGCGACGGCAGGCGCGGGCCGCACATAATGTAGTGTACCGTACCTCGAGCGCGGTGTAGTGCTCGTGCAGCGCGACGGCAGGCGCGGGCCGCACATAATGTAGTGTACCGTACCTCGAGCGCGGTGTAGTGCTCGTGCAGCGCGACGGCAGGCGCGGGCCGCACATAATGTAGTGTACCGTACCTCGAGCGCGGTGTAGTGCTCGTGCAGCGCGACGGCAGGCGCGGGCCGCACATAATGTAGTGTATCGTACCTCGAGCGCGGTGTAGTGCTCGTGCAGCGCGACGGCAGGCGCGGGCCGCACATAATGTAGTGTATCGTACCTCGAGCGCGGTGTAGTGCTCGTGCAGCGCGACGGCAGGCGCGGGCCGCACATAATGTAGTGTACCGTACCTCGAGCGCGGTGTAGTGCTCGTGCAGCGCGACGGCAGGCGCGGGCCGCACATAATGTAGTGTACCGTACCTCGAGCGCGGTGTAGTGCTCGTGCAGCGCGACGGCAGGCGCGGGCCGCACATAATGTAGTGTACCGTACCTCGAGCGCGGTGTAGTGCTCGTGCAGCGCGACGGCAGGCGCGGGCCGCACATAATGTAGTGTACCGTACCTCGAGCGCGGTGTAGTGCTTGTGCAGCGCGACGGCAGGCGCGGGCCGCACATAATGTAGTGTACCGTACCTCGAGCGCGGTGTAGTGCTCGTGCAGCGCGACGGCAGGCGCGGGCCGCACATAATGTAGTGTACCGTACCTCGAGCGCGGTGTAGTGCTTGTGCAGCGCGACGGCAGGCGCGGGCCGCACATAATGTAGTGTACCGTACCTCGAGCGCGGTGTAGTGCTTGTGCAGCGCGACGGCAGGCGCGGGCCGCAGCCGCGCGGGGCGGCGCGCCGGGCTCGCGCGCGGCGACCGGCACGCGCCCACGCTGCACAGCAGACGGGCACTGCGAGACACGTTTACTCATGTATTTGGAATAGTTTGACCACAAGCGTTGTATCGCTCATAAGGGGCATTATTTGTCGGCTCCACTGTCCGATACAAGTAACGCGTTTTACTGCCAAGATCGTTAACGGCGAATTGATATACCTCATTAACCGTATTTACACTCGGGCGAGAGGCGAGACGAGACACGCGGCGAGTGTGTGTAAGCAGTGTGCTGGAGACTCGTCTCGTGTTTCGTCTCGCTACTCGCAGCGCTCACGAGTCAAAGAACCTCGCGAGAGGCGCGAAAGATTAGCGATTACACAAGCGTTCTGGCATTAGATGTTATATTTTTACATAATTAAAAAGTTATTGACGCTATTATTACATTACGACGTCCTCCATACATGCTGGCTCAAACGCACTGCGAGAGTGACACTAATTTCCATCTGAGATACGAGACGAGACACGAAGAGTCTAGATGAGCTAACGGAATGAATATTGCGAGCTACACACGTCTCGCCGCGTAGCTACTTAAAGAGCGGTACAGCGCTTCCGGAGAAACCATTGTAGCTAAAAATTGATGCGCAACACGTGACGCTAAACATGTTTTGAAACGTTGCACACCAGCGAGACGTTACCAGACATCTTGTCTCTCTGTCACTATCGTCTAAATAGTCGTGACACAAGATGGCAAAAGTATTGGTTTGCACGCCGAGTTACGAGTATAAAGCAAAGTAGGTGGTTGAGGGTTCGAATTTCGCAAGGGGCAAGCCTTTGAGTGATGAGCCCGAGACTTGAGCATTGTACACCTACGTATTAACACATTTAAGAATAGAATGTCTATCTGTTATCTAGTCGTCTCACCCTAGTACAAGGTTTGCTGAGTTTGAGGCTAGTCATAGTTGGTTATAAAAAAGTATTTAAGTATGAAAATAAGCCAGCCCCCCAAGCATGACCACCAAAACACGATATGATATAGCAGTTTATCAACACCAGCTGTAAATATATAATAGATATAGCCGCCATGTAGAATCGCCGTGCCCGTGACGTCACATGTTATTATCGCTGTTTCGATGGTCATGCTACGGGGGCAGTCTGTACCTGCGGACGAATGCCTAGGGCTTTCCTGGGACGATAATCCGCAGTTCCTACTCACTTAATGACTCCTGGTATGCGGCACTCACTCTGTGAGCGAGAGTCCCACATAACCCATGGTCGACGGGTATGCGGAACAGCATTTTCGTGACGTAAAATGAAAGGAAAGGCAGTCTGTGATATCAAACACTCACGCGTCCAGCAGCTTCAGCAGCAGCCGGCCGTACGCCTGGTACTCGTCCTCACCGAACTCGCCGGGGTGGTGGCGCGCGTACTCGTACGTGTCGCAGAACTGGTGCACCAGCTTCTGGCCGCGGCCGTCCAGCGGCGCGGCCAGGGACGCCAGCAGGAACGCGCGCAGCGACTCGCGCGGGTGCCGCCGGAGACCCGGCTCCTGGTGGGCTATTTCGTCTTCTGTGGTATATATAATAATAATAATAAAGCTTTATTTTTCCATAACCTAACTTATTTTTCAATTTTTACAATTAATTATTTTATCATGGATCCCTTCTGGGTAAAAGCCTCTTTCAACTTTTTCCATTTCTTTCTCTCTGCGCCAAGACTCCACCAGTTCCTGCCGGCCTGTGGTATATATAAATAAATATATATATATTGGACAACATCACTCTGATCCTATGATAAGTAGCTTAAGCACTTGTGTTATAGAGATCAGAAACAACGACGGTACCACAACACGCGGACCCGAGACAACATAGAAAAGTTATTTTTCTCCATTGACCGACCCGGAATCGAACCCGGGACCTTAGAGATAGCGAGACCGAGTCAGGTTTGCTCGCCGCTCGGCTCCAGAGGTCGTCTATAATAATAAGTTACTTTTAACATGAGTACTTGCATGCGCGTGCTACATAAGTAGCCCAATAGCGATATTCATATATCTCATATTTTTACAGTTAGTGTCGATATATCGCTATATCATAATGTGTTTTAGTGGTCATGCTGGGGGCACGTATTTTTTTGCTGGCATAACTTTTTTTTGCACAACATCACCCACATTTCTCTGATTCTATGATAAGTAGCTTAAGCACTTGTGTTACAGAAATAAAAAAAACAACGGCGGTACAACAACTCCCAGACTCGAGACAATATAAAAAAAGTTGTTTTTTCTACATTGACCGACCGCGGTTTAAAATGAGGCTGGCAATAGTGACCAAGTTTCTTACGCTGCTTCTTTTCGGCGCTAGCTCACAATATTGTCCCAAAGCAGTGCTAGGGTAAAAAATAATTGGAACGTGTAAAAGTCGAAATTCCGAAAGAAAAAAAATAAAATCGAGCTGGGCCTCATTCATCTCAATATATAATAATAAAAAGAGTTCTTACCCAACGTCTTGACATCATCAACTGCTCTAAACCGGTAGTGGTATGGCTGCTGTGGCTCAAGTATGTAGTGAGAGGGCTCTGCGCTCAGCAGGCGCGGCTCGTGCAACACACGCGGGACTGCTTCGATACGCCGCTCTATCTCCTTCTTGAGGCACTGCACAGATATTGTATTTATTTATATTTATTAGCAGGATATAGATGTGACTATTTCCAACCAATTTTACCGTATCCTAAAATAACCATTATGGAGATAATTTTATTATAATAATATTTAAATTATTCATTCATCATCATCATTTCCGCCATAGGACATCCACTGCTGAACATAGGCCTCCCCCATTGACTTCCAGATTGGCCGGTTGGAAGCTAAATGATTAATGCTACTTAAAGATGTTACAATAGTCATAAAAGATGTATCTAAATATAATTCATATTGGTCTTAAGTTATATTATTAATTTAAGCATACAGAGCGGTATTTTTCCTGCAAAGCTTAAGATCTCCATAATCAAGCCAATATTTAAATAAGTAAATTTTATTAAAAAAAATAAAACCGACTTCAAAACACTAAAATGCTAAAAATAATCCTAACACTTAAGTACCTAATCAGTTACTTTTGGAGTCAGTGCCAGCCGATGAGAGATTCAATGTTTTTGTTTGCACCGACTCCAAAAGTAACTGATTAGGTACTTAAGTGTTAGGATTATTTTTAGCATTTTAGTGTTTTGAAGTCGGTTTTATTTTTTTTAATAAAATTTACTTATTTCATCAATTTTTAGTGATAAATCCTAATCTAACTGCTGAACACCGATTTCATCCCCTATTTTCCTACCCTTAAGGGTGATTTTTATTTTGTAAACTTTTAGCATACTATCTTTGAAGTATAAGCTATCGACGTATCTTGTAAGCCATATTTCAGAGACAAAAAGATTTTAACCCTTTCATAAAACAATACCAAAAAATTCGAGTACAGAAGTCAAAACCGAAATAACAACACGCTGCAGGCAATCCGTTGCAAAACTAGTCTGTGCAGCAATAGCATATTCGGCAATAGTGCTCCTAGGATTTACAACAAAATCCCGCTGAATATACGGGATATTATTAACATACAAAGTTTCAAAATTAAATTAAAAGCATTTCTAATTGACAAATCTTATTACTCATTGAATGAATTCCTGACAGATAAAAATATATAAACTCTTGGACTGATTATTTTATTGTGTAATGTATACTTTTATTTACTGCAAGTGATTTTAATTGTATTTCTTTTTTATTATTACGATCGTTTCAATTTGTTCAATCAATTTGTTCAATTTGTTTTAAGGCAGATTTTAATTTTGTTTTTCATCCTTTGTTTTCTGAATTGTACGCCAAGAAGGCAGGACACGGTTAGTTATAAGACAAACCCTTGTAAGACCAATGTACACCTGTGCTCCACAATAAAGATTTATGATTTAAAGATTAATTAAATATTGGAAAACATTACATACATTGATCTGATCCTATGTTAAGGTATTAAATAGGATCTCAACCTCCAAGTGTGTACTTAAATCAGAGTTTACGCATGTAAATACTTCATTTGTAGAGTGTTTGAAAACTAAACAATGAATCAATCAAAGACATTAATGAAATCGATTCTTTTTTGTAGTAAGTTGCATTTGTGAAAAATTTACGTATGGTAGACAGACACAAAGAGGCTTACAGCTGAAGAGCTAGGATAAACAAATCAATACTAGCTTACAACTTACTTTTTTAGCATCAGCTCCAATTGGAACGTGAGGGCCTCTCCGAGACCGAAGTGCAAAGCGATAGATCTGTCTCTTCGCGAAAATGAACAGAATAACGAATGTCAGCACACCGCCACTTATTATGAATATTATGTTCATACCCGTGAGGTTTTTCATCTTATTTATTTAATAAATATTATAGTAAAAAACATTTACAAAAAAGACCAAGACCACCAACAACAACAAATCAATATGGCTAAGCAAATGTCAATGTCAATTGTCAACCAACAACACGCCAAAATTGACATCGACATTTCCAGCTAGCTGACTGTCAGTCAGATACACGGGTTCATGCATTATCCGTTTAAATTAAATGTTAAAAAAATTAGATCACGGTTTTCCTAGTTTTTATTGCCATATTTACACGTGTAGTTTGTGGGCTTGTTACACTCAAAAGGCTTATAATGCTCTCTGAGTACAATCAGGGCCATCTTTGACCTATTGGGGGCCCTGGGCACATAGGATAATGGGGCCCCTATGACTGATACTATTGAACTATATAAATAGAACTAGGGGGCCCCATCAATCGCGGGGCCCTGGGCAAGTGACCAGAGTGCCCAGTGGGAAAGACGGCCCTGAGTACAATACAATATCGCGCTCAGGGTGCTGCTGAGGCTGCCACGCTTCTGCAGCGCATCAGGGATGTTCGCGGAAGCCCGAGTAGACTGTTTCTCCGCGACGATGCGGAAGAGGTGTGCGTCCCTGGTGCGCAGGGTGGGGGGGAGCACCAACAGCATCCTGCCTGAGTATGATCGCGAGCAGGCTAGACTGCTTATACATAGGTCATTGCTGTACTAAATCAAATGGATTGGTGCAGAAATGACCTATGTAATATGCCAGCCGATGAGAGATTCAATGTTTTTGTTTGCACCGACTCCAAAAGTAACTGATTAGGTACTTAAGTGTTAGGATTATTTTTAGCATTTTAGTGTTTTGAAGTCGGTTTTATTTTTTTAAATAAAATTTACTTATTTCATCTATTTTTAGTGATAAATCCTAATCTAACTGCTGAACACCAATTTAATCCTCTATTTTCCTACCCTTAGGGGTGATTTTTATTTTGCAAACTTTTATCATATTATCTTTGAAGTATAAGCTATTCAATAAAACAAAAATCATCAAAATCGGCTCATATTTGTCGAAGATAGGTAACAAGAACCACAACCAAAATATTATCTGGGTATATATTTGTTGATTTTCTCAAAAAGTTCTAAATCAATTTCGATAAAATTTATATGGGACCACCTCTGAAGTATGATCTACCAAACAAAAAAAGAATCATTAAAATCGATTCATAATTGGCGGAGTAATCGCGTAACAAACATACCAAAAAAAAAAAAAACATACAGTCGAATTGAGAACCTCCTCCTTTTTTGAAGTCGGTTGAAAACAAACAATTCTAAATTGTGCATCCTTTTAAAATAAAATAATAATAATGAATTGTTTTCACAATCACACCAATTATCTAGCCCCAAACTAAGCAAAGCTTGTACTATGGCGACCAGACAACGGATAAACATAGTTAAATACGTTTATAAACATCCATGACAAGTACGAATGCTCGTGCTCATCACACAAACAATTTTTTTTCAGATTCTTGGTATGTTCCTACAAAACACTTAAAAGATTACATTGAAAAGAGGATTCAAGCAGTATACTACCTATAGGTATTATTTATCTGCCGCCTGTAGCCTGTTCTTTTAACAAAGCGTACCATTTCAAAATCATCACTGTTCCTATTAACTCGTTACTTATTCATCGTATATGATACAGCCAGCCTTACGTGCTGTGTGATCATGAATTCCATCGCCATGATTCTTTCTATTCAACGCTGGGCGCGGCGTGAATGTCTTTGGTGAGTATGCGACGCGCATTTTGATGCCCGAACATTGATGGCGATGACCATTATGGCATCCTCAGATTGCTCATAACCCAACAATAGGGTTCTACAATGGACGTCGGGGTTTTATTTGGACACTGTTGACCGCCTAAAAGGCAAGGTGTACGGTTGAAGTGCGTTGGGGACAATGCACACGTAACTGCATAGGAAAATTGCTGACAGTTAAATTAAAATGGATTGGTTTACGATTATGATTATGTACTTTATTGACTTCAGCTATGAGCCCATGAGGTCACGTCTGTTTTACCTACCCGAGGCAAGTGAGAAATTTCTTTGCCGTATTTTTTTTTGGTGCATCAATTCGATTGGCTGTATTGAAGGGAAAAAGAACATGCGTAATTCAAAACCGTTCTCATCAAAAATCATCGTATGCATAACACGATATTAAGAGTTTCTTCTTTTACTTTAACTACAATCAACTAGGTGTTAGACTCAAATCTCTTAATTAAATCAACAGAAGACACCTACCGTGACCTTTTATTTAGCGCAGTTTTGTGACGTCTACAAAGGCGTCAATTTGTCATGATCCCGCTAAATTCATCAACCTTCCACTAAGATTGCGTTACGAAACCAATTGTTACGTCAGTGAACGAATTGGAGATTCTACAATATTTTTGTAAATCTAGAACCCTATACAACCACTACTGGCACTACTGTAATTAAATGTTTAACGTGTGTGTAGGTGGTACTACCACAGAATTCTCGTACTACTTATTAAAAAATACCTATATTTTTTCTACTTGACTAAATTTTACTCGAAAAGTGCGTTCAACAAATTCTACAACTTTCGTTACACAGCTAAAAGAAGGTAAAAGGTATCATAGTTACCTGCCTGCGTTTTGCCTGCGTGCAGAGAGGTGAGGATGAGGGTGACTTTTGAAAACATTCGAGGAATTAACCCGCACAGTCACGCTACGTTGCTGTAGCCGCGCTAGCTAGGTAAATCTTCACAAAATAAAGTTCTAAATACCTTAAAATCTCATCACCAACAGGTTAGTTGCTGATAACTTACGTATTTATTCCGTGACCGTGTGTCATCATCACCCACCATCATCAGTATCTAACTTTTAATCGCTGATTTGAAATAAGTACTTACTTAAAAGTTAGTTCGCTTATACAAACTTGACCACGTTTTTTTCTGAACAGTCATTTTTTTATTGTTAGTCCTTGGCCCTTATATTATAGCTTCACCAGGCAGATTGGAGAGTGCGGAAGACACTCTGCCTGAAGCAGCATGCTGGCTCCTAGCAAGTACCTCGGTCGGACTGTACCGAGTGCTGAAGGCACCCGGCTAAAAGGTGAACCTTGCAAGTGGTTGCACGTTGTGGTATAGGCCTGTGTTACACCGAGTCTGTAAATGCAGATCAGTCCAATTCTAGGACGACGAAGGGGCAGACTAGACCTCAAGGCCGTCTCTGTAGGCTTGGCTGATTCGACCTAGTGCTTGGCTGTAGTTAACTAAGATGTGAATTGGCGGATGCAACTTGTGACAGTGATGTTATCGTCAGGATCATCGAGAAAGGTTGGCGTAAACGAAAAGCGACATATATTTTGTAGGAATAGCAACCCTATATAGTTTCTTCGCATTTTGAATAAAAAAAAATTGTCAAATAAGTAGGATAAGCACATAAAGGTAAGTATTTTATTTTATTCGGCATTAAAAACAATGTGCTAGTTTCCTAAACAAATCTAATTAGTCTGTCAGTTGGATTAACAGAAAATATTGGACACGTACTTTTTTTTTTCTCAATCAAACAAAAAATTATGAAGATATAGCCCGTTAAAGTTCCACGTAACGTCACGCCTTACGACACTTTTTAGCAAGGCATGACGTCACGTGCTTACTTTGCTGCGCTTTATCTTCGTCATTTTTTGTTTGATTGACAAAAGACAAAACATGGGTTCAATATTTTTTGATAATCTAACTGACGGACTAAATAGAATAATCTTTTTTTGACCCAGGAAACTAGCCAATTGTATGTTTCTTAGGCTAAATAATGTTTTTATTACATAAGTAGTTTGCTTAATAGTACAACTAACACTGTTATCCACATGTTAAAAAACACGTGTACAACGTGCGGCACGTCGACACGAGTGGCCTGCTTCTCTAGCATCAACACCAAAACACGATATGATATGATATGATATAGCGATATATCGACTCCAACTCTAAAAATATGATAGATATAGCCGCCATGTTGAATCGCCGTGCAGGTGACGTCACATATTATGATCGCTGTTTCGATAAAAACTCAAAATAGCGGCTATATCCATCATATTTTTACAGTTGGTTACTTGGTTTCGATATATCGCTATATTTTATCATATCATATCGTGTTATAATGAGCATGCTGGGGCTGACTTAATTAAATAAAAAAACACTTAGGTTCGAAATGATTGTGAATGAATTAATTATTTTTAAAGATGGTTTAATTATAATGGTCACAATCACACACGTTACTCTACCCAACTCAACAGTGTAAGCACATAATTAGCTAAACTGTGTAGATATAATAGAAATACAGTAGGTTTATAATTAAGCGATTCTGCCCAAAATTTCAGCCTGTGTGTGGTGGGGTATGAAAGGCCGTGCGCTTGCGCATGCAAATCGCGTGCGCGCTTCCACAATGGCGGACGCGCAGATATGCACGCTGTGTGTCGCCACCACGCACTTGCAAAACACACGAGATTGTATTTGTTAATGTTATAATATAGACTATTTTATTGTTTTAGTCTGTTTGATATAAATTAGTCATTTAAAACTAAATTGTTTAAAAATGTATACCTAATATGTATACCTAAGACGCAATCTTAATTTTTTGGTTAGATTTATTTAGGTTATAAGATTTATAAGAATTTATAAAGAATATGAAGAAACGTAGGACCGACCAAGTATTTACTGATCTACTCGGTCACCAATTTTTAAGTGGGTAAGTAGGTATGTTATGTTATTAAAAACCTTCCTCGTGAATTTAACTGTTAATGAAAACCGTATCAAAATAGGAGATGATGAGGCTGTACGTCCTACAGATCGAGAGGACGGACAATAAGTGGTGAGGGATTTCATTTTTACGTAGTGATAACCGATAGTGCGGTGCCGCATATTGTTACAGTGGTGGTGTTACAAGTAGGTACTAGACCACGAGGGCGTAATAAATGATCTCTGAGTCACTCGTTGCCTCACTCACCATTCAGACAGCATCCCACGCGTGCGCAGATGTTACCGTATCTTATCTAACGGGCCCAAGTTTAAATGGATTAGGGCAACTCATCAACACTTACTCCAACCGGCCGAAACGTGGATTGTTTGCTAGTTCTTTAGGTTTGTTGTTCTACAATATAGTTTTTGTCTGCTAACCATAAGTAAAATGTGTACATGAATACATTTATTTTGAATACTTAGGCAATGTGTGCTTTAGATTGGAGCTCTCTTACAAATAATAAAAAGTAAATGGTGTAGTACTTTACCTAAAAGAAGAAGATAGCGAAAGTTAAGCCTGTCTGGGTCTAGAAATAATATTATTATTTAGTTTAGCATTATCAGAAAGACTGCACGTGAGTTTGTGAGGCGCAAAGACAGGCTGTTTGTGTCCAGCTGAAGTAAAGGAACCTAGCTATTTAATATCGTTTGATCTTGGCTAATAATAAGAGCGCCTGACCTTGGTATACTACCAGCCTTCCGATTCAGAATCCTTCAAATTCAACAACGAATTTGCTGTATCGTATTGTGTCACGTGGTTTTCCGGTCGACAATTTGATATCGAATGATTCTGGATCTGCACTGTGACCTGTTATTTCACACTGCTATGGAAGAGTCTATTTCCAGCTTAACTTCTAATTATCTTACCAAACCTCGCAGGTGATAGCTTTATATTGTCTATTTATTACACCTAGGGGTATTAAGTAAAAAGGTAGGTATGTTATCATATTCTAATATCTGCCCCCCTAGCATGACCACGAAAACACGATATGATATGGTATAATATAGCGATTTATCGACACAAACGGTAATTTTTTGCTTCATTCATTTTTGGTCATTTTATAATAGGGCCGAGGGCCTAGCATGACATGGTAGTATTTATCTACCTTACCTACACCTTCGTAGGTATGTAGATACGATATTTCTGGACATGGAACTTTTATTATACCCACGTGAACAACATTTATTACACCCACGTGAAGTGATTATATTAGTTACTGGGATTAAGTAAAACTAATTCAGATAAAATACTACACCGGGTTAGGTACCAAATCAACACTACCAATTAAAAGATGTATGTACTTACATCTACTACGTCATCCAGCACATAGAGAAAGATAGTAGAAATGTCAAATGATTTGTTCGACAAAATTTTTCGCCATTTTTTATCTGTGCTGTTTTTGTATGGGCGAGCTTTGCCAGGAGTTGTCATTTCATACTAAATGTATGTGAAAAATCACTGGCTAGTTTCGGAGAAAGATGGTTTGTATTGCTGCTCTATAGGGTATGTACTCGATGACCTACGTACAGCCAGCGTTAGTTCAATATTCAAATCAAACGTCAGAAATAGAATGCTTGACCGGACTCTAGATTAAAATTTATCTGACAGACAAACATATTAGTACTTACCTCAAAAGATATTTTAGATAAGCCACTATAGGGCTAAGATTATACCTACGCATGTTGTGTCGCAAGGAGGCAATTATTAATTCCCACCTACACCTACGCTTTTTTTGGGGAACCGTTGAAAAATGTTTAAACAGTTGTCACACCAACAACACAAACTAAAAAAGCTTCGGAGCTACATTTTTTCCGAATCGACAGTTAAACCATTAAATGCAATCAGTATTCGTGTCACATACATCCCCTCCCAGAAAACAATAGGTAGGTAGCGCTCTTTTCGTCGCAGGAAACGGCGCACGCGGCTGACGTACAAAATGGCGGCCGTCGCCATATTGGAACGGCGCAAATGGAGTTATAAGACAGTCTGGATGCTAAGGAGACAGCTCGCCATAAAGAGAGAGGATATCCTGGCCAGTTTCCGTTGGTTCATATCGAAGGCATACGAGGAAATGCGTGATTCAAATTTTATTTTGATGTAGAGCGCCAAGCGGTAATGGCACTTCCGCGTGGATGGTTAAAGTGAACTATCGGCTTACGTATTAAAAATGTGACATGGTCCTCAACAACGTATCCTAATATTATGTCGACTGATCTGTAGAAGAACCTTATTTCTTAGGCTACATCGCTTGGAGAACTAACAACCGTGGGGGAAGAAAGATTCTCGCGTGGCGATCACGAACTATAGGGGATGCCTTTAACTAGCAGTGGACTTCTAGAAGCTTATGATAGATGATGCCTCTCCCTTAATAACTACCTAGCACCTTCGAACTATGCTGTTAATCTACCTAACTGTCATGATACTCCGAATTAAAGTACCCGACTTAAACAACCATTACACTTTACTTTATGACTTATATGTCATCATCGCACTTCGCAGGACATGAAAATACGAAAATGTATCAAAACGCCTGAAAATATTAATAAGCAAATGCGCTGTCACGAGGTGAGGTTTACAAGAGGATAAGTATTTATAAAGAAACATAGCTCTTCCTTGTCAATGACAACAAAACTATCCCCTCTGAGCCAAAAGCCAAAACTATTATAATACTAAGAGTACCTATATTTGCCTGAATGAATGAAGACATGCTGATGGTATTTGGTGCAGCCTCCCAAGTTGAGAGATAAGCGAAATCTAAGGTCAATGTAAACACTGCTATCTGAATTTTTGGAACAACTACGATGAGAATGTTTAAGGCAAACACTCTCTTTTTGTACAAAACGTGAGTGAAGGACGAAATTCTGGCTGGGATTTAGTTTAGCTTCTGTTACTCTGGCAGTACTTCCAGGCATTTTTTAGCAAAATTGACATTTATTATCTCATAAAGTTACACTTGTGAGATCAAACACTTGCAACTTGTTTAATGACCAACAATCATTGTAGGTTATTAATTACATAACGAATGTAAGCAATAGGCAGGTTGTATTATCATCAAACGTCAACAACTTTGAATAATTACATAATTCACGTATGCCGTAAAATATTTGTTGGCGAATTAATATTCCATCTAACTAATCTAAACCGCTCCGTCCTCTTTGCGTAGATGATGCGAAAAGTATTCTCTCGTCAGGTAGGTGGGGTAAAGTACTTACTTAGTATACGTCGCATCAATAAAGGTTCTCTGTTTAGCTAGTCATAACATTTTTTAATGACAAAACCTACGGAAAACTACGGCTGATTGATGAAGCTAGGGGAGGAAGCCACCGAGCGTCGCCTGCGCTGCGACATGTACCTACAGAAGTGTCTAATTAGTATTCATCTGAGCGCGTGTAGTCCTCTTCGCGGTGGGGACGGGTTAATAGCCGGTGCCGCCTCCGCGCCCAGCCATATTGTACCGAGGTCTGACCAGCGTGCGCCGTACGCTCGCCCGAAACGATAATTCACTCTGTCAATATTTGAACTGCAACGATTTTACCAGAAGCTGAGCCGGTGGCTGGGAAGGCAAGAAGTCGGCATAGCTGTTTGAAGTTATATACGGCTGTGTCACTTCGAGCCAGCTCAATCCACCGGTTTTCTGCAATAGAAGAAACTGAAGAAACAACGATCGCTCCTGTAAAATGAAGAAAGTTGGATCGCTCCCGTTACGTTTCCGCCGGGAGAGGGCGCGTTTGACAGCTGTCATTTGCGCGCTTTTCTTTCAGGCGGGCGGGCGGCCGTCGGGAATCTTTATTTATATCACACACGACGATGTTCCTCTAGAGTGCGACCGGCTGTGAGCGTGCGTGACGAAAACGATACGAAAACACGACAGAATGGCGAACGAGGAGGTGTTGGGTCCGCGAAAAACTATGTTTGTATTAGTGATTGTTGTGGGGTGTTTTGCGGTGCTCTGGCCCAGGATCCTGTCTCCGCTGCTCTTGGGCCATACGCGTGAGCAGCTGAAGCCGAACCAGTTCGACCGGGAGGCAGGTAAAGTCGGTATTTTTAACTCAAGCTCAATGTCAATATCGCTGGACGGAGCGCGGTCGTATGTGAACGTAATCTAATTATACGCCGCTTACGGCCGTTAAATTATCACTTACTGCAGCTGATGTCATTCTCGTGGAGACCATTAGTTTCCATAATTATGTAAACCGAAATTCTATCTCTGTACTCACACAAGTACACACCGCGCACATTCCTATTTGCAATTCACAAGAACGAGATATTGCTAAGTAAACAAGTCTTGGTCCAGTTGTTGACTTTGAGCATTAATATTTACTGAAAGCCCCGGTGGAACGCCAAGCTTATGCAATAAAAAATAAGCACTAGAATTGATTGCATTATGTATGATTATGGCATAATTAAGAGATCTTCAAAGGCAATCTGTTTGTTTAAGTTTTTCATAAGAACTTTGCTTTGCCAAGCAGTTACCTAGGTACTAGTTATTTAAAAAATATTATTTGACTTAGAATGTAATTTTAAATTTGATATTTATAACCAAAACCACATATTTTTAATAACATCTTTATTAGTGTCAAAACAAATAAATGCATTCTTCACAAGTATCACACAAATAATTTATCTAGAATTATATTAAAACAAAATCTAGAATTGTATTATGTGGTAATATTTATTTATTAATTTAGAAAACAACAGATTGAATATTATGTACTTATAAAATTTGAATGAAATATTACAACTGGCAAAATCAATTAGCTTTTATCTTTTTTTAAATAATGTGTTATATTGTCATCATTAAAAATAATTAAATGATAACTCCACATTGGCAATGGTGTGTCCTACACAAAAACAAATTTGACTAAACAATATTTTTATGAGCCTTTATTTGTACTATTGAGGTACTTTTCCAATCTTCAATAAGTGTGAATCGTACCATGCTTACCAGATGTGTATATTTTTACAAGTCACGTGCAACCCACCCACTTAGTTACTCAACAGGATGCTGCGAGGTTATGTTCGAGTCCGAAGTGGCCATCCTGGAACTCATCAATGAAGTATGCAATTCGGTGGTGCACGCTGATGTGAAACTATCACCGTACGCAGCTGCCGAATGCAGAAAGGCTGTTAATGAAACATGTGGTGTTGATATAGCAGCATTTTTGAAACGCGATGAGAATGTTGGAAGGACATCGAAGAAGTTGGTTAATATGATGAAAAGTAGTAACAGTTCCTGTCTGAAAGAGCATTTTGGAGTTCCTCAATGGAGTCTGACTGTACACCCAGGACTTAAGTCATGGACAAAGCAAGACAGTTAGTTGAATTGTACTTTTGTGCTATAACTAACATGCATGGAGTTTTTGGATATTTCCTAAAAAATATTCCATTAACATCACACGTGACAAATAATTATGTTTGCTGTCTCTCTGTTAATTAACATACTAATGCTAAATGCAAACTTACATTTTATGGATGAAAGGAGAGTGTTGGTATAGGAATGAAGAAATTTAATTTATGTACAAATATTTTATCTTTTATATTATGATCTTTTACATTTACCTAACCAAATAAGTAGATTACAATTTGAGACTATTATTCTATTTAGATCTATTTGTAACTTGTTTAAACATCAAAAAGTGTTTGATGAAGCCCCCAAGTTGGTGGCGCCACCGACTTTCTCGACATTCTCATTACTCTCATGAATCACGCACGGTGTACCAATCACATCCATAATCATTGACAACTCCACTATAAATATGATAAATTGAGGTTTATTACTATGAAAAAAAAAAAGATTTTGTCAAAAGTAGTGAGTCAATTTTGTTAAAATGAAAATATTATATTATAATAAATTTCTGATAATTATGCTGATAATACCAGGATAACTAATTATTATTCTTTATCATAATTATTAGCTTTAAACTAACAGAAAAAGGTTAAACTAAGAGCTTTTAAAGTTTATCACTGTACATAGTAATCCATAATAGAAATAATAATCCATAAGAAAGACAGTCTGTCAGTCTGTTAATTAATACACGGAATTTTTAAACATCGAATTTCATTTCACAAAAAACGATTCCATGATTTTTAAATATTTCACAATTGTTTCATACCATCGAATAATGTGAATCATTGAAAAAACTTCGTATTTTCCTATATTGATCGAATCAGCATGCATTACTCATGGAACATGCATGTAGCATGCATTACTCATGGAACATGCATGTTGGCACCATCATTATCGTATGTCGTTATATTTATTCTAATAAAGTCATCAAAGCAATGTAAACTATACTACTTACTATCATACAGGGTGGCCAGAAAAGTGACTTTTAAATTTTTTTTTAAATTGCCTCGTGTTGAGAACTTGAGGGGTATGATCTGAATCACCCTATGTATGTTGTAAGATTTTTCGTTGTTTTGGAGTTATGTTTTTTTTATGAATTTTTCAACCGTATCAGTTTGAAAAATTTCTAAAAAAAACATAACTCCAAAACTACGAAAAATCTTAATCTAATTGCAGCTTAATCTCTATGAACTCTCTCATAAAATAAACAGTCTCATAACTTTAATGGAAGTTACTACAAAATTGACCTAAAGTTGAGAATTTATGTTAAGTGAGTTATCATTTAAATTTTCAACTTAAAATTAAAAATCTAAACCAATAATTTCTTAGTTTCTTTGTAGCTTCAGAGAATGCGCTAAACTCTAAGCTTTCATAATAATAATAAACAAGTAGTACTTCATAGGCTTCATAGGCTATTTGAAAAAAAATCGTAACTCAAAAACTAAGAAAAATCGTAGAACATACATATGGGTGATACAAATACCTCTCAACGGGAGACACGGCACCTAAATTTTTGGACGTCACTTTTCTGGCCACCTGTATAATTATGGTATACAATAACACAAGCTTTGAGCAACATCTGTAATTTGCGCTCGCTGGTCGCTGCTGCGTCAAATGTTACGCGTATCCCTTTCTTATACGGCCTCTTAGCAGCCAATAAGTTAAGGCGAAAGTCCTGGTGGATTTTTTCCTATGAAAAAACCTAAAAAAAAAAACATTTGAAAATCAAAGGCACCGTATCGATAATGCATTTGTGACAGTTGCCGCTGACTGTCCTCGCCTAACGTGTAAATTGCCTCGTGCTAGCTAGCACAAATTAGCTTTCGTTTGACGATTCTGTTCTCGGTTACAATACCTACCGAGTTTCTAGAATGGTTTTCCATAATTTAGATGTTAAACATCTTTGTCTTAAAACTAATGTACCTAATTTGCTCACAAATTATTGTTATTTTTGGAAACTTGCCAAGAACGCCAAGTGCTATTTTTTTTGGGTTCCATAATTTATTAAATATGCAAAACGGAAACTTTAATTAAATTTAATTAGATTAGTTCAATTTAATGTTAGTTTTTATATTATTTTAATTTTTATATTAAATCATGTTCGAATTGATACGTTTCACGTTCGAACCGCTTCTGCAAAAATTAGTGCAATCCGGGCCCATTTGTTTAACGTAAACGGAATGAGTTACAGTATAGACCTGGAATAGATATTTCGTGTAGAATTTTAATCCAACAACAAATGTTTAATAGGATATTCAAGATATGTCCGAAAGAAATGACTAAAATAAAAGCGTGATATAGGGTAGATAGGGATAGGGTTAGTTACGCCATTTATAAATCAAGATCAGTTGGACCGATTTTTATGATGTTTGATTTGTTATATTTGTCTCCATCCCGAATAGCAGAATAACTAAGTATTAAAACATGAAAAATTCAGAAAAAAAACAAATTTAGAGGCGGTACGAAGTTTGACGGGACGGCTAGTATTAATATTTATGGTTCCTACTTTCATCCGCAGCTTAATTTTATTTACCTTGTCTAAATTAGTAAACATAATTAGCTACCAACTTGCTAGTTACGCAATTCAAAAACAACAAGCGTCTTCGCAAAGTTAAACCGAAGCCCACATCTAAATTGCGGTTCTCCGCCCACGAAACAGTCCCACCAGGTAGTCAAACGTGCCGAAGTAACCGCCAGTATAAGAATGATGAACTTGACTCGGCATGAATACAAGAGTACAAATAGAGGCACATTAGCTTTCACAATGCGAGGTTTCAAGTAAGACGAGTTTGAGCGGCCTCAGCGACAAGAACAAAAGTTTTGACGCCATATTGTCACATGCTAAGGTCACGTCACGTGTTTACGGTGTTAAGGCGGGTGTGTTCACGGAAATGCAGGTTATACAAAGCGTTTTATTTGAATTCCAAATAAAAAATACCACACGAGATACTAATATTGCATTAAAAACGTGATAAGTAGTATTGAAATGTACACAGACAACGGTACAGTGGATTAGATTTACATTTTTCGTCTGCATACATGTCTCGTTCTTGACCAGCCCGACTTTATTAATGATTTGTCTCTTTTTCTTCAACAAGTCAACGATTTTTTTGTGACTGATGTCGTCCTTGACGACACGATCACGCTAATATCGATCTATAACGGAACTATAATTGCAATATAAAACTGCTAGTCTAAACTGAACAAAATAAGGCCTATTTTCTAGGCCTAACTTCATTATTACTGATTTCATATTCAAATAAAAAATAATTATTCAAGTTGGACGTCCCAAAATAAAGTTATACAGTGTCATACTATAAAAAAAATATACTCCCCAGATTAAAAATCTTTTTTTTAAGTCTCTTTAAAAATGAGTAAGACGCCGCCGAGTATTTTCGCCTTAAAAGCAGAAAACCATGCGACGTGTGAAAATACTTCTTGACGTTTGGTAATGTTGTAATACCTACTTGTAATGTTATGCTGTGTAGAGATGTCATTGATTCTGAGCTTTTGTAAATGAAATGAAATGAAATGAAATAGTTTATTTGTATAAAGCATGGTACAGATAGGATGGTGCAAGTTATTAAGCTCAGCATGCTCTGTCTTGGTCAGACATGCAAATATTTTTGTAAAAATAAAAAGTTAGGTACATATTTCTAGGTCTGATATTTCTACATTAATCTGTAGGATCTTCTTAACTTATGTAGAATTGGCATGAGTATAAAAAGACTTCATCTGGCTGCTGGCCTGTTGGATAAACTGTCGACTTTATTATGGACTCTGCTAGGGTAGACACAGACAAGATTGTAGCCACAGGTAGGGCTTCTGCTGTCCCCTATTCTTTCACTTTCTTTTAATTCAAGGGTCAGCCACCAACCCTAGGATAAACGACTTTACTTTAGTATTAGTGATATTACGTGTGATTGAGCAATGAGTTACCCAGCGCCCCTCGGGGAAATAATGGATACAAAATGTTATTGCGTCGCCCGACATAATTTATCTCTGAGATTTCTGATTCCCTAGATGTACTCGTATGCAAGCAGGCATGTTGATGCATTCAGTTAGAAGATGCTCTCCGCCGAACCTCTGAAATTGTTTCAAGAAACACTTCTAACGAAAGGTTCTGAATTGGGAAGCAGGAATCAGAAGGAAACAACTAATTATCGGATAAAATTCTAAATTATATTTACCTTACAACACACTGAACAACACAACAACAGTCATGGTCTTTATCGGGAATCGAACCCACGAATCAGCACGCCAATTAGTTCGTCGAATTCAATGATATAACAAAACATTCCACAAAAATTGATCGCTTCATAAACTTTCCTCTTGAAGTAGCTAGCGTTATAGCGTATCTAAATATGTATATCTTACATACACACTTTAAAATTGAGTAAACACTGTCAAACTGGCACCGGCTGACGGATTCCGAGCATAAATTGCCTTAATGAGATCCGGCCGCGCCCAAACCCATGGGACAATTAGACTTTAAGTCACATTTCTGAGGTGGTGTCGTACTCATAAATTACTAAGTCGTTTCGCAGATAGCTGCCATAATGTTGGTTACAAGTGTCCGATGTAATTAGATATTGCTGAATGGTCTACATTACCTACTCTACATACACAAATCGTTATTTAATTGTTTGACGGCTGCAAAGCCATTGCTTTTCTTGGTCCATTGATCTACAAATCAATTGTAATGATTGCTAAAGTTTATTGAGGAAAAGGTTGCGTAGGAATGATTGCATTATTTTGTTTAGGGATGCAACGAATAATACTTCTATTCACATTCGCCGTATATTGTTTTTTTTTACGAATATTTGTATTTGCCGAATATTATTCTATTTGTATGGTTATATTATTTTTATTTCATAAAGTCAACCAATTATGAATTATTAAATAAATAAAGTCATCCAAAATACTGTTAACTTAAAACATCTAAAGTCAACCAATAATTATCAAAATGTAAAAATATAATTAAAGAATTCAATTTAATTCAATTCAATATTTTTATTGCTTAATTATCAAAAAACCTTATTATTAAATAAAATGAACAGGCAAAATCGTTTTAAAAACTAAATCAAAGTGGGTAATATAAAAATGATAGAGTTGTTCATGAATTTGTTAAGTTACAAAAAATAAATGAAAATCTGACCAAACAAAGTGAAATTAAAGTTCGTAGGTAAACATTCCAACAAAATAGTATTCGTAAGTATTCGACGAATAATAATTTGAAATTCGTATTCGTTAAAGTACTATTCGTTGCATCCCTAATTTATGTTTAACCCACGATGGAACGAAGAAGGTAAGATATGCTTTTATAGTGAGAGGTTGTTTGTTTTTATTAAAAAAACAATTTTAAGCCGTGATTTTACTGCTCGAATACATGAAATATATTTTTCTTTACGATACCAAGAGCGAAATCGCAAAAAAAATACTTCCTCTCTAAATTGTCGATCATTTAATAGTTAAAATGACACAATTAACTTTGTTTTTAAGATTTCGATTTCGCAAAAGTGCCAACTGCGTTTGTGCATTAGAATCATCCCTTAAATTAAGGTTAACAATAACTTACTTAAAAATAGGGCTTTGTATAGTTATTTAGTATACATTCCAGTCGTTGACTCTTTAATTCCTTAGCCTAGTTCTCTAAACATTAGCTTTTTTATCGCAAAAATCATTCACGTCACGTCACGGTCTTCTAGTTAGTTGTAATGTCGTAATATTATTACACATGTCGATACCACATGGTCACAGTTTATTCTATTAACGTTGACTGTTTGTACTTTGTAACCAGCTAAGTGCTTTTTAGCGTCCACACTCAGTCCTTGGCTCGCACATGGTTTTCAAACAAATGAGGTAACACGCCTATTGCCAAAGTAGGTCAGAGTGGAATTAACACAGTTTGGAGTACAGTATAATCTATTGTTATAATGGACTCGGTGAGTCAATTAAACATCATATTGTTTCTGTACCTTCCTGAATTTACACGTGTAAAAGGCATTTTTGGAATAACAACATAAGTTGACCTTTGGAACCCTCATCATTATAATCGTCCCACGGCAGGCGCAACGGCTTCTCCCAATTCCCTTCCCTTTTTTTTTCGGACGGACCTATTGCTGGTGGCCTTTAAGAAAGGCTTCGTCAGCTTCACCGGGCAGTTTTGGCGTGCGCTGAAGGCGCACAGCCTAGGTCCGCCCCACTAGCGGTCGCCGTGACCCGGCCAAGTGTGAGGCTCAGACTCGTACGTGTCGGGCCCCATACTAGCGGGCGTGATCGGGTTCCCACCACTAAACCCGATCCTCAGCTTTTGTTTTCAATCCATTGCGTTGCCAGCAGCTTTGCGTCTACCATCGCTCTACCTTGTCTGAAGGCGCCCTGCGTTTGCTTAGTCGTGGTCTTCACTCAAGAACTCTTCTACTCAATCTGTATTCGGTTCTTCGGCAAATGTGACCAGCCTATTGCTATTTCAGCTTCCTTATCCTTTGAGATTTATGAGAGGATGACCTTATTCATGATCCTGAATTGCTTACTACTAAATTGTCGTTTTTCAGGGTCAAGTCAAGTATGTCTAATTTAATTCAGATTATGTTGTCGGAAGCAAACATCTTCCTTTTTATCAGATAGCTAATATAGGTACCTAGTTGGATATTTGTGGCCGATCTAATAAACTATGTATTTCTCTTTTGCTCCTCGGTCAATGAAAAAAGTCAGACTATCAAACTTAGAAATTTCAAAATTAATCTTATATTACATATCCTGATTTGAAATCAAGGTTCATTTAGGGAGTGTTATAACTTATTCATTAAATAAAATAAATTATTTATTTGCACTAAAACAGGTATTACAGATGTTATTAAAACTAAGGGCTGATTTTTTAAACTCTAGGTACCTTTTATCGGACGAATAAAATTGACGCTTTAATACATTTTTTTTACGAAAACTGTCAACATGTCAAACTTATTCGACATTTAATGTTATTTGACTATTTCCCTATCTTTATAAAACAACGTCGGGTTAGTTACACCATTTATAAGTCGAGAACGGCTGGACAGATTTTTATGATCTTTGATTTATTAAATTTGTCTTCGTCCGCAATAACTAATAAAACATCGAAAAAATTCACGAAAAAAATGAAGGTGGTACGAAGTTCGCCAAGCCTGGTGAGTATTGGCAATCCCCCCCATGAAAATCATTGGGGGAGGCCTGTGTTCAGCAGTGGACGACCTATGGCTAAAATGATGATGATGATGACAATGTTAATGTCAGCATGAACGTCGCGTCCCGAGCTGTTTCGTACTACGGCCATTTTTGTCCGTTGATCCTGCTGTGTATTGTTAGTCATCCGCCCATCTGTCTGTACATGTTGCATCAGTACTGCATTGGCTCCATAGTAGATTATATAACACTTTAATACAGGTTCTACACTTAGCTTTTAGACCGCGGCCGCACTCCCTTAGCGCCTGGGTCTTAGGCGAGACATCAAAGAATCGTGCCAACATTACAGGATGCACACTGCACGCTTGATGGCCTCGCTAGTCGCCTGGCGTCATTTACCCGAGCTAGTTAGCTAAGAAGTGGCTACTGTAGCCAGACACTAGACGTGGCTACTGTAGCTAGACACTAGACGCTGAGCTACTGCACTGCTAGATTGCGCGCTTAGCGTCTGGCGTCCAGGTGATACGCAATGAGAAAAGAAATCCTCTCTCACTCACATTTATACACATACAAAATTCGCGCGCTCCTTGAAGTTACAACTTTATTGATAAATATTGTAACTCCTAGGCTATCAAGGCCGTCTTTAGCCTATTAGAGTCCCAGGGCCTAATGGGGGCCTAATGGGGCCCTTATGACTTACAGAGAACTTAGGCTTTATCGTCAAAAGCTATATCATCCAGACAACCTTAAACAGCTATCGTTAATTAATATTTGCTATCGGTTGGGGCCCTGGGCACTTGCCCACAGTGGCCAGTGGGAAAGAGGGGCCTGACTCATATAACTAAAGTCTAACTTTTGTCAAATCATGTAATTTTGGCAAATAGCCACTACGTTGCTTAGTAAATTCATTTGGTTTGACCCCCACGAGTCAGGCCTAGCCTAGTGTGGAACTCGCAGAACTGTTTTGTACTTTGGCTAAGTGTTTTAGTAAATAAATAAATATATTATATTATTATACATACGAACCGACCGACTACACACTAGACGCTAAGCCAGGCGCTTGCAGTGCATCCGTGGCCTTTGCCAGTCTGTAGATCGTTGATTAGAAGCGGGAGATGTCAATCGCGCGCTCTGACTCACCCAACGTGGCGGATCGCGCTAAATTAGGAAATGACTCGTTTTCAGCATAGCACGAGGAATTTTTTGGTAACAACTCTGTAAACAAGGCAATTTGACTATGTCATTAATGTTGGAGCGAAATGGGTGAAAATGCAAACTGTAGATACGTTAATTTGTATTTTTTTTTTGCATTTAGGATGCATGTAAGTTTATACAATGCGATGACTACAACGTGAAATTTTAGTGGTTGTTATCCCGCGGGGCACCTCCCCGACCTTTTTTCATACAAAAGTTCAATAATTACTTGACTATAATGTATGAAACAGTTTTTTTTTGCGATTTCAGAGTTGGTTCCATTATAAAAGTTTTTATTTTTATGAGTGGAATCACTTGTCCGCGGGAAACAACCATTAAAATTTCACGTTGTATATGCCTTAAACGCAAAGGGACGAAACGAATCAATCCAGAAAAATTACTTTTCGGAATTGGCTTAGGTCTGAAATATTATTTTCATAGAGTATGTATTTCATAGCAAAGCAAGCGGCACCACTTTTTCCCTTTCGCCATCGTTGTCCTCTACCATAAGGATGTCTTACCGATAAGACCGCCTAAATTGAGCATCTTTTTTGTCAACTTCAAGTAAGTTCTTTGTATGGTTTGCAATGAAAAGTTTTTTTTCGGACGGATCAATCGTTGGTGGCCATTGAGGAGTGTCGGGCCCCATACTAGCGGGCGTGATCGGGCTAGTGTCGAGTGCGTTAGGCCTACCAAGCGGCGAACCCGCTAGTGGTGGCCACGACGGGACCGGGACTGCTGAAACAGTCCGGCCTGCTGTTGGGCTCGTCTCCATTCTAGCGGGCCCGATCTGGGGTCAAGTCGGTCTCGGGCCTCAAGGGCGCCTCTTTAGGCTCAAAACTTAACTTGGGCCGTTGTCCGTAAGGTCGCCATGCAGAGCATCTATAAATATAAATAAATAAAATAAATATTGTTCTGATCCTGTGGTAAGTAGCCAAAGCACTTGTGTTACAGAAATCAGAAACAACGACGGTACCTCAACACCCAGACCCGAGACAATTTATAAAAGTATTTTTTCTACATTGAACAGCCGGGAATCGAACCCGGAACCTCAGAGATAGCGACACCAAGTCCGGTATGCTCGCCTCTTGGCTACGGAAGTCGTCTATCATCTAGATCCCGGGACGGATCAATTCAAAAAACTATATTCTCTAATCTGGCTCGTGTGGTGTGGCTGGACGACGCCCCTAGCAAAATTCCATGTCTGGTATCTCGTAACACAACGTCGTTGATTTTTTACGTATTTGTTGTTAATGTTAAAGTATCATTTAAATATATTTTTTGTTGTTCCATTAACAGAAGATATAATACTAAACGAGATTTTTTAAATTCATTAAACAAACACTCATTTGAGGTCTCATATGTCGGCGTAGGTATGTATTAATTAATATTCGTTATTTATCCATGTAAATTCGCATTAATGGAAGTTGTAAACAAGTTTTGAGCCTTTAATAAAGCAAATGTTAATGAGAAAATCAGATCATTGAACTATGTAAGTAAGTAGGTATGTTAATGTGTTATTTTAGTATATTTATTTTTAGTCAGTTACCATAACAAATGTGTCTAATATATATAAAGTGATAATAACTGTGTTGCAAAGTTTATGAATTCATTATGTGTTTTATGTAACTAAATAACATTTTCTAACGTTAACATAGGAACAACACACACTAACATTAACTTGAATGCTTTTAATTTTGTCTGAGTACCTATGTCTTTGATTTCAACATGATTGTGATTTTTGAGCCCTATCCTTTTAAAACTTATGCTGAGCCAATAAATTAATTAATGAAGGTAGTAGACCTATCTCGGATACAAAGAGTATACAAACAATGAAGAAATATTTTAATATGGACGTGTATATAGTGCTTTAGATCGTGCTCTCTGGCGCTCTTTTGAAAAGGATTACGTCCAGCAGTGGACTGCAATAGCCTGACATGATGATGATGATGATGACGTATAGTGATCTAAGAAGAGCGGTGCGGGAACTTCAAACTAATTACAGCCCACAGCTCGGAAATGAGACCAGGGAACAGAGAGAGCTCTATTTCTTGGTGTATTTATTTAATTCTAAAATGTTCAAAATTTATCTTCTATGTACATTTCTCCACACAGCCCTCAAGCAAGAACGCCCCACCACGCGTGCAGGGCCCCACCCCGCGCTCCGCGAGCGGGGCCGCGCCATCCCCCCCGGCACGCCGAGCCCCGCCCGCGCCCCGATCACCATGCCGCCGCACGTCAGGGTACGATCCTCCCCCCTCTCGGTCTACTTTGAGCTAGACATCAAGGTCAGTTGAACGTGTGAGAAGGAGCGTGGCTTTGCTGATGGCAGCGAGAGAGCGTTTGCAATGGTTGTCAGAAGGTTCTATTTAAGGTGACGTGTTGGTCGCATCCTTTATCGTAGCATCCAGAAAGAAGGCAGGGGAATTAAAAGGTTTATTTTCCAAGTTCTTCCAAATTATGAAAATAAGGCTAGAGATGCACTATGCACCCTGGCTGCGGCAGCCAATCTGATGCATGATGGCTCATTGCAGCCCGTGAACTAAGCGGCCAAGAGCAGCAGCCTGGCTGTCTAGTGCTTCCCTGGCAATTGTCTGCGACAGCGATCACTTGAGACAAGAAAACAGAGGTCCAATTCGCGTAATTTTATAATAACCGCAATCCGGTGTCGATCCGCTCCCAGTAACATTACGATGACAAACGGTATTCTCGTAAACTTTTAATTTGACGTAAAATTATCAAAACAATTCCAATACGACTGAAAATAGAGCAAACAAAATCTAATGTTCTAGTTTCCTAAAAAAATTAGTTGAATAAACAGAAAATATTAGACACGTATTTTTTCTTTTCTCAATCAAACAAAAAATTATGAAAATATAGCCCGATAAAGTTCCGCGTAACGTCAAATAGAATAATCTTTGATTGACCCAGGAAACTAGCCTATTATGGTTTCTTCCATTTTCAGTCGTATCACGAACTATAATTGCATTTTTTGGGTTTACGAGAATACCGTTTGTGATCGTATTGTCCTGGGAGCGGATCGACACCGGATTGCGGCTATTGTCAAATTATGGGAATTAGGCCTCTGATGAAAAACAGGTCTAGCATATTGAAATTTTTAATTGATTTACGACCACATGACATTTTAATCAAAGTATGGTGGTAACACTACATTGGCAACTGGCAACTATTCTGTCACAGCCTGGTCAAAAGTTAGAGAAGTCACTGAAACTATTGCAAACTCTCGATTTAACACCAGCGACGGCTTCGCCGCATAGTCGCTTTTACCGACTAACCGAGTAAGTACACAAATAATGCAATAGTAAGCTGCAGATTTGATATAAGTTTGAAAAGGGCTTAGCAATAATTAACATATAATTTATTAGAAGATGCTTCTTTAACATAGGCATGATAAATATCAAGGAAGAAGGTAAGTTTGAACAATATGTCTATAATATAAAATGGTAAACTTACCGACTGTTCTGAACTGTTGGTATATCAACGCACAGCCCAAACCGCTGGACCAAGAGACTTGAAATTATATACCCTAAACAACCTATTTTTTACAACGATCGCACTAATTATCTAGCCCAAACTTAGCAAAACTTGTACTATTGCGACTAGATAGCTGATTTAGATTTTATAAAGATCCATCAGATACGAAATGCCCATGGACCAGGCGGTCATTAAAAAATGCTCACTTTCCTACTGCCGTAGGGATGAAAGCCCGATAATCAGTAGGACGACTGAGGATCCTCTCGAGCCTTAAATGATTAATTACTGGACATTTCAGAATCTATGTACGCATTTATACCACTTACTTGACGGTGCAGGAAAACATCACGAGGAAACCTGCTCATTCAGATAACAATGGCTGTGTAGCCAATTAGCCATGGTCCAAAATAGCCTGATCCCCCTGTCTAATGATCACGGAGCTGCAGAGGTCTGGAGACGTATTTTTGAAGCATTAGAAATGAATCTCGAATTTGAACACAAAAACAATTCTTGTATGAAATTCATTCATTGCTTACGATTTTACGCATTTTTGAATAAGTGTTGCTATTAAATTGAAATCTTGTAACTATTTTCGTTTTACGCAGAAAATACTATGAAATGGGATGCAAAAACTCATCGATTTTAAAAACCGGTAGTGAATCGCTTAAAACGGAATGTAAATAAAAAGTTATTATGTTAAATTTCTGTCAAACATATTTTTATTTCTGTCAATGTCATTCTTCCTTATTTTCTACTAGTAGAAAACAAAAAACGAGTGGTGGACCACTCGTTGCAGAATTCACGGAATGAATTTTCAAAAATAGTGATTTTAGGAATTCGCATGTGAATCTTGCGATTTCGTATTCGGATTGGAATTCGCATGATAAAAAAATACGTCTCCTCATGGCAATCGCTCCAAATACAATAACTACACTTGCCGCATCTTAGATCATGGTAAAGCTTACAAATCATCGTATACGAACCGACTACGAACCGAGCAAAGCGTTTGAAGAAAATTTTTATTTAATATTCTTCTTTCTTTGTCCTTGCCATTTCCCGTTACACGGGGTCGGCTTTTCTAATTCTGAGGCGCCACTTGTTGCGGTCTTAGGTATCGTCCTCTATGAGGGACATTGTTTTCATGTCCTTTTGGACAGTCGTTAGCCATGTTGCTGGCGGTCTTCCTCTTTCTCTCTTTCCTGTTGCGACGGATAGGCACTTTTTCACAACAAAGTCTTCGGGTCGCCGCATCACATGTCCGTACCATCTCAGTCTCGACTCTACCATTTTGTCGGCAAGGGGTGCAACTTTTAAACTTCCTCGAATGTACTCGTTTCGGACTTTTTCTTTCATTGTAACACCCCCGGACCAACGGAGCATTCGCATTTCGGCCGGATGAAGTTTTTGTGTGTGGATTCTTTTAGCAGCCCATGTTTCTTCACTTCACTCTTCACTTTAATGTAAGACTTTAAAACTCGAAACTGGTCAAAATATGCAGTCTATAATAGATAATTCTGTTACATACTATAGGCCAGACAAGTGCAGTTTAGATGGAAGTAAACCCACACAAAGCCAGCAGTCAGAATCAGTACACAATAACGCACTTGAGGCGAGAATGCACGTACCGGCGCTTGCGCACGCACGGCTTTTAAGATCTACCACAAGACATGAGCGAGAACGGAAAAGGTTTAAATTATTCTACAAATAATTGACAAGGTTACATGAAGCTGTTGATCTCTAGGCTCTAGGGCTGCAGCTCGAGTGGCCCTCTCCTAAATCCGGCTTTTTTTCCGGATCAATATTTGTTCCGTCTATATCTAAAATTTTGATAAAAGCATAAATATTGAGGGTTTTGCTACTAAATCCTAATAATATATATAATACTAACCTAAACCTAAATCCTAATAATACTAATCTCAGACATATCATTTCACAAAAATAAATATTTTTAGCGTAAAAGTAGTTTACATAATCAACCATAGTGGAATCAATGATACTAGTGCACTAGATATACATTTTCCGGATCATTAGGGAAAGAAAACAAATTTATCTGTGAATTCCTTTAATTGTAAAAAGACAATGTATCTTATATTCTCTCTTCTACCTTGTGCCGGAAGTTAGAAAGAGTCAACTGTAACGCGGATGATGTCATGCCCATTATTTCGGGGCTTGATCTTGTAGTCGCGTCGTGTGACGTCCTCGCATTATCGTTTATCATATGCACGAGCTCAGGCGGTGATGGAAAAACTATCGGGTAAGGCAGATGATGAATGGGATTGATAGATTGTTAGGTGTTGCTTTTGGGGTATCTTGTTTTGATAAACTGCTGCTGTTATTAACGACATAACTGGAAATTATATCGGTGGTACAGACAACAGCTCGTCCACCTACCACAAAACGTCAAATTTTCTCAATTGATATTAATCTCTACGTGTCGGACTTAAAGTTGAAAATCGGTTCAATGACCTTTAACTTTTTAAGTAGGTTGACCTGGTAGGTACCTCAAAATTCCTTTTTGTATTTAAATAAGGAACCCTATTAAACCATCAACGTAACCGATAGTCACAATATGGTACACAAAACACCATGCACTATTAATATGAAAACACCGTTTATTTCATAGAACATAAAATTTTATGTCTGTGTTATATCTAATTTATTAATAAAATTATTTAGAATTCATAAATAGTTAAACGTTCGTTCGTTAACAGTGCTTAGAAATGACGACATTATAATAATATTTACGAATTCTAAATCAAAATCTATGGAGATGCAAAAAGTACGTCAATTAATTAGTGGTTAATGTTAGTGTCATGGTCTTGCAGTTCTATCCATAACGAACACTCCAATCAAGGACCTGATAAAAGATCCAAAATACCCAAATATCTAAAACTGACTAGAATCTATAGCATGAAGGGATTAGGGATCAATGGGTTCAGGTACGGCGGTATATGAGTGAAGTTCGACTCTATTGCAAACAAATCAGTTATCTCAAGAATCCAATGAAGATAAATGCAATGGCTTCTGTTATGAAAACATCAGTGATGTATCTTTACAAAACTGAGGTATAATATTCATTGTACTTAAGCTTCGAATAAACCAATGCGCTCTTTCATGGTGTATGTATATGGTATGCGAATTATGCGATGCGTCTAGCGCGGGTGACATGATTTTAAAGGAATATGCAACTAATAAAATTAACTACGTTCATAAAGGCTTGTGGATATCCATGATGTTATAGAGAACAAAAAAAAACGGCGGAATGCAAAATTTAAAAAAACTAAACCACAAATCATATGTAACGATGACGTAACTGCCTGAAATATTAATATATTTTCTGCAGGAATTTAGACCAGGAACATGTATAACATTTAGCAGATAGGTGTTGCGAGATAGATAATAATATCACGTATCATTAATCTATTTAAGCGAATATTGAAGCTGGGCCAAAACATGTGTCGGAACAGTGGGCCATTGTCTTCTGTGACTATAAATCACACGTATTCGATGTTATACGCTATGTTGATGACCGCAAATTTTCACTTGAATCTTATTTTGGTGTCAGAAGAAAACCAATTTATTACTGCGACTAGGCCTAAATTAAGCTCTTTAACACGTCCCTATTTGTTTTTAGGGTTCCGTACTTCAAGAGGAAAGGAAAAGGCACCCTTGTAGGATCACTTGACCGTCTGTCTGTCAAGACCTTTTTGGTCAGGAACGAGATATCAAGTTAAACTAACATGAAATACCTATTAATGCAATCCCTTGGAGCTGTTAACAATTCAAACATCTAAGTTAATGCAATCAAAAGATACGTTTATGCCGCATATTTTGACAAGGAAATCAAATATAGTAATAATGAAAATTGGCAAGAAGCAATTACTTTAATAATACATTAAAGAGAAAAATCCGGAAGACGTAAAGTAGTTACACAAAAAGAAACGATTCCCGTAGAGGATGAATTTTTACACCTACAAGTTTCTACGAAACCCTTGATGCGCAGTCTAACTCGCATTTGGCCGGTTTTGTACCCTACTGCTGCTTTGCTACCCTATCAGTCTAATTTCAGTCTGGAATACTAACTTTACATGTTTCATATCCTCAGAGACACAATCAAAGTAGACGACGCAACTGCTTCAAACTTAATGAAAAAACCAACCATGTCAATTTTTTTTACATATTAATGACTCTACTTAAAATGAAATGTCTCCATTTTGGCGTCTAACTGTATTTCTGATATTTTCACAACTAAGTATTGCATATTTAACAGTATTTGTATCCCACAAGCACAGGTTGTGTACAGCATCGACTGATCGAAAGCAGACTGACATTTGTTGAACGTAACTCCGACAAAATATCGGAGTTGATACATGCACGGTGGTTGACAGTAGATCTTATGGAATCTACTGTAATTTAGAGATATTGGAGTGGAGTAATAGTTAAAAATAGGTATAGAGTGAGAACAATCATTTATCAGAAGTATACTGGGTACTAGTAAATTTACAAATTACAGCATACTTTAGTAGACAAGATTTACTGCTTCCTTTGTCTGATTTTCATCTTCTATGCAATCCGAAACTATTTTTATAGACAGTGAAAATCTCGGAAATAGCGGTAAAGGTCTTCCTGACTTGATTCCAACTTGAAGGAAGGAGGAACTATTTACATGGCTACAGGTTTGTACGTTGCGGCAGTCCAATTCGGTCTTGGCCTTTTTTTTACAAAATATCGTAATTTGTAAACGCCGCTAAATGTGAAGTTACTTCATAAAGTTGTTGACAGCTACGTAGAAACATTAAAAAAAAAAAGAAAATTTTAATATGTAAATAAAAAACTTTTTCGGCTTATATTACCAAAGATTAAGTAAAAAAGTTAAGATGGTGCAGACATGCTGATTACATAATGATTTCCTTGGAAGTATGTACATACATACAAGGAAATAATAAGATAAGACATGATTTCATATTCAGCTTGACCAGAGGGGTGGGTGACGTTCTATTTTCGTTAGTAGTTATCATTAATTATCTTTAATTTGGGATTTACTGTATTTGGGATTTATTATAGTTTTTTTTCTAGCTTTACCATGTCGTCATGTTTCCATTTGTTGCTGAGTTATCCACCTTAAATAGTTAAGTATTTGAACAAACACCGAATACGATGAAAACTAAGATTCTTCCACTTGTTATTCCACCAAAGAGTTAATGACTTGCTCATCTGTAACATATTTAAGACAAAAAATCTTGCTAAACATCCACCGGAAAATTTACATTTGTATAGAAAACACCGACCGCTCCACTGGCTTGTCATGTAAATGGACTATTTAAATGGTCATTTGTCGAAGCGTCTCAGTTTCGTTCTCTACAGAATGATTTCGATCGTTGACTTTTCCTTTATGTTCCTACTAAAAGTAAAGTGTTTTTAAAACAACAACTTTACATTCAGAATTACCGGTCAGCAACAAAATAATTTTGAAATTTCAGTTGGTCCAATAGAGAAAGAGCACAAAAATCAGCCTCTATTAGGTCGAAGGTAGGAGGAATTAAAATTATTTAAGTAGATGTCAACTTGCAATCATTGACAGAATGTAACTGAAATGGAATGGAAATGACTTGCCGGTTCCAGCTAGTTCGATTTGACTTCTAAAGACATCCTGTGCTGACAAAAGTGAAAAGATGAATGATTTCTGCGCAGAATCTAGAGCAGCCGACGAACCAAATATCAAAGATGCTCAAAGAACAACGTAGCTATATGTGCACTTACAAATTGACAATGTGCCGTGACTGATAGGTTAGCGCGTCCTGACGGCTCCAAACGCCACTTAGCATGTGACTGGTACTCACGTGTCTCACAACTGTAAATATCTATTGACAGTGAGGAGTCTGGAATTTTCTTAGCATGCGTATTTATTTACATCATTACATGAACTAAATCGTATATTTCCACTAATTCAGAACTGTGAGCTTTACTGTACCCGTGGGACGATTAGTCTTGTTGCACCTAGTTTACTTAGAAAATAAACAAGTGCTAGTAGGAGATCTCCTAATTCCGTACAAACTTAATTATGTATGTAGATAGATTGAAGAGTCAACAGCTCACCAACTTACCAGAAAACCTGAAAGGTTATAGTTTAGTTTATTAAAGTTAGGAAGGAAATCCTGGTGGTGAAGTAACCTGACAATAAGTTTATTGAGCCATCGCACCGAGGCTTGGAGTAATGTTCGTAATCTGAATTAAGTCCGGTACCGGAAATAGCACTTCGTAAATACAACACGGTTTGGTGTTTCCAAATGGATTTAAAATAAGTTTTCTTGATCCTCTGTTACAATAAAGATTATTGTGGATAAATTTTATTATTTTGTTTAGTTCAGAGCATCAAGAACATGGACTAGAAATGTCATTTATTTTGTTCAACAAATATTCCGCCATTATTTCAATTATTAAGAAATGAAGTCACTAACTAGTTTTGGGGATAAAAGTCTGTTTTGCTGTTCTGTAAAGTATGTGCTCAATGATAGAGAGTTATTTGAATTGGCAATGGCCTTTGGCAATTCGTGTTTCCACAATCTAACATTATAAACCCGAACGTCTAGTGAAAGTCCCCAACACGGCGATGCGCACGAACCGCCCGCCAATAAATAGATGCGCAGGAGTGTCGCGCTATTTGTGCACCGGGTCTAGGCCGCGATCACTTGGTTTATTTATAAAGATTGCTTGACTTTCCTAATCCAACTGATCTTTGGCAATGTTTGCTTACTGAATGACATCGGTTTTATAATGTCGATAGATCATTGAGATTTGTAATCAATTCATAAGGTGGGAGGTATTTTACCAGTGGAATTTCTTCAAGTGGTGTGGGTGGGGATGGATGCATAAATAAAGACAGGAATGTTTGTCCGTGACTTACTAAAGAGATGCCTTCTTATTGCTGTCAGCATTCGATAGATAGTCACAGATCAGGAGACGTATTTTTGAAGCATTGGAATTCTATGTCTAATACGAAATCTTACAAATCGTATTATACGAATAACCTATTGTCTATGTAGGATTTAAAACAGGTAAAAGACTGTTCGTTTTTACGAATAAGAGAAATGAAGTTACAAAGCTGCCAGTAGTCATTCAAAGTCAAAATCAAAAATCATTTATTTAATTTAGGACAGAAAACTGCCACTTATGAACGTCAATAATAACATTATTCTTTTTTTTTGGGCCCTACTAGCGGTTCGAGACAAGACACAGACAATCTGGCAAGTGCTGAGAAGAAACGCCGGAACAAACTCAGTCACCACTAGTATGTGGAACTATTCTTTAAATTGTCTCTTGTAGCACTGTAATTATTTGCAATAATCTTACTCATCAGATACTTTATAATATTTAGAAGGTACTCGGCCTCTTTTGGTTGTAGGTAGACCAAGACTTTGTATTTCTTGCTTAGAGTCGAATTCAGTCCCAAGCCGACTTGTTCTACACTAGTTGTCGTCTGTAGCATTAGATGCGCGGGAGTGTCGCCCGCAGTTATTCGTGCGAGTGTGTCTAGGCCGCCGCCAATGCCAGCAGGCGAACTTGATTTGTTTACGCTGCCATCTGGGTTATGTTTTACGAACGCTTGCCATTTGACTAGAAACTTGAAGTTTTACCGCATCAGCTTAGGTGATTTTTACCGTGATGAAATTCAAAAATCTTTCTGATGCTTAAACAGAAAAACTTTTTCTTTAAGACCAATATTGAAGTCTTAAATAACGTAAGCTTATATAGCAACAAGTATAAGAAGAAGGTTGTGTTTGCTTTGATAGAGTTTCAGGGATCAGTAAAATCTCCACAACTTGCCTATTCTAAGACCATGATCAATTGTAACTTCGTAACCTACTAGAAACGAGTATTTTTATTATTTAAATCTACTTACACGTTGAATTTATCAGACGGTTGCTGCAACTATTGGGCTAGTCGCCTAGTACTTGCGTTCTCTAGTATAGTCACGTGGCTGCAGTACAAACAGTCGATTTGTTTGACAATTTCACAACGGAACGGATGCGCGTGCGCTTCGGCGCAGGCGTTGCGATATCTCGTGAGTCGGGGAGGTCACATGCTTTGTGTAGTATGATTTAACTTTAAATGAGCCCTATATATTTTGGTTAAAGTGCTGCTGCAATTACTATGATGAATAAATAAAACACACGACTCTCTTGATCTTTTGGTTGCCTCCCGATATTTTCCTTTACCGTTAAGCCTCTTATTCATTAAGGGACAAACAGGCGACGTTGCTCGACGTCGCTAACATACATCTTGCCTACGTCAGCATACATTGGATGGCTAGCCTAGCGGCATGTATCAGCAAAACGTGGTCTTCTAGTTGATAGGAGACTTTAGGCAACTATATCTTTGAAGGCTTAAAATAAAGTTGTTAACTAATTTAATCCACAAGTTCCGAAATCGGTTTTGCCCAAATCCATGACGTCACCATATATCCGATCTCAACGTCCGATTCTGGACACGGGTTATTTTAAATCGTCGTAAAACTAATTTATGTTTTGATAACCGACCGTTATTGCCAAAACACGCAAATCGGCGACCGGCTCAATGTGTTTATGGAACGCACACGAAAGATTTTAGGTAAAACTTTTTAAAAAGTGTTCTGGTACTGTGTGGAGGAGTACACTAAAATTTTGCATGTGGGACATTGCGTTAGTAGAACTGGCACAGTTTAGCAACGTCATACTGAACAAGTGGGAAAATAGGTAACGGTTTCCAAGGCAAACAAAATAAATAAATAGGCCATATGCCTAGGTGTTCAGGAAACCTAAGGATTCTGGTATTACGTAGAACGACTTTTTCGTTGCAAATGACGACGTAATAACGTACGACTAAACAGATATTAGCTTCAAAAAGTAGGTCATTGCACTAAAATTGAAAATTTATAAAATACACTTAAACAATTTGTGAATAAAAGAACCACCGTCACTGACATAACTCTTCCACGATCAGGCCACATCGCTAGCAGAACTGATAACCGTTATAGTCAGAAAAGTTTTTCGAGTAGCGACCAAGCACTGGATGTTGCAGTGTGAGTAGACCTCCCACCACAAATCCACCATGTACCGATGACCTAGCTAAGGTTACATTGGATGCAAACGGTCCAAAACTTCACAGTGGCGTTTAGGGAGGCCTATCTCCAGCAGTTGACTTCTTTAGAAGTGAACATCATGCATGATGTTCACTTATCATCATATATAGCAGTGGACGTCCTATGGCTGAAATGATGATGATACGATTAAAGAGAAAGGTAAAGTAAAGAAAGATAAAGACCCAAGCTAAAATGCTAAGCATCTTAAAACAAGTCTGGTTAAGAGTGAAGCAGCTAAAGGTCATGCATTATCTAAAATCGCAGATGTGCGTTCCACTGATGATCACAAGAACCGGAAACCATCAAACCGCGATGTCGTAAACCGGGAACTGGCCGTATTTATAATCCCACCAGCTTAGTCTTCCACCAGCCGTCAAAACGACGATCGGTTTTCGGGTAATTGGCGAATGTTCAATACATTACAATTGCTGTTTATAAATGCCGGGAATATTGTTTGTGTCTGGTGTTTTGGGCCGATATATGCCGTTGTGAAAAAATAAATTGACAAGACGTTGAATCAAAATGGTTAAACAAGTTCTTAAGGTATAGATCTACATTTTTTATTACCTAACATCTTTTTTCTTTTATATTGTGAATAATGTCCCCTTTCGGAATAAAAAAGAAGAAAAAAAAAATTCGATGGTCTGGATCTAGGTTACGATCCGAGCCAATTTATTTGTCTATGACCTTCCCGACCAGAAGAAGCCTATTTATTAGTGTCTTGAAAGACTGTGGCTAGTGTTTATCTTTTGCAGCGCAGTTAGATCTTATTAGTATTTTATTTAAAAGTTCCCTGACAGAGGACAACAATTCTGGACATGTCAGAAACCTGTTTGTCATCTGCTGAACCATACGCGCGCGTGGGGGCGCTCCGAGAATGCAATTGCACACTGCCTACTAAAATTGTGTAGAAACTTTGTAACACAACATTATTTTTATCAGCTTGCTTCTAAATCTAAATTACCTTTGTAATTGTTTCGTGACCATTCTCATACTTAGCCATAAGTAAACGGAAAATTGCAAAAATCAATGACATAAATTATCCTAGACTCAGATCTTAAAGGGCGATAGGGCTTAGAAACTAGGCGATTCTAGTATTAGGTATGTGTATCTAACACTAGAATCGCCTTGTTTCTAGATACACGGCCGCACTGCCGGATGCCTGGCTCAGAGCTTGGCGTCTAAGTGAGACACCAAGAGAAAAAAATACGTAGTCGCCTGAGGTAGGTGCGCCCGGTCCCGTAATTTTCGCACGTTTCTTTTTTACCATTTTGGGGATATCCATTAATTACGTCACACGTTAGGGGGAGAGTTTGACAATGTGTGACATTGTATGACAAGGAGTGGGAGGAGTTCTAAATGTAACGTCACATTTCAAAGACAATCTCACAAACTTGACAAGGATGGGGGACGGAGGATCAATAAATCATGAAATTCGAAAAAATTCTCTTTATCTGACTAGCATATTCATTCAGACAAATTTCTATGATTTTGATAGTTACTTACCTATTTAGTAAAGTTATTTTTATAAATTGACCCGATCTAGACTCGAACCCCAAAACCGTGGCACTTAAAGCGTATCACCAAGCCAATGGGCGCTTATTTAGACGACTTTTTTTGCGAATCGGGTCGTTTGTGTAAGCTAATTCACCGTATTTAGAATAGATAGTGGAACGTTAACTTCCTTAAGAATGCCGTGAGTGGAATGGGGGTGTTATTTGTGTGAATTCAATCATCAATTGAATCAGGCTGGCCCGAGGCGACCATGCCTAAAATCCCCCGACCCGACGCAAATCACCCTAGCAGTCACCGTCATAGCTAGTGGATCGGACCTAGGTTGAGCGCCTTCAGAGTTCGCCCAGTGTAGCTGGAAAAAGTCCTTTGTCGTCTACATATAGAAAAACAAAAAATCGAATCAGCGTCTTTATTTTGTTAATGGCATCTGCATGATAAAATAACAGATGAGTTAATCCACTGGCCTTAGATAAAAAGTACAGTCAATGGCAGGTCAATCTACCCAAAAAGTTAAAGGTCATCAAACCAATTTTTAACTATAAGTTCAACGCATAGATATCAATATTAATTGAGAAAATTTGACGTTTTGTAGTAGGTTGACGATCTGTTGTCTGTTCCTTAAATTCATGACAGACATTTTTCCCATTTCTAAATTATTCCCATATTTTGAAACCAACAATTAAATTTGGTGATGAATATATAAACGAAATAAACAATTTCATTTCATTTCAGTATGTGCTTATGATCCCGAACTATAGAAGCCAAATACTGTAGCAAGCAACTCGCACTTGGCCTGTTCTTTGGGCATTTTAGTTCTTTTTAGTTTATAATGCGAATTCGTAAATAAATTTTCTGATGTACTTTCAACAGCCTCCACCAATCCCGGGCATGCGGCCGCCGCTGGGGTCCCCCGGGGGCCCCGTATCCGCCCCCAAGGCGTCCATGGGGTTCGTGATGCCCATCTACACGATCTGCATCATCGTGTTCTTCGTCTACACTCTTAGCAAGGTGAGTACTACTAACTTTTAATATTTTACCCTCTAAGCAGTTTTGGCCATATAGCTCCCACCGTGTTTTGAATTTTATGCTCTTGATATAAGATTGCAATGCTTTCTTTAATGGTTGTCCTCTACCTAAAGGTTGTCTGGAAGAGATCGCTATTAGCTATAAGACCGCCTAAATTGTACATCTTTCTGTAAAAATCATGTGTATTTTACTTGTATGGTGTGCAATAAAGAGTATCTATCTATCTATCTATTGCAAACCAATGAAAACAAAAAAATACTATACATACATATCAGGGTTAAGAGGATTAATAAACAGGGTGAATGGTTAGTCAAGAGATTTGGTTTAATTAAAAGAATTAACTACCCATTAAAATGAATAACATTTAAAATGTCCGTTAAACCGCTGCGTCACTCGCTGTACGACCCAGCGTCGGAAATCCCCGCCGAAAAACAACGTCGTAATAAGTCTGTGAATGACACGACAAATGCTGAGCTAGTGTTGCCGATCGATAGTCGACTATCGATTATTAATCGATAGTATATCGATAGTCAAACTATCGCAAGACTATCGATTGATCTATCGATAGTATCGATACTATCGATAGCTCAGAAAAAGGCAATACTATTGAATCAGTACAATACTATCGATACTATCGATACATATAATAGTTTTTTATTTACGAGCAACAATACTATCGATAGTTTATTCTTCGCGAGCAGCAATACTATCGATAGTACAGACAGTATTGCACCAATTCAATAGTATTGCCTTATTTTGGGCTATCGATAGGCCAATCGATAGATATGGCTTTTTCAGATGAAAACTATCGATAGTTTTACTATAGATAGTTCGGCAACGCTATGCTGAGCGGGATCCTTTTCGACACACCAGATATCCTTCATTGTTTTATTGTTATGTATTTTTATTTTTTATTCGCCTGTGTCAAATAAATATTTTCTATTCAATAATAATAAGGCCTATGTTCATCTGTCGACGTGAAATGATGATAATGATTCAATTCTATTCTATTCTAAAATAGTACCAATATTGAAGTCGGAAGAAAAATGGTTCACTTTTCCACACATTTTTTGACCAATCAACACTAAATTGACCAGCGATAGATAACAGTTCCATGTATGGCTCACTCCACGCTTTGGCTATAAGCTGTAAGTGGAGTGTGTAATTGAATTTAAATAAAATAAAATAAGAGCATGGCCAGGGCGAGCCTACTCAGTACTTGTTGGTTTTGTCCGCGATCAAAGGTGCTCAGGGGCTTAATCGTTCAGCCTTAAATAATAATTTCGCATAAATCGATCGAAAAGGATACAAAGTGATTGTTTTGTAGCACTCACACTAGGCCCTTAGTACAAAAATTCCCTAAATTCCCGCATTGGTCACTTCCCGCAGATTCTGTTCAAGCGCACCGGCTCCGTCACCTACGAGCCGGTGACCCCGGACCCGCAGTTCAGGCGCCGCGTCTTCAGGGACGACTCCAGGACATCGCCGGATAAGCTGGGTAGGTGTTATATAGAAATGACGTATCTGATTTTGCTCGCCAATAACTCAATCGTAGGTCACGCTGGAAGCGAAGCGAAACAAAGATACGTTTTGGTTCTGGAAATCTAAAACAAAAATTATTTCATCCTACAAAATCGTCCTAGCAACTGGTAATCAGTAATAGTTAGTTTTTTTTTTGTGGTTCTTAAACAAAACCCTGTCGAATTTTCCACACCACAGGTTCAGCTTCTTTCGGCTCGTATATAATTTTTTTACTCCCTGTCGAAATAAAATGCAGTTTGATTTCGACCAACACATACATTTAGCTGGCCGTTTTTCACCCGTCCACACTTCGGACGGATAGCCCTCTTGAGGCCCGGGTCCGACCCATCCTCAGATCGAGCCCGCCAGAAAGGAGCCCGACAGCGGTCTGGTCTGTTTCGGAGTCCCGGTCCGGTCGGCGCCCCCTCAAGGGGAGTCGAGCTTGGTAGGATGCCTTATGCACTCGACACTGTCCCGATCATGCCCGTCAGTATGGGACCTGACACGTACGGGACCCGACACGTACATTCGAGCCTGATACTTGGCCGGGTCGTGGCAACCGCTAGTGGGGCGGACCTAGGCCTTAGCCTACTCGCTTCAGCAACTCGCTTTCAGCATATATTCTGTGCTTCAGCGCTCGCCACATCTGCCCGGTAGCTGAAGAGGCCTTCTTCAAAGGCAATCAGCGATAGGTCCGTTCAAACAATGTCAAAATAAAATAAGTTAGGAAGAATATCAATCCAAAAAGAAGTTTACAAATCATTATATGGTGCATTCATACTGAAACTGAGTCCTACGATGAATTTTTGCTTTCTCTATATCTCTCTAATCTGTTTCCTTCTACTTTACGTTCGCAAAACGCCGCGCCGTAGGACTTCAGTGCGTCCCCAGCATAATGATGTTTCAAGAGTCTAGCCAGAGAAAGTTGAGACCACGGACTAGGGGTTCGATTTTTTACGAAAAGTAAACGTGTAGGAAAAAATACGGTTTCGTCGATGTGCCGCCAGGCGCCACCCTGAGGTTCAAATTTCGCTTTTCGATTGATTCGTAAAGCTATCGAGGAATCTCGGAATACGTCCTTTGTTGTCACTAAACCTTCTGACTAAGAATGTCTAGTGACAAAAAAGGACATCATCATCATCAGTCTCAACTTGTTAGCCAGACTACAGTTCGCCAAGTTTTTGCGCAATACTTATGTGAATGTGTTGGGACGAAGTGCGCCAGGTATCAGCGGCAGGTGGTACAGTAGAAAAGTTCAGAACGCCCTACTATACCTAATACCTACTGAATGCCTAGACAACGCTCCCCCCCTCTTGCATAAGTAGCGCGCACGCACTTGCCATGCTATAACAATATGCTCTTGCGCATGCAGGCCCCAAGGAGAGAGATACCAGTAAGTACCAGTACCTACCTACCTACATATTTTTACGTTTTATGTCATTGTTCGGGCGCAGGCGCAAACAGGAAAACGGCCGCCATTGATAAACCGTATGTTATCGGGTGTACGTGGTTTGAATTTATATTAAATCGTATACCTAATCGTACAAATAATAATATGTTCTAATGCAGTGGCTCTTAACCTTTTAGAAATGAGAGTATTCGACAAAATTTACGTCTTGCCATAGACCACCACTGTTTGGACCAAACTTTGGAGGTAATATAAAGTTAATGTAGATGAATAATAGGGTAGCTTCGGCGAACCGTACACATCCACTTCGGTTACTTCCAGGGACCACTAGTGGTCCGTAGACCACCGGTTAAGAACCACTATTCTAATGTTACATGTTTAAACAGGCTGTTTACTTGTAGCCAATTTTACTAAAGCTAATTAAGTATAGTCTGTTTGTTAATGTGTTCTGTACAATCACTTCTAAGCCTTAGATCAAATCATACATCTCGCTATGCGAGGCCCTAACGATATTGATCCAGTACTAAACATATCGAAAGGAACAGGATTGTCAACCGTACAGTCAGCGTCAAAAATATATACACTTTTGCGTTTCACCAACTTAGTAATAAGTTTGTCAAAAGTGTGTACATATTTTTGACGCTGACTATACTCCGCGATAAAACATTGGTTTAGTAATCCATTTTCCAAATTTTTTATTTATATTAGGCAATAGTAAACAAATACCTGAATTTAAATTTCGAGTGGTCAAAGATTCATAACATGCAGAGGGGGGCCTAGTGCGCGTACCTCAACATACGAAAATGTTTTCCATTTGTTTTCGGCTGTGTAACAAGTGATTAAGGTTTAAAATATGGTGGCAACAGCCACAGACTCAAGGGTTAATGTGGCTGTGTGTCAGGGGACGAGGAGCTGGAGGCGCTGCGCGCGCGCCTGGCGGAGACCGAGCGCGCCATGCAGCGGATCGTGGGCCAACTGGCCAAGCGCGATGCGGTACAAACCACAGGGCTGCCACTGGCTGGTTTAGCGGCTTTACGTATCAAATCCATACAAATTTTAATCGCTTAGATGCCGCACAGCATTATAAGCTACCCTATTTGAAACATTTATTTAATTGTACTCCTTTCAAATTGTACCGATGACTTTTATTCATTCGTTTTTTTTTGTATGGATTTGACGTCGGTGCGCTACTGCGGTTGTCGTGCCGCTAAGCCGCCTAATGTAAAGCTGCATTTAAATTACAATGATTTTACTTTATCTAATTTAACCTACATACGTGTGGAAATAAATTAATGAAATAAATAACATTTAAAGCACTGGTTAAATGATAAAAGTCACCATTATAGTTCAAGACATGTGGATGTGACATTGCGAATAGTTTAGTAAAGAAACGTATCGGTAAATGTAAAAAAAAAAATGATTTATAGTACTTAAAATGATTCTTAATAAAAATTCAGGAAAGCTTCGCCTTACACCAGGTAAAATAAGCTTCAAACACATGTCTGGATTGTATGATAAAAAGTTCTAAAGAAATATATCTTAAAGGTACATACAATGTTTAACAGGCTATGAAGTGTACCTAGATTTGAATCTGATAAAGATTCGTCAAGAAATTTATTTATGAAAATGTAATAATATACTGAGAGATAAAGTAGAATCACAGATAACTTAAGCCAGTTGAGCACAACCCTGACACTCCGTTGCGTGTTTAGTATACCCATAGAGGCTTCGGCATGGTGACGGCCCTTAGTTAAACGCACGGACCTATAGCTCTGCATCCGACGATTGTGGACCTTGTGTTGCATAGATTTAGAGTTCATTTTCGTGTGTTTAATCCCTTTGTGGAATGGGTTTTGGGGATATTTGAGACAATAAAATAGTTATAGTGTTCTGAAGAAACAAATAACGTATTTTCGCTTAGTTTGCGTTTATACTATAATTTTTAGCTTCATACTGATATAGTTAAAGTGAATTAATAATTGTGACCCAAAGACTAATATTTTATGTAACCTTGCAAATGTTATAATGTTTGTGTTTTTGTGTACCCCATGTTATTGGACGTCCAGTGTGAGTTAAGTGGAGTTCACTTTATAATTGCCTATTATTTTTGAAAACGGTTTTAGAAATCAAAGATAATTTAGTACCGAAGTAAAATACACAGTATATTGGTGGCAACTATCTAAACTCAAACTCCTTGTGCTATGAAAAGCGACAAAATATCAAAAGACTTCGAACTTTTTTGTTTGGAGCCTGGCATACCTAAAGTTGCAAGTAACCTAAAATGACGTTCTTTTGGTGTACACCTATGAAACATACGTTAATCGAAAGAGAAAATAATTACAAACAACAAATACTCTTTGACAAAATGTCGTAAATGGTATACTTTGTTCAGAATTTTAATTTGGACATGTAAATCAAAATAAATATTACATATTCAAACTGAAATTCTGAACAAAGTATGTCATTTACGACATTTTTTTAACGAGTAATTGTTGTTTGTTATTATTTTCTCTATCGATTGGCGTATGTTTCATAGGTGTACACCAAAATAACGTAACTTTAGGTATGTCATTTAGGTTCGATGCCTTCTGGAAACGCAATATCCGCGATATTATAATCTTGATGGGTATCCATGCCATATAAAATAATCTATATAATGTGTATAAAATGCTATAGTTGACAGCTGTTAGCTGGACACCTTTCATTAATGAAAGATAAAAGAAACACCTTTAGTTCAATTAAAAGAGTGGTATTTTAATCAAATCGCCATTATTAATAATCATGTAAAAAAAACATATTTGTTGTGTATTTATTATTGATATCTCTTTGGTGAATGAACCGTACAAATCCGGAATTGGCAAAAACAAAACACTACTACAATGTTTTAAACCAGTAGCACTTGAAGAACAAATAACAAATCCGCTGTATACAGGGTGTACAAAGAATAGACCACTTCTTATAACCACGTGATCAGCTGCTCACTCGCATACAATAAGTTTTACGATGGGAGCTACATCCAAATCGTGAAAACAAATTTAGCTCCATACACGATCGTCGAGATGGTGTGTTAGTTTTTAGAGAGGATTATAACTTTTTTTCACGATTACAATAGTAAAAGTTGTTTTAGTTGAACTTTAATTCGTTTTAAAGCATCGATCACACATTGATACAATAAGATATAGATCAAAAATACTTATTATCTATTTCCGAAACTGATTTTTCACTTAAACTAAGTAATGAGTTGACAAGTATGTTCAATTTTAATAAGAGAATAAGAAAAATTGTGTGAATGCTACAATATCTGTCCTTAAACTGCCTTTCCATTTGAACTAGCTATAGTTTATCGAGAGATCATTAATGACGCCCAGTAATAAATAATAATGCAGTCTAGGGTGGGCAAAGAGGTTTCTAGCCATGGGCGGAATTGTTGTGGAAAAAAATGAATGGCATATCTACTTTTTATGGTATGTGCAACGTGTTAAAGAGTGTCCCATTCCTGTGTGCACCCTGTATATCGGAATGCCCAAAAGCCGCGGTCGGGAGATAAGCAACGTAGCCACGGCCGTCACGCTTGGCACGGGTCCAGCCCGATCGTCTGATGCACCCAGCTATTTCGAGACGTGTCCTTCGTAATTTGTTTTGATGATTTCTATTTTTATTTAGTTTTCTTTTGTTTTTTTTTAATATACAAAAACGAGCTCAATACCTCGAGATTAAAAATACTATTATAAAAAAAAATGTCCGAAAGAATTTGTCCGAATAAATAAATAAGACGTTGAACTTGTTGAAATTAATATGATTATTTGAATGAGGGTCACACATTTTTTGAACAAAATAAATAATTAAAGATTTGTATAGCTTGTAATTAAAAATTTCTAACGTTTTGGATTCTAATTTTGTTTTAACTTTATTAATAGGAAATCATTCGGTAAAAGCCTAAAATCAGTTTGTGTAATAAATTATTTTCTTAAAATAATCTTCATCTACTTTGTACCTACGGAAAATAGAAACGATTGGACTACTTTTACATAACCGCTTCTACGTTAGATTTTTGTTAATGAATCTTAAATAACGTGCAATATAGATGTAGTGGTTCGTTCTAATATTAATAAAATATTAGTAAAATACAACATATTACAAGAAAAAAAAAGCTTGGTAGAACAAGGTACCAGGGTTGATTCTGTGCAATTTGCCAAAAGTGCAGTTGTCTTATTGTTCTTTTCTGCCGTCAACTTAGTCCATGGCAGTAACTTTTCACGTTTGCCGTAAACATGTCCTTGTCTTGTATTATGATAAATCAAAAGATAATTAATTAAAGCATTGTCGGGCACAGTTGTTACTGCCATATCGGGGCTGGTAGCGGAGGTGCGGCAGCAGATGGAGGCGAGCTACGCGCAGAACCAGCAACGACAGGTCACTGCATGCCACTTGTCCTCATAGACGTTCAGACAGCGATTTTTTTATGTATCATACTGTACAAGATGTCATCGATTAGCAGTGACAGCACTATAAAGAAAATTTTAAAGTTGACACGGAGTCCATGCGGACAAATCCTGTGTTCGAGAAATATCTTTTACTGTTCACCGTCTGAATTTGTTACTGAGACCGCGTCACGAAACAGTAGCGCAGTGGTGCATAGGGTGTCTTTCACACGAACAAACTTGTCTCTCATATTAGAGAAGCGCGTGCGCATTTCTTTCGATTTTAACTTAATTGATAAAATATTATTCATTTAATTTGCTTTATAAAAGAAAATAATATCGCATAGTTGCCGTCTGAACGTAGCCTTTCTCCTTTGTGTTCCTACCTATCATACACTCGATACGCGCACATTATCCATCACTCTTTCCCACTTCTGAATCTCGTCTCAAAAAGATCAGAACCTTTTAGCATCATCTTTAGACGTCGGCGGTCTCTAATAAGCTCAATATAGACTCGACCGAAAAGTTAATCAATACATACTCTAATAATTCCAGAATTGTCTTAGTTAAAATGGTTTTTTGATCTTAGAAAGTGTTCTCCTTAATTTTCTTCCCACTCTCTTTTTATTTAAGAGCTGCACTAAAAGTAAAATTTTAACATTAATTTATGGTCTAGAATTTCCAACTATAACTAAATGCGTTTAGTCCTTGAAAAATATACTACTTTAATTAATTAGCTGTTATCATCTGTTATTTCATTGTTAATGTTATTTTTGACATCATTAAGCCCATTCTTAACTTTAAATATCATTTTGTTTCATTTATCTGAATTTCTGCCCTTCGACTTTAACCTCAAAAACATTAACACCAACATTTTTTCCCTAACTTGTTGAAGTTGATTTTTTGTGTCCTATAACTCTGGTTATTTTGTTGTTGTGTTTTTGTCATCATCATCATCAACTACTAAAATCTTTTGATTACCAAGAAAAGGGCTACGATAAACCTAGCCCGTTTATAGTTCAAATGAACAAACGAAGATAGATTGTTTGTCCTGACGTCCATATCCTATTACAACCAATACAAAATAAAAAACCGTGTACTTAGAAGCACTGGAATCAGTTTTCGCCAAGAATGGTGGTCTATTCGTAAAAATATTCTGTCATTTTTAGTAAATTGGTAACATATAGGAAGAATTTGAAATCGTATATACCTTGGCAGTGTAAACATCACCTGCTGATTTCAGTAATTTTTTTTACTACGTGATAAAGAAATTACCAAAAAATTTGTATGTAATAATAACGAGGACGCAAAGGTCCTGGATTTGATTTTCAACAAACAAACAAGTTAATACAAGCTTGTTAGAACAGATATCAATCGGTAAGTCGTCTCTTTATTTATTTAAAAGTTATCGATATCGATACAGATGATAACTCATTTTAAATTTTCTCGCGATTTCGAAATTTCAGTAAAAGTTGTTATCGGAAGCTGATTACATATTTTCAAGGAAATAAACGATGTCACATTCAACCTGTATTTACACCTAATTTAAGTTTGCACATAGACCACTTGGCCTTCACAATTTTGTTCTGTTGCGTTTATATTATGTTTTGACAGGTAAGAACTGTCGCATGGAGTTTCTATCGTCGCCGCCACTGTCTGCCTGTACCTAGGTTACCATGCCTCGACTAACCAAACTCCTACTACCTTATTAAAAAAATAATAGGAAGAAAGAATAGCACATACTTTACACATGTTAAAAAAGGTGAAATGCATTAGTGTTGCCGAAAAATCGATAATTTGTCTATCGATAGTTCAAATCGAAAAATAACTACTCCAGCCATAGTACTACCTATACAGTGTGTAACGAAAAGGTGAAATAAAACTTTAAGGGGTTATTCTACGGCTAAATTACATCAACTTTTTCTATGGGACCAACATCAAAATCTCAAAAAAAAAAATTGACGTTTCCATACAAACTGATGCCAGCTGGTCGCGTTTTAGTATGGGAAAGTGTTTTTTTTTGCGATTTCGATGTTGGTCCCATAGAAAAAGTTGATGTAATTTAGCCGTAGAATAACCCCTTAAAGTTTTATTTCACCTTTTCGTTACACCCCGTAAGTACATAGTATACTAGAGATAATATTTCTATTCTGGACATAGGTACTATCGATGATGAATAATAAATATCCTGTATCTATGTGCAGAATAGCAATACCTATCGGTAGTTTCTATAATATTGCTATTTTGCACATAGATACTATCGATAGTCATAATATCGTTATTTTTCGATAGACCATCTTCTTGCTATCGATATTCGACTATCGGCAACACTAATTACATGTACAGGTTGTCTAGCGGAACATGTGTCTAATTTTGGTAGAATCTAATTGGTAGAAACTAACCCGAATCGAATGAAAATGTCACTTCTGATTAACGAATCATGTATGAACTTTTTGTATAATGCGTTCTATTTTATTAATAAATAATAATTAAAGTTAAAATTACAAGTTTCAGTACTGAACTAAATTTATAAAAAAAATTAAACTACCTTACATGGTAAAAGAAATAATAAAAACACCAAAAAAATTATGATGACTTATTATATTTTGTTTTTTGCTTTTTTTGCGATGCACGTTTTGTGTTTTAGTATAGACTTATACAAAACCTTTTATATTGATTTAGTCTTGTAAAAATGATTTTTTGAAAGTGTTGTAGAGTTTACTTTTGTGTGGAAGTGAAATATTTTGTAAAAGCTTATTTGTTTTTTTTGTGTATTCCGTAGGTTTAGTTTAGCTAGCTTCTGTGTAGAAAAGGAAACTTCTGACAATACATTCTTGTGTAAATATTTATAGTATTTACATAATTTTCTGAAATTTTGTGTACGTTCCGTTCCTTCCGTTCCGTGCTCAGACCGGATACTGAAGCGATACTATAGTTATAATAACTCTTGGTATTTGCTGTCATGGTGTTAAATGATAATTTATCAGTACAGTACATTGTGACAGAAAAACAGAAAGAGATGACAAAAAATTATATGGTAAGTTAATTGATGTTATGTCACAATGCCAGGCTTAATAACAGAGCCCTAACTTAAACTATTATCTCAGTTCCCGGACTACTTTCATCGACTTGTTGCTGTTTGATGTCACCTTAATATATGGGCTGTATTGTGAGATGTTTCTTCCGGCTTTGAATGTCACTCTCAGTATCACATAAGAGTACTTCAATTTCCAGGACCTGCAGGATAACCACGCTCGCCCGTACACCAACGGTACCGTTCTACACAACACTGGGCCCGTACACATTGTCGCGAGTGAGTACAGGGAGGAATCCAAGGAGAAAAGTCCCGAACCCGCACAAGAACCCACTCCGAAAGAACCATCCCCAGAATCTGCTTCTGAACTTAAAGAATCCCCTGAACTTAAACATTCTACACCTGAGCCCGAAGAATCCGCCCCTGAACCAAAAGAACCTACACCTGACCTTGAAACTTCCCCTGAGCGCGAAGAATCTCCTGCCGAGTTGGAAGAATCTATCCCTGAGCTTAAAGAATCTACTCCTGAACCTAAAGAGATCTCAGAATCTGAAGAACCAACCCCTGTTCAGAGAGATGCTTACCCAGAATCAAACGAAGACAAGAAAGAAAATGCAAATCTAATTAAACTTACAGAAATAGACAACGTTGAAGAAATTGCTGATGAAATTGTGAAAGCGACTGAAGATTTTCTAGACAACGCTAGAGAAGTGGAAGTGGTATCAGCTGAGGAGTTTGAAGAAAGCCCCAAAGAGGTGGAGAGGACTACTCCTGAATTACTGGAGGAGGCTCTGAAGGAAGATTCGTCGGAAAAAGACACGGATGATGGTGCGGACGATGAGCAGGAAAAACCTAGTGTTAAGGTGAGTTTCTTCTCTATTAATTCTAAATTTAAGGTACACCATTAGTCACGTCAAGAATATAAGGTACTGTTGGGTCAGAAAACCCACAGTTTTGCGAGACCTAAGCGCAGAAAACATACGTTCTGTGTTCTGTTCTATTAATCTATAGTACCCTTGTCTTGAAGTTAGCCCAAAAGAAACATATTTTAGTTGGTTTTCTGCATTTTTGGAAACTTATTGTATATCATTTACTCCAACTAAAAATCCGTCTTTTTCATAATCCGAATCTGCTCAACCTGTTTTGCAATCTGCACAATTTTCCTTTGTATCACCAAATGGTAGCTGTAGTAGCTCCCCCCTCGCCAGGTGGTGGGCATGGAGACCACTGCGCACGCGGCCGACGGGGGCGAGACGCGCGCCCCCGCCGCCCCCGCCGCCCCTGCCGCCCCCCGCTCGGTGAGGCCACACTGCATGGTTCACATCATACAAACCCTTTATGACACTGATGAACCTGCATCTTGAATAATATTCCTTTAACTTGTGCCAAACAATGTTACAAATAAAATAAATAAAAAATTAACTGAGCTGGCGAAAGATAAACAATTGATCTCACTGTAACTAGGTAACTAATATCAGAACACACAGGTGATTGAAAATTATCATGTATCTTGAAAAACACGTAAGATATATCCAAGTGGATAAACTACTAAATTTGATAAGTGGATGAAGTCATCCACTTATCAAATTTAGTAGAATTATACATAGAACTAATAGGTCAAAATACTAAAAAGTTAAAATAACTCTACATAATATTTGGGCAGGATTAGCAGGATATAGTAGGATTATCTGATCATTATTTTAATTATACCCTTTTCAAGATAAGAAGATACTTATGACACATCACGTGACTTCCCTGTTGACACAAATAGTGATGTGCCCTAACGAAATCCAGCCGATTCTTTTTGAAAATCGAGAAAGTTTATAAATAAAAATAATAAAAAAAATCGATTTTTATTCTAATGAACTTAACAACAAATGCATTTAAAATAAGAGATATGCTGCAATGTTCTACTGCCAGACTGCCGTATACAGCTTTTTGACAAGTCTTTTTTCCTTTTTTGGCATTTTACCAAGTAACAAAGGTCAAAATAGGAATTATGCGAAAAATAACGATAACACAAATCGCATACAAGGCAGATGCTCTTGTACTACTGACGTCAACGCATAGCTTTTTACAAGACGACCGAACCGATTCATCGATTTAGTTCCTATAAGAATAATACACAAGATACGAGTAAATATAGTACTACAATAAGTAAACGTTCCGTTTTACGCATCAAGTATTTGAAGGAAATCCTATTAATTTATTTGTTAAATCATTAAGATGTATTATTGGTTTGTAGTTTTTGCTTAAATTTTTAAAGGCAAAGATAATTGTGTTTTTGTAATGATATAAATTAAAAATAAATTTTACAAAATATTATCGTAAATAGTTTGGGTGAAACGGAAAATGCCAAGTGTCATAAGTATCTTCTTATCTTGAAAGGACGATAGCTATTTAATTTTAATTATAATTACATAATTTAATTTAATAAAATCTTGTCTAATATTTTTTAAAGCTAATAATTGAATGACGCCATGATTGTTAACATTTTTCGTCAGTAATGGAAACGACACACTAATGGAAAATCACACTGCACATTTTTTTGGTAGGTGTCGCATTGTGTTTGGGTCTGCACGTAGTGATTATTTGATCAATGATTCTGTCACTGTTGCCGCTGATCAAATAATCACTACGATAAAGGTTATGATTAGTTGTCAAGCGTGTGTTAACTCAAACTTGCATCATTCCGGCAAGTACAGAAAAAAAACAGTTTGACATCTGGGTGGACATTAAGTGACAACAGTTGTCAAGGCCAAACACGCTGGTGCCATCTGACTTAAGCTTTGCCTTTGCTTCCTCATTAAAAATCAGGCTTTTTAGACCGGGCGCATATTATCAGAAGTTTCTAATAGAAATATTCTAGCGCGCTACAATTACTGGCGCCGACTCGCCGAACCGGATAGTGTGCGGGGTTTGTGACATTTCGGTCCGGCGAGCTCGAGAACGTTTCTACTATAAGCTTTCGATAATATGCGGCCTGTCTTAAAAAGAAAAATTTAATTTAATATTATTTGGCACAAGTTTGTATGCGTAGTGTATGTTTAGTTTCCCCAGATCAGTTGTCTTAACCAATACCTCTTAAAAAAAACATAACTTAATATTTACTAAAGGGCGATGAAGTGCAGTATTAATTATTTTTAACTTTTATGTTTATCATTTCTCCTCTAATTTTCCTTGTATTGTGTATCCATGTGTTGAACTAGTTAGAAATAATTTAATGTTGTTTTTGCATACCGTTCGTTGTCCCACATACATTCCATTCAAACATAACCTAGTTTTTACTAGTATTTGCTCTACTTTTTATATTCATGTGCAAGTCTGATTTCTTGATAATTTATTAATTTGAATAACATTATTTATTTGTTTAATAAATAATGATAATTAATAATATCGTTAATTAACTTTCTTCATAATATCTTTGCTTTCCACATTATTTCTGAGATAATTTATGTTTAATGATAAATTAATACTTTTTATGTTATAACTTATTACAACATAACACGGACTATCGCATAAATATAAAAAAACACAGTACAAAGTAAAACTGCTTTTTTTCAAATTTCTCTACATTTTCTTATAGATTTAGAATATTTTCAATAAATATCATGTTGCCCATTCAGCAGTTTTATTTAGTACTAACATGTCTCTAGTTACTAATAATATTCAGTAATTAATTAGAATAGAATAATTTATTTGCTAAAATGTGGTACAGACAACGGAACGTCAATCTACCCAAAAGTTAAAGGTCATTGAATTAATTTTCAACTTTAAGTCTGACACATAGAGATCAATATCAATTGAGAAAATTAGACGTTTTGTGGTAGGTTGACGTGCTATTGTCTGTACATACATAGGAGCTTACAATAATACATATAAAAGGAACGACACGTTAACTAGTTTTCCACTGGCATAAAACTTAAAAATAGAATTAACATAATTATGTCGGACGCAGCAAGTGGTTAAAAAATAGAAAAAAAGTTTTTGTATCAGTAATATTTAGTTAAATTTGTAAATGCTAAGCGAAACTAAATACGTGTGTCGCGCAACCCTCAGTTTGTTCACTGGCCGAGCTGGCGCAAACCGGTTATTAGTTATCGTGGTGTGTACGTGACGAGTAGCCAGTGCTCACGCACACAGGCCCTTCGCGCTTGTAGTAGTTTACCTATCACAGCATGATTGTATGAAACATTGTTTCTGTTCCTTTCTTTACTTATGTGGTGTCTTGTAGCCTATCAAGTTCGTGCGCGTTACTTATGTGGGGTGACAGGAGTTGGCTGGGACGACATACACCAGATGATATCGAAGTATTCATCATGATCATATCAGCTATGGGACGTCCACTGCTGCACATAGGCCTCCCCCAGTAACTTCCAGATTGGCCGGTTATAAGCGGCCTACAACCAGCGGCTTTCTGCAACCATTACCAGCCCCCTGATTCAGATCCTTTCGACAGTTAATTGATAACCGACCGTAGCCGAGAGGCGAGCATACCGCACTTTGTGTCGCTACCTCTGAGGTCCTGGGTTCGATTTTCTTTTTTACTAGTAGAAAGTACGGAAGAATGACATTGACAAGTAAACATATGTTTGACAGAAATTTGACATAATAACTTTTTATACACGAATTGTTTTCGTGTTCGAATTCGAAATTCATTTCAAATGCCTTAAAAATACGTCTCCAGACTCCATTTGTGAGACCAATTAGGTATCAGTAAATCAGTAAGTGCTTAACCTTCATACTGCACCACCTGTCAGCGTCTGTCGCCCCACGTTTGTAGCTATGCGAACTTGACAGGCCATAGGCCAACATGTGTATAATCTGGACTTATATTATGTGTGGTCTGGTGTGGCACAGCACGAGGCGCCGGAGGTGGCGTCCATCTTCCTGGAGACGCAGATCCCTCCGCAGGCGCGCGTGCTCGTGGCCGCCTGCGCCGACGCGCCGCCGCCCCGCCGTGGCCGCCACGACCACGACCACCACTCGCCCGTCAGTACTCACTCTATTTAATCACCACCGACTTATTTACTCACGCTTACAGATAAATGCTCGGTTTCAGTTTGGTAACAAACTATTAATCGAATATACTTTTTTGTTATATTTAATTTAGGGCCGATTTTTCAACAGCCATATAAATTTTATTTGAGAATAAGTTTGACATGTTGACAGTTTTCGTATAGAAAATGTGTCAAAGCGTCACTTCCTATGTAATAATAACTATTTACCTGTGTATCACAAATAAATGATTTGATTTGATTTATTCGTCGGATAAAAAATATCTGGCGATTGAAAAACCGGCCCTTAGTATAATTTAATTTGAGAAACTCACAAATACTCGCTCACTCACAGTAACGTCAGTGAATACTATAACAGATCGGTTGATATTTGTTGTAAAAGAAAGAGATAGGCAAAGCTAGTCTCTAGAACAAAATAGATGCAGTGCTAGAAGAGAAAATATCTTCACATATGGTGACATATGTTGCTATTCAAAATAACACGGTCTGCGTCACTGTGCAACGAACCTTATGATACCTACCGAACTGTAGCCAACTTTTTGTTAAAATAATAAATATATTTATTAAGGTCACGGAAAAAATCTAAACCATTTTGGAAAAATAAACAACATTTTGCGCGCACACATTAAACTGGTGACAAACTGCGGAGGACGCGGCTCCGGACTCGTCTTGACATTGTGAGGTCAAGCGCTGCCATTGGTCTATCCTTCAGTCAACTTCCGCCAGCCCAAGGATCGACCAATGGCAGCGTTTGACCTTACAATGTCAAGACGAGTCCGGAGCCGCGTCCGCCTCCATCTGTCACCGGCTTTATTATGTTAGTTATGTCAGTCAGTCGCGACCATGGAGCACATAGAGTAGAAATGTCATATGATTTGTTCGACAAAATTGTCCGCTAAGTATTAACTAACTGTATTTTGAATTCCAATTTCTGCCGACAGACTTCCCCTGCCGCACTTTAATGTCTTTAACAAACATGATTTAAATAAATAAAAATAAAATAAACAATAAGTATTCCCGTTCTAGATGGTTGTGAGCGGCAAAATGACGCTGTCTCTGATACAGGACGCGCCGCGCGACACGCCCGACAGGGACCTGGGTAAGTTTGCTTTATCTAATGGAGTAATATTAATTAACTAACTAATTTAACGAGATCCCGTCTCTTTATACGAATTCACCCTGTATCGTCGATTAGGTACTCCATAGAGTAAGATTTACGTAAGATTACTCCATAGAGTAATCTTCATTCATTTTTTGTAATTGGCGAAGTGTGTGTATTGTAAGTGTTTATTTTGTTTTAACGGATAACCACACTGCACATTTTATCCGATAGGTGTCGCATGGTGTCACTGTAGCCACTGATAATAGTCACTTCGATAAAGGCTATGATAAGATGTCAAGTGTGTGTCGAGTCAATCGAATTTTGACATTTGCGTCTACGTTAGTTGACAACGGTTGACAATACCAAACTCGCTGGCGCTATCTGATATTCGTTTAGCCTGTGCTTCCCTATTACCCAGTACCCACACAGAACCATATCTTTTTTATTTTGGGGACTAACCTTTGTAACACAGCACATTTAGCCATATCAGCCATACCTATATGCGAGATGTACATTTTGAGCCGAGATATCATTTTACGAAGTGCACACCCATGCAGATACGGTACGGATTCGTACGCTATAACAGAACCGTCTTTTTCCTATATCAGACATTATTTCAAATAATCGCAATAATGTGTTTACTTGTCATTATTGACGACCGTCTGGTGTAGTAGTTTGCGCTCCGGACTACAAAAACCAGGAGGTTACGGGTTTGAATCCCGCAAGGGGCAAATGTTTGTGTGATGGGTTATCTAGTCCACATGGTACAACCCGTACAACCTTTGCTTAAGTTGGGGCTAGATATTTTTTGTGATTGTGGAATCAATTTATAATAATAAAATAAAGTATTTATTAATTTTAGTATTTTATGGAGTATGGCCCACACCACCTCATAGTTGAGGTGAGGCATGTGCCCTGCAGTGGGATGTTTAAAGGCATACTTTACTTATTTTCGTTCAGAATCAACGGTGGACGACTTCACGACGGCGAGCGCAGTCACGGAGCCGGCCGCTGAGGTATGTCGGCTTCTATACGCAACCTCATTTTATTCTAATCAACCAATCATTTTATTCTCTTAAAGAATTTATGAATTACAAGGAGAGTCAGCAATCAGTAACTCATCGATGTTAAATATATCATACATTTGATCAACTTATTCTGTATTTCCTAAGTTTTTAATTAATTTCTTTAAGTAAGTACCCCATGTCAAACAATTAATGATTGTAATTTGTCTTTGCATGCTATTGTTAATGGCTGGATAGGCGACCGTAATATTCATCATTGTAAAATCTTCTGTATACCCTGTTTAAAAGCAAATAAACATTATTCTAATTAAAAAAATATTCACATCAATTATAAGCCAAATCATGTTTTTTTTTTCAAAATTAATCCAACGCGATTAGTGATGGGTTTTTATCCGGATAAATACTAAAAATGGATAAATACTCATAAATATCCATTCTTACTCGAGTATTTATCCAAAAAGGTGGATAAATACTCTTTGAACATTTTTATTTCTATTTAACGTAAATTTCGAAATTAGAATGTAGGTAATAAGTAATTTCAAGATAAATTATGTGTTTCTGCGTTTTTAAACTATAAATAATGAATAATAGCCAAAAGAACAGCTATCAAATGCTTTACATGTTATTTCATTATTTTATGGTATTTGAATGCAACTAAAAGTGTACATCATCATCATCATCATAACAGTCATCGGTCGTCCACTGCTGAACATGGCCTCCCCCAATGACTTCTATCATTTGGGGGGAATCGCCAATACTCACCACGCTTGTCAGGCGGGTTGGTGATCACAGTTTTTTTATAGGATTTCACACGCAGATGCTGCTGCCCGTCTCGTGATACAGGTGCTCGTGTTCGGTGCCGTGTAGGGACCCAAGGTGCATTTTGTAAGCAGGCTAGTGAGACGGGTGAACGAGTGGAAGCAGTCGCTTGAGAGCGGTGGTCTGAAACTCAATGTGGCGAAGACCGAGTACCTGGCCTGTAACTCTACAGATCCAACGTCCGCCTGCATAGGCGGAGACAAAGTCAAACGTACTGATCAGTTTAAATTCCTTAGATCTGTACTTCATGCTTTGGGAGACATCGATTGCGACATCAAAGCACGCATTACTGCTGCGTGGGCCAAATGGCGAGAGATGACTGGTGTCATTTGTGACCCCATAATGCTGGTTAAGCAGAAAGGACAGATCTATAAGTCCATCATTAGGCCTGTCCTTTCATATGGCAGCGAAGCGTGGCCGCTACTTGAGCGACACAAGCAGGAGCTGCGTGTCTCGGAGATGAATATGCTGCGGTGGATGTGCGGAGTCACGCGTAAGGACCACGTGAGGAACTCGCGCATCCGCGGTAGCCTTCGTGTCCGTGATATTGCAGACAAAATGCAGGAGAGTCGCCTACGCTGGTACGGCCATGGTTTGTGGAAACCGGCAAGCTATGTAGGGAACAAATGTCTGGCCATGCCGCCACCGCCAGATCCTGGCGAAAGAGGTAGGCCCAAGAAATGCTGGCTAGACGTCGTGAGGGCTGATATGCGTGCCAATGATCTCATGACTAGAGACGCTTAAGACCATGCTAACTGAAGGAGTAAATCAAGGAAAGCGGACCCTAGGCTCCAAAGCAACGGCTTTGGACGCAACCGGGATTGTCCGTACAGATGAAGAAGAAGAAGAATTGCACTGGTCAGCCACAGGTGGCAGCACTAGACTAAATAAATAAAAAATGTTCTCTTTATTTAATTCACCTTCCATAATTTGATTTGAAAATCGTAATTTCATTAAATATGAGCGAGTCCACCAGCTAAGAAGATAATAATTTAACACTGCAGAGTTAGTACAAGCGGTACATAGTGCCGAATTGAGTTTTCTACCGAAAAAATCGCGTGAAAAGTACTTAAATGCGTACAATTTGTTGAATGCATGGAGACATTCTAAAGGTGCGAAAACGTTTTCGGAGATTATAATGCTAACATAGGTACTTTATTAAACTATCAGAAACAAGAAAATCAATCAAATGAATAAGCACAAATTAAAAACTAAGCATTTTTTTTGCACCTAGCCTTTTCTTCGCTGTGGTGAGGTGAAAAATTGTTTCACTCGGCAGCAAAGTTATTTGCATCTCTTACCTTTAAAACCCATGTTACGCTCAGGATTCTGTATTTGAACAACAATCCTAGATTCATTTCAGATTTCCTTGCTCAAGTTTTGATACAAGTAGGTACTCGCACCAAAAATCAACTTTGCAGCCTCGCATTATCAAATAACTATTTCTAACTCTCGCAGATCTGTGCGCAACGTGTGCAAGAGCAAGAAAGGCTAATTATTTCAAGGACGAGACTGAGTTCCACTACATATTATATTATTATTATTACAATTACTGTGACTTGATACACTGCAACCTTGTTAAAACTACAATATATATTTTTAATAACATTGTATTCGGACACGTAATACTAACCATTCGTTAAATGTAGAACAGAAAAACAAAAGTTGTGTGTGGATACAGCTGAAAAGATTTTTATCCGTGATTTTGAGTAAATATCAGATAAAAATGGATAAAAACGAGTATTTATCCATTTTGGATAAATATCCGAGTATTTACTATTTGAGTATTTATCCACTGCCCATCACTAAACGCGATCAAGCACAAGCACAGATTAACGTATTTACGCTATAAATACGCATTAAAAAAATGTTGTGAGACTAGGGGGGGAGCGGGTCGACCAACGATTCTCACCAAGGGGGAGGAGGGCGGGGGGAATCGCTAGAAACGCCACACCATGTCTCAGTGGTGTATACCTCAGCGGTGTATGTTTCCGCAGAGTACGTCGCCGCGGAGTCTGTCTCCGCAGATTACGTCTCCGCGGTTTATGTCTCCCTGATGAATGTCACAGCAGTGTATGTGTCCGCGGTGTATGTCTCCGCAGAGTACGTCGCCGCGGAGTATGTCTCCGCGGAGTATGTCTCAGCAGTGTATGTCTCCGCGGAGTATGTCTCAGCGGTGTATGCCTCCGCGGAGTATGTCTCTGCAGAGTACGTCGCCGCGGAGTATGTCTCAGCAGTGTATGTCTCCGCGGAGTATGTCTCAGCGGTGTATGTCTCCGCGGAGTATGTCTCTGCAGAGTACGTCTCCGCGGTGTTAACATACACATGTTATTTAAACCTCAATAAGGCAGTTGTCGTATAGTAGCCACCAAAGAATTCCAGCATTTTTAACCTCCCTACATTTATATTCTGCTTTTTACTTACAGAAAGAAGATGCGTCATCGGATGAGGAAATTGAAGAAGAAATCGAAATAGAAGAGATCGAGGAAGAAGTAGAAGAGGAAGAGGAAGAAGAAGAAGAACCACAAAAGGCGCAGCCGCAGACCGCGGCTAAGAAGCCGCAGAAATGAGCTCTTGCCCGCAGCGAGACACTTCGGCGTTAGAGGGATAAGTCTTTAATAAAACTTCGATTAACAATAGTAATTAACATTTGAATGAATGAATGACACATAGAATGATAGTTCGGTACCTACGGCGATTACTAAATTGAAGCAACAAAACAGTTTTGTGTGCAAACGTTTACACACAGACACACCACTATAAAGTAGGGTTGATGTGGTAGTTTTCCCCCAAATCGGGGAAAATTCGATAAGAGCAAATGTGTGGTTTCTAAATAAATTAGTTTGTTATTCTTTAAATCGTTTAACTGATTAACCACATCGAGTTGTTAGTGGATTGCATAGAAAAACACATTTTGATTTTGATTTTTACATTATTAATTTATTATTTACTAGCTGCTGCCCGCGACTTCGTTCGCGTGGTCTCCAGTTTATTATAGTTGGCACGCTACTACTATGTCCACGGAGCTACACCAATGTAACTTAATTGTTTATTTTTTATTATTCGGAAACTCAACAGCTTGTGTTGTTACAATTAAACATTACATTCGGTCTAAATAATAGCTCTAGCCAATTAAAGAGTTCCACCGCTTATGCGTTGTGACGTAGGAGCAGAAGATAATATGACACAAAACTTTCTGTAAAAATATTAAATATAAATTACTTACTTAGAGTTATAATTATAATCAAAAACGTAAGTTCTGGTTGGCTGGTGGCAGTTCAAAAATGTAGATTACCTACTTAAACGTCATCACTTATACTCTAAGGTGCGATTAAGCAAGCTTAGTTTATTTTCTTGACACTGACAGACACTGACATTAAGGCCACACTGAAGGTTTACGGCGAAGTTTTTCTCTTGCGATCTTTGCCTTACCTACATCTGGGGTTAGTTTGACTGAGAGCTGGAGACGTATTTTTGAAGCATTAGAAATAAATTTCGAATTCGAACACGAAAACAATTCGTGTATGAAATTCATTTCTATTGCTCACGATTTTACGCATTTTTGAATCACTCTTAACTATTTTCGTTTTACGCAGAAAATATTATGAAACGGAATGCAAAAACTCATTGATTTTAAAAACCAGTAGTGAGTCGTTGAAAACGGAACGTAAATAAAAAGTTATTATGTCAAATTCTAAAATACTACAAATACTTGTCAATATCATTCTTCTGTAATTTCTACTAGTAGAAAAAGAAAAACGAGTGGTCGTTGAAGAATTTATGGAATGAATTTTCAAAAATAGTGATTTTAGGAATTTGCATGCGAAATCGCGATTTCGTGTTCGGATTGGAATTCGTATGATTCAAAAATACGTCTCCTGGGCTGCTGTTATGACAGCCTTAAGGACGTTCGTCATTAAGGCGGTCTGTTTTAGCCATAACTGGCTCTCCTACTACTAACTAAAGGTTTACGGTTTGGTTTGACTGGCGGTCATTACTGTGATATAATTTATTTGGTCTCTACTCTAGTTTTCGACTACTTGTGTCCATAATTTCGCCTCGATTTGTAAGTAATGCAACTTAGTTGTAGGAAATTCAGTCGTTATTGTTAATCGAAGTTTAATTGTTGAAGTGTATAATGGAGAAGAATAAGTGATATATTTTATATAGATTTTTATCGTATTAATTATCTTAAAATTTAAATTTTAATTTGAAAACATTTTATGGAATCACGTCTGGCTTTTGCTGTAAAAAACATAAAAAAAGTTTTTAAAATGATTTATTGTCATGATACTCTTTTGTCAGTTTTTGTATCATGGATTAAGTTGTGTCGTCGTCTTATCGAACTAAGAGCGAGATTTAACCTTCTAATGCCGATAAATTGTACAATCACTGTATCCTTCTGTCGACTCTAGCGTTTTGCCCTACCACTTATGTAAATCTCTCCCTAATAATACGGATTTTGCGAGTTTTAACATATAATTATAAAATTAATTAGGTCACACTAGATATGAAATATTAACCCTTCAACGTGGCAAATGCAGTCACAGTGAATGCATTCAAAAAGCATCTAAAAAAATTCTAGTTGCAAGACACGAACAGGTGTAGGTTTTACTTGTGGTCCCGAAAACTTACCCGGAGGCCCAATTCCCGTAATTTAACAATCTTTGCAATCCAGTGTCGATCCGCTTCGAGTAACATTACTATCTAAAACGGTATTCTCCTAAACCCAAAAAAAAAACAATTAAGAGTTCGTAATGCGACTGAAAATTAAAGAATCCACAATTAGTTTCTTTGTTCCATTTTCAGTCTCATTACAAACGTTTTCATTATTTTACGTCAAATATAAAATCTACGAGAATACCGTTTTAGATAGTAATGTAACTGGGAGCGGATCGACACTTGGCCTCTGTTTAGTACAAATCACTTGTTAATGAAGAAGCCTAGTGCCAGAAGCCTTACTATGAAAATGTTCGGACGTATAAACCGTACAAATAAAAAACCTTCTATTTGTTTCAAACCTTTGACAATTTATGAACAATTGAAAACGGTTGTAGCGACATCTATCTCGCCACATATAAAAACTGACGTATCCTACATCGCGATATTAAAGTTATCGGAGCGATTGAACCATATATACAAGAACCCGACAACCACCGTCGGGCAGTTGCCCACCAGAGACAACACCCGTCTGGTCAGAGGATCCTCCCCTTTCAATGGGGGATGAGGAACTTCACACCCTGCCCCCCCCCCCCCCCCCCAAACGGTCGTGTTTTTTACCCGGCTAGTTTCAGATGATCATATTTTTTCAAAGGATTAGAATAGAATAACATTTATTTGCAAGAATACATTTGAGTTTGATACATGGTGTTTAGTACGTTTAGCTAGACATCGTATTCAGTCTGTGTACAGACGTGCAAATTTCCTTAAAATTTAGGTAGGTAATCTATATTAATAAAAATATTACAATAAACCTAGTTGTCAGAGGTTTTGAAGGAACTCATTTATACTGTAGAAACATTTTTCAGCCAACCATTTCGACAGAGTAACCTCAAACTTATTATATTATATATAATTTATACTTAACTCCAATAGTTTAATAGTCTGGTAATGTATTAAACACTTTAATGCACATGTTATACACATTCTGTTTATAAATACAGGGTGTAACGAAAAGGTGAAATAAAACTTTAAGGGGTTATTCTACGGCTAAATTACATCAACTTTTTCTATGGGAACAACATCGAAAACTAAAAAAAAAAATTTACGTTTCCATACAAACTGATGCCAGCTGGTCGCGTTTTAGTATGGGAAAGTGTTTTTTTTTTGCGAATTCGATGTTGGTCCCATAGAAAAAGTTGATGTAATTTAGCCGTAGTAGTAGTAACCCCTTAAAGTTTTATTTCACCTTTTCGTTACACTCTGTATATGTATGGCTTGGCGGTTTGTGGAGCATGTATACGTACTGGGCTCTAGGTGGTCTAGTAGATACATCTGCATGCCTCTTAAAATATTGTAGGTATTGTTTCACAAAACAGCAAAAAGGATTGGCAGAAGTGAATGGTTATTTTTATTTATCAGGCTTATACGTCTGAACGAACTAGACATTTTCGTAGTAGGCCTATAGTCAAACTTGATAGTTGTCAATAGCTTTGCACACAGGTTTCGTTAACTTGCGGCGTTACCCAGAACGCTATACGAATTCGCGTTTACGCGCTTGTCAATTGCTATTTAGTTACAAGTCGCACTAACTGTAGTGATTTTCAACCAACCAATTACTACAACACAACTTGCGATATCAACTATTGTTTGAGGTCACGGTGACAGCATTTAATGCGAGATGTTTTTACAAATTTATTGATGTAAATTTCATTTAGATACGTTGTACGCATTGACTTGTGTAAGTGTTGTTTATAATTAATTAGGATGTGTGCCGAAACTACGAATTTATTAAAAACGGCTAAGTTTTCTTGTTCAATCTATTTTGTGCCAAATTTTCTTCCAGCTTTTTATCGTTGATATAAATTAAATTTAGAAGTCTCTTTGATCAAAACTGTAAAATTACTAGTCAAATAATTTTGTAGGAAATTAGCATATGAATGAAGCTCAACTTTTATTATTCGTTTATATTATAGTCGGTATTTATATGTCTTCAATTTATAAGCCAAATTATACAATGTTTCCTTTTTAGATTTCGACGAAGCCCCAATAACGTTGTATATTTTTTTAAGCAAACTAATAAAATTTCACTCGTGTGAGCGTTAGTAGATTAACTGTGCATTTAAGTATTATTGTGCAAGTGTATTTATTTTTTTATTAAACATCACAAGAATGCGGCTCCTCTCTCCCGATGTAGTCCAATAAATTGCTGGTTAGTTTGCGGACAGTATGTTTTTAACGCTCATAGCCAGCGACAGGGGTTAAGAAAACCTAATTTTATTACTATCTATACTTACGCTTTGTAAGGTCATGTTACTTGACTTGCAGGATCGACATAGAAATCGCAACAAAAAAAAAAACACTGCTGAATTAGGCCATTGACAGTAAAGGTTTTTTTTTTGTAATATTTTCATATTTTTTTAATGGTGAATATTGAATTTGAGCTATAGAATCATCCTCTGAAAGATCACTAGTAAAATATGACCTATGGGTAACATTATTTGAAGACAGTCTAATGTTATATTTTTGATGTCTACAAAGTACTATATTTATGTTAACTTGTGTTATACTTACTTATTACTACTAGAAAATAACTTAAAATGAGAATTGGAAATTAGCTACATACATTAAAAGAATATTTGTCTATCTAACGAAGATGACCCAAACGATTTTTTGGAATTATTTAAATATTATAAATAACTGTAGTGGGTACGACGCGGTGGACTAGAATTTTATATGATGGAAGGAATTGAAGGGATCATTATCGTCTGTGTAGTGCTGGTATGAAGTATTTACCCATTTAGAAATACCATAATAAGGGCCAATTTTTCAATAGCCTATAGCCAACAGATTACTTTATTTGACGAAACGAAAACTGTCAAATGTCAAACTTGTTCTTCAAATAAAAGTTATCTGACTATTGAAACATCGTCCCTAAATGCCTTCAATTTATTTTATTGGGTACATTTATCTTTACATGTCGCTTATTTACAGATTTCAATAATTTACCTGTTAAAGCTTGAACATTCCTATTCTCATTTGTGTAACCTATGAATACGTAAAACAAACATAATTTATTGTGTACTGATCGTAGGTCAGCTTAACATTTAATTGTAGCATTTTTGTTGCTTATTTTTGTTTTTTAGTTTTAAGGAATAAACGTGGATTAACACAATTGGTTTATTATTAATGTTGTTTACCCTAAAACCGCATTAAATAGATGTTTTCCATATAAATATTGAATATCACATTGCTTTGATCCTACGGTGAGTAGCCAAAGAACTTGTGTTACAGAAATCAGAAACAACGACGGTACCTACCACAACACCCAGATCGAGACAATGTAAAAAAGTCTTTTTTTTAATATTGACCGATACAAACTTTCCGTACAAAATTACCAAACAGCATCGAAAAAGAAAGCCCAGGAGCCAAGTCCGCATCCGTAAAGTGAGGCAATACAAACTAAGCCATAATGGCTTAGTATAATACTCGGCCCGTTAGTGCTCAAGATCGTGTCGCGTGACAAACAGCTCTCGAAATATTAAAAAAACATGACGGTTTGCGAAGTGAACGGATGTCACAGTACATCAGGAAAACACAAGAAAGATTGTAACATTACATTTCACGTGTAAGAATTGCGTTAAAACTTATATTTTTACGTAAAACATTAATCAAAAATAAAAATTAATCACAGTAAATTAGTCTTGACATTTTATGAAAATGTTGCCTGTATGGGGAAAAAATCTCCCACATTTTTTTAAAAAAGAGACGTCTCAATTTATATTTTGTTTTGTAATCGAAATAATTGAGACGACTGAATTATTTAGGTCCCGGGTTCGATTCTCGGTCCGATCGGTCAGAGTATAGGCAGCAGGGGCGTGCATCCCATATAGGCTATTATGCAGAGCCTACCTTCACTTTAACAGATTTTATATGGGATATCGAATTTTCGATCGTTTTTTGTATGGAGCTGGGACTTGTAAATTATCTACACTTTTACTGAGAACAATTTTACCAACTCGCACTTGACCGTTTTTAGAGGTCAAAATATTATGGGCCGGGGTGCAATCTGCGGTTTTTAAGGGGGTCAAAATTTCATTATTTTTTGGATCCGACGCACCGTTTCTGAGATTTTATACGGGGATATTGTCAAAATTTTAGAACCAGAATTATAATCTAGCGCTCGCCGGCTGGTGCCGGGGCACGCCTGCTCCGCTCGCTCGGATTCGCACTTTATGTGGTAACAGATTTTAACAACATAACCCAGATGATCCTGATAAATATCGAGAAAAATTAAATGGTTCAGCCAGCCCGATTTATGGCTGGCTGGACACACGTTTTTCAAGATTTCTCGAAGTATGATGCATCATAATGGATCAAATCACTTTAGATGCCGTCACATATCGCGTCACCATCCTTTTGTTAAGAAACAGGGCCCTAAAACCCTTTAGAAGCTGAAATCGAAAGTGTCCGAAAAGATCAAATTCTGGCTGGCTGAACCAGCATTTTATCAATTTTTAAAGAAAGTATTGCGTCACAAACGACGAAACCTTGGTAGATTGCAGTCACTTACGATTTGTTATCCACCTAGATATGCAAGATCTCTGTAGGACAGGTGTCTCAGACAGCCAGAACTACATAAAAAAAGGAGTGTGTCCCAATACTTCAGAAACTGAGTCAATTTAAGTTTTCCCATCATCCTAAAGTTTTAAACTTTATTCACTTGTGAACTATGAAAAATAGTTTTACAAATGCCCAGTAGAGGGTTAACAAAGATAGTTTTTAAATTGACTCTGCCCTTACTCTTAAGGCAACCTTTCCCAACCTTTTTCAAAGGCATCAATAACAATTATTCGCAGACTCCTAGAAATGCTTGATCGCAGTAATAAGTACTTCTACTATTACTTTTTGTTTGCCGACCCCCTTAGATATGTCAGCGGACCCTTGGGGATCCACAGGTTGGGAAACACTACCTTAAACATCCAAGCGGTCTAATAAGACTGAATAACAATGGAATTTCTATTGTGTCTATATGAAGTTGTTAAATAGTAAGTATTCTAGTCAGGCCTTCATGAAGTAAGGATTAAAAATCCAAGATTTAAAAACCAATTTACTATTAACACTTATACAGAAGTTTATTACATATTCTTGATTGAATGTACATCTACCATCCTTTCACTTCCTCACTTAGAACCTGGAAATAAAAACAGTATAATTTTTAATAAGTTATAATTATTAGACTTGTGATGCAAGATGTTGAGTAATAATTAATTACTAAAATATGTTATTGACATTAGTAGTTTGTTTGATTCATAATTTTAGAAAGAATTATTTATGAGCATCTCCTGAGCATTTCATATTAGTTTTTTCTGAGTTTTTGTCTAGACAACATTAATTCAAAATTAATTAATATGCTTAATAACTACCAGTGGTAAAGTTCTTCAATTCTTCAATATCTTTTGCTAGACTCCAGTCGTGTCTGACCGATTGGATTGTTTTAGTAGCGTGCGGCACTTGCGGCATAAAAACCCAGCCTTCGTCAACGCCGGTCTTCTTGACTACGGCTACGAGTCCCAAGAGCACAGCCACCGGCACGCCGATTGTCACTGATCTTTGCCAAGCTCCAAATATTGAACCGGCGGCGGCTCCACCAAGGAAATAGTTTACTTTGTCATTCTTGCCTCTGATGTTCTGAGCTACATTAGCAGTCACACTGAAGGCCGCGGCCATACCGACCAAAGGCCCAATGTACCACATAAACCGACCAGCGGTATTCACAATACCTTTAGGATGTGAGTACATGAGCACATCGAACGTTGCTGCACCAAGTCCTGTTAATGCTGCGTATTTGGAGGTCACAAATGTTTTCAAGAAGATGTCATGACCTTCAGGGGTGTCGTAGTATTTGTACTTTAACATTTTAAAGACTAAAATAGGATCTTTTTTGGATTTTTTCAATAAAAATAGTTACACAACACGACTACTTGCTGATGCACATTTACAAATCCAGTTAAAAATTCGCGAATTGACAGTGACAGTTAAGATTATAAAACTCGTAAAACAACCATTAACTGAAATATACCCCATTTAAAATTATGTATATATTTTTAAAATACCAAAACTGATTTGTTTATGTACAACCAAACCGAATAAAAATTTCAGTGATCTTATCTTGAGATTAATCATCGACTATCTTCGCTAATGTAATCGTGACCTGATTTGTTCAAATACCTACTTCTTATTTAATTCATATTTCTGTTAATTTTGCCATTTCTTTATCAAACGTGTCTCCTATAGGTTTGATACATTTTATTTACTATTTGTGTAAAATAATGGTCGTAGTTGCGCTAATTTTTAAATTTCACAATTAATATAATTTATTTTCAGCTTTTACAAAACATGTCAGGTTTTTTATTTGATAAACATTTTGAACGGTACTGGCGACATTTTTTTGCACATCCGTCAATTCCGTCATTAGTGTCAAAAGTATCAAAAATGGCGGCGGACGGTGACGAAGTGATTAGTGATCAGGAAAAAGTTAGAATTGTTTCGGATTTCATCCTTCATTCGCCACCTGGTGAATTTAACGAAGTGTTCAACGATGTGAGGGTCCTTCTGAACAATGACAGCCTACTCAAGGAGGGCGCCAGTGGGGCGTTCGCGCAGTACAACAAGGATCAGCTCACGCCCGTGCGCCTAGAGGGCTCGGAACTTCACACTTTGATTACCGATCATAACGAGCTTGGCGGTGGTAGATTCTTCGACCCGCGGTCCAAGACTTCCTTCAAGTATGACCACTTGCGCAAAGAAGCGTCTGATTATGAACCGTATGAACCCGACAAAGTGGCGGAACCCTGGCGGGCGGCGCTTGACGAGGAGCTCACGGCGTACGTGGCCGCGCATTACAAACACGTCGCTAGCTTAGTGGTCGGTCGTGCTCTAGAATCTGGTGCTGTTTCACTAGTGGCGTGTATCGAAGATCATCAGTTCCAGCCGAAGAACTATTGGAATGGGCGGTGGCGTTCCGTTTGGACGCTAACCGTTGGTGCAGGTCCGGCGGAACTCCGAGGCATGCTCCGCGTGCAAGTGCATTATTATGAAGATGGGAATGTTCAGTTGGTGAGCTCGAAGGAAGTCCGCGCGCCTCTGGTCGCGACAGGGGAGGCCGCGACCGCAAAAGAGTTCGTCCGACTCGTATGTGACGCGGAAAACGCATACCAAACAGCAATTTCTGACAATTATAAGACTATGAGCGATACTACTTTCAAGGCTCTCAGACGACAGCTGCCTGTGACCCGCAGCAAGATCGACTGGGCCCGGCTCGTATCGTACACGATCGGCAAGGAGCTGAAGAGCCAATGATGTCCCGCCGCTGCGCTCTGAGCCGCAGCGGCCGCTCCACGCCTCTGTACATATTTGCATAAGAGTAAATCATGTTCAAATGTTTATGGGCACTGGGGCTTCCTGATCCCATGTGCGTATTTATCTATGAGTATATAGAGAAATCGCTATCGTAACTGTTAAATTTTATTGCATTTTGTTACTCTCAGTACGAAAGGATTATTAAACGGCGTCAAATCTCCAAAGTTGCTGACAATCGGACAGTTATCTTTTGCTTACTGAAAGGGACAGTTCAACAAGTTGTGTCCATTTTTGTTAGTAGCGTTGCAATTATAAAAGTAATATTGTACTTAGGTGTGGACCTGCTTTAGAGCAGTTTATAAGGTCTGTAGAAGATTCCTATGACTGAAACAACAGTTTTGATTATTTATTTGCTTTCCAAGAGTGATTGGTTGTGTAAGCAATATAATAAAGATGTCTATTTAATTACTTTTTGATTTTTAAATTTTGCATGTCAATTATGATAAACATAAACCGATAAAAAATCTATTGTAATAGCTATGATGTTAGTAAATCTTGCATGAAAGAGGTGTATTACAATCCATCCAAATTAATAATTTTATTTATTTAAGGTCAGTATTATTTGTTTTTGTGAATATTGCTTGCATAACAGTGAATTTATGAGAGAATTGAACAGGAAAGCTATAAGGGATGTTTCCCAATGGTGCATTTAAAATGTAGTTAATTTAATAAAATGTCCACGTACCTAGCTTTAATGCAGCGTTTATGAGCATAGCACAATATATTCAATATTTTTCAATTTACAAAAACATTTAATTGTCGCATTTTGCTCAAACATATTCTATGTAACCCAGAAGAAAACGAAGAATTATAAAAGTTTAAGTCCATATAATATGGTTCTTGAGAGTGCGAAAGGATGCATAACTTTTTTTTATATGATATGTAATAATTATAACACCAGTAATGGTTATTTTGTAATTATTATAATTATTTTTAATAAAAAAAACGTACATTATAAATCCAAGTATTCTGTAATGTATGATTGAATTCATTTGAATAAAAATATATATTAAAATGTTGCTAACTACTGTTTTCTTTTTATTTCAATTGTTGTTAACAATGAGTCATTTGATCTCATTTGCTTTTAAGGAAGTCATGTTGACAGGATACTGATTGTTGGAGATAATGGACACTACAAACATTGACAGTATTATTATTAAACAATGTTGACCCTTTCAATAACTTCACCTACACGTCCAGTGCCTTGTGTAGGCATATACATACAATATAGGTAATTGAGAGAGTGATGAAACAGTATGAGTCATGCGTGTGTAACGTCCCGCTGCCCCTCGCACCTGTGAACTGCACTCTGTGGAATGCGAACCAGTTTCGTAATTGCCTTTCATCAGGATATTTTAAAAATTGCAAGTACCTATTGCAACAATCATTTTTAATTTCAAAGCTTAACTAGCAGTGGGTTTGTTATCTTAAAGATAGGACCTAGTACTGATTATAAGGTATAAGGGTGTGTCAGAGATAAAAACACAAACAAATAACAATGGTATTTCGCAGGACGATATGCTATCAAATGAGTAGATAGACAGGTTTAAGAAATTGTCTGGCGACTACTTTCCATAAACCGGTTTGTAAATCAATTTGCATAGGTAGTCTACAATTTGTCAACAAGAATGGGTTCAATAACCATATCAAAGCAAAGCTGTCTCGTCTTGTCTGGTCGGTAACTTGATAGGACTTACCAATCAAGGGTGTCAAATAACAATTTTATTTTGTGTGGCTAGCATGACAAAGTATTAAGCAGTTTCTTACTTGAAATCTTTTATCTCGTAAATGAATGCGTGTCGTATTCGATTCAATTGCTTAAATGACTGAACCTGATAATTAATTATATCGAGTACCTATCGCTTGCATATTATAAACTGAAGTCTCCTGTATAGACTAATCCTTGGAACTACCGTTAGGATTTTTAAAAGTTTTTCTCTAGTAGAACTAATTCATAAGGAAGGATTATGTATTACTTACTTACTTATTTTATAACCGTAAATAGTTTCTATCAGCTGAGCTGCCTGCGCTTGTGCTTAGCTAGGGCAAGTCGCTGCTTCCAAGTAATATTATCGCCAAACTAATCAGCTTCTATGGCGATTACTTAAGTTATAGTAGAACCGATAGATACTACAAATTATATCCATGACTAAGGTACGCAAATACACAGTTTAATGCTCCTGTTTAACACACAATTACTTGCTGCTTGCGGACTCAAACCTACCACTGCCTGGCTTTGTATCCCGGGCCGCGAACTACTACGTAAACCATTGCGGTCGTCGTTTCATTTTTAATAGTAAACCTCGTAGCTATTTTATTATCTTATTATCTTGAGGATCGTGCATCGGCAAATTGGTCCTTCACAGAAAGAGGCCTTCTCTTCGAAAAAGAGATGAGATGTGTTTTCGACTGACTTGGGCGGGAACCAGATCAGGCTATAATGCACTTTCCCAAGGTGTATTGGATTTATAGTACATAATTAGGTATAACGTTTTTCGGTCTACATTAGTCGGGTAAAAATACTTGTTAATGATGTGTGTGAGCACGTGCGAGTTATTATGAGATTAGATCGTTTATTTCGGGTCAGCATTCCCAGTCGGTCAAAATACGGAATGATGTAATGTCACACAGACACAACTCTGTGTAACCAGGAAAATTTTTAGAAATCACTTACAAACAGCATTTGAGTAGTGACTCTAATACTGTTTGTAAATGGTTTCTATAAATTTTCCTGTATAAACCTTTATTGTTGAAACTAATACAACGATAGGCATTCTAGTTAAGTAGGTAAAAACTAAACATGTTTGTAAAAACCAATTTATTTCTTCAAATAGGCCTATTAAGCTCCACACAATCCACATCCCATTTTTTAACCCTACCACTACTTCAGGACAATGTTGTAGGTTAGCGCCGAGAAGCAGCAGCGCAACAAACTCGATCACTGTTGTCAGCCTGTTACATTGTTTTCAAGATAAAATGTACTGGTGCAAGCAGTTTTTAAATCCATACATGTATTTTTACCCTTTTTCTTTAAAGTCATCTTATCACGTGACTTCAATTTTTATATAAGTTACTTCAGCATAGTGTGGTAATTTGTTAAAAAAGAAAATACATTTTTCCATGAACGAATTACCCACATTATTCTAGGTATTAAGATTATGCACACTCACTTTACTTAAGGAATAGATGCAGGTTTTTACGAATGTACATAGTATTTCCATAAATGAATAAGATGCCACTGTAAGTATATTAATTTGTTTTGTGTTTTCTATCTCTAGGACGACACGTCATTTCACAATTCAGCGTTATAATAGTAGGTATAAGTTGTTCATAACATTATTTAGGTCAGGAGTCCGAATTTGCTTATTGTTTGTCTAACTAATTATACCTACTTTTGTCGTTTTCATCAGGTATGATGCACCAAATCGGCCAGTAGTCTCTACCAGTTAACCTATAAGCAGCTACCTACGTTTGTGGCATGCATAAATCAGAAAGTAATAGCTTACGTTCAACAATAAAATCGGGTGTTACGGTAATAATTAAAATAAAATACCAGTAAAGTCTAAGTATAAGAGTATATTCACAGCCTAAACAATGCGGCAGTATGACATAATAGTGATATCATAATTACCTACTTACTGAGTTACGACAGTCATGCGTACAAATAAATACCTATAGGTAATTATACATAGCTTAATTAATGCTTAACAAACACGAATAGGTAAGTATATTACCTACTACAGCACTAGCTTACTTAGGATTCCATAACGTTCGTTACGATATGGCTAATCCATACAGGGTGGCCATAAAATAGGAAAGTCCTTAAAACCTTAAGCTGCTGGTATAAATATGAAAAGAAAATTTTATAAGGGAGCAACATCAATATCATAAAATAAAAAAACGGATAAATGCGAGTCGGACTCGCCCATCGAGGGTTCCGTACAAATTTGTAGGCACATGTTATAAATAGTTCAGGATTTGAGTTTTGCAGTTTATAAACTTATTCATTTATTATAATAACATATGTACAGTTGTCAGATTTTTTCCTGTATGTACTTGTAGTATAGAACGATATTACTTGCCAAATTTCATAGTTCTAGGTCAACGGTAAGTACCCTATAAATTTTGATTCCCATGTGTGTCGAAAATATACGTTTTTTGAGGGATAAACGGCTGTATCTTTTTTAAATTAACTTGATAGTTTGATTTTTCACTAAGTACTTCAAAAGACTGTAGACCTGAGTATATGGTTTTTAATTTCAACCGGATGCCTCCACGCGTTCCCGACATAAAGGGTCTTGCTTGACAGACAGATGGACAACAAAGTGATCCTTTAAGGCAGTATTTCTCAAAGTGGGCGATAAGTAACGCCTCTTTGTGGGCGCTGAAGACCTAAGGGGCGGTAAGGAGCCCAGAAAAAATTGGCGGTGTTGTAGTCTTTAGGGGGGCGTTGAAAAATTAATGATTTTCTAAGTGGGCGGTAGACAAAAAAAATTGAGAAACTGCTATAAGTGTTCTGTTTTTCCTTTTGAAGTACGGAATCTCAATAAAGAAGATGAATACATATACGAGTATTATGGTAGCGTGTTCGTCTGCAAGGAGCATCCGAATAACTATATTTCGTTGTTGCTCCTACAGTAAAAGGTGTTGTGTGTCAGAAAATGATTACGTACGGTTTTAAGGAGTATCCTTTTCTTATGTACTCCCTGTAGATATCTACATATAGAGCCAGTAACTGGGGCACCCAGTCTGACTGGCCTGCCAGTGCTGGCACAATGGTGACTTCGTTAAACTTTCCTGCCAGTCCATCCTTGGCAGGTCAGTCAAATTTTAGTTTACCGGTGTTTTAAAATGAGAGCTAGTTTAAAAAAATTATAATTTATGCATCGGATTAGAAAAATCTATGCCGGTACGAATTTGTTTTCTTCAAAAGACTAATACAGACTGATTTTTAATTTGGTACATTTCTCTTAGGAGGTGAGAGGAGCAAACATGCAACTACTTTTCTTAATAAATTATCATCGAAATGTAAAAAACCACATTCCCATGCAAATCGTAACATTGATCTGGTAATAGTAGAGTAATTACGTCTTAATATATTTTTAAAAAGTCGTTGCCCTTATGTCTCTCACCGTGTGTTATCTGCTTCTATCCCAATCCCTATGCCCCCCACCCCTCCTATCTGGAGCTAAGGGTAAGGTTTTTATCACAAGGTCACTATTGTGCCAGTTCAGCATGTCAGTCCGTTTACATTTTCCGTTATAAGTTTGTAGTTTACACAAATAGATCTATGCTAAAGGTACAATTAAAAAGATATAATGATCAAATTTATACTTTGTAAGTATTGGCATTTGGATGAAAATACAATAATTTGACATTACCATTCTAACGTAGCGTTTTACTTGATAAGTGACCTCCATCTGATCTGATGACGGAGTCAGGAGGTGGATATTCGAACTCTTCAACAACTACTAGTAAAACCTTCGTGTTTGGGCTCATATTGATTCCTTTTAAATGAGTTTAATACATATAAAAGTGTATTTCATAGTTTTTTAAATTACTTATCATTAACATTTTAAAATTATTTACAAAATTGGACAACTAAGTAACAGATAAATGTAGTTATTCTTCCGTGCCGCTCAGTTAAAAAACTGACGAAGTTTGCTACACTCTGAAACAATGTTACATCTAAGAAATAATATTTTCAGTCAGCAGGAGGGGTGCGCCTCCCATAATGGCTGTGGTCATACCGGCGGTAGTACGCGCCCTGCCGCCGCGGCGGTTGGTAGTGCAAGCTAAGGGCAGGGTTGCTTCGCGGGTACCCTTCGATTGCAAACTGGGGCTGGAAACCTAAAGGTAGGTTAAGGAATAAGTGAATCCTTGAAAATCAGCAAAAAATTTAACACTTATTCACTGTTAAGTTATGTCGGTAGTTATACATTCGCAATAGAGTTTTTTTTCCGCGGTATAAACCTTTGAATCAATTCTATATCCACCTATATCAATTCTATCAATTACCTGCTATCATTATCATTATCATTTCAGCCATAGGACGTCCACTGCTGAACATAGGCCTCCCCCATTGACTTCAAGATTGGCCGCTTGGAAGCGGCCTTCATCCAGCGTCTTCCTGCGACCCTTACTAGGTCGTCTGACCACCTTGTGAGTGGACGTCCTACGCTGTGCTTGCCGGTACGCGGCCTCCATTCACCTGTCACCTGACTGGTAATTCGACATATTCCTGTTATGGAGATGTAGAGGGGACTATTTCTACTTATTTATTTATTAAAAACAACATTTTACTCTCATTACAGGAAAGTATCAATGCGACAGTGAAGTAAAAATAAGGTTTATCCTACTTATCTACCCTATCCCAAAATAATCCGTTTTGGAAATTATATATGTATTTTTTCTCGTACCTACCTATAGATTAATGCTACTTAAATATTATTTTAAGTCAAAATAGTAAGTCGTTAAGTGTCTACTTCTTGACTAATTTTAGAAATAACTATTCTACCAATTCATTTTTATCCATTTATACATATTAAACATTAATCTGGAAATTAGTAGTAGAAAATAAAAACCTCCATAAAGGTTCATTTTGGGATAGGGTATGATGGAATGAAGTTAGTTGAAAATAGTCTCATCTTTACCACGTTAACAGGAATAGGCCGAAATACCAGTCACCTGTATAAATGTTACAATTACAATGCATGTAATATCGAAGATGAAAAATTGAAAACGTTAGAACACCACAAATGGGAATCGAATCCACATTCTTACGGTATTCAGGTAAATGTTATTGCGACAGATCTACAGAACCTTTTCTCTTTAAAATCTTTCTAGTGTTTGTTTTGCTGTCAGCTTAGCTAACATTGTTCCATAAATAAGTAATATTACTTATACAGGATGGCCAGAAAAGTGGTCCAAACATTTTTTTTAGGTGCTTCGTGTTGAGAGTTATTTGAATCACCCCTATGTATGTTCTAAGATTTTTCGTAGTTTTCGAGTTACGATTTTTTTAATGAATTTTTGCAACCGGATCAGTTTGAGAAATTCCTAAAAAAACGTAAAGGTTTCTTCGATTTTTTTTTCTTGCAGCTAAATCTCTATGAACTGTGCATTTATGCATAAAATAAACAGCCTCATAACTGAAAAGTCACTTTTCTGGTATATACCCTGAACACTATCAACACATTGCAACACCCCTCCACGAACCCGCGCTGGGCCCGCGTGCTGGCGTAAATAACCACCTCATAGTTGTGGTGAGGCCTGTGCCCTGCAGTGGGACGTATATAGGCATATTTTATTATAAAGATGATAATACATTCTTACCAGGTGGAGCCGGAACAGCCACGAAGTTCTGCGGAGGCAGCACCATAGCAGGCACTGGGCCTTCCAATCCTGCGGGAACGTCTAAATCTCTTTCCGTGTCTATAACGTGGAAGCTTGCCAAGTTCGGGTTTAGTATTTCACTAGGCGACGCTTCTTTAGGATCTTCCAGTCTTAAAGTTAATAATTCTTCAACTGCAGTTGTGTTATTGATTATTAGTGGAGATTCTAAAGAGGTTTTTTGGTGGTGATTTAAATTTGGAATATCTGTTCTGCTTTTGTCTGTTATTGGTTTAGGATTAGCATTCTCAGGAAGGTTTAGATCTTCCTCTTCTTTTATAAAAGGGTTAGAATTAGAATGGTTGCGGTATTTTACATCCATTTTATCGATTTCAACTTGATTTTTGTCCGCGAATGGTTTAGTAGTTACAAATTGAATTTTAGACTCATTATTTTGTGGTCTGATGATACGTTTTGCCTGAGTTTCCTCATGAAATGCCACTTCAAGAATATGTTTAAAATTTTCTGGAATTTTGAAGACATTTTCATGGTAATTCATTTCAGGGATCGATTCCATTCGGAGCAATTTGCCTTTTTTTGTTATATTGTGTACCGAATGAACTTTTTCAGCATTATTGAAAGACACCGTCTTAGTTTTTTGTGTAGCTTCTGAATACATTTCAGAGGCGGGTTCTTCAATATTTTCTGGTTTAATGTGAATAATATCAATTTCACTATCTTCAAGGTTTCTACTCGATTTGATTTCGTTAAATTTACTCAAATATGCAATATCGTCTCTGTTCAAGGTGTCATAGATGGGGTCTTCTAAGGGTATGCCGTCTGGGATGTCCTCAAAAGAGAACTCATGTGTGATGAGAATTTCGCCGCTGTGGTTCAGGGATTTTGCTTTGGTGTATAGATTATCGGAAGAATGGTACTCCGGTGATTGATCGGTGATGCGTGGAGGGCAGTCTTCCGGAATGGTGTACATCTAGAGCGTAAAAAAGGGCTTACGTTAATCTGGACAATAAAAGACGACAAGAATTACATAGATAGACTAATCTATGACTTCTGAAATTGTGGTAGCTTTTAATTCTATCCCAAAGTTACATGATATCCTCTTAGAATGGACAATGTTAGAGGATTCAGCTCATCCATGCCCTATTATTATTATATGAAAGAATCTATTGGTCAAGTGAAGAGACTATAAAGTTTCCTACTTCTTGTATTGTTTTTTTTACTTTTATTGAGATTACAACAATATTAGGTTCTGAGATGAGGCAAGTTCTAACATCAATAATGTTAGAAAAAGATCAAGACCAGCCATTCCTAGCCTTTATCAAAGGTAGACTCCTACCGACACGTACCTTCATCAATTTTTTTTTGTGTTTGCGGACCTTCTGTAATAGGTCTGCGAAGCCCTGAGGGTCCACGGGCTCCAGGTTCAGAAACAAATGGTAAAAGGGATGATGACAAACCTTTTTTTCTTCGTCTATCTGGTAGATTATTCTTATAGATTATCAAAAAGTATTGGACTTGTATTTTTTCTTTTTTCGCATAATCCAAATATTACAGAGATAATTATATTGATTTGAAATGTCGCATGACGTCACGCCTTGGTACAATTATTACTTAGAAGTGACGTCACGAGCAACACTCCCGAACTTTGACGCGCTTTATCTTTGTCATTTTTTGGTTGATTGTCAAAAGAAAAAACAGGTGTCCATTATTTTTTGATGATCTAACTGACGGACTTAAATATAATTTAATTTTCATCATGTTCTCCTATCAAAGGCTTACCTGGGTGTCGTTAATCGTCGGAGTGTAGTAGTCAATGACCCGCACATGGGCGGGTTTGGTCCTGGCCCGCGGGCCGACGGCGTGCACGTTGAAGCAGAGGTGGCCGCTGCGGCTGGGGCTTGTGCCGTCTCGGGAGCCGAGGTACAGGGTCGCTCGCCCACCGTTTGGAGTCAGTTCTATCCGGCGTAGTACTATGGGAAAACCGGTTTGTTCTAACTAATTTTAAACTTTTGCTTGGAATGATTAGACATCGCTGTGTAACCTTAGAAGACCGTCTGGTGTAGTGGTTCGTGCTCCGGACTACAATGCCGGCGGTTGCGGGTTCAAATCCCGCATGGGGCAAATGTTTGTGTGACGAGCACGAGCATTTGTACCTAAGTCAAGGATGTTTAAAAAAGTATTTAAGTATGTTTATCCGTTATCTAGTCGCCATAGTACAATCTTGGCTTAGTTTGGGGCTAAATAATTGGTGTGATTGTGAAAAACAATTGATTTATTTATTTTACTATCACGGTTAAAATATAACGGAAACTTGAGCATTAGAGGCAAATCGCTGAAGCTTATCAGAAAGTCTTTGACCCATATATCTACTACCTACTTAAGCACTTATCTGTCGCCAAAATTTGGTGCCCTGTTGCTGTGTGAGTAACAAACTAATTAAGGCACGTTTGCATCAATAATATTTTAAATAGAATTATGGCAATACAAGAGTTTATTGATAAACATATCAAGGTATAGGTTTAAGTACCTAACTATTGTTTTTAATCGTTTAACAATGGATATTTACACGCATTATAGTGAGTTACGTTAAAATATTTTACGTCGATGACATCATAGTCACCTTGTTTTCTCTTAAACTTTATTTTTCTTTAAGAAAATGGTGGCGAAAATCTGGATCTTCGTACCATTTCGCAACTATGAAAACCTTAAGGCGAGTAGTGCCCCCAAATTAGCGACTCGACGAATGTTAGTACGAATACCGCACGAAAATTAATTAAAATAGGGTTTCAGCGCCCAATGAAACGAGGCTGTTACGACAGTCGCTGCGTCTAGTAGAAGAATCTGGGCCCGAATGAGATGCGTTTTTTATTTTTTATAATTTAAATAAAACAAATTTTAAAAAAGTAAAAAAAAATGACATCTTTCTATATTGTTTTCTTAGGTAGTTTAATTTTTTTTATACTGTTTCGATAATAAATGTGGCCGTAAAATGTTTACAAATATGAAAAATAGGGTTGACTTTAGAATTTTTTTTGACGGTTCCATTTTTCAAAATGTAATTTAAGAAAAATAACATCATTACTCATATCTTATAGATTACTGTGTATTTTTTTAGATAGAAAAACTCAATATCTAACGTACAAAATGCTTACACAGTTACTCAATTTCGCGGTATTTTACACTGGTCAAGCCTTAAGAAGGGGATGTACATATTTTTAATTAAAAATTTTACCTAAGAGTGTTTATTTTGAATATGCATATGGTAGTCTACGTAGGGTTGAGGATGAGCTATTTAGTAGATAGATAGATAGATACTCTTTATTGCACACCACACAAAACAATCAGTACAGAGAAACAATAAATTTAGAATGGTACAATTTAGGCGGTCTTATCGCTATAATTATCTCTTCCAGACAACCTTCAGGTAGAGGAACGTTTAAAAGACCCAGGGCAGACTGCAAAAATTTAAAGCGCTCCTTTAGATATGGCGGTGACTTTGGATTGAATAATATAGAAAATAATAAGGAAAGCATATTATGATACTCACGCCGTACAGGTAGCCATTCTAGCAAAGCTCGGTATTCTGAGACATGGTCGTACTTACGTAGACCAAAGATGATACGAATGCAGAAATTCTGAAGGCGCTCGAGCTTGCTTAGGAGACATGCGTTAAGATCTGGATAGCAACAATCTGCATAATCAAGAACAGAGAAAAGTAGGGCCTGTACAAGCGCAATTTTAGTAGGTATTGGTAAGAAATTGCGTAATCTATTAATTGAGGCCGCCGCTGCAAACATTTTTTTCCTGCTGACCTCCGAAATCTGCGTCGTCCAGGTAAGCGCGCTAGAAATGTGAACACCTAGGTTTTTAACGACTTTGCTGTATGGAATTTGGACGCCGCGCGCCGTCGAAAGTAAAGTAATAAGTGGATAATGTCGTCATCTGATGGAAACATAAATACTCTACAATATTCGCGGTCCCTTAAGATTAAAAACTTAGTTTTATGCTGTAAATCGTCTTGAACGCAATTTATTCGACTTCTGATATCGAGACTGGATGTACTGGCAAAATTAATTGTATGGTAACTTGTAACACAGGAATAAATAAATAAATACATATTGGATATCACATACATTACTCTGATCCTATAGTAAGTAGCCAAAGCACTTGTGTTACAGAAATCAGAAACAACGACGCTACCACAACACCCAGACCCGAGAAAAATAGAACAGTTATTTTTCTTTACTGACCGACCAGGAATCGAACCCGAAACCTCAGAGATAGCGACACCAAGTCTGGTATGCTCTCGGTTACGGAAGTCGTCAAAAATGTTTAATTTACCCCGAGATCATGAGTGAGTGTGTTGTCTGAGGATGATTTTTATTTTGTTTTTGACTTCCCGTGTGGAATGATTATTCAATTTTCTTTGGCTTTATTTTAAAGTCTAAGCAGACGAAGTCGCGGTCACAAATGAAATAAACCGTCTCCATAGTAAGGCTTGATTAGATTAGAATAACATAGAACAGAATATAAATATTGGACAACACATACATTGCTCTGATCCTATGGTAAGGCTAAAGCACTTGTGTTATAGAAATCAGAAAAAACGACGGTACCACAACACCCAGACCCGAAACAACATAGAAAAGATCGTCTACATTGACCTAGAGTTGTAAAGGGTCCGTCACGTTATAAATATCTGACCAATATGACCGAGCAAATTGGACATTTTCTCAATATGACAGGACATTTTGGACATTTAGAGAGTGCGCGCACGGGAAACTTTTGTCGCTGCGACGTTTTTGTCTCTCATATCAAGTCCTCTGTTAGGTATGGAGGTGCGCGCACGTTGCGACGCGACAACTGGGAGACATTTTTGTTCGCCGACCAGCACGGGTGACAAAATTGTGTCTTTGTTTTTTTTAAATACTGGGTTTTACGGCTCTGGGTTCTAGACCTCACAAATAAAAATAATTAAACAACATGTAAATCCAAATACTCAGTGTCTTGTTTTGGTGCTCAAACACAACTTTTTTAAGACCATCGAAATTTTGAAATAAAAACCAATGTTTTTTAGTTAAATGAAAAACATTGGACAAAATTGTGTCTCTCCGCCAGTGTTGCCATCTGGCAATCTTCATAGGTTAAGAATTATCCTAGTTTTACTGCAAAATTATCGTGTTATCGCATCCCCAGTTAACAAAATACTGTATTTGTAACTACCGAATCTAGATTTTACTAGTAAAAGAACAGAATATACGGCTCAAAAGTTGAAATCTTTTTACTTGTTTACTTTTTAAAATTACAAGTTTTTGTTAACTAAATTACTGCAGTACTTACTGCACAAGCATCGAGCACATACCCTAAAGAGCAGCAATACGAACCATCTTTCTCTGAAACTAGTAAGTGATTTTTCACTTACATTTAGTATGAAATGACAACTCCTATTAACTCTCGCCTAAATAAAAAAGTACAGATACAGATTAAAAAACGGCAGAAATTTTTACGCTAAGTCTCTTTCGTAGTGCAAAGAAATTATATTTACTATCCTGCTGTCAGAGTCAAAGTTGTCCAAATAAAGGTAAAATGTATTCAAATAACCAGATTAAAATTTCATAAAATTTTCTTTTACTTAACTGAGCAAAATGTCACGGATTTTTGTAGATTTATCGTGCGATACATTATTATTTTTTCTATTGATTTACATTCAAAAATATCGTGAATCTAGCTTATTTATCCCACGTCTGGCAGCACTGCTCTCCATGTATTCTACATACAAGCGAATGACGCTTCGAATTTTTAAAAAAAGTTTCGTCTCTGTCTCCTTCGTGCGCGCACCCATTTTTGGAGACGCGACGCGACAGAGACAAAAACTTTTTTGTCCCAGCGACAAAAGTCTCCCGTGCGCGCACTCTCTTATTGTCACTAACGTCACAATCAATTCTAAATGAAAAAAAAAGTTTGGTCACAAATAAGTGCGTTATTATAAGAAAGATAGGCTTTAGTAGTGATGAACTATAACGAAATGAAATTTCTAAAATTAATTTATCTTTCTGCACGAACAAGCTAAAAAGCGTCGTATCGTTACGCGCTAGTTTTTATTTTTTGTTTAATCCAGATCCAATTACATGTTTTATTGTATGTTTTTATTGTCAAATACTTAACATTTAAGACTCACTTTAGAGAAATTCTTCTTTTTTTAAATTTATACTAAAAAAATATATGTGACCATCGTGACAATAAATGTCCAATGTGACCAAGCATTTATCATAAATGACGGACGCTTATAGCATATGACCGTCAATTTACAACTCTACATTGACCTGACCGAGAATCGAACTCGGGACCTCCAAGACGGCGACGCTAAGTCCAGCACACACGCCAGCTACGGAGATAGTCACAATATATAAAGTAATGTTGAGTAGACTACAATATAATTGTAATGTAAAGTATGTCTATACAGGTGTCCCAAGAAGGGTGTGTGTGTTAGTGTCCTCTCTTTATCTGCACCTATCGATTGGACCCCCATGTATGTTCAGCGAAAATGAACGATTCTCGAGATATTTAGTTTAGAATGGATTTTGACCTGATTGCGAATTGATCCAGAAAAAACACGTGTAACGGTTAGTGCTCGAGTCCCATTTTTTTTACTTAAATAGTCCAATAATGTACCTTTCTAAGTAAAATATCATTTTTAAACGTTACCATAAAAACTTTTTCGGAAAAATAAAATATTCATCTAATATTTTGTTAATTTCGATAATTTATCTGTAACATATGTCTCGGTCTAGTTAAAAATAATGTACATAAATATTTTATGTTACATGTTTAAAAAATCCTTATTTAGTTGACTAACAGCTCTGTAAGTTTCAAACATTTGCTTCTACATACCAAAATATCGAGTGACATGGAAGGAGGCAAAAGTTTTCTCGAATTTGTTTCTTGAATGAATTTTATCCAGAAATATTGAAACAACGAAAATAAGTTTAATAAGCAAAATCTGTTGTTAAATTATGTAGGTTACATTATTATTAATTGAGCATTGTAAAACTAAACTATAATAAACAGCATTATTATAGTCGTGAGTGAATACAATGGAGTAGAATAGAATAGAATACAATAGAATAGAATATAGAATAGAATATAGAACAGAATATAGAATAGAATATAGAATAGAATATAGAATAGAATATAGAATAGAATATAGAATAGAATATAGAATAGAATATAGAATAGAATATAGAATAGAATATAGAATAGAATATAGAATAGAATATAGAATAGAATATAGAATAGAATATAGAATAGAATATAGAATAGAATATAGAATAGAATATAGAATAGAATATAGAATAGAATATAGAATAGAATATAGAATAGAATATAGAATAGAATATAGAATAGAATATAGAATAGAATATAGAATATAGAATAGAATATAGAATAGAATACAGAATAGAATATAGAACAGAATATAGAATAGAACAGAAAATAATGGAATATATCCTCACACGTGCTGGTAGGCGGGTGGCGCAGCTGCGCGTAGAGGCGCGGCGCGTCGGCGCCGAAGCCGGCCGGCAGCGCCAGCTCCAGCGCCGCCATCGCGGGGAACGCGCCCGCCCACACCACGCACGCCTGACACACGGAACGTGTTATTACTATTGCATATGGCATTAAGTAGAGTATAGAAGCGAAATGTAAAATAGCATTAAGGCGCTGCGCATACGCAGCATACGCGCAATTGTTCATGACTTTTAAAGGATGGTTTTATCCCCTATAAGTCACGGAGGTTAAATTATAATTACATGGCTGGTACATGGGGCACACTAAAAGTGTTGCACTTCTAGCTAATCGGAACTATTTGAATTTCGAATGTTATATTTTTTTTAACGTTGCAACCTTCTTAGTAATAAAAAAAACAATTGGCGGGAAATGATTTATCAATTGTTTTTTATCACAAGTTCTACGTACGCAACGAAAATGGAATTAGGTCGAAAAGATTTTTGAGCGATGATTTTTTATGATTTTAAAAGTTCTCTCTCTCCGCAACTGTGCCGCTCGTCTTCAAAATGCTATTGGGAGAGAAGCATCTTGTTTAAGCACCGTGAGGCGATGGTTTGCTGAATTTGAGAGAGGTCGAGTTTCTTTACATGACGAATTTTGTGAAGGGCGGCCTTCAACTGCCGTCAACGAAAATAATGTGGCTACTGTAAAGCGGCCAATTAAAGACCTCTGAGACAATTCGAGGACTATTGGGGATTGGTATGAGCCAAATTCAGAAAAATGTTAGCCACGTTAGGGCACATCGCCTGCGCCCATGAAATCAGCAAAGTTGTCACCGTAGCCGAAATCGGTTAAGGGAATATAAGTATATACTTCAATCCGTCAACAACTGCTACATTCATACCATAACCTTTGCCTATGCTAGCGCCATTTTGGAGGGTTTTGGAACTGTTATTTACTGTTAGCTGGACACTTTCACTTCACTTTTCAACCGACTTCAAAAAAGGAGGAGGTTCTCAATTCGTCAGTATCTTTTTTTTTTTTTTTTTTTTTTTATGTATGTTCAGCGATCATTCGTTACTGCGTTGACCGATTTCGATAATTATTTTTTTGTTTGAAAGGTAATACTTTCAGAATGGTCCCATATAAATTTGGTTAAATTCTGATGATGGGATCTATAAGAAAATCATCAAACATTGCATAAACTCCCGACCACGCCAACTGATTTTAGTATCTATCTTACCTATATCTCTGCCAAATGTAGACCGATTTTGATGATTCTTTTTTTAATGAATAGATTATACTTCAAAGATACTATAATAAAAATTTTTGGAAAAAATTTCACCCCTAAGGGTGGAAAAACAGGAAACGAAATCGGTGTTCAGCAGTTAAATTATGTTTGCACTCGTAAGATTTGTTTTGATTAGGATTTATCACTAAAATGGATGAAATAAGTTAATTTTATAAAAAAAATAAAAACCGACTTCAAAAAACTAAAACGCTAAAAATAATCTTAACACTTAAGTACCTAATCAGTTACTTTTGGAGTCGGTGCCAGTCAATGAGAGACCAATGTTTTCGTTTGCACCGACTCCAAAAGTAACTGATTAGGTACTTAAGTGTTAAGATTATTTTTAGCGTTTTAGTTTTTTGAAGTCGGTTTTTATTTTTTTTATTTCCCGGAAAAGATAGTACTCCTTACCTCTACCCTCCTTAATCTAAAGGAAACTTTCTGACAAACTAGAAAATTAATTTGGAATTCACGTAATTTCTTACATACAAAATGTATGTAACATAAAAGGTTCATTCATAATTAACTAGGGGTTGGCGCTCCGAATTACAAAGCCAAGAGATTGCGATTCGAAACATGCAAGGGCCATATGTTTATATGACGAGCACGAAAATGTTTACCTAAATCATGAATGTTTATAGATTAAAATGTATTTAAATTATGTAGTCGTCATAGTACAGTCAACGGCAGGTCAATCTATCCAAAAAATTAAAGGTCATTGAACTGGTTTTCAACTTTAAGTCCGACATGTAGAGATCAATATCAATTGAGAGAAAATTTGTCATTATGTGGTAGGTTGACGAGCTGTCGTCTGTACCTACAAGCTTTGCTTAGTTTAGTACAAGATAATTCATCAATTATCTTGTACTAAAATTCTTCTGAAATGTAAATAAACCATTTTAACTATCACATCTGATAGTTAAAATCATTTATTTACATTTCAGAAGAATCTTACTCCAGCCAAACTGTTTGGTCAGTTGACAAATTACTTCCTAAAATATGGCTGAATCTTTACATTTCACTTTCTAAGTAACACATTGTCAGTACAATCCTCTATTAGAGGTACCATGTAACACCTTTTGGAACCTATAGAATGCAATAAAATATTTGAGTATTGAGGACTACTTTAATATAATTTCGGTCGACTAGTAACATTGCCTGGCTTACCTCAACAACAGCGGCGCAGAAGCAGGTGGTCCCGTTCACGTCGCAGTCGAAGCTGCCGTCGGTCTGCACCGACGCCCGCACGGTCAGCAGTTTGTCTCTGTCCTGGTCCGACGCCGTGCTGTGGTACGACCGAGTCGCCTGCACGAGGGCGCACCCGGTTCCTGGCGATTAAATCAATTATACGGAAAATCTTCTCGTGAGTAAATATCTTAAAACAGAACCAAACTCCGACGACGACCTCCGTAGCCGAGAGGCGAGCATACCGGACTTGGTGTAGCTATCTCTGAGGCTCCGGGTTAGATTCCCGGTCGGTCAATGCCGTAAAATAACATCAGCAACGATTTCATGTATTGATTAACCAAAATCAGCATCAGTAATGATTCCACCAAAATAAAATAAACACGTATCATCGGCGTATAGTGTTAGATGTCAGATTAGTCATATTTTGTTGATGTTTTTACATAGACTAAGAACAGTTATGGCCTGAGCATAGATCGTTGAGGTATTCTTAACGAGATACTTTGACAATTGCTCACAAAACCATCGATTTTAACAATCCGACGTCTGTTTTGCGAATATGATTCAAATATATTTAGTGCTTTACCTTGGATACCAATGTCGCTGAGCTATAGAAGTAAATTTTGGTGGATTACAGTATCAAACGCATTTTTCAAGTCAAAAATATACCCAATGCAATATTATTTTGATCGATGCGCGTTTTGATGTTACCAAGTCTATGGCGGCTGTTAACTAGATTTTGGGCAAAATCAGTGTCACATTGCCAACTAACCTTCAACAGATACATCCAGCTGCCCACTGATTCCCATCTTCACTATATTAGGTACCTTTTCCCCAGGGTACAAATTGAACAACTTCACGTCACTGCCGCTGCGAGCCTTCACTGTGAGGTTGGTTGGAGCTGTGGGCTGAACTGAAGACCAAGCCGTCAGGGCTTCGAGAGCTACAAGGGTATCCTGGAAGCAAGGCATGCTGTTAATACTCGACACCTAGTACTTACTATAAAACTTTTAATTTAAAGATGGTATTACCAGAAGCAGCTTTCACGTATGGAATGACCTAATACAACCACCTCTACAGTGAAGTATGCTTAAAAGTTCCACATTGCACATGACGCAATGAAGAAATTAATGCTCGGATTGAACCTTATAGACCAGAAGAGAAATTAGTAGATCAGATAGAAGACTGAGTCTGCTGATGGAAACAGAGCCCAGGAAGTTGATGGCTTTCCCCCTCTAAAACTCCTGGTAGAGGTCGACTGCCGCAGACATAGACAGATGACATCAGGCAGCAAGCTGGCGTAAATTTATTGTTTAAGCTGATCGACAGGAGTAGAAGATAAGAAAGAAGGACTATGACTGAAGACGAAGTCACTAAGGATCGCTATGGATAGAGAGTTAGTAATAGATTGTGTAGAAATTTTGTACGACTAACCTGAGTTGACAAAAATCCACCAGCATGGTTCCTGTGAGTGGAGAGCCAGCGTATGGCAGCCCTGGCGTCCGCCGCACAGCTGGTGGCCCGGAGCGCGGGCGGGCAGTGCGCCAGCGCCAGCAGAGCGTACGCTGTGGCCTCGATGGATGTGGACAAGCTGTCTTTAAAACACGTTACATTTCGTTACAACGTCAAACGTATCCTCCACTGAGCTTCCCGTTTGTTTCACTCACTATTATCATTTAGGTATTAGAATTTTTATTTTAGAAGTTACCTACATGATAGATATTTATAAAGTAAGACTTGAAATATACCACTCAAAGTCAAAGTCAAAGTAAAAAAATATTTATTCAGTTTAGGACAGAAAATTGCCACTTGTGAACGTCAAAAATAATATTATTGGCCCATATGGGGCCAGAACATGTCTCCTTATTTTTTGGGCCCTACTAGCGCTTCGAGACAAGACACAGAAAATCTGGCAAGTGCTGAGAAGAAACGTCGGAACAAACTCAGTCACCACTAGCTGCCATAAAAAATATAAATCAAATAAACAGGTAGGTACATCAGTTTAGTGCAGGCTGCTGGACTGACCATACATTCTTGTCATCAAGATAGTCTTGAATTTTATAATACCCCAGAAAATTGACATGTTACATATTTCTGAAATTGAATCGTTAGTAACAGTGTTTTCTTAAGTTGGTCATACTGTGTGTAATTTTTTTTAGGTTACAATCTAGTTCTCAGTTCTTGAATTGTTTGCCACAAGTAATATAAGATTGTTACCTGTTGTGTACACCAATAAAGTAAAATAAAATAAATAAAGGTTAATTAATTCGTTTGTTACTAAAAACAGAATTTAATTTACCATTTCACTGTTTGCAAAGTAAAGCATGATAACCCGACATAACTAACGAGCTGTCTGGATGGACAGCATCGATAGTCACTTTTAGAATGTCATATTTTGGACGCCAGAAAACGTCGCCGTCTCACAAAGGACAGCTTGCGCTTGTATGAAAAACAATTGAATTTAATAATGCGAGTCCTCCCTAATAAGCAAATCAAAGTGAAAGTTCAATAGTGGGGGAGTCTCGTCTCATATCCGTGGATTGTGAGTCTGAATCCCAGTATGTACCTTTGGATCTTTTGGAACCCATGTACGTGTTATATTAATTACTCGGAGAGGAGAGAACACATCGTTTTGGAAACCTGCATATTTAGTTAATACTGGATGTAAAGCCATTTTCCAAAATGCTCTAGTTTCACTGTCCAAGTTACGGAGGTATGATGGCAATTACTCCAATGGTAATAACTAGACTGGCCGCATCTAGGAGCCTACCTAGGATCAAGATTGAGAAAAACATTTACTAGTATCGGGACAAAATTCCAAAAGAAAGGAAACTCGCAAGTTAGCAAATCATAACAATCTGTCAAGTCTCAGTTTGGCATCAATGCTGAAATTTTACTTACTGGTTTCCCACCACACGTAGTCCCCTTTTCTCCGCGCCATCTTGAGCAGTTCCATCAGTTCCCTTAGTTCCTCGTCTTCTTTTAGTCCAGCGCCGATCGCTTCTTTTCTATCCCATAGGAGACTGGCTTCATTACTCTAAAATAGTCAATGATTATTTATAGGGTTTCAGAAAACCCTTTAGTGAATCAACGTTTAAAGTGTTCGTCTTAGATTTTGTGTGCAGGGGAAATGTTTTTTCAGAGAAGATTTGCCAAATAAGAAACCTTTTCAAGTTAGATTACGAGAGTTACAGCCATAGATACATCTAGTTCCACTACCTTTTTAGGAATCACTTTAGATTCCCGTTTGCAATGGGGTGCTCATATTGAGACTCTATCAGGAAGACTTAGTTCAGCTGCTTATGCCGTGAGAAAGATAAGACAATTGACTGATGTTGGAACGGCAAGATTGGTGTACTTTAGCTATTTTCACAGTATAATGTCATATGGAATATTATTATGGGGCTCAGCAGCAGATATTGAATCTATTTTTGTGCTACAAAAGAGAGCTGTACGGGCAATTTACGACCTCAGACCCCGAGACTCGTTGAAGGAACTGTTCAAGGAAATTAATATACTAACAGTGGCTTCTCAATTCATTTATGAAAATATCATGTATATTCGCAAAAACCTGCATCTATTTCCTAAAAAGAGTGACATGCATAATATTAATACCCGGAATAAAGATAAACTTGCCGTTCCAAATTTCAGACTGCATAAAGTGGGTAATTCGTTTATGGGAAAATGTATTCGCTTTTTTAACAAATTACCACAGTCCATTGCTGAACTGCCTATGTATGAATTTAAATCGCATGGCAAGATGATTTTAATGAAAAAAGGTTATTACACTGTAAATGACTATTTAAATGATAAAAATGTATGGAATTAAATACTGCCGTGCTCGCACAGGTTCGTTTAATCTTGTAATGTAAACACACTATTTAAAAAGAGGCTGACAATAGTGACCGAGTTTCTTGCGCTGCTTCTTCTCGGCACTAGCCCACAATATTGTCCCGAAGCAGTGGTAGGGTAAAAAAATATATTGGGACGTGTAAAAGAGCTTAATTTAGGCCTATTTACAGAAATAAATTGGTTTTATTGGTTTTATTGGTTTTTATAGGATGTCTACTGCTGAACATGAGCTTCCCCCAATGACTTCCAGATTGGCCGGTTAAAATCGGCCTGCATCCAGCGGTCTCCTGCAACATTTATCAGGTCGTCTATCCACCTTGTGGGTGGACAGTCTACGATGCGCTTGCCTATGATGACGTTGAGGCCCTCTTCCGAGCACTTATACACGTCCCAAACTATAGCTTTGCTCTATCACTGGTAGTGACTGAGAAGTGAGTGTTAGTTAGTTTATCTGGGCTGTTTCCGCACTTAGCCTCTTGATTGGGTCATTGTGCGTGCTACCTATTCCTTCTTACTTTAACCAGCCCAGGTCATCCCGAAAGTCAGCAGTCTTTTCAAACTGAAGGCTTCCGGGAGCGATACTTGTAATTGAAGAATCCGTGCCCGTTGATCTGCCACGCTCCTGCATTTCTTAAGTATGGGCTGTGGCGTTTCTTCTGCATCTATAAATCTTTAAAAAGGCTATGGCAGAATAACAGTGTTTGCGTGTCTCCTGCCATAACCCATTTTGTCTTATAACATTAAGTTTTATACTATTCTGTTGTATCTATAATCTGCTTTGAGACACTTGCCTAATTACTGTCTATTTACTTAAATACATTCTTATATATATTCTTATTTTCTGCATGAATGTCACACCTATGTTAAACAGGTGCTCGTTTAGAAGTAGTAGTGTAACATGAGTGTAGTGCGTACCTTCTTGAGGTCGTGCTCGTAGTGCCTCAGCCTCATGAAGGTGTAGGCCAGCAGCGCGCGCGCGTACACCCTGGCGGGGGAGGCGGGGGCGCCGGGGGCGGGGGCGGGGGCGGGGGCGGGGGCGGCGGGGGGGCGCGGGAGGGCGCGCAGGCAGGCGAGCGCGGCGCGGAGGGGGCGCGCGGGGATCGGCGCGGCGCTTTCCAGTAGCGAGCTGGTGACGTATGCGGTCAGCGCCACGCTGGCTATCGAGCCTTCCTCGTTCACGCCGCCCTACAGACGGTATACTTTTTAGACATTATCCAAAAATCACTAAGCAAAATAAAGTAAACCTCGGACTAGATTATAGAAGGTAGAGGTAAGGAGTACTATCTCTTATGGGCGAAAAGTTGAAAAAGTGTCCAGCTAAAGCAGTAAATAAAAGCTCCAAAACACTCCAAAATGGCGCTAGCGTAGGCAAAGGGTATGGTATGACTGTAGCAGTTGTCGACAGATTGAAGTATGCCGAGTACGGAATGCCGAGTTAAAACATTTTTAAACATTTTAGTGACTTTTAAATATGGAGTATAAAGCCATCCTCTAAAAAAACATTTGAACAATTTACTGCATTGCTATTATGGCGCTACCTAATTTAATGGCATTTTTTCAAAACGAAGATAGTACTCTTAGACCTTAGACCTCAGACCTGACCTCTACCCTCCATAGACTAGATACACCTGTAATCTTCAGAACCCGGTAAATAACGGCTCCGGACAAGGCTTGGTTCAATCTATCGCTCAGGCAAATATGTAATTTTCCTCGACTACATATAATCCGGTGTCGGAGGCCGTTTTTGTAACGGATTCTGACAAATTCTGAATGAATGTAGTCCAAGCCCAAGCCTATGAGGTGGAGCACATTATCCTGTAGACATGAAGCACATATACATAAGCACATAATACACAATACCCTATAGAGTAGAAATGTCCTAAGCTTTGTTCGACAAAACTTTTTGCCATTTTATAATTTGTATCTGCACTGTTTTTGTATGAGCGGAATTTGACACGACGTCATTTCATACTAAATGTAGATAATAAAAAATCACTTAACTAGTTTCGGAGTTAAATGATCAATCTTTGGGCCAAACTCCACCACGCGGGCTCAGTGAAGATTGGTGGAGGGGTATTTTAATGTAAGGTCAGTGACTAAACCCTACTTTTAGATATTGTAATCAAGCTGCCTTAAGGCCTCTGATTAGGCTTCACGACTAGTATCAGGCGATATTAGACGTGCTTTCCAAAACACAGAAATGCTTGTGATAAAAATCACTGAAAATGGTCGGAATGGTCATACAGCCAATCACAACCGCGACGTAGGTGGCTTAACTTTGGTAATAATAATCACTACCAAAGCGCTGACGCCACTAAACGCTAACACGAACTGCTTACTATTTACAAAAAAATTGGAGATAGATGTAAGTGTAGACAACGCTAATGATCGGTTGTAAAACTAAAGCGGACAAAGCCGCAGGCACAACTAATATTAATACACTAAAATGAAAGACTAATTGGATATCATGAAAAAGAAACAACATAATACATCGACTACAAATGACCTGGGAGAAGGACATGCGAATAATGATATAAATGATGAAATGAACTAAGATAAAGAAGAAGGTCTGCAAGTGTTTACAATAAGCATACCCTTAGTTCCCTGTGGAACACTTGTCCTTCGTTCCTGAAGCAGCCATTTTCCATTTGCTGGTCAATAAGCCAACGTTCGGCTCTCTCCAGCGCTGGAGGAAACGGTAAATCTGGGTTTATAATCTGAAAATAGAAAAAAAAACATTATTTATTTAATTACCAACTTACCAATTACAGTTCAAGTTACGGAACTCTATTAGAAGCTTTTGATAATATGCGCCCGGTCTATACGTGGGTGGGTCCCACTGAAAATTTTAATAGACCAGAAAGAAAATCAGTTGATGAATATTTTTTTTCGTATAAGTAAATACTTTGGGAATCTGCAGATATCTTGGTAGATATTTAATTAATTAAATTATGTCATTTTTACAAATTGGCAACAATTAAAAGTGTCTCTAAAAAGAAATGGATTTAGCTGCATTAAAAAAATGCGTGGATGATCTATCTATGATCTATCATAGAAGATGAAATGAAACCGTTTGTCTTGGTACGGACACTGTTTTGATGGACATGTGATGAGGGGCACGTAACGATGAGAGTGATGGGATGAGGATTAATGGGCGTAGAGGTAGAAGACGATCTAAGACGAGATGAATGAATTGTGTGAGGAGTGATACGACTGAGAAGGGAGTGAATGACTTGATGTCGAGTGACTGGATTGCATGGAAGAGAAAAACATACTGCGCCGATCCCAGATGACCTGGGAACAGGGCAGGCGAATGATGACGATGATGGCGTTTCAAAAATAACTTTGCTCTACTACCACTCTGAGACTATATATCGGCTGGTGATGAGAAATCACCATTAAATGGTGCAACAAACTTGGTAGCCTCTGTGTTGTCACCAATATTCCCATAACGTGTGAAGCTTGCAAAATGCTAGAATTTGTGGTTCGCAACTGTAAAGATCTGAAGCCAGTTACTAAAATCTTATTGTTCAAGTAATGAATATGTACGTTTGATCTTAGATGTAGTGTGCCCGCCTCACTATGAAGCGCATTGTGAACGATTGTAATTGTAACGTATGCAAAAGAGGTTTTTATGGCACGTCTCATTCCAATCTGGTCTAGCTAGGCAGTTGCCTTCGTCGCAAACAGGCTTTCAAGGTTGAAGATGCTCAGCTTAAAAAACAGAAAATTATTGTTGGATCACATGTTTTTGTTTAAGATTGTGAGACTGGACTGGTGGAGATCCTGGGTTCTTAGAACAGCTTGATTTTAATATACTCTACAAAATCCAAAGACAAGGTAGATATGTTTAATTTAGTACCAAGGGATCCAAAAGCAATCTCGGCCATTGCTCTATCATGAACAGGCTTCAACGACAATGAATAACAAAAGAACAGAAACAGAACTAGTCAGCATATAACTCTATCAGTAAGTTTTTGGCTTATACACTCTCTAAAATTAACTCCTAAAATGTATTTAATCCATTTTTTTAAGTAAACCTTTGCTTTGAGAGTTGAGAGTAACTTTTAAATCACATTGCAAGTCGTGGCAGCCTGTAATTAAAGCTACACTTAGCTCGTTAGGTGCTATCATTGGATAATTAAATTTATAAACGAGTATATAAAACAAAGTCGGGTTAGTTACACCATCTATAAACCAAAAACGGCTGGACCGAATTGTATAATCTTTGATTTGTTGGATTTGTCTTCGCCCCGAATAGCAGAATAACTAATAAAATATAACAAAATTTAGAAAAAAAAAGTTTTATTTATCGTATGGAACGTTTTTTTAAATGAATTATAAGGCCTATGTTCAGCAGTGGACGTCCTACGGCTGAAATGATAATGACGATAAGGCGGCACGAAGTTCGCCGGGACAGCTAGTAAATCCTACTAACATCATAAATGCGAAAGTCTGTGAGGACGTATGGATCTCTGTTCCCCTTTCACGCAAAAACTACAGAACAGATTTCGATAAAATTAGTCATACTGATCGACCATGGCCCGGATCAACGCATAGGATACTTTTTATCCGGGTAAGGTGAACAGGCAGAAGAGGCCGCAGACGTACAGGGGCTCCGAGCAGGTGCACCCACCTGGTGCGCCCGGCGCAGGTGGCGCAGCGCGAAGGCGGAGAGCCAGGTGGAGGGCGCGCGGTCGGCCGCGCCGAACGCGCTGAGCCCGCCCCCCGGGTGCACGTACTGCAGCTGCCGGGTCAGCCCTGCCGGAGTACACATGCATACAGTTTTTATTATTATTGAGCCTCATATTGCCGAAGCGATCGGTGTCACAGAACTGTCGGTGTTCGATCAAATCATATCTACCACGGCATGTCCCAGGACGAAGGCCTCCTCCGAGAGCTTCCACTCGTCTCTATCTCTCGCTTTTCTGGTCCAAATCATTCCTGCTTTTCTTCTTATGTCGTCTTCTCATCTCGTTGCATTTCTTCCCCTACTTCGTTTTCCTTGTCTGGGGTACCACTCCGAAACAGCTCTTGTCCATTTTCCTCTGTTATCTCTGATCATGTGGCCCGACCGACGCCATTTTAGTTTCCTGATGGTCTCTTCCACGTCTTTGAACTTGGTTTTGCGTTTGTTTAATTTAAGTTTTATTTTATCCTTGAGTTTAACTCCTAAGACGCTTCTTTCTATGCTGTTTTGACACACTTTTAATTTGTTCAGCTGTTTCGCGGTGAGTGCCCATGTTTGACAAGCATAGGTTAAGCATGATAGTATGCATGTATTGTACACTTTTCTTTTATATATCCTAACTAAGTCTCTTTTTTTCATTACTTCCTTTAGAGACCAATATCTCTTCCAGGTGTTAGTAACTCTTCTGTCAATTTCTTTGTTAGTGTTATCTGTAGTAGATATTAGGTGGCCTAGGTATTTACCTAGGCCACCTAATATCTATACACAATAAATACATTGGTATTCTTCAACATACTCTAAATTTTCGTTGTTAAGCGTACATACATACATAGGTCATACTGAAACTTTCCGGAATAGGCTAGTTTCCTAAAAAAACTCGGTCAGTCGGATTAACAGAAGATATTGGACGTGTATTTTTTCTTTTCTCAATGAAACCAAAAAATAATCAAGTCCCACCCGATCAACTGACGATCTAGTCAGGGTTGCGGGAAGCCGGGATGCAAACGGCCTAAAGCCACTCGCTGTCTAGAAAAGGACTTCTAATAGCTGATGATGATTATGATAGTAATACTGTGTGATCAGAGGATTTACACCGTCAGTGCGTTCAATAGACAGAGAATGACATAGTCGGGAAAGCGGCAATCCGATCTTCATTTGTGTTTTCAAGTTGTAGAACGTAGCGATTAATACTCTTTGGTCGAGCTTTATTAAAATTTACTCATTTTTTCTTCAGCTAATTCTCAGCCCCAAAGCACTATAACATGTTTGTACACTAAAAAACACTGTTGTCAAAGCCTAGAAAAAAAGGAAAAATTTAAAACTTTTCTTATAACGGAGATATGAAATTACTTTTGGGAAGTCATGAATTCATACCGACAGTTTTTTAAAAATTTATAACAGGGCCCCCGTATCCTAAAATGCCCCAAGGCCCCGGGATATGTTAAGGCGGCCCTGCCCCTACGGTGACAGTGTACTATATAATAGACACGGGTACCTCTAGCGACGTGCTTTTTAGCGATGGCAGCGGCAGGGGAGGCGGGGTCGAGGTGCGCGAGCGCCAGCAGGTTGGTGGCGAGGCGCGCCGCGCTCTGCTCCCCGCAGCCGCGCGGCAGCGCCACCAGCCCGTCGGCGTCCTGGGGGGGGGGGGGGGGGGCAGTGCTGAGATACTTACTTACGTTCACTCAATTTGAGACAATAGGGATGGCGACAAACTTTTTTCTTTGTCTATCAGGTAGATTATCATAAAGTATTTTATATATTTTTACATAGTCAAAATATTAAAGGGATATATTGATTTAAAATGCGGCATGACGTCACGTCTAGGTACAATAGGGCTGCTGATTGAGAAAATAAAGAAAAAAGAAATAAATTATATTCAGTCCGTCAGTTAGATTATCGAATAATAATACACTTATTTTTTCTTATGTCCATCAACCAAAAAATTACAAAACTATATCGCGTCAAAGAGAGTAGGTACTTAGGCGCTCGTGACGTCACTTATACAGGAATACTTTTTTACCACCATCCAAATTTTTTCTAAACATTAGGAATCCTTCATAGAACCCATTTATTTAAAAAAAATTATATGTTAAGTTTTCACCATAAAATATTTTTCTCAATATAATTTTCAATTGTATGTGGTTACTGCTTAACGTAAACATTACGCTAGATACATGAGTGAGAGGGCGGCGCGCGGGCAGCGGCACGGGGTTGCTATGACGACGGCCTCGTGGCGGCATCGGTGGCGCGCCGGCCGGTGTCAACGAACACACAACTCAGTCGCCCGTGACGTACGCGTGCCCTATTACCGCGTTTCCGCCGTCCCGCGCGCTGCGTACTATCGCGAAAATATGAAAGGAAAGTCAACAACTTAAGGATCGTAAAAACATCAATGAAAAGCGGGGGCAGGGATAAGCATCGACGCTAGCGCGTAGAGTAGTTTGCATGCCGTGTCCATACTCTTCGTATTTGTTTAGACAATTTCCTGTCGCTTATCTTAACATTTTTGTACTGGGCGATACCAAAAGAAAAAACACGTGTATTGTTTTTTTCCTCATAGATTATTATATTTAAATTTGGACGGTGATAAAAAAGTCTTCCTGTATGTAAATATTGTACCAAGGCGTGATGTCATGCGACATTTCAAGTACCTCTGTAATATTTTGATTATGGTAAAAAAAATACGTGCCCAATACTTTTTGATAACCTTCCTGATATACGAAGAAAAAAAAGTTTGTCGTCATCCTTATTGCAGATGCACGGAGGGGAGGGGGGATGTTTTCTTCAAAGGAGGGGCGCATTTCAGAGCAACAGTATGTAGCTTTTCCAGTCAGCTCGTCTCGTGGTCTATTGCTGTCATGCCCGTGCAATCAAAGTGAATCTCTGACTCTTAACTGTGTGTACATGGAATTGCACTGCTGCTGCTTAAATATGTCATGTCTTTAATGTCTAGTTTAAACCGAAAAAAAAAACCACTTGTTAATATCGAGTAGTACAAGTAGACAGAAGCACTAAACTGTAGGTTAGACATGGCAAAAACATTTTGTAAGCACTTTTCTACGGGGTTTCTTTCTACTGCTTCATGTGGTACGAGTACAGGGATAAATCGCTGGTTGGTGTTACATAACATAATACATGCATTGTAGTTAGCTTAAATAATCTGGGGGCACGGCAGTGCCCCGCTAAGTCGAGCAAAAAAAGCGGCACGGCCGTTCCATCCTTTTCTCGAAGCAAGTTAGGCCATTTTCGACCCCCTATAACTTCGGTGTGAATTAAACTAGAAGCCTGTATTTCTAGTAACCAAGCAAGCATTGTTTAAACACGGTCCATTTCAAATTTCATTCAATTTGAACCAGTGGTTTAAGAATTATAACTAGTCAAAGTTCTTAATTTTGTCACTCACTGACTGACCGATCATCAAAACTCTAAGACACTTCTAGTAGACATAGAAGCTTCAAATTTTGAATACAATTAGTGTTTAGTGTATAAATCAAGAGAAAACAAAAATATTTTGCAATTTCAGTCCAGATTTCTAGATACACCAATTGCATAACTTTATAATCCTATACATTTATGAAATTTATTATATGGGATTACAAAGTTATTTATGCAGTTGGTGAAAATAGATCAACATAGGCAAGATGGTAAGAATTACGAATCAGTAAAGTCTGGAAATATGCATATATTTTTATTTAGTCTTAAAATAAATAGTACTTAATTATAATTAACAGAACTTAAAGAATTTTCGAAAAATATTAATAAATAGCTGACTTACAACCTATTAAAGTCGCATGCTAGACAATGAGATCCGACATGTACCGTGACGTCACAGTACACGTCCGCCATACATTTTAATTGTAAACGTTGTTTTAGAAAGAGAGGTAGGTATACCTCAATTTCTAATTACTGTATTACGGTACTTTTTTACCCAAAACTACTAAAAACAAAGGCCTTAAAGTACTACTGTAATGAGGTTCATAACAGCACGCAATGAAACGTGGCTTTTACCACAATCGCTGCATCTTTAGGTAGCGAAAATTAGGAAAAATCATTTTTTTCGCATGGGAGCTATCCAATTGGTCTATTCACGAATAAACAAATTAAATCGTCTTACAAGCAAAAAGTAAGTTAAAAAGAAAAAAGAAAATTTTATTTTAAAAAAAACCGACTTCAAAACACTAAAATGCTAAAAATAATCCTAACACTTAAGTACCTAATCAGTTAATTTTGGAGTCGGTGCAAACAAAAACATTGAATCTCTCATCGGCTGGCACCGACTCCAAAAGTAACTGATTAGGTACTTAAGTGTTAGGATTATTTTTAGCATTTTAGTGTTTTGAAGTCGGTTTTTTTTTAAAAATAAGTTTACTTATTTCATCTATTTTTAGTGATAAATCCTAATCTAACTGCTGAATACCGATTTCATCCCCTATTTTCCTACCCTTAGGGGTTATTTTTATTTTGCAAACTTTTATCATAGCATCTTTAAAGTATAAGCTATTCAATAAAACAAAAATCATCAAAATCGGCTCATATTTGTCGAAGATAGGTAACAAGAACCACAACCAAAATATTATCTGGGTATATATTTCTTCATTTTCTCAAAAAGTTCTAAATTAATTTCGATAAAATTTATACGGGACCACCTCTGAAGTATGATCTACCAAACAAAAAAAGAATCGTTAAAGTCGATTCATAATTGGCGGAGTAATCGCGTAACATACATACAAAAAAAAAACATACAGTCGAATTGAGAACCTCCTCCTTTTTTGAAGTCGGTTGAAAATGATTCGTTAACTTAGTACAGAATATGTTTTTTACTTAAATATTAGATTAAATGAATGCTGTATAGTTACCGCAAGCAAAGGTCCCGCGACATCCCCGACGGCCCACACGGTGAGAGCTTCGGTCCCCGCCACGGGTTGGATGGGTGGCCACTTCCAAGACACTTGGGACTGGCTCGACTCGGCACTACCTGAATAAATAAAGTTAAAGATGTTTGGCAATTGGATAATTGCCCTAAGTTCTGAGTTTCATCATCATCATCATCATTTCAGCCATAGGACGTCCACTGCTGAACATAGGCCTCCCCCAATGACTTCCGGTTGGAAGCGGCCTGGATCCAGCGGCTTCCTGCAATCTATACCAGGTCGTCTGTCCACCTTGTGGGTGGACGTCCTACGCTGCGCTTGCTTTGTTTCTGGTGGTGTCTATGGTTGACCATGATCTTAGATGCAAAGAATGTTAAATTTATGATTTTTAAAATATGCCTGTTTTTTCTTTCTATACAAATTCGATAGATTTTTATGCAAATTTGCATTGGCAAGCGCAGCATAGGACGTCCACCCGCAAGGTGGACAGACGACCTACTAAAGGTTGCAGGAAGCCGCTGGATGCAGGCCGCTTCCATCCCGCCAATCTGAAGTCACTGGGAAAAACTTCGGCAGTGGACGTCCTATGGCTGAAATGATGATGATGATGACTTCTAAATTAATTTAGGATTAAGATTGACCATGCGGTGCTTACCTCTTCCACAGAGTAGTATAGACTTGTGTTCTTGGACTGGAACTCCCTCTGGGTCCACTGTGATGTGGATGATAACTTCGTCACTACAATAAATAATGATTATTTGAGTAAACTTCCAGGATCGTAGTTGTTGTTAATCAAGTATTATAGCTAAGTATAATAATCCTGAACGATACTGAGTCTGGCATACTTCACAAAATTATAGAGTGGAATTAATTAATACGCAACATCACTTAGCACGATATTTTCTTGCTCTGTGTCCCTACACCTGCATGAGTGATGACCTAAAAAGACCGGCAGAAAATGTTGTTAAAGTTGCCATGTTTTGGTGGCAGCCTATCTAGAATCACTATTGATAAGATAGAAGAAGACACATGTTTAACTGGTACTCAGGTTCGTCATCATCATCATTTCAGGCATAAGACGTTCACTGCTAAACATACGCCTCCCCCAACGACTTTCAGATTGGCCGGTTAAAAGCGGCCTGCATCCAACAGTTTCCTGCAACCTTTAACAGGTCATTTGTCCACTTTGTGGGGGACGTCCTGCACGTGCCGGTACGTGGCCTCTATTCTAGAACCTGCCCCATCGGCCGTCAGTTCTACGTGCGATATGACAAATGACTCTCGTTAGTGACCAAAGAATTTGAATTTCTAATAGCTGACAATTCGGTCTACTGATAATGACCTGGCTGAAGTCTAAGCAGTTGTCCCATTCGCACAACTTCTGTCCTGCACAAACTTGACCTGTATACTGAGTCTGATTACTTTTGCATGTAAGTACCTATGGTTTGGAGATAGAAACATCCAACTCGGTCTACTTATACTGACCTGGCTGAAGTCTAAGCAGTTGTCCCATTGGCACAACGTCTGTCCTGCACAAACTAGGCCTGTATACTGAGTCTGATTACTTTTGCAAGTACCTATGGTTTGGAGATAGAAGCGTCCAACTCGGTCTACTTATACTGACCTGGCTGCAGTCTTAGCATTCGTCCCATTGGCACAACTTCTGTCCTGCACAGACTTGGCCCTTATACTGAGTCTGGCATCCCCCGCGAGTTTGGCGCGTATCTCCACCCGCCTGGCGACCGAGGCGCGGGCGGACACGCAGGCAGACTCCACGTACTCCACCGGGCCTTCGAGATGGGCGTCTGTTAGGATTTGGATTTGTACCTGGAATGTAAGCATTCTAAAATATATTAAAAATAATTTAATTGAATTTTACATTTCTGAATAGTGTTGCCTTAATTAAAAGTCACAGCATGCATAAAACTAACATGTGGTTCAACTGACATGCTTTACACTAAATAAATGATAATTATACCCCCCCCCCCCCTTTTTATAGTATGTAGGTATCATTAAATTTGGAAGATGCTAAGTGTGTTATAGTCACATTTCCCGATTCCTTCTTCGTGATGACCTGAGGTTATAAAATCGGAAAAATTCTTTCAGGAATGTTCTGTTGTTCCAATCAGTATAGTGCGGATTTATCAGCGATTATCAATTTCAGTTTTTTTACAACAAGTCTAGATTTTTGACTCTTTAAACCCTAAATTGATCATATCACAAAGTATAGGAACCCTTCTTGCGTGACAGTAAACAAATGCGGATGAAATTATTGGACATTGGGCAGGCATACTGTGGTGGTTGGGAGGCGGTGGACTGATTACCTAGTCAAGCTTGTGGTAAAATGGGAGAGTCGTGTCCAGCTGTGGACATTTGAATGCTGAATCTCTAATAATTTAATAACTTCCTTTATTTCAACCATGATCAGCGGCTGCTGGTAATGTTGGTAAAACCATTCAATTAGTCAATGCTAGTCTAGCATGCACGCAGCTAAGCAATTTAGAAATAAGTGGTACGTAAACTCTATAGGAATTAAATAAGGATTAAATAACAATGGAAAGAGACACACAGTTACTTACACTGAGTGGCTCATACAGGTAGTTAAACAGACGGTACCGGACGATGGTAGCGTCGCCGCGTTTTAACCTGCGAGGGCTGTCTGCATGGATGAAGAATTCCCGGAACACCTGAAATCATTAAATGACGATTACAATACTGCAGTTACGAAAACAACGTGTTCATGATTTCATCATCATCGTCATCATTTCAGCCATAGGACGTCCACTGCTGAACATAGGCCTCCCCCGGTGACTTCCAGATTGGCCGCTTGGAAGCGGCCCGCATCCAGCGGCTTCCTGCAACCTTTACCGGGTCGTCTGTCCACCTTGTAGGTGGACGTCCTACGCTGCGCTTGCCGGTACGTGGCCTCCATTCCAGAACCTTTCTGCCCCATCGGCCGTCATGATTTATCTATCATATTTTTATTCTACTAAAAACATTACTAAAAACTAAAAAATAAAACCGTGTAATGTCTGGACCGCTACATTACAAAAGGAAATTATAGTTCAGTCAAGAAAAAAAAAGTTTTATGAGCAAAATACTGATAAATGAATTTTATTGAATTTTTCACGAATAATTTATTTGACATCTTAATCAAAAACTACCCCATTCGCACTGGTACATATATATTTTTTAAAACGTATATTAGTAAGGATCTGAAATGCGAGCGAATTGTTTTTCGCTCCCTCTTTTCGATACTAGACTACTAATTAGCTAGCTTAGTAGCTCGTAATTATCCCGAAGCTATGTTAAATAATTTCGACGTTTTACGTGTGTCAAAAACAGAGGGCTAATTCCCGTAATTTGACAATAGTCGCAATCCGGTGTCGATCCGCTCCTAGTAACATTACGATCCCAAACGGTATTCTAGTAAACTCAAAAAATGCTATTATAGTTCGTAATGCGACTGAAAATGAAAGAAACCAAAATTAGAAATTTTTTTGCTATGTTTTTAGTCTTATTGGGACAGTTTTAATAATTTTACGTCAAATTGAAAGTTTACGAGAATACCGTTTGTGATAGTAATGTTACTGGGACCGGATCGACAACGGATTGCGACAATTGTCAAATTACGGGAATTGGGCCTCTGGTCTACTTGCATAAATAAATTGTTTTCAATCATTAAATCAATCAATCAATCAATATCATTGATTTTATCAAAATCTGAAACAAGAAAATCTCCGTTATATTTCTGTCTCAAAATTTGAATAAATAGCAAACGCAATAACTGAATTTAATCTTTCACCAGAGAGATTTTTTTATTTGGACGGACCTATCGCTGAGTGCCTTTGAATAAGACATTCGTCAGCTTAACCCGGGCAGTTGTGGCGTAGCCTAGGTCCGCCCCGCTAGCGGCCGCCGCGACCCGGCCGAGTGTGGGCTCAGACTCGTACGTGTCGAGCCCCATACTAGCAGGCGTGATCGGGCCAATGTGGAGTGCAAAAGGCACCCTACCAAGCGGCGAACCCGCTAGTGGTGGCGCCGACGGGACCGGAACTGCCGAAACAGGCCGGACCGCTGCCGGGCTCCGCACTAGCGGGACCGATCTGGGGGTGAGTCGGACTCTTGGGGGTGAGTCGGACTCTCACCAGAGGGAAACCACGAACAATTCTTATAACTAAACCTATTTCCTCTCAGAGACAAACCAGAGCAGAGAAGAAAACACGAAAGGGTTTAAAATTGGTTTTTAGCAATTACATGCTTGCTATATCTATGATAATATAACACTTGAAATAAATCGACAGGACCACCTGAGGCAGTCCCACCTCAGGCAGTCCCACCTAAGGCAGTCGATTTTTTTTCAAGTGTTATATTATCACAGTAAAGGGTGCTGACAGCTGACGTATCAGGTTATTTTAGCTAACTAGAGCGATGATATATGGCGTGTTGAGGCTTTAGTTATTGTAGGTACCTAATGCTCGACTGTGCGGTGGTGGAAAATGAGAAGTCCAGATACTGATGAGTAATACTCAACTACATATTAAAACAAAGATTAATTAATTAACTCAAAAACACACACCCACACAACAAACATATGAATTTCTCTTCCTTCTTCTTCCTTGTTTGTTTAATAATAATATATTGTGTACTTACTGTAACTAAAATTAAGTTAGATTCTGCGAAAGAGAATGAATCACACAACACAGGAAATCCTAGTGTGGGAATCAGTGCTAATGTAATGGGCTAGTTTCCTAAAAAATTAATTAGTCCGTCAGTTGGATCAACAGAAAATATTGGACACGTATTTTTTATTATTTTCTCAATCAAACAAAAAATTATTAAGATATAGCCTGTTAAAGTTACGCGTAACGTCACGCCTTGCGACACTTTTTAGCAAGACGTGACGTCACTCCCAAACTTTGAAGCGCTTTATCTTCGTCATTTTTTGTTTGATTGACAAAATACAAAATATGGGTCCAATATTTTTTGATAATCTAACTGACGGACTAAATAGAGTAATCATTTTTTGACCTAGGAAACAAGCCAGTTTTTTGAAAAAAATTTTTTTATTATCAATAATACTAATGCAAAAATGCTAACGTCGAGCCGCTATATGGCCCTACCTTTATATTACATGTTCTTCTGGGAAGCAGTTCCCCTTTGATGGACGGCAAATCCAGAGATGACGCCACCAGGCCCCTTACTATGGTAGTCAGGAATATAATAAATAATAAATTCAATCCAGTTCATCTTCTTACCTGTAATACAGCTGGTTGTGAGATCGCGATGCCAGTTCTGGCCAGACAGACGGCGGAAGCCTCAAACCGGCTGATAGAGTCGGGGGCCTTAGCTGATACTAAGACTGATCCGTTGCTGCCCACACCCACTAGTCTCCACAGCCAAGCCTGGTTAGAAAGGAATATTTATTTGATTTACTCGACTGCGCAAGAAACAAAAAGAAAGATACAACAGAATGATGCAGTGAATCTCTAAAGGGTACTTTTTGTATTAGAATTTTATAACCACCATCGAAATCTCTTTTTTTTATTTCTCCATATCAACTGATGTCAGCTGGTCGAGGTTTAGTAGAGTTTTTTCTAAATATTTTGAAAGAAAGAAACGTTTACTCGACACACAAGAGAAAAAAAAATACACAAAACAATATCAGACAATCAGAGGCCCAATTCCCGTAATTTGACAATTGTCGCAATCCGGTGTCGATCCGGTCCCAGTAACATTACTCACAAACGGTATTTTCGTAAACTTTCAATTTGACGTAAAATTATTAAAACTATCCCAATACGACTAAAAACAGAGCAAAAAAAAATCTAATTTTGGTTTCTTCCATTTTCAGTTGCATTACGAACTATAATTGAATTTTTTAGGTTTAGGATAATACCGTTTGGGATCGTAATGTTACTGGGAGCGGATCGACACCGGATTGCGACTATTGTCAAATTACGGGAATTGGGCCTCAGATGTGTCGAAAAGGTGCTCAGCATTTGTCGTGACAGCCACGGACTTATCACAACGCTGATTTTCGGCGGGACCCTCCGACGCTGGAACGTGCAGCGAGTGACGCAGCGGCACATCGGACCACCAGAGAATCCCAAATCCCACCAACGGACTCCGGGCCCATGAGGAGCACAAAATTGTAACAATTGCTGGTGAAACAAATAAATAAAAACAAAATAAAAAATAAATATTGGACAACATCACATACATTGCTCTGATCCTGTGATAAGTAGCTTAAGCACTTGTGTTACAGAAATCAGAAACAACGACGGTACCACAACACCCAGACCCGAGACAATATAGAAAAGTTATTTTTTTACATTGACCGACCGGGAATCGAACCCGGGACCTCTGAGATAGCGACACCAAGTCCGGTATAATCGCCTCTCGGCTACGGAGGTCGTCAAAAAAAAAATCGGTCGGAGAAAACCCGGAACCCCCGATAGGCCGATGCACCGCCGCCCACGAGCACGGTGCCAGACGGGACAACATATTTACACGAAATTATAGGTACACGCCACACGGTGTCACTCATTTTGTTGTTGTTCCCATGGAAAAACTTGTTGTATTTAAACAGTAGCATCACACCTTACAATTCCACTGCACCTTTCTGTGAAACCTTGAATACAGGGTGGCCAGAAAAGTGAGTGCATAATTTTTTTTAGGTGCCTCGTGTTGAGAGGTATCTAAATTACCCCTATGTATGTTCTACGATTTTTCGTAGTTTTCGAGTTACGATTTTTTTTATGATTTTTTGCAAAATTGCGTTCGGGTCAGTTTGAAAAATTAAAAAAAAAAGTAGATAGTTTCTTCGATTTTTTTTTCTCGGAGCTAAATCTCTATGAACTATGCATTTATGCATAAAATAAACAGCCTCATAACTTTAATGGAAGTTACTACAAAATTGACCTAAAGTTGAGAATTTATGTTGTGAGATCATTTAAATTTTCAACTTAAAATGAAAAATCTAAACTGATAATTTCTTAGTTTCTAAGTAGCTTCAGAGAATGCGCTAGCATCTAAGCTTTCATAATAATAATAAAAAATAGTACTTTATAGGCTTCATAGGCTATTTAAAACAAATCGTAACTCGAAAACTACGAAAAATCGTAGAACATACATAGGGGTGATTCTAATACCTCTCAACACGAGACACGGCACCTAAAAAAAATTTTTGGACGTCACTTTTCTGGCCACCCTGTATAATACGTGTGTAGGACCTGGACGTCTAGATTCTAGATGGGTTTTTAATCGTAACCAACTGACTTAAAAAGGTTTTTAATGTCCTGAATAAATAACTCACCTCAGAAAAGTCACTTCTCGGAACGGTAGGCTCTTCAATCATTGGTTCTGGGGGCACTACACAGTTTGAATTCATCCCAATTTCTCCGCCTGTGATCCGGACTCCTGCTGCGGCTAACCATGTGGCCGTCTGCTCTTGACTGTTGCTTGGAAAATCAGAAGCGTCCGATGCTGAGAAAGAATAATATTATCTAATAAATAATAATATCCACTGACATGAAGTTGTTATTAAAAGCGCAAAAGTGTAAGGGCAATTTGTGTTATGTCCCCTCGTCACTCACGTCAGTCTTGTATACCTGTTTTTAGGAGATTACAATTATTTCCCTTACCTTGTTTGTACATCCTCGAGGTAGCTATGTTTGTAAAAAACAATATTAATTTATTTAAAAAGCGAAAGGATGTCCACAGTTTAAATATATAAGAGATCCTAATAAATTAATGTATGATTGTTTACCAAAAATGAAACATTATCGTGACCAATGTGGTGCCATGTGTGTTTGGATAAACAGTGCTATTCCGGAATATATTGTAATAACATTGTATTAAGTAACTAAGGGAATAATTAGTAAATATTTGCATGTCCATAAGGTAAAACATGAGACCTACTATAGATAAATAATATTATGACCATTGTAACACCATGTTTTAAGCAAATAATAAATTTCATTTCATTTTATATCCAAAGCTTCTGACAGGCGGTTGGAAAAGAATAGCCGAAGATGGGGCTTATTGGCGTGTATTGGAAAAGGCCTATATTATTATTAAATACTGCTATAGAAACGTGATAAAATGTATGTATGTGGTGTGTTGACATGATCTCGAAATGAGGAATTAAAATCCTTGTGTTGTGAGTGCGAGATACCATAACGTTTTATTAGCAAATCTCGTTTTATGAATCGAACAAGGGATCCCTTCTAATCGGGTCTTTTGAGTAAAGGCATTTCCATTTTTGAAGATCAAGCCAGACGAAGCTATGCTCAAGCGAACCATCGCATAGTGTTACAACCCCATAAACCAATGACCATACTGACGCTTGGTGCCATGCTGCAAGCTACATTAGGTTGTTCTACGAGTAACGCCACTCACCAAGCTTGCCATTAAGCATAGGCCCTACATAATTGGCTTAGGCCTTACCGGTGAAATTACAGTTAAAACAAGGAGGTCGAGTCTCTATGTTTGTCTATCAGTGTTTTTAGCCTCAAAAATAACTGTAATACCAGACTACCAGATGAATAAAGATATTAACTCCAGCCCAGCTTCTTCATACTCAGTCAAATACCTATGACTGTCCATCAGTGTCCTCACTGTAAAACTTTGACACCTGATACCGGTTATACAAAGCTACTACTTCAAAAGCAAGAACCTGCCACCTGTCTTTAGCCCTGCCACGACTGTGGAGCCTGATCACATACTAGCAATCTTCTTCTGTCGTGTTAGCTACTCTGTTCATCGGAATTTTTTTTCAACGTAATTTGGTGTCACTCTGTTTAGTTTGTGGATCCGCAGCACAGTCTATTTTACTCTGCCGCGTGGTCCTCATCCCCTAAATTTTGTAAACAGCTGTCAACCCTTGTATGAAGAGAGTAAACAGCTTCTAGATTAGCCTAGGCTACAAAGCTACTTACACAAGAAACAAGCCCCAGCTGCTTCATACTGAGTCAGGTTCCTATGGCTTTCCATTAGTTTCTTCAGCCCCGTCAAGACTACTTCCTTTACAGTAGGCCCTGGTTGGTTCCACTTAGCTGCCGAGTCTAACACTGTGAGGGCACAAAGCGCAGGTCCAGGGGTGACGATGCGAAGACTCGCTGTGGAACCTGGCGCCACTTGCCGGTTTAACCAGGTGGCTTCCACCTGAAAAAAACGTTATTTTCTGTGTGCTAAGGTTGGTTCTCAAAAAAATCTAACTGTTGAAAAAATTGCTCATAAAAGTATTTAACTATTTTATTACTCCCCTTCCCTTAACTCTTTTATCGATCCCTAGCTATCGCTAATGACTCCTAAACACGCGTCAGGTTAAATAAGCCGTCATCCTATCTTTTCTTGCGTCTAACTCTTCAGCGATAAGCGGCCGAAGACACCCTCCGTGAAAGGATTGAATTGTCTAAAATACAGTGTACTAGTACCAGAGAATTTGCAATAATAAGTAATATTGCAAATGGGTATAGTCACATAATATCTAATAGTACTAGTACTTATAGTGACGATTACTGATCCTGATTAGATATTTGAAAAGAAGCTCACGAGATGTTCCTCCAACTGCTAAATGTGGGTTCCTGTTACAATGTCAATTCATTACATTACATTACAAAACGGCATAAATTCTGGTAGTGGGAAGTGGAATTTAGGCTCCAAGGCATATCTTGGTAAAAACATTTGCTTGAACTAATTCATTATTTTGAAGACCCTGAACTAGATAATATAGTATTCCACGGCTTGTTACAGCATTATCAATAGTAGGCATGACGAATTTAACTTTTACTACGTTATTTATAAGTTGTATGTCTACCTAGTGTTATAAGTTATAGCACATGGACCACATGGTAGACATAAAACTTGGTAAAGGTTGCATCCAACGGCTGATGCAGGCCGCTTCCAACCGGCCAATCTGAAAGCCATTGGGGAGGTCTAGTTCAGCAGTAGATGTCCTATGGCTGAAATGATGATGGTGATAAACGTTACTTATACTTACTTTATTGCTGAAACACTCATCCATCTCAAACTGCTTGCTAGCACTCACAAGTTCCCCGTTATAGTAGAAGTATGCCACCAAATGACTGTCCGGGCACATTTGATGTGTCACCTTTATAGGCAACATAACTCTCAGCATATGCCGGTCTAATAACGAATCTGGGTCATTTCCATCTAAATTTGTGCCGTTTGCCCCAGTTGACTGGTTTTGTGCCGGTGTCTGAGTATTTGCCAAATACTGGAAATGTGCCTTGTTAGAATTAGTAGCGGTGTATGCGTGATAACATTGTGTGTTTCTGGAGGTAGTGGGAATGTAATCGGAGGAACTTGTCTGAGGACATTGTGTGGTCGCTCCCCAACGGTAGATGATTCCTCCTCGAGTGATCACCTGAAACATAAGTAGTCTTAATAAATTGAATTATTTTAGTAACTATTACTGTGTACAGATTGCCCTAAAAAAACGTAACGCGGAATCCGAATTACCCACATGTACCTTACCGTGACTTTTTGTAGTTTACGAGGTTTGTATTTTTTGTAATTTGGGATACAATTTGTATTTTAAAATTGGTGATAGCTGTTCCGGTGAGTTTTTTTAAAAGTTTTTGTCTGTTTCCGTAAAAAAGTTGCTTTTGAAGAAATATCCATAATTTAATCTATTACATTGACACCATAGAATTAACATACTGAAACCATATGGGACGTAAAAAAGGAAATTAGTGGATCTAAGAGATAAAACTTTAATGGTTACTTAAGAAAAATCTGTGATTCTAAAATCGACACAAATAAAGACAATTATTAAATTTATAAACAAAAATGTTAAACAACAACACTTTAATCTTAATTACACAATAATGACTAACTTCCCCTTAAAACAGTAATTTAAAGTGTTCCAATAAAAGACAAAGCAAAGACATCATAAAGTGTCACGTGACATGTATTTATTTTAAATATTTGTGTTTTCTCTGTGAGTGAATATTTATGTATTCTTTGAGAAAATAAAGATCTTTATCCTTAAAGTTAATGTACGAAAACGCATCACACCACAAAATGTACAGTTATCCAGTTTCGAGACATTCCTTAACTTGACGTACACCAGTTGGAATATCCTTCGAGTATTATATATTTTTTAATTATTTATTTATCAGGAAAACAAACACCAGTTTATTAATACAAACGAATAAACCAATTATTCTTTACATTCGTCAAAAGAGTTTTCACAAATATATCTTACACTGGGTATCATTAAAAAGTTCAATAATCACAAGGACCGTAACCGTTAAGCATACCACACACAGACGGCGTGAGCGGGGCGGCGACGAGTCGGGTCGGGAGAACGGCGGGTCTAATAACATATGTTCAAATGGGCGCCCACAGACAGCCGGCGTGAGCTGCGCACGCCGTTATTAGACCCATCGTTCTCCCGATCTGACCCGTCGCCGTCTCGTTCACGCCTTCAAATTCCAATTCAAATCATTGATTGCATGTAATATTAAATAATTAGTTTAGATGGTGGTACAGACTAGGATACATGTGACGCCCTGCAAGGACATGGCATATAGGCTAGTTTCCTGGGTCAAAAAAAAATTATTCTATTTAGTCCGTCAGTTAGATTATCAAAAAATATTTAACCCATATTTGTCTTTTGTCAATCAAACAAAAAATTACGAAGATAAAGCGCATCAAAGTTCGGGAGTGACGTTAAAAAGTGTCGCAAGGCGTGACGTTACGCGGAACTTTGACGGGCTGTATCTTCATCATTTTTTGTTTGATTGAGAAAAGAAAAAAAATACTATTCACTAAACGGGTATTATGCAACACATACCTTATTTTACGTTATTGGTTATCCCGACGTTTCGAGCTAGTCGCATAGGCCGTGGAAAACCAATAACGTAAAACAAGGTATGTGTTGCACAAATACCCGTTTAGTGTATAGTGTTAGTTAAAAATGCAACAAGAAAGTTTAAAATGTTAAGAAAAAAATACGTGTCCAATATTTTCTGTTAATCCAACTGATGGACTAATTAGATTTATTTAGGAATCTAGCCCATTGTGAGGGCATACTAAGCCGTGAGTGGTACGCTTAAATTAGTGCTAAAACGGTACATACCACAAAGTGCACGGTGAGCGGTTTCGTGACATCCCCCAGGTTGACGTAGAGGGGCACGAAGGTGCGGCCCCGGCCGTCGGGGCGCGCGGGCCCCAGCGCCGCGCCCGCGCCCGCGCGCGCCGCGATGTGCAGCGGCCCGGCGGATACACTGCTGTCGTTGTGGAGGGTGGCCTAGCAAAATACAGGGTGGTATAATCGGTGACGTCCGTTGGGCTACCTTTTGGAAACTTTTGTTAGTCTAAGATGGCTGATTATTTTATCTAAGTAAATTTAATGTAAAAGGATCATACTCCGAAAAAAAATCCGACATAACACAACAAGTGCACTATTAAAGCTGATTAGAACGAAAATCCTGAAATAAAAAAATAAAAAAACAATATAGTCATCATCATTTCAGCCTTAAGATGTCCACTGCTGAACATAGGCCGCTCTCATTGACTTCCAGATTAGCCGGTTGGAAGCGTTAATATCTCGAAAGCTACCAAAAATCGGGTAACAATAGGGTATATTTTGATAGCCCTGAATATCAGGAATCCAAAAGATATTTTTGACGTCACTTTTTGGACCAGCCTGTATGCTAAACAAAGGCCTCCCCTAGTGTTTTACAAATTGGTCGGTTGGAAGCGGCCTGCATCCAACGGCTTCCTGCAACCTTTTCCAGGTCGCCTGTCCTCCTTGCGGGTGGACAACCTACGTTGCACTTGCCGGTACGTAGACTCCGTTCCAGAACCTTTCTGCCCCATCGTCAGTTCTGAGCACATGTGCCCCTCGGCCACTGCCACTTCAGCTTGCAATATAATGTCATAAATTTAGAAAATCTCTGTTAAGCAATCAAATTTAATTAAACCTTTAACATTTTAACATGCACTTGCAATCGCAATCTGTAACATGCAATTGGACCGAAACGTCGAAAACAACCAAATCATAAACTGGGTACGTGTAATCAATAAATTATTATTATTATTTATTTTATCAAATCGGACAACGCAGCGGATTTTATTAGTAAAATCTTAAAAGCTACATCAGTACCAACAAAAACACTAAACAATAAAACAGAGAGAACTACAGATGGCAGCGGCGGGTCAGTCAGTGTTCCTCTTGACCAGCACCCTGGCAAGATGGCGCGTTATAGGAGAGTCATACCTCCCCGCTATGGTCTTCAGAATGAATTATGTATTGTTTCTCTGTACTGTTTGTTTTGTGTAGTGTGCAATAAAGATTATCACAAGTCAAGTGTGAACATTTTTGCTAGCACCAATTAGTTGTTGCATTATTCAAAAACTCTAAAGACCGGCGAAAAGAGGCTAAGACCTGTTTTCGCCTTTCAGAGTCGAGCATCCCCTCCCTGATGGCAGGCAAATTATCAGACAGGTTAAACGGTGCCACTTGCTTGCTGTAACAACTGTACAAATACAATCTATACTTAAATCATACCACTTTCTTGCTATAACAACAAAGCGGCAAGTAGCAACCGCGTTTACCGAAAATACCGAAAATCCCGGTTTTCGTGAAACTAATCCCGGTATTTGAAAGTGTATATTATGATCCGGGATCCCGGTATTTTCGGGATCCGGGATCCCGGTTTGTGACCCCTATACGTGTTGCATTGAATTATTATCAATGTCAAATCGTTCTATGAGTAATGTTCATGAAACTTACTCTAAAATTGTAGTAACTGACAGTTTCATCGGTGGCAGTGAACGTGACCCTGGCCACGCCCCTGTCGTCTGTGACCGCGTCGTGGCAGGGGTCGTTGCCCGCGGCCCCGCGCGGCGCGTACTCGGCCAGGAGCCCCGGTATGCGGCAAACTTTGACGCGCTCGTTCGACACTGGCTTGTCGTCCCAGCGGGTCGCTTTTACCTAACAAGCAAATAACCTTCTATTCCAAAAAATACGTCAAACGGGGGCACAGAATACCTAATAGTACTATGCGGGGGTCTAGAGATAGATCCTTTTATTTACCTATTTCGAAAAAAAATAAAGCCTGCACCTCGATAACTTATATTTCTGAGACCAATATGCCTAAAATCAAGTCAAGGTTAGAAAAAAAGCGAAAAAAAAACATCTAAACAAAATCGCTGAACATACATGGGGGTGATAGAGGTAATCTGATTTTTAATGGTTTTTATTGGTTTTAACGTGCCTTATGAAGAACCGCGATGTTTGTGATAAATGTCACAAAATGGTTGGAATTACAACCGCAGCGCGCTGCCGCCACCAAGCTACGAGCACCTCAGATCCTTAATTAGTGATGATCGTGTGTCTAATGGACAAATATAAAGAAAAAAAACTTGCCTACTTTACTACTTGGAAAATTAAATTTTTTGCGACTTTTGTGTTTTATCTGAGCTCTAGAATGATAGAATCTAAACTAAAGACCAATGAAAATTTCACAAGTTTTGAAAAGCAACGTAACTACCTTCAGTTTGTAAGGTAGCCCCGGAGAGATAGCAGTTCGGTGTTTTGTCAGGAAGTCGAGAGAGATTGGCGTATCCACGACTTGTGACACCACAGTGGTATTCTGCCATATTCGAGTGCCGTCCTCCTGAAAAATAACAGTTCAATTAATGAATAGCATTTTGAGGATGCATGGTATGGATAGAAAAGTGAATGAACTGATGATACCTGAAAGAAAAGGTCTGATCTGTAAAAACACTGCGAGCATGCGATAATTAATTATTGTATGGTAAAGTGTTCTATAAAAACCAAAACAAAAATAAAAAAATGCTCCATAAAAATAGAACAAAATCATGGGCAACAGCTAGCGACAAAGTAAAAAAGTAACTAACTTGAACCTCTTTTAAGGTCAGGTCAGGTATGCCATTTCAGGTGGGTTGGTCCCATTCAGCTCGATGCGTGTCTGTGACAAGTTTTTGGTGCTTTGATCTTTGATAGTTTTGATGCTGCTTTCGGCACCTTTGACCACGACTCCACACGTCAGAAAATAAAAATGTTAAGAACTAACTTGGAACGAGATAACTGATACCACTGCATAGGTTAGTTGGTCCTATTGAGTCTAATCATTTTTCTGCTGCTGCATGTCTCTAGCAAGCCCTTGGAGTATTCATGCTGGTGTCATTCGTTGAAAGCTAACCCGGAAAGAGAAGTCAGCATCCACCACATGAGGGGGTTAGTCCTATTGAGCCTAACCTATCTTCTGGCTGCTGCTGCATATTTCTAGCAAGCTCTTGGAGTATTAATGTTGCTGTCATTAGTTAAAAACTAACCGCGAAAGAAAAGTCAGCAACCACTACATCTGGTACGTTGGTTCCATTGATCCTGTTCTGGCTACTGCTGTGTGTCTATAGCAAGCTCTTGGAGTCTTGATGCTACTGTCATTAATTAAGAACTAACCTGGAAAGAGAAGTCAGCAACCACCACATCAGGTGGGTTAGGCCCATTTAGACCAATCCTTCTTGCCGCTGCCGCGTGTCTATGGCAAGCTCTTGGCGCCTTGATCCTCACTACAGTCTTGATGCTGCTGCTGGCTTGCTGTGCTACTGTGGTGCCGCCAGCGCCTCGGATGCGGATGACTAGCATACCTTCTACGGCTTCTGTCCAGGGGTACCTTTAGGAATAGAGCACAGTTTTGAATTGTAAGAAGTTTTAACTTATCAAGCATACGTAATTGAGACACAATAGAAATTCTATTGTTATGCGGTTTCATGAGACCGCTTGGATGTTAACGGGTTAAAACCATAATATTATCAAAATCTGTTCGTGAGTTTCAAAAACAGCAACTAAAGTCTAACCTTACTCTAAACAGTATTGTTTTTACAGCAAACTCTAAACAGAAGAAAAACTAAAATGAATATTATGAGCTCATATACAGAGTGTAACGAAAAGGTGAAATAAAACTTTAAGGGGTTATTCTACGGCTAAAGTACATCAACTTTTTCTATGGGACCAACATCGAATTCGCAAAAAAAAAGTTTATTTCACCTTTTCGTTACACTCTGTATCCGCTGTACTTCACTGAATATAATTTAAAAATAATTTTGTCATGGCGTTTTTAACATATTGACTACAGCGATCACTACTAACAAATTAAATTTGTATTATCATGACGTGACATGTAATAAAGCTGAATACATTTGTAATTGTGCTGCTAGTTTCAATGTTACTTCCATAGTAACAAAACAAAGGAGTAGGTATCATATAGAATTATAAAACGCCTACTTTTGAATATTATCTAGCCTTTCCTTCGATTTTAAGATGGCCGCGCAGGAGAGCGTCAAAATACATACAATAAATCTTTAAGTAATCAAGTACAGTTTTTTTCGATAAAGTACCAGCCTCCCTAGCATGAGCACCAAAACACGATATGATATGATATAGCAATATAATGACACAAACTGTAAAAATATGATAGATATATTATAGATATATGATAGATATATTTTCGACGACCTCCGTAGCCGAGAGGCGAGCATACCGGACTTGGTATCGCTATCTCTGAGGTTCCGGGTTCGATTCCCGGTCGGGTCAATGTAGAAAAATAACTTTTCTATATTACCTCGGGTCTGGGTGTTGTGGTACCGTCGTTGTTTCTGATTTCTGTAACACAAGTGCTTTGGCTACTTACCACAGGATCAGAGCAATGTATGTGAGGTTGTCCAATATTTATTTATTATTTATTATATAGCCACCATGTTGAATCGCCGTGCCGGTGACGTCAAATGTTATGATCGCTGTTTCGATAAAAAAACAAAATTGCGGCTATATCTATCATATTTTTACAGTTGGCGTCGATATATCGCTATATCATATCGCGTTTTAGTGGTCATGCTAGGGGAGCAGATAGTACTTACTGTAGCATCTACTGACTTAAAATTAAGCTAAAGCCCTTCGCGTGCCACTAAAAAAGTTCCCTATTGTTTTCCATTGTTTTTCCGGTCTACCACGGGTAAGTGGAACGCGAAGGGATAGGCGATAGTGGCCGCGACCCTATTAAGAAAGACACTAAGAGCCACTTTCACCACTTGCTGATATGTTCCTGATAATCTATCTGGCACTTGTTTTGACAGCTAATGTATGGGTTATCTGTCAAAACAAGTGCCAGATAGGTTATCAGGAACATATAACCTATCTGGTACTTGTTTTGACAGCTAATGTATGGGTTATCTGTCAAAACAAGTGCCAGATAGGTTATCAGGAAGATATAACCTATCTGGTACTTGTTTTGACAGCTAATGTATGGGTTATCTGTCAAAACAAGTGCCAGATAGGTAATCAGGAACTTATCAGCAAGTGGTGAAAGTGGCCCTGAGTAGGAAGGTTTAAAGATTAAATAAGTGGTTTTATAGTCACCTGACGCATACAGTCCACACGAGTCTCTCGCTGGTTCTGAGGACCCGAGGCGCGTGGCGCACGCTTAGTTGAAACGGGGGCAGCTCGTAGTTACCCACCCAGAACACTGCGGCACCCTGAACATACAAAGCAAACAGAAGTTGACTTAATCCAGAATCCAAGAATTAGATTGATAGAGAGATACTTTTTATTGCACTGTACACCATACAGAGTACCTAAATTACACATAAATTTTACAGAAAGACGTATAAATTTAGGCGGTCTTATCGCTAATATGGATCCCTTTCAGACCACCTTCAGGTAGAGGACAACCATAAGGAAAGAGAAAAAGAGTTAAGTATAGAAACGTTAAAGTTTCGGGTAAATTGTTCAACAATGTATAAGATTTAAGTTAAACATTTTATTAGCGAGTACCCAATCATAATGTTAATATACGAAGGTCTAATATGTTTTTATTTTATTTTATTTTTAATTTGTGTTTTAAAAGGTTCCAAATAAACACTTTTTTTCTTTCTTTCTTTAGATCACAAGTTACAATTAAATGTCATGTACGATTATTTCGATCAATGAGCTGAGTAATGACGCAGACAGTTTTTTATTTCCTCCTTCATTTCCTACACTAATTGACAAAATCAGCACTTTCCTTTGTCGACCAATTAGAAATTTATTAGTAAAAGATCAGGTTTAGTTGGAATTTCAGTTGTTGTCAAAGTCAAAATGCACAAAGCAAGCGCCGTTCTTTGCACCAGATTGACATTTCAGCCGCTCGGCAGAGCTTGATATTGCAAAATAGTATAATGTTAGACGACCTCCGTAGCCGAGAGTACCTCGGACTTGGAGTTGCCATCTCTGAGGTCTCAAGTTCGATTCTCGGTCGAGTCAATGTAGAAAACGAACTTTTCTATGTTGGGTCAAGTCTAGGTGTTGTGGTACCGTCGTTGTTTCTAATTTCTGTAACACAAGTGCTTTAGCTTACCCTAGGATCAGAGCAATGTATGTGATGTTGTTCAATATTTTTTTTATATTTTTTGGCACAAACCTGTGCTCCATCAGCCATTTTAGCCCGGAACGTCCACTGGCCCGGCGGCGCGTCTGCCAGGTCGTGCTGCAGCTGCGCGACGCCCATGCGCGTGCGCACCCGAAACCATTGTGCGGCTCTTGCACCCTCCCACGCACCTGGTGGACCTTCCACCCAGGCTTCATCGATCTGAAATGAAACAACCATACTTTTATGTATAAAAGGTGGTTAACTTGTTTTATTTTTATTTATTTAAAACTTTATTGCCCAATCTTAAAAGTGTACAACAGGTGGACTTAATGCCAAGAGCATTCTCTGCCAGCCTACCTTCGGGTCATGCAGAAAGCAAGTTATGGATATAAAGGTCCAAAATAAATTGTAATAGGTACTTAATCTTACTACTTAAAAGCAACTGACCAAATATGTCTTTTCTATTTGGTAGCGGCAAATACGTATATTGGTTAGAAACATTAAATTTTAGGTGTTCTATTGCGATTAATAAAATGGAGTTTGAGTTTACTAGCGAAGTCAGCAAATAATGACTTTATTTGCTGACTTACTTAATTGCACTGGTAAATGTTGCATGGTCAGGTGGTGGAGTAGACTGACGACCTAGTCAAGCTTTTGACGGCTGCTTCGCTGAAAGCAAACGACTCAGAGCCGCTCACTGTGTTGTTCTATGGGAGAGGCCTATATCTAGCAGTAATGGACTTCCAAAGGCAGACGATGATAACGATCATGATTTTAATGAGGTCATTTTAACTTAGTCTAAACACGCGGGTAAAACCGCTGGTTAAGGCTCGTATAATAAAGTCCAACATTAGACGAGACCATATGGTTCGCACGCACTGTTAAAAAGTCATATTTCATGTAAAGTCAAGCTTCCAACTCTACAAGCCCTAACTTAACAAACTCTAGACCTTAGCTAAAATATGTGGCTTGGCCGTTTTGCTGCCGTCACATGGATGTAAGGTAAAAAAATAGTTACTGTTCATTACTTTTCTGTTATACAATTGTTCTTGTTGTTACGAAATGGCCAAACAACGACGAATCGCTTTGAGAAAAGGTAGATAGTGCTCTTGCGCTTCGCCTGTCTCGTCTTGACGGGGCCTCAGATACTTTATGCTAGTTTGGTAGTGCGAAGATGCATGATGCTTATCTGTGACGGAACTTTTTAAAAATGCGGAATTATTCATAAAACTGTTTTGGTATAAAATATACAAATAAACACATAAAACGGCCATCGGACCTTCACCCATTGACCGTGTTAAATTACCGCTGACTCTACATAATAAATGGTGCGAAATAGTTGACATTGTTGAATATTCAAAGTTCAATCTGAACAAAACATTAAAATTTTATGATTTTGTTCGGTAAATAGTTTGAGCTCTAAAGTGTTTAAATCGTATGGATGGGCCTGCGTAGCGGAGCGTAGCGTGTCAATCCTATTCTGTGGATGAGCCTAATTTATCATTTTTGGCGCGGTTAAAACAGTTTAGTTTTGAAAATAAATGACGTTACGAGACATCTTAAAATACGGTTTCTGCCTGATTGGATTCCCAACTTAAAAGACTTCTTTGCGAAAATTGTTACATTGACGACATTACGTCAATCGTTCTGAAGGTAGGTACTATTTGAAAATGATGTATTTAATATCTTAATTTCTATTTTACATAATTAAGATTATCATCATAATTTTCTTTAAGTTGTCTTGTGTTTGGGTGGGAATCAGACAAAAATAAAATCTAAGACAAAACATTGCGCCAACGTCTAAACGCAACAGCCGATTTGGGGTACCAAAAATGTATAACAATTTTGGGTTGTTGTATTAATTTATGTACCATTGTTTTATCATGCCTTGTGGGTACGGTCGTCAAGAATACACTTCCCCACCGCCAACAGGAGGCGTGTCGTAAGAGGTGACTAATACCTATAGCACAAGACGGGCAGCAGCGTCTGCGTGCAAAATCTTATAAAAACTGCGCTCGACAACCCGGTTGCCAAGCGTGGAGGGTATTGGCAATCCCCCCGATGATAGATCATTGGAAGAGGTCTAAGTTCAGTAGTAGACTTCCTATGGCTGAAATAGAGTAGTAGTAGTTATAATATGTGTTAAATATTAAATCCCATCCACCTCTGTGGTCCTGAGTTCGATTCCCGGTCGGGTCGATGTAGAATACGAACTTTTTTATATTATTTCGGTTCTGGGTGTTGTGGTACCGTCGTTGTTTCTGATTTCTATAATACAAGTGCTTTGGCTACTTACTTTTGGATCAGAGCAATGTACGTGATGTTTTCAAATATTTATTGTATTTATTTATTAAAATAGCCGCCTCAGTGATAGCGGATCTCCAAACCGGTCACGCGGTTCGCGGTAACACTGACACACTTGCGATGGCATGCAAATCTTGTTTATCTGCAAGTATTCACGACAGTTTCTCTGCACTCGATGTGGACTGTTAATTACAGATTCCAATACTCCTTTTTAGGTAATGTTATCAACGCAAATTACTTTTCATGCTCTTTCTTGTTCGTGAAGTTCGAATCTGTTCATACCATGATAGCAGAAAAAGAAAGCGAAGGAAGTATAGGAAAACTTCAAGGAACTGTGATCAGAATAAGCTTTGGTCTATAAAAAGAACGTTCTACAGTCAACCCCTAATACTAAACACGAACAATCTAACTGAATCACTTAATTGTATCGACTGTCCCTATAAAGCGAGGTCAACTTATGCTGGAAATTGCTAGCCTAATGTGTTTTTGCATTCACAATAGTAGTAATATATATTATATAAAAGCATTTCGACTGCCTCAGGTGTCGTGGCTCGTCTTATTTGAGCGACTAGTTTTCCAACTGAACTACAGAGAATATTCGTCTTCTCTAATAGTGTTTTGCTGTCAGTAAGGAACCGCTGTCACATCAGGAACGTTTCGGTCAACATCCGAGACAGAATAAGATTGTAATTATTATTTAGCTTTACTTAACTACTTTGAATATTGTTTGTACAAATAACATGTAATTTAACAAACAATAAAAAAGCTGGATCGTTCCTCGCACAAAGGCTTAGTTTAGCAATTCAGCGAGGAAACGCTGCCAGTATCCTTGCCTCCATGCTTCACGGACACGCTTTTATTTTTGAGTAGGTAGTTTTTAGTTTAGGTTAAGTTAGTTTATTTAAAGTTTTTATTTTATTTTATTAATTCTATCATTTAATATGTGTAGTTTAAATGTAAAAAATAAGCTCCGCAGTTACATATACATAATCGTTTTGAATAAACAGTAAATACTTCCATTTATCAATGTATTTTAGGCAAATAATCTCGCAGAACTAGGTTTCCGTAGAGTACCTCTGTTTAAAAAAAGATTTATACTACAGTTAAAAACGTATTTTCTAATTCCAGACGACTTTCAATAAACATGATTTATACCTGTCGCTAGACCAGACATATGGCATGAGAAATAGGTACTTACTCTGGATTAAAAAGAGTCTCTAAACTCTAGATAAATGGACTTGGTTGTTAAAACGTTTATTGCACATTAATTCTTGTCTGAATTCTTGCTAATAATTTGATGTGGCCGAAGGTTGTAGCTCATGGCCATGTATTTTGCGGGTAATTTATTGTTTTAATCGAACGCATCGACGTTTCTTTGAATATTTATTACCTAAGTGTTATTAGGAAAATATATGATAAATAACAGAATAAGTATGTCTATTGGGAAATGTTCTGTTTTAAGAGAAATGTTATATTAAATACAGTGTGTACAATAGAATTAAACACGTCCTAAAACCATGTGATCACTTGCTGATAAAAACAAATTTTGTTCTCCATACAATACCTTCGATTTCGATGTTGCTACAACATATTATTTAATATGTAGTATATTAAACATTGCTTGATTATACATAACTGTGTCTTGTTTATAATAAAGTGTATATTTATCCTATATATCTAGCAGATTATGTGGTTTTAAGGTTCTATTCTTTTGATCACCCTGTATCTAATAGTCTTTGAATCCTGCAGGAAGGCCAAGTATTTTTCTCCTTCCGTCCTTTAATTATGTATGTTTCTAGGCTTAAATTATCTACTATCTATGTGCAAAGCCGGAAAGGTTGATCACAACAAATTCCGTGCCAAACCAACCAAGTCGCAGTCAAAAGCTATAGTTCATCAAAATTGTTTTACTATATGCGAAGGACATATAAACAAACGCGTGAGTCATAGCGTTTTTTGTGGCTATCTTTTTACACATCCCATTAATAGATAATGCGGTTTGCTGGATCGTGAAATTGCCGTCCCCTTTAATAAACATGTAGTGTGTGCTTATGTAATCATACACTGTGTAAAAACTACTCACGCGCAAGGTCGGCCGTGAACTTATGGGTTAAGCGCACTATTTGAGAGGTCGACGTTAATACACGCCTTAGCGAGTTTTTCATTGCATTCCAATATATTTTCAACGGCTGGACAGTTCCGTAAACAACCATTTGATTTTAAAGCACTATTTTAAAAAAAACTTGGTCTGATACAGAAATAAAACCGGCCAAGTCCGACTAGCAGTCGAAATGGAAATCGAGTCCAAATTTTTCCGAGTTTGATCAAAAAACAAATTTTTTGAGTGATGATACGAGTATTAGTTAAGACATTGTTTCTTGCCAAATTTTCATGATCAATCGGTTTGGATTCCTTTTTAAGTGTAAAAAATGCGGATTTGATTCTTAATCCAAGGGATTGCAGATTTGAGTATTTAATATTATTTTCAATTTGATTCATCCACGCGTTTTTTGGGAAAAAGGTTTTAACAGATAGACGGACAACGAAGTGATCCTATAAAGATTCTTAACCTTTTGAGGTACAAACCCCTTCAAGGAGCACAAACCTAGAGTAGAAATAGAATTTTTGTTTTACAAAAAAGTTTTATTTTGACCGAGAATGGTCAAGAATTGTTAGTTCATGCTAAATGTAAGTGAAAAATCACTTACGTATTTCGGAGAAAGATGATCTATATTTCTGCTCTATGGGTAAGTATGTGGTCGATGGAAATCTAAATAATCAGATTTGTTCCGAACGGCTGATTTTTAGTATTCGGAACGTTGAAATAAACAAAAATTAAGCCTTTAATAAAGATCATTTGTGCATCTGTCAGGAGCATAGACTTAGAACACGCTAGTACATACTAAATCTATGGTCTGGAGTGTCAGGGCCACGCAAGACTTTACCCGCCCGACACATACTGACTTCCAACCAACTCGATGATTGTCGTTTCTACTACGTAAGCTACTGACTGATGGAGTAGTGGCTGTAGGTGTACTCACCACGCCCTGCGCAGGCGTCAAGTCCGGCTTGAGCACTACAATGCGCGCGCGCAGTGTGTCCCCCGGCCTGTAGCGCGCGCGCTCCGTGTGCGCCACGACCACGCGCCCGCTCGACACGGCCACTGTTAGCTCGCGCTGCCACGAGCATTTGGCTTCGGGGTACCTGCAGATCAGCATCATCATCATCATCATCATTTCAGCCATAGAACATCCATTGCTGAACAAAGGCCTCCCCCATTGACTTCTAGATTGGCTAGTTGGAAGCGGTCTGCATCCAGCGTCTTCCTGCGACCTTTACCAGGTCGTCTTCCTATATTTAAAATTTGCTTCTGCCCGCAGCTTCGCCTGCGTGGAGTTCGGTTTGACATTTAAATAGTAACGACAAAATACTGCATTATTTTAGAACAATTTTGATTACCATAAAAAGTTTATAGTGAGTCAACCTTACATTTTTTAAAAAATTTTTAGGCTCGGACTACAAGCTTCCGGATTTTTTCAGAACTCCATACAAAACGGCTCCGGACAAGCCCGGATTCAATCCGATTTGTATGAGGTTCTGAAAAATTCCGGATGCATGTAGTCCGAGCCTTAAAGGGGAACAATTCCGTCGTACACGAACCACGGGCGTGGTCAGGCCAGTTGCATAGGGCAAGTCTTGGTAGGACCAAGCGGCGGAACCGCTACTGTTGGAGAGAACTGCGGCAGGTTTGCCAGATCTTTGTGCCCAATGGGATAGGAAAAAGAAAGGTTGGGACTTGCAGAGAAAGAGAGAGAAAATATTGGATCAATATGTTTCACTGTATACTCAACGATAAGTTGAAAAGTTGCCGTATTGGGACGATTGGCAAAGAAGATTCCCAAGATGGGTCAATAAAGAAAATTAAGTTTTTTAAATTGATTTCGGTCTGGGAGTTCTAGGTTGAAAGGCCCTTTGGAAAATTCATCGTCTGGTACTTCGTACAAGATGAACACAGATGTTCATTCCTTACTTCGGGACCATGATATTGATAATTGACCATTCGTTTATTAAGTTTTTTTCAAGAGCATCAAGAATATCTACATATTCAAGGTACTTACCATAAAGTTACCACCAATTTCGCTTTGGTATTTGGTTTCTGTGGGACCGCGATGTCAATGCAGCCTCCATCACCTAAAATAAAACAGTCTTCATTATTTCCATAACAGCCCACTTGAAAATTAATGATCTTCAATCGAGATTTTACTTAAATCTGGATTTAAGTTTCTTCTGTTTCTGTCAGATCGTTTGAAGTTAATAGAGACAGACTAGCGTTTTAATAAAGGTTTAGGATAAAATTAATTCACGAAAGATGTGCAAGGGCCCTAAAAACGGCACTATCGGTTTCTATACGCACGACTTAATTGGCGGAGTGGCGTGACGATTAGCCCAGAGCGTTAGGGTCAAGGTTCAAATCTCTGCCGGTACGGGTTTAGGTGTACTGCTCCGACAGAAAAAATCTTTGTCTGGCACCGACAAGGAATTTATAAGTACTACGGTTATACGTAGTAGGTACTTAAAAATTCCTTGGGCATTGATGACTGAGACTGATAAATATAGCGTGTTGTTTGCTAGATGAATGGAGGTATATGGGTTGTCTGGCGCCATGGAGCACTAACCCCATAAGTACAAATGTCATTTATTTCGTTCGATAAATATTCAGCTAGTTCTTAATCTGTGACTGCAATATTTTAGTATGGGCGAGGGTTGATAGGACTTCATACTAAATGTAAGTAAATACCTAACGTAGGGTAGGGCTGGGCAACATTGGGTATTCGCTCAATGTCATCATCATCATCATTTCAGCCATAGGACGTCCACTGCTGAACATAGGCCTCCCTCAGTGACTTCCAGATTGGCCGGTTGAAAGCGGCTCGCATCCAGCGGCTTCCTGCAACCTTTACCAGGTCGTCTGTCCACCTTGTAGGTGACCTTTACATAATAAAATATAAATAAATAGGCTTATAAAAATATAAGTACTTATAAGCTTAGATGGTTATTGCCCGTTAAAATATTAAAAATATTTGTTATTTATTTATTTATACTTTATTGCACTTTAAAAAATACTTGTACAAATGGCGGACTTAATTCCAAAAATCATTTTCTACCAGTCAACCAGTACAAACAGAAATACAGGCGGTGCAGCAAAAAAAAGATAACAATTTTAGAATGGGTGGATGAGGTTCTAAGTTCCAACTGCTTGATAAGAAGTATTAAGTTAGTTTTGTAAAGTGTATGGATATCTGAGACTCTTTGTCTTTTCTTTGTTATGTTCTTGTTATATATTTTAAAAAGTTGTTTACTATGACGTAACTATAGAATATTTGGGTATTAGGTTATCCTTGATACGGACAGTTTGTATATATACACATTGTCCCGAAGCAGTACTAAGAGAAAAAAAGGGGATGTGTAAAAGTGCTCATCATCATTATCATTTCAGCCATAGGACAGTAGTGGGCTACTGACTGAACATAGGCCTTCGTCAATGGGGTTGCTAATACTCGCCAGGCTTGACAGGCGGGTTGGCGAGCGTAGTTTTTTTATAAGATTTCGCACGCAGACGCCGCTGCCCGTCTGGAGCTACAGGAATTGCTGCTGCCCTGTTGGCGGTGGGGAAGTGTATTCTATATGGCCGTCCCTACACGGCACTATAGTGCTCAATTTCGACATATTTTCAGGAATTAGTTGGTTTAATTGTTTTTTTTTTGGAAAAGACAATATATTTTTTTAAATGCATTAGGATTTCCGGCCATATTGTGCATTTCTTTTTACATTATTTGCCAGTTAATGAAAAGTCATTATACCTGGCGGTAGTTCCCTCGACGCCGTAGATTCGTTCAGGTCATCAGAGATCAATGTGAGCTCCATCCTGGCCGGGCCATCGGGACTGAAGCGGGACACGCAAGCCCTGTTGCTGCCTCCAGCGGTGAGCACTCCTGGTGCTAAGAACAGGTGGTTCAGGTCTGTGCAGGGATCAGAGCTGAAAGGGATGATTAAAATAAATTAAATATCGACATCACATAGGTACATTGCTCTGATCCTGGTTAGTAGCCGAAACACTTGTGTTACATCAGAAACAACGACGGTAAGTACCACAACACTCAGACCTGAGACAATATAGAAATAGAAAAGTTATTTTTCTACATTGACCGACCGGGAATCGAAGCTGGGACCTCAGAGATAGTGAGGCCAAGTTCGACATGCTCGCCTCTCGGCTACGGGGGACAGTCAGCTGTTAATGTAGTATGTCGCAGGGATATGAGAATATCAGGGATTTCGTGAAATCTCTGGGAAACCCAAGAATCACGGAAGATGTAATTTGTTACCTCTTCCTACGGAAAAAAATCTAGCAATATGACGAAATTTTATACTATTTTGCTGACATTAATTATTCAATACGCAAATCTGCTACAGACAAGAGCGTAATTAATCAACATCAATGGTAAGACTAATCAAAAGGCGTATTATTTATAGGGTTTTATTTCCCATGGCTGCCAAGGGCACGATGCGCCGAGAAAATTACATTATAATCGTTTCCTTATAGCAGGAACAAGCCGGTCTGCTTAACATTAACATGTACAAACAACAGCACGTCAATCTACCACGAAACGTTAAATTTCCCAATTGATATTGATTTCTTCATGTCTCATTTAAAGTTGAAAATCGGTTTGATTACCTTTAACTTTTTCGGTAGGTTACTTAGTAAAACGCGAACTTCATTCGTACGGCAAAATCTACTGTAGTAAAACTTCACATTGCAAACCAATGACAAAGACAATACATTAAAATAATACAAAAATCGATAGAATTTTATCTACTTACTACATCAAAAAGATAGCACGATGTTTTCATGAGTAAACACTAAACAGATACTTAATTCTTAACTATTTAGAATAAACAACTAAAAATAACGTACAAAAATTAAAAATTATTGGTTAAAGACAAAAAACAAAAATACTAGGTACTACACAAATAAACATTCCAATTCCCGCCACGCGCCATATTTTAAGTTCTTAATGGCAAAGGAATAAAGTGGTCCAATGCCTATCAACTCGTCAATTTTGTATAAACTCTATAGAAGGGACGAGTTTGCATTTTTATTTGTTTTGAATGGTTTTTAACTGCACTGATTATTTGTACTATTATAGTGAACAAGCAAAGCAGTTCAAAAGCAAGCCTGCTAAGAGCTCATAGTACGATTTGATGATGGAGCTAGGAGGTGTAATAGTAAGTCTTCTTATATCTTTAATACTCCTACTCTTCCTTTTAGTAAAACCTTCGTGTTTCTTTGTTTCTGTGTTTTTCGAGTCCTTTATTAAAAGTGTGTTTTATAGTATTTAATAAAACTGTAATTTAAAAAATCTTACAGCAGTAAAATGGCCGGAAAGAAGTTTGATGCGTTGTTTGTAATTATCATCATAACAACGAACCTTGTCTTGACTTCGGAGCGGATATGGCTATCAAATTGCAAGTATGAATCAACTTCTCAAAGAAACTTCTGTACAGTTTGTGTAACTAAGTGAGCACTTAAGCAGTGCATTGCTTTCTAATGATAATAAATGATACTTAGTGAAATAACACAATATTGTATCTTATTGATACAACATGTTTATAATCTATGTTATAGAGATACCTAAAGTAAGCCCAATATAGTTTTTTTTTCAATTTAGTTTGACGATCCGATAGGTTAGTAGCGTATTATTTGCGTTAAACGCAAAGGGTTTGCGGTTCGATTCTTGGTTCGGGTCAATTTAGAAAATAACTTTTTATTTGCGTCTGGGTGTGCCGGATGTCTCCGTGGATGTCAATTCCTTACTTCGAGACCATGACGATTATTCTTTTTGTCTGGCTTGGTCTGGCGAAGGTATATTATTTAATAATTGTATAAAATTTAAGTTCGCTTTAATTATGTAAGTAAAAAACAATCACAATGTCTAAAACACACAAAACAATGTCTAAAAAACATTTGAGTGTTATGTGCATGGAAACGTAGTACAGTGTTTTCAACAAGCTAAAGCCTAAAAAAATTGTTTTCTCTTTGTAAGATGATTGAAAAGTTAATTGAAATAAACTAACCTTGTTATATTTTGCGGTTCACTAAAATCACCATACACCGAGCACATCGACACGAAAATAAACACAATATTCACCCACTTCATTGTTGAAATTATTATTATAAATTAAGACTAATAAAAATCACATTGTCCGGTTTCTTTACTAAAATAAAAAAAAAAAGTTATTCAATTTGAACAAAAGTCACTGGCCACAATTAAGAAAAAAAAATTTATTTTTACTTTTTAAATTCACCGCTCTATTTTTTTTTTGCCGATAGACTTTCTCACCGGACTCGTTCGAAACCTGATTGATCGGAAGAGGAACCGGCGAGAGACGCGAGCCGACTAGACCGGTACCAATGCAAAGGTCGCGAATGTACGCGGGCAGGTGCGCCCAACTTTTTACCCTTTTTAGTTAACGGTAAATACTGTGTCTGGCTGGAGTGGGTTAAATAAATAAACCTTTTTTAAAACTGTTAATGCTAAGTGGTTTTCGAATGTAACAATTCTGAGAAATGCTCGAATTTTATCACAGGATGTCCTGGCTGTTAAGAGTTAATTTGAGAATATTGCTAAGGAACAGTAATGGAACCGATTAAAAACTAAGGATAAGGATGCAGGATTAATTATTATAATATTGGAAGCATTTTTCTGAAAAATAAATCATCTAAGTAACATTTACTTTGGAAAATGTTGTGTAAGATTTTAAAACATATAGAATTAAAAAAAAAAACAATCGAAAATCGTAATATGAGCAATATGTCAATTGTGTTTGCGGTATACCTAATAAAAATATGGAAAACGAAAAAAGGACAAAACGTTTTCGGAGAAATAAAATTCGTGCTAATTCGGATTTAAAATAGGTAACCCGTGTTTATGGCACCCATAAAATGAATCAATTGTACTTTTTTACTCATGTAGATAGTAATTTTCATAATATTAACTAAACTGTATCAAATAAATAGGTAATTTAAAATTATTCTATTTTTTAAAAAGGCAAATGATAAAATGTTTCGCGCCTCTGGCTGGGTTAATAGGTCGATCGTCGACCGCGACAGCAAAACAATAACTAAACCACTTCATGTTTATTGTTACCAATCGCTCTGGTTTTTTTTTAATTTATGACTGTTAACATATTGAATCTTATAAAAAAGATAATATATGGTTCATGGAATGTTAATTTTAATCTGGGTATAGTTGTTTGGCAGTAATTAGTGGAATTCCAAATTGGCTAATATTAAAAAATTGGCGGTAATGTTTTTTACAGTTCGATTTTTGAAAGTTTGTGTAAGTGCAAAGCTTGTATTATGGCGACTAGATAACGGATAAGCATACCTAAATACTTTTATAAACATCCATGACTTAGGTACAAATGCTCGTGCTCATCAGACAAACATTTGCCCGTTGCAGGATTCGTATAGGTAAATTCGAAGAGCTATCTTAGTGATTTTGATTATTTTACGGATATCCTCATTTCGGATCTCATCTCGCAAAGAAACGCCAAGCATAGGTTTCTCCATAGCACGTTGTTTAACTTTGGATTTTCAAAAACGCCAACAGTCGAGAAGCACGCCTTAGCCAACATTTAAAGGATAATTAGAGTCAGTAGATAATAAGAGGCGCCAAATATGGAGTTGATTTTGTGCATCTAAATAATTGTAAACACAAAAGAAACAGATCGGCAGTAAATCATTTTTGCTTGGCTGCACGTCAGCAAAACGTTTCAACCAAGTCAAATATAAAGTTGTCAAACGCTTTTTTTACAGTCGGTTTTTATAATTTACTTTTATCAGTTGTCAAAATGTCTATGATACTGGAAACCAGACTGGAAACAAAGAAGGGAGTGGTCGCCCAAAACATCCAGTCATAATTTTTATTTTTAAACAAATAGGTAGGTAACCCATCCCGGATGTGTGACTGAGTAAAAACTCAACAAACTCATGGGATCGGCCGCGGAGCGTGTCGCCATTGTTTGGCGATTATCCCACGGCTAATTGACGGTAAAGGGGCTTGTACACTGCTTTTGTACTTTGTTTGACACAAACTGCCTTCAATACCTTCGAATATCACTGGTCACTGTTGGTCTCGACATTTCCTCGCACAGGTCAAGTAGTATGTTATTATGGTGTAAGTATGTCTATTATATCTATGTATATATATATATATCTATGCACCCTATGTATACGTTAATTATGTTGTATTTAGGTGTAAGTATGCAATTTTTTTATCCATATCAGGTTAGAAATTACACGCACTCTGCATCACCTTTCTCTTTCTCACTGATTGTGCTCTACCTGAAGGTTGTGTGGACGAGCTCGCTAATAACGATAAGACGGCCTAAATTGTACATCTTTCCTTAAAATCTACTAATCTGCTGAACTACAGTTTACAACATGAAACATTAAAGTTCAGACTTAATTTCAGAATTATGGTCTTGTGAAACTAAACAAGTTTGATAAAGAAAAAAGAGTCAAAATTTGATAAATACCGAACTAATAGATTTAGTATAAAAATTGTATAATTGTTGTATGTATTTGTGCCTTTTGCTGTCGAGACTACGGGTTGTTGGGGGTCTGAGGCAAAGTGTTTTGTAGCGGAGGTGGGTCGACGGCTGAGGGTGAGGACTGGTGATCCTCGGTCTGGGTCATTTCTGGTGCAGAAGCTTGCCATAGCCATACAGCGGGGCAATGCTGCAAGTGTGATGGGCACTTTCACTCCTGATTTGATATTGTGTTGATTTTAAATTGTAAATAGTTTTAATTTATTATTATGTTGTCAATTTTATTGTATTTGAATGATTGTTAAAATGAAATACATAATTATAATTAAATGAAATATAACGAACGTTAGATTAATACAATTAAATAAATTATACAATAATAAAATTATTTAAAAAAAAAGTATAAAAAACAAATAAATAATAGGTTCAGTCAACAACGGGTCACTCTACCCAAAAAGGTCATTGAACCGATTTTCAACTTTAAGTCCGACATGTAGAGATCAATTGTATTGAATTAAAAAAAATGACGTTTTGTAGTAGATTGGTTTGCTGTTGTCTGTAACACTAATTGTTATGGTCTCTCGAAGAGGGACTAATAACCTTGTATTAAAAGGTAATGTAATAAATAAATAAATCTTTATTTACCAAAAAGTACAATTATTTTACAACAAGCAAAATGATTTTTTAGGCATGTCACTTGAAATAGTTACTTATCAATTAATATCAGTCATATTTGTATAAAAAACCTCACCAATTGCAATCGTTGGAATCCAATATCTTGTGTAATAGTTAAACTAGGTATGATTTTTTGTAACTTTAATGTGTAAGGGCCTTTACAAAATGTCGGTCCTGCCTGCTTATTTAGATTTTATAGTCGAAAATGTTTATAGTTATTTTACTTTAAATAATACAGTTCCTTTATTACACTGTCCGACAAATAAAAATATTAGTTCCAAAATATATATTTTTACGGTTAAACTTGTATGTGCGGTGCCTGTATTGCTTTATTGCGTCGCCGAATTTAATCATTTGTGTTTTTTGTCTAAATCAAAGAAAACATGTAGTAAAACGCCATAAACCGCCATCTATACTTTTCTCGTAGAACTATGGTAACACCAAATGTACTCTGTGCTTGTAACTGGCGCAGCCTGAAGCTTTATTGCTACTGTAGTTCTCACTATTTGCAACAGATGGAGTTAAAATTAGAATTGTGGTTAAACCCAAATTAAAGTAGGATAATGCCTAGAATGTAGATTGATCTTCTCCTATTTGTAACGTAAAGTAGCTAAGGGTCAAGTAAGTAATGTGTGACGTATGTAAAGTTAATTGTTAGTTGGGATTACAGATGTGCCGTTGCCGAAAACATTCCCTACCTAGTCGGGATGTTCCATTTTTCTATTAGATAAATATGTATCACTAAAATAAGCCTAACTTAGCGTTAATACGTATCAGATAATAACGTACTTAATGCTATAATTGTATCTAACTTATTTCAAATTATTCAAATTCAAATTCTTTTTTTAGGCATTTAGCATTTAGCAACTTAGTGGCAATAGCAATATGTACGTTATCTCGTTAGTACTTCATTTTATTTAACTCCGTAAGATGTGTTAGTAGAACCACGGTAGAACTACTTTTTTGGGAGAGCGAGGCGACATTGAAGTTAATAGGATAGTATTTAAAATACCTATTTGTAAGCCGATGTGTAAAGCAATATTTAAAATATAGCATCGTTAACTTGGTAATGTAGGTAGGTAGTAGAATTAGACACTCAAAAAAAATATTAATAACGGTTAATTTAAAGCTAAGTTTTCAAATTCAACTTTAAATAAACTGTTACGAAGTAATAACAACTATACAACTCATTAACTATATGAGAATGGAATTCGAAATAACAGAGGTTTTTGAATTTTTAATATCCTCCAAATAATTTGGAGGCGTACGTATTCGATTTCAATGAAATATTTCACAAATGACTAAAAATATGGCAGTTTTTGTAGTCGGAACAATCCGACGAGAGTGCAATTGAAATTTGAAATACAACAAAAATACTTTACCAAGACCGAATATACATGATTAATTAAACAGTGTTTGGTCACGAACTCACGAGTTAGCGATTTATTGAAGAACATTATAATATAATTTACCTAATGTTAAAAACAAACATCGACGTTTAGGGCCACAACACCCCTAACGCCTGTGTTATTTAATAACTTTATTATCCATTTATTTATAAGACAACATTGATTGTCTTTTGAATCTTACTGGTAAGTGACTTTACTTATACTTCCGTAGTTAAAAGTCCTTTTCTCATACAATTATATTATATATATACTGATTGACTGTTTGTTTATTAAGAGTACAGAAGACAAAAAGAAGTATATTTATCTATTCCGTGAGTACGCGGAAGTGTTTGATTTTGCAATTTCAATCAAAACTACAAAAAAACGTTGCTGTATTTAAGTAAAATTACCCTTTACAAGAACGTTAACCGATATAAAAAAAATACTTGTTTTTTTTAAGTAGCTTTTATACACGTCCCACAGCAGGGCACAGGCCTCACCTCAGCTATGAGGTGGTTTGGGCCATACTCCATCACGCGGGCCCAGTGCGGTGCGATGGGTGTGGATGGGTGTTGTAAGGCCAGTGGCCGCGACCTTGCTGTCAGATGTTATCAAGCCTATCGCCTCTGACTCGGCTTTACGACTACTTTAGACTAAGCGATACTAATGGGGACCATTTAACGTTCCTTCGATGCACGGAGACGCTTGTGACAAATATCACTAAATATGGTTGAAATGGTCACAGATCCAATCACAACCGCGGCTGACGCGCTGACTTAACTTTAGTAATCACTACCAAAGCGCTACAAACAACTAATAAAATAGATTCTAAAGATCTGAATTACTTTCAATATCCTTATTCAGCTGTGGCACTATATTATATGAACTAGAATCTAGTCAGATTGAATGCTAACGTTAGAACGTTCGACTGGTTGGATTCGGGACCGACCTAAATGCATGTGGTTAATTCCATTTGCTTAAGTACTCGGAGAAAGTGATAGAATAGCAGTAAATTAATATAAGGTTATTTAAAAAAAAATGCGCTTGCAGATACAAACAGATACGCGCTCACACACACTCACATCTACTTTTACTTCTGGTTTAGAGTTTATTTTTTTTGGAATACTAATTCACTATTGTTTAGTTTCCCGGAGGAGGGCGTTCACTTCTGCGACACAGTTTAACACTTCTGCATGGATCATTGTTTTTCCATTTAGTTAGCACACATTGTTATATGACGCGAAATATAGACTTTTTAATATTATTCTTCTTTCATTTTTAATACAGTAACAACCTTAGAAGAGCTTATTCTCGTTCTCAAAATAAAACAATATTTTCTAAGTAACTAACTTCGCAATCTTAAAATAAAAACTTTTTACTGTATTTAAAGAAACCCTGTGTTACAAATATGGGGTGCCGTGTGGAGACGGCCGTAAAGAATACACTTCCATACCACTAACAGGAGGCGTATCGTAAGAGGCAACTAATTGCTGTAGCACGAGACGGGCAGCAGCGTCTTCGTGCGAAATCTTATACAAAACTGCGCTTGCCATACCGCCTGCCAAGCCTGGCGAGTATTGGCAATCTCTCCAATGATAGATCATTGGGGAGGCCTTTGTTCAGCAGTGGACGTCCTATGGCTGAAATGATGATAATGACAAATAAGGGGCTGTGACCGTGGCGCGTTACGGCATACATTTTCGCTTTCTATGGTAGGTATACATTTTTTTTATAACTTTGTTGTTGTACTTACAGATGCAATTTATATACAGACAGAAAAACGTCTGTTCATCATCATCATCATCATCATTTCAGCCACAGGACGTCCACCGCTGAACATAGGCCTCCTCTAGTGATTTCCAGATTGGCCGGTTGGAAGCTACGCAAGCTTTACCAGGTCGTCTGTCCACCTTATGGGTAGACGTCTTAAGATGTGCTTGCCGGTATGTGGTCTCTATTCCAAAACCTTTAGCATCAGCCGTGAGTTCTGCGCATTGACTTTCATCTTTAGGCACAGTCTGTTGCTTTATAGGTATAATTTATCAAGCGCTAGCTTTTTCAGCAATTAGACGTAAATGACGACGTCCGTAGCCAAGAGGCGAGCATCCAGACTTAGCGTCGCCATTTCTGAGGTCCCGGGTTCGATTGCCGGTCGGGTTGATGTGGAAATCGAACTTTTCTATAGTGTTACCTCAACCATGCAAATATTATCTATTTTTAGAAATCGTTTGAAAACCTTAAAATGCCAATATCAAATTCCTTTTTAACTACGCCCATTCGTTGAAATTGACTCAATTTAAATTCGGGAAACAGCGCAATTTAAACCCTTACAGAAAAACAACAATCAGAACACACAAATGAACATTGGTACGCAAAAACGCGCTAACTCAATTGTTTAATATTACCACCATTAAAAATTCAGCCGGGGGCACACCTGGCAACACTCCAGCACTGGCCAACCCACGTTGGCGCCAAATAAAAATTAATTATTATTGCCCGGTTTTCACTTCCCTTTATTGTATATTTGGCGGAGAATAAAATATGGCGGGATGTTTGGATCAAGGCCTGTCGCACTAGGATGCTTGACTTCTTGGTCGTCTAATCTTGACGGTAGGGTTGTGGTCGTCAATTTCTCGGTTCTTGCCCACAAATTGTCACGAAGTAGTAGTAAGGTAAAAATTGGGATGTGTTTAAGTGCCCATGCCCCATTAATGGTACATTTGTAAAAATAAATATAATGTATGAAATTTAATAGTGACTTCTTGGTGATTGGTGGCTTGATGCTTTCAGGTGCTTATAGATCAGTGGAAACAGCGCTTTGGTAATGATTACTAAAGTTAAGTAACCCGCGCCGTTTTGAGTGGATGGGTGATCATTCCTCGACCGTATTTAGTGACATTTATAACAAGCATATTCGAGCATCGGAAGGCACGTTAAAAGTTGGTCCCAGCTTATTAGCTGGGCTTGGCTGGGCTAGCTTTTTATACTTATCAAGCGATATTTCGCTTGATAAGTCTAGTCGTCAAGCCTAGTCAGAGGCCTTAAGGCGGCTTGATTACATCTGACATTAAGGTTAAGTCACTGGCCTTACAACACCTCTCCACCAATCCGCACTGGGATAAACACCTCAAAGTTGAGGTGAGGCCTTGAGGTGTGTCTTGGCATAGGGAGTATCGGCATATTTTCTGTCTCATTGAGAACTGCTTTTCTAATGTACTTATTATATTGGCCATCCAGAGCTACCTTGACTAGGCCAGCTCAGCCCATTGGAAATCAATAAGTCTTTAAACCCCAGAGTGGAAGAAATATACAAAATGCACAACGTAATAAACGACTAGCGTTTAGTAAAAATTAAACATTTAACGATTTCAAAATTTGGAGTAGACGATTTTGCACTTTAGAACGTTCCAATTTCAAAAGTCAAGTCAGACTAATCGCTTGCAATTTTTTTTCTTGTCGTTGCCCCAGCGGCATTCCGGTGAGTCGTGTCCTTAATAGCATCGCATCGCATAATCTTTATGCATGCCTAGTTGCGGAAAAATGGCCGACAAGCATTTTATTGTTATTTACGGAGCGGAGTGGGTTTATTTGCCAAATCCGCTGCTTTGTTGAGACGGATTTAGGATGCCAATTGAATTTTAAAAGGCAAATGCATTTTTGATTTACTTTTATTGTTCGCGTTCAAAGAATCATCTCTGTAACACAGAATGTCAAATAGCTGTGACTTACGGGCCTTTTATTCGTGTACTGCACAGCAAAATAAAAATGTTTTTACATTGGATGGTCAGCCTTATTTACAACTAGCTTTTGCCCGCGACTTCGTCAGTGTTGACCTCAGATCAGAGAAATAAAGAGATATGCCTTGACTCGTAAATCCTTAGCGAACCTGTGTCGCCGTTTCATTTCACACTAATAGAACTCTACTGTAAGCATAAGGATCACACTAAATCAACACACAACGTTAATTGGTGCGCACCGCTGCGCACACAAACATGAAACCAATCACAGCGGTCACCGCTTACTTACTTATACAATGAGTCATTTTACGTGTGCGAATTAGTGCAGGACAATGACTGTCGATAAAAGTATCGATAACCTTTGGTGACATTGCATTGCCAATACGTTTTCCGAAATATGTTGCACACTGTGTATAAAGGTTTCATTATCCAAAACAAAAAAAACTTATTTATAGAGAATAAGTTGGAGCCATTTGAGTTTATGAAAGAAAAGTAGATGTTTTTTTTTGCTCCTATTTTTTTCTACACCTATCATGTCAGGTTTGTCTGATAGAATTCCCTTCTGAAACTAGCTTTCCACATTATAAGTACATTATATTAATTAAGGCAGCATGATTAAATGAAAATGCCATTATTGGTACAAAAAATATATTTTTTTACAAAAGTAAGTAAAAGGGTCTTGATAGATATACAGACAGACAAACAGGTAGACAACAAAGTGATTTTATTAGGGTTTTGTTTTTTCCTTTTGAGGTACGGAACCCTAAATTTTTTTTTAAAATTAGGCACAAATAATTTAACTAATTAGGCCCTCTACCAAAAGCATCAATCCATTTTTCTTTTATGTTAGCATTATTTGGAAAACTAAAACAAAGTACAACAATAATAAATAGCAACCATCCATTCAAACTACGTGTCCTACTATCTGTCTAGACTTAACACGTTCTGAAAAATATTACGTCTTTTTAATAAAGTTAGGTTTATATAATAATAACGGCACTAGCTACCCTTTCAATGTTTATTTTGTTTTAAAACTTATTTGTATTTAAGTTATATCTAGAGATAATATTAAATTATTTTCTAAATTTTCTACACGAAATTCGTTCTGCAACTGTCACGTATAGAAAATATCGATAATATTCGTATCGGGCTACATCCCTATAACAAGCGAGAAAGCGGCCGCGGACACACACGTCTTGAGAAGTGAGCGTATCGATTAATGTTTAATCCATTGCGCAGTCCCATAGTGCACATAAACGGCTAATCAGTATCAGACCTTCAATGTATATTGTCCAGATACAAACATCGTTACACTTGTATTATAATTACATATTTCGTTTCATGGATTATTATGCAAATAAATGATGAATATTCCATACTTACATGTGGTACGTGACACCATCCTTAACATAGTTCTTTGTCACACTTCTATTTTTACAAGTTATCACGGAACAACTCGGCATTTTAAATAATTGAGGAGAAGGTTGCGTTAGCGCGGTCAAATTGCAACTTATCCGCCATGGAGTGCAATAGTTCTGTTTGCCCATATCGGATTCGCACGCGCCACGCCCCCATTTCACATCTATTTCTTTCTCTGATCTGAGGTGTTGACTGTGGTGTATGTGAGAAAGGGAAGGAAGTATCCGGTCGTCTTCTACGCACACTGGTTACCGAGCAGGATGGACGAAGAAGGTAGAAGGGGGATTCCTGCGGTGACTACGGCACGGTGAAGGACGTGTGTGATGTTAACCTCTTATGTGGAAAAGCATCTCAGTGTGTTGCATTCCACTGCTGGATGTAAGATAGATAGATAGACAGACACTTTATTGCAAAAAAACATTAAAGGTTATTACAAACAAGACACAGTTATGTACAATCGGCCTTATCGCCAAAAGCGATAAAAGTACGATCCTAAGGCGACCTCCAAAGGCGCCATAAAGCACGATCTACGATCTTCCGTTTTTAAATCACGCACGGTCATCGATCGAGCTGGGGAGCGTCCTACACTACGTTTTCTAAGACGTGGTATCCACGCGAGAACCTGTTTACTCTACATTTCATCGTTTCTGCGACAGATGTGGCTGGCCCATTTAGAGTGGCCCATAGAGAGTTCTGTCTTGCTTTTTGGCCTATGTACATTACTTTGGTCTTCTGCTGGATGACCTCGTTACGGATTTTATTCCTTAAAGTGATCACAAGCATCGACCTTTTCGTAGCTCGCTGAGTGACGTGAAGTCGGCAGGCCAGCTTTACTGTCATGTCGATTAAACTCGTATGTTAGTTATTGTTGTTAGGTAATGTTAGTAAGTACAAGTAAGTAGTTATTCAGGGCTAAAATATTCTAAGGCCAATTTTTCAATCGCCAAATAAATTTTATCCAACGAATAAAAGTGACGCTTCGACACATTTTCTAAATAAAATCTGTCAACATGTCAAACTTATTCTTCACATAAAAGTTATCTGGCTATTGAAAAATCTACCCTTAAGTCCTATGTTTGACGAAGAATATATTTGACATGTTGACAGTTTTCGTATAGAAAATGTGTCAAAGCGTTAATTTTATTCGTTCAATAAAAGTTATCTGGCGATTGTAAAATCGGCCCTAAATCAAATAAATCAATGGTCACCAATGAATAAATTAACAGCATTTATTTCACTGTTTGACAAACAGTAATTATATGCTGTGCAATGTTTGACCGTAAACACCGTTTATTTGAAGCCCAATTTTGTTGGAATTGTACGTTCAAAATGAGCTTGATTTTAAATAAACAGTCGCCGAGCTCATAACCGCTCATTAAATGCAAAATAGTCGAACAGTTTCACGTTTAACCCTATCACTACCAGCTCCCACGAGACGATACGGGTGGCCAGGGCCGTAATTATTGGGGCAAGTCCGACATTTGCCCTACTTGCTGTCACAGTTGCCCCCGGGCATTGTGTGGCGATTTACAAAATGTTGTCTATGGATAACTAGTTTTTATTGTTTAAAAAAATCTACGTTGTAGATAGATAGATTTTTGGTTGAATTCTAAAAACGTATTTCAATTTTAGTATTACATGTCCTATTAAGTTGCTAAAATATTATTGATCCCTTTGTCCAAGGTTTACGCAGAATAGATGGGAATCGCTTAATAATCTTAATTGTACTCCGAATAGAAATTAAACAACATGCTAGGTGAGTGGTAGAATTTAAAAAAAAAACACGACGAACCGATAAATACCCCGTCCCGGATTCAATTCCTAGTTTAGGTCAATTTAGAAAACTATATTTTCTGAGTTGAGTTGAGTTAAGTAATACAACAAACTCCAACAAGCATGTTATTCACTTATTTTGAGAATATTACACTGGTGTGTTGTCAGGTGCATATTTATCATTTTTGAATAAAACAACCTTGATCGCGTCTAAAGCCCGTGGCGCCCATCCATCACTTACCATCTCTGGGCCCGGGGCCTAGGGCCCAGACCCTCTTGATCCGGCCCTGGGGGCGTTTCAATTATCAGCATTCCTGCAGCCGTGAAACAAAGCTTAATTTATCTGTAATAAGATTCCGGACCATTCCGAGCAGAAAAACGTATTAACATACGTAATTTTATTTAATTTGCTATCGGGTGGAGGGTTCCAATGAACAATGTAAAGGGTAATGCATAAATAAGGTATACCGGCGGAAAATACGAGAAAGTGGTCTTGTTTTTCATGCAGCGTGAATGAGATTATAATTGCATTTTTTAATTTTACCTGCATAAAGAAAAAATTTGTGCTTGTAGCTTTATGTCAGCAGCGCTTTGGCAGTGATTACCAAAATTAAGCCCCCTATGCCGCGGTTGTGATTGGATGGGTGGATGTGCCCTTTTGCATTACGACGGCAGAATGTATGAAGCAGGAAACATTTTTTTTATGATTTTGATGTTGACCCCTTACTAAAAGGGGTCCCCCTTTAATGAAGAATACATTCGCCTTCTTACGGCAACTGATTTAAAAGTAGCCCTGTATTTTAAAGCGGTAGTCATAGAGATCCTAGTAGCTACCCCTTTAGGTGATAAGAAACACTCTACAGCTTTTATTACGAGCCTCATGTTTGTTTCTTGTTTGGTTAATTTTTTCTGTTTTTTTTACGACGTCCTAGGCTATTCAGGGTAAATAAAAATTACTATGATTCCTTTAAAGTACAGTCCATCACATAACACAATACCTACCAAAAATATCTTTTTAATAGATTGGGAATCAGAAGTAGGTATCCAACTTAGCAAGAAATGAAGATAGCCAAGGCAGTAACAAGATGGGACGACAGGACAATGTGTCAACACTAACTGACGGTCACATCAGTTCACGTCTACCGCTATTGTGCGAGTGGCTGGGACTAACTGCTGAAGACTATGAAAAGTTGTGCAGAATTATTAAAAAAATAAAACCGTCTTCAGAAAAACTAAAAAGCTAAAAAAGCAAACGAAAACATTAAATCTCTCATCGGCTGGCACCGACTCCAAAAGTAACTGATTAGGTACTTAAGTGCTAAGATTATATTTAGATTTTTAGTTTTTTTAGTCGTTTTTTTTTTAAATAAAATTAACTTATTTCATCTATTTTAGTGATAAATTCTGTAAATGTCAAAACATATCTTACGAGTGCAAACAAAATTTAACTGCTGAACACCAATTTCATTTCCTATTTTTCCACCCTTAGGGGTAAATTATTTTCCGCAAATTTTTATCATAGTGTTTTTGAAGTATAAGCTATTCAATAAAAAAAGAATCATCAAAATAGGTTCACATTTGTCGAAGATATTGGGTAACATTGATACTAAAATCAGTTGGCGTGGTATGGAGTTCATGCAATGTTTGATGATGTTCTAATAGATCACATTATCAGAATTTAACGAAATTTATATGGGACGATTCTGAAAGTATTACCTTTCGAACATGAAAATAATTATCGAAATCGGTCAACGCAGTAACGACTGATCGCTGAACATACATAAAAAAAGGTTCCGACGAATTGAGAACCTCCTCTTTTTTTGAAGTCGGTTGAAAAGAAGATCTATACCCAGCAGTGGATAAATAGATAGATGATCTGTGTTGCACACCACAACACACAACAAAGTACAGCGAAAAAACGTAACGTAACGTAAATAGCACAAATGCGGTTTACGGGCAGAAGCGATCTCTTTTATATAACCTAAATATTATAAATAAAGAATCGCCAGACAATAGACTAAAAACCTATTAAAACAAAAAAAAAAGAGTTTTTTCTGCAAGTATAAGTAAGTAGTATATTAAGCTCTATAGGACGTCCAGTATTTTTTATTAAGGCCGTAGCATAAAATCGAAAGAGATGTAATAATAAAGAGATAATAGCGTCGCCCTAATCGTCATGGCTATTATTATATTCTGTGGTCAAAGTAGGAATCAACATCCCTGTTACGATGTACCTACCAGGCAATGAATTTTGGCAAGAAGGTACCTAAGTTCGTTTCCTGAATCGACCCAAACTGGGAAACGAACCTGGAGCCGTTTACGTTCAAGGCGAAGCCTACGCCATTCGGGTCGTTGTGGATGAGATTGTAGTTAGGCCTCTGATATAGGCTGTTCCTGAACGTCCGGTTATTGCAGTCTGTCTACCGGGCGCCCATTTTCGCGTAGGGTTGTGAAATTTGACGATTTGGGCAGAAATTGAAATCGCAGCTCACGTGTGGCGCTCATGTCGGGTGCGTGTTTGTCGGCGACCGAGTTATATCAAGACCGTCAGCATTAGGGTTGTTACTAGAATATTACACCGTAGATTTTTAACCGTCTTAAACATGTATGAATAATATTCTTCACCTGAACTTTTTTTTCATCATCATCATCATTGCAGCCATAGGACGTCCACTGCTGAACACAGGCCTCCCTCGATGACTTTTATCGAGGGGGATTGCCAATACTCGCCACGCTTGGCAAGCGGGTTGGCGAGCGCAGTTTTTTATAACATTTCGTACTCAGACGCTGCTGCCCGTCTTGTGCTACAGGAATTAGTCGCCTCTTAGGTTTAAAGAGTTTATTCTCATAAGAACTTACTTATTACAGTTCACTTAAAATGAGATATAAAATAACAAACATATTATGTTTAAATAGGTGAATTTTGGCGCATCGCAACTGGTTAAATAACTTAGCTTATAAAAACAAACATTCATAAAACAAAAACATCAAGTGCGTTGTAAGTGTAACACTAATTAACCACCAACATGTACCAAGCTTATTAATGCACCAAACTTATTAATGCTACCGTCATTCCACATAGAAAAAACGCTGCACGCAGGCCCACTACAACTGTTGTTACACACAATCGTCGCGTCGCTCTTACGACACACTTCCTGTTGGCGGTAGGGAAGTGTATTCTTACTTACTTTTTCTTAGGGACCAACATTCAACATCATCATTCCAGCCGTAGGACGTCTACTGCTGAAAATAGCCCTCCACCAATAACTTCCAGATTGGCCGGTGGAAGCGGCCTGCATCCAGCCGCTTCCTGCAACCTTTGCTAGGTGGTCTGTTCACTTTGTGGGTGGACGTCATACGCAGCGTTTGCCGGTATGTGGCCTCCATTCTAAAACTTTTCTGCCCCATTGGCCGTAAGTTCGTCGCGCTATATGCCCCACCCGTTAACTTTAACGAAATATTTCATTGGCTCGTGGGTCTCAATTCAGTATTAGGGGAGACAGGGGATACTTGACTATAGGGTTAGGTTGACTAACTGTCAAAAACTAGACGTATTTAACAGTTGCATCATTCTACTAAGCGCAGACATTGCCGCATGTTCGGCGACTTAGCAAGGCGAGGAAACAGCTTTTTACACGCTGTTGAATAATGCAACACTATCAAAAAGGTTTTTTTTTTCCAGTTACTCAACCTCTTAAGTCAACTATCCTCGATCTCCTCTAAGTTGAAACTGTCGCATGAAAAGAGAATGCATTCGATATTTTCATAAACATTAGAAATACAAATGCAGCAAAGGTGTCGAGACACGGCTCCAATAGCGGGCCATTGAAACACACGAAACGCGCAGTGAATATTTACGAGCCACCGTAAATCGCTGTGCCTTCGGCTTTCGCCTGGTTTAGCTAATATTAGGTTCCAATATAATATAGTCTAGACTCTGGAAAGTAAAAGCGAAATAACAACGCCATCCTACGCAAAAAAGTCAAAAACTTAGTAAATTTATATTATACTAATCATCATTTCAGCTATAGGATGTCCACTGCGGAACATAGGCCTCCCCTAGTGACTTCTAGAATGGCTGGTTGGCATATTAGTAAAACCTTCGCGTTTGGCGGTCAACACAAGGTCAAAACGAATCAAATGAGGCCAAACTTTGGCCTACGCAGCAGTGGACGTCTTATGGCTGAAATGATGATGATGATGATTCGTTTTGACGAGTTTAATAATATAAAAGTGTGTTTTATAGCTTTTATAATATGAAAATAAAATTATCAAACATCCTTTGGAAATTCCAGTTGCTTCACATTTATCTCATTTGTCCACTTATCTGTAGCCTGTGTGGTTAATAAACAGTCATATCTCAGTGACAGCCCTGGCGCAGGTGCCGTTGTCCGGCCGCGTGGAAAATGTGAGTAATGTGCTTTACATCGCACAGCTGTAATGTTGTAGAGGCGGCATACAAGGTTCAACCGAATAAACGTATACATCTATGTTGCTGCAATTGAAATAAACTGCGCTAGATTTTGCGCTTAGGTGGCTGGAAATATTTACGATCGTGTTATGTTCACAGCATTTCTGTTCCTTAAAAACATTAGAACAACCTGTTGGGTTCTAGAGATGAGAACATAAGATTGTATAAGACGAAATATAAATCTGATAAATGATATAGAAACACGTCACGACAAGACGAGACTCCCTTATTTCGTTGTCACTGAATTAGGGTTGGGAATGGGACTTAAGTATTTCTTTTATGTTATAATCTTAAGTCTGAAATGAGTCCCGTGTTCTAAGTTTCAAGTCCTTTTAATGAGCCCGTTAAAGATTTGAGTCATCATCATCTTATCAGTTTACGTCCATCAGTCCACTGCTGGTTGTAAACCTCCTTTAAAGAGTTTGAAGCACGATCTTCTGCCTTTTCCATCCAGCCACTGCCAACCATCTTCCTAAGGTCGTGGGTCCATCGAGCTGGGTGTGGCTGGGTGTCCTACACTACGTTTGCCGAGACTTGGTCTCCACTCGAGAACCCGTTAACTTCACCTTTCATCGGTTCTGCTGCAACAGATGTGGCCGGCCCACTGCCACTTTAGCTTGCTACATTTTTGTCCATTACTCTGGTCTTCTGCCGGAAGATCTCGTTCCGGATTGTGTCCTCCTCGACCAATTACATCCATGTCCTTGACTCATTCAACTGAGTTTTTTAGAGAAATTAAGTTCTCAATTTTTTTTTTTTTTTACGAACTTGAGTATTTTTGTAGTTAAGATAGATAGAGAGAGCGCCAATAAGATTGACATTTATTTCAAGAATAATCATTAATGATTGAAATGAAATAAGTACATTCGACAGAATATATTTCATATTTATGTAATCGATATAGATCAAAAGGCTGTTTAAGTAGCAGTGGATTGTATACATTTGCCGTAGAACCACTGACCTATAATAACTAACTAATAAATAAGTGTCTCATAAAAATGAGAGCTTTGGCTAATTATGTGTGCCCATTTGAAACGCCACAAGCGCCATTTACTGCATATAGGCAGTCGCCTATATCGCGGCTATTACAAATTTTGTTCCATGATACGCTCACATCCGCAAACACAGTGAGCTACAGCGCCAAAATGGCGATCATCTAATAGGCACCTATATAATTTGACAGCAGGCTGTCCAGTCCAGTTACAGGTCAGTGCGTAGAACCGACTAACGGAAAACGTATTACTACGTAGTACTACCAGACTTACCTACAAATTAAAACCAGTCTACCCTCGAAAACTTTATATTGACTGCTTTATTTCATTGGTCATTCAGCATGCGGAGGGGGGAGGGGGGGTTCACCAAATGCGGTATAGCGGCCGCGTCATCGACTTAAGACTCAGTTAGGTTAGACGGGCGTTAGGTTTCTTCTAATAATCATACTTAGTATAAGGTTCACAAATATTAATTTAGTCATGATTCTTATGAGTTACTCAAAAGTCACCAATAATATACATATCTCTTTATTCGTAGCTCTTCGATCGGTACGATGGTACCATGAGGTGATCTACGGTGATTTCATTTTAGCCAGAACTACACGCGTCTGGTGCTGTCACACGCGGACCAAGAGGTAAGTCCTAACTGTGAGCGAGCAGGCGGGATGGTAGTAATAAAAAAACATTTTACAGCTACTGGTAGTGGGTAGACAAAACTAATTAATTAATTAATAAAAAAAAGATATTGTAAGAGTATGGTTTACAGCGGCCCCCGTACTTTTATTATTTAACTAGCTGTTCTGCTATTCAGGACGGAGACAAATCGTAAATAATAAAAATCGGCCCAGCTGTTCTTGACTTATATGGTGTAACTAACCCGACTTTCTTTTATATATATTTAGCTAGATATCCATGTAACAACAATGTAACACAGTCTTGACAATGAATTATTATCTTGTCTTATATTAACTAGGTTTCACCTGTATCACGGGCGGCCCGAGATGGTTAATAAATCAATGCTTATTACATAGTACAAGTGAGCGGTATCCATAAGTTAGGTTAAGTGTTCTTAGTAAAGACCACGACTTGGCAAATGCAGCGTAGGGCGCCCTCCGATAAGGTGTAGCGATGATATACGCAAAGCTACTGGCAGCGGATGGAAAAGAATAGTGACGTGGATTTTGAGAAGCCTATGTCAAGCAGTGTACTGACTTGGGCTGATTACCATGAATAAACTGCCTTCGAATTAATTTATTGCCTGTAATCAGTACGCATGGCAGTCAGTTTGATCTCATCATATTTTCATCTAAGTGCATAGCTTTATAGCACCAGCGACGATGGTCACAGGTCTGTGTATTTAGTGTAACCTCGTTCATTGGTCAGCATGGTGCTGGATTGTTGCGGTTAAATTGGTGCATTTGAGTGTGATTTGCTTTTTTACTCCTTTATTATAAGAATAGTTACTAATAAAACATTTTCAGGAATCTATGAAAGGATATCACTTTGTTCGGTAGCGAAGAAAAACACCGTACCGAAACATTCACTACAAAAATTTTTCTTAATTAGCTTAGATCTGTGTGTGCTGCCAGTGCTGCTGAGACGCCTCTAGCAAAATTCACTGTCTGGTAGGTGCTTGATGAGGTATTTGCTTTAGGACTATGACAATGTGTTGTCTTGTTTGCGCATATATTTGTTCATATTGACTATACTTACTGAATATGATTATGATTTATGAGTTGTAGAACAACTTTTTTGTACTTTTTGTGGTGACCATACTCATATGAATAAAGAACCAGGAGAGCGATTTTACTTCCCTGCCCTGCCACCCGCTGCACTTAAGAACCCGCCCTTACAAAACAAGAAATATGTTAGTGGGAATATCGCGAATATGTTACGGCTGCCTCCATATTTCACGCGACAAAGATGGCGGCTTACGTTTAGGTTTAGGAGAGTTTTGCATGGGCGGCGTTTTCTATGACAATCACTCACTGCCTTGCCCGCCCTTGGCCAATTTAAATCAATTTAGTGAGTTTTAACTTTTATCGTTTGTCTTGATGAGAACTTATATCGCTAAAACAGACAAATAAAGTTAGGTGCCAGCCGTGGAGTGTCTGAATGATTTTGTTTGCACCGACTAAAAATAGCTGATAGGCTTTTTAGTGTTTTTAAAGTCGGTAATTTTTTTACAACAAGTAGAGACGCTCAAGACCGTGCGAAGTGAAGAAGTAAATCAAGGAAAGCGGACCCTGGGCTCCAAAGCAATGGCTTTGGACGCAACCAGGATTGACTGGATAGATGAAGAGGAAGTCGGTGATTTTTTTTGTAAAAAATATAGTGCGTGGATACTCTTTTGTTCAAAGTAAAGCTATTGGAGCATAAGAAAGTGTTCGTAGAAATAACAGAGAAGGAACTTCGCTTGCATCGTCTCTCTTCAAAAGTCAAAAGCGTTCGAGTGCGCGTAATCATGTTTGCAGCGAGTTGATCCGTCGCTTGACTTTATACTCGCCTACGGAACCACGACAAGGGGATCAGACAATAGAACCCGTCAAATAGGATCCGCATTTATTGCGCACTGCACCAAATCGTTTGCGCTCGAATTTGTAAGTTGGGGACATACGGGTTATAACTTAAGACTGACACGCGGCGTCTGACAACATGCGACCGAGATAGGATGACCCTGAAATAAGACTTTTATGGAGATGGATTGTCTGTGTCTCACTCCAAATTATCTCGATGCAAATTTTTACCGAATGAAAGTGTCTCAAGTCTCAATTTCCTTTCTCGCTTAGGTCTCAGTCACCTGTCGCGATCATATATTAACACTAAGTTTGCCTGCCTAGAAATAAATGAGTGTAATTGTTTTATTCTATCAAATCGAAGTTATAACGCGTAAGATAAATAGATCAATTCTTTCAAAGACCCTATAATAGGGAAGTGCGGGCAAAGCTGATCTCAGATGGCGCCACTGTGTTTAGTCTTGTCAACAATTGTCCACGTAATTATCAACGTCAGATTATTTTTTGTGCTTGGTAAATACAACATATATTGCTAATGACCATTCCTACTATTACTACTACAATTTTGGTTTTTGTTTAAAGTTTGACTATAAGTTTGTCATTTTAGCAGAACACCACACTAAACCAAAAAGTATTCCTTAGTTAGAGTAGGTATAATGAATAAGCAGCGAAAAGTAAGTAAATCGTTGTTCTATGCCCAAACCGAACAAAGATTTGGCGTCTAGATAACGGACAGACACAATTATATGTATATTTTTTTATTTATACAAATGCTTCTAATTTTCCGTTGCGGGATTCGAACTTGATGGAAACTAAGAGACCAGACTGTCGTCAAATGGAGCGTTTACTAGCAAGTATTGAGTCCGTATACTCTCAATAAGGCCTTAGTGGTTCAGATCGCATATTGCATACAGGAACAATTTCAGAGCGTCGTCACTCAGCCGGCAAATGACGGATTTGAAGCAAAACGCTGCTTTGCAATAAAATGTGCATTCTCGTGTCATATTTAGCTGGGAATACTCATACTTATGAACCGTTCACTTAAATCAATTACTTTCTTATCTTACGAGGTACCAAAGTTACCAAATTCGTCTACCTGCCCAAGCCAATTCAGGAATAATGATCAGAACCGGGAATCGAGCTTGGTAGACTTTTAAGGCAACGTCGTCAACTTGAATGTTTCAATGTGTGTCAACCATAGATTACCCCCAATAGATACCGCATGTCAAAATTTTTGTAAGTATTTTTAGTATTCATGGTGTATTTATTTAAATATATCTACTTACTTCATTACGATATAATTGACGAAAATCGTCACTTTCTGGATGCTTGAAGACAGTATCGTCGGTATGTAGGGGATGCCCCAAGAAACAATGGCGTGACGATTTGAAGAGCCGCACAAAAGAGGCAGACTTTAGCTTGCAACAAAAAGCATAAATGGAGGACTGGAGAGACTTTTGCCAAGCAATACGATTAATCAATAATAATTGCTCGCAGACATACAGAAATCGTCTATTTATTGATTGATGTGCCAAAAATTGTGTCAAGTGGAAGTTCCTTATCCCTCAACGACAATGACCTTTCCATAGCTTACTGAGTGACGTGAAGTTGGTGGTGAAAGACGTTAGTCTTTCGAAATGCATTCCTAGGCCCTTTTGTGAGGCAATGTTGAGTTGGAATTGTTTTTGCAAATCCTTCAGCAATTTCTCCAGAATAGTTTTATCTCACTTTTTGAAAAACAGAGCAACCACGCCCGTGCTTCACGCCTTCGGGGTAGTCCTATTGGCTATGGCAGAGCTGAATAGTCTCTTTAGTTCCTCAAGAACGGGTAGCCCCTCTGTCTTAAAAGTTCAAAAGTATTTGGAATATCCTATATATAGAATGATAAATCACAAACTTTTTAGTTGTTCTCAGTCCACTGCTGGACGTAAGTTTCCCCTAAGGAAAGAAAGAGCTCAATCTCTTGGTTTTTTTATCCAGTTACCACCATCATCTTAAAGTCTTCGGTCCATCAAGCTGGGAGACGTCCTATACTATATTTGCCGAGACGTGGTATCCACTCGTCGTTTTGAAGTGTTGTGAAGCCCAAAGTACCTAAATAAATAAAAGGATAATATAACTAACTAATATAGTAAATATTACTGTTCCATTTTGTTTTTAACGTTTTTTAAATAAAGAACAGAGGAACTCGCTACTCGTATGTCTTTGGGCTGTGACTGCTAATACTTTGAATTTGTGGTACAAAACCCACACCTAATGCAGTACTTTGTAATTGAAGAATACTTGTTTATCGCCTAGACTATGTTGTAGGAAATAGACGTTAATTATTGATATTGCCATCATTAGAAGCTCTGATATTATCGACGGAGCCGGTATTACAAGTTGCCACGGAAGCTCTTTGGATTAGGGCTGTCACAAGACAGTTTATTTATTTTTCTATAATATTAACATCAATTGGGGCTGATTTATTTTTCGAGGTGTTGATAATAATAATTGTCGGAACAAGGTTTGTATGAAAAGAGAAATTGGATTAAAATTGTGAAATAATAACTAAACTAAGACGTTTAAAAAAAATGATCTTTCTATTAGAATTTTCAAGACAAGACAACGATTACTGCGAAAACTATGAAGTCATTAAATACAAATAATATTATAAGCCAGGCCACACACCAAATGTTATGGTCCTAAATTAAGGAATTAACATGCTTGTGTTACGAGGTTTCCGACGTCTCCCAGCACACCTTGAACCTATTCAATGATACCACTTGCAGAGATTTTGTTTTATTTTATGACATAACAGTTTGTGAGCTGAGCAGTGGCGGCAGAGCTGTGGTAGTGATTACCAAAGTTAAGCCACCTACGCCGCGGTTATGATTTGGTGGTTATGGTTGGGTGACCATTTCAACCACATTTAGTGTCATTTTACCCTAAGCAAAGCTGAAATTGCTTCTGAAAGCACGTTAAAAGTTGGTCCCGGCTAATATCGCTTGAAACTAGTTGTCAAGTCTAGTCAGAGGCCTTAAGGCGCTTAACATCTGACAGTAAGGTTTAGTCACTGGCCTTACAATACTCCTCCACCGCACCACACTGGGCCCACGTGGTGGAGCATGGCCCAAACCAACTCAAAGATGAGGTGAGGCCTGTGCCCTGCAGTGGGACGTATATCACCATCATCATAACAGCCATCGGTCGTCCACTGCTGATCATAGGCCTCCTCCAATGACTTCTATCATTGGGGGGGATTGCCAATACTCACCACGCTTGGCAGGCGGGTTGGTGAGCGTAGTTTTTTTTGCTACTGGAATTAGTGGCCTTTTACAACACGCCTCCTGTTGGCGGTGGGCAAGTGTATTCTTTACGGCCATCCCCACACGGCACGGGACACGTTTTATAGGATTTCGCACGCAGATGCTGCTGCCCGTCTCGTGCTACAGGAATTAGTCGCCTTTTACAATACGCCTCCTGGGCAAGTGTATTCTTTACGGCCGTCCCCACACGGCACGGGACGTTTATCGGCATATTTTATTACAGTTCATATTTTTAGTTTCCCTGCCCTGCCAGCCCTGTTCCTGTTTGCCGGCGTCCTAGTAACCGCGTTACCGATAAACGTCGACATTTTGCGCTCGCTCCGCGGCATCAAAAGCAGGATTTTGCGATAAATTGGTTGCAATAAATTTCTGACACTCGTCAAGCGAGAATTGAATGGAAATATGGACATGAAAGGCCTTCGGGTATCGGCCTCATCTAATTCTGTGAAACATGATACGTTCGGTGCGTGTTTTTGTTTTGTACTGCTTAATGGAAATTCGTTAGAAATATCGATGTCGTGGCCAGATCGTAAAATTGATCATTTCATGATGTGACCGATCATTTTATAAGATAGTGTCATTTCATGATATAGAACAAAACCCGCTGCCTACATCATGATGTGGTCTGGCCAGATCAATGAATACTCAGCGTTTGAGGATATAAACAGTTAAACGCACTACTACTTCATGAAATGGTTAAACATTAGTGATCATATCGTAAAATCGTTACATTAACCACCGGTAGAGGCGCTAATGTTGCTTTGTTTTTGTGATGAATAATGGCGACGGACAAATATTTTATTCTAAAAGTGAATTATAATGTATTGTGTAAATTGAAGGTGAAAGTGCAGTGAAATATTGTTACGACCACAAGCTAGGCGATTTTTATAAAAGTCATTAAAAAAACGCGCGCAACGTCAAAAAATCAAGAAGTTCGGAACGTAATTTGAGAGGTTAGTTGGTTTATTTAGCTATTTAAGTGTTTTTATTTATTAATTGTGTTAAAAATAATAACTATTTAAAATATTTAATGTATCTATCGATCAATATTACAAATATTAAACAAATTCAATTCATTGTTAACGTTTAATAATGATATGGCCTAACATGGATTGACATTTCATCGAATGTTGACGTTTAAACGATATGGTCAGTTTTAGTTGGCCCGATCATGAAATACCACCATTTTATGAAATGATCGGTCACATCATGAATTGGTCAATTTTACGATCTGGCTACGACATCGACATTATCGCAGACATTGCACAAATCTGTTTGATTATTTTGGGGTACAGTAATCATGAACCTACCAAATCTCTAACAGTTGATATTAAACTCTCCGTGTTAAGTTTTAAGTTCTAAATCAGCGACGTAAATTAATATTTTGCGGTAGGTGGAGACGCTGCTGACTGTACATCTAAGTGGAAGATTTCAAGTGATGGATGCGTCATATAATTGACCATTGACGACCTCCGCAACCGAGAGGCGAACATACCAGACTTGGTGTCGCTAACTCTGAGATTCCGGGTTCGATTCGATTCCCGGTCGGTCAATGTAGGAAAATAACTTTTCTATATTGTCTCGGGTCCGGGTACCGTCGTTGTTTCTGATTTCTGTAACACAAGTGCTTAAACTACTTATCATAGGATCAGAGCAATGTATGTGATGTTGTCCAACATTTATAAAAAAAATATATTTATTAATTTCAAGTTAACTCAGTTACAAAATTAAGTCACAGTTACAATACGTATGAGGTTTAGGCCACAATAAATCTTAATACTTACTGGTTTACTGGTTTCGCGAATGCCAGGCGGTTGCTTCAAGGTTCGAATCCCGCAAGGGTATGCAAGGGGAAAATGTGTTCGTGTCTTAAGCACAAGTACGTACCTAAGTCATGGATTTACACTGTATTTATCCGTTATCCGTTATATATATATATATTTAGGGCTAGCCCCTAGATAATTGATGTAATTGTTAAAATATCCAGACTTTATACTAATATTATGAATGTGAAAGTAGGCCTGGCTGTCTGTCTGTTACGTTGTCACGCCTAACCCGGTAAACTATTTTTTATGATTTTTGGTAAAGGGATAGATTTGATAGGCTACTTAATGTCGCGTAAACTAAACCGATTTTGATGCAATTTTGTATAAAAGTTTGAAACCTAGAGTAGAACATAGACTACTATTTTTCAATCCACCTTTTAAGGCAGTAAACATTTTTATAAAAAAAAAGTAAACCGACTTCAAAAAACTGAAAAGAGAAAAAATAATATCAACACGTAAGTACCTAATCGACAAACGACAAACGAAAACATTCAAACTCTCAACGGATGGCACCGACTCCTAAAGTAACTGATTAGGTACTTAGGTATGTGTTGATATTATTTTTTCGCTTTTGAGTTTTTTGAAGTCGGTTTACTTTTTTTTATAAAATTTACTTATTTCATATATTTTTAGTGATACATCCTGAACAAAATGAATTATTTGGGTGCAAACATAAGTTAACGGCTGAACACCGTTTTCATCCCTTATTTTTCCCACCTTAGAGGTGATATTTATCCAAAAAAGTTTCAGTATACCATCTTTAAAGTATAAGCTATTCGATAAAGAAAGAATCATCAAAATCGGTTCGCAAATGCCGAAGATATTGGGCAACATAGGTACAAAAATCAGTTGGCGCGGTATGGAGTTCATGCAATGTTTGATGATTTTCCTATTGATCCCATCATCAGAACTTAGTCAAATTTATATGGGACCATTCCGAAAGTATTCCCTTTCGAACAAAAAAAGAACTATCGAAATCAGTTAACCTGGTAACGAATGATCGCATAACATACATAAAAAAAAAGATACCGACGAATTGAGAACCTCCTCCTTTTTTGAAGTCTGTTAAAAAGGGGGTGACATGCCGTATTCCACGCGGACAAAACCGCGGGCATAGATAGTATTTATATGTTTATAAATCATTCCCACAACTTTCCCAGTAGCTGCATTTGTTAACTTATTTTTTTTTTAATTTAAGAAACATACACATAAAAAGAAAACAATAAATATTGTTCCTTATTTTAAAGTAAATTAGAGTCCTTGCATTTGTAACTGATCGCTTATCGAATTAGAATTCGAAAGTAATAAAGATAAATTTATTTCTCTGTAAAAACTTAGCATAAATAATGACTCAAAACCGGCAGATATTTCGGACACGCTGTGAATAGTGGAAACGCGATGCAAATATTGAATTGTCGATTGCCGATAAAAAGATTTTGGGCTAATACAGCCTATCCGCCTTTTCTGTAAGTCCCACCGATATTTATACGCTCTTCTACTGTTACATTGTCTAATGTGGTGACTGTTTTGGACCCCTGATATCCCAGCCTGCCTAGCATGAGCACTAAAAACACTATATGATATGACATAGCGTAATTTCGACACCAAATTTTAAAATATGATTGATTTAGCTGCCATTTTAAATTTTTATCAAAACAGCGATCTTAAATGTGACGGCGATTCAACATGGCGGCTATATCTATCATATTTTTACAGTTTGTGTCGATATTTTGCTATATCATATTATTATCATATCATATCATATCGTGTTTTTAGTGCTCATGCTAGGCAGGCAGGAGTCCAAAACAGACACATTACATCTATCGGTCAGTAGACACCAGAGGCTATTTTCATATTTCTCACACATTAATAAAAACGTGCCGTGTGGGGACGGCTGTAAAGAATACACTTCCCCACCGCCAACAGGAGGCATGTCGTAAGAGTCGACTAATTCCTGTAGCACGAGACGGGCAGCGTTTGCGTGCGAAATTTTATAAAAAGCTGCGCTCGCCATCCCGCCTGCCAAGCGTGGCGAGTATTGGCAATCCCCTCCAATGATAGTTCATTGGGGGAGGCCTATGTTCAGCAGTGGATGTCTTATGGCTGAAACGACGATGACGACGACGAATAAATGACGTCGGATGGTCAAACAATGCAACAATAGTTCGTAATGCGACTAAAATGGAGCAGACAAAAATATATTTTAGTTCTGTTTCTGGACAGCTCCCAGTAATATTATCGAAACTATGACTAGATAAGGAAGGCTAAAGGCTGATTTTATTGTGTTCATCTACTGGAGACGTATTTTTGAAGCATTAGAAATGAATCTCGAATTCGAACACGAAAACAGTTCGTGTATGTAATTCATTTCTATTGCTCACGATTTTACGCATTTTTGAATCGTAACTATTTTCGTTTTACGCAGAAAATATTATGTAACGGAATGCAAAAACTCATTGAATTTAAAAACCGGTAGTGAATCGCATAAAACGGAACGTAAATAAAAACCTATTGTTGTGCCCAACAGGGTCTATAATGATCTGATTAATGTACCTATTTATAACACCTATGTAATATATAAAACGCAATTTTGTAGATCTCGACTGTTGAAGCTACTTTACCAGCTGCTGAAATAGGTTACCAGCGATTTTTATGAGAAAATCATGACAATTTAAGTTAGTTTAACTTTCGGTAGAGACTGTCTCGAAGCAGAAGCAAACCAGCTGTTTTTTACGAACTCTATTTTACTTCGATAGTAAAAGTTGTTGTATTTACCTTTAGCAACAGCTGAAAAATATTATATCAAGGATTTCATATTCAATCTGTATATGCTGATTTTTGTGTCGATAAAGTTGCGTAGTGTAGCCCAGTACTCAGGGCTAACCCTAGCTTAGTGTAGGGTCAATAAAGTTGCGTAGTGTAGCCCAGTACTCAGGGCTAACCCTAGCTTAGTGTAGGCAGAGACGATGGCGCCAGACAACTCACCTGTTGTCTGGTCCCAAATTAACATCATTATGTGTTATGGCATCGAATTTATTGCCTAGCCCGTCTCCCAGGATATTATCATTGCATAGTGTGGGCAATAATAGTAACTTAACGTTACAGTTACATTACCCAAACAAATTCTAAATTTGGGAACTGTTAGGTTAACCTGTCATAATTTCCGTTCGACGCTAATCAGCATAATTTGCGGCAGACCAAAGGCTTTTAACCCTTCAAATGCGGACATAGTTAGAATAAACATGTTCCAGTCCTAACTATTGCCAATCACAAATGTAAATTGGCCGGCCGGCGGCCGCGGATGCCATTAATTATAATGGGTCAAATCGGCCGATTAATCAATTAGCCACATCGGTGCAGTAGTTAGCCGAGCTGAGTCTCTATAACTAATTCGGTCAGGGAATTTGTGGGGCATTTTGTACCCTAGTGGTAGTAAAAAACCGGCCAAGTGCAAGTCGCAATCGCGCACGAAGGGTTCCGTAACATTATCTATACAACATTAGACACTATATTAGGTAAGTAATATGTCAAGCATCTACCTGTAGCCGTTATTAATATTAAGCAGAAAACGGCAAAAATATTTGTTGAATAGGACTTTAAAAAATATTTAATTCTGTTTGATCTATTTCTTGTTACGAGTATAGCAGCAACAGAAATACATCATCTATGAAAATTTCAACTGTCTAGCTTCCACGGTTATTGAGATACAGCCTGGTTATAGACAGACAAACGGACAGTGAAGTCTTAGTAATAGGATCCCGTTTTTACCCTTCGGGTATGGAACCCTAAAAAGTGAGCTCTTATACGTCTCTCTGCTGCATGACACAGGCCTCACTAATTGGAAACTCACCCTAACTATAAGGTGGTTTGGGCCATACTCCAGGCGTGGATTGGTAGACAGGTGGCCTCTCACTATGGGCCTCTTATGAAAGCTCAAGGTTGCACAGCGTGCTATGAAAAAGGCTATGCTCGGTGTTTCTTTGCGAGATCGAATCAGGAATGAAGAGATTTGTATACGAACAAAAGTTGCTGGCATAGCACAACGGATAAGCAAGCTGAAGTGGCACTGTATATAACCACTTTTTAGTTTAAAAAAATAATATAGAAATCAGCAACAACGACGGTACCACAACACCCAGACCGGGCCTTACATAAAAAAGTTAGTTTTCTACATTGCCCTGACCGAGAATTTAACCCGGGACCTCAGAGATGGCGATGCCAAGTCCGTCATACTCGTCACTCGGCTAGGGTCGTCAAACCGTTTTTCCTTTTTAAGTAGGTAAGTCAGTTAACTCCAAACAAAACGGCTCCGGACAAGCCCGAATTCAATCCGTTTTGTTTGGAGTTCTGAAAAATTCCGGATGCATGTAGTCAGAGCCTTAGTCAGTTTTTACTTTATACGTAAATTGAGAACCGCCTTTTTTTGAAGTCAGTTGAAAATGAAAACCTAATTAAGCCATCCGTATAGGTATGTATAATTGATAAAATACATCATAAACGAAATTAGCATCCCGATAAAATTGAAAACACCAACCATTATTGCTATCAGATATTTTATTCGAACTCGAAATACCAGTTGTTTACGCGCACCACGCTCGCGAACCACAAATCACCGGGTGTTGCCAGCGTGAAAATCTCAAAATATGCCAATATTTCCATCGGCCCGTCTATAAATAACGTCTGTGTTGCCAGTTTTCGCATTTCCACAAACAATTCACGCATTGATAGGTTATAAAGTGTGAGTTTTTCGGCCCACCGAGTGAAACCCGTAAATTATTGTTGATTTGTTGTGATTTTGATACTGAATGACGTGATAATTATGATTTTCCTTGTATTTATTTAAACCGACTTCAAAAAAAGGCGGAGGACTAAATAACTGGTTTTTTAGTTAATGGCCTGGATCTTCACTAAATTTTAATTACCTGATGCTTTTTTAATGAATGCAGCTTTGAAGAAAATGGCGACCCTTTAGGTAGGAAAACAGTTCACTTAAATGTTTTGTCATAATATGGACTTATTACTAAGAATAGACAAATAGAGTACGTAGTAGAGTATAAAACAGAACCGATATATAATATATTGCATTCTACTCGTAAACCAAAGTTGAAAAATAAAAATACACCGACCTATGTATTTTATAAATATATAAACCAAACTCTATCGAAGAACAAATACGTTTAAAAAGACTGCCTCCAACAAGGTGACAAGGTCCGAGCAAATAAATAACACGAACACTCAATACATTTTACAGACATGGACGCCTGCTGAGACTTCGAACCTAGTTCAGTTTATCTGATTTATAAGGTTTATTCTCGATGCGAATTGGTCTGCTGAAGTCCCACTTGTAACGGATTTATTTCATGGTGTTGCCGTTGTCATACTTAAAGAGTGTTAATAACTATTACACTCTTCTATATTTGCAAAACCGCGATGCAGTTGCAGTATTGCCGATCATTGATGCAAATAAAACCCTGAGCCTATCAGCCTATAGACTAAAATCCTTGAGCAGTGCATGTTGCCAGTGATAAGTGGATGACTTACGGCACTGAGACGTAGTCTTTGACTGTTAGCCTCTGAAACAAGCTCAAAGTCACCTAATTTGCTATGGAAAGCTATGCTTTGCGTTTCTCTGCGAGCTAAGATCCGAATAAACGAATTAAATCGGTCGAGCGGTTTAAAAGAAGAAGGAGAATTAGCATCTTTTTTGCTTGTTTTTTCAATTATTTCAATATTTTTTTTCTCCTGAAATATAAGTACTAGAAACAAATGCTATGCTCAGAATGTTGTATAGATTTAGAAAACTCTTAACATATTTTAAAAATATTTTTCTGACAAACTGGGTTTAAAGCCTACTACGGCTTTTAAAACCATATGCTAGTTTACATTTGGCGACTACACGGGCCTTAAGGTTCTCAAGTGGCGACTACGAACTAGAAGACGCAGCGTGGGCAGTTCTGCCACCCGGGGAGTGGACTGATGACCTAGGTCAAGGCAGCCGCTGGACGCAAACGCCCCAGAGCCGCTTGCTCCAAAGGCTGATGACGATTATGATGCAAAGGTTTGAACTTAGAGTCTAACATGCGAATCAGTCGCAAAATCACTGATCGCAAATGCAATTGAACGCAGAGCAATCCATAACGCGATGTGGTCGCCAAACTGGCCACTAAGCGTAGCGTGTTGTCCTGTTCTGTGATTGAAAGTATCAAGTAGCCAATGGTCTTACTTAAGTATGCCTATACAGGGTTATTTGTAAAACATCAACTACCTCGTACGGGCTGGTTCTGGTGTTCAAATTCAACAACTTTTTTTTTTGGGACAAAAATCGAAATCGCAAAAAAAAATTTCGCTTCCTCTTACTAAGCCGCCGCCCAGCGGACATCAATTTGTATTAACCAGTAAAATTTTTGAAAAAAAAATATATTTGAGTACGTACTAGAATCAACCCCTAAGAAGTTGTTGATGTTTGACAAATAACCCTGTATATGTCTCACTGCAGGGCATAAGCCTTACCTCAACTATGAGGCTATTAATCAAAGCTTTTTGTGCATTATCTAAAATCTAAAAGTTAAATAAACGCATTTTTTTATCAAGTCACAGCTACAAACCTACTCACAATAAGAGTGAAGCTTTTCACTAAGTAACTCGAGCTTTTATCTACTTGACATCAACAGAGGGTCGTTTAGATGGAAGAAAGAGGCTAAAGGGCCGGTTCACGTAAAAGAAAAAAACATAGAAGAATTTTACATGATATCTATTGGATGTTGTCGGTAGCATAACTACTAAAATTCATGAGAAAACGCTGACTTACACAGCAAGAGAAACTCAACTTTCGAAAAGTAAGCTAAAGTCTTCGGTAGCTCGGTGGAAGAAGAACAGTCGCTTGGATAGCGAAGGGAAGTGGGTAGATCTTTCATTATCTTATAAAATATGCTACACGCTTTATATGATACTAGCTGTGGCTACGACTTCGCCTGCGAAGAATACGAGTAGTTCATTATAAATATTGGTCATTAGTAATATGTTCGATTACCGGTCGGTCAATGTAGAGAAATAACTTTTTTATATTGTCGCGGTTTTGGATTTTGTGGTACCATCGTTGTTTTTTGATTGATTGGTTGATTTCTGTAACACAAGTGCTTTATCTACTTACCATAGGGTCAGAGCAATGTATGTGATGTTGTCCAATATTTATAATTATTTATTTAATAACAATTAATGTCGAATTGGCAGTTCCAGAGATACTTCCTTCATCCAAACAAACTTTGTCTCTGAATAATATTAGATAGAGTAGTCTTACTCCTAACGATTCGCCATGTTTCTAGTCGGGATACGTTTGATCTCATCTAGATAAAGTCTAACTAATTTTAATTTCGTTGACTCAGCCACCAGAAGTGGGTCTTGGCTTCCAACATCAAAGTTCGCCACTTGTCCCTATCCCGTGCCAGTCCCATCCAGTTGGACACTCCATGTTCTCTCAGGTCTTTTGTGATTTTGTCGATCCAGCGATACCAACCGAACCGGATGCGGACCGGAAGACCATCATAGGAATGATATTTTTACTGCACGATCCTTTCCCATTCTTTCCACATGCCCGAGTCACTAAAGTCGTGATCTTTTTCTCTTACTGGTATGTTCGGTTTAGACACTAGTTCGATAATCTCTCTGTTCCTTCCTAACCCGTTCCATCTTCTCTTTGTGCTGGACCCAAGATCTAGTTACCACTTAATTTGAAGTGATTGATCTTAGACTTTCGTCTGGGAATGATGATAACACTTATGTAAAGCCAAAGTCAAAATTCCCTTTGTATTCGAGAGGCGAGTACATCGGATTTGGCGCCGCCATCTCTGAGGTCCCGGTTTCGTTACTCGGTCGAGTCAATGTTGAAAACGATATTTTATAAGTTGTCTCGGGTCTAGGTGTTGTGGTACCGTCGTTGTTTCTGATTTCTATAACACAAGTGGTTTGGCTACTTACCTTAGGGACAGAGCAATGTATGTGATGTTGTCCAGTATTTATTATTATTATTTAATTTTTTGTACACATCAGTGTTATATGGATGTGCAGGTTTCCTTTCACTGCCGCGAAAGTGGTAATGATTTGTATTAATGCCTACTACGAAAATGTTTCGTCTGTTCATGGATAAACCTAGTAAATTTATATAACCATTCACTTAACAAGTAGCTTAACTAACTTGTGTTACAGAAAATATATGGTAATGTTTATTAAACGTCCGAACGAATGTAACATTTAGGCCTTCTGTAGATTCAGAACGTATCCAGGCGACTCACGACTCACGGAAGTAGGTTTGTTTTAAATATATTTTTATAACATGAGTTAACACTTCTACGATTACGTCGTTCACCGCCTGTTCCACATGAAAATGCAGCGGGAAAGTTGCATTACATAATTACATCAGAGACAAGGACGGGTGCAATTTGCATCTGCTCCGGTTTGGGAGGGAGAGGGATGGATTACTTGGTGAATAGGGTGACCGACCTTTATTTATATTTTTTAGGATTGGTGATAAGCAAGGTCATCACTTCCAAAAATATATAGATTAATAAGGTCTATAAGATTAATACGGTCAAATTGACCGTCTTTTGAGCATCAGTCAAATTGTGTGGAATACATCGAGAACCTTCAACTAGTATATAATATTTAGACGGACAGTCGAGGCAGCGAACACTGCAACAAAAATTGTTCCTGACCCTGGTCGTTAAATCTCTTCCCAGCATGTGTTCCATCACTGAGACGTACAAGCCGCTAGGCAAAATTGAGGTGTTGGAAATGGCTATTTGTTCTAATAAAATGTGAAGAAACTATAAAGGAAGACAAGACAAAGAAAAAGTAATAAAATACCATCGCCGAATACCTAATTTCAACCAAGGTTGGCCTGTTTTTTTAGTACGATACAAGCAGTATGCTCAATCTAGACAATATATCATCATTGTCGAGAACACAGCTTTCTCATACCTAAATGTTTGTGTAAGATTGATTGTATTTGAGTCATGCCTATGTCCAAAGATGTCCAAATCCCATGGTAGGTCACATGCATGTCTGTTTCGATGATATGGCGCAAAGCATAAATGTTTTTGCTGTTCACATTGGTGCACGGGCCACCTTCACGAATTTTATCATGGAGATTGACACGACCGCGTTTGAATTCGGCAAACTAGTTATAAATAGTCGTCTTGCATGGTGCTTGTTCGCCAAAAGCAGATTGAAGTCGAATCAAGGTCTGCTGAGCTCTCAAATTTTTCTCAAGTTAAATCCATTTTATTCTAAACTTGATGCCACAATGTGAAAACAATTGACAAATCACACAAATTGTATTCTTTTTATTTAATTTTTTTATGTAAGTGGCCAATTCCGGAAACATTTAGTGTGACTATGTATACCAGTGAAAGGTATACCGGGTGGGACAGATATTCCCGATGTGTAACCATGCAACTATTTTTTAATGGTTTTCCTAAACTTTTTTAAAATTATTATTATTATAATAAATCTGTTTTCATGTTATGTGAGCCTCAACTATGATGACATTGTTTGACATTGGTTTCTCCAAAGTAAAAAAGTAATAAATGCTTTAAACTTTGACTGACTGTTAAATGATAACGATAAAAAATAGTTCCTTGAAACCATTTTTTAAAAATAAAGGCTAACGAAACTTGTGTTTTAAACATTCGGTTGTTGTGTCCTGTCCTTAATAAATCCATGGCGACCCTGTCGCAGCGGGTCCGCGGTCAAGTGGCGCGGACTAATCACTGCACGCTATTTACAAACGCGCTATGTTTGTCTCGGCAACTTTTAAACTCTTCCTGAGTTTTGACGTGTAAAGTATGCCTGTATGTACCTCACCTCAACTAAGGTAGGTCTGTTGAATTACGCCTAGATGCTAATTACGCCTACTAAGTGTTCAAAAAATCCTAGTTACGCTATCGCCCAATTGAATTTTACGCACTCAAATAACAAGTTCCGTCGTAGTCTCGAACTCTTCAATAGACAGTTATCTTCTTTCCATTTATGACAAAAGTTTAAACTTTAAGTAAGCGTAATTAGACATACCTACCTTATGAGGTGGTTTGGGCCATACACCACTACGCGGGCTCAGTGCGGTGCGGTGGACGGGTGTTGTGAGATCAGTGACTTTACCTTACCGTCAGATGTTTTTAAGCCGGTCTAAGGGGTCTGACTAGGCTTTACGACTAGTATCAAGCGATATTGCCAGGACCGGCTTTTAACGTGATTTGCAAAGCACGGAGATGCTTGTGATAAACGTCACTACATTTGGTTGGAATTGTCACCCATGCACTCACAACCGCGGCAGAAGTGGCTTAACTTTGGTAATTACTACCAAAGCGCTGCTGACACTACAAGCACACAAGCACACATGCACCTTCACACTGAGCTACAAGTTTTGCTGTCAAAACAAATTTTATTTCTGTATGGCAGGTCTTGTTTGGATGAAAAATAACAGTGGAGGATCGTAATTAGTGGTGGGCCGTAGGAGAGGTAGGTCTATGTCTGGCAGTGGACAAACGTGGGCTGATATGATAATTAGACAGAAAATGACTTTGTATGACTTAATTTTCATCGACTTCAAAAAAGGAGGAGGTTCTCAATTCGTCGGTATCTTTTTTATTTTTATTTTTATTTTTTATGTATGTTCAGCGATCATTCGTTACTGCGTTGACCGATTTCAATAATTATTTTTTTGTTTGAAAGGTATAGGATAAGGATAAATTTGGTTAAATTCTGATGATGGGATCTATAAGAAAATCATCAAACATTGCATAAACTCCGTACCACGCCAACTGATTTTAGTATCTATCTTACCTATATCTCTGCCAAATGTGGACCGATTTTCTGATGGTTCTTTTTTTAATGAATAGCTTATACTTCAAAGATACTATAATAAAACATTTATGGAAAAATTTTCACCCCTAAGGGTGGAAAAATAGGAAATGAAATCGGTGTTCAACAGTTAAATTATGTTTGCACTCGTAAGATTTGTTTTGATTAGGATTTATCACTAAAATGGATGAAATAAGTTAATTTTATAAAAAAAATAAAAACCGACTTCAAAAAACTAAAACGCTAAAAATAATCTTAACACTTAAGTACCTAATCAGTTACTTTTGGAGTCGGTGCCAGTCAACGAGAGACCAATGTTTTCGTTTGCACCGACTCCAAAAGTAACTGAGAATTTTATTTTTTTTATAAAATTATTTGGAATACATTGTTAATTTAAATTTTTACCACTTCACTGAATTCTTTAAAATAAATACAATAAATATTGGACAACATCACATACATTGCTCTGATCCTATGATAAGTAGCTTAAGCACTTGTGTTACAGAAATCAGAAACAACAAGGTACCACAACACCCAGACCCGAGACAATATAGAAAAGTATTTTTTCTACATTGACCGACTGGGAATCGAACCCGGAACCTCAGAGATAGCGACACCAAGTCCGGTATGCTCGCCTACGGAGGTCGTCCAGTTGCTCCAGTTGCTCCATCCGTCCATCCGTCACTTTGTACCATTGTAACTTATTGAGTGTAATATAAGTTTAAAAAGTTTTCTTTAATTTATTTGTAATCGCTAGCACCAAACTTTTGTCCGTCGTTCTCGTGACAAATCTCCGGTACTGCCACCATGGCGACGCTACAATGGAAATGAATATAGTAGGATCTTCATGAGTTTAAGTGCACTCTTGTAAACGTTCAGCTTGACAAGGCCCCCAGCTTCTATACAGGGTTATTTGTAAAACGTCAACAATCTCCTAGGGGCTGATTCTGGTGCTCAAATAAACTATTTCATTTCATTTCATTTATTTCATTTATTTCATTTCATTTCATTTCATTTCTCAGATAAAACAAGTTTGTATATGGGACCATTATTGAAATCTAAAAAAAAATTTTCACTTCTTCATAAAAACTGATGTAAGCTGGTGGCGGCGTAGTATGGGGAAGAATTTTTTTTTTACGATTTTCTAATTTTTCAAACTGATTCGGTTCCAAAAAATCGTAACTCGAAAACGAAATCGTTAAACATACATAGGGATGATTCAGATACCGCTCAACACGAGGCACCTAAAAAAAAATTTTGTACGTCACTTTTCTGGCCATCCTGTATAATATCTTGTTCTGGTGCTCATGCTATCCGGGGGGCTGGTGAAGCACGGTTATCACGCATACTGAATTGTCACTCCATTGTGGCCACACCGAAGGCTCTCCATCATCGGGGATGTATTAAATTTCAATAAAAGCGATTCGTAATCAACGTGCCGACGGAAAACATAATTCACTTCTGGAACCAATTCCGAGGCGTTCATGAGGACAATGATATTATTGAATTTCTTTCAGACGATATTTTTCAGATATTTAAAAGATTGTTTTTTTACTCGACTGTAGAAGAGAGAAAAGTATTTATTGTGTAGTACGTTTGTTTATTTGTTTCTTGTGTTGTGTAGTCATAAAAGAATTTATAGATTTTTAAGTGGGAGTTGTTATAAGGCCATCACCCTGAAGTGATGACTTTTATAATGATTTATAGGAGATGCCCCTACAAAGGCTTTCAGTGGCTTCGAGCATACTTAACGAGCAAACGGCAACAGCGTTCTATGGGGAAGGCCTGTATCCAGCACTTCCAAAGGCTGATGATGTGTAACAGAAATGACAGCAGTTCCAAATGACATAATACATACTTTTATTGTGTGACCACTGGGAACGGGCGGAGTTACGAGCCAAATTTAGTATTATATTTAAAAAAAGAAGAAAAACATTTATAAGACTTTGAAGACATGGAAAAAATACTGTGTATTTCAGTCCTTTTTTCCGTAAATCACTTGAAACGCCAAGAAGCCTCTAATCAGAGCGGTTTTGGTAATCAGACGCCGGCTGATTGAGTCTACCCCAATTCCCAGTTCGTTTATGTGATGAAAAATGCATTACTTTCTATTTTTAAAGCGAAATTTTATGACAAGAAGATCTGGTGGAGATTTAGGGTTCTTTTACCAATCTTGCCCAGTTTTTCCTAACTCACATAATATCTAATACACACTAAAACGGTCTATAACGCGATTAGCAATAGGTACATAGTTTACCTCTTCAGCTCACTGATCCGACAATAGGGTAGTTGACACTATCAATCAATTGACATACTTTTTATGAGCTGTAAAAACGTACCTCTAGCGGACAGTGACGTCACTGTTTACCAAACTCAACTGATTATCTATTTATTAGTTTTAAAGCAATTAAAAGTCTATTTCAAGAAACAATTAAAAATATGACTGAAAAAATTAATTCAATAAGGTTTTATTTAAAAAAAGAAGTGTCTCGGAATTATTTATGAATAGTGTCAACATCCCAATTGGCCAACACTCTATCACAGCTTTGGTCTGGTCACCTGCTGTGTTCTCTTCTCAATAAGTGCTCAACCTGAAAACGCAAAAACGATGGGTAAGATTGGTACAGGGTAAAAAGAGGCTTCTACCCAACAGTGGGTAAACATGGGCTGATCTACTAGTATCTTAGATTAATAAATATAAATATAACAAAAATTAGACAACACTACATACATAGCTCTGATCCTAAGGTAAGTCAAAGCAAAAGCACCTATATTATAGAAATAAAAAAACGACGGTACGACACCATCTGACCATAGACAATTTAGAAAAGTTAGTAGTTAATGGAACCCGGGACCTCTTAGTCAAGCTCGGCAAGCCAAGTCCGGCATACTCGCCTCTCGGCTACGGAGGTCGTTAGGAGGAGATTATAACTAGTAAGATTTCTGAGATTTCAGATCCTTTTTTCTTTCATATTCGTGATTCGAGTTTTTGTGTTTTGCACACCGCTCACTCGTACTATTTATAATAATGATTTGTTAACCATCCTAGGCCCACTGGCCTGGCCTCTTACTAAGATACATCTGTATTGTTTTATTGGCCGATGTAAAATCCTCTGATGGTAATGTTACAATTGATTTTTCTAATTAGGTAAACATGTTTGCCTTATTTATTAATGAAAATCTCATACAACGGGTTTACAAAGCTTTAATATGACAGCCAGACTTGTTAGTTCTATCACAGTAAAGCGTACCCATGAGATTACGCAGTTGATCCCATAGAAAAGTTGTTGTATTTGAACACAAGAATCAGGCCCTAATAGGTTAGTATTTTAAAAATTACCCTGTACTGGAAAAGGATTTAATAAAGAATTTTCTGCGAATAGCTGAGGATCAGAGGCCCAATTCCCGTAATTTGACAATAGTCGCAATCCGGTGTCGATTCGCTCCCACTAACATTACGATTACAAACGGTATTGTAGCAGGGGGGTGTCACTCCGCAGTTTAGGTATATTCGCCGCCCGAAGCGGCGTATGCCAGTGGGCTGTCGCTCGGCTCGCACGACAGTCGCGGTCAAGTCGCGCGAGCGCATACTTGATAAAAAAATTTTTGCGTTTGCAAATTGACCCGCAATGTCTTCTATTTACCTTAAACGTCATTATAATAATGCGTATAAAAGATGTTGTGGTTTACCGGTTGTCTGAATAAAACGAATAGTGAATCAGAGCTAACATTTTGTTAAATTTCACACCATATTGAAATATTTATTCTTCTTTAATTCCATGTCCATAATAAGTAGTAATAGTTAAAATAAAAATCCTTAATTAGTTATATTAGCCCAGAAACAATATTAAGAATAGGATAGGATAATGTTTACAAAGGAATACCTACACCCGTAGGAATCGAACACACGACATTCAGATGGATTTTTTATGTTTACAGAATCAACGTTTGTAATGCTTAATCTACTTATTTTAATCGTAAAACTAATAAATCAACTAGGTACAAAAACTTCTCAAGTAACAACCCCGTGCCGTCGTTCGCAGCTCGGTCATAAAATTGGGGCGCGCAAAGAAAATTCCTGGTTCGCGCGCGGTTATAAGTTTCAATTTTGCTTGCAGGCGGGTAGCTCTGGCGAGTCTGGGTATATTTTTATACCTAAACCTGACTTTTGTTAGGAAGTGAGTCTTCTGTACGGTAGTACTATTAGGTATTCTGTGATTGTAGTAAATATTAAATTTGACGTAATAATATCGAAACTATTCCAATACGACAGCAAATGGAGCAAAAGAAATCTAATTTTAGTTTTTTCTATTTTCAGTCGCATTACAAACTATAATTGCATTTTTTGTGTTTATGAGAATACCGTTTGTGTTCGTAATGTTACTGGGAGCGGTCGACATCGGATTGCGGCTATTGTCAAATTACGGGAATTGAGCCTCAGATAAATAAATATAAATACATACATTGCTCTGATCAAGCTAAATAGCTTAAGCACTTGTACTATAAAAATCAGAAACTACGACGGTACCACAACACCCAGACCTGAGACAAGATAGAAAAGTTCGTTTTCTACATCCGTCGGAGAATCGAACCCGGAACCTCAGAGATGGCGACGCCAATTTCGGTGTACTCGGCTCTCGGCTACAGAGGTCGTCGATATACTAAGGTATTTTACTTTAGCTTCTTACTACAGGATCAGAACAATGTATGTGATGTTATCCAATATTTTATTATTTTATTTTATCTCGGAATCTTTCGGGTATCCGACTGAAAAATGGTACGTATGTAGGTACGGCTCATTGAGTACATACCCTATAGAGCAGCAATACAAACCATGTTTCTCCGAAACTAGTAAGTCATTTTTCACTTACATTTAGTATGAAATGTCAACGCTCGCCCATACAAAAACAGCACAGATACAGATTAAAAAATGGCAGAAAAAATTGTCGAACAAATCATATGACATTTCTACTCTAAGCTCCATGGTACGGCTATTTCAATTTTGATCTTCGTCTAATCAGAGGAAGACCTAGGTCAGGCCGGTTTCAGTAATTACAGCCGATTGGACTGGTTTATTGCGCCGGCTAATGAGAACTATTCGTACATACACTCGTACTAGTTGATAGGTCTGTGGCATCTTGCTTTTTGTCATTTATTAGGCGTTTCAGTTTCAGCAGAGAATATACAGGACTACATTTCACGGTAGTGCCAATTTTTCAGGGACTTGAGTGGTCCCTGAAAAACTGGCAATCAGTAACTAAATAGATCTACGTAAAAAACTAATTTTCTTTTAATTCTTCCATTCTGCATTTGAAAAATAGAATACGTAGAAAATTTACGATAACTCGATTAAATTGCACCGTATGTGCACTGCATGAGGTTCTTGTTGGAGCGGTGTCGGCGCACGCCTGTGATCTCTGATGAATGATGGCGAATCTCGCGTATTATTTTTTATTTAGAAATTTTTTAAGTATACTAACATATTTAGAACTATTTTGTTTTTTGCATTCACAATAATGCTAGTTTATTATTTCATGGAAAAAAAATGAAAAAAATTTCAACTGTCTCTGATGGGATATGTATATTTTACTTCAGAAATACGACGACTGAAATTAATTACTATAAATTAGTATTTTTATATTGTTCTGTAGGCCTTATTTTTAAAATTTGGCTCTGCCTTGAAATGTAACCCTGTAGGTACCTAAAATTTTAACTAGCTGTTGCCGGCGACTTTGTTTATGCGGTTACTTATAAATTAACCTTTACACCCCGTACTGTTTCACTGTTGAAAAGCGTCAGCCGGCTAACTAACCATACTTATAAAATAAATAATTAAATATTAGACAACATCATATACATTGCTCTGATCCTATGATTAGTAGCTTAAGCACTTGTGTTACAGAAATAAACAACGACGGTATCACAATATAGAAAACCCAGACCCGAGATAATATAGAAAAGTTATTTTTCTACATTTACCGACCGGGAATCGAACCCGGGACCTCAGAGATAGCGACACCAAGTCCGGTATGCTCGCCTCTCGGCTACGGGGGTCGTCAGTCCTACCTACCTTAGTTACTTAAATGATAAATGTGAAAGTTTATTTGTTTAGATGTTTATTAGGTAGGTATTCAATCACTGCTGACTGACAAACAGCTGTCTGGAATTAGTTCAATGGACACTAGATATTGATCTAGCATAACATACTTAATTTCACTATGGACCTCATAAGAAAGCTCAAGGTTGCTCAGCATGATATAGAAAGTGCTATGCTCGGTGTTGCTTTGCGAGATCGGATCAGAAATGAGAAGATCCGTAAACGAATAAAATTCGCTGACATAGCCTGACGGATTTGCAGTCAATACGGGAGGCCTATGTTCAGCAGTGGACGTCCTATGTTAATGATGATGATGAACACAATTCTAGGATATTTTTTGTTCCGATTTTGTTGTGTTATTGCTGGATGAATATTCATTTCTCATTGGCTTTATTCTGAGGCTCAATTCCCGTAATTTGACAATGGTCGCAGTTTGCTGTCGATCCGCTCCCAGTAACATTACGATCACAATAATGGTACTTTCGTAAACTTTTAATTTGAGGCAGAACTATCTAAACTATCCCAATACGACTGAAAAAAAAAACTAAATCAAATTTTGTTTTTTTCCAATTTCCGTCGAACAATAATTGCATTTTTTTGGGTTTACGAGAATACCGTTTGTGATCGTAATGTTACTGGGAGCGGATCGACACCGGATTGCGGCTATTGTCAAATTACGGGAATTGGGCCTCTGAAAATCTACGCAGACAAAGTCGCTGGCAGAAGCTAGTAGAAATATAAATTATGGCAAAACCAACCGTATGTTAGTAGGTAGACAGGTTTTGATTGGTAGACGTATCATTATATTTGGTATTAAACACTATTACCGAGCGTAATTACCGACGCGGCCACGCCAGCTTAACTAACCAGGATACTGATTAAGCCAACAAATTATCGATCTAATATATCTGTTATTTATCGGGTGCGTACAAATTTGTAGGGTTTCAAATGCATTCATTGCCCTTTACTGTGAGATCCAGTTATTTTCAGTTTTATTTTGTATGCAACAGTATTTATTTTCTATTCATGATTCAGATACAAATTCTCGTGCTCATCACAAAAACATTTGCCCCTTAGGGTAGTAGAACGCGCAACCTTTGGGATTTGTTGTCTGGTGGGCGAAGCACTAAAAGATTAGATCTTGAAGTAGGGAATTAACATTTCTGTGTTATAAGACAGACTGAGTGGTTATTTTTTTCGGACGGACCAATCGCTGACTGCCTTTGAGGATCGACCGGGCAGCTTAGAATACGGATTAGCAAGCTATAAGAATACATTTAAACTTTTTAAAATTTTAAATTTAATAGTGCTTACTAACATAGTTAGTAAGCAAATTATTACTAACACCAATATAGATTGTAGTCCGAAATTAATGCTTTTTAATTTAATTTAATTAATATTCGCCCCACTAGCGTTTGCCGCAACCTGGCCGAGTAAGGTTTCGTGTTGCATAGCCCAACGGATTAGCAAGTTGAAGTGGCAGTGAGCAAGGCACATAGCACGTAGAACTGACGGCCGATGGGACAGAAAGGTTCTAGAATGGAGGCCGCGAATCGGCAAGTGCAGCGTAGGACGTCCACCCACAAGGTGGACAGACGACCTGGTAAAGGTCGCAGGAAGACGCAGGTTGCAGGCCGCTTCCAACGGCCAATCTAGAAATGCTCCAAGAAGGAAGGCTCATGTTCAGCAGTGGACGTCCTATGGCTAAAATGATGATGATGACTAGCTCCCTAGTGATTGGGCTAGTAAGACACCCTAACAAGCGGCGAATCCGCTAGTGGTGGCACTGACGGGACCAGAACTGCCGAAACAGGTCTGACCGCTGTCGGACTTCTTTCTAGCGGGCCTAATCTGGGGGTGGCTCGGACTCAGGCCTAAAGGGAGCCTCATTATGCTCAGACCTCGGCTTGGGCCGTCGTCCAAAGGTGACAGGTGAAAAAGAGCCAGGCAGATGTCTATGTCGGCCAAAATAAAAGGCGCGACCTTGCACCTTTTAGTGGGTGCAGTGTTGCGATCTAATGTTGTTTAGTAAGTACCTATGGCGTTGTTGGGAATTTTTGTGTGCTGGAAGACACCCTGGCTAGATACTTTCTCTGGTAACTCAGTCTCGATACACGAGAATGTAAGTTTCTTACTTTAAGACAGTGACAGTTGTTTTGTTAAAACTAGACAACGAATTTTACCCGAAGCGTCTTACATTTAGAGGCGCGCTAATTTAGAAAAGTTTGTTTTCTGAACAGACTCGAACCGGAAATCGAATCCTTTGCCTTCAAGGCAAATGACTTCACCACTACGCCAATTTATACAAGTAAATAACTAATGTTGGACCTAATCAGCAGGAACGGACCGAGGTCAATCCGTTCACTGATTAGAGAAACCGGCGCGACCACGCTGCTGATTGCCCGCCGCCCGCCCGCCGGCTTAATTCAAGTGCAAGTACCTACTAAATAAGGAGTTAGTTTTGTTGACAGAAGGTATTATTGACAAATTATCTACGCTATAAGGTTAAAACTAATCTGGCCTTAATTACCCTTATAATAATACTCAATAATACTTATTGATTCAGTATACTGGGTGTAACGAAAAGGTGAAATAAAACTTTAAGGGGTTATTCTACGGCTAAATTACATCAACTTTTTCTATGGGACCAACATCGAAATCGCAAAAAAAAACACTTTCCCATATTAAAACGCGACCAGCTGGCATCAGTTTGTATGGAAAGGTAATTTTTTTTTTTGAGATTTCGATGTTGGTCCCATAGAAAAAGTTGATGTAATTTAGCCGTAGAAAGAAACGGCGCAACAAACTTAGTCACATTTATAAAAATATTGGACAACATCACATAGGTACATTGCTCTGATCCTGTGATAAGTAGCTTAAGCACTTGTGTTACAGGAATCAAAAACAACGACGGTACCACAAAACTCAGACCCGAGACAATATAGAAAAGTATTTTTTCTAAGATGACTGGCCGGGAATCGAACCCGGGGCCTCAGAGATAGCGACACAAAGTCCAGTATGCTCACCTTTCGGCTACGGAGGTTATGTCCATGTGCTCTTGTCGTTTAAATAATCGTCTACTTTATAATATTCTTTTTTCTTAAGGATTTTTTAAATGAGGATTTTGAACTCATGTACAGGTAGTTCAACAAGAGTCTGCGGTGCGAAGAAGAAAAAAACTCTGTGTAAATCGAAAACTTTGGCACTATGGTGGGACGTGTCATAATCTTTGTACGTAAGATTTAATGTGGCGATTGTATTTTATTAGTGTCTATGCGCAATTCGACAGACTGAACTTAGTATACGTGTACGTTACGCACCTTGTACAGATTTAAAAATCCTTTCTATAAGCACCGAGATCCAGGCTATTCTCTAAATACATATTTGATATTATCATGTACGTACGCAAAAATTTAGATCTTTTCATAAAAAAGTGATATTCATTCATATCACAAGAAACAAAAACAAACTTGTAGTCTTAAACTTCAGATTGGCCAAAACAAGTAATTTATTCTTGGGAAATTGTATTAAAAAAAAAAAAAAAGTATACCTTGCAATGTTATCGAACTTCCTATTAATAAATTTAAGTCACATGTCAAAACTACACTAACGTCTAAGGGTATTATAAAATTCAAGACTCTCTTGATGACAGGAAAGTAAGGTCAGTCAACTTATGTACCTACCTGTTTATTTTGATTTATATTTTTTTGTGGCAGCCAGTGGTGACTCAGTTTGTTCCGGCGTTTCTTCTCAGCACTTTCCAGGATGTCTGTGTCTTGTCTCGAAGCGCTAGTAGGGCCCAAAAAATAAGGAGACATGTTCTGGCCCCATATGGGTCAATAATGTTATTATTGACGTTAATGTGGCAATTTTCTGTCCTAAATTAAATAAATGATTTTTGACTTTGGATTTGACTTTATTGATACAGTCGTTGGTGTTGCCCGTGTTTAATTACACTGATGTTTGCTGCTCTAACTTATTGCAACTGTTTCTTGATATACTCGGTCGTCTCCTAAATAACAGTATTCTTATTATATTTGGCGTGCATTGGAAGAGGTATGTCCAGCAGTGGAATATGATGATAACATAAAACAAGGTGTAACATAAATAATGCACATCCTATTACAAGCTGTTTCTGGGGCTCAATTACAACAACATTTTGAATGACACCGTAGCAGAAGCTGTGGCTTCTGGTAACTTAATTCTATGGTGTGCCCCATTCTTGTAAACCATGTGCAAGTATTACGTCTTAAATTCTATTATGTTGCGGTGAAAAAACATTCCAATTCAATTCACTGGGGTCCAAATTCATTTCTCAACCCCCATTCCCACAAGTAGGTTTAAAGCACTTCATCCCGTACCGAGTAACGACCCGGAAATCTACTATCAATACTAAATTCGTTCACAAAGAGAAAAAGACGTAACGGATCCAATTTTAAGATTGTTACGTTCCGCTTGGAGCTTTGAGCGGACTCTAGATTCAATTATTCGCCTTAGGTCCACTTGCGCAAAACTGAATTAGTTTAGTATGCGATTAAGACATCTGTTTGGCAACGTCATACAACTTGACAGCTATACAATAAAGGGTAAAGAGCTTTCAGAAAGCAAAGTAACATATACTTATAAATAAACATAAATATCGGACAACAGCATATACATTGCTCTGATCCTATGGTAAGTAGCCAAAGCACTTGTGTTATAGAAATCAGAAACAACGACGGTACCACAACACCCAGACCCGAGACAATGTAGAAAAGTTATTTTTCTACTTTGACCAACCGGGAATCGAACTCGGGACCTCAGAGATAGCGACACCAAGTCCGGTATGCTCTCCTCTCGGCTACGGAGGTCGTCAACAATGATGTTTAATACCGTATTAGTAGTTATTTTGGTATTAAATTCTAATCCTGAGACGCGCAAGTGGACCTTAGAGAAAATTTAGAGACACGTAAAGTATTTTAAACACTGCACTGTCTTGTAATTTTTGTTAGTGATATTAGCTTATATGAAGTGTAGAGTAGCAATAATTTCAAACTTTTTAGTCCTGAAACCCCTTTGAAACACTTGCGGCTTTATTCATACAAAACTTCTAATCAACTTGTTAAGCAGTACTCAGCTGAAGAATCGGGCTTTTTCGGCTTCAAAAACCAATGAAAATTGATTGTGTATATATTATTATACTTTGCTACAAGCCTATAAATATAGCATAGGGAAATAATATTGCCCTAAAAATAATTAACACAGCTGAATTGTTCATTTATGTTAAATTTATTGTTTTCGTGTATTGTGTGTGTGTATTTTCAACCAAAATTATTATTAATGAACAGATAGTTGCGCATTAATTTTGTTCGATGTCTCTATTAATTTGATTACAAGTGTTTTTTGAATCTCATTAATTATGCTTATTTGGTTCGATTCAATGTAAAGTATTAATATTAATGTGTTATTAAAATAGTATAATTTTTGGCTATTATTTGATCCTAGTGCAGGTCACTGCACAGCTCCCACTGTGTACCATGTAGTGTTGTCAAACTATTGATCGATTTTAAATCGATAAAATATCATCGGAAGTAGCTATACTATCCATAGCTAAGAATGAATATACTATTGACTCTATACTATTTATATATTATGAACATTCGACAGTATTGAAAATATCGAGGATCGATATTACAATACACCAGTACCCCAATTCCCCATAATTTAACAGTACTTGCAATCTAGTGGCGATCCAGTCCCAGTAACATTTTTCATTTTGGTTTCTTCCATTTTCAGTCGCATTACGAACTATAATAGCATTTTTTTTTGTTTTTACGAGAATACCGTTATAGTAAAGTTATACGTTATACGTCTATGTATATTTTACAAGTCGGTACTTTTGTTAAAGAAAACCCATCGCTATTTAAAAGATTTAAAGACAATGTAAAATCTAAAGCAAAAAAACGACCAACAAGATTAATAATGCCAATGTGTAGAAGCAAAATATATCACAACAATTGCTATGTCATGACAACTAAATTTTATAATAAAATACCACAAAGTATTCGCGAATTGCCATCAAAACAATTTTAAACAAAACATTACAAGTGGCTAATTGAAAGACCTTTTTATAATATTTATGAATTCTTATTACATAAATTAACTAATTAAAATGACATTTAAGAATTTTTTCTTCTAACATCGTTACTAAGTATTCATAAAGTTTGACTGTTCTGATAATCTTGACCTTTTTTATGTATAAAATTGACTCTAATTTAACTTTAAAAACATAATCTCATAAATTTGCATGCCATAGATTGGTGAAACATGTTAGCACTGTTGTTGTTTTTTAATTCCATCAAATTTGTATCTACTATGTCACTGCAAATAAAGAATTTATTTATTATTATTTATTTATTTATTGGAAGCGGATCGACACTGGATAGCGACAAATGTTTAATTATGGGAATCGGCCTCAGGTAGTATTCGGTTTCGATTACAAAAACCAGGATATAAACGTTCAACTTTAATTGTACAATAAACGTGTAACATGTGCTACTACTTTTTGTGATATGTTGTTATAACTATTATTGACAATCATTCTAGAAAACTGTAATAACTGTTCACCAAGTACTCATGTCCGAACAAATAAATCAGTATCATTTTCATCATTTCAGCCATCTGAACATAGGCCTCCCACAGTAATTTCTATATTGGCCGGTTGGAAGCGGCCTGCATCCAGCGGCTTCCCTCAACCTTTATTACCAGGTCGTCTGTCCACCTTGTTGGACGACCTAAGCTGCGCTTGCCGGTACAAACAAATAAATTATTATTTTATTTTAAAACTATATTTAAGGCGTAACGTTCAGTCTTTACTTCAGTCGTTTTTGAATCGAATATGGCCAATTTCTAGTAGGTTTGGCTACCAGTAGTCAATCAGTCAGAAGTCAGTTTTTTATAAACGGATACAACCAAAATGTTTACATAACCGCTAAAAAAGTTTTGCCCCTGACAGCCATTCCTTACAACTTCAGGCTTATCGGAGTCGCAAACAACTGTTCGGATACATCCGACTTCGGGCCTAGTTGTTTTATTAGTTTATCCATTCCCGTATGTGGTATTCATAGACTACTTTTCAAATAGATACCGCACACAAAGCTTCTATATGATTGGCTTGCTCTGGGTAAACATCTACCCCAAACGGTGTAAATGTGAGGATTGAGTTTTTACGGCCTACGGACTAATTTCGGAACACTAAATGAAACGAACGAAAATGTTAATAATAAAAAACTTCTAAACTGAACTTCCAACCGGTCAGTCTGGAAGTCATTGGGGCCTCCCCCATGTGTTTAGCCCTACCTCCTATGGTTGACATGATGAAATATTAATAATGTTACACTAGACAGATAATACATAGAATTTTGTGTTATATGCCAAGGATACAAAAAAAATTATCGAGTTAAGGGTCGGTAATAACTGCGATAAAAATACAACAGCTACGTACTAAAATTAACAAACGCGAAGAAGCGAGTAGGCTTAAGCTTTTTTGTTAGAAAGCTATTTTATCGAGGGTAGTAGGTATGTGAAGTAAATGGAAGGCAGACGTGTTCAAGGTACCTACGAGATGCTTAGATGCGGTGCTGAACACGTTGGGCGGAAATAGGCATCGTAAGGTCCACACAGCGTAAAATCGCGGTCTGTGGAGGAACGTTGTATGTGGTCATGATCCTCATCAGTGGGGGACCGAGGAAGAAGAGTATGTTAAGTAAAGATCTGCTTAGACTTTCCGAAGATTATGCGCACTTTTCCTTTATAGTAAAGAGATCTCCCCTGTAAAATGAAAACAAAGGCTTTTTCACGCACATGATCATCTTTGAATTAGTTATATTCTCAAAAACCTTGAAATAATTCAATTCAATATTTATTTATTTCGGGCAACATAGGTCCATGGGTTAGTAAATAAAGGTTAATTGAAAATTAAAAATCTTCTGACACATAAGCAAAAAAAAAACTTTAAAGTTAAGATTCTAGTTATTACTTAAAAGTGTTAGAGGCTATCATACTAACAACGTATTCTTCAGCTTCACAAGGCTGCATCATAGTTATAAGTCGCATCTATTGGGATAAGTTGTCTATGATAGTATTGGACAACAAATAAGTCTAGACGAACGTCCGTATAAACTACAGTTTGGCCTTATTAGGTCTATTACGTTGTTTATTAGTTAGATGAGTTGAACCCAGAATAACTCGAATCATGTATGATACGAATGATACGTACATCGACATAAAAAATAATGTAAGTACACAAGTATCTTAGTTATTCTGTTTTACGATCGAGTTTCCATAAATTATATCAAATATACGAGATCTTCTTGTCATTAGTAAACGTACAAATGGGAACTTATTGACTAATTTTTCGGATTTCGTAGTCAACACGAAAGCCTTTTTGTTTCGTCATATCCATCCTTCTGTCTGTCTTTTTGCGGCTTAGCTTAAAGACTCCTAGTACTCGTACTAGAAATCCGTAATTTTGCATCAGTACACATATTAATCACGCCGACAAAGTAGTATATTACAATCTTTAAAAAAAAGATTTTTCTACCTCTTCTTCACATACATGGGATGATTTTTTTTCGTGTCTGTCATAGTGTGGAGTGTCATTCGACAGGTAGTTTAAAAATATTATCGGTCGTTTATGAATATGAACACCGTATATTTATTAACAGATCTGTTTTCGTGTTATTAAGCTTTCAAGCCATTTCATCCTAAGTAATAGTCGATAGGCTTCTAAAATCAAAAAATAAAAATATTTTTTCTTTGTTAGAACTAAGTGTTGCCTTCTCTTTCTTAAAGATAGGTAGCCATAGCTTTACATGTTATCGAGTTACTTTATAAAATGTACTTTGAGGAGGAAATGACTTAGATTAAGTTTAAAAAAAGGTATAATATACTGTCTAATGTGACTGGCACCTACGGAACTCTACTTTTCTAAATCAAGAGATTTATTACAAAAATTCAAAGTACTCACTTAATGATGCCTGATTTACGCGAGATTGAGTTGTAGCTATTATTTTTGTGTTTTAAATATTTTCGCTTAGTTATTTTTTCTTTGAGAAAAAATATAGATAGATAGATAGATAGATACTCTTTATTGCACACCATACAAGTAAAATACACATGATTTTTACAGAAAGATGTACAATTTAGGCGGTCTTATCGCTAATAGCGATCTCTTCCAGACAACCTTTAGGTAGAGGACAACCATTAAACCATTATATAATATAATTTTTAAACTGCCCGGAAATTATTAGCATAATATACATAAAATAAATCGTGCATTCAAATGAAAATGACTAACTTGATTCATGCTCCTTGCTCATTATGCAAATATGCACAAAGTTCAAATACGAAGTCCCAAGTGGAGCGCAGCTTCGCGCACCGTTTATCCTTTGTAATTGAAATAATCATAAATTAGGAGTGTAGGTGGGACACTGGAACATTACGCGGGACAGCGGGACATTAGGCGCGATGAGATTGTTCCAATTTCACTAATGTTCCATTCATCTATCGGCCAAGACTTTTCTTTCCAATTTTCATTTCGATTTCTATAAGACAGCGGTTTTGAGTTATTGTTTTAATTTAGTTTGGAGAAAGTTTATGCCTTGTTAAAGACCCAGTTATTCGATCACATTTCAATTTGATTTCTTTATTACAAATGGCTGTAGTTTGTGACTTTGAAACGAGCAAGGTTCCTTTAAGGTTAGTGAAAGGGTTTGAAGACTTGAGAAATTATTTAATGCGGACTGTAAAAACATATGATATTTCTTAGTAATTTTCTGACTCATAAAAATGGGGTCCCATAATCTGCTTTTGCCGTGTGGGGACGGCCGTAAAGAATACACTTCCCCACCGCCAACAGGAGGCGTGTCGTAAGAGGCGACTAATTCCTGTAGCACGAGACGGGCTGCAGCGTCTGCGTGCGAAATCTTATAAAAAACTGCGCTCGCCAACCCGCCTGCCTAGCGTGGCGAGTATGGCAATCCCTCCCAATGAAAGTCATTGGGGGAGGCCTGTGTTCAGCAGTCGACGTCCTATGGCTGACATGATGATGATGATGATAATCTGCTTTTGCTCTAAGGCAGCCATTACCTAAGTGAGAATTTTACAAAAAAAAAACTTTTTATCTGCATCCTACATACTTGGCTAGATTAGATAGATAGATAAACCGACATGGGTGATATTATGTTAGGAATACGACCTTTCGCTCCTAAACCGGAATCACTAATATCGGTTTAAGTTTGTTGCGTTAGTTATTATGGGAAATAAGATGCCCACAGCGTACACAAAAAAAGAAAGAATTTATTAAAAATAAAATATACAGGGTGTAACGAAAAGGTGAAATAAAACTTTAAGGGGTTATTCTACGGCTAAATTACATCAACTTTTTCTATGGGACCAACATCAAAATCTCAAAAAAAAAATTGACGTTTCCATACAAACTGATGCCAGCTGGTCGCGTTATGGGAAAGTGTTTTTTTTTTGCGATTTCGATGTTGGTCCCATAGAAAAAGTTGATGTAATTTAGCCGTAGAATAACCCCTTAAAGTTTTATTTCACCTTTTCGTTACATCCTGTATAATTGGGTACAGTGCCGGCGGGCGAGGGTAGGTAGGCCCGACTGGTGGTTAGCTCCCGAAGCCCAGACTCCCCTGATGGTGGCCGAAGGTGGGTGGGCTCCTTGGATGGTGGACGAGCAGCAGCTGGTGGTGCGAGTGGAGTACGTGGCCAAGCGGACCGGGTGCGTAGAACGACGCTCAAGCCCGACCGACGTTCAGCCGACGTGTTAAAACCCGTACAGTGTTCCCTGGGGATTAATATTCCAGCTTAAGCTACTTCGTCTTTTGCCGTTGATTGCGATCAACACCTCGGCCAAGCTAGGAAACTGGTTATTATGTAACGTAGATGGTGAGTGGCGGTGATCGCAATCAGTACGGAGCGTAGGCACAAAGAAAAAAAAGCTAAGTTTATTATTGATATTTACGCCATATGCAATTTAATGTACAATTTGTAAATTAAAATATTACGCCAACAGCGGTAAATGATAGAAGAAATAGGAAATTTAAAATTAATTTTAATTCTGTTAATTAATCAGATGAGTGAATGATAGGTATTCAAAGGTTAACAGGAAACAGAAAATTAGTAACTACAGTGAAAGTACTAGAAGAAGGTTTATATGACTTTGCAAAAAGCTCTAAATTACAAACTACCTACTTACCTACAAACTAAAGCGCAAAGATAGAAACATTGGTTCATCACTTACCCTGCCGGGGAGTAAATTATGCACAAGATTGATACTAATAAACTTTAATGAAGACCTAGGTCTCGTCTCGTCTAGGTTTATGAATATAATAGATATTGACGACTAAGTACGACTAAGTAAGTCACAATAAACATATTTTGAATTTGAATTTGAAGTAGGCACCAAATGATCTTTTAAAGAGATACGTGCCCAAGCTTCTATGGTCAAGTAATGTGTGTCGCTAGTAGAGTTGTAAATTGACGATCATATGCTATAAGCGTCCGTCATTTATGATAAATGCTTGGTCACATTGGACATTTATTGTCACGATGGTCACATATTGTATTCAGTATACATTTAAAATAAGAAGAATTCCTCTAAAGTAAGTCTTAAATGTTAAGTATTTGACAATAAACACATACAATAAAACATGTAATTGGATCTGGATTAAACTAAAAAAAATTCTCGCGCGTAACGATACGACGCTTTTTAGCTTGTTCGTGCAGAAAGATAAATTAATTTTAAAAATTTCATTTCGTTATAGATCATCACTACTAAAACCTGTCTTTTGTATAATAATGCACTTATTTGTCGGCCTTTTTTTTTTTCATAGTTTTTCAATAGAATTGATTGTGACGTTAGTGACAATAAATGTCCAAAATGTCCGGTCACATTGATAAAATGTCCAATTTGCTCGGTCATATTGGTCAGACATTTATAACGTGACGGACACTTTACAACTCTAGTCGCTGGCTATCGCGGCCCGCGAGCTCCTCAGGCGCAGCTTAAGAGGCCGTCCTAGAAATCGTCGTATTTCCGTACATTTTATTTTCTGATTGTAAAGATATGAATATTAATTGAAACAAAATAACACGTGATTTTTAAAGATTAGTTCTTATTCTTGCATGTAGCGCGAATGGATTTTTCATATCATTTCAAAAATAAAGATAAATCACCAAAAGAACTACCCATATTTCGGAAAAAATACGTTCGAGTTACGTTTGATCATCAGTTTACAAGAGACTTTAAAGTTATCGTGACAATTCGATTTTAATATTGGATTGAAGATATGGTCTACTTGCACATAGGTTGAATACTTTTTTACTTTCTTACAAAATATAGCAGAAAAAAAATGCTGAAATCACATAAAATTTTAGAAATTCATTTATTTTTCTATCGTTATGAACAACTATTATGAGATTTAAACACTACACAATAATCTTCAGGTATACCTTTAAAATAACATATTTTTTATTTTATGTAATAACCAAAAAAATAAGTACTAAACCTAAGTCAAAATTAACTATAAAATCAAGCGCGCAAAACCGATCGTTTTTCAAACCTAGGTAGGACGTCCAGTACCTAATAAATTATCAATATTATCTTGTAAAGGATAAACATTGTTGACGCTTTATCCCGCATCATAGACGCACATAAGCATAGAACTGTATTTCTATTTTGCACTGAAAAAAGATTTGCCTCTTAAGTCCCGCCTACAAGAATCATACGACGTCGCGAACAAGGACTGAATAGACACAAGAATTGTTTATTTTACCACATTTATTTATTTACCGTAATATTTCTTATTTTATATATTCTATTATTATGTAATGTATAATAAGTAGGCATGTAAGGTACGTTACAAGTTAGTTACAAAAATTTTGCTTTTAATCAATTTGGTCACGCCTTTGGAGGATCCGATGGTGGTTAAGAAGCTTAGTAGCGGAGGATGGCACTAAGCCCTAACGGAGCGCGCCTCCCACCACATTACTTGAAATCGCCAATAGCTACCAAACCACACACATTTTTGGTCTGAAAAGAATATTACTTATACGGTTAAGTTCCAATAATATTTTTAAGGCGGTTTTGTTTTTAATTGATTCAGTAATTTATTGGCTAACTAGTTTTAACACTTGTTTTTATTCTCTGTTAGAAAAATCGGGGTTCCAGATATATTTTTCGCTACGAACAACTCGCAAGACAACGATGTTATAGAGTACAATGAACATTGAACAACAACAAAGAAGCTGAAAAATTCTTTTATCAAAACTCTAGACCTATTTCTATTGCAAACGATCAATATCCGTGCTGCATGTGTTCCGTTTGAATTGTGATCTCGTCAAAGCTCATCTTAGATGGCGCCTCCGTGTTTGGTCTTGTCAACGGTTGTGTACCAATTTTTACGCTAATGTCAAAGTTCGATTTTTTGTGCTTACTAGTATAACGTAAGTTTGACAGTTTATCAATACCTTTAGGCGCTGTACGGATGGGGGTGAAGATGGGCGGTTTTCATGACTGCGAAGCAATAAACACCGCGTCTGCCAGTCGATGCCCGCGGCTGCCTGCGCCGCGTTCTCCACGCACACGAGTTCAGGACGACCATTCCTGTAGAGCGCGCTGCACGGGCCGCAGACTAGGCTAGCCGCCCGCGCCGCCTTCCGTCCGTTAGTGTATATGTCGTAGCCAGATCATAAAATTTACCACTTCATGATGTGACCGATCCTTTCATAAAATGATAGTTGAAATACGGAGATATGGCCAACTAAAACTTACCATATCGTTTAAACGTCAACATTCGATGAAATGTCAAATCAACGTTTGGCCAAATCATTAAAATAAAAATACGTGTACAAGTTATGTGAATTTGTTTCATATTTGTAATCTTGGTCGATAGATAAATTAAATATTTTAAATAGTTATTATTTTTAAACAAAACTAATAAATAACCCCAATATGTCAATTAAAATTTACAATAAACTCCCAAACTATATAAAAAATGAAAATAAGTTCTCTAAATTTATGAAACTACTTAAAGAGTTTCTAATTGACAAACATTATTATACGATAAATTAATATTAAGAAGAAAAATGTATTTAATTTACTAAATCAATTTAATATATAAATAGATTACATAATAAACATCTACATAAAATTATACTATTGCACGACAAAATATCTGCCTTTCTCTCTTCCACGTTGCTGTGCCTATCAAGGTGCATTATTTTTGCATCATTATATATCATTGCATTTAGCATCTAAGTCATGTGCAATGCAATAAATAAATAATAATAATAATAATAATAAAAGACTTGAATAGATAAATAACCAAACTAACCTCTCAAATAACGTTCTGAATTCCATGAACTTTTTGACGTTGCGCTCGTTTTTTAACTTGCCGTCTGGGGACGGCCGTAAATAATACACTTTCTCACCGCCAAAAGGAGGCCTGTCGTGTGGCGACTAATTCTTGTAGCACGAGACGGGAAGTAGCGTCTGCGTGCTAAATCTTTAAAAATCTACGCTCGCTAACCCGCCTGCCAAGCGTGGCGAGTATTGATAATGTGGGGGCAATGACAGTCATTGGGTAAGGCCTATGCTCAGCAGTGGACGTCCTATGGCTGAGATGATGATGATGATGATGAGATGTGAATTTTTCGAGATAATATTGCAAAAATCAGTCTTTTGCAGATATAATACACAATAATGACTTCCAGCAATGAGCCGACGAAATAAACCTTTAGTTACTTATTCTCCTACCACAATCCGTAAGAATTGAAAAATGTCGACTTATTCAGAAACGAAATATTAATTTCTAAAATTTTTCTCAAACCAACTTGAATTAACATGCAAAACAAATCATCAATACCGTTCACCGAAATAAACAAATTGTCCCGATTTTTAAATGAAACCGTAATATAAATGTAAATTTCCGCTTCTTATTTAGGCCGGCTAATTTGTAATTACAATTTTGGGAGGCAATGACAAATTTTAATTAAAAAAGGTTTACACTTCGGAAGTCTTTATACTTTCTTTTAATTAAACCAGAAATTTTCGCCAACAAAATGAATACCAATATTGTATCAAAGTTTGTTTATTGGTGCTTACGAGCTAAAAAGATGCGAGGTGAATATTGAGTGTGGGTCTTATTAGTATTTCGTAGCTAGCAAATAATGAATTGGGTTTCGAAGTTGTTTTCAATTTTGGGGCTTTACCTACGTAATTTCGTGTGTCTGAATAAATTTTAAAGAGTAACGATAATCAAACTTTCGCAGGAAACGAGGTTTTATTCAACTTTTCAGTTTAGGGAGGCGATTTTGAATAAATTTAAAGTTATATTATTGAAATAAAATGTCTATTATTGGAATAAAGCGTAGAACGTCCCACAAGATGGACAAACTACCTGGTAAAGGTTGCGGGAAGTTGCGGGAAGCCGCTAGATGCAGGCCGCTTCCAACCAGCCAATCTGGAAGTCCTGAAATGATGACGACGTGGCTGAAATGATGATGAAATGAAACATGGCATCAAGATAGTAAGCGCTTTGTTCCTATCTTTTTTATCGCAGGAAAAATGCATTTTCCTGTTTCCTGACAAGGTCTCATCCACTCAAAACCTGCGGTGTACCTCGCTAAGTAAGTGGACGTTGCATGGGAACTCGTATGGACGAATTCCATGCATCGGCTACGTCCGGCTTATGTCGGGCCTCATGCATATGATATAGGCGATCCTGTACCCCACTTTTAACTTCGAATCGGGTCAGCAAGAGGTTATCATTCTTAGCCCGATCCTCGGCCACATTTTTGACGACATGGCGACGCCACAAAAGACCGCTCACGTCTCATGCCCTCTTGCCACCCCACATAGGTCGAACTATACTGGTTTGCGATAGACTTCGACCAACCACAGGGTTCATAGCTAAAATACCGTAATCATAACAATACTGATAATTATAGACGTCGCAGCCAACTTCATTCAACCACACGCCTAGATGTCAAATAGCCAAATGGATGAACACAACGTTCAACAGTACAGCTAGACGACACTCCGCTAGCTAGTTAAATGTCAATAAATTTTAATTTACTTGAAATGCTTGTAGATAACTCTATTATTTGTACTTCTAAATAACATTGGGTTCTTTTTTTTATTACTATTTTTACCACAAAACACCTCAAAAAACACTTGTTGCCACCATCTTGTAAACAAAATGTGTGGATTTAAAACTGCTTAGCTCGCACCAAAACTTGTAAAAATATTTATTTGCGGTTACCATGTGACGTAATTTATGGATGGGCCCTTAGAACAAAAATGAAATAAGAAAATACTGTCGAACCATCGAATATAAAATCGCTATAAATCCATATGGAAATGATCAAAAATAGTTTTGTCAGCATCAATATTGAAGCTGCCTACCGGCACACACACGGGCGACCCGCGGCTTCGCTCACGTAAACCCACATTTTACTACTAATAGAAAATTGGAACAGATCCAACGCTATTGAAAAGGCTTTCGCGCGAAACCTAACACAATGTTACGAATCCGGAATTTGAATATGGCGATATTTCACTCACATATTTCGATTTGAATTGAATATTTTACACTGTAATTGTAATGAACCATTCTGAAGCCGCTGAATGCGGGCTGCTTCCAACCGGCCAATCTGTAAGTCATTGGGGGAGGCCTATGTTGAGCATTAGACGTCCTGTGGCTGAAATGATGATGATGATGATGATTCTCTTAAGAATGTAGTGTAGGTGACGAGGTTAGTGACCTGATTGCATGATCAGCTTTAGAATTCGAATATTTTGGTGTCGAGGTGAGTGACCTGACTGCATGATTGGCTTTAGAATTCGAATATTTTTTAAATATTTGTGAAATTTCTACTCGAGGTTTATTAAACTCGATTTTACTGAGCACCCGCTTTGAGCATCGCCTTGACCGTCACGGAAACCCTTCCTTATGTTGACTTGATCCCCCTCGATTGACAACAACTGAATCATTTTAATTATATTTAGAGTAAATAAATGTTATTTTATTTTAATTGAATGATTTGTTATTTATTAATAAAGACATTTTCACACCGGCACACTGGGCTAGTTTCCTAAAAAAATCGGAAAAGTCCGTCAGTTGGATTAATAGAAAACATTGGACACGTATTTGTCTTTTCTCAATCAAACAAAAAATGATGAAGATTTAGCCCGTTAAAGTTCCGCGTACCGTCACGCCTTGCGACACTTTTTAGCAAGGCGTGACGTCACGGGCTCACTTTGGTGAGGTTTATCTTCGTCATTTTTTGTTTGATTGACAAAAGACAGAATATGGGTCCAATATTTTTTGATAATCGAACTGACGGACTAAATAGAATAATCTTTTTTTGACCCAGGAAACTAACCTATTGCCTACTACTACTGTATGTTTAAGTATATTGTATTACTGTAACATTTGTTCTGCAAATAAGTTATTCGATTTGACAAAAAATATTATAAGCCAAATTATATTTCGGAATTTTTCAGAACTCCATACAAAACGGCTCCGGACAAGCCCGAATTCAATCCGTTTTGTATGGTTTTCTGAAAAATTCCGGATGTATGTAGTCCGAGCCTTAAAATAGATTTTTTTTGTTGAACCTACAACCACTTGGCTTATAATATAATGTCAATAAAATCCAACTCAATTGTTTGAATCTAATGACTGTGGTGTGGTATTGAATTACAAGTACCTTTACACGTTTCTACATAGTCTAAGTTTCACAGTTTATCATAAGCAACTTAATACACTAACGTTAGCTATATGTAGTACATGTTTCCTAATTACTTAGTACCTACCTAACGCTCAGTGTTGCTTAAGCACTACTTAACTTGGCCGTGTGCAGATAATTATGATCAGGTTAATCAAACTACGCTTTGTGTCGCTGGTGCTTTGTCTCTGATAACTAGTTCAAATGTTGGATTACGAGTACAAAATAAATTTGTTGTGTTCGTACTTAACTAAACTCAAAACGGAAATTTATTTTGGGTATTTCTTTAAGAACTGTATATTTTCTGATTTTCTGCGCTACTTCACACTTATTTTCTTTCCAAAGGACCTACTCCTGATAATAATTAACACGAGCCAACATTGTTCCATCCGTTCACGCGTGATGCGATGACAAAGGGCAATAGAGATTCATTTTTATATATAGGGTTACATTGCAAATTTAATAAATATGACTAGGGAACATTATAAAGAAGAGTCTTCATCGTTATTTTTTTAATAATCGTATATACGAAAAAAATAATACTTTAAAATATCCGAAAATAATGTAAATAACGAAACTACGAAAGCCGCGCGGCCATTTATCAGAGGCGTAGGTACGGCGAGCCAACAAGGACCTTACCCAGTGCACATACGGTGCAATTTTGTCATGAATGAGTTAAATTATCGACGCGTTTGATTTTTAATAGCGGATAGGAATAATTAATTGAAAAAAAATTTTTTTTGTTCTTTGCATAGTTCGATTAAGTTACTGATTCTGAGCCACTCCTGAAGATTTGGCAACCTTTTGCAATGCAACCCTGTATATATTATAAATTTTAATAATATTTTGTTTTACAAAAAAAAAGAATAAAAATTACGTAATTTATTGATGCACATAACCAATTTACACGCAGTCAGATATTATCGCTTTCTTATAGTAAAATATTTTTTTTATACGATTTAAATGTTGCTACCATAGTAATAGTTTCCTGTGTAGGCTGTCTTCATTTATTGTCATATGATCGTTTCCACCCTGTATACGGTAGGTACTTAAATAATAAAAAACCATTTGCTTTGTCTGTCTGTATGTTACGGCTAATCTCTGAAAAGCTAGACCGAGTTTGACGGGACTTTCATTGACAGATAGCTATTAATATTCTAAGAAATAATTTTGGGTACTTTTGTAACGACCTCCGTAACCGAGAGGTGATCATACAGGGTTTGGTATCGCTATCTCTGAGGCTCTGGGTTCGACTCCCGATCTCTGGGTGTTATGACATCCAGTTGTTGTTGTTTCTGATTTCTATAACACAACTGCTTTGGCTACTTACCATAGGATCAAAGCAATGTAATATATGTGATCTTGTCCAATATTTCTTTATCTTATCTTAGAAAAATAATTAGAGTTCCACCCAAAGAAATATAACCCATGAAATAGTAATCAAATCCGATTCAAAAGAAGTTTTGAATTGATTTAAATTTAGGTCCACGCGAACAAAGTCGCGGACAACAGAGTAGTAATAAATCAGACGAATAACGCTTAATCTCATTTCTAAAACAGCTCGTTAAGTGTGATCAAGTGTGAATTAGATTGATTAATTAAACTCCCATCAAACTGCAAGATCCGAGCAATCAAAGTCAAATGTTTGTCAGTCAATTTCGGCTGAAATGTAGCTGAATAGTTAATAACTAATTATCCACAAACGACTCATTATGTTGACACGTTCATAATAACTTTGGTGAGCAATTCCGAGTGTTCAAATATTTTTATAAGCCTGGTTCCCAGCCGAATATAGTAGAACGCATTCAATGTCTGTCTGTATATTCTGGGAACTGACACTAACAGCTATTGAATGTGACATTTCTAGAATATGTACTATCATAAACAACCATATAGTGGCCATTTTGAACAATAAGATATTTAGTCACAGAATAACATTTAAAACAAGGTTTGTATGGCTTCTGTTTAGAGACAAGCAAAAAATAATGTATAAATCTTTTTTTTTGCATTCACAGCAATGCTAGTTTATTATATTAAGGATAATATTTTCACTTGAAAAACATTTTTTATGCTTTACAACATTCTGCAATAAATTATGTTTATGTTAAAATATAAATTTCAAAAATTGTTACGCTTTTTAATTTTTATACTATACTAGCTGTCCCAGCGAACTTCGTACCGCTTTGTTTTTTTTTCTTGAATTTCTGCTATTCGGGACGGATACAAACATAGACTTAGGAATCTAAGTCTAAGGATACAAATCCAATAAATCATAAATTATAAAAATCGGCCCAGCCGTTCTTGACTTAAATGGTGTATTTCCCGACTTTGTTTTATATACAGGGTTACATTTAAGGTAGTGCCAAATTTTAAAAAGAAGGTCTAAAGAACAATATCAAAATACTAATTTATCGTAATTAATTTCAGTCGTCGTATTTCTGGAGTAAATAAGTACATATAGTTAAAAATTTCCGAAAAAAAAAAATAAAACGTGATATGCGCCGTCATTCATCAGATATCACAGGTGTACGCCGACGGCGCCAAGAACCTCATACAGTGCACATACGGTGCAATTTAATCGAGTAATCGTAAATTGTCTACGTATGTATTCTATTTTTCAAATGCAGAATGGAAGAATAAAAAAAAAGTTAGTTAGTTACTGTGTCTGAGTGGTCCCTGAAAAATCACTACCGTGAAATGTAACCCTGTATAGATGATGTATGGAAAATGAAATTATGACAATCAACAGTATGCGTTTTAAACTGTCACAATTTTATTTCCTTCTTTGTCTTACATCAGCAAATGTATTAGATATCCTGGGATAAGTATAAACAGTTGCTGGAAGTCTGGAACGGTGTCAAAGATGCTGATTAGGCGTGCGGTACAGATTGGGCGCTAACGACCCGGCGGGGATTTGGCCGGATTTCGAAAACGTTTGTCAAGTAAGTATTGCAATGCCTAAATAAAGTGTTATTTGAAGCTACATCTACAATATCGCTGAATGTGTTTCTAAGCGCAAATCTTGAGAGCAGCTGAACCGATTTCGCTAATTCTTTTTTTATAATATTCCTGAAGTACGAGAATGGTTCTTAGAGAGAGAAAAATTGCCAGAAAAAGACTAAAAATAACACTTTTCTACATTCCTATACAAAAGATTCGCAATAATACATAAAAGACAATTTAAACTTTTGTACCATACCATAAAGTTTAAGTGTTGTGTGGGAACGGCCGTAAAGAATACATTTTCCCACCGCCAGCAGGAGGCGTGTCGTAAGAGGCGACTAATTCCTGTAGCACGAGACGGGCGGCAGCGTCTGCGTGCGAAATATTATAAAAAACTGCTCTCGCCAACCCGTCTGCCAAGCGTGGCGAGTATTGGCAATCCCCTCTAATGGGGGAGGTCTATGTTCAGCAGTGGACGTCCTATGGCTGAAATGATAATGATGATAAAGTTTAAGTGTTAGTGGAGGGGTTTCTTCAGGAAGGCAAAACAATTGAGTGACGTTAGTATCGTAAAACATGGCGGTACGAAGTTCGCGAGACAGCTAGTTGTCTGTAAAATTACGTGATGCGCAAGTAGGTGCACCTTATTCTGCTACATCTGTCTGGTGTAGTGGTTCGCGCTCCGGACTACAAAGCCAGCGGTTGCGGGTTCGAATTCCGCAAGGGGCATGTATGTGTGATGAGCACGAGCATTTGTAACTAAGCCATGGACGTTTATAAAAGTATTTAAGTATGTTTATCCGTTATCTAGTCACTAGTGTACAAGTTTTGCTTAGTTTGGGGGCAGATAATTGGTGTGATTGTGAAAAAAAAAAGTTTTCCATGTTTTCCAGAAATAAAATTGTTTATGATTGACATCATAGTAGCATTCCGAATTAATGCAAACTTGAATTTCGATAGTCGTCATCGATTTTATCGAGCTAAAACAAACTATTCCTCTTTGGCTTAATTATGAACTCTATGCAGATAAAGTCGCGGGCAGAAGCTAGTTTATAAATCCTCCAATCCTTTGAAGTCCACACTTACCTGCAACAATAAATCTCACCCTGCTAAAAAGGTTTAACACCCTTCTACTAAATCATATAACACCCTTCGACTAAATCAAGCCATCTATTTTTGGATTCTAAAAAAAAACAGAGTCCGCTCAATCGCGACGTCATTAAAGGCGGCACACATCGTCGACAGCAAACACGTTTGTTTTTCGCGCGTGTGTAAGCGGCCTTTCTGGGCCTTTCAAACGGCTTCAATGCTCGCTCGCTTTCAAGATGGGCTATTTTTAGATGCGCAAAAACTTACATTAAACATACAATGAAGAGGGCGCCATGTCTGCTATTTTTAACCAATCTTAAAAAAGGAATAGGTTCTATGATTATTTTCATGAATCATCATCTACATGTATATTATATCATACAGAAAGCAGTAGGTTCTATGTCTATAATTATTTTCATTAATCATTATACAGGGTGTAACGAAAAGGTGAAATAAAACTTTAAGGGGTTATTCTACGGCTAAATCACATCAACTTTTTTTATGATACCAACATCGAAATCTCAAAAAAAAATTTGACGTTTCCAAACAAACTGATGCCAGCTGGTCGCGTTTTAGTATGGGAAAGTGTTTTTTTTTTCGCGAATTCGATGTTGGTCCTATAGAAAAAGTTGATGTAATTTAGCCGTAGAATAACCCCTTAAAGTTTTTTTTCACCTTTTCGTTACACCCTGTATATCGCTAAGTTATGTCGCTAAGATTTAGTGCTTAGTTTGGGGCTAATTGGTGAGATGTTGTTTTTTTCATTTATTAACGTGAATTGAAAATAGAATAGAAAATAGTCATTTAACACTGAAATACAGTGCAGTGTTATTAGACAAAAAAAATAGGAAAAGCTACGGTTCTGGTCAGTCAGAAAAAGAGACGGACAATATAGACAATAGAGTGTTTCTGAAACGGTTCCGTATATTTCTCTTCCACAGTTCAATTATGCATGGTCGATTTAATTTAAACACAAATCAATGTAATCGAACATGCACTGACATGACACTGACTAACTTATCCGTCCAAAAACCAGTAACATTACTTTTGTGAAATTAACGTTATTCCGTGATGGCGGAAGATAACAGTTCCTTTGAGTAGAGCAGTTTCTATGGTTATTTTAATAAATTAACCAATTTAATTTGGAAGCAAGAAACTCCGGTCCGCTTCCCATAGGCATTTTAACAATTCAGCGGGCCGCAACTTCGCCAGTTCCCGCTTCGGCGACAATAACAAATGATTTTGATAATTAGACAAGAGATAGCTGAGATTTTGGACTGTCAGCATAAAAAATTTAAGATTAAAAATATATGTTTTTTATTACGATATACCTTCTTTTTAGTAGGTACTGTAATATAACTTCAAAAAGAAAGAAAGACGAAAGAAAGTGACTTAATGTTATCAAATGTTTTCATGTTGCCGAACGTTGCTCCATAAAAAGTAACTGCGGTGTGGATGCATCAAAAAATTTGGATAAGAGAAAACTGAACACTATTTTTTTTTCTACTGGGTCGATAGTTAAATCAAGTTAGCATACAGAAAACCCGTATATTTATTGAAACTTGATTGCATAGATTTGTAAATCGTATAAAAGGACTTAAACAAAAATGATTTTGTGAGCTGTGCGACAAAGAAGATACAATTTAACGGCGTTAGAAAGTGAGTCACGTTTATCAGTCTTATTTATCAACCGACTTCAAAAAACGAGGAGGTTCTCAAGTCGACTGTATGTTTTTTTTTTTTTTTTTTGTATGTTTGTTACGCGATTACTCCGCCAATTATGAATCGATTTTAATGATTCTTTTTTTGTTTGGTAGATCATACTTCAGAGGTGGTCCCATATAAATTTTATCGAAATTGATTTAGAACTTTTTGAGAAAATCAACAAATATATACCCAGATAATATTTTGGTTGTGGTTCTTGTTACCTATCTTCGACAAATATGACCCGATTTTGATGATTTTTGTTTTATTGAATAGCTTATACTTCAAAGATGCTATGATAGAAGTTTGAAAAATAAAAATCACCCCTAAGGATAGGAAAATAGGGGATGAAATCGGTGTTCAGCAGTTAGATTAGGATTTATCACTGAAAATAGATGAAATAAGTAAATTTTATTAAAAAAAATAAAACCGACTTCAAAACACTAAAATGCTAAAAATAATCCTAACACTTAAGTACCTAATCAGTTACTTTTGGAGTTGGTGCAAACAAAAACATTGAATCTCTCATCGGCTGGCACCGACTCCAAAAGTAACTGATTAGGTACTTAAGTGTTAGGATTATTTTTAGCATTTTAGTGTTTTGAAGTCGGTTTTATTTTTTTTAATAAAATTTACGTATTGTAAACACAGTCCAATTATATGAAAGATATTCCATAAAATCATAAAAATGCAATATAGAATATTTATTTGCATAAAAAACTTGGTACATTTTAAAACCCAATATCATATATTCATTCCAATATATATATTTTAAAATTAATTCATGTTCACATTGAACATGAATTGATTCGGAACAATTATTATTATTTGTAGACTAGTGCTGAAAAAAGCAGCGCCAGAATTGTTTGGAAACTTAAATTAAATTTTATCCTCTCCTCAAAATTAAAGTCAAATAGATATGTAAAATTTGTACATAGTACAAAATAAGATTCTATCTCAAACACTAAACATGCAAACCTCAGATCCGGGGCGGTCAACACCGAAACTTGTGCAGTATGAATAATAAAACGGCCTCAAATAGTTGTAACGTTTGCATTCAGCAACGTTCCGAGATGGAATAGCGGTTCCAGTAATTTTGCATGAATTTGTATCACTAAGTATTACTTACAACTTCGGGTGTGCGGAGTGGATAGGAGCGAGAAATTAGTTTTAGACTCAGTTGGAAGCTGTTGTAGTTGTTAATGTTTGAAGTTTATTTTTCTTTTTAAAATAGCAGAAATTGACAGCAATTTTTAATGAATACGTTTGAGGTAGATTCAGTGAAGACCGAGAACTTCAAAATTTTTTACGCTTCATTCGCGGCTGCATTAATAATAGTGATACTGAAAAAAACACAGCATTTATTGTTGTGCCCCACAGGGTCTATAATTATCTGCTTAATGTACCTGTAACAATATAGAACGCAATAAATATATTGAATTGAGTTGAATTTTATATTACATATTTGGTAATAAATCAGACTGATTGATTAAAAAATGCTTTTCACCAAATATGACTCGTTCAATTGTTTATTCATGTGAATATTACTTAGTAAAAATATCATTGCTACAGCCGAGAATTACATTTTAGTCAGTATACAATGTAAACCAGAGTAGCTAATTGAAAGAAACATAATAAATTTACATCGATCCAGCAGTTAAAAGAAGAGAAAGAATTAGCGTCTTGTTTGTTTGTTTTTTTCTCCTGATGCATAAGTACTAGAAACAAATGCTATATTTAAAAATATTTTGTAGGTTTTGAAGATTCTTTAATATATTTTTTTAAAAATTTGGTTTAATTAACAATAGTCAGTTTGTAAATCTGGAAGTCACTGTGGGAGTCCTATGTTCAGAAGTGGACGTCCCATGGCTAAAACGATGATGATGATGAAGCTTGTGAAACATGTGGTTTCTCAAACTTGTTGACATTCGGCGACTATACTCCTCTTAAACAAGTCATAACAGAATAATTATTACAGCTGTTTTGCTGACCTTACTGTCACGTTTTCCTTTACTTATTGTTATAGATCTTTGAATACTTCATTTATATTCATCCTCTGGATCTTATCGACATATAAGATAGATTACTTGCTGATATAATAAGCTTTTAGCTGCTTAAGAGGTAGCCTTGCTAATAAATCATTTGTCATGAAAAGTGTGGAGGAAACAATACTCCTAAGGTATAATATTATATTTAAAACAATTTTGCTATTGTACAAATTTGATAATGTACCAGTATTTGTGTTGTTTTAGAGGTTATTTTACTATTGGCAATCCCCCTGATGATACGAGTAAGTTTGGGGAGGCCTTTGTTCAGCAGTAAATAAATAAATAAATATGGGACAACATCACATACATTGCTGATCCTATGATAAGTAGCTGAAGTACTTGTGTTACAGAAATCAGAAACAACGACGGTACCAGCAGTGGACATAATTTGACTGAAATGATGATGATGATGAGAGGTTGTTTGTCACACGTTGTATGCAGGGTATCCTTGTCCTTGAGTTTCAACAACCAAACATCCAATTGAATCCATGTAGAAAAAAAAACCGGCCAAGTGCGAGTCGGACTCGCGCACCGAGGGTTCCGTACAAACCTGTAGGTACCTATATAAGTAAAATTTCACCCATCACGACAATCGAGTCATAGTTATGATATTTTTATTGCAAAATGAAATTCATAACATTACGAAAGGTAAATTGCGGTTTAAGATTTATGACGTATTAAAAAAAAAACTTCCTAGATCTCGTTTAAACCAATTTTCGGTGAAAGTTTGCATGCATGCATGAAATGTTGCAATGCACATCATATTTTTTTTAGTTTTATCATTCTCTTATTTTAGAAGTTCAGTTCAGTTTAGAAAAAAATATATTAGAAACCTTAATATCATTTTTGAAGATCTATCCATAGATATACCACACGTACGGGTTTGATAAAAAAAAAAAATTAAGTACAGTTCTAAGTATGGGGAACCCCTAAAAGTTTATTTTTTTTTTTGTGTGAAAATATATAATGCGGTTCACAGAATACATCTACTTACCAAGTTTCAACAGTAAAGTTCTTATGGTTTCGGAAAAAGTGGCTGTGATATACGGACGGACAGACACCAGACATGACGAATCTATAAGGGTTCCGTTTTTTTCCCATTTGGCTACGGAACCCTAAAAACAAATTTTATGCTTAACGCCTTATAACAAAAGCTGTTCACTATGATGTAAAGAATATGAGGTTACATGGTTGTAATGGGCTAGTTTCCTAAAAAAATCAAATTAGTCCGTCAGTTGGATTAACAGAAAATATTGGACACGTATTTTTTCTTTTCTCAATCAAACAAAAAATCACGAAGATATAGCCCGTTAAAGCTCCTCTTAACGTCACGCCATGCGACACTTTTTAGCAGGGCGTGACGTCACATGCTCACTTTGATGCGCTTTATCTTCGTAATTTTTGGTTTGATAGACAAAAGACAAAATATGGGTCCAATACTTTTTGATAATCTAACTGACGGACTAAATAGAATAATCTTTTTTTGACCCAGGAAACTAGCCTATTGAGTTAGATAGATAAACCATTTACTCGTATTTGCTAAACATTTTGGCACAATGCATGATAAAATACAAAAGAATGATTCAATTAGAGCACAACGCTGATTTTTAGCTTCCGCCCTTTTTGAAGATACGCGAGGACGCGCGTAACACAGTAAGTTACGGGACGATCTGTATAAATGGAAAAAATATGACAATAATTGTTCTTCAAACTTCATTATATAAGCTTCAGTAACCTGTGACACAGACTTTGCTGTCAATTGAATCAATAGAACTCTATGCCGTAGGGGAGACCGGGGATAGTTGACTATAGGGGTAGGTTGACTAAATGTCAGAATAATTATAATTTTACTGTTCTTTCAAAAATGATCACTGGATGCAAAAAGCAGTTTCCTCTCCCCGCTTAGTCGCGGGACACGAAGCATAGCATGTCTAGCGCTCAGTTAAAAAAGCGACACTGTCAATTATGTCTAGGTTTTGACAGTTAGTCAACCAACACCTATAGTCAACTATCCCCGGTCTCCCCTATAATATTTTATTCCTTGGTCAAATTTGTCATCAGTAGTGGGGTATAGCGGGGAGGGAATTGACGTCAACAGACACTACGCAGAAGGGACGGCATTCGCAGCTTGATCGTCTTGACGAACTGTAATCCTCCGTAGTATTGAAACTGTTTTTGTATTTGTACGCAAGTAAGGATAAATTTATGTCATCATCATCATTTCAGCCATAGGACGTCCACTGCTGAACAAAGGCCTCCCCCAATGACTTATCATTTGGGGGGATTGCCAACACTCGCCACAATTGGCAGGCGAGTTGGCGAGCGCAGTTTTTATAAGATTTCGCGCGAAGACGCTGCTGCCCGTCTCGTGCTACAGGAATTAGTCACCTCTTACGACACTCCTCCTGTTGGCGGTGGGGAAGTGTATTCTTTACGGCCGTCTCCACACGGCACGGCATAAATGTATGTGATGGCTCAGAAATATCGTATAATTGGTGTATTAAGTAAAGTTAATAAACTGACATATTGAAAACCTAGGTTTGATTCTTATAATCAGAAGGTAAGCAGTTTCGCTATAACTTCACCAAACTTCACCGCTCATACTGCACTATACTATAGTTCCTGACAGCGGTAATTACTTACACAGCGAACATTAACTGTGTAATAGATATTAAGCTGCGTAATACATCATGTGCAACGCCTCAACTTGTGTTGTGCAGCTGTGAACATCCGAAACTGCACGACATAGCTCGGGGACAACAGCCACTCCTAAAAAGTCAAGTTAAAATTTGCCAATACATGTTTGACATTTACCATAATTCTTGAATCATTATCATCATAATCAGCCCACGTCAGATCACTGGACATAGGCCACTCCCAATACACGACACTAAGCTTGATCCTCGGCTATTCTTTTCCATCCACTGCCAGCAGTCTTGCGTATACCGTCGTAGAGGCGAGCATGCCGGACTTGGTGTCGCTATCTCTCAGATCCCGGTCGGTCAATGTAGAAAAATAACTTTTCTATATTGTCTCAGGTCTGGATCACATTTATCGGCTGTCAACATAATGAATATTGTAATTACAATACACTTTTACTGTAAAAAATAAAATCAATTTTGTATAACCAAGAAATGTTTTCCGCAGAAATAACGGGTTCGTAATGTGGACTATAGTTATGCTAGACGAAATCAGAAAACAATATAGAAATAGAGATTTCTACAAATTAATAGTTGAATTACAACTATGTCAAAGCTAAAAAATATTGCAACTGGAAATTTGGTACAGCCTAATTAAAAGAACGCACGCCGAAGTCTTGCTTATTTCTACCACAAAACTTATTTGCATGAGCAGGATAGAAAGATAAGATAAGCAGCATAATGTTAGCTTTACAAATGTCATTATAATTTTGAAGAGCTTCAGCAGAAAAGTTTATGATAAATGGTTTGGCTGGTTTTGTCGTGCTATAATGAAATTAAGCCAAAATACATGTCGAATGAAGAGTTATTGGTCCCTCAGTAATAAACATGTAATTATGGACCTCCATGGCTTGGTTGTGACGACACATTAAACAAATTACGGTACGTTACTTTGTTATTACAAGTAGCTCAGAAATGGGTTGTCGTATCATATTGAAAGGAAATCAGAACTTGCTGCTGAATGTTAAATGGAAATATTAACACTTTAGCGGACAATGACCGCGAATATGTTAAGTTAACTATTTATGAACATAATCGATTTGTTATTTATAGTAAAGGGATTACTCTAACTGCCTAAATGTTGTATTTTTGCTTCCACTATAGAAATAATAATACGTAAATCTCGATAAAAGGTTTATTGACCTATAAAACCTAGATAGTTGTATTTTATTTATGTATGTTTATGTACGTATATTATATATTTATCTACTATTATTGTTTTGCTATTTTTGTGTATTATATGTAAGTATTTATTTATTTTTGATTATTTGACTTACGCACTCTTTTGCTCTCGCACTACGTTACCCCACTGTATTAAAACTTGATTTCCTCTGCCCTAAGGTTGTCTGGAAGAGATCGCTTTTGGCGATAAGGCCGCCTGATTGTACATAACTGTGTCTTGTGTGTAATAACCTTAATGTTTTGTGCAATAAAGTGTCTATCTATCTATCTATCTAAAACCTTGCACGGGGCTGGATAAGCCTAAGGTCCACACTTTGTCTCTTAAGTTAGTTAATATTTAGTTTTAATGATCCAGTGCATTATGTTATCACCTATAATTAACTTTGCACTTAGAACTTTGAACTAACTTTGAACTGTATTATCATGAGTAGATACCTATTCTAAATTGGCATATTGTTGGTGTTGTTGGTGATCTGTATACATAAAAAAAACCTTGCCTTGTTACGATTTGTACGAGGGAGTGAAGTTTTTGTTTTCAAGATTTCAATGTTGGTCCCATTGAAAAAGTAGTTTTTGAGCAGAAAAACTATGTCCTAGATAGAAGTTAACAAATGTATGAGGACTTTATTATACATTTTTTAACAGATCGTATTGATGTGAACCTCTTTCTAAAAAAACAATAATCGAGAATGCATTTCGACATAATGTCTTGGTACCTCGCCAGTTCGTGCCACCGGTCTCTGCCCTATAGGTAATGAAGGCATATTTTCTTACAAGAAACCTATCACTTACAAATAATCATTGACAAAAATGCCACTTTGTTCCCAAAACCACTCCCCTCCAACTAAAACGCTGTAATTAATAGCCAAAGTAATCGCCAGGCCTATTTACCTAATACGGCGCGACGGTGAGAGAGGGGAAATTGGGCAATTTTGTGAATGGCCACCACTCAAAGCCTTAATTCGGGTCGTCTTGACACTTACCGTAAAGGTTATTGCTGTGTTTACTGTGTTTTGATCTAGCTAGATTTAGTTTAATGTCCAGCCTGGGAAAACTTGGGCGAAGAAACATCTGAGGTAGCTAAAGTTCTATAAAATAAAATAAAAAAACACTAAAATACTGCCTAAACTGTTATTTCCAAAAATATTATTATGAGCACCTTATTCATTAATTAACTCAAGTTAGCTAATAAATATATTTTTTTTGTAATTTTTTTTCTTTGCTTTTGTGGTCACAGGCTTATTTTTTAATGACTTAATCCCCTATGAGAAGAGCAGTAATTCTGCCAATGTCGAGTGTTTCCTGGAATAGTGTTTACAATAAACAGAGGGTGTTTAGTTTTTATTGCTTTCATGGATTCAGTGAAGGCTACTCTTCCCGTGGCAGTAGGTTTCAAGACGCCATCTGGTCTAAAGCAAGTTGTCTTGAGACAAGTCACTTGACACTAGATGCGGCGTTGAATACAATGATATTTCAATAGTTTCAGATATTTATTACTACACCAAACATTACAACACACACAACACCAAACTTGCACTCTAAAGTTCTTTAAATGATAAATGAAAACCTATAAAATAGATCGACCATGCTTTTCGTTCGACTACCCCCCACCGAATCCTTCACAGGCTTAGTGTGAGACCATTTACTTTAATAGAAACAAAAAGTAAAATTGCTGCCAGATAGCGCTGCCACTTCAAATTACATTCGAATGTAAGTAGTTTTTCAAAATTGTGTTAAAGCAAAAACCTTTATTTTACTATTTATTTACAACAATTGATTGGACTAAAGGAATTTTATGGAGCTAAATTGAAGAAAAATCAATTAAATGGATCTCATGAAATTAAATCCCAAATATCAAAGAACCACTAAAATTATATAGGTCTCTAAAAGTATAAGATGAGAAAATCCTATTTGAGTATATTTAAGTTTTATGCAAAATGTTCAATAAACAAGAAGAAGAAAACATCCAAATTTGACGTGTATGTTTTGGCATGGTCCTTTTTTTTTTAGGACGGACCTATCGCTGAGTGCCTTTGAGGAAGACATTCTTCAGCTTAAACCGGGCAGTTGTGGCGTGCGCTGAAGGCGCACAGCCTAGGTCCGCCCCGCTAGAAGTCGCCGCGACCCGGCCGAGTGTGAGGCTCGTACGTGTCGAGCCCCATACTAGCAGGCGTGATCGGGCCAATTTGGAGTGCAAAAGGCACCCTACCAAGCGGCGAACCCGCTAGTGGTGGCGCCGACGGGACCGGAACTGCCGAAACAGGCCGGACCGCTGTCGGGCTCCTTTCTAGCGGGCCCGATCTGGGGGTGAGTCGGACTCTGGCCTCAAGGGCGCCTCTGTAGGCTCGGACCTCGACTTGGGCCGCCGTCCGTAGGGTGGGCAGGGGAAAAACGGCCAGGCACATGTCTGTGTCGGCCGAAATGAAATACGGGACCTCGCATCCTTCGGCGGGTGCGGTGATGAGAACTAAAGTGTTGTGCAGTACTTGAAGTGGCATGGTCCTAAACGCTCTGGTTCCCCTTTTTGAGTGGTATGGAGGTCTGATAGCATTTGCTCCGAATGTGGTATTATACCCCGACTATAAACAAAACGGGCTAGGAGGCATTATTTTTACAGTCAAATTGACTAATTTCAGTATGACAGTTACAAAATCAACATGTCCTTTTTTCATTCATAAGAGAAAAAAAGTTTAGTTTGCCAATTCACCAATATTTAATTGACATTATGTGACGAAGACAAACGATAATAGAGCCATAAGTTTGAGTAACGTTTATTTGCCAGACTGTGTATTAACATTGGATGCCAAGGCAAAAAACCTTGTAGCAATAAAAATTATATTGTCTCGTTTTACCGGGTTTCATTGAATATCTAAATCTTATTCTAAAATGGACTTACCTAAAAATAATATTTCAACAAACCCAGTCTCGACCCTTTTAACTTTATTTAAAGCCCAATGACATCCTAATTTCTTATAACTTTACACCCACTGAGTCGGAAAAGGGAATAATTTTAATACGATTACCTGTCCTATCGGCCGGATGCGGTCCCTCGACCGATAGCGACTTGCCAGGTTAGAACAGGCTAAAGCTGGTTATAACCGGTTTGAGATTTCCAGACTTAGCCCTTTATTCGTCTAACTCGTTAACGCTAAGAGAAACGCCTCGGTTTGTTTTTAACCGAGTTAGGGTTAGACTGATAAACAGACAAACGCGACTATACGACGACATGCAATACCTTATAAAAATATTATAGAGTAGCTATGCCTATATGCTATAATGGCCTACGTTGTCGCGTAGATCGAGACACGAACTGTCTTATTAGCTGCGACTTTTAGCATTAGATTAAGTATTTATTAAAACTGTCACTGGAACTTAATTGTCGCTTGCTTGGACAAGGCATAAGGAGGAACGCCTACTTATTAGATAAGCTGCCTAAAATACCATTCTATCAGGGCTGTGCGATGCTATGCAAAGATTTCATTAGGTAATATGCCAAAGAAACCTTTGATTCAATGTTAAGTGATAGGGATTTTTGAGATTCACTTAAGAGCACCTAAGGCCATTTTGATTTGGTGGCGCATGCAGCGAGCGTCAAAGCATACTCCTATTATTGCATTGTACAAAGACACCTCTTGACAGGTATGTTGAGTAGCGCTTAGTGGATAAGCTATACAACGCCCTGCTGGACGACCTCCTTAATCGAGTCCGCGGCCTTTAAGCTCTGATTATAAAATATACTGACTAACTTGTTCACAGACTATGCCAAATCGATAGTGACTTTATTAACTGATTCTGCGTTGAGATTGCGTTAATATATGCAGGCGACAATGTAGTTACTGTAGAAAGAGAAATAGAAGAGCGTTTGATTCCAAGGCTAAGGGAAAATAATAGAAATTCAATTTGACGTCGACTGGACGCGCCTGAGAAGGGTTCAAATTGCGGTTTTAATGAAAAATCATTGCTTACTTTGACTTAATAAAAGGTAAAATAAAGTGATTTTACATTGTTGGAAGAATTAATAATTGTCGATTAGTACTTTTTGTTTGTTTTATGTATTGTATTCAAGTTTCAATTGTTTTTTTGTGTTATCAACCTTGACATTTACAACGAAAACATTAAAACTTATGGATATAATCAATCGAATCTGATTTTTTATCTTTAAGTTACTGAAACGTGTTTTTAAGTTTTAGTTTTTTTTGCTAGATGTCGCAAAAAATAGGTAAAACTTAAAAAAAAAAACTTGTAAAACGTAATTGGAATAGGCGACGACAACTTGTTTTAAAAAGTTTTTGTTTCGCTAAAGCCTGAAAATTGGACCATGCCGAAATCATGCCTGACCACGGAAGGGTTAGTGACGTCACACGCGTCAGGTAACGGACCGGACCATTCCGACCAATTTATTACGTTATTTACCCGCCAGGGAGATAGATGGCGTACAGCCCGACCCAGATTTAGAGACAATCGGTTGGATCTGAAGGAATTGATTTCGGGAAGAGCATTAGAAATGGGTTACTCTTATATTTTCGCTGAATGTGCAAGAAAATTTGTCTCGTGCCGGCAGATTGGTGCCACTCTTATTGACGTCCGTCTGCTCTAGTGGTTTGTGCTCCTGACCGGAGCTAGCCGGTCGCGGGTTGGAATCCCGGCAAAGGATAGTTTTGTGATAACTACGAGCATTTGTAACTGAGCCATGGATGATAATATGTTTATCCGCTAAATAGTAGCTATAGTACAAGCTTTGATTGTTCATCATCTACATTATAATTTCAGCCATGAGAAGTCTTCTGCTGAAAATAGGCCTCCCCTAGCGATTTCCAGATAGGCTGGTTGGAAGCGGCCTGCATCTAGCGGCTCCCTGCAACCTTTACCAGGTCGTCTGTCCACCCTGTGGGCCGATGTCCTACGCTGCGCTTGCCGGTACGGTACGTGGCTTCCAACTTTGAGGTTAAAAATAAAAAATATTTATTCGCTACCGCGATCATGTAGCGAGGCATGTAGACACACACTCACACTCTAGGCTACTGAACACATCTGTCAAAAGAGGCATCTTTGTAACAGTGCAATGGTTTAAGGTAAGAAGGCAAAGATTCACAGCGGCTATCACTTTTCTTTGTTTACTGAACTAAATGTGACATAGCTTTAAGACTATTTTTGCATCCATTAGATCCACTGAAATAACAGTCCATTACACACTTCTTCATCTATACGGTCAATCCCGGTTGCGTCCAAAGCCGTTGCTATGGAGCCCAGGGTCCGCTTTCCTCGATTTGCTCCGCCACTTCGCGCTGTCTTGAGCGTCTCTAGTTGTGAGATCATTGGCACGTATGTCAGCCCTCACGACTTCAAGCCAGCATTTCTTGGGTTACCCCTTTTGCCAGGACCTGGCGGTGGCGGCATGGCCAGACATTTGTTTCCTACGTAGCTTGCCGGTTTCCGCATAACATGGCCGAATAGTCCATTACACATATCACACACTAACGTGGTAGTAGGAAATTGTGTTGTAATGACAGAAAGTCTAGTACGAGTGGTGCACGGTTTTCAATAAATAAATAAATATTGGACAACATCAGATACATTGCTCTGATCCTAGGATAAGTAGCTTAAGCACTTGTGTTACAGAAATCAGAGACAACGATGGTACCACAACACCCAGACCCGAGACAATATAGAGAAGTTAATATTTTCCTATAATGTTTTATTTTGATTCTGATTATTATTTTTCTTACATTACTAGGTAGGTAGCTTGAAAGCTGAAACATGCGAGACAATACTATTTCATATCGTTAAATGTTATTTGACGATTGTAAAATAGGCCCTGAAGGTTATAAAAATCAAAACAGAATAAAATAAAATAAAAAGATTCAATTTTAGAGATGTTTACTTCAGAGAAGTTTTATTATTCTTAATTGGAACACGGTAAAAACTAAATTTTGAAATGAGACGAATTAATTACAACACTGGTGACTCAAAAATAATCCTTTTAATTTGGGTTTCGAAGTAATTTGGTGAAGGGTTCGGATTAAAATCTGAGATTGGGTCAGGTCTAATTTCTTTCAATCTTCATTACTGTAATTAATAGTGGGGTAAGCTCTTACTTTATATGATTTCTAGCGGTCTCTTTACTTATTTCAATTCAATGCGTATACTTTTATTTTATTTGTCCACCGGGACATAGGTATCTAAAATAAGTGTCTAAGTAATTTGTTTTAAAAGGAAAATTCCTTTAAAATCACAACAAGCCGATAATAAAATTTTCCCCATCGCCTATAATTCTCGAAACGAAAAACTTCTCAGTCCTCTAGGGCGCCCGAAAAAATTCGACTCATAAAAAATTACGAGGCAATCTGAAAGTTCGTATGGGAAGCGTTCCCTTGTCCCTTGGTGTTTTGGGAAATAATGCGCGGACGATGACTGTTTGTAAATAGGCAGTTTTCTATTGTTGAAGATAAACAACCGTTTTTCTGCGAGGTCGAAGCAGAATTGAGTAGATCCTTAGAAGAATGATGGCCGCTGATATAACCCAATGGATCACCAACCTAAAACAAGTGAGGACCACATACCGGCAAGCGCAGCGTAGAACGTCCACACAAGTTAGACAGACGACCTGGTAAAGGTTGCAGAAAGTCGCTGCATGAAGGACGCTTCCAACCAGCCTATCTGAAAGTCATTGGGGAAGACCTATGTTATTCAGTGGACATCCTCAAATAATGATGATGATTCAGAAACTATAAATACAATGTTGATCCAAGTATCCTTTTATGTATCAGGAATACTTGTGCCGGGATACTCCGCTCTACATTAATAACAGCAACAGTATAGTATTTAAAATCTAGAAAACAAAAACCAAAAATAGAAGTATCGCATCTAACGTACCGCCCACAAAACATTTCAGTTCAGCCTAATGGTTGACTGGTAGAGAATGCCTAATGGCATTAAGTCCACTTTTTGTATGATTTTTTAAATCTGTGCAATTAAGTCAAAATAAAAAAGTATGTTAAAATCGACCTACAAGATATTAAATAGTTCGAATATGTGAGGCTAATAAAAGTATTAAAAACTTTATATGATAATTCACTTGCGTCGAGTAGATGTGGATTATTCTGTGAAGTTATAACTACCTAATAAATTACACATAACGTCATAAAAGTTTGGGAACAAAAGTAATATCGAGTGCATATAAAAAGGGGAAATCGTCAACTTTTTGAATCAGTTTTGGTGCTAATGCGAAGAAACTTGAGGTCGCCGCGTATATGAGTTAAAGTATGTGCATTTTAATGTATTACTATTTATCACCAGGCTGGCAGTTTAGGGTAAGTACATTTGGTGTAGTGGCAGTCGAATTGGCTTCTTGTAGACCATGACGCGCGGGTTCAAGTCTCAGACTTAATAGTTTTTAAGTGCATCCTTCGTGATGGAACACGTGGAGTTTTTAAGTGGTATACTTGGCGAGTGGTGGTGGAAAGAGCTGCCGTTCGTTAATGAGTCCCACATAATCTCCTATGGTCCCCACGAAAGCGGGTATGTGTGTAAAGGATTGGAAAAAATGCGCGTAGGGGTAACTAATAGTTGCCTATACTGTATCTGCAGTTCGCCAAATGCTTGTTAAGACAGATGCCGTACGATAGTCTCCCAAAATTTCGAGAATGGTCTGACCAGTTTTAATATAGGTACTGTGGGTCGACCATGGAAGGCTATGCTCCTAAGGCTGATTATTAAAAAGTCGTAGTTATTGCCATGTGATTACAGATTCTTTATGCTTACACTAACACCCATCAAACTCAAGGTCACAGACGGCACGGCGGTGGATTTGTTTGTTTCAATTTTTCAGTAAATAAACGAATAACAACTGCTTATTCGTTAGAGTGGGTTTTTATGGTCCAAATTTATAAATTATCGTTTATTAGTTATAATATTGGCGTGGTTTACAAAATGCCCAAAGGAACATTTAAAAAAAATGGTAATTGGCTTTGTATGGGAATACACCTTAGGTAGTACGAAGTTCACCGGGTCGTCGAACACAAAGGGTTTCCTGTTTCTATCCCAGTTCGGGATAATTTAGAAAATATTTTGCTAAATGTTAAATTTGCTTGGTTATCAAGTTCACAAATGATTATATATAGAAATAGGACCTTATAATACCTCGCAGAATGGACGGTTAAACAACGATTTTGTAGGTAGTATAACTCATCAGCGCATCTAAAAAGCCATTTCTTGGGTTCTTCAAGCAATGAAGATTGAATTTGATGGAAAGATAGAAGAGAATAAGAGGGAACGACTTTCTTGATTTTCATCCGGAGAGAAGTCTTTCCTGACTGAAATAGACAAGTTTCTCTTCTCTAGAAATCTGACCTCAAGCCAATAACTGAATCCTTGATTAAAACATCGATTTTGCATAACCAAACATAACATTACAACAGTTATTTCCAACATGTTTTCTACAATCTTCTTACAAAACCACAGACTAGTGAGTCGAGCACCTTGTCCAGATACTATCTCTGCGTTTCCATTAATGTATAAAAACCATCAACTGGACTGATAGATGGCGACACACGTCATGAGATTACATAATCTTCATTACAGTCTCTACTTAAAAAACTTTACTAAAATGTATTTCCTTATCTCTATCACGTTTGAAATCGGATCGTGGTCGTCGCGGACTCGCCTCGGACCTAATCGACGCAAGCAGAGACCAAATTAGAGGTGGTCCTTTGAGTTAGATTGTCTCATGAATAAATTTACCGCTCGTATTGGGACAGTAAGCAGGGTGCCGTCTGAAACTAGACTAGTCTGCAGAATGATTCATATACAGGGTGATGTCGAAATCAGTCGACATATTACGTGGAGTTTTACTCATCATCATCATCACGTCAGCCTATTGCAGTCCACTGCTAGTCTTAAGCCCCAAAGCGCGCCAAAAAGCATGATCTCTCGCTTTTTTCATCCAGCCACTGCCAGCTATCTTCCTAAGGTCGTTAGTCCATCGCCCTGTGGGCGTCCTACACTACGTTTACTCGAGAACCCGTTTATTTCACCTTTAAACGGTTCTGCTGGTTTACTCTGTTGTCTGTTTTACCCCATGCTCATGAAAATACCAGTCAGACACCACATAAATCCAATGGTAAAATTTGTCCCGACAGATGTCGCATTGTGTTTGGTCCGCGTATAGTGATTATTTGATCATTGGTTCTGTTATGTCACTCACCTGTTTAAATACCTGGCCTAGCTTTCTTATACAAATGACGGCAAAGTTTGAGAGCTTATTTGAAAGGCCACAAGTGAGAGTACCGTGAATTAATTTAGTCATATACTGCATAATATGACTCTGCCTAAATTGTGGCCTACTGTGCCAGAATACCAATATTCAAAGAGACATGAATTCATTTCGACAGCAGCCAATCCAGGTCAATTTAGGTCAAACTGTTATGTTGTTCACTGAGCATGCAATCACACCCAATAATAACCAGTTAGCTTGTATCTCTGTTCAAAACGATGCTTGTGTGTAGTGTAAATTTTTGTGTGTTTTGAGCCACAGAATTGTTTGAGCACAATAAGTCTTTTTTTCTTCTTCTTTTGATTAATGACGCGAAACATAGGCATTATTTGACATTACCAAACAACAAATAAAAGACAAGTTAACGATTAACATAGCTCACATGCTATTCATGTTTTATGTAACCAAGAATATTATTTGAATTGTTCATCTTTTCTCTCTCTTTTGTCAACTGATTTCAATTACACTCTGTGAATTTAGTTTATTTAAACTCTGATTTAGTTTAGGTACAACCTCAGTGGTAAAACATTGTTTTTTAAAATTGTTTTAACAACGTTATATAGTTAATTTTGTTGCTGTTACATTTGTTTCGTGTATACTTACTGTTCGTTGTGTATTATGCTTAGGCACACCGGGCGCCCGCGCCCTTACCTCAGCTGGCATCCGCAGAATACCAGTGGTCGCGACGTGCTCTCTGCCGTCACGACTATATACTGAGCGGATACCATTTTGGTACCTGACCGTATTAATGTACTTTATATTTTGTAAAACTTATTGTAATGTCTGTCTTGTACCAAATAAATGATTTTCTATTTAAAATGAAATTTCTCAATAGGCTAGTTTCCAGGGTCAAAAAAAGATTATTCTATTTAGTCCATCAGTTAGATTATTAAAAAATATTGGACCCATATTTTGTCTTGATAAAGAGCATCAAAGTGTGCACGTGACGTCACGCCTTGCTAAAAAGTGTTTCAAGGCGTGATGTTACGCGGAACTTTAACGGGCTATATCTTCATCATTTTTTGTTTGATTGAGAAAAGAAAAAATACGTGTCCAATATTTTCTGTTAATCCAACTGACGGACTAATTAGATTTTCTTAGGAAACTAGCCTATTGGTGTCTAAAGAGGATTCTTGGATTTAAAACATCTTTCGAATAAAAAAATAAGCAAAATAATATAAGTACGAAGGTGTAGAGTGCTCACTTACTGACAAAGATAGTATCTTTGATAATGTACATACACAGAAAGCATAGCATCTTTCCTGGCACATGGACTTACAGGACGTGCCGTGGACGGCCGTAAAGAATACACTTTCCCACCGCCAACAGGAGGCGTGTCGTAAAAGGCGACTAATTCCTGTAGCATGAGACGGGTAGCAGTCCGCGTACGAAATATTATAAAAAACTGTGCTCGCCAACCCGTCTGCCAAGCGTGGCGAGTATTGGCAATCCCGCTTTTCGGGGAGGCCTATGTTCAGCAGTGGACGTCCTACGGCTGAAGCGATGATGATGATGACACTTACGACCGATAAATTTAATAATAATAAATAATAAATATTGGACAACAACACATACATTGCTCTAATCCTATGAAAAGTAGATAAGCACTTGTGTTACAGAAATCAGAAACAACGACGGTACCACAACACCCAGACCCGCGACAATATAGAAAAGTTATTTTTCTACATTGACCGACCGGGAATCAGACCCGGAACCTCAGAGATAGCAACACCATGTTCGGTATGCTCTCCTGTCGGCTGCAGAGGTCGTCTTTGGGTGACTTACAAAACAGTGAGTACAAACGATTTTTGTTTTATTGAACTAAAATTTTTACTATCAAATGAAGTAAAGTATCCAACTAAACCCATTGCTCTTATCAATAATAATTATAAAGTCTTCTCGCTTATGCTTAGTGCCGTACTACTACATAAGTACGTAGTAGTAACTACCTACATGTAGTTATTGCCATGCGTGTATCCGGAAGGGTGTCGCTTTGATCAGTAAGTACTAGGGATGGTATGAAACATAATATCGGTTCTAAATTATAAATCCGAGTAAGTATGAATTAGAAAACACACCAATTGGTGTAGTGTTGAACTTTTCGCGGTTAAGAATCAACGTCTCTGTGTTACTAGGTACCAGATAATGATTTTACCACAAGCGTCTCCAAACACACCCAGACTCAAGCCAATTTAGAAAAGTTCATTTTCTCATCGATTCCGGAACATTTTGCGTTCAACGCAGTGTTGCCGAAAAATCGATAGTTTTGCAATCGATAGTTGAACGCCAAATTCATCTATACAATCGATAGGACAATCGATAGTATCGATAGTATCGATATCTCTTTTACTGCAATACTATCGGTAAACAGCAATATTTTCGATAGTATCGATAGTTTCGATCGCTGTCAACCAATGAACTATCGATAGTATCGATACTATCGATAGTATTGCTCTTCAATATCTAATAGACTAATCGATAGTATCGATAGAATCGATAGACTATCGATAGTATCGTTTTCCTTCAACTATCGATAGGCTATCGATAGACAATCGATATTGACCTATCGAGCGGCAACACTAGTTCAACGTGCTTCTACGACAATCGGTTCGTATAGTCGATTATAATGTTATAAACTGCTTTGCTCATGGACATGCCCAACGTAATTTTTTTTTTACAGCAGCGTACCGTGACCCTGCATGCGTGACTATGGTGCATTTACATGTTTAAGTTTAGAAAAAGAAGAAAAAGATCATTTTCTGAATTGAGCCAACTAGAAATTGAGCCCTTAGCGCTTAGGCGCATCACCATGCCTCTATCAATGTGCAACATAAAGATTCAGCCATACTTAAAGATAATATTATGGTTGGGCAACAGCAGGTCAACCTACCCAAAAAGTTAAAGGTCATTGAACCGATTTTCAACTATAAGTCCAACACCTAAAGATCAATATCAATTGAGAAAATTTTTCGTTTAGTGGTAGGTTGACAAGCTGTTATCCCTACGCATGGTGGACTTAGTCTGAAAAATCATTTTTCATATTTTGGCGCATGTTGCTTTGAAAAAGTTGCTTTCTTTTTTTTCTGTTTATTTTGGCACAAAACACTCATTACAATAGATTACTTATATTAAAAAATAAAGATAATAGACAAAGAGTGCCCAAAAATGTCTATGACAGATAGATGTAACGCTTTAAGAATTTCTTTTATAAGAACAACTATAGCTGTCCCGGCGAACTTCGTACCGCCTCGTTTTTTTTTTGGGAAATTTTGAGATTTCTTAATAGTTATTCTGCTATTTGGGACGGCGACAAATCCAAAAAATCATAAATCATAAAAAATTGTTCCAGCCGTTTTCGACTTATAAATGGTGTAACTAACCCGACTTTGTTTTATATATATAGATTCTAACCTGGCTCAATCTAGTAACACGTTGTAGAATGCTAGTAGAATCCACACGCACCGTAGTTATTTAAACATGCACACACATCAGAAGGTATCGATACTGAATAAGTATCGATAATGTCCCTGCTCTATCAGTGAGGCGTTCAAGTGCACTCGGCTCCCCGAGAGACCGGGACTGATCCCGCTTGAGACCCGCGCTACTACACACCTGATATTTGCACCTCTATGTATGACTAGTTCCTAAAATAATCTTACTATTATAAAAGCGAAAGTATGGATGGATGGATGGATGTTTCTTACTGAATTACGCCAGAACGGCTAAACAGATTTAGATGAAGTTTAGCAAAATAATAAATTATAACCTGTCGACCTTCGGGTGTAGTAGTCCACGCTTCGGACTACGAAGCCAGAGGTTGCGAGGGGCAAATGTTTATGTGATGAGCACGAGTACCTAAGTCATGGATGTTTATAAACGTATTTAAGTATGTTTATCCATTATCGATAATTATTTATTTATTTTAAGCTTGGCTTAGTTTCATCATCATCATCATCATTTAAGCCATAGGAGTACTGCTGAACAAAGGCTTCCCCCAATGACTGATCATCAGGGGGGATTGCCAATACTCGCACGAGACAGACAGCAGTGTCTTCGTGCGAAATCTTATAAAAAAACTGCGCTCGCTAACACGCCTGCCAAGCGTAGCTTAGTTTGGGGCTAGATACTATATTAACCTGGAATAGCAGATTACTCTTTATTCCGGAAAAAATTACAGTTCTCGTGAGATAGTTTTTTTTTACAGACCAAGGGATCGACATAATGTTTTTTGCACGGTAGTTTATTAGTCAGAGAATGACATCAGATACTTTTTATCCCGGAAAAATGACCGGTTCCTGGGATAACATAATAATTGTATCAAGGGAAAGACATAGCTTACATTTTTAATTTATCTCCTGATCAAGCATACGTAAACCAGACACAATATAAATTCGATTGTTATTTGGTCTCATGCGACCGCTTTGATGTTAACGGGTTAAAGAAGTAAAAAAGAGGATGCAAAGTCGTACTCTACGCGAGCGCAGCCGCGGCCACAGCTAGTGTGTACATGTAGCGAGACCACATACGCTCGATTGTATTAAATAAATATACATTGATTTGACATTAGCTACATCACATATATTGCTCTGCCTGCCTAGCATAAGCACTAAAACACAATATGATATGATATGATATACTGATATATTATATTGACACTAACTGTAAAAATATGATAGATATAGCCGCCATGTTGAATCACCGTGCCGGTGACGTCACATATTATGATCGCTGTTTCGATAAAAAATCAAAATAGCGGCTATAACTATCATATTTTTACAGTTGGTGTCGATATATCGCTATATCGTTTCGTATCATATCGTGTTTTTAGTTGTCATGCTATTGGGGCTGATTCCATGATAAATAGCTTAAGCACTTGTGTCACAGAAGTAAAAAATTGGTAAAAATTGTATACTATACCAGCAGATATAGCTATTTATAAAGGCCAAATACTTGACTACCTACAATCAAAGTTGAGGCACAGTAAACTGAATATAGACACCAATTCTCAAACGACACTCTGCTATATAAAATGGGATCATCTATTGTGCAACGTAGTGTAGTAAAATGGGATCATATACTATTGTGCCCAGTCTCCTTATTTCACATGTTCGACGTAATGTTATGACTGACAAATGGAATCTCAACTGAGTTTTTTATTCGTTTGAGTATTCAGCAAAAAAATTATAAGTACTGGTATTCAGACGTAGGACGTCAAAATAGGTTGTCTCTAATGAAGGCTTCTTTCATTATTACTTCGCAAATAAAATCAACTTGTCTTCGTAGTCATCATCATTCTAGTAAAGTTAATTAGCCTACGTCAGTCCGCTGCCGAACAATAGGCCTTGCCTAGCGCGCTAAGTTTTTTTTCCATTATCCATAGTTTTTAAAGATTGGCACAACTCGACATAATAAAAAATCGAGTTATTGCTATTATCACCAACCAAAAATGTACCGTGTTTATACAAATAAAGAGTTATCTTATCTTATCTTATCGGAATCTGCGTCGAATCTCCTCTATCTCTAAACAGTTTTAAACCGTTTTAGGTTTGTAATTCCAGAGCTCCTAAATTTTCGCTTAATATTTTTTTGACTAAAGATCACAGACCGAAAACTTTGCAGGCAATTTTCCTTTATTTAACTTCTAACGTTATTGCAAGAGAAAAGTTCTAAATAAAGCTAAGATTTTATTACAGTTAAACTGCAATGTAGTAGGTACAGTCTGCGCTCTATGCCTACAGTAAACGCTCAGATTTTTTTTGAAGCGTACTTGTAAATGAGTACTCTGTTGATCTGTAATTAAATTGGCAATTTTGTCACCTTGTGGCTAAATCAATAGGTTTTATTCTACAAAGGAATGAATACTAAATATAGGCCATGTCACCGTAGATAAATATGAATAAAAGACGGAAAAAAATTCAATTTCTGTTACAAAAAGTGACATGGCGGAATATGAGACCAAGTTTTGCTCGGTACGCCCAGGCACTTATTACTAAAATGAATTATTCCTAAAAGTCACCGGATATGGGATTTCGATAGTGAACTATTTTTGTATGGGAGACGACCATTACCTTTTAGCGATGATTAAAATGGTAAAAGTACTTTGTGACCCAAAGATCCCGCTTGATCTCAGACTGTAAGTAGATGTTACGTATGGTCAACTCTTTGGGCCCTGAATAAGGAAATCTGCTAGCAATATCACATCTCAAATGCTGAAAGATGTGGATTCTTCGGAAAATGTTTAAGATTCCATGGAAAAGTTTTACTTCTAACGTTAGGGTCTTGCAGATGGCAGGAACTAATAGGAAGCTCAAATACACGACCAGAAAAAGGAAAGTTGCCTTTTTCGGACATTTACAGAGAGGTATGAATTCCCAAAACTGATTCTGGAGGAAAAAATACCAAGATAAAGAGCCCCAGGTCGTCAAAGACGCAAAAGGTTCGACGACTTCAAAGATTGGACTGGCCTCTGTTACAACGAAATCAAAGACCTAGCCAGCGACCGCCCGCAATTTCACATATTGTTCTCCAAACTTTGTTAGAAGATGGCACTCAATGATGATGATGAGACGAGCCTACTGGATGTGTGCTTATACTGTAGCTACGATTACAGCTCCTTTGAAGATTAACGACAAGATTTCTAAAAAGGCAATTAAGTAAATGATGTTACGTAAAACGTTGCCCTCTCATTCTCTTATCATTTCATTTGACAGAAAATGCGATCTTTCATGTTTCACAAATTGGATACTGCGGCCTATTGATTTCACAAATCAAGTTAAGATTTTCTATCTGAAAATAAATTACGTTTTAGTATTATAGAATTTAGTTTGTTATTCATTGGGTCGTGACAAGGTATTCATTAATTCGCTTTAAATAAGTAACTATATTCATCTTGATTAGTATTCTACTTACATTGGTTTAGTAATTGTTATTGTTAAGCTAAATAAGTAATCTGATTCTAGGAAAATTATGTGCTATATTCATAATATTTTTTGTCACACACATGAAAAGGTAACTATAATATAAAATTTAATTTGTTTTTTTAGGGTTACGTACCTCACAAAGTAAAGAGGAACCTTCATAGGATCACTTTGTTGTCCGTGTGTTTGTCTGCTGTCTGTCAAGACCCTTTTCATTAGAAACACGTGGAGGTATGAAGTTGAAATTAATATCAAATACTTAGGACTGCAATTGCTTGTGTGCTTTCCAGCTGTAAAAAAATATCCTATAACAATGCAATCAAAAGATACTACTACTGTATAAGCCGCATTTTTAATAAACACAAGGGAATCAAATTAAACAACGTCTTCTCCTCTAAATATACCTCAGTGCCTAAAGACGAAAGTCTATAACCAGTGTGTGTTACCAGTGATGACATATGGAACCGTAGGCCTCTCACTGTAGGCCTCATAAGAAAGCTCAAGGTCGCACAGCGTGCTATGGAAAGGGCTATGCTCGGTGTTATGCTGTGTGTTGAAATGAAAAGATCCGTAGAAGAACAAAAGTCGCTGATATAGCCCAACGTCACAGAATACCTAATAGATAGATAGATAGAAATTTCATTTCGTAAAATAGACAAATACACACAAAAACAAGACAGAAAACAAATAAAATATAGAATAACAACAACTAAAACACGAAAAAAACAAACATTGTCAAAAACATTCTTAAATTAACCGAGTAGGTAGTGTGTGTACCGCTGTATTACGAAAGGGAGGTAGCTCAGTTAAAAATTGTTAAAAATAATAGGTAGTACAACCAACGTATAGCAAGCTGAAGTGGCAGTGGGCGGGGCGCTTAGCAAGCAATGTCTTATAGTGTTATAGCACGAGGATAGGAAAACGCAAGGTAAATATCTAATCAAATAGAAAAAAAATGTGGTAAAAATATAAAAATCTTCGAGACTCGACTCCCGTTTTGAACGACCTATTTACATACCTACAAGTTTGCAATTTTTTTACATTAAATAAAAATGGTCAAAACAATTTATTTATACAAGACGAATAAGAAGAAGGAATGTAGGTTAACTACAACAATTATTATCTAGTCCCAAACTAAGCAAAGCTTGTACTGTAGCGATTATACTATAACGGATAAATATACTTAGATATATTTATAAAGGTGTCCCGTAGCTCAAAGATCATTATAACCACAATTTCTATCATCATAGTAAACCACCTTTGTTATATGACTTTTAAAAATATGCAGATAATTTTTTAAAGTTCTGTACAATTTTTATATGGAAAGTCAAAAAAATTGAATTCAAAAATCAAAGTTGTTCACCCTGATGTATAGAATAAATAAATAAATATTGGACAACATCCCATACATTGCTCTGATCCTATGTTAAGTAGCTTAAGCACTTGTGTTACAGAAATCAGAAACAACGACGGTACCACAACACCCAGACCCGAGACAATATAGAAAAGTTATTAGAAATTAGAAAAGTTATAAAGTTATGTAGAAATACATTGACTGACCGGGAATCGAACTCGGAACCCCAGAGATAGCGAAACCAAGTCCGGTATGCTTGCTTCTTGGCTACGGAGGTCTTCAAATATGTGGTTACAAGGTTTTGCTTGAGTTTGGACAACCTACAGCAAGTCGTGTTCATGACACAAACAATTGCCCCTTGCGGGATTCGAACCTTCAACAGTCTGGCTTTGTATTCCGAAGCGCGAAACACCACAGACACACACACGCAAAACAGACAGGTTTGAAAAAAAAAGTACTCTTATGGATCCAAAGGATCTGAGCGGGTAATTGGAAAGCCGTAGCTCGTGTACCCTCCGGGCATCGAACTCGCGTAATACCAAGCCCACACCCCAACGAGTGCGCTTGACATATGCATTTACAGATCCGTAGCCTAAATGCCTTGGGGTTGCAATTTCTAGACAGTTGGATCTCCGGCTGTGAGATTATCATTTTTGAGGGAGATTGTGTTGTGTCCAAATATAGAGTTGAACCTACTCACTAGCTGGTATGAGACCTATTTTAAAACCTCCGACGCAAAAAGAGGGATTCAAATAATTTGATGATTAATAAGTATTAACGTTGTTACCAAATGCATGAACCAATCAGGACGCAATTTTTTTTAGGGTAGATAGATAAATGAACACTTTATAGCACAAAAAATATTAAAGGTTATTACAGACAAGACACAACTATGTACAATGAGGCGGCTTTATCGCCAAAAGCGATCTCTTCCAGACAATCTTTGGGCAGGGGATATAAAGTTGTGGTACAGTGGGGTAGCGTAGTGTAGTACCTACTTAGATATGTGTGATAAAGTTCCGGTTAGTATCAGACAATTTGGGATGCTGACCCCCTTCATACATAATTCCAAAAGACCATGTCTTTAAAATAACACCGTATTAATTCATTCATAATTTTTTATTATTCTCGAAATGGAAATCGAAATCTTTAATCGCTTAAAAATCAATAAATATTTAGTCTTTTAACTTTCCCTTACTATGCTGTGTTAAATAGATATTGCGTTTTGACAGCTCATAAAAAAATAAGTTACTTGACTTGTGGTGGCATCTTAACATTTTTTTTCATCACACCCATACCCAATTATCATTCATTCATTTTCTTAATTGACCTACCCGCCCCCTATTTGGTCAACCTACCCGATCCAGAACCCTTCGAAAACAAATTGTCAATGGGAAAACCACGAGCCACTATAGGATTTAACATTCGTGTCACGTGATTTACCGGTTATCAATTCACCATCGAAGGGTTTTGAATCGAGACCCAGAAACTCTGCGTTAGAGGCAAATTACGGCGAAAATACACCAATCGAGCTGTCAAAAAACAGTAAACAGTAAACAACAAAAAAACTTTTATCCTAATCTTTCAAGTCTATACAGGGTTACAATGCAAAGAGGTGCCAAATCTTTAGGAGTGGCTCAGAATCAGTAACTTCAACGAACTATGCAAAAAACGAAAAAAAAAAACACATTTAATTATTTCTATCCGCTGTTAAAAATCGTACACGTGGATAATTTAACTCATTCATGTAAAAATTGCACCGTATGTGCACTGCGTAGGGTCGTTGTAGGCTCGCCGTACCTACGTCGCTGATAAATGACCGCGCAGCTTTCGTATTCTCTCTATTGAGATAATTTTTGGATATTCAGAAGTTTTTTTTTCGTAACATACAATTATTAAAAATAATAATGATTAAGACGCTTCTTTATATTGTTCCCTAGATCATATTTTTTAAATTTGGCACCCCTTTGCAATGTAACCCTGTATCTGCAACATGCTAAATTCACACTGCAAACACATGTTTGTATCGGTTGATCCAAGTTTTACCTGCAGGGGAAGTTAGGGGGAAGGCTTTGACCTGCGACCCGCGTCGCGAGTTGTGTACACACGGACATCGACAATATCGCTTTTTTAACCCACTTCAAAAAACGAGGAGAGGTTCTCAATTCATTGGAATCTTTTTTTTATGTATGTTCAGCGATCATTCGTTACTACGTTGACTGGTTTTGATAATATTTTTTTTGTTCGAATGGTAATAATTTTAGAATGGTCCCATATAAATTTGGTCAAATTCTGATGATTGGATCTATAAGAAAATGCAAACAAACATTGCATGAACTCCATACGTTGGCGTACAACTGATTTTTATATCTATGTTATCCAATATCTTTGACAAATGTGAACCGATTTTGATGATTCTTTTTTTTATTGAATAGCTTATACTTCAAATATACTATAGTAAAAATTTGCGGAAAAAAATTCACGCCTAAGAGTGAAATAGGAAATGAAATCGATGTTCAGCAATTAAATTTTGTTTGCACACTTAAGATCTGTTTTGATTAGGATTTATCACTTAAAATAGATGAAATAAGTAAATTTTATAATAAAAATGAAACCGACTTCAAAAAACTAAAAAGCTAAAAATAGTCTTAACACATAAGGTACCTAATCACTTACTTTTGGAGTCGGTGCCAGCCCATGAGAGATTCAATGTTTTCGTTTGCACCGACTCCAAAAGTAACTGATTACTGACTGACCTTACGTGTTAAGATTATTTTTAGCTTTTTAGTTTTTTGAAGTGTTTTTTTTTTATACTTAATATATACAGGTTGTCACAAAAAGTAAGAAGAGATACAGAGCACCCCTAGATGTACCAAAATAATCCCTATGTTTTTTCCGCGTTTTTTCATGGTAATAAAATAATCATGTACTCAAGTCATCCCCATGTATTTTCCGCGTTTTGTATCATAATCATCATCATCATCATCATTTCAGCCATTGGAAGTCCACTGCTGAACATAGGCCTCCCTCAATGACCTATCATCGGAGGGGATTGCCAATACTCGCCACGCGTGGCAGGCGGGTTTTGGCGAGCGCAGTTTTTTTATAAGATTTCGTATGATAATAAATAATAATAATAATAAATATGCGTGTGTTGTTGGGCACACAACTATTGCCGTGGTCTCGAAGTAAGGAATTAATATATTAAGGTTATGATGTACCAAACAATGTTTTTTTTCCAGGAGCTTCTTCCAGGACACCCAGATTTGAAACAATTTAGAAAACATCGTTTCTTGAACTGATCCGAACAGGGAACCAAACCCGGTACTCTTTGCGTTTAAGGCGAAGGCACTGCCGCGCTACTATACCAATGGGGTCGTCTTACGACAACCATTTGGTGTAGCGGGTCGCGCTCCGGGCTACAGGTTGTTGGTTCGAATCCCGCAAGCGGCAAATGTAGCAAAAGTCATAGGTGTTTATCAAAATATATTCATCTCTTTTTCTAGTTGCCATATTTGTATATTATTGTATTATTTTTTGATATAGGCCGCTTCCAACTGGTAAATCGGGAAGTCATCTGGAGAGGCCTATGTTAAGCAGTGGAAGTCGTATGGCTGAAATAATGATGATTTATTTAGTCACCGTAATGAAACAAATTGCTTAGTTTGTATTATAAATTGGTGTAATGTTGAGAATAAATTATTCAATTATTTGACTCGAGTTCTGAGAAATTTTATTTTGAGACACACCTAAATTTTGGTGAATTGATATTATAAACATACCTAAGATTCATCAAGGTAAATAGGTATATACCGTTCTATATTTGTCGTAGTTTCGTGGAAATTAGGTCGTCGTTTCAGGGGTAAATATAGGGGCTTTATTCTCAGAACATTATATGTAATTATTACTTCGCACGAGTATGGAACTGGGCTTCGGTTACAGGGAGAAACTGTGAGATTTGATACAAATTTCCGTTTAACACTTGCGATATTAATTTCGTAAACATCCCAATTTGTTTCTGCTCCCAGCCCAATGTTTCTAAGGGCCGATTTTTTAATAGCCAGACCTTTCATTGAATGAGTAAGTTTAAAAATGGCGTGTGGAGACGGCCGTAAACAATACACTTACCCACCGCCAACAGGAGGCGTTCGAAAGAGGCGATTAATTTCTGTAGCACGAGACGGGCAGCAGCGTCTGCATGCGAAATCTTATAAAAAACTGCGCTCGCCAACCCGTCTGCCAAGCGTGGCGAGTACCCCCCCCCCCCCCCCCAATGAAAATCATTGGAGAAAGCCTGTGTTCAACAGTGGAAGTCCTATGGCTGAAATGATGATTATGAAGTTTGACAGTTTTCATATAGAAAATGTGTCAAAACATCAATTTTATTCGTCGAATGAAAGTTATTGGCAATTGAAAAATCGGTCTTTAATCATATAGCCCGACCATCGCGTAGCAGACTACGGCGGGGCGGTTTGCTTTCGCAGGCAACAACGATTGTCAACATTGTTTAGGTCTGCCTACGCTCACGTACTGACAAGGTATGCCTACGCTGCTTGCTTGTGGTCACCTCTAGAGAAAACTATAAACGTATAAACATAATACTCAAATCAATTTATACATGGGGCACACTAAAAGTTTTGCACTTCTAGCTAATCGGAACTATTTGAATTTCTAATGTTATATTTTTTTAAACGTTGCAACCTTCTCAGTAATAAAAAAAACAATTGGCGGGAAATTATTTGTCAATTGTTTTTTATCACACATCAAAGTTCTACGTACGCAACTAAAATGGAATTAAGTCGAAAAGATTTTAGAGCGATGATTTTTTGTGATTTTAAAAGTTCTCTCTCTCCGCAAGACTGTGCCGCTCGTCTTTAAAATGGTTTTGGGAGAGAAGCACCTTGTTTGAGCACCGTGAGGCGATGGTTTGCTGAATTTGAGAGAGGTCGAGTTTCTTTACATGACGAATTTCGTGAAGGATGGACTTCAACTGCCGTCAACAAAAATAATGTGGCTACTGTTAAGCAGCTAATTGAAGAAAACCCGCGGATTACCTATGAGAGAAAAAGGACTATTGGGGATTGGTATTAGCCAAATTCAGAAAATTTTACACGAAGAATTGAAAGTTCGGAAACTTGCTGTCGTTGGATCCCTCATGAACTGACAGCGGAGCAGAAGCGGGCTCGCGTGGAATGGTGCTCACAGATGCTACTGAAGTACGACAGACATTCTAATGCTGTTTATGACATTGTCACAGGAGACGAAACGTAAATTTATTGTTTTGAACTCGAAAAAAAACAGCAATCTTGTGAATGGGTGTTTGAAAATGAGAACAGGCCAACAAAAGTGAGGCAGGCGAGAAACGTTGGTAAAAAAATGATCGTGTTTTTTTCTTAGCTACGGGTCCCATCTGTACTATTCCACTTGATGATCAAAAGAGTGTTAATGCCGAGTGGTATTCTACCATTTGTTTACCCAGGGTGTTAGAAAAAGTTCGCGAAAGACGACCCAAAAGCCGCGTTCTCCTACATCATGACAACCCTTCTTCACACACGGCCAACAAAACAAAGTAATTTTTAGCTTCCGAAAAAGTACAACCCGTTACCCATCCTGCGCATAGCCTCGACCTAGCACCGATTTCTGTATTTTAACCAAAATCAAAGATTTGATGAGAGGTTTTACTTTTACCAACTACGAAGAGGCAGTGATAGCGTTCAATCAGGACGTAGAAAACATGCCTTCAGATCTGTGGTCCTCCTGTTTAAAAAATGGTTCGATCGCATGAAAAAATATTTAAAATGTAAAGGAGAGTATTTTGAAAAGCAATAAACATAATATTTTGGTTATAACATGTTGTTTTTTTAAGTTACGCAAAACTTCTACTGTGACCTACGTACCTCTTTGACTACCAATGCTTGAGCTCATTCATTCAAAACATTGCACCTTTGGGGATTTGAAGTCGCAAACGCCTGGCTTTATACAGGTAAAAGTTACAGTAAATGTTCACAAAAATATGTCCAATGTAGCGGTCTTATCGCCTAAAGCGACCACTTCCAGACAACCTTTAGATAGAGAACATCTATTGCTACTGCATAAGTAAGTGATTTTCATTATTTTTTTGAAAAAATCTAAAGGTAAAAATGATAAAAATACGACCCACTTATTATACTGTCCACGTTCTCAAACCACGTCGTTAACCATTTTTTATAAAACCCGGCAAAGTGCAAATTACCTTAGGTTCCGTAGTTTAGTATTATCTAGCCCGGGTACCAAAGAGTGGGTTTGATTTCTACCTGAGATTTTCCAAGTGTATTATTTTACAAAATAATTGTTTTGATCAAATTATTTGAATCTTGCAACAATCATAGCTCCAAACAGCCCAAACTAAGCAAAACTCGACTCTAAACGGATAAACACTACCTATCTAAATCCATTTATAAATACATCAACAAAAAATAAACCTTTCGGGATTTAAACCCGCCAACGCCTAACTTTGTTGTATAAAAGAACAGAACACTTCTTAAAACCATGTGACCGTTTTTGCAACAACGTTTTTGAAAATAGATGCTTCATACAAACTAACTCGCTATCTCGAAGATAATGTATGGAGCATCTGAAAAAAAAAAACGATTTAGAAGTTGCTTTCTGATAGTAAAAGATGTTGTATACATGTGGTGGTTTGAATGATTATCCTGTTGCACCCTTTATGTGTCGTGTGGGGACGGCCGTAAAGAATACACTTCCCTACCGCCAACAGGAGGCGTGTCGTAAGAGGCGACTAATTCTTGTAATACGAGACGGGCAGCAGCGTCACCGTGCGAAAACTTATAAAAAAACTGCGCTCGCCAACCCGCCTGCCAAGCGTGGCGAATATTGGCAATCCCCTAAATGAAAATTATTGGGAAAGGCCTGTGTTCAGCAGTGGACGTCTTATGGCTGAAATGATGATGATGAATGATGACATCTTTTATAATTATCCAGATTTAGGTTAACCTTCTACTTAAAATATATACTTAGAAACCTCTGAGTTAGGCACAGACAACGAACAAATAACGTTTTCGTTTCCCTTTGACTACCGAACCCCATAAAAATATCGTCAGAGCATTCCAAGATGTCTTGTGCAAACTGAATAAAAGTGCTCCCAGGTTAAAGAATAGTAACTTAGTGGGAGACACTTAGTAAGTTCCGGAGATTGTACCTACTTGCAATTGAATTGAATGTAGTCGGAGCGCAGCGGAATACTTGGTAAGCGGTTAAATTGTATGAGTTAAACGTCTCATAATTTTAACGCCTTCTTCTCGTATATACAGAGCTTTTCTAAATGAAGATAATGGTGTATTTTCTGTAGGATATTATTTTATCTGCTTCCTACAAAGAAGTCGAACATGAATTGGAAAGGTCTGTCTGTTATCCTATTTAAGAGCTTTGTTCTTGTCGGTGGAGCCTTTTCCATCTCTTTCTACATTCCGCCTCTCTTTTCACTTGATACGACACTATATTCAGCTTTTCTGTTATCTGTTTCATGTAGGTCTGTCTTTCTCGTCTAAGATACGAGTGACTATAAACAGTAAAAAATAACAGAGGGCCCCTTTAGCCAGTTTATCTACATCATTAATAGATTAAAATAAAAATAAAAATTTCCAAAAAAAAACCATTCAAATCCAAAAATAATACAAAAATCTAAACGTCTGTTTATAACTAATATCGTAACTTGGAATTGGAACTGCTTTTCTGTCTTGTTCGCACGGTGAGAAAAGGGTCGGAAGTTTGTTATTTTTTATAAAATTTTAAAATTAAAATAATTTTTTTTTTAGCTGCTAATTTTCACAAAAAGGAAAACTAAGTTAGACGTAGTCGCAGGAGCTGTGAGTACTTGTAATTTTCATCGTACGTAATATTTCGGCTTTTCAGAAAACGTAACGCACAATGTTGTATCGTTTACACACGTAATGGACGCAGAGGGTCTATGGAGAGCCTATCTTCCATAGCCGCCACTGTAACTGTGTAAAGTTTAATCACAAACAATAAAAGCTAGAGTAATTAAGGTACCTACCTAACCTAACCTATTTTTATTGTTTCAAAAAAAGTCCGTGGACTCTTTAAAATTTAAAGAGAGTCTGTTACTAGAAAAAGCTTAAGAAATCCTGCCTAACAGATTTGGAAATACTTTAAGAGGGTAAACAATGTTGTTTAGTCTCATCTAGAGTAATTGAGAAAGTCGGTTGTTTCACTATCTCTTATTGTTTCCTAGTATTTTTGTCATGCAGCTATTTGGGAAAATTGGGTCTTCTATTTCTTTTTATTTTAATATAAGAGCTTTGATCAACATACTCGAACATGACGTCAACTCCATATTACCCTAATCTTATTTATACATTCAACTTGAGGCAAGAAATTACAAATTTGTAAATAACTTTAGCGGCTTTTCTGATGAAGGCTCAGCTTGGAAGTTGGTTACAAAACCAACGTCGTATTTATTTACATTATAAGTAAACTATACACCATTTCTTTTAGGTGACGTTTCCACACACATTTAATCAATAAATGATATGTACATCATCCAATACTCCACACGTTCGGAGACTGACTTTGACGACCTCCGTAGCCGAGAGGCGAGCTTACCGGACTTGGTGTCGCTATCTATGAGGTTCCGGGTTCGATTCCCGGTCGGTTAATGTAGACATAACTTTTCTATATCGTCTCGGGTCTGGGTGTTGTGGTAACGACGTTGTTTCTGATTTCTGTAACACAAGTGCTTTGGTTACTTACTATAGGATCAGAGCGATGTATGTGATGTTCTCTAATCGTACTTTTATACTGTTAATTTCATTACGTTCTAAATTCCTTGTCCTGTTCATAGTCGAGGTAATTAATACTCAGTGTTTGAGAGATCGGCAGTGGATATACACGTGGGGTAGGGCTAAGTACAGATGAAAACAAAGGTTGTCAAAGGGTCTGAGCACTACAAGATGCACTTCAAGGTGTAAGAGAATTAATAAATAAGGAGACATGTTCTGCCCCATATGGGCCAATAATGTTATTATTGACGTTCATAAGCGGCAGTTTTCTGCCCTAAACTGAATAAATAATTTTAGACTTTGACTTTTGACTTTTGAATACACATTCCTTTTAGGGGCTGATTCTGGTGCTCAAATACAACAACTTCTTAAATGGGACCAACATTGAAATCTTAAAAAAAACCTATATCTTCATACTAAATGTCAGCTGTTACGTTTTGTATGGTTTTTGTTGCGTTTTCGATGTTGTTCCCATACAAGAAGCTGTCGTATTTGAGCATAGAATCAACCATTTACACATTAGTTTTAAACTATTAGGAGGATGGATGCGTGTGAGTGCGTGCGGTGCTGTAGAGATTGACCAACACAATATAATCGTTCAGCCAACGGCAGGTCAACCTATCCAGAAGGTCATTGAACCGATTTTCAATTTTAAGTCTGACACGTAGAGATCAATATCAATTGAGAAATTTTGACGTTTTGTGGTTAACACGCAATGTAGGTGATACTTGAACAGGACCACTAGACAATTTGGATGGTTACTTATCCAGTGTTATTATAATATACAGATTCTCCCTCACTACCGAGCAGATAGTATAAATCTATACATTAATTCCAAAAAATCGTAATCTATTAAATAAATAAATAATAATAAATATTGGACAACATCACATACATTGCTCTGATCCTATGGTAAGTAGCCAAAGCACTTGTGTTACAGAAATCAGAAACAACGACGGTACCGCAACACCCAGACCTGAGGCAATATAGAACCGTTATTTTTTTACATTGACCCGACCAGGAATCGAACCCGGAACCTCAGAGATAGCGCCACCAAGTATGCTCGCCTCTCGGCTACGGAGGTCGTCAATCTAATACCATAATAGTATTCATACTATTCTTACCTATGAACTGATAAGTAAAAATTATATTTGTGTTCTAACATCGATTTTAAACAGCCCTAAGAACAGTTTACCGATCAACGTCGAATTTCACGGGGCAAAAAAGCGAGAAAAGGAAAAATCATTCCGATCCGTTCCACACAAGGTGAAAATTATTTTTAGCGGCAATCGTTTATCAAAAGCGCCACTCACGGCGGTAATGTTCCGAAAAAATAATATAACACGTTGAATTTACCCGTTTATTTATATTGGAAATTGGGCTGGAGTTGGCCAACGTTTTTTGTGTTTAAGCCCGCGTCACTTTATGCTGAAATATAGGGCGACTTTTGACGTAGTGTGTAAAATCCGTGATTTTTTTGGAAATGTTGAAAATATTTGTGTAATTTTATGTTGCCTGCATTTTTAAAATGTGCTGACTGTATCCCACCATGTCATGAAAAGAGGCTATATTGACAAAAATTTTGCTGTGTTAAGGCGAGATCTTTGTACGTCCGTTTGTACGCCCAGATTTTCAGTAAAGGCTTGTAAAAGGTATACGACGAAATATTACAAAATATATATAATACCTAGTAAGTTTACACTAAAGTTAAGTAACCCCCAGCGTAGTTGTCAGTGGATGGGTGACCATTCCGATTATTTAGTGACATTTATCATAAGCAACTTCGTGCTTCGGAAGGCACAAAGTTGGTCCCGGCTAATATCGCTTGATACTAGTCGTGAAGACTAGTCAGAGGCCTTAAGGCGGCTTGATTACATTTGAGTAAGGTTTAGTCACCGCACTGGCCTTGAATTACCCCTCTACCAATCCGCACTAGGCCACCGTGGTGGAGTATCAATGGTCCAAACCACCTCATAGTTGAGGTGAGGCCTTTGCCCTGCAGTGGTACGCATTCTTTAGTTTCGTTTTTAATGTCAAGCTACAAAATTATCAATATATCTATACATCGCGAAATCCACCGAAACTTCCGAGAATAGACGGTTTATTTATTAAGTATCCAATAAATATTTCATACTAACCGAGCTGGCCGCAGTCGGTAAAAAGCTCATTGTTATGGACGTCATATTGCTATCGATTTCGTTGTTAATGCCATGTAGCCTTTACATTTGTGTCTAGCCAAAGATGAGAGGCAGCGAGAGCGAAAAATTTCTTTAATCTTCGCACAGACTAAAATCGTACAGGTGAGCTTTATTCCATGAGGTATTCTCTGTCGACCATTAGCTAAACAGAAATAGTTTTTTTTCCAGTGACCGTCACTAAGTCTTAAAATCGTGCCCAGAAAAAACTGTTGCCATTTCTGCTGTTTGGGTGTCACCCCATAGCATTCAAGTATTCATCATCAGACATAGGAAATCCACTGCTGAACAAAGGCCTCTCCTAGTGACTTTCAGATTGGCCGGTTGGAAGCGGCCTGCATCCAGCGGCTTTATGCAGTCTCATGTCATCTGTACACCTTGTAGGTAGACGTCCTGCGCTGTACTTGCCGGTACGTGGCCTCCATTCTAGAAGCTTTCTGCCCCATCGGCCGTTAGTTCTAAGTGTTAATTATGTGCTCTGCCCACTGCCACTTCAGCTATCCAAGTATTACCCGACTGGGAATCCAGACTTTGGCGCTCAGAGAAACTAATCGCGCCACTGCGTTAATTTAGTCTAGTCAACCAGATCACGCTCCCGCTACCTCCTGTGTTCGCCTACCTTTATTTCTATTTCAGGCATGATCGCGCTATTCCCCTCACGTCCCAATAATGGTACGAGTAGCCGGGCTCCACTGACCGGCAAATCGTTGGAAATCTCAATGACCACCGTTTCAGTTACTGATATAACTACATACTTGCATTTGTGCTGATTTTCCTGCTTTTGTTTGTTTTGGGGGACTGAGTTTCTTGATACCTTGTTGACCTTCAAACACTCCACGGCTGGCACCGACTCCAAAAACAACTGAGTGTGTTTGTGTGAATGTATTTTTTTCGATTTTTAGTGTTTTTGGAATCGGTTATTTTTTAATAACTCATAAATTATGATTTCTAAAGATCTATGACATGTAGACTTAAGACTAAGCGTATAATTAGTCAGTTTCTCGTTAATAAATTTAATTTTAAAATGACATCTAACTGAATAAAACAATATAACTACATCATTTACATTGATTTTTTGTCTAAATTAATATTGATTTAAATCAGGTAAAGAGAACGAAACATGTATATAGCTGCACAATTGAGGTAGTATTATCAAAGGAAGCAATATTATCCAGACAAAATTGAGAAAGGAAGAAGACCAATGGATATTGATAGTATTTACATAACATTATTAAATAATATTGATAAAACACATTTCTAATAATTGTTATCGTGGAGTACCTATTTTACGTATCCACATGATGGTCAGTTATTTCGTTCTTGACAAGACCTTACATTTCGCCGGATTGCCACTGCTCAAATTTCCCCTGGGTCTTCGGCAAATTTCCAAATAATTGGCAATGGTCAGTGCCAAGTAATGAGAAGTAAATAAACTCCTACAGGCTTGTGTTTAACTTGACATCGTCCAGCAAAATTAAGTACAAAGATACACTGTAATTCAATGTTATTACGCCAATTTAAACAGTAATTTAAATCTTTGATGTTTGAAGAGTCAGAATCAAAAAAAGGAACATTGGTTATATGTATTTCCAGTCAGAAATATTTACTATATTTAGATAACTTTAGTCATTGTAAACTCACTTAATATGTCTTTTTTCGTTATACTGACATAAATTGTGCAAAAAATATCGTAAAAATATCGTATCATTTGCTTCTGAATCAATTTTTTATCTTTAACTGGACAAAAGTGCCAACAAAATATTCTACTACCTAGCCTAGCCTAACCTACTATGAAAATGTTTCATTACGAAAATTGTTCGTTCGTTTGAACGTATAAACCTAACAAATTAAAATTCCACCTACTTTTATGAAACCTTTTACAATTTATAAACAATTGAAAACAGTCATGTTTTTTTACCCGTCTAATTTCAGATGTTCATGTTTTGTCAAAGGATTGACATAGGTGAATAGTTATTCTAATTTATTAGGTTTATACTTCCGCACGAACAAAATATTTTCGTAGTAGGCCTCCAGGGTTTGTTCATTCCGAATTCTGTTAATCCTGTGTCTCAGATGTACGAGCTATAAAAAACCTATAGCAACAGAAAACTCGTTTATATCCACGTGAGTAGAGGTGCCTTCAAAGCGTCCCCAATTCGGTGCCTCCGGAGTCTGTTTGTTTGTACACTTGCTAAGCATGGAAAGGCAAATAGCCTACAGCGAGATGTACAGTCAGTTGCATCATTTACATCGTCTTTTAGTCCTATATTCTACTGAGTTTGGATAAAAGATTTTTTTAAGTTCAAGTTGTTTTGGTCTAATATCTGTCTTTATGTACGTATTTCAACTTTTACCACGATTATTAATATAGTGTTTTTAGCTGGGATATGACATTGGTCGTTGATAAAGATTTTTAAGTGACCGATCGAAATTCATGCGGGTGTAGCCGTGGGTGGAAGCTAGTAAAGTAAAAATTTAGGTTTTAGCATTCCAATAATGACTAGACACTATTAAAAATAATAAATTTTCAGTAATCACTTGACTTGATTTGACTTGTTATTGTCCATTACGCCCGGGCATTACAGATAATGCCCTCAGTAATCACATGGTTGATAACACATGCACTATCATTACAGTTCAAAAATGACACGCACAGTTATCTATGTGCCTAACTGTACATCGAACGACACAGGTATTTACATATTATTTCCATTCCTTTTAGACTTTAGATGTAACTAGTTTTATTTCCGCAGTATCATTTTGAATTCGAGCTGTTTGAGTTGCGGCGTTCTATTTGAGAGTAAAAATATAATTTATCTTGCAACAAGCATCGGATGTTGTGGAATACTTGGAAGATGAAATCTGCCAACAAAGTTTCCCAGAGAATTTACTCTGGATGAAACTTAGTGTTTTCATGGATGCTTTTCTTAACAAACAAATTTTTAAATAAAATAGTCGTATTTGTAACCTAACATGGGGATAAAGACTGGCGCCCGTTTAATTACCACTCGATAGCAAATTTGTCAACTAAAAAATGTGAATTGTGAACTAAAGGATTAAAAGCATTAATGTCTCGTCATTTATTGACACACATTTATTAGTTTAACTTGTAAATTACTATCTAACGTTGCAATCAAATCTCGGAAGTTAGTTTTTAACTAACTTTTAACTGACGACGTGTCGATTTAGACTTTAGAATTGACATTCGGAATTTCGAATGACAATACAATATTTTGAAGGTTTTTAAATCGGTTCCCCAGAAACGTATTTTTGAAGTATATTAGAATTCCAATTCGCAGACAGAATCGTAAGAATCGTATGTGATTTCCAAAAATTTTCAAAATATTGCTTCATGGCCTTTCCATTTTAATGTTTTTTCATTCAAATTCAGCTGTTAAGAATTGTAAAAAGCTTTTTATCCGCGTAATAGTTAGAGTCACCCCAGGCAAAATTTAGTCTATGGTACTTCGTAACATAACGATGTTCCATACTTCTAGACCATTACAATTGGTGTATTGTCTCACTCATTTACTATTTATATTTATTAATTTGTCTCACAACAAATAAATCTTTGGAACGTCACCTTAAATAATAAATTAACTCAAAAGATTGTGTCACACGTACCACTCAACTAAAACTACTCACAATGAATGCGCTATCAAATATTTATAAGCGAAACTCATCGCAGATACTCCCAGATTATAGTTCAGGTCGGTTTATTATTCAGAAGCAATCGACCCGGATTATGGAGTCGGCATCCCAAATCCGGATCGCCAGTAACTCAAAGTCGGAACCAAAACATGTTTTATACTTGTACTATTTTTGCATAGTGTCTCTTCATTATTAATACACTATGACTGATGTAGCAAAGTCTGAAGTGGCAGTGGCACAAAACATGTTAGAACTGACTAGAATGGTTCTAGGTTCTAGAATGGAGACCACGTACCGGCAAGTGCAGCGTAGGATGTCCACCAACAAGGTCGACAGACGGCCTCCTAAAGGTTGCAGGAAGGAAGTCGCTAGATGCAGGCCGCTTTTAACCAGCCAATCTGGAAAGGGGTAGGCCTATGTTTAGCAGAGTACGTCGTATGGCTGAAATGATGATGATTATGTTGCGAAGGGCGCACTCCAACACTCCAAGGTCGGACGCTATAATAATGATATTGTTTACGTCAAATTCTGTACAGAACTAATTAAATAAGAATGTAGTAGGATTCGGTGGGGAGTAGTCAAACGAAAATCATGGTCGATCTATTATAATGGTTTTTATTTATCATTTAAAGAGCTTTAGAGTGCAAGTTTGGTGTAGTTTGTGTTCTAATGTTGGTGAAGTAATAAAAATCTGAAACTATTGAAATATCATTGTATTCAACACCGCATCGAGCGTCAAGTGACTTGTCTCAAGACAACTTGCTTTAGACCCGATAGCGCCCTGAAACCTTATACGGGAAGAGTAGCCTCCACTGAATCCAGGAAAAGCAATAAAAACTAAACACTCGTTATTTATTGCGAACTTTGTCAAGCTTTGACTATAAGTAAACGATACACTCGACATTGGCAGAATCACCGCTCTGCTTTAAGAGCGGGATGAGTCCATAATTAATAATAGTAAAAAAGGTTGTAGTAGGTAATGCTAAAAGAAAACTTAATGAGGCCTTGATTTAAAACTTCGTTTATTTTAGGGCTAGGTAGTTGTTTGATTGTAAAACAAACTTAATTCTTTCTAAGAAAAGACAAGCCTTAACTGATAAAGACAGATGTTCTAAGCCGATTCTATTTGGAGCGTAAAAATCACTTTAGAGGAACAACTGCGCCATAAGATTTTTCTACAACACGGCTCTTGTCACTATAAATTGTGTAGCTTATCCAGCTTAGCGAGCTAGCGGAATTTAATGAAGTTCAAAAAATCCTTGCACTACAATACTGCTGCTGTTGTAGCCAAACGAAATCAGTTGAAGTACCAATTAAATATGATGCTTTATTCTGTACAGCTAGCACTAGCTGTGCCAGTGGCTTTGCTTGCATGGAATTCGGTTTGTCACACCTTATTTTACTCGCTTAAGAGGTGTCATAAAAATAGTAGCCTATTATGTCCTTCCCTAAGGTTTATTTTTTTTCGTATAAAATTTCATAAACATCAGTTCAGCTTTTACAGAAAAAAGTAGCACAAGTAGTAGTAGTAAAAAAAGGTATCTCCATACCCCTTCGCGTTCCACTTACCCGTCGTAGACCGGAAAAACAATGGAAAACAATAGGGAATTTTTTTAGTGGCACGCGAAGGGTATTAGTAGTAGAAAGTATTCTATAAAAGTTTTAAATACAATTTTAAAATCCCCCGTCTAAAGAAAGTAAGCAACCTAATCGGGAGTTGCTATTACGTCGTACATGTATGTTTCGTCTTCAGACTGAGTGATTGGCGATGAAAAGACTCCACGAAGTTTTCCAAATGCTGCCCAGCCCGTTCTTCTTCTTTGCGTGTCGACTCAGGCTTTCATATACGTGAGGACCAAAACTCAGCCACCGATATAGCACTATTAGTGGCCTTGTAGAGATCTTCGCGCATGCTGGTGTAGGGACACGCAGGGTATGACAGTAAATGTGTCATTGTCTGGGGGGAAATATCACATAGACATGCGCTCTCCAAGCTGTAACCCGTTATTATATTATTTTCCTTCATCGTAAAAACGGTACAAATGTAAAACTTGATGTGATTATAGTGCAGACTTAATAGTAAAATAAATAATTAAAGCAGGTGTACAAATAACGTCGTTTTTCGTTTAGTGTCAATTTACTGTTTTACTTAATCTGCGCCCCTGTTAGCCGAACACAACGGAACGGGCGTCGACTCGCTAAATAAGCGAATAAAAATGAAGTAGAAAGTTAACTTTCTTGCAGCAGTAATTAAAAACTAAATGCGTTTCCGCTAATAAAGCGCGCAAACTGCGCTGGACCAATTTGCATGTGCAACCATCGGAATTGCCCGCACCGAGCTTTTAGGGTACCTTAGGGACATATTGAGACGTAAAAAATTAAAACTCATTTTAAAAAAATATATATATATTTAGGCTTCGGGAAGTATATGGATCAAATCAAAAAAGACGCATGGTTGAGGTTATTCCAAAATGTTTGGCTCTATGAATTTCGGTTCTATATTTTATAAACAGGGTGTTTGGTAGGAAGTTGTACATACGCCTAGGGTAGAAACTATGGATGGTCTGCTATCTACCCCCGCCCATTATATTGACCTTGACCGCCAGGTTTTATTTTAATGACTTTATTTTTATTTTTAAGGAAAACTCGATTTTTTTGACTAAAACTACCTGTAACTCAAAATCTATCCATAGGACAGGTCTGCTAATGGCTTGTTTTTATCGTTAGAGTCTTAGTGTAGTGTAAAAATTAATTTCACACCAGAAAATTGTAAAGAAGAAAAGTTATGGGGCCTGAAATACCGTAGTAAGGTAAAAAAATAATTTTAAGGGCAACTTTCTATGGGGTTTAAAAAAAAACGAACAGGGTTGGAGTTATTCAGATTTTTTTAAAACATCCCCTTTCCATACTCTTTCTAACGATATGCTAAAAGTGTTATTATCACTTTCATTTCCGAAGGTGTTAATTATTGTATATATTTCGTAATATAGCATACAAAAAAAAGAATCATCAAAATCGATTCATTTTTGGCGGATAATCGCGTAACAAACGTACAAAAAAACATACAGTCGAATTGAGAACCTCCTCCTTTTTTGAAGTCGGTTGTAACATATTAAGAAACAGATTTTTTAAAAACTTTTGCCCTTTTGTATTTTTGTTAGTTTGAGCTATAAATATACACTAAAAAAAACTATTTATCTGTTGAAATGGAACCTACATTCATAGAGCCAAAAAGTTCGGGAATGACTCCTGCTGTGCGCCTGTTCGATTTGATCCATAATTCCAGTGACACCCTGTTTAGACTTACGCTTTGTCGTGATATTAAAACTTCTTTCTTATTATTATTATTATTCTACTGGAATACTGTTCGCGAATATGTTAATTTATTATGGCATGGTACCCCACAATACCTTAAAAAATTACGGTTAACATTTTTTTGGAAATGTCCAAGATGTTTTAAAATTTTTGATTTAACGTTTATTTTAAGTGATATTTACCATAATTGAAGTTGATCAGACGAGTACAAAAGTGTTTAATTTCCATTTTACAGCAGAGTTTCTGAGATATCGTGTCCAAAAACTAGCCAAGTGCGTGTCGAGCTACGCGCTGTGTAAGATTCCGTAGTTACCTTACACAATTTGTGCAACATTTTTCTTTTTTTACAAATTGGTCGACGATTATTTGTGATTTCAGTAACTTGTGAAGCCTACCTTGCTGTAGTTTTCCTTTTACTTTTACTATATATAATTTTTTGTCATTTTCAAAAACAACCTGACCTTGCTGGCAGGGGCGATTGACTCTAACAAAAAATTGCATTTTTAGATTTAATTTTACGTAATTCCTGAACTGAAAAGTGCAAGAAATATTTTTGGACGACATATCCAACGATACACTACATCATAAGAGATATGAAAAAATATAAATTCAATCCAATTCATCCAAAAAAACTTCAGGTTTGGTTTAACGGCTATCAGCCGACGGCAGCAACTGCCAACTGTTGGAAAGAATGGTTCTCGAGGAGCGACCACAAACTGGAAGACACAGTGTTGGGGATACTCTCGCCCGGTGGACTCACCACCTAGTCAAGGTTGTGGGAAGTCGCTTGATGCAAAAGGTCCAAAGCCGCTCTGTTGCGTTTCTTAGCGTAATAATGGGCTCCGTCAGAAGGATTAACAGAAAATATTGGACACGTATTTTTTCTTTACTCAATCAAACAAAAAAATATGAAGATATAGTCCATTCAAGTTCAGCGTAACGTCATGCCTTGCGACACTTTTTAGCAAGGCGTGAAGTCACATGCTCACTTTGATGCGCTTATCTTCGTCATTTTTTTACAGATTGACTAGAGACAAAATCTGGGTCCAATATTTTTTGATAATCTGAGTGACGCACTAAATAGAATAATCTTTTTTTGACCCAGGAAATTAGCCAATTTTTTCACAGGATATTGTTACTGCTGGTGTTGTATTTGCAATTAAAAACTGTACTAATTTTGACAGTTAATTTAAGAAAGCTCAAGGTCGCGCAGCGTGCTATAGAAAGGGTTATGCTTGGTGTTTCTTTGCGAGATCGAATCAGAAATGAGGAGATCCGCAAATGAAGTCATGAAGAAAGTCGCTTATATAGCCCAACGAATTAGCACGCAGAAGTGGCAGTGGGCGGGGCAAATAGTACGCAGAACTGACGGCCGATGGGGCAGAAAGGTTTTGGAATGGAGGCCACGTACCGGCAGGCGTAGCGTAGGACGTCCATCCACAAGGTGGACAGACGACCTGGTAAAGGTTGTAGGAAGCCGCTTCGAACCGGCCAATCTGGAAATCACTGGGGGAGGCCTATGTTCAGCAGTGGACGTCCTGTGGCTGAAATGATGATGATGATGATTACTTATTTTGATAAATATTGTTCCAAAACATATTGTAAATTAAGTTGCATGTTACTAAATGTTTACAATGAAATGAATTGAATGAAAAACAAAAGCCTCGCGCTCTGATCGAACGCATTTCTTTTTTTTTTAATGGACTCTGGCAAATACGTTTGTTTGGATGTAAGTTTTCTCAACACACTCACTATGGGGGAGGCCTATGTCTACCGATGGACTTCCAAAGGTACATACTTACTTCAATCGTCAAGTTATTCTCATCTGACGACATAGAAACAACCTAACCTAACAAGTATAACAGAACTGAGTAGTTTTTGGCGGACTTGTTGCAAACAGAATTGTTTTGGCGTCCATTTCAACAGAAGAACCAAGAACAAGTTAGAAGCAACATTACCATGTTTCCTTTGCGCGTAATGTTCGAATTTGCTTTTGTTAACATCGTGCATGTGTCAGGGTTATTATTAAATGTGGCCATTTAAAATTTGTAATCACCGAAGGAAAGTTCAACGTATTAACTATTTATTAGACTAGTTAATAGGGCCCAAAAAATAAGGAGACATGTTCTGCCCCATATGGGCCAATAATGATATTATTGACGTTGATAAGTAGCAATTTTCTGTCCTAAATTGAATAAATGATTATTAACTTTTGACTTTGAATACAATAATTTTAATCGTTCTTAATAAATTGTGTATGACAAATGCCAACCATATTATTATGTTTCATTTTGTCGACCCGAAATTCCACAATTCAGTTATTATTATCTTTTTGAAATTTCGCATTTCAAAAAAGCTTGAATCATGTAAATAACTATTTTTAAAATACGTCTATCTAATATCCGAGTATGTATGTAGGTGTGGCAAATATACACTGAGGTTATAAGAGCGATCATTATAACTTACCATCTTTATTGTTAATTTTTTTACATACGGAGCACTCTGAAGAATTAAAAACTCGCGCTTGTCCATGTTCCCTTCGGCCAATTATACTTTTTACCATTCCCGAGGTAATGGTATCCGGCTTGATTGCCGTTTGATGCTGATTCGCAACAAACTACGCTTACTTTTACCAACTAAATCTGCGAAATAAATTTAGTGCACTATTTATTGCAATTAGATGTACTAATTTAATTAAAAATTTAAAAAAATATGTTTTTTTTGTTGTATTTTTAAAACCTACACTATTATTTACTACACGGGTACTATAATATGTAACACATACCTCTTTTTATGAAATTGATTTTCCCGTGACCACGGCTAATGCAATAGGCTAGTTTCCTAAAAAAATCTAATTAGTCCGTCAGTTGGATTAACAAGAAAATATTGGACAAGTATTTTTTCAAATTTAAAAAAAACACTGATGAAGATATAGGCCAATATAGTTCCGCGTAACCTCACGCCTTGCGACACTTCTTAGCACGGCGTGTCGTCACGTAATCCTATTTGAACTTTGTAAAAAGATTTGTTGCATTAATACCCGTGCATGTATAGTGTTAATTAAATTAAATTCAATAAGGATGTCAGTAAGCGGGGCACATAGAACATAGAACTGACGGCCGATGGGGTAAATTTTCCAATGGAGGCCACGTACCGACAATGATGATGATGATGAAGGATGTCTATGTCGTGACCAGATCTTGGAAATGATCAATTCATAATATTATTAGGTCCGAACATTTCATGAAATGGTGGTATTTCATGGTATTAATAGTACCCGCTGCCCACATCATGATGTAGTCTGGCCAGATCAATGATTACTTAGCCATTATTAAGTACATTATGGTTAAACATTGTGATCATATCGTAAAATAGTCACATTATCCGCCGGTAGAGGCACTGATGTCGCTTTATTTTTGTGATGCATCATGGCGCGGAAATTATTTAGTTATAAAAATGAATAAAGTATGCAAATGGAAGATGAAAGTGCAGTGATTACGTGACGACACCAAGTTACGTGCTTTTTATGAGAGTAATCCAAGAAACGAACGTAATTAGTAAATAAACAATAATTCTTCAAGCCAAACATAGATTGACATTATCATCAAACGTTGACATTTTAACAATATGGTCAGTTTTAGCTGGACACATCATGATATCATCAAAAGATATGGCCATTATTAGTTACATTTCCGAGCTTCGAGTTTTCTAGTTTATTCGCTAAGCTCAGAACTCTCGTAAAATTGGCCAAATTTCGAATCATTCGCCAAACTTCGCAGTGAAGCCACAGTATTAAAACCGTTTAAACTAAGTGCTACACGTACGAAGCCGAGCTGCGTTGCTAGTTCAAAACTATAACTATTTTCAAGTAACAAGAGATTGTTAACTTCTAAATGAAGATTGATATCTACAAATTGAGCATGGTGACGACTAATTGGAAATATCAACGTCACGCAACAATAATACGGAGTAATTGCTGTATATCGCTTGTTATACGACTTTAATTGACTTAAATAATGGTCGCCAACTCGCCACATTATTCGTTTGTTTTTCGGATATTAAACACATTGGGGTGGTGATAGTTACGATATAGATTGGTAACAGTAGCACACTTCCAGTTGGTTTTTTGATATGTTTGCCTTCAAAATTCTATTTCTTGATCTTGCAACCTTAATAGAATGATGTCCGCATCAGTACCCATTTTAATAAAAAAAGGTTATTGTATTCATCCTGTCAGGCTTATTGCAGTCCACTGCTGAACCTTAGCCTTCCCCAAAGAGTGCCACACAGAACGATCACCTGCCATTTTCATCCAACCACTGCCAGCAATCTTCCTAAAGTCGTTGGTCCATCGAGCTGGGGGCATCTTACACTACGTTTACCAAGACGTGGTCTCCACTTGAGAATCCGTTTACTCCACCTTTCATCGGTTCTGCGACAGATGTGGCCGGTCCACTGCCACTTTAGCTTGCAACATTTTAGGTCTATGTCCATTACTTTGGTCTGCTGCCGGATAACCTCGTTTTGGAATCGACCTGTCTATATCTCGCTGAATGACGTGTAGTCGGTGGGCCAGCTGTACTGGGGTTATTATGAGTTTTTATTTTGTTAATAATTGTTTAAATGTCAAAAATGATTGAAATCAAATACGGCCCTGCTCGCACAGTTACATTTATCTTGTAATGTATATACTATTTAATAGAAGCTGACAACAGAAACTGACTTTCTTATGCTGCTTGTTTTTGGCGCTAGCCCACAATATTGTGATAGGGTAAAACGATTGAATTGGGGCGTGTAAAAGAGTTTGGTTTAAGCTATTTGCAGAAATAAATTGAATTTATTGGTATTGACTGCTGCCTAAATGCTTTACTTCCCGTGTTTGTTTATTTGACTGGTTCACTTTCTTCTTTGCAGTAATACATTTAAAAAAACTTACCTAATAGGCCGGTTGTAAAATGCATAACTTCACGTATAAGCAGAAGCATTCCCCACACAAGGCAATGTCGAGTATTTTTTAATATCTCTTAAAGTTTTATCTACCACGTAACGTTTTATCGCGCTTTGACAGTAACTAATCTGTTTATTTTACCGTATAAAAGAGTTTTTAGGCCACCAAAAGTTGTCACAGCAGAACTTTCTGACGGCTGTGTGTAAAGACACTATCCCAAACCATGGCTTAACTACTATTTTACCCTTTTCAGTAGGCAACAAACAACGCAATGGTTGCTAAGTACCTGTTAGTCCCTTTGACACGAGAAATGAAGATAAAACACTTTTTTAATAGTTAATCTTCGCATGGTATGCCTATTGTATATTTTTAAGAACCCTGCTAGTGTACAGCTTAACCATTAAATTCTACCGTCATAAAAAAAGAGACGTATCTGACATAAAAAAATCAAATTAGAAAAATATTAATTAAGATGCATTTTTTTTCATTGATTCCGAATTTAAGTAACTCATTGCGTATAAAAAAGACAGATGCGTCTATTTTTCTTATGACGACAGAATAAGCGTTTTTGAAAGGACAATACTTATTTAAATAAAATTCTTGTGAGATTGACCAGAGAAAATAACCTTCTTTCGTTTCACCTCAGAAATAAATAAAATCTGTATATAAAAATTCCTTTATCAGAAAATGACTTTTGTAACATCTTCCATCTTCTTAGCCATGCCATATCCAGTGGTTCTGCAGAAGACTTGGAGTTCCAAATTCAATTACGTAGGAAGTACATAAATCAACCGCTCTTGATACTACTCAACTAAAATTTACCTGAGTTTTGAGTACGACCGTCGAATTTGATACTAAAGCACAAAAAAATATTCAGAAGTCACTCCATTATCACTAATTTCGATATTAGTAAGACAAGAACTCTCTTTTCTAATTTAGGTTTAATATTAAACAAATAAACACTGACTTTGAAATTTTAAATTGTTAAACTAAGTGATTAGTGGTTAGTTACCCTATGTTTTCGTTATTTTTTAACGGTGTTTAATAGTAATAGTATTCTTTATTTGCATAAGTACATGGTATAAAAGATGTTACAAAATAGTGTGCACATGTCTTGCCAAATTATCAGCATGCAAACATTAATTATTCAGGCGTTAAAATTTGTATCTGAATATAAAATGTAAGCTTTAAATTAAGTTAAAATCATTCAAAAATTATCAATGTTAAACTAAACTAAACACTTAAAACAATACAATCTTAATGGTCAAATAAATCTACTAATCGTCAAATTAAACCTTACGGTCAATAAATTCTTTAATGTCATAGATTTTTTGATCAATTAACCAATTATACAATCTTGCTTTAAATAAATTCATTTTAAGTTTTTTAATGTCATGTGGAATTTTGTTGTATATTCGAATACACATCGAAACACAACTGTTTCTGTATTTAGCAGATTTTCCAATGACACGATGTACCAGTCTATTAGGGTCTCTTTTAAGTCTTGCGTTTGTGTCCTTTGCTTTCATAAATAATTCATTTTGTTTTTTCACAAAACAGCAAATTTCATAAATGTACAGTGCAGGTAAAGGGAGCAAGCCAAGCTCAAAAAAAGCCTGTCTACAAGACTCGCCGGGTGGGATTCCACACAAAGCTCGGATGCATTTCTTTTGTGCTATAAACACTCTATTCCTTTCTGTACTATTTTCCCATATAATAACCCCATAGCGTAGAAGAGATGCTATATACGCGTGGTACGTAGTGATGACTGTTTGGCTGTTAGTCACTTTTCTAATTTTATTGAGTGCGTAGACGAAACGATTAACTCTACTGCATAGGTCATCGATGTGTAACTTCCAATTTAGGTCTTGATCAATAATGACACCTAGAAATTTGGTATGTGTAATTTCTTTGTTTTTTTCAATGTTAAGTGTAAAATTGTATTTAATATGTTTAGATTTATTAAATTGTATAAAGTTAGATTTATTAAGATTTAGTTTTAAGTCATTTTTATCAAGCCATTCCATAATGTTGTTAATAGTTTTATTAATTTCGATTTGATGATTAATTACTGCGTCACTATTATTTTTCTCAGATGTTGAGATGAGAGATGATTTAATTGATTTTAATTTAAATGCTTTCCAAAATTGTCTATGGGTGCTAGTTCTAGGTCAGAGAGGATCCGAATTTCACTAAATAGCTTTCAATGAAACTATATAGCTGCACTAAATAGCTAAATACTAAGGTGTAGTGTACTATTTGGGATGGCACTAAACGGTGCCATCCCAAATGCTATAAAAAATCCAAAAAATTCGCATATTACTCTGGAAGCTAGTTAGTTTGACAAATATCTTTTTGTCTTTTTTGTATAAATTAGAGAAAAAGAGATGTATGTAAGTAAGACTATTTCTTATTTATAAATGAGGATGATATTTGGATAAGAGGGAAAACTGTATGAAGACCAATGGAGTAAGTGAGTGGTGGTCAAAAGAGGGAAGAGGGAAGAGGGCAGTAGACAAAATATTTGCCGGCTGGACCGACAATATTGTGCGGCTGAGATACAAGAAAAGATTCAGACATAGTACATAGTACATAGATCTTAAATATATTACAACTACAGTTTAATTTAATTCAATTCGATATATTTATTGCATTCTGTAATGTTACGCGGGTGTTATAAATAGGTACATTAAGCAGATCATTATAGACCCTGTTGGGCACAATAATAATCATATATTCAGTCATAGACATACATATAGGCATACAAATAATAAAGAGGTTACAATGCATCGATTAATTAATTACAGCGTTTTTTTTATTCAGTCATACACAAACACACAAAATAATAAATAATATCCAAATAAATCAAAATGTCATAGTAACTTTCAATACACTTAATATCATCAATGTCAATTTTAGTTTTTAAGATTCAATTCAAGAATTTTAGATTTCAAGTAGAAACATTTTACCCTAAACTGGTGAAAGGAAGTTCAGTCAATGAATGAGGAAGTTTGTTGAATATTCTTAGACAGCTTGAATAATAGTTTCGTTTAAACAAGTGGGTATGCATTTTGGGCAGCAACAGCCTTTCTCGATGTCTTATTGATCTACCTCTAGTTGCATAGAAATCATTATGCACAAATAAATGTGAATAAGTTGTAAAAAAACATAGCATTTCATCATCATTGACGGAAGAGAAGCAAATTTAGTTTTGTACTAGATAGAAACTACAAATATAAAAAGTTAAGAAAAAAAATGCCTTTGAATATGATTTTTAATTTTATAAGCAACCACAAAACTATTTTTACTCTTGAAGAGGCGCTAACATTTTTGCCTAATAGTAACGTAGTTCACAAGCTTTCTGTGCCCAAGCCAATTTAATAACATGACTCAACACAATATTTCAATTTCACAAATTGTCGTGAAATTAATGACTTTACTTAACCATAAACCGTCGGTAATTTTAAACAATCGCTTAATAAAATCTAAGCACCTCAACGTGCTTTCCTTTGGCGTAAATAGCTCTATTATCGCTTAGCAAAACAGATGATATCTCGTGACAAAATTAAACACGAACGGAAGCGATATATTCCTTCTACAGAGGCTTGTAATCTCATATCGGTGCATTTGCGAACGGGTGCGGCGCATAATTTAATTTTATCGGGGCTAACACGGCGGCAGCAACGGATGTGCGCCCAGTAGTACCAGCCAATCCTTCCCAGTGGTAGGGCAGTTTAGGAACACACAGGAAGATATTTGGAGCGGTCACGATTGAATGAAGTTATTATTCAAAATTAACGTTATATATGACGACGATTTCTCATCGATGTGTTTAATTTCAACCGATTGCAAGATCTCGCTCTATGAGCAAAGTTTGAGTAAGTGATTTGCTCTCACATTAATGATCTTACAAAAGTTTATGACGGCGACTTTTCACCAATGTATTTTTGATGACCAGTATTCTCCCACATAAACAGCACGGTGAGGCGTAGCAAAGGTTCTTTACTGTTGGATTCTTAAACCAGCTCTAAGTCACCAAACGTGCTATTGCTAGTAGTTTCTTAGCAAAATAAGATTCTAAACGAGGAGATTCGCAAAATAATCAACGTCACCGACATAGATTTTCAAATAGCAATGGGCAGGTCACAATCCTCGCTGAACTGGCAACTGTTGGATCAAAAAGATTCTCATGCGGCGACCACAAAATGGAAGACGCAGCGTTGGCAGGCCTCCCACGGCCAGTGGCTTCTCCCAGTGGCTCCTCCCAGTGGCTTCCCGCAACCTTGATGACCGACATCAAGGTTGCGGGAAGCCACTGGATGCAAACGGCGTTGTGGCTTTCTATACAGAAGACTTGAGTTCGCGACCTGTTTTACGCTTTTTTCGTCGCCTAAGTAGTCTATAAAAATATTTTTTGACTTGACTTGACTATCGTAGCGTCAGCTCTCACAACACTAGCCCGTATGTGGCCAGCCTTCAGCATTATCTAGGTAACAGCGATTGCTAAGTCAGATAGCTTAGAAGGCAGGCATAATGGAAGTAACCATGGTTCGGTGATTATAGGGACATTCTGTAACTAAAGGACGAACTTAAATATCATAATTAAATATCCGTTCAATACAAGAAAATTGCTTTAATTATGTTAAATTCTTTTATGTTTTAAGAAAAATACAATCTCTTCTAATTGATTGGGTGTCTTTTCTAATTGAGTACTCCAAATCATTTTGGACCTTTAATATATCATTTTTAAATATAACCTTACAATAATTTAATTGTTCTCAATAGTTTATTAATCTGTCAAGCAGACTGGCAACATTTTCATTGTGTCTTGTTTCCTAGGCCTGACGGTTTAGTTAATAACTGTAAATCATCTGTTGTGGGTATACTATTTATAAAAAAATACATTAATAAGTACCGTCAATTATTTAGCCCCAAACTAAGGCTTGCTATGGCAATTTGATAACGGATAGACAGACATAAATAAATACACTAATATAACATCAATGACTCAGATACAAATGCTATTGCTTATCACACAAACATTAGTACTTAGTTAAAGGGTAATCACCAGTCATCGGAGTAGGTAGATTGATTTGAGGTACTTTGGTAGTGCTAGCATAATATGGATATGCCTTTTTTCAAAAACTGATACCAAGAAATTCCGGAATCCCAGAGGCATGTCCATATTAACATCAATCAGTTTGAGATCATTGACCCCAAATCAATCTACCTACTCCGATCACTGGTAATCACCCTCGAGGTTACATTCACATCAGGTCACATTGTGTTCTACGGGAGAGGGCTATGTCCAACATAGACTTCCGAAGCCTGATGTTGAAAGGTCACATTCGTGAGAGCTCCATGATAAGTCTCTTTATCAGGGTCATTGTAGACCGCTGGGAATAACCACTTCTTCATGGATGGTAGTTGCCTTTTATTAAGATAGGATAAAATGCTTTATATTTTACTAATATTGTGATCTGCCTTAAAAAAAAAGAATTGAATTCAATCAACAATAAATGATTATGATTATGAATAAGAAAGGAAAGAAGAAATTAAATAAGTGCCGTGTGGGGACGGCCGTAAAGAATACACTTCTCCACCGCCAACAGGAGGAGGAGGCGACTAATTCCTGTTGCATGAGACGGGCCGCAGCGACTGCGTGCGAAATGTTATAAAAAACTCCACTCGCCAAGCGTGGCGAGTACTGGCAACCCCCCCCTCCCCTTTAAAAGTCATTAGGGGAGGCCTGTGTTCAGCAGTAGACGTCCATGGCTGAAATGATGAAACTGAAGTGGCAGTGGGCGGGGCACATAGTACGCAGAACTGACGGCCAATGGGGCAGAAAGGTTTTGGAATGGAGGCCACGTACCGGCAAGCGCAGCGTAGGACGTCCATCTACAAGGTGGACAGACGACCCGGTAAAGGTTGCAAGAAGCTGCTGGATGCAGGCCGCTTCCAATCGGCCAATCTGGAATTCACTAGGGAGGCCTATGTTCAGCAGTCGTCCACTGCAACGTATTCCTACTCGTATGGCTAAAATGATGATGATGATGACCTTGAGGTGACCAGATGAACATACTAAAGGCCCTCAAGGGTGAGGGCTGTGCTGAAGGTAGGTAAGGAAGGTCTTTTTGTCCAGGTTTACATCGAATAAGTCTACGAATAGCATTATGATTAGTTCTGATGAAAGTTTGGTTGGGCGAAGGTGATTGTTGGCCGCCACGAGTGGAAGGTGGCTACCACAAGTGGTCGGAAGTCACCACAGGCCTAAAATAAAGTCTGAAATAAAACCACTGGATGCATGCTGTTTCCAATCCAATCTGAAAGTTATTGATGGTGGCCTATGTTCAGCAGTGGACGTAATATGGCTGAAACGATAATGATGATCATGTGGTAGAGAATGCCTCATTGCCTACCTTAATTTTGTAATATGTTTTTTTTAATCTATGCAATAAAGTTAAAATAAATAAGTTCTCGGCAAAAAATAGACCTACTTTATTAATTGACATGCAATAAACGTTTTAATTTGAATTTGAATTTGTAATAGTACTATTATCAACGAATGAATGAACTAGTGACCCATATACAAAGGTCGAGGTTTTATTATACCGGAGATTAAACAGTTGAAGTTAGATAAGCAGGTAAGCCTTTTCGTGATCCGCCTGTGCGTAGGTTAAGTAAGGTATGATACCTTTAATATGTAACAATAATTAGCGAAATGTAACGGACTTTTATCAAGAGGTCTGATGTTTTTTCATGAACGTATACGAGTACACAATTTTCACGGCTTTGTGTTGACGACAATGTATTATTATATTTATTGGAAAATACCACATACATAGGTACTCTGTTCCTACGATAAGTAGCTTAAGCACATGTGTTACAGAAATCAGAAAACAACGACGGTACCACAACACCCAGCCTAAGACAATATAGAAAAGTTATATTTTTTTTCTACATTGACTACCGCGAATCGAACCTCGCCTCTCGGCTACGGAGGTCATCAACACAATAGTAATCTTATAATACTACTGGTCACTATTGGTCTCGACATTTCCTTGCGCATATCAAGTAGTATAAATTATTTAGGTGTAAGTATTATGTATGTTGCATTTATGTTTATGCAATGAATAATACATTTTTATTTGTGTCAGATACGTATATTTATTCAAAAAAAATTGCACCACCTTTCTCGTCCTCTACCTGAAGGTTGTCTGGAAGAGATCCCCATTTGCAATAAAACCGCCTAAATTGTACTTTTTTTCTGTAAAATCATGTGTAATTGTCCCTTGTATAGTGTGCAATAGACTATACAGGGTTACATTGCAAAGGGGTGCCAAATCTTTAGAATGGCTCAGAATCAGTAACTTAATCGGAACTATGCAAAGAACAAAAAAAAATATTTCACATTTAATTTTTTCCTATCCGCTGTTAAAAATCTTACGCGTGGATAATTTAACTCATTCATGAAAAAATTGCACCGTTTGTGCACTGCGTAATCTATAGTACTGTGTTGCCTACAAATAAATGAGTAAATGTGCTACACAATACATCAGCTGATTTTAAAGTAAATAATTAATATTTTTGTTTCTGCAAACTTTACCGGGTCGGCTATTCACCTTGTGGGTCCTACGCTGCGCTTGCCGGTACGTGGCCTCCACTCTAGAAACTTTCACCCACCAGCCGTCAGTTCTATGTCCTATACAGACCACACATAGTCATTTTAGCTTGCTAAAACAAATTAGACACCATGAAATGGCAAACGTAATGTTGGTGTACCCCTGCCCCGATGAGCTGACTATATATTTATATACATAACGACCCAAATGGCGTTGAGGATTCAGTTTTGATTCTCGGTTTGGTTAAATTTAAAAAATATATACAGTGTGTAACGAAAAGGTGAAATAAAACTTTAAGGGGTTATTCTACGGCTAAATTACATCAACTTTTTCTATGGGACCAACACCGAAATCTCAAAAAAAATTGACGTTTCCATACAAACTGATGCCAGCTGGTCGCGTTTTAGTATGGGAAAGTGTTTTTTTTTTGCGATTTCGATGTTGGTCCCATAGAAAAAGTTGATGTAATTTAGCCGTAGAATAACCCCTTAAAGTTTTATTTCACCTTTTCGTTACACCCTGTATAGTTATATACATAACGACCCAGTTGGCGTTGAGGATTCAGATTTGATTCTCGGTTTGGTTAAATTTAAAAGTATATATTTTAGGGCCGGGTCTGCGTGTGTTGGGAGACGCCCTTGCCGCATGTCATTGTTTTGTTTGCTACCTCGTAATACACGAATGTCTTACTTTACTTAAATTTCTTACTTTGAGACCATAGCGATTCATTTGTTATCTGGTGCAACGCATCATGTCAGGTCAGCCTATTGCAGTCCACTGCTAAATGCAAGCTTCCCCCAAAGAGCGTCAAAGAGCAGGACCTCTCACTATTTTCATCCAGCTATTGCCAGTGATCTTCCTAAGGTCCATTGACCTGGGGGTCGTCCTACACTACGTTTGCCGAAGCGTAGTCTCCACTCGAAAACCAGTTTTCTCTACTTTTCATCAGTTCTGCGGCAGATGTGGCCGGTCTACTGCCACTAGCTTGCTACATTTTTTGGACTATAACCATCGCATAAAGTTTACAAAATATTTATTTGAGGTCTGAGGCTCAAGCCTGGGTAGACAGTTAACCGTTTTACAATATGTCTGAGTCCACCTTTTGCCTGCGACACATGTGCCGAGTGGCGTGAAAGAGACAAATAGACGGGTGATATACGGCCGCTATGCAACAGCGGAGATAAATTATTATAGTACGTGAAAGGAAATAGTCGGCCATTTTACCAAAAGACGCCAAATATAAGAAACCATGTGTTACGGTTCTTGGACTACTTCATATATTTCTTGGGAATCAAAAAACAAGGTAGAGTTTCGTAACCATATGTTAACTACATATGGTTACGAAACTCTACCTTGTTGCTCGCGTATAATTTTTTTTGACAGTTTCAATATTGTCTTCACTAACCAAAAATCGCTTTTTAGATATAAAAAACGAGTACTCATCTGTGTGTGGAGTGAGTTGTCGTACTGGAGTACTACAGTCATGATATTTAAAAACAAAACTTACTATTATTTTGCGCCAAAAAGCCGCCATTTTTTTAAAGGCCTATCTAAAGACTGGGGTTTCTAATACAAATATGACGATACTTTAATTGTCTTAATCAATCCAAACAAACATACCCACCGGCAGTCGGGTACACACAAATACGTCAGAATGTCAGTGTCAGCTCTCAAGCTATGATGCCAAAAACAGACACACGGTCATGGGCGTCAAGTCAAAACACAACTTTTTTTGCGTTAGGGTTAAATATGTAACAAAATCATGGTATCTCTAAAAGACATCGAACTTTTTGTATGGAGCCTGGCATACCTTAAATTGCAAGAAACCTTAAATAACGTTATTATGGTGTACACCCAAGTCAAAGTCAAAAAATCATTTATTCCATTTAGGACAGAAAATTGCCACTAATAAACGTCAATAATAACATTATTGGCCTATATGGGGCAAAACATGTCTCCTTATTTTTTGGGCCCTTTTAGCGCTTCGAGACAAGACAGACAATCTGGCAAGTGCTGAGAAGAAACGCCGGAACAAACTAAGTCATCACCTATGAAACATACCTTAAACGATAGAAAAAATAATTACAAACAACAAATACTCCGTAACAAAATGTCGTAAATTATGTACTTTGTTCAGAATTTCAATTTGATTATTTTAATAAAAGTACATGTTCACAATGACGTTCTAAAGGTAGACATACACCTATGAAGGTGTACACAAAAATAACGTTATTAAAGGTTTCTTGCAACTTGAGGTATGCCAATTAGGTTCGATGCCTTTTCTTTTTAACACGTTTTTTTAGCTTCACCTAACTAACTAACAAATAGTCGAAGTCGTTTCAAACCTACTTCTAAGTCGTATCGATTTGACACTGAAAGTATCTGATATTCGAGTTGAGTAAATGGAGCTGTAAGTCGGATAATGGAACTCTTTAAAAGAAGTAGAACCATTGAGTTTGGGTTTATTTGATTTATTTTATCATCATCATTTTCTAGCTAATCGGAACTATTTGAATTTCGAATGAATTATTTTTTTTAACGTTGCAACCTTCTTAGTAATAAAAAAAAAATATTGGCTTTGATTTGTCAATTGTTTTTCATCACACATTAAAGTTCTACGTACGCAACGAAAATGGAATTAAGTCGAAAAGATTTTAGAGCGATGATTTTTTATGGTTTTAAGAGTCTCTCTCTCTCCGCAAAACTGTGCCGCTCGTCTTCAAAATGCTTTTGGGAGAGAAGCACCTTGTTTGAGCACCGTGAGGCGACGGTTTGCTGAATTTGAGAGAGGTCAAGTTTCTTTACATGACGAATTTCAACTGCCGTCAACGAAAATAATGTGGCTACTGTTAAGCGGCTAATTGAAGAAAACCCGCGGATTACCTATGAGACAATTCGAGGACTATTGGGGATTGGTATGAGCCAAATTTAGAAAATTTTACACGAAGAATTGAAAGTTCGGAAACTTTGCTGTCGTTGGATTCATGAACTGACAGCGGAGCAGAAGCGGGCTCGCGTGGAATGGTGCTCACAGATGCTACTGAAGTACGACCACGGACATTCTAATGCTGTTTATGACATTGTCACAGGAGACGAAACGTGGATTTATTGTTTTGAACCCGAAAAAAAACAGCAATCTTGTGAATGGGTGTTTGAAAATGAGAACAGGCCAACAAAAGTGAGGCAGGTGAGAAACTTTGGTAAAAAAATGATCGCGTTTTTTTTCTCAGCTACGGGTCCCATCTGTACAATTCCACTTGAAGATCAAAAGAGTGTTAATGCCGAGTGGTATTCTACCATTTGTTTACCCAGGGTGTTAAAAAAATTCGCGAAAGACGACCCAAAAGCCTACATCATGACAACGCTTCTTCACACACGGCCAACAAAACAGTCATTTTTAGCTTTCGAAAAAGTACAACTCGTCACCCATCCTGCGCATAGCCCCGACCTACCACCCTGTGATTTCTGTATTTTTCCCAAAGTAAAATCAAAGATTTAATGAGAGGTTTTACTTTTACCAACTCCGAAGAGGCAGTGATAGCGTTCAATCAGCACGTAGAAAACATGCCTTCAGATCTGCGGTCCTCCTGTTTTAAAAAATGGTTTGATCGAGTGAAAAAATGTTTAAAATGTAAAGGAGAGTTACGCAAAACTTATAGTGTGACCTACGTATAGGACGTCCACTGCTAAACATAGGCCTCCCCTAATGATTTCCAGATTGGCCAGTTGGAAGCAGCCTGCATCCAGCGGCTTCCTGCAACCTTTACCAGGTCGTCTGTCCACCTTGTGGGTGGACGTGATTTAGTTTAAAAAGTCTATTAAGGTGTACAAAAGAATAGGACACTAAGTATACAGGTTGTCATGGTCATTTAAACTGTGTTTTTATTATTAAGACGGGACAGTGGTGCCGTGTAGGGACGGCTATAAATAATACACTTCCCCATCGTCAACAGGAGGCGTGTCGTAAGAGGCGACTAATAAATGTAGCACGAGACGGGCAGCAGCGTCTTTATAGCTTATAAAAAACTCGCAAACCCGCCTGCCAAGCGTGGCGAGTATTGGCAATCCCCCCGATGATAAGTCATTGTAGGCCTTTGTTCGGCCTGTGCATGAGTTCAAAATCCACATTTAAAAAAATATATGTAAAAAGGATATTATAAAATAAACCTGCTTAGCTCGCACATACTACCTGACTTGTAACTGTATTTCCTGTAAAAAAAGCTGACAAAGGTGACTGAGTTTGTTGCGCCGTTTCTTCTCATCACCAGCCAATATGTAGTCCCGAAGCGGTGGTAGGGTAAAGCTATATTTTGGTACGTGTATAAGTGCCCGTAAAAAGGCCTATATACTGAATAAATGAGTATTATTGGGCGGTGGATATCCCATGGCTGAAATGATGTGGAGCTAAACCATGGTCCTTCTAGTTGCGTGCCTGATTCTACTCAAGGCGCCGGTCACCGCGCGTTCGCGTAAGCCGTACTATTTAATTACCCCCAGTCTGTTTGTTGCCGATTTCAAAGTAAGTTCTAATGCGGTCGGAGTTTATAGGTTTCCTGCTTTGAAAGTTAATTTGGATCCGTAAAGTAATACTTATTGTCAACTAGCTTCTGGCCAATGTACAAAATGAACTTTTCTTTATTGTCTCGGTTCTGGGTATTGTGGTATTGTCGTTGCTTCTGATTTCTGTAACAGAAGTGCTTTGGCTACTTACCAAAGGATCAGAGTAATGTATGTGATGTTGTCCAATATTTATTTAATTGCTTCCACTAAGTCTTTTGGGTAAGCAGACAAGACAACGACGGTATCACAACACCCAGACCCGACATAGAAAAGTTCGTTTTCTACATTGACCCGACCGAGAATCGAACCCAGGACCTTAGAGATGGAGACGACAAGTCCAGCTAACTCGCCTCACGGCTAGGGCGGTCGTCATGAAGCAATTACCTGTTTAGAGCAATAGCAATTATCTAGTGGCATAAGTTCTCCACTTAAAACCCCTACGCTGTATTTTTGTTGAAACTAAAACAAAAAAAAATGACGATAGCATTATCAAATCGTATACATCGAACGGTCAATGATGTTGAAATTACAACCAATTCCTTACGGAGCACGAGAAAAAGGCACCAAACCACCATTAGAGATATCGCCCGATCGCTCGGAGTTCCGGAAATATATTTCCAATTGGTCTACAGTCGATTGCAAAAGTGCTTGTTTATTATTCTGCCATAATATACCGGCTAAGTGCATGTTACGCCATGCGCAATAGATATAAGATACTCTTTAATGTTTTTTAGCGGTTTTTGTAGGGTTTCGTAGTTTTCCGTCACAATATGCGGTATTTGCTACCTGTTTAACATAGTTAACATCATCTAAGTAATTATCTTCTGCAAGTACATTTTACAAATTAACTCGGTGACTTGTAAAGCCTACTAAGCCGTGATAGTTTTCCTTTTACGTTAGCTATTTAAACTACTATCACACACGTCACATTTCTTAAAGCAACCATTTCGCTGGCAGATTTAGGGCAGGCCTATGTCCAGCAGTGAACTTCCAAAAGCTAATGATGATGATAATAAAAGTGCTAAATCAGTTTCGATAAAATAGCTTCGATTCGATAAAAAATCGATATGGGACCACCTCGAAAGTATGATCTATCAAACAAAAAATAATAATAAAACCGACTTCAAAACACTAAAATGCTAAAAATAATTCTAACACTTAAGTACCTAATCACTTAATTTTGGAGTCGGTGCTAGCCGATGAGAGATTCAATGTTTTTGTTTGCACCGACTCCAAAATTAAGTGATTAGGTACTTAAGTGTTAGGATTATTTTTAGCATTTTAGTGTTTTGAAGTCGGTTTTTTTTTTAATATAAAATTTACTTATTTCATCTAATTTAGTGATAAATCGTAATCTAACTGCTGAACACCTATTTCATCCCCTATTTTCTTACCCTTAGGGGTGATTTTTATTTTGCAAACTTTTACCATAGCATCTTTGAAGTATAAGCTCAAAAACAAAAATCATCAAAATCGGCTCATATTTGTCGAAGATAGGTAACAAGAACCACAACCAAAATATTATCTGGGTATATATTTGTTGATTTTCTCAAAAAGTTCTACATCAATTTCAATAAAATTTATATGGGACCACCTCTAAAGAATGATCTACCAAACAAAAAAAGAATCATTAAAATCGATTCATAATTGGCGGAGTAATCGCGTAACAAACATACAAAAAAAAAAAAACATACAGTCGAATTGAGAACCTCCTCCTTTTTTGAAGTCGGTTAAAAAGAAAGATTAAAATCGGTTCATAATTAACGGAGTAATCGCTTAATATACATACAAAAAAAAACAGAGTCGAATTGAGAACCTCCTCCTTTTTTGAAGTCGGTAGAAAAAACATCAAACTGGCTCAATGTTGACGAACTCTTATACCAGTGACTCCAGTGAGTGTGTTTTATAAAATGACTCAGAAGCAGCCCATAAACGATATTGTTCTAAAAATATATGATACCAGTTTAAAAACTAGACTTTTTAGTTATTTGCCTTCTTTATTTCACTTGAAGAACCAATCATTGTGTGTTTCTGCACAATAATTGCCTTTTCAAAATTTGAGTTATTCATTGCTAAGTTGTTGATATAGATTTAGTATTTTGATTAATTGTTGAATCCATAATCTATGTAAATTAAAACGATATAGGTATTCATTCGATTTAATCTGGGATATTGGAATTGTTGTGATGATGTTATATACTTTAGTAATTGAATTTAGAAACAAATGAACGGTCGCAGGCAACAATTACGTTACCTTTAATATAGGTTCTCTAAACTAGCTTAGTCTGTCGGCAACAATTAATTCTACGCGTGTAAAGCCTGGGGTAAAAGCTAGTTATGCATAATGATCTAATATTCCGTTCTTTACCCCAGTCACAAATCGTGATGTAATTGAAAAAATAATAATTTACTTTTCCTTCTCACTGTACACCATTCGCCACTGAATCTCGTAAAAGTAGCGCTGATGTCGCTGTCTCATTCAAAATTGAACCTTTTGTTAGGGACATACGGCCTACATAAAATAGTAAAAGAAAAATCCGCTGCATTTGGATAGTATGTGTAGGTCAAAGCTATGGTTTTAATTTATGGAGTGGAGAATTATGACTCCGTTATCTTGGTGAATTATTAGAAGGAAATTTGGGAGATTATTCGTTTTTCCTAGTCTTTTGTGAAGTTAGCGAGCCTTTATAAATGCGTTTGTTGACTTGTTTCCTCGACAGTGGCCAGTACTAGAAGTGGAAAATGTCCATAAAGTTCTTAAGTTTTTGTCAAGGTATGATTTTGCAACTCGAGACTGTAGCTGGATTAGTGCTATCTTATACGATTACTAACTGTTGCCCGCGGCTTCGTTTAGTTCTTTCGCTTTCGCTTCTTTAGTTTATTCATAAAGGGTTTTCTTCGTACGTTTTTAAAACTTTATAGTAAGAACCTTCTACAAAGTAATAGAAAACTTTTTCAAAACACATGGATGAAATCGGTAAAGTCGTTCTCATGGTATGGCGTAACTAAGGGATAATGGAGATTTATTGTTTTTTATTTGTCATTTGTAAGATGTCCAGCTGTGGGTCGAAAATGGTTTACATATTATGATCATGGATTGTATGTTGTATGGCTAGTGCAGTGAGACGGCGATAATGAACTATTTCAGACGATATGCTACAGGATTTAGTCGCCTCTTATGACACGCCTCCTGTTAGCGGTGGGGAAGTGTATTCTTTACGGTTGTCCCAATGCAGCCTGTCTATTCACTTAAAAACAAAAACTTATCCGAACTGTAGCAAACATAGATCATAGCTGCAGACCGTATTTTCTTGACTATAAAATATTAACCTTACCCAGCCTGTATATTTTGGAGATGTGTAAATTTGTTCGAAAATATAAGCAATTATATACAAAACGGGATGATTTACCTTGCAAGTATACGTTACGGCATAAAAATAAATTAGTATTGCCATCTTCCCGGTTAAAACTAAATTCTTCAAGCACCTTCAGTTCTTTATAAAAATATATAATAAATTACCTGACTTACCTACTAAAAAACGAAAATAACGACGTCATATTTACACAAAAAATAAAACAGTTTTTATCTAGTAAATGTTACTATAGCATAAATGAATATTTCATCGATAATACATACATAGGTTATACCAATTAGCTCAATTTTAAATTATATTGTATTTTTAAAATATAATAAACAAAATATCAATACCTAACACATACCTAGATGCGCGCGCTTCCTCGCTCCTAACCCCCAAGTTGCCTGCCCAACAGGGTCCATAACACTGGTTCTTTAATTTGTAACATCTATATGTACATTATGGTTTTGCAATAAATTATTGAGTATTGAGTACGACAGGCTTACGATGAGTTAAATAGCTTGCCGGACGAATCTTATTAGTGATATGCGTATATTTGTGTGTCGGGAGTAGTAGTCGGAAAGTAGCGAGTCATTCCCAACACAAGTATCTGATTACTTACTGGAAAGACTCTACAAACTTTGTAAAATGTAATATTAAAATAAAGCTATTTTTATTTATTTATTATTATTATGTGTGGGTAGGAAATCTACCCTTGCAAGAATAGTTGACATCTCGCCACGCCAGTCTACCCTTGACCACGGACGCTGCGACGCGTTCGAAACGTCGCGTCGGGCTGAATTTGAAGGTAAACACTTTTACCTTCAAACTTTATTTATCATGATAAGACCTGTGTGTGTGTGTAATGTGTGAAAATCGTGAACCTCTAAAAGTGACTAAATAGCTTATTGCCCAAAATTACAAACTAGCACAATGCAGTAACAGTTCGATCGAGAGGAAGGAACTCATTAGATGTTGGTCTGGTGGTGTCCGCCCATTGCAAGATTTATACGGCATTATGCGGGTGAATCTTTGCTGAGGTGGCTAAGGCAAGAACGCCTAGCATTTCGATATTTTATTTTAAATTTAATTGAAATTTTCTCAATTCATAATGAAAGTTGAAAATCGGTTTAATAACCTTTAACTTTTTCGGCAGGTTGACCTGCCGTTGGGCCTATTTCACTATGACTATATTATGAAAATGTAAAACTGTGAGTTGTATTCTTTTTAAATTGTGTCAAATAAACCTTATTCATTAATTCAATCAAAGATAGATTCAATATCTGTTTTGAGCCAGTATGTTCAACAATATGACATTATAGAAAATTCACAAATCTTGTCGTTCCAGCATCTGAGGCCCAATTCCCGTAATTTGACAACAGCCGCAATCCGATGTCGATCCGCTCCCAGTAACATTACGATCACAAACGGTATTCTCGTTAACCCAAAAAATGCAATTGTAGTTCTCAATGCGACTGAAAATGGAAAAAAAACAAAATAAGATTTTTTTTGCTCTATTTTCATATATTTTCAGTCGTAAACTATCCCAGTTTTGATAATTTTACGTCAAATTTAAAGATTACGAAAATACTGTTTGTGATCGTAATGTTACTGGGAGCGAATCGACACCGGATTGCGACTACTGTCAAATTACGGGAATTGGCCTACAGGTCAATTGTCTTATCTTTCTTACGACATAAGCAGCTGAACTAAGTTTTTCTGACAGATTCTCAACACGAGCATCCCATTGCAGACGGGAATCTAACAAATTGAACAAATTACTTGATTAGTCGTTCATTAATATCTTAAAACCTTTATTTAAGAAAAACATTGTTTACTGGTCTCTAGTTTACTTTTCAATTTAATACGGGGTAAGTAACTATTTAGTAGTATGGACAAAGTTTTCTCAGCTTCCTGTGTACCTCATTTTGCAGGGTCTACTGAAAACCACAGTCATGGCCTACTCGGGCCATGGATGTGCTGAGTCCAGTCCTTTTATCCTGAACATTATTAGCAACATTTAGTGGCGCTGCTCTTTCTTTTGATTTCCTTGTTTTTCTTATGCTGTTTGTAAAGTCGGCCTAATTAGATCCAGTCAAACGAACATAAATTTTGATCTATCGGACGTTTAGCATTCAGGTCATATTTTTTTACTAAAAATAAAAACTTATTAATACTTATACATACTCAAACACCATACAATATGTCAAAATAGAGCTCTTCTATAAAAATTAACTTAATGTGAGTATTTGGAATAGGTTTTTGTTCTGATACTCATTACGTGTTTAAAAGCCATCCTGTAAAGTGATTACTAATTTCTTTAACTTACGCCACACTCCAACAGTTCAGCTTGTGATAATCACATTCTCAGCTTTCAGAATTAATTGCGAAGACGGAATCAATTGAACCCGGGCGAGGTGTAGGCGCTGCCGACCTTAACTCAATCATGCCTATTAAAATTATTAATTCGCGTCATTAGTAGAACGATTGGCGATTTATTTTAGTATAATAATTGTCTAGGTAAAATTTGAAAAGCCTTTTCGATGAATGATAGGACAAGTTGCAAGTTTGATCAGTCAATCAATTAATTCAGTCCTTCAGTCGTGGGTACCTTTACAGTAACCGAAAATTTTTGATTGGTATAGTGTAAGGTCCTAGGTTCGATTTCCGGTTTGAGTCAATAGGGAATTAGCATTTATTTTTATTTGGTCTTAAAATAAATAGTAATTATAAGAATTAATTAAACTTAAAGTATTTTCGAAAAATATAGATTAAAGTCGCATCAGTCGTCAAGTATCGGGGATAGTATGAGTCTCGATGGGTAGATGGGAGGAGGGTGAAAGGTAGACGATGACCGAAGAAGAAATGGACAGATTTCGAGTGATAAGTTTGAGAGGGATAAGAATAACTCGACGGTGAGTGGCCGGAACGCTTTGAAAAGGAGAACAGTGCTGCACAGACCCTAAATGACCAGGGAACACGAATCGTGTTAGTAAAAGTACCACATCATTACAATTATCTATCATAATTAATTTGATTATGAATGTTTCATTACATTACAAGATGTCAATTAGGCATTCATACATATAGCGCAGCTTTTCGCTTCCATTTTGGGCCATCCCCACGGTTTCATCCAGTGATAATCACGCCCTCAGCCCTCGGAATTAAATCGCGGAACGTAATCAATTACGGGCCTGTCCGAACGGAAATATCTTCGTTTTTCTTCGAAATTATACTGTTAATTCATTCGCTGACGTGCTTCCAATTGTTTACGTTTTACAGTTCATCAGGTTTCTTTTATTTTTCATTTGAATCAATTTATCGATTCAGCAGCGGTTAATAAACTGACGTCGTACAAGCAACACTCCATCATCATTTCAGCCATAGGACGTCCACTGCTGAACATTGACTTCCAAATTGGCCGAACATACTCCGACACTCCATGTTGAACATTATTTGAACGAATGACAGCCATGTATGAAAAGTCAAGATACAGTAAATACATAAGCTAAAATAGTAAAGTAATTACGTACAAACGTTCAAAACGATGCATTCAGACAGACACAAGCCTCAACTAGACCCCTAAGCGGACGTCGCAGTGCTGTCAGTCGCAGTGCTATGAAGTTCGCCGGGACAGTTAGTAGGTAATAAATAACATTCGTAGTCCCGTCAATTGTTGACTTGAGCATCGTTTACCTGTATCATAGGCTGCTATGCTCTTTGTCAGATGATAAATGCTGCAAATGGACTAGAGGCACTCAAATATAATAATTATTAACAAGCAATAATGCGCGTGCTTATTAAAAATTTTGGTGCCTTTGAAGCTTTAGACCATTTTGTAGAAATCTTAAAATGCTGAAATTACATCTCCATACAGACATAAATTCTGAAAATTCCGGAGTTTAATCACTTTTATCACTCGTAATTTTTAGGATTCCGTAGCCAAATGGCACAAAACGGAATTATGGATTCCCATAAGGATTCGTCATGTCTGCTGTCTGTCACAGCCACTTTTTTCCGAAACTATAAGAACTATACTGTTGAAACTTGGTAAGTAGATATATTCTGTGAACCGCATTAAGATTTTTACACAAAAATAGAAAAAAAATAATTGGGGGTTACTCATACTTAGAAAAATTCTTTTTTTTAATTAAACCCATACTAGTAGGTTATCTATGGATAGGTCTTCAAAAATGATATTGAGGTTTCCAATGTATTTTTTTTCTAAACTGAATATTTTGCGCGAGAGATACTTCCAAAGTAGTAAAATGTGTGTCCCCCCCCCCCTGTAACTTCTAAAATAAGAGAATGATAAAACTAAAAAATATACATGATGTACATTACCATGCAAGCTTCCACCGAAAATTGGTTTAAACAAAGATTTAGTAAGTAGTTTTTTTTAATACGTCATAAATCGTAAACCGCAATTTACCTTTCGTAATGTTATGGATTTCATTTTGCAATATAAATTTATACCATAACTATGACGACACTCGTGACGTGATGGCTGAACTTTTACTTATATAGCTACCTACAGGTTTGTACGGAACCCTCGGTGCGCGATTGTGACTCGCACTTGGCCGGTTTTTTAAATTAATAACATCGGTTCCCAACAAAGCGATTTGTAAGTAAGGAAGGTACGAGTATGTTCGCTACAGATTATTAATCTAGCTTTCGCTTTTGCAGTTTTTTCTGTGTTTGGTTTGTGGGGCCGGTTCAGTCAGCAAATTTTTCATTATCCTTTTTAATAAAGGACTCCGTGGTAAATTTGTTCATATGTATTTTGTAGTTCCAAATTAAAATCTGGTTATTGATTACTTAATTTCAATGCGTGGCTAAAGATTTAGGGCTAAAATTACTTTATTTAGGTTAGCTTCTAAATAAATAACTGAGCAACATCGGATACAGGGGCGTGCATTGGTTTCAGATGGGGGTAGGCTGTGAGTGAAAATTGAGTAAGTTTGCGTGAAACAGTAGGCGATCTCGCGGCAGCCTAACATTGGTTAAATTGCATAATAACGATCTAAGTTGCGCGCTTTAGTAAGGAATAAGTACAGGTAGACTACAAAATGGTTACTATATTTATTGTTTATTGTTGAATACGTAATTAATAATTATGGTCAGCTGTTTTGTCGGTTTTTTATGAAGGTAGGTTCTGCATAATAGCCTATATGGGATGCACGCCCCTGATCGGATAGGTAGTAATATATACCGTAGAGGTTTCAAAGATTAGAGTTTAAAGTAAACAATAGGCTAGCTTCCTGGGTCAAAAAATATTATTCTATTGATTAATCAGTTAGTTAAATTATCAAAAAATATTGGACCCATATTTTGTTTTTTGTCAATCAAACAAAAAATGACAAAGATCAAGTGCATCAAAGTTTGGGAATACTAAGTCACACCTTGCTAAAAAGTATCGTAAGTAGTAACTTCATCATTTTTGTTTGATTTAGAAATTCCAAAATTTTCTCTTAATCCAACTGACGAACTAATTCGATTTTTAAGGAAACTAGCCTATTCTGTTCTAGGACAAAGTAGTTAAGTTGGCATGCACCATGCATTTAAAAATAAACTTTAGATTAAACAAAATCAACTGAATCTAACACTGATTTAAAGTGATTTGAAGTATCCCAGACCACGACCACTTAAATTCCCGTTAGATTCTCCAATTTATTAGGGTAAGGTTGTAAAGGGTTGGCCCATACGTTTGTCGCTTCCCTTTCTCCAGTCTATCTTGTAAAGTAAGCGGTCTTTTGCCAACCTCATCTTTGCTTCGTGAGTTTAAGTTATTAGATTTTATACCCTTTAGGATAACAGATATATTATGATAAGACCTTTCTGTTTAAGGCACTTAAGATAAGTTTTCACATGAATTTGAGACAGCCAAAACAGGTGTGTAACAGTTTTCAGACAAAGTTATGTTCATTAAAAATACCATTATTATGGTAAACACTGTAGTTTCATTCGACTATAGGAGGACCACTCACAAGGTGGACTGACGACCTGGTAATGATTGCATGAAGCTACTGAATGCAGGCCGCTTCCAACTGGCCAATCCGGAAATTGGGGGAGGCCTATATTTAGCAGTGGTTGTCCTATAGCTGATGATGATGATGATGATAGCAATGGTGGGAAATAGCATTCCATGGTTCAAGTAATGTTGACAGGATGACAGAAGTTTAAATAAAATCCTTTTCCTTTTTTGAAGTCGGATGCAAAGACAATGTAGAGGTATGGCAATGTTAAATCATTTTTGTTATGTTAATGTATGACAAGACAACGTTTAAACTATTCAAGTTTTCAAGGCAATTCGAAATTAACTGAATATGTTTTATTTAGATAGTTGGTATTAAAAGGTGCATTTTTATCGGTCAGTTAAAAGTTGGTGAGGGCCAGTTTCTTAAAGCAATTGTCAAACTTATACAGGCTCTGGGTAGTATACATGTAGTGGTGGTCGGGTCTTGTCTGGGTGGTAAGCAGGTCGTATTGACACTAAAAATGTACTGCGCATCCCTACCTATGACATGCCTCACAACAATCTCCCACACTCCGCATACTGGCGATATTAACAATGTAAAATTAAAGTGAAATCAAATAAAGAAATTTTGAACTTTGTTTTTTTTTTATTGACCAATGAAAATGTACTTTAATTCTGTGTAGTAGACAATAATGCTCAAATCGGATATTTGTCTGAGAGTTAGTATTCACCAAGCGGACAACATCTGAATAACTGCTCCATACATAAAGATTCTAGTATCCAACATTTTTAATCAAGGAAAAATTCAGGTAAACATTTCAGATGTATTGTGTGAACACCAACAAAGTGGGTTAGTTTAATATAAAGTATCTGTAGTATACCGCTTTCCTTTCAATACACTGCCCATTGTCGTGGCTCCTACAAACAACGAACAAGCTCTTTTGTTTGGGGAGATTCAATTTTTTTTTACTTCCCTCTTTTTTGTTCAATTTCTCCGCCATTATACTGATGAATATTAAATTAGCTTGGAATAGATTGCATTTGTAAATTGGAATTTGGAACAGATGGTGAATACGCAGACTAAAAATTTAAATAATATTGAGATTGATTAATAAATAATTATTAAAATTAAATGATTTTGCTTACAATATCCGATAAGTTACGACGACAAAGGCACTTCAATCACACTACCTGCACCCACACATTGCTTTTTTTTAAATGAGGTTCTAATCACACGACTTATGCATATTTTTTTAGCCATTTTCCTGCTTCCTAGTATTTAAACACAATTATAAAATATATATATATAAAATATGTTATAATACATGAGATAGGGAAGTTATTAATATTGTTAATAAGTGTAGGGTTATTGGTGCTCGTGTATTATTAACGTCCTATTCATAAAAAATAGACTGACTCAGAACATTATTTTTCAAGATGTTTCCTAAAAATATGCTTAGTTACTATTAGGCAAGATATTTCTAATTATTGGGCTATTCTACAACCAGACATAAATATAAAAAAGCCGTTATTTAAATTGCATTTCTAGGTCGTTTCACGTTATTCCAGCAGATATTTTCTGCCCATGTAATCCATCACGGCGTAGCACCATACAAAGGTAAATGGTAGTGTTAATTCACCGCAGCCCTTCGCAAGTGAGAGCCCAAAATTGAATTTCGCAAATTAACTGAAGTTTCCAGCGCCCGGCTCGCGATGCATCATGGCGGTAACACCAGGCTTGCGGACACCGATATTGGGGGCATAAATTATTTGCGAGCTTATATGGGTGACTTTTAGCTAATTTAAGACATATTTGGTAGTTTAAATACACATAAGATAATAGGTTGGCAAAAGTCTTGTCAATTTAAATTTTTATTTCGTATCTGGCTGGTTTTGATACCATAACAACTCTGAAATAAAAAAAGAAGTAAATTGTTGTTCAACTTGATACTGGCTAAACTGGCTACGCCACAGAACAGGAATGACACGCTACGCTCCGCTACAGACTACGCTCATGCAAGCCCCAAAAAAAAAACAAATAGTTTCCCGCCATCTTTCAATTGTTTTTCTGTTCACCAAATTAAGTGTCTGGGAGTTTGATACAAAAATGTAACGTAATAGTTTATATTGACGTTCGTTTTGTGTAGTGCTTCGTGCTCCGTAATACACGGAATAACAAACCCAATAAAACCAATTTATTTTTGCAAATAGGCCTAAATTAAGTTTTTTTACACGTCCCAATTCTTTTACTCTACCACTGCTTCGGGACAATTGTGGGCTAGCGCCGAGAAGAAGCAGCGCAACAAACTCGGTCACTATAGTCAGCCTCTTTTTAAATAGTATGTTTACATTACAAGATAATAATAATTATGTACCTGTACGAGCAGGGCAGTTTTTGATTCCATACATTATATAATTTAAATAGTCATGAATAGTGTAATAACCTTTTTTCATTAAAACCATCTTGAAATTCGATTTAAATTTATGTATAGGTAGTTCAACAATAGACCGCGGCAATTCCTATCCCCATTCCCATGAACGAATTACCTACTTTATGCAGTCTGAAATTTGGAACGGCAAGTTTGTCTTCATTCCGGGTATTAAGATTATGAAAGTCACTTTTGTTTTGCTTTCTTTGGAGCTAGATTTTATAACACGATTTTGTATGTATTTAAACTCTAGAATTTTACTATAAGATGCCTTTAAAGATTTTTACTATCCACAATTTCACATCCTAGCTCTATCAGATCTGCTCGATTGTTATCAACTTATTGTATTCTCATCTGAATAGCACTTTCTAACTTAAAAAGTTTCAAATACCTTACACTAGGATGTCTACAGGCTTATTTTACTTTTACTTAAGGACCTCTTAACGAGCACAAAGCTACATGGACTATAACATCTAATTATAATCCAATCAGCGTAAAATGCTATCAGTTAGATAACCAGTATGTTTTGAAACATTTCAAAACATACTGGTTATCAAACTGATGTATTATTACTGGTCACTGTTGGTCTCGACATTTCCTCTATCAAGTAGTATTATGTATGTTTAGTGTATGTATATATTATTGTTATGTATTTTTGTGTATACGTCTATGCTATAAATTTTGCAATCCTATTTGTAGCAGGTAAATTTAAGAATTATAAGAACTCTGCGACACCTTCCCCTCTCTTTATTGGTTGTCCTTTACCTGAAGGTTGTCTGGAAGAGATCGCTATTAGCGATAGGACCTCCTAAATCGTACGTTTTTCTGTAAAAGTCGTGTGTAATTTACTTGTATGGTGTGCAATAAAGATTATCTATCTATATTGTTCATCAGTTTTAATGCGCTGCCGCCACTGAGCTTCAAGCACCTTACCTACGAGCCAATTGCACCATCATTATTTCTGAAACAATATTCAATGATTGACAACCTGGTGAGAACAACAGTCACTGAAAAAGTCAAAGGCAAGAGATCTACAGTAAGACGCCCGACGAGTTGGACAGACCAGATCCGCAAGACCCTGGACACTACCATCCATGATGCTCTGCACTCTGCGACTGACCAAAGCACATAGCGCCAGATAAAAGGATACCTCATTGAGGCAATCACGACCCTTATCATGTCAGCCACATGACGTCCACTGCTGAACGAAGGCCTCTCCCAATGACTTATCATCGGGGGGATTGCCAATACTCGCCACGCTTGGCAGGCGGGTTGGCGAGCGCAGTTTTTTATAAGATTTCGCACAAAGACGCTGCTTCCCAATACGTGCTACAGGAATTAGTCGCCTCTTACGACACGTCTCCTGTTGACGGTAGGGAAGTGTATTCGTTACGGCCGTCCCAACACGGCCGTTAGCACTGAGGAAACCGATGCGAGGAGGAGAAGGATTCAATATCACCGCAAATAAATGTATTTCATCGTTTGTTATTTCACTTACATAATTATCGCAAATGGGGTATTTCCCCATACTGCACTCAAAATGATTCCTTTTAAACAAGCTCCGATTAATATATCCAGTAATTCCTTTGCTCGATTCGCCTGAAATGTATATTTCATTGTGAAATTATTCAAATTTCAATTAAATAATTGTGGCGGCGCAAAAACTTTGTGGAGCCCCATTAATCTTTCGCGGCGTTGTGCAGTGACACCCTTTGAGAAACTCAATATAAGCGAAGTTTTTTATTTTAACGAGCTTTTGATACGTATTTCGTTAATCTTCTTCTTTTTCCGGCAAACCGATAGGCATAGTGGCGTTGATTCGTCTTGACGCGAAAGGTCTGGGTTTATTTTAGAAAACGATCTTTTTAGGGTTCTGTAGCGAATACGGAACCCTTATAGTTTCGCTACTATAGCATAATATCCAACTGAAGAGCACTGGCCTCGTCTCAACTAGTGTTGCCGCTCGATAGGTCAATATCGATTGTCTATCGATAGCCTATGGATAGTTGAAGGAAAAACGATACTATCGATAGTCTTCTCGATATTGAAGAATAATACTATCGACAGTATCGATACTATCGATAGTATCGATTGTCCTATCGATCGTATAGATGAATTTAGCGTTCAACTATCGATTGCAAAAATTTTTCGGCAACACTAGTCTCAACTATGAGGTAGTTTGGTTATTCAAAAAAGGCTGTATCAGACATTGACGACCGTCTGGTGTAGTGGTTCGCGGTCTGGACAACAAAGCCAGCAGTTGCGGTGTCGATTCCCGCAAGGGGCAAATGTTTGTGTGATGAGCACGAGCTCTTGTACCTAAGTCATGAATGTTTACGAAAGTATTTAAGTATGTTTATCCGATTCCAAGTTCGATTCCCGGTCGGTCAATGTAGAAAATTAACTTTTCTATATTGTCTCGGGTCTGGGTGTTGTGGTACCGTCGTTGTTTCTGATTTCTGTAACAAAAGTGCTTAAGCTGTAATGTATGTGATGTTGTCCAATATTTATCCGTTGTCTTGTCGCCATAGTACAAGCTTTGCTTAGTTTGGGGCCAGATAAATTGGCGTGATTGTTAAAAACAATTTATTATTTATTTATTTTTCCTTTTTATCGATTTTACTTTTTGCCAATAGTAAAAAATATTTATATTCATGAGAAGATCCTGTAGAAGTAGTTCTAAGTTAAGTCTCAGTCTAAAAGTTCAATTTAGGTGGTATAAATACGTACTAACTTATATTATTACATTCTAAGAACTTTTTTATCTCTTACTAACATATCCAGTGGAGTCTGGCCCAGAAATAAATGGAAGCGCTAAAACAAACAACGGGACTAATCGTGGCGGCTCTATTGATTTCTCAGCCTCGTATTTACGCGTGATTACGTCACGAATGGCTAAAGGAAAAACATAGAAGATCACTAATTGTTACTGCCTTTTAATATTCTGGTTATATGTATAAATTTTAACCGATTTTTTCTTTTCTTTTTTTAACTCAGCACTTAATCATTTTATTGTCTTATAATAGTGGTTAGGTCTTACAATTTTGACAGTTATGTTAATGGACCCAGTAGGGCTCAACAATTTTGGACAAATGACAATATAAATAAATTTGACAGTTAAGTGGATTGTTTGAAAGAGACCTCTTCTTTGTAGAGGAATGCTTTAAATGTATTTCTTGTATTTAGTAAATTTTGTAATGCGTAATAGAGATTCCATCTATTTTTATAACGGGTGCTAACACCCTTTGGCTCAGCCCAGCATATCATATTTTTTTACAAGGAAACCATAGAGTGATATAATATAAAACGGCTCAATTTCAAGCAGGTAGATGCTTGTGTCACGCAATTTAGTCGAAACTGTCATCACAGAATCGCGGCGTAGGTTGCTCAACTTAGGTAATCACTAGTGTTGCCGAAAAATCGTTAGGTTTGCAATAAACAGTTGAACGCTAAAATCATCACGTCTCTGTGAGTGCAATACTATCGGTAAAAAGCAATACTATCAATAGTATTGATAGTTTAATACTATCGAATGTGATATTTATTTTTATTTTATTTTATTTTTTCATTAGTATTGCATTCAGTATGCAGGCGTAATGAGTGGTAGAATATCTATATATCTAACAGTCTGTTCGATATTGAAGAGCATTACTATCAATAGTATCGATACCATCGATAGTTCATTGGTTGGCAGCGATCGAAACTATCGATAGTATCGATACTATCGATTGTCCTATCGATTTTATCGTTTTTTCTTCAACTATCGATAGGCTATCAATAGACAATCGATATTGACCTATCGAGCGGCAACACTAGTAATCACTACCTAAAGAACTACCGCCACTGGACTACAAGCACCATATTACTCTTGCATGGCGAGGTTGAGTTTCGCTAAAGGGGCCCCAACAGTAGCAACAGTATTCGCACATTCACTAGATCGGACCCTCACAGTTGAATACACAGAGGTTGGTCACACTATTGTGGCCATGTGGGGAAGTGGTGTGACAGACGCTGGTGGAGACGAGGTGCGACAGGTATCAGTGACAAGTTATGCACGTATCTACTTACTAATACCAAATCATCATCATTGAGTGCCATCTAACGACGTTTGGAGAACAGTATGTGAAATCGTGGCCGGCTAACTAGGTCTTTGATTTTTCGGCAGCAATGGCCCGTTCAATCCTTGATGTTGTCAAACCATTTGCGTTTTTTTTCCTGCTTTATTCCTCCAGAATCTATACTGCGCATCCCTCTGTAAATGTCCGAAATGGCATCTTTTCTATTCTTGATCGTTCACATAATCTCCCTATTAGTGTCTGCTATCTGCAAGATCATAATGTTAGAAGTAAAACTTATCCATTATAATCTTAAACATTTTCCGAAGAATCCATATTTCAAATGCTTCCAACTGCTAGCAGATTTTCTATTTAAAAACCCAAGTTTTACAACCATATAAAAGTGTTGACCATACCTGACATCTGCTTACACGATTGCTTCGCTTATCTAATCTCACACTTTACTTATTGGTCGTGAATCAGATTATGCGTGAAGTACCGGCCTGGGTATTTGAATTTCGTAGTGCCTTGCAACAGACACCCATGCAATGTGGCTTTTAGAGAAGGTTGAGAAGCTTTAGCTATCCCCATCGTCCTTGTCTTATCTACGTTGATCCTCAGCCTTACGCTTTCTCCAACCTGATTAACTTCTATTAGTTTCTGCGGCCTACTATTATATGGTATTAGCTTTATACGAGTATTAGTATTACCTAGCATAGTCAACTGACGTGTGTCGCCAACTAAACTTGACGCTATAATTTTTAGAACGTTCGCTTCCAAGCCTTTTCCTTTCACCAGTCAGATGGTCTATTTTCTCAGAAACGAAATCCGTTTTGTACTAATCTTTTCAATGAAGCTAATGCTTGTTACATGAAATGTAGAACTCGCCATTAAACACGTTTTTTTTTTATCTTTAGTCAAATAGTAGGTACTCTATTTTACTAATCATTTAAAACAAGATTATGTTTTATGAAATATTGGTTTACTCACCATCAGTATCTGGCAGGTATACATTTTCAATATTCAGTTTAAACACAAATGTTGAAGATCCTTTCTTCGAAACTTTCACACAAAATTTCACTCCCTATAATTACCCTTTTAGGGGCTGAACTTACAAAAATTATCCTTAGGGGATGTCAACATTGTGTAAGGTATTATGTTCAGATTTTTAAGTCTCTAGGTCCAGCGGTTTAGGCTGTGCGTTGATATATCAATCACCCAGTCTGTCAGTTTACTAATTAATTTATAGAGTATATTATTGAATATTTTAAAATAGATAATAATTGGTTTTATTTTTTTATTTATATTCATGTGAATTATAAATAAATTTCTAAAAAAATAAATCAATCAATCACCCAGTCTGTCACTTTACTAATTAATTTATAGATTATATTATTGAATATTTTAAAATAGATACTAATTGGTTTTATTTTTTTATTTATATTCATGTGAATTATAAATAAATTTCTAAAAAAATTAATCAATCAATCACCTAGTCTGTCACTTTACTAATTAATTTATAGATTACATTATTTAATATTTTAAAATAGATAATAATTGGTTTTATTTTTTTGTTTTAATTTATTCATGTGAATTATATAAAAAATCCCCGCCTTCTAATAATTGTTTAAGTTGGTTATTGGTGTAAGTACAACAACCCAGATAAAGAAACTAGAATGTTGAACCAAATATTTTATGTCACCGTCATTCAAACCGATTTTCCATCCCTGCAAGGAAATATTCTCGCAAAAATAACTTCTCAATTTCTTAACCAAATTTTCTTCTAAACCGGATTTTTCCTATTTTACCCGAGTACCGAGATCATTCCATTAGTTCAGGCAGGTGTTTCTTGTCCAATATTAAGATATAATCTCAATTTTCGGCTCACTTAAGCCAATTACATCCACCGTCTCAGTGACTACATATTGAGCGGTTCTGGGAAAAAGTGGCTTAGAAAACTTAGATGCCTTTGCTATAGGGAATACATGATAACTGCAAGCTACCTACAAGTACGTCAATTTCAAATTCCATGTGTCCATAATAGCATTGTAACATTAAAATAAATAAAAAAATACTTAGTACAACAAGGCTTGAAAATTAAAGTAGCTGATATCAGTTTGTATGGAAACGTCAACATTTATTGTAGAATTCTATATTGTTCGCATAGAAAATGTTGTTTATATTTGAGCCTCTTAAAGGTTTTGCGTTATTTTCTTATAGATCCCAATACAGGCTACATATTAAGGGCTACCTCTTCAGCAATGCAGCCGTCTTAAAATGAGCAATGTGTGATAATTCCCTATAATAGACACTCTGTTTAGTTTACGGCTATTCGCTATGTGCGAAGTGGGTGGTAGGGGCCGTTAAATCGATCGCAGCACGCAATGTAGCAGAAATGTGAAAAAAATCTGGACTATCAGCGTCAAATTGCTATATTTTCATAGAATTCCATACTAACGTTAATAAGTATTTTTAAGTGAAAACGTTAAAATTCGCGATAAGTGTCATACGTGTTCTGTTAAAAAGTGTAGAAACAATGGGAAAAACATTTCGTACATGTTTTATTGTTTCCAACATCAAGATGGAAATTAGAGCAAAGAAATAAATGGATAGCTGCAGCTGTGAAAAGAAAAAAGTTTGTAGGGAATTTGTGATACAGACGTTTGTCTTATGATCACAGATCTTATTAAGTAGCTTTGTCCGTTGGTTCTGAGTTCTTCAAAATCTCTCACACGCTGTGCTAATATATTTTTTTCCCTTTTTGCACATTTTGAGGTTGGAAAGTTATATCATGTTGTATTGATTAAAATCCCGTAGGTATTATAAAATTCGTATTTTAGTTCAAGTAAGAAAATCACTTATTATAATATGCGCAAGCTTTTTAGATATTTTCATCTAATTTCGAAGAAAAATAATCCGTAAATCATTCTCAAACCATCCAGTAGCCATAATTTGAGATACTCAAGTCCACAACAATTGTGGTCACTAGGGGCGCTGTCATCGCGCACACAGCAAATAAATTTGGTGTGATTTTTGCACTAAATTGTTAAAACAGTTTTGGTTCACCTATTCAAACTTATGTAGTTAATAAGTACTCATAATTATTTGTTTGTCCGCCATATTCCGCAAGCTACGCCATCTTAGTAGCGAAGAGCTTGTAGTATTAGTAGAAGCGCTTTAAGTATTCGGTGAGTTTCAAAGGATTTAGTTTTCCAAGGCTAGTTTAACTAGCAATGCTTTTAGGAGACCACTGAATTTAATTTCGAAAGTGATCGTCTTTCTTTGGAAGTGGAATGAAAGTTACGCGAACATAGGCTACAGTGTATTGCCAGTATAAGCTATGTGATTATAAAGTAATGTATGCCTCAAAGCCTTATGTCATTAAGTCTGTCTTTTCTACGTGTGAACGACAAAGTTTATAAATAAATAAAGTGGTTTTCTATTTCGTCACTTTCGTTAGTTTGAAATTGATAAAGACAGAATAAATTAAAATTTAGAAAGGTGTGCCTGTGCAAGAAAATTCGTGCTTAATTTCAAGCCAGAGCCTAACTGTACTTATTTGTATTTTTAATAGGTTTAACAACTTAAAACTTTCCGAACAGCTTACAAGTCTACTGAATAAAAAATAACTTTTACTGAAACAGTGAATACGTTGCAAGTAAAAAGTTGTATTTTAAAAATAATGCTTTTTAGAATAAAAGATTACATATTTTTTTATTTCATCATAATGACGGCCTATTACAGTCTAATATTCGACGTAAGCCTCTCCCAAAGAGTAAGAGCTCCCGCTTTTTTCTTCCAACCACTGCCAGGCATCTTCCTAAGGTCGTCGGTCCATCGAGCTGGGAAGCATCCTACACTATGTTTGCCAAAGTGTCCACTCGAGAACTCGTTTATTTCACATTTCATTGGTTCTGCGACAGATGTGGCCGGCCAACACCCATTTTAGCTTGCTAAATTTTAGAACTGAGTCCAAAAAATATTTTTTATTTCGTTTTTTACAGATCCCATGGTATGAAGCCAAAGCACTTGTGTTACAGAAATTAGAAATAACGAATGTACCTCATTACCCAGACCCGAGGCAATCATAATTTCAGCCACAGGACGTCCACTGCTGAAAACTGGCCTTCCCCAATGACTTTCACTGGAGGGGATTGCCAATACTCGTCACACTTGGCAGACGGGTTGGCGGGCGCAGTTTTTTATAAGATTTCGCACGCAGACGCTGCTGACCGTCTCGTGCTACAGGAGTTAGTCGCCTCTTACGACACGCCTCCTGTTGGCGGTGGGGAAGTGTATTCTTTACGGCCGTCCCCACACGACCCGAGGTAATATAGAAAAGTTATTTTTCTACATTGACCAACCGGTATCTCAGAGATAGACACCAAGTCCGGTTCGGTCGCATCTCGGCTACAGAGGTCGTCATATTTTATATTTAGCCACACTTGTTAGTAATAGGCATTTAGGCCACTCTCCCATTGTCCTATAGGCGGACTGTTTGAAACCCGGTGAAAATGCAAAAAGCAGGCTTCACAGAATGTCAGGGGCACTCACGAGTCACTCGACTCGGCCCAGCTTTTAGCGAGTCACCTCGAGTGTTGAACTCACGGTTTTAGAAATTGTTTTGTTTTTACTGAGCGACTGTAATTGTTGTTTTTAGCCCCATTAATGTACACACACAGTTTGCTATATATCAGTTAACGCATTTATAGTCAAAAATCTGTACATAGTATATAAGAATAACAACAGCTAGTTTAAAATAAAATAAATAAAGATCTTAAAATAGATTCAATGACAGAACAGCTAGTGTCTAGAATATAATGCAACTCATAATGTGAAAGGTAGCAATCTAGACTTTTAGTTTTAATTACTTGCAATTTCGCAACTCTTACTGGCTGTAACCTGTTTTGTATAATATCATATCCATAATATAATAAATATATGAGGTTAGATTTTAATGCTAAGGAAGAGTGACTTCTGTCATAAATACTTCTGCACCTTATAAAATAAGTTCACTCAATTGTAAGCCGAATTTGTGACCGGTCTTATTATGTTTTTAATGCAAGTCGGCGATACACAATAAAATTGATATACAGTGTTACATATCAAGGTAGTGCTATATTTCAAAAATTAAGTCTATAGGACAGTATAAAAATATTAATTTATCGTAATTAATTTCAATCTTCGTATTTCTGGAGTAAAATATATTTAAAATTTGCGAAAAAAAAAAGAAATCGCGAGATGCGCCGTCATTCATCAGAGATCACAGACATACGCCGACGCCACTCCAACAAGAGCTTTATGCAGTGCACATACGGTGCAATTTTATCTAGTAATCGTAAATTTTCTACGTAATAAATTTTTCAAATGCAGAAATCAAGAATAAAAAAGAGTATGTTTTTTACGTAGATCGATTTAGTTACTGATTCTGAGAAGTCCCTGAAAAATTGGCACTACTGTGAAATGTAACTGTATTGTCGACTCATTGGCGTAGTGGTGCGGTTTCAAGACAATTTAGGAAACTATATTTTTAAATTGGCTCTGATCTGGGTGTTCTGGGAACAATTGAAGGGTACAGGAGCAAAACAAGGAATGTCACTATAACAAGTAACTGTGAAATGGCACTTTGAGTATAGTATAATTAGCCAAAAAACGTGTGGTATATGGAACTGAGGTTTTTTTTTTTATCAACCTTTCTATCCCACTGCTGGGCAAAGGTCTCTCCCAGACTCTTCCATCGATCTCTATCTATCGCCAATGACTCCCAATCCCTCGTTAAGTTAACCAAGTCGTCACACCATCTTTTTTTGGGTCTACCTCTTCAGCGAAAGCCGTCTATAGGTACCCATCGGGTGACGATTTGGGCCCACCTGTCCTGATGCATTCTGCACACATGTCCTGCCCACTCCCATTTAAGCTCATATGAAGGGCAACCTCCCCATTTCGCTAAAGCGAAAACTCGTCGACACTTGCATCCTGCACATTCTTACGTACGGAGCGCAGACCTGGTCTTTGACCGAGAGTCAAAAATCCGAACTCAAAGTTTGCCAAAGGGCTATGGAGCGGAGCATACTAGGTGTAAAAAGGATTGATAGAATCCGGAACATCGCCATCCGCTCCGAAACCGGTGTCGCAGATGTAGGCGAGAAAACTGCAAATAATAATAAATGATAATAATTCTTAGTGACTAAAAAAGTAAAAAAGTAAAGTACTTATGCCTTTATACGTCCCACTGCAGGGCATAGCCTCACCTCAACTATTAGGTGCCTATATTCCACTACTAAGTTTAAGCTTAAATAGTGGCATTAAAAAATAGGACAATCCTAATTTGATTCTGTGCTCCCAAGGGCCCGGGGTCCGTTGAAGGGATTTGGGACTTTCTGGTGGTCTGTTAAACCGTTGCAACATTCGCGGCACGTCCCAGCGTCGGAGGTCCCTGCCGAAAATCAGCGTCGTGATAAGTCTGTGTCTGTCACGACAAATGCTGAGCGGGAAACTTTTTGACACACCATATTCTTCATTGTTTTATTGTTATGCATTTTTTATTTATCATTCGTGTGTTATTCATTCAAATAAATGTTTTCTATTCTATTCTATTCTAATTTACTACTGCACCGTTCAATGGGCTAGTTTCCTGGGTCAAAAAATAATTATTCCATTTAGTCCGTCAGTTAGATAGAATAGATAGAAAAAATATTGGACCCATATTTTGTCTTTTGTCAATTAAACAAAAAATGACGAAGATAAAGCGCATCAAAGTGAGCACGTGACGTCACGTCTTGCTAAAAAGTGTCGCAAGGCGTGACGTTACGCGGAACTTTATCGGGCTATATTTTCATCATTTTTTGTTTGATTCAGAAAAGAAAAAATATGTGTCTAATATTTTCTGTTAATCCAACTGACGGACTAAATAGATTTTTTTAGGAAACTAGCCCATTGAACTTGGTATTGAACTCTTTCGTGTGCCACTAAAAATCTCCATTATTTTTCATTGTTTTTCCGGACTAAAGTGGGTAAGTGGAACGCGAAGACGTATTTAACTTTAACTTAGAATTTGAAAATCATTTGTTTGCTAGTTTTTTATTATTTGCTAGAAAATTGGTGACTGTACATCGAAAACGCAGTCAGGGCAGATAATAACTCGAACAGCTGACGAACTGATTACGCACCTGTTTTTCATTTCTGATTTATGAGCTTACCTACGCCAAAAATGTTTTCGCAGTTAAACGTTACAAACGTTGTACGAAACTGCGAAAATATTTTCAATTTAAATTATAAAACAAGTTTAATTAAAATCAAATAGGTATGCTGAATTTTTTGGGAAAAAATTCTACCGATTTTTGTGTGTTAAATACCATAGCGTCCAACGGCTGAAATAATTAAATAAATAAATATTGAACAACATCACATACATTGCTCTGATCCTATGGTAAGTAGTTAAAGCACTTGTGTTATAGAAATCAGACACAACGACGGTACCACAACACCTAGACCCGAGACTATAAAGTTATTTTTCTACATTGAACGACCGGGAATCGAACCCGGGACCTCAGAGATAGCGACACCAAGTCCGGTATGCTCGCCTCTTGGCTACGGAGGTCATCAAAAACGATGATGATGAATGTGTGACGATGATGGGTGTACGAGGTCTACTCACAACTTGTGAGTAGACCTCGTACACCTCGAGGCAATCTGCTCATCCACATGGTTTCCAGGTTTACCTATGGTGCTACTGCTGTATAAGGGCATGAGTCCAAGTGGCCCGTGGATACGTGCTTTTGAGAAAAGTATGAATCGTGATTAGGTAATTAGACTCGAACTATCTAAAAACCTACATAGGTACTTAGTTTGAAAAATCTTAGCGTTAGAAATTTTTACATGACGTAGTGATCGTGAAATCTTGGGTAAGTCATTGCATACTTTTATACGATTTTATTTTGAATCAAATCCAGTTGATCAGAGATTGGCATACAGTAAAAATTAATCACAAAATGTTATTGAAAACTCTGTCCCACTGGCGAGTGAGGGAGAACGGAGTTCGATCGAACGAGCAACAGTGGGACAGAGTTCTCAATAACATACTATTGTTATTTTATACATCTAGGTGCTAGGTCCTTCACTGCAGTTTAATAAATGTGGGTACAATGTAAGTAACTCAACTTTATGTTACAGCACCATCGAGGCAAATAAATTAGAAGTCAAAGTTCGTTTACCATTAGGGGTTAGTTCATTAATTATTCATCAGCTTCAACTTGCGAGTGTAGGGCTTATTGAACCACGGAGCAGGCATGTCGAATGCTTCACTTGAGATCGCTAGTTCAAAGTAATGTGATGTTAATAATATATTAGTTCTCGTGTTAATCAAGACTCAATACTAACTTGAAGTGTCAAAGATAAAGTGGCGACATACAGGGTGCAATTCTCAAGTTGGCATTCTCAAGTTGACATATTAGACGCTGTGAAACGGCAGGAACCTCGCATTATTGCATCGTGTGCATTTTTGGCATAATGAACCCAGAAATAGTTACCCGCCGTGCTTTCTAACTAAACATCACTTATTTATTCATTTATCATCAGTCTCTGCAAGTCCACTGCTTGACATAGGCTTCCCCCATATCCATACCATATCCAGCAGTTCCCAGCAACGTTAATGTCGTCAGTCCACTGGGTGGACTCCACTCAAGAACCTTTCTTCCCTACTATTACTCATTTATTTCTACTCATTTTCTTAGAAAATGAGTAGCATTTTGTACGCGGAATGCATTTTAATAGGGAATATGCAGGAAAGTAATATTTTGTATTTACTATATTTATAAGAAATTATATGATATTATAGTGCTAATATAGAAAACAAAATTGATTTTAAGTAAAAATAACCGTAATACAGTAATTAGAAATTGAGATATACCTACCTGTCTCTTTCTAAAACAACTATCACAATGAAAAATGTATGGCAAACGTGTACTGTGACGTCACGGTCCATGTTGGATCTATTTGTCTATCACGCGACTTTAATGGGTAACTTAAAAAGATGTTGGTCCCATAGTAAAGTTGTCGTATTTAAGTACTTGAATCAGGCCCCCGATTCAAAACCGTTTGATAACAAATTGTCGACCGGAAAACGTGACTCTAATGATTTGCATCAGTGTCACGTGATTTATCGACTGTCAATTCGTTATCGAAGAGTTCTCAATCTGGGGCAAGACCCTAAAGTGAGATAGGAATTTAAAACCACCCTGGATATTTATGATACAAGGTGTGAGCACTGGAATAGGAACCTAAAGTAAATAAAGGATTTGTGATTTAATAATAGCCCTGTTTATCTAATGGTATAAGTTATAAGCACTGGAATCAGACCCTGAAGAGGGATTAGTGAATTAATAATAACCCTGTATATCTCTGGTACAAGTTAGCATCGCGCCAGAAGCCAATTTAGTTAAAGCCGGCGCGACTCGTTAAAAGTTTTAACCAGTGCCTGCGGCCGCGATATATTGTGCGAACTGCGAACTAGGTGCTTTTTATTAATGTTTGTATGGGGAACATGGCGAATGAGTGTCGGCAAGAAAAAAGGCAATGGTTAGAAAAGTACAACCATACAATTTGCGTTTCGTTTGAAATTTATTAACAGTGACATCTCAATTCGTTCGTATTACGTTTTCGTTTTGCAATCAAAATCAAAAGCAAGAACCGAATAACCGGGTTTAAAGGTTAACCGCTTAGACGACTGACCCGACGTTCCCCTTAAGCTGTATATACGGTTATCCGTATACATATCGGCTTAAACCGTACAATATCGCTGATTAATCGGAAAGAACGAGATAGATTAGTAGTAGATGTTATGGAAGCTTGAAAAAATTAAACGAAAGTGAACCTTAGGCCGGAACCGGTTACTATACGATTGGGTTAACCTGTATTTATGAATTAAACCTAAACGTCGGGTTTTTAACCAAATCATACAAATTAAATCGTTTAAACCCAGGTCCTTGATCATAGTTCAATGATCACATTCAGATTTTTAGAATCGCTATACACCATATTATACCAACATCAGATTGCCAGAAGACGCCAGAATTTAATGATTATCATAGAAGGTCAATTCTGGTGCTTGTCGTGTTGAGCGATTTAGGTATAATATAGTGTCTAGCGATTTTGATAATCCGAATTCGTAATCAACTTTTAATGCTGACCGTACTGTAGTTTCAGTCAGTCACCTAGACTACGGTAATACTATTAGGTATTCTAAATCAAATCAAATCAAATCATTTATTTGTGAAAATGTGGGTAACAATAAGGTGATAAACATGGAGTAAAGTACAAACACATTTACCATCACTGGTTCACATTTTTTTTGTGAAAATTCATTTGAAGAGTTCAATACATAAAAAAATGTGTTTTAAAGTCTTTCTCGATTTCATTTAAATTACTTTGATAACTGCGTAAACTACACTCTGCCACTCGTAAGTTTAGCTTTAAGGCGAAGAGTGTTATGCTTCTCGCAGACTAAATTTCCAGCGGCGGTCGAACGGGCATGCAACGTCGCCTTGTTGTGGCGCACAAAAACGTCTGATTATCAAAGTATCCGCTCATGGAAAAGTATATGGAAAAGTATTCACAAAAACTGGAATCTATTATTATCCTGATTTTTGTTTGTTAATTTAAAAAAATGGCAAATGGCACGTATGCTATAAATAACAAAGTTTGAAACTAAACAAATACCTTTAAAACAAAACTAAACGTTTGAAATATAAAATTTAATAAGATCGCGGTTTTCGCGGTATTTTGAATATTTTTTAGTTTTTATAAGTACTAATAAATAGTATTTAGATACTACGAGCAAAACTTCAACATGATTACATGAATATTAATTTCCACATTTCGTATCCAGTATTTTCGCCAGAAAACTTTCGCAAAAACACCTCTTTTACGTGTGTTCTCCTTACCCGTCGCCTTAATATTAATCAACTACATGCAAGTGTAACGGAAGAACTAATACAGTATTATCACACTGTAATCACAGTGCGCGTGAAGTTTAATCACACGAGCTAGGAGTTTAATACTCAGACAGTTAGACGGGAATGAACTGTCTGCGGTAAGTTCTCGTTCTGATACATTATTTACTTTGTTTATGTTTGCAATAAACAATGGTGCATGAGCCTTATCCCCGTTTAGTTGGGAAACCATTGCTATTTATTTTTACCTTGTGACCCTAGCTTCGCACGGGTGAAATGAGAGAAAAATTATAACTGTGAGTTATTCTTTGGAGACATATGCAGAGTGGCCCCAAAAACTTTTAGTAGATTTTAACTCTTCAGTAAAAGTTGTTGGTATTATTGAGTTGTTGGTATTTGGGGGAAGTCTTTGCCCAGCAGTGGGACAGAAATGGCTAATTAAAAAAAACTATTTAAAAAGTATATTAAAAACTTACTGGAAGAAATTTCCTTAAATTATAAAGAAAACCCGAAAATCTATTAAAAATCTAAACTTAACTTTTTTATTTTTTTATTTCACAATAATGGTATCTAGTTTATTATATCTGAGAGAAAAAGAACTTGATTTTTTTAATAAAAATCTGTCCGTCAAATATTAAAATTGAACGTTTATAACTGAAGACTAGCTGATTAAGTTGAAAAATATTTCTAAGTAAAGAATTGTGAGGTCTGGAGTTCTTGAGGTCAGAGGTGAGGAATTGAGTTTTAAGGTCACATTTAATTGACATGAAATCCTAATATTCTACCTGACATATTTTTAATTTATTTTGAACTCAATTTAATTTATTGTAATGTGACACAAAGTTTGTAATACTTCTAATTCATAAGAGTAATTGAAAGACATTTATGTAAATTTTGCATGCTATTTGTAATAGCAAAACATGTGCACTCTTTTTTATCCTGTAACATCTTTAAATCCCATGTTTTTACGCAAATAAAGATTCTGATTCTAATTCTGATTCACTAATACAGATGCTGGTCTACCTCTTATACACCTCCATGGTCACTGTGCCGACTCACACGATAACTCTGCGCGTCTTGAGTATTACTGCACGTTATAATTATTAATGTTAGCCTCTGCAGTCCAACGGCAGGTTAATGGAGACACAGTTGCATCCTATTCTCGTTTGTACAAAGGTAATATTGAAAAGGTACTGAAAACAAAGAGTTTTTGTCTTTTTTGACTTTTTTAATATTTGCGGTCTTATGTTTAAGATACCGAAATGGTATTCTTTTAATTATTTTTTTCAGTAATAAAAAAAAAACCAATTACAAAAAAACTCTTAGGGGATGATTTAGCTGCTTAAAACACAACTTTTTTATAGGATCATCATAAAAAAAATTAACAATATTTTGGGCTTTCTTTAAAAACAGCGATCTTGGTCAGATTTTTAATATATTGATAACGGATAGATGTAGATGTGAGATGCCTACTCACAAAAAAAAACATTCGACTTGATCTTCACGGGTGTGCCAGTATTAAAACGTAGACTCTTTACAAGAAACAAAAAAAAGATTTCACTTCAAACATGTCTGTTTTACGTAAAGTTTTAGTAAAGTATTTCACATAATTAAAAAGCCTACGAAATGCGGTCTATCCACTACGATCGCCACCCAACCGTCGATCATGCACTTTCTATATCAAACCTTTTATCTTAATGAAAAAATGTGGCAACCTTTAAGCCTTGGCCACACAGCCGGTGGGACGCAATGGCGACGGGGCAGCAGCGCGGCGTGCATGTCGGCGTGACGGTTTTGTTGACGTCGCGCCGCCCGTCTGTCACGCCGTCTAAGCATCTCTCTTGATGTTTTAAATTCGAATTAGATCATAATCAAATACGTGACTTGATACACCTAATAATACGTTCGATTATTTCACTATTTATTACTATATTACTAAAAAGTTTTATATAAGTACACAAATAAATTGTAAATACCGTCGTAGATTGAAACAAAGTAGTTAATCTGACAAATGACATTTTGGAAAAAACGGGGGTAAAGTTCAGTTCTTAATTTTTTTGGTCTGTACAAACTGATCACTATTAATATTTGTTTTTAATTCTTATAGTTAAATAGTTTCCAGATTAAAAGTAAAATGTTAAAAGGTCTCTTCTAGATTAACAAAACTCCAAAACAAGTATAAACACAGTAACTACAGTGATTTACGACGGAAGAGTGCGCCGCGCCTTTAGATAACGTTAAAAATCAGGTATCGTTACCTTCATCATACCAAGATAACGTTAATAGCAAAGGTAACGTCATGCTTGGTAACGATACTTGGCCGGCCTTTTACCGGTAATCTGACTTAACGTTATTTATGATTTTACCGGTATATGGTAACGTTACTAAATGAATACTATAGGTACCGTTAATTAACGTTATTGGTTTTCATGTTTTTCCTTCAATATTTATACATTATGTAAAGAAAACACAGCCAAGGTAATCAAGACTACGAAAGAGGCCTACTGTTCTAATTTGTTGTAAAACTAACCGCATGGGTTCGCAACGAGTTATTAGGTAACGGAAAAAGTATTGATACTTAATTATAACGTAAATTTTTAACATTATCATATTGGAATAGATTCTAAATTACAGTTGCCTGTATTATCGTTAAAATTTTAACATTATGAAAATATCGTTACAATACTTTATAGTGTGAATTTGGTAATGTTACCAAGCCCTGGGTTGCGGTGCTGTATGTCGTCTTCTATAGACTTCAGTATATTACAAAACCTGGCATCGCACTAGCGTCCCGTCGCCGTGGCGTCCCGTAGGCTGTGTGTGTGGCCAAGGCTTTACCGTGGAACTCGACGTGATTAAAAATGGAATAATTAATAGCGACGTATTGCAATCTTCGTGAAATGTTATAAGCTAAATCATTAGGCAAATGTGTTGGTTTGTGCTTTCGTGATTAACCTTTTTAAGAGAAGAAATGCTGTATGGTATGCCTACCTCAAAACATTTCACATTCAATCATTTTCACAAATGATTTTAAACTCTATTATGTTAAATTTTCAGCTGAAAATAATTATAGGATATGGTTTATTGATAAGGTAAAAATGGTACCAAGTTCCACAATGTATATGGCACTACATTATCTTCATCTTAATAATGATAAAAAACGACTCTCGTTATAATTTTCATCATCAATCATTGCAGAATAAATAAAATGCATCTTATCCCCTGTTTTTAGAAGGTATTTATTTTTTTTAAATTTTGATGGCAACACTCAAAGTGAACTCTATTTAATAAAACAATAATCATCAAAATTTGTTTATATTTTCCCAAGTTACATATCTTTCTACGCATTGCGTAACATAACACAAAAGAATACAGCCAAATTGATAGCCTTTTTTCGCTTTTATAAAGTTAAAGAAGAAAAATTGGGCACCTTTTGCTAAATGTATTAATCACTAGTAATCACGAACACAATATTAAGGGCCTTACTACAAAAAAGATAGACTAGGTTTAAATACTGCCTAAAGATTAGCCAACCAATTAAAAGGTATGGTAACATAACCGAGACATGTGTGATGTGTCAATATTCCAAATTGTATGGTTATTTTTTAGACATGGTTGAAACCTAGTCTATTTTTTTGTAGTAAGGCCATAAATGTTTTAAAAAAATGAAGCATCACTGGCGGTCTGTCAGTGATACTTAATTTCTGAATAAACTAATTCTCTGTTAGTATCGGGCAAAGCTTAGTAAAATTGGCCACTCAATCTCAACACATTAAAGGGACACGAACGAATAAAAATATGGCCTTACGTTCACAACTAAAACAATAACACTTAACGGAATAGATGAGTTTACAACTTAACAGATTTACACAGTAGCCAATACTTGAACTAAGGGTGCCTCCACACCCTTATCTTTGTAGTCTGGTTAGACGACAAGATTTCATTTTCAACCGACTCCACGATAAAGAGGAGTTTCTTAATTCATCGGTATCTTTTTGTATGTTTAGCAATCATTTTAATAGACTAGTTACCTGGGTCAAAAAAAGGTTATTCTATTTAGTCCGTCAGTTAGATTATCAAAAAATATTGGACCCATATTTTGTCTTTTGTCAATCAAACAAAAAATTACGAAGATAAAGCTCATCAAAGTGTGCACGCCTTGCTAAAAAGTGTCGCAAGGCGTGACGTTACGCGGAACTTTAACGGGCTATATCTTCATCATTTTTTGTTTAATTGAGAAAAGAAAAAATACGTGTCCATTTTTTTCTGTTAATCCAACTGACGGACTAATTAGATTTTTTTAGGAAACTAGCCCAATACTACGTTGACTGATTTCGATGATTCTTTTGATGTTTTAGCACTACACTTCAAGTATGGGTAAGGCTAAACAGGTTTAGTCCTCCTAGCATGAGCACCAAAACATGACCAACTGTAAAAATATGATATAGCCGCCGCGCCATGCTGAATCGCCCTGCCGGTGACGTCACATATTATGATCCCTTTCGATAAAAATTCAACATGTAAGTATCTATCATATTTTAACATGGTGGTTTTAGTTGTTGTCGATATATCGCTATTTATATTGTGTTTTTCTGCTCATGCTAGTGGGGTAGGACCAGATACGGCCGTTTACCACCACCTTTATAAGTGGGGACTAAAAAAGACACCTGCCTGCGATTGTGGAGCCGCAGATCAGACCCTGGCGCACATCACCAACGATGCCAGCTTTACTGTTTTCCTGGTGGCCTGCGGGAACTTACTCTTTTCATCCCAACCGCTGAGGGCTGGGTACGCCAAATAGTACTCGACACTTACCTACGATGGCTGGGTACGCCAAATAACACTCGACACTTAAAGTAGGATTCAAGTAGCTAAATGCCATACAATATGATGATGACCTTAAATTTGGAGATCATACGATAAGTAGCTACAGATAACAATACCCAGACCCGAGACAATATATCGATTCTATGAGTCTATTGTACAAACAACAGCTTGTCAACCTACCGCAAAACGCCAAATTTTCTCAATTGATATTGATCTCTAAGTGCCGGACATAAGGTTGAAAATCAATTGAGTGACCTTTAACTTTATGGGAAGGTTGACTAGCCATTGTCTGTACTATTTTTGCTATGCTTGGCTATAGAGGTCGTGGAGTAAAGTAAAGTCTTAGTATGCCATCATGTCTCTCAATAATAGCATGGTTAATATGAAAATCTTGCCATATTATTTTGTCTCACCTTAGCCATTTATTTAACCCCTCATGCCTGGACTATGAACCCAAAAACTTAAGTGGCTATCCCAACTGTCGTTAGTGAAACTTCTTTAAAACCACTTGCTCTTATCGCTCGTAGTTTTCTAATAAAAAAGAAGTTGTATGGTGTCCGGAGCGAAACAATATTCGGTGGGCGGGCAGAACGGGCATTAACCGGCGAAAACTGCCCATCGGCGGTAACGATAGCGATACCAGCGCCATCAACTCAACATGTCACGGGCCGTGTAATAAAATGTATCTGAAGCTTGCGAGACACACAGCTGCGACGGATGTACAACAAAATGAATTGTTACATCAAAGGTTTACAGCAATTATTTTAGTGACGTATTAGAGTATCCGTATATTAAGAAGTTACCGGTATTCCATCTCGCAGCAACATCAAGTAAGTAATATTGTTTATACATCAACAACAAAGGAAAGAAAAAAACAATTAAAGATTTTCAAGTCTAAATAGTAAAGTAAAAGATTGCCGTCTGACCGTTACTCTTTCTATAAGAGAATTCGATAGATTTATAGTTATTCATCTAAATGTTAACCCTAAAAACTGCTTTCGCATTGTTACTGCCAATAGCTATTAATCATAATTTATAAGAAAATTACTCAATTAGATTCACACTTGCAAATATAAAATTGAAATCCATTAGGTTACTACTACCATTCGCGTTATTAATTATGGTGACTGGATTTCTAGACATAAAATTAAACTATTGTAACGCCGGAGAGTACTAAATATTTAAAAAAACTAAATATTATTAAAATCCCTTTTTTTAAATCTGAGGCCCAATTCCCGTAATTTGACAATTGTCGCAATCCGGTGTCGATCCGGTCCCAGTGACATTACTATCACAAACGGTATTCTCGTAAACTTTCAATTTGACGTAAAATTATTAAAACTATCCCAATAAGACTAAAAACAGAGCAAAAAAATATCTAATTTTGGTTTCTTTCATTTTCAGTCGCATTACGAACTATAATAGCATTTTTTGAGTTTACTAGAATACCGTTTGGGATCGTTATGTTACTGGGAGCGGATCGACACCGGATTGCGACTATTGTCAAATTACGGGAATTGGCCCTCAGATGGCACGCTTTCTAGGCGTACTATCCGTGTGTATCACGTAAGCCTGGGCTCGGCTCCGCAGTATACTTTTATGACCATCCACGTCGGTGGAATGTTATTAAGACCGTGGCATCGGCGGGGTTCATATCAAATAATGCTTGTAATGATCATGTTTCACAACAATGCAACAACAATTAAAACGTTTAGCTTATTGCTAGCGGTTTTGGTTGCCTTTGTGTAAGTTTGAGGTTGTACTAATAGGCTTAAGTCGTTTTGCTATTGTACAGAAATGGATAGCAAAACTTTTTACGTATTTTTAATACTTTTATTTAAAATATTTTTGAAATCGTGATTGGTAGCTATTTTCTTTTGTAACCTGTTAGCTCAGAAATAACCCTGAAGCAATAGGGTAAATAATAAAGGCGACTTGTAAAAAGCCGTTTCGCAGAAATAATTACTAAATATGTTTTTTTGGTTACAATTAAATAAATCATCATCATCATCATTTTGACCATATGACGCCCACTGCTGAACATAAGCCTCCCCAAATGATTTCCATATTGCCCGGTTAGAAACGGCCTGCATCTAGCGGCTACCTGCAACTTAATATTATCAATAATAAATTTATTTAATTAATTCAATTTAAACGTATTAATTGTGTAAAGTATTAGCCTATTACGATCAAATATTTAAGATTTACAAATGATCTAACTAAGAACACTAAAATCATGAGTATTCTAGGTTTAAGTTAATTGATAAAATAGTCACTCTTTATAATATCTCAGAGCAAAAGCTTATTGGGAAACAATAAAACATTCAAACTATACTTTTTTTGCTGCATTAAAGCCCTTGAGTTCGTTTCCAATAACGGCGATTTAATTCAAACGGATGAACAACGGGAGGATTGGTATTTTTATTATTTGTGTTGTATTTTGTACTGTTTTCTGGCAAATAAAGTATTATTAAAATTTTTATTTTGTATTCATTTCCAGATTTTATTCCGCAATCACCTGAGTTAAGTGTTTTTCTCCTAGCATATATTTTTGTTTGTAGATAGATCCGGTAAGTATATGACTTAAACATGCAGGGTGTGAGGTAGGTATATTATAAAATGTTATGGTGAAGTTAGTAATTTATTTCAGATTTATAATGTTGACATCCTATGTTCGAAAATATGTAATAAACATGAGGTCTTCAATAGTACTAACATCTATGTATCACTATGTTTTGGGAAAATAAAAAATTTTTCATTTTCGACAAGTTGGTCGTGGTTGCCCAAGTGGAAGGAAAAAAACCACGCCGCTGATCACTAAGCCGCTAGTGTGACCAGTTCCTGGTCATCAGGTGACTGCTCTCACTTGCCTCACTGCTGAGAGAGGCTGAAATGCCTCGAGAGAAGTTGAAAACCGGACAAGATCGCGGGAAACTGTGAGAAAATCTAGGAAGCCCTTTCAGGGACGTGACCTTCAGAAATTTAAAAAAACGACAACATAACGTAGTAACATTTAAACAATTTTTTTTTCCAAATTTAATTATACCATTTGTCGGCGTGATTTATTATGTGTGCCATTGCGAATTAACGATTTACCAGTACTAAGAGTCTGATCTAAGCTGCGGACAGACAGACAAATCCAAGAAAAGTTCCAAGTTGACATAACCCTAAAAATGACAAAATACACGATTGTTTAGCCTATCTTGAAACGATATATTTTACGAATATTAATTAAAAATATACCAAAATAATCGTGATTGTACCTCAAATATAAATATGCTACGGATACTGCACAAATTGTCATAGATCGAAGTAACTCGAAGACTTTTGCGCTTAAAGAAAACGACTGTGCCACTAGGTACTTCAATGGTCATCAGATACATTTAATTTACTAAATTTAAACTCATGGAGAGTTAATCATTAATTAGAAAATACTTAAAAAGCCTCGCACTTTTACTAACTCAGCAAGACGCAGTAACCAGTAACAGTAACCCTATTCCCGTACGCGATATGATTACCCCGAATGTGGTCTTAAGAATTTTACGTTCATACAGAGTCCCGTATTCGGGATTATCTGCCCGGGACGGGAAGGAAAGAGAGATTTATTGTAGCAAGCCGGGAGCGAGTGGATGTGCTGATACGTAATTTATTGGTGCAAGAGTGGGGAGCGCGGATTCCTTCGGCCGTTGCATGTGGCTAATAGCGGACAGAGATAAGATGGAGGGTAAAGATAGGACACTGAATAAAGAGATTTGAGATTATATAATGGCTATGCGTAGAGTAATGGACTTGACCTGAAAACATAAGGCTGAAAATAAAGTGTAAAAGTTTAAAAAAAAACATAATATGAACAACACTATAAATGAGACCAACATCGAAGTCAAAAGAAAATGTTTGATATACTTTGATGATATTAAATTTTTTCAACAGTACTCATTAAATTAATTCAATAATACTCAATAATACGTCATATTGTTTCTTTCAAAATATAGACCTTTATCAGGGCACATAAACGCGTCGTAAAAATATACCTCTGCGCTATTAATAGAGCTATTTTTTTGCGATTTCTATGTTGGTCCATAGGAAAAGTGGTTTACATTTACATGCAGAAAACCCAGCTAAAGTCATGCCCTTGTTCAATCTGTATAGCCCCGTTTAAAAAAAACAGAACCATTATTAGGTCACTTTGTTGTCCGTCTGTCTGTCTGTCTATCAGTTTGTCAAGACCTTGTAGCTCGGGAACGCGTAGAGGTATTGAGTTGAAATTAAAATTGAAGCTTTGAAAAAATCAAATTCTAAGTTAACCTAAAAAAATATGCCACCGTTTATGCCGCAAAAAACGTATATGACGGAAACGGAAGCGGTTTAAAGAGACTGCGCTAGATGGCGCTAGTGAAACGTGCACCGGACGTAATCGGATCGCCCCACTACTCCCACCACTGCAGCCAAGCCGGGCGTGCGGCTTTATAAGCGACTGTCGCCTCAGTTCGGCACGCATTCACTTCGGTTGCGTCTCGGTGCACGGATCACTGTCTCGGTGAACTAGCACTGCCCCCTCTCTGCCACTCTGCCAGATACCTATGCTATATAGGTTATTTGATTGTCGGCATAATTATAATTCAATTAATTAATAATTAATATTGTAACGTCATTTAATTAATAAAACTCTAAAATTGGAATCCTGGCTGTGGTTTACTTCTGATGTCTAACCCCTCTCCGACATCAGAAGTGGGATACGAAGTTCGGCCCACTTCTAGAAATCTAGCTGGCAGCGTGATGCAAGACCAAATGACCCTGTTTATGGAAACTATGTTTTCCAAAATGACTGAAGGCCTATCACATCGACCTAGTTCCACCCAGTCATTTACTGCCCTTGTGCCCTTTGACCCTGACGACCCTAACTCTGAAATAGAAGGGTGGTGCCAATAACATGAGGCTATAATCAAGAGCAAAAATCTAAGAGGGATAGACCTTATTCTAAATTCCTTATGATAGATTTAGCCTTAACCCAGTGTCTAAAAGGACGTGCTGCCACGTACCTAACCAAAATACACCCAGACCAGTTTGAATGGTCCTATACTTATACAAGATCATTTTGGTCAAATCTTAAAATTTCAAATAAGTCCAACAGAATCACCCGCTCAAGCCTGCTTGCGGTTATGGCAACTAATTGAAAGAATTCCCGATACCAATCTGCCTGAAAACGTGACCATAGGCTTCATTATCTCAATATTATCTCAGTGTGATAATCTGATACGCCGAGAATTAAATTCCACTGTAATAAATAATAAAGCACAGCTATTCCGAACTTTGCGAGGTATTTCTCTTAAACATAAAAATAAGAACGCCGAAGTAGATAATTCTGATCCTAAACTCACGACTTTCAATTAGTTTCCGTGGGAACTGCAACAATTGTGGCAGAATTGGACATCGAGCTATCGAATGTCGTGACAAAAAGAAGTCCGTTATAACACATCACGGAGTCAGCATTCCAGACACTCATCAATCAACTCAGAAGCCTCAAGTGACCTGCTACGTGTGCGGCAAACCGGGCCATGTTGCTGCCCAATGCGAGCTAACAACATAAGAAGAGAACAACCCGCTGCCAACAGTAAAGAAGTCAACGTTTGCTCCAGAACAGCGTGCGACAACCTGGAGTGCAATGGTATTAAGTTATCCCTTATATTTGACTCTGGTACCGAATGTAGTCTAATTAAGAAGAATGTTTTACGATTAATCAAGGGAAAGAGATCGTATGATATTGTCCACTTGACAGAAATAGGCAATGGTATGGTTGATAGTACTGAACAGATTCCTTGCAAAATTATCGTTCAAAAAATTCCAATTAAGGTTGTTTTTCATGTTCTTGCTGATGAATACCTTCGGGACGATGTTCTATTGGGTCGAAATATCCTAACCCAAAATATTCTTGTTGAAATTGGCGAAGACGGCTTCACCATAAAACAATCCAGGGAAGCTAGCATGTTTTTAAAGTCTGAAAAACCTTTCAAATTTGATTTAGTTAATACAGATTTAACCGGCTCAGATGAAGATAAATTACTCCTCATATTAGAAAAATATTCTGCCCACTTTATCGAAGACTTGCCTACTTCCCAAATCCAAACAGGTGAAATAAAAATTGATCTGATTGATCCACAAAAGACTACATAGACGACCCTATAGATTATCGCGAATCATATCGAAATCGTAGGCGAATTAATGAAAGCCAAAATTATCCAGGAGAGTTCATCCCCATTTTCTAGTCCCATATTGCTAGTACAAAAAAAAAAGGATGGTAGTAAGCGAATGGTTGTAGATTATAGGGAGTTGAGTTGGCAACACCAAATCAGACAACTATCCACTACCTTTGAGTAACTATCAAATTGATAAACTCCATGGTGCACACTATTTTTGTACAATCGATATGGCCTCACGGTTTTATCAATTACCCGTCCATGAGGACTCCGTAGAATAGACCGCCTTTGTTACCATTAAAGGTCAATACGAATATCTCGCAATGCTTTTCATGCTTCCAGGTATTTCAAAGAGCAACCAATAATGCCCTTAAGGCTTCCTATTCAAAACGTGATCTAACCCCTCGAGTACATAGATGGTGGGCTATACTTCAAGCTTACGATTTTGAAATCATGTATAAAGAAGGCCGTAAAATGGCCCACGCAAACTTTCTATCCCGTAATGTGTCCGAAAATTGCAGTAACAAGCCCCGCAGTGTAAATTTCCTTGAACTCTACAAAGGCTGGTTGGTTGTTGAACAAGAACGAGATTCAGAACTTTCAGATAGCATTTCTAAAATTCGCAATAATCAATTACCGGATGAAATAGCCCGTACATATGAAGTTAGACAAGGAATACTATATAGAAAAATTGAGCGCTATAGGACTACTAGTTAGTTGCCCATTATACCTCGTTCCCTCGTATGGTCCTTAATTAGCCATGTCCATAATGAGATTAAGCATTTAGGTTTTGACAAAACTTTGGATAAGCTATACGAAATTTTACTGGTTCCCCAATATGGCTAAATTTGTAAAAAAGTTTATTGATTGCTGTGTCATTTGCAAAACCTATAAGGCCCCGCTGGCGCACAATAAGTGCAGCTGCATTCTATCCCAAAGGACCCAATACCTTGGCTTACGGTACATTTAAACTTAGCAGGAAAATTAAGTGTGACAAAAGCGAACGAAACGAATATTGTTCAGTATTAATAGACGCTTTTACTAAGTACGTACTTCTTGAATATGGTCCAGACCAAAGCTTTTCTCACGCAATCAAAGCCATAAAAAAGGCAGTTAAACTAGTTGGAGCCCCGAAACGTATAATCGCCGATCGCGGTCGATGCTACTATTGTAACGATTTCAAAGATTTTTGTAAGGATAATAACATAGAACTTTATCTAATAGCCACTGGTTCCAGTAGAGCTAACGGTCAGGTGGAAAGGGTCATGCGAACTTTAAAAAACATTTTGGTTGTAATTGAATGTCATTCCAATAATGTATGGCAGGATCAACTGGGAGATATTCAGCTTGCTCTCAATAGTACACGCTCCAGAGTTACTGGCTTTACGCCTTTTGAGCAGATGTTCGGTGTACAAGCTAATTCATTAAACTTAGCTAGATTGTCTCCCAGTTCATCTGAACCAAATAGAATTAACCTTTCGGAAGCTCGTTCATTGGCATCAGAAAATATCACAAAGATCTGCTCAAACTGATACCTGTAGACTTAATATAGGAAAGACCTTTCTTGGAAGGAGATTTTTAGGAGAGAGAGGCATTAAAGTAAATTTGACAAGAAGTTAAAAGAACCTTATAAAATAATAAGTTTTAGATAATGACCGTTATGAGCTAAAACACATCAATGGGTCAAACAGAACTTATAAATTTGCTCGCGAAAATTTAAGAAAAATACCTGAAGGTCAAAAAGGTTTTCTTGAAATAGCCGATAGTTATAGTAATACCACTGATAATGACGATGACAATGAGCAAGCAACTATAGATGATGTTTTGTCTGATATAGAGGACGTTGATAATAATGTACAGTCTGATAAAAATGGTAACGATTTGTCTCAAATTTTGTGTAATGATGCTTCTGATACTCTCTCAGTCAACTCAGATACCTTATCCGCTGGTTCTGAAACCTTGACGGTCGATTCAGAAGAAACTTTATCTGCTGTATCTATGTGATGTTATGAGTTAGCTTATTGTTGCTGAAGGGGTCTCATCTACTCAAGTGGATGAAGATCTAGACCAGTATTTGAGAGTTGAAGGGGTCTCATCTACTCATAGATGATGATCTAGGCGCTTATTGTTGCTGAAGGGGTCTCATCTACTCAAGTGGATGAAGATCTAGACCAGTATTTGAGAGTTGAAGGGGTCTCATCTGCTTATAGATGATGATCTAGGCCAACGTTAGATAGCTGTAGGGGTCTTGTCTACGCAGTGGATAATGACCTAGACCAGCATTTGATTGTTGAATAATGTGTAAAACGTTTCTTACTCAGGCATTCGGGAATAAATGCCCGAGGTCGGGCATATTGTCAGAATGGCCGTGACGGAAACGGAAGCGGTTTAAAGAGACTGCGCTAGATGGCGCTAGTGAAACGTGCACCGGACGTAATCGGATCGCCCCACTACTCCCACCACTGCAGCCAAGCCGGGCGTGCGGCTTTATAAGCGACTGTCGCCTCAGTTCGGCACGCATTCACTTCGGTTGCGTCTCGGTGCACGGATCACTGTCTCGGTGAACTAGCACTGCCCCCTCTCTGCCACTCTGCCAGATACCTATGCTATATAGGTTATTTGATTGTCGGCATAATTATAATTCAATTAATTAATAATTAATATTGTAACGTCATTTAATTAATAAAACTCTAAAATTGGAATCCTGGCTGTGGTTTACTTCTGATGTCTAACCCCTCTCCGACATATATTTTGACATTTATATACTTTTCGTTAACTTAGAAATATAAAAATTTCCAAATTTGGCAAGAAAACATTTCCTTTGTAAAAAAAAATTGTATTTAAACTGCGAGACTTGATCCCTGAAATATTTATAATATGTACCTTTGTACGGAATTCTAGGTGGGCGAGTCCGACTCGTACTTGTCCGGTTTTTTTTGCGGCGTCTTTTCATAGCAAGTCTCTAAGAGGGATAAGTAAGAATTTTGCTAAAGACGTTCAAAGCTTTTGGCCTCAAATTGTTCTAAAGAACAAGTCAAACTGACCTACAAAATTAGGGATGACAACGCCAAACAAGAGTTCCGCAGAAACTACACAATTATGTTTATATCCGAAGTTTGAGTTGGCGTTCCTCCAGTTTACCTGTGCTGTTTTATACGTGCAACAGAGATATACAGTAGGTTCACTTTGTACTCAACTCCCGCACATACAGGGGGTACACAAAGGGTTCAAATCTTAGAAACAGTCTAAACTAATCATACCAAAACTCCTAGTTTAAAGCAACTTACTAACCAACTACTAACAACATTTGAAATGTAACTATCTAGATTTGAAATAAATGGCTATATTATTATTATATATTATACATTATCACCGAATGCACCCTCGATCCATGGATATGAGGCGAACCTCCCATTCTTTGACCACTGAGCTTGCTTTTGCTAGTGATGGTTTGATTTGATGATTTTCACAACCTTCAACCAGTTTGATGACGAACTCCGTGGCCGGGAGGCGAGCATACCGGACTTGGTGTCGATCTCTGAGGTCCCGGATTCGACTCCCGGTCGGATCAATGTAGAAAAATTACTTTTCTATATTGTCTCGGGTCTGGGTAGTGTGGTACCGTCGTTTTTTCTGATTTCTGTAACACAAGTGCTTTGGCTACTTACCATAGGATCAGAGCAATGTATGTGATGTTGTCCAATATGTATTACCGCTTCTTTGCCGGAGACTGTTTGTATTGGTTGTACATCATGTCATTGAACATTTCCGACTTTCTGGTGAATGGCCAGTCTTAAAAAAAAAGTTTTTGCCATGAAAAGACACCAGAAGACCACAGTGTAAATACTGTCATAATAAATGTATAAGCTGATATTGTTATTTTATGTTACGAGATCACAAGAGAAAGAGGTTTTTAGTTTTATTCATCAGCCAGCTATCTACCCACTGTTGGTTATAAGCCCCGTTCCCCTAATGCCGTTAAACTTCATTTTGTGTTAATTGCATCCAGTTTTTTTCGTTTAATGGCTTTGCTATTATCATTTCGTTGGGCTCGTGCCAGTTATAGCCACTTGCTTTATTTGGTGCAAACCTAAAAAACGGCTTTAAGAAGAAAATATATTTTGCTATTAAATATTTGCGTTAAACAACACACTAATTGCAACGGTCTCGAAGAAAGAAATTAACATTTATATGTTTGTGATGAGAAAGTAATTGTATTATTATTAATAGATAGATAGATAGATACTCTTTATTGCACACCATACAAGTAAAATACACATGATTTTTACAGAAAGATGTACAATTTAGGCGGTCTTATCGCTAACAGCGATCTCTTCCAGACAACCTTTAGGTAGAGGACAACCATTAAAGAAAGGGGAAGGTGTTGCAGAGTTCTTAAAATTCTTACCTGATACAAATAGAATTGCATAAATTTATGGCATAAACGTATACATACAGTAATAAATAAATAAAAATTAAATAAAATAAATACATAACAATAATTATACATACATACAATAAACATACATACAATAAACATACATACTACTTGATATATGCGAGGAGATGTCGAAACTAACAGTGACCAGTAATATTCTAAGATATAAAGGCAGTTTGTGTCAAGAAGAAAGAAAGTGTGCTTTAAGCCGATTTTTAAAAATAGCAATCGATTCGGATTTTCTGATTGTTAATGGTAAGGAATTCCAGAGGCGAATGGACTGGACAGTAAACGACTGCGTATAGTAATTAGTAGAATGGGGAGGAAATTGAAGATGTAGTTTTTTGGATGACCGCATGTCATGACCCTGTGATGACTGCAAAAATTGAAAGCGCTTTTTTAAATAGGGTGGTGATTTCGGACTGAACAATATGTTAAATAATTGCGAAAGAATATGCAAGTCACGCCTACGACGGATTGGAAGCCATTTAAGCAGAGTCCGGTATTCGGTAACATGATCATACTTCCGTAAACCAAAAACTATTCGTATACAGAAGTTCTGTAGACGCTCAAGCTTATTAAAGAGGTTTTCATTTAAATCTAAGTAACAGCAATCTGCATAATCTAGGATTATCCTGATATATTAATCCTGAGTTAGGAAATACCAGACAATGAATTTTGCCAGAGGCCTCTGCCAGCACACCTAAACCTGATCCAATTTCAAGAAGTTTTTTTTAATTGACCCAAACCAAATATCGATTTCAGGCCCCTTTGCATTCAAGGTAAATCTCTACACCACTACGCCAGTCAGGTCGAAATTTTTTATACCTAAAAATTCATCATTTCAGCCATAGGACGTCCACTGCTGAACATAGGCCTCCCCAATGACCTATCATCCGGGGGAGGGGAGGGGGATACTCGCCACGCTTGACAGGCAGGTTACCAGCGCCTTTTTTATAAGGTTTTGAACGCATACGCTGCTGCCCGTCTCGTACTACGGAAATTAGTCGCCTCTTACGACACGCCTCCTGTCGGCAGTGGGGAAGTTTTAATAAAAGTTTTAAAAATAAAGGCGATATTAATCAATAGGTTTACATTTTATATTTTATTTTATATAAATAAAAGGCAATAGGTTTGAAATATCAAATTTATTTTGCTAACAGTCGTAAGTACTTAGAATCGAGTGAGTACTATCTAGTGAGCTTACTATATCTAAGTCTACTTGGTTTGAAGTGAACTGAAACGGCGAAGTTAACCTTAAAATTTATAGGGGCAATTTTACAGGGCAATTTGCAGACAGACTGTGGTGTAAGGTTCGCTACATAAGGGCGATAAGGCAATGGAAATATTGTATTAATTCTATCGTCACCAATTTGTTTAGTTGAGCTAGCGTTTTATCCTTCGACGACGACCGTCTGGTATAGTGGTTTGCGTTCCGGACTAGAAAGCCAGCGGATGCGGGTTCGAATCTTGCAAGGGTATAAGTAGTATAAAATATATCTGGACAACATCCCATACATTGCTCTGAATATGGTAAGAAGCCAAAGCACTTGTGTTACAGAAATAAGAAATAACGACGGTACAACAACACCCAGACCCGAGACAATGTAGAAAAGTTATTTTTCTATATTGACCGACCGGGAATCGAACCCAGAACCTCAGAGATAGCGACACCAAGTCCGGTATGCTCGCGTCTCGGCTGCAGAGGTAGTTAATTAAAGGCGACGATGTTTGTAAGTAGACATCGGATTATATGCACTAACAAAATGCCAAAATATGCACTAAAAAAGGCCGAAATATGCACTAAAAACGAATGATATGCTTAAAATATGCACACAAAATCAAAAAACCTTTATTATTTTTTTACTTTAATCAAAGAGTGTACAAAACCAGCGAAATTATTTTTTAATTAAGTATAGTTTTTGTGGCAATATACAATTAAGTATTTTTACTCGAGCGCAAATTTGTGACGTTTGTCACCCAGTATCAATTTGTACGCCGGGAATGACATCTCCACATCATTGGACAATATTTGAAATTTGGCGCCATTTCTGGAGATATTAGGCAGGTACTTGTGCCGTTGATGCAGCCATTAATGTTTTACTTAACGAAATATGCATGATTGGGAAAAAAGGCTAAAATATGCACTAACGCTGTAATTAGGCAGTTTTGCGTATGCAAACATGCAAATGCATATAAACCGATGTCTATTTATAAGTGTAAATTTGATTTTGAACTGTCCTATCACTAAATACTTTTCGAATCAGATCTCTGTTAAACCCAACGAAAGATTGCGAGCACTAAAGGCGCCTAATCTAAATTTATAGCAGTAAATATGCTTTTCTGCTGTAGAAGACGCCTTCAGTGCCTATTACTAGAAAATAGCTTTGAGTTTTTTAATTCGCGTCTTACCACCGTCATTTAATGTGCAGACAGCACCATCTACTGGTTCTGCAGGGAATCATTAGGTGCGTTACTTTATATTACTTTACTTTATATGACGGACGGGTTTTCATCTTAATGGTGGACTTTGGCCCTCGATAAAGATTGCTTTAAGAACTGGTTGTTGAGAACTTTGCCCAGCAGTGGGACAGTAAAGACAAAATATAATTATTTTATCAGTCTTTAATTATAATATAAAAGAAGATGGTACTTAATTACATAACATTGTTCTGCTTCTAAGGAAAGTAGCTAAAGCACTTGTGTTTTACAAATCAGAAACAACGGCGGGACCACAACACCTAGACGCGTGATAATATACAAAAATTCGTTTTCTACATTGACCCGACCGGGAATCGAACCCGGGACCTTAGAGATGACGACGCCAAGTCCAGCGTGCTCGCCTTTCGGCTACTGAGGTCATTATTGATTATGTTTACATTAGACACGTAAAAAGGTTATCCAATGTTAAACCAGTATGTGTTCAATAAATTAATTGTTTATTGAGTATCTCGTCAAGTAAGATATTACTTTTTAATGTAAATAAAATAGTTGTAGTCGTGTAAACACAGCCTTAAAACAATCGGTTCAGCAACAAAGTTATTCAGCTCGCTATGTATGACTGGCGCAACACAAATATAAGATTAAACGCCAAGATAAAACAAACTTGTCTAGTCTATTTCTAAGAAAAACAAAAATCTTTGTATTCAATTTGTACCCTTTTAATCTGATTGCAGTCTGTTAAATATTTTAATAATAGGATATTATTCGGAATATCGGCCTACGTTAAATAGTTTTAGAAAAAAAAACATCGCTTGGTCGCTTTTTTGTTTGACAGAATGAAATATGACGGAATAGTGTCTGCACTGGAAAGTTATCGTAATATTGAGTGACACTATTTTATCTTTTCACCTTGATTCTTCAAATTTCGTCCAGAAATCACAAAACAAGGAAAAGTAAGACTTTTTAGATAGATAGAAAATGTATTGCACAAAAACATTAATATACAAAAAGAGCTCCTGGGTATGCCTCCATACTCACTCGAAAGACTCCTTAGACTAAGGTTAAATAGTTTTCGAAATGAAAATTTAAAAAAACTTGACAAATGAAAAGCCTTCTTGTTAGAACTTGATTTACTTATTAATTGCAGCATTCAAAAGTTGTTAGATTCTGGTCCTTCGAGCCGGACGAGCAACAAAGAACAATTCAACATCAAACTATTTCTACCGCAAGCTTTGAAGCTAGTCATTGGCCTCGTGTATCCTTCCGGGGTTCTCTGCGTCTTCCGGTGTACGTCCTTGTTGTGTTTCCGATCGCTAGTAGTGTTGTTCGACTATCGATAAATAATCTGTTATCGATATAATTTTCCAGACAGAAAGTTATTTTTTGCTATTTGATACACATTTTAAACATTCTTGTTGCATTTTTGTGACTAACACATTTTTTCTCTTTTAAATAAATGAATACATGCCAGACAACACACTAATTGTCATGGTCTCTAAGTTATGGAAATCCTTATACTACATGTCGGCTGGTAATAAGAAGAAACTCAGTGTTAAACACAAAAAACAACATCAACGGCTCTATAGCCTAGGCTCGAGTCAATTCAAATTGTTTTCTAAATTGACTCTAAGCAAGAATCATGCCCAAAACCCTTAGCGTTCAAGGCCAATTTTTACCTTTGAATTGAATGACTCTCGATATACTATGTCAGCAGCACAGTACTACTGCCAGGTTACCGGACTCGGATGTGCTTGCCGCATGCGTGTCTTCACCTAAAACACAGCGAGTTTTATTGATATGCTCTTTGCGCTATACAGAGTGTAACGAAAAGGTGAAATAAAACTTTAAGGGGTTATTCTACGGCTAAATTCAACTTTTTCTATGGGACCAACATCGAAATCGCAAAAAAAAAAAAAACACTTTCCCATACTAAAACGCGTCCAGCTGGCATCAGTTTGTATGGAAACGTCAATTTTTTTTTGAGATTTTGATGTTGGTCCCATAGAAAAATTTGATGTAATTTAGCCGTAGAATAACCCCTTAAAGTTTTATTTCACCTTTTCGTTACACACTGTATAGTTTTAATAAAATATTTGGTAATTCTAGTCGTCTGCGAGAGACAGATGCCTAAAGCAGGTTCTAATTAGCTTTATTATTGGCAATCTGTTACCAATATTTCAATATTTTTTCTTAAGTCTAATTACTGTGTTTCTAACTTAAATGCCTTTTTTGGAATGAGAACTCGGGCCCTGAAAACCACTCACTAAATATTATTATTGTTTGACACAACTGCGACACTGGCCACGTTGCATGCAAAGACTCTTATTTACTTACAATGCTTGGTTTGCGATCGATTTAGGGTTCCGTAACTTCAGATTAAAACTAAAAAACCAATGTTTTTATAAAAAAAGGATTAATAAAATGAATTATAAATTTATCATATGATAAGTGTGTGAGATAAAATTGCTGAGAGATTTGTAAGCACATGACATATAATATCATTTTTTAACGCAAATGAAAATTATATTATATTAATATACGATTATTTTGATGCAATGACTGAACACTCCGGCCGGATTACAATATCAGGCGGTCACGGTTTCGAATCTTGATCGCAAGGGGTCTTATATTTATTATGTAAATGTAAAGTAAGCCTATAAAAGTTTCACTGTAGAGCACTCACATCACTCAACTATGAGATTTGAAATCTATGACATTGTAAACTTGTTGCATTTTTAAAGTAGCACTATTGACTACACGGGTGTTATTGCATCACATAGCTCTTTTTGCGAATTGATTTCTGATGACTTTGTGTAGTGTTTAGTATTATATGTTAAATCAAATAAGTGTGAAACAGTGTTATATTTTTAAGAAGCTGTCCCGACCAACTTTGTACCGCCAATTCATTTTTTGGTGAATTTAATTTGTGGATTTTTTAAGATTTTTTATTAGTTATTGAGGATACAAAACATCAAAAGAATCGGTCAAGCCGTTCTTGATCTATAAATGGTGTAACTAACCCGACTTTGTTGAATAGATATAGATTAACAGCTATGACATCTCAACCAAAAAGAAAGTATTTATAGATTTGGAACAGGTGACCTGATCTTCATCACAAATAGATGAGAACAAGCTATAGCTGTTTCATCCGTTTGGGAGCTATGATGCCACAGACAGAAAGAAACACAGAAATTGGTTTCAAAGTTATAATCTCTTTTTGCGACATATGTTAAAATGAAACTACAAGAATACATTGGAAATAATTCAATCGAGATAATTGACATGTCAAACTGTTCATCTGTTTAGGAGCTATGGTGCCACATACAAATAGAAACACAGAAATTGGCTCAAAGTATAATCTCTTTTTGCGACACGTGTTAAAAGGAAACTAAATTGAAAATAATTCAATCGTGATAGCTAACATGTCTTTTTATTTAATTATTTCCATTCCATTGTTACCGCCATAAAAGTTTAAATGAGTATACGGAACCACGTTCACGTTCTTGTCGACACACATTTCCTCTTTGCCATCTAGGCACGTTCGATGTGTGAATCTGTTCCAATCTACAGCTGCGGTGCAACACGACGCGCCGAATGCGGTCTGCTGATATTTTGTGTTGAAACGCGATGATCGTGTTGTTTGACGGCTGTAATTTTGAGTGGCTGTTAGTTTGGCCACAGAATGGCTAGTACCTAATAAATGCAGAAGACTTGATTTTTAGCAAAATAGCCAATCTTGATTTTTATTTCGGAAAATAAAAACGCTGGTTCGTTCCTCGCACAAAGGCTTAGTTTAGCAACTCAGCGAGGAAACACTGCCAGTATCCTCGCCTCAATGCCTCACGGACACGCTTTTATTTTTGAGTAGGTAGTTTTTAGTTTTAGGTTAAGTTAGTTCATATAAAGTTTTGTTTTATTAATTGTTACATTTTTTAATTTTTTCCAAATACGAGTACTTACCCTTTTTGAATTCGTCATCGTCATCATTTTAGCCATAGAACGCCCAATGCTGAACAAAGGCCTGATCCATCAATGATCCTATGGTAAGGTAGTTTTACGCGTGTTCAAGCAAAAAAGCATCCCCATAATTGGGGATGCCAATACTCGCCACGCTTGGCAGGCGGGTTGGCGAACACAGTTTTTTTACAAGATTTCGCAGGAAGACGCTGCCGTCCGTCTCATGCTACAGGAATTAGTCGTATCTTATGACACGCCTGCTGTTGGCGGTGGGGAAGTGTATTATTTATGGCCATCACCACACCTTTTTGAACTAGTAGCACAGAATATATAATAGTACAAGTACAAAAGATTCACTTTGGAAAACCAATTAAAGAAACAGGGACCTACGCTACGATATAATTAAGTGCAATTCAGATCGCACAGCGCTAATCACCTACAGTTACATTCACCTAGAAGTTGCCTCTCTTTCTATCGCGTAACTCTTACCTTTTCTGACGACGTCAGGGTTGTCTTCTTTTAAAGAATAATTTAATCTGAATATTTATTTACCAATCAGATAATATTACTTTACTTTTGTAAGCAAATGACGTTTTAAATAAACCTAGGCTAAGTCTTACGACTAGTATGGAGGTAGATCAGAAAACTGTTTTTTTACAATAATCTGCATAGGTTAGTACCTACTTTAACTGAAGAAGATGGCCATACATCATAAATTAGTGTGTACCTTGTAGGCAGGTAATTATGTAACTGCGTATCAAATCGGAATGACATACTACCACAGAATAAATAAATAAATAACAGTTATCATCGTATTCCGTGACTGAGTTTCAATTTTACCTCATAAATATGTACTTTAGATTAGATAGAGGACAATTTTATTCGTAAGTAAGTAGGTAAGTACCTACGAAATAAAATAAATGAATAAAATAACAATATTTTTTACGTTATTAAACTGCTAACCTGACAAAACGCCAACAGATTGACGGGGTTGATTGGAGCAAGGTTTTTACTTAAGTACTTATTTTTTAATTTTTAACCATTTACCTACATTGATTAAAATCGTACTTATTAAGTAATTTACAAGTCAATGAAACATCATGAGTTAAAATCGATATAACTAAACTCTTTTTAAACACACTGTTTAGATTCGTTTTAAATAGATATACACACCTTTAGAGGTTTTACGCATAATGTTCATAACTTCCTAAATAAAATGAATTAAAAATCTTACCTTTCAGGATCCTTAGGGAGTGTGAAAAGTGTCAAATTCGGATCTTTTCTGGTGGAATTGGTACATCCAAATGCTGCGCAATATTTTCGATGTCTTTTAATTTTCTTATTCATAGTGAATAAACTCTTAATAAAGTCGGAAGTGTAACGCGTACAAAAAACTACTTTTAATAGTAAGAACGTGTAACAGCGCGCGCGCGTGACACTCGACTGATTTTAGCATCTTTGAAGGTGCGCGTCGCGCGTATCTCGACCGAAACGCGGAGTGTCATAGGCCTGCTAGTAGGTTAAAAAACATAAACACGATCTTGATTTTGTTTTGTTACGAACACGCGTAAAACTACCTTCATTGATGGATCCTATTCCTATTTTTAAGCGTTTTGTTAGCTTACTACGATTTCTTACAGCAGTAAGTCTTTTCTGTCTCATATATGAAGGTTAATGTTAAAACTACAGTGCTAGTTTCCTGTAAGCACCATAACATTCTCTTTTACCGACAAGCACAAATTATTTTCATTATATTGCAAAAAAAAATATATATCCCCAATTTCATCCCCTGTCTGTAAAGATAAATTTCAAAGAAATCCATAGGTATCTATGGATCTTTGGTCTGAAAATAAATGATTTTTATTTTTTATTTTTATTTTTTATAGGTATGTCGACTTCAGCTCATAAATCAAAATGTCTTCTTAGCAAAAAAAACATTTTAAAGTTATAAATTTTTAGGTTGGCGTTGACACTTGAGTGAAAGCTGACTTATAACGTAACAGTTTGAAAAGTAATAAGTGTCCTTTATAACTGAGGTCTGAAATAACAACATGATGTATCGTCTCGTAAATCCACTCAGACGAACCAAATTAATCTAGACGCAGATAGAACCTAGATCCGCGCATGACATCCCTCTAGCCTTGGGGATTACGAGGCTGAACCACATTTCGATTAATGCTTACTGTTTTATTAAAAACACGCGCAGAATTAAGTAATATCATTTTTCCAAAGACCCTGAAGGAAAGCCATGGATAAAACAATTTGATTTTAAGTAGAACAAGACAATTTGTTGGTCTTTTTATAGTTTTACATATTATTATAGGTTTACACTAAATAGAAGCAGCCGCAGCCCGAAGAGATGGTCGGACCAGATCTCCGAACAGCTGGAGCTACCAGTCAACGCCGCCCTTCACCAGGCGATGGACCGTATCGGTTGGCGGCAGACAATGAAGCGTCTAAGGAGTCACGATCCTCAGCAATGGGGGCACGATTGAGAAGAAGACACTAAATAGAAAGATACAACAAAATAACCACTTACGTTAAATCTTATGTGTTAAATTACATTCAAGGAATCCAGAACAAATAAGATGTGGGAGGTTCACTCACTAAGCAAATCAAGTTTTACATTAGGAGATGTAATGCTCTAAAACAAGTGAATTTTATATCAGCAAGAAAAGCGTAGGACATCCACCCACAAGTTGGACAGACGACCTGGTGAAGGTTACAGAGAGCCGCTGGATGAAGGCCGCTTCTAACCGGCTAATCTGTCAATCGCAATCCTCCGATTCACCCCTTACTTACGTCAGGTGTGACTGTAGTAGAAGCTAGGTGGGGTTGCTAGTAATTTCTTTTGTTTATATTGATGTATACACAATATTACTACTTATGATCAATAATATTACAAGTTCTTGTGCAGAAATCCCTTTTCAATCACATAAGTGAAAAAGAGACTACTGATTTTAAGTTAAATACTGACCCTTGTTTTAAATGTTTACAATCTCTTGTGTCGAATGTAATATTTCTTGTAATGTACATCATCAATGACCAAAGGTTGTCTGGAAGAGATTGCTTTTACCGATATGGCCACCTGATTGTACAAAACTGTGTTTTGTTTGTAATAACCTGTTGAATAAAGTATCTATCTATCTATCTATCTACATCTGCTGCTAGTGGTTTGCGCTACGAATAACAAAACCAAGTGATCTTGAGTTTGAATCCCTCAAAAGGCGATTGTGATAAGCAGTCACCGTTGTATTTTTTTATATGATACCAACACAATGCATTGCAATAGAAAGTTAAAGTATACATTTTATTGCTCGTAGCCGTACCTAGCCAAATATGCGAAATCTCTTAGGGGCCGATTCTGGTGATCAAGTACAACAACTTTATCTATAGGACCAATTCTGCCATCATAAGGAAAAATATGTAACTGTCTTTTTTTCAAATTGAGTTACATTCATATTCGGAATCAGTGGAAAAAGAAGCATCTATCAGTATTTTCTGTAATTTCTAATCTTGTAATGTTCAGATACTTCTTTTCTTCGTATGACAGCAGAACTTTTCGGTCACGTGATGTAAATTTTATGGGTTTTTTTTTCCAAAGTTCGTCTCATAGAAATTTTTGTTTTATAGTATTGTAAAGTATATTAGGAACGCTAGGGCACAAGTAAAACGGCCGACGGCTGTCAACACACTGATTTATTTCATGACTTGTTATGCATGCGCGGACGCAGCCGCGCAACTAAACAACGTACTCACTTATATATAACGAGTATCAGCCCCTAAGCGGTATTGTGTATTTGGCGTGTGACTTTATATTAGGTTATAATTTATTAGTAAAATTCCTGATAAGGGGTGATTTCAACTACTTAAATACATTAACTATGGGACTATGAGAACAATAAGCAACATCGATATCTCAAAAAAAAAGTTTTTTTTAACATTTTCATGATGGTCCTAGAAATTGTATTTGAACAGTAAAAAGTAGAAGAATGTTAACTAATAAAGGACCTTACATGTATGCACATTTGTCTATCTGTTATCACGTCACAATATTAATACAAGCTCTTCTTAGTTAAGGCGGTTCCCCAAGCAAATGACCTTGAGCATGAATTTCCTTACTATCTCGTTCGGCACGCCAGAGAAAAAGTAGTTCATAAAACATGAATTATTGTCAAAAATAATGAATAATAGATCAATTAAAAGAAAAATTCGGCCAATTTGAAGTATTTCAAATTTTCTATCGATTAGTCAAAGCCAAAAATTAAAATATATATATATTTTAATATATATATACTTACTTACGGAGAAGCATAAAATACATTTTTATCGATGTAGTGTTAAATGTTGTTTGTTGTTTGTTGTCTGTTTTCGTATATATAAAATAGAGCAAATACAAATTTTACACGATTTTTGTTATGTCTTTCAATTATTTTTATACATTAATTATGGAGTAGAAAGCTGCCAAAAGTTGGAAAAAACGAGTTTTGGTGGGGGTACGGCCTTAAGGGTAACTAAACTTTGACTGTAAAATTTTTTTTTTGTTCTACTTTTATCGACAGTCAACATCACTATGCGTTTTTCTTATGGATCAAACCCACTGAGTCTAACTCCACTGTGGAGCTACCCCTTATCGTTTCCTATTGCTCGTTAAAAGATACCCCGGGGCGGACATTCTGCTTACCTTTTATATCTATTTGCACTTTTTCTCCTTACCAAACGCAAATAATTCGAATTAAAAAAGATTTTTGTTTTCTTTTTTCTTTGGTTTAAGGAGCAAGTACAATATGTTTTTTTTGAACCTATTGTGTCCCACTGCTGGGCAAAGGTCTCTCCCAAGTCCTCCCATGCTTCCCTGTTGAGGAACAGGGAAACACTATGCTATAGTACTTTTATTATTATTTTAGAACCATGTTTTAAAATAAAAAACAGTTTTTATCAGAATTAAAATATATATGATGAATAACTTTATAAAAATAATTACTGATGTAATGAAAACTGGCCAAGTCAAATCTTACCTACTTTAAGATCTCACATTTTTAAATAACAGCAATTGTTATAGGTATCCAATAACGCAAAGAAATAGAGTGTAATACTTGTTCATAATGTTATTTTGTTCATATAAATATATATTTGGATTTCGCATAGAACTTGGCATTATTTAGATCTCCATTCTTTTTGCGGCGAAACCCACAGCCAAGCATTATCAACCGACTTCAAAAAACGAGGAGGTTCTCAATTCGACTGTATGTTTTTTTTTTTTTTTTTGTATGTTTGTTACGCGATTACTCCGCCAATTATGAATCGATTTTAATGATTCTTTTTTTGTTTGGTAGATCATACTTCAGAGGTGGTCCCATATAAATTTTATCGAAATTGATTTAGAACTTTTTGAGAAAATCAACAAATATATACCCAGATAATATTTTGGTTGTGGTTCTTGTTACCTATCTTCGACAAATATGACCCGATTTTGATGATTTTTGTTTTATTGAATAGCTTATACTTCAAAGATGCTATGATAGAAGTTTGAAAAATAAAAATCACCCCTAAGGGTAGGAAAATAGGGGATGAAATCGGTGTTCAGCAGTTAGATTAGGATTTATCACTGAAAATAGATGAAATAAGTAAATTTTATTAAAAAAAATAAAACCGACTTCAAAACACTAAAATGCTAAAAATAATCCTAACACTTAAGTACCTAATCAGTTACTTTTGGAGTCGGTGCAAACAAAACATTGAATCTCTCATCGGCTGGCACCGACTCCAAAAGTAACTGATTAGGTACTTAAGTGTTAGGATTATTTTTAGCATTTTAGTGTTTTGAAGTCGGTTTTATTTTTCAACCGACTTCAAAAAACGAGGAGGTTCTCAATTCGACTGTATGTTTTTTTTTTTTTTTTTTTGTATATTTGTTACGCGATTACTCCGCCAATTATGAATCGATTTTAATGATTCTTTTTTTGTTTGGTAGATCATACTTCAGAGGTGGTCCCATATAAATTTTATCGAAATTGATTTAGAACTTTTTGAGAAAATCAACAAATATATACCCAGATAGTATTTTGGTTGTGGTTCTTGTTACCTATCTTCGACAAATATGAGCCGATTTTGATGATTTTTGTTTTATTGAATAGCTTATACTTCAAAGATAATATGCTAAAAGTTTACAAAATAAAAATCACCCCTAAGGGTAGGAAAATAGGGGATGAAATCGGTGTTCAGCAGTTAGATTAGGATTTATCACTAAAAATTGATGAAATAAGTAAATTTTATTAAAAAAAATAAAACCGACTTCAAAACACTAAAATGCTAAAAATAATCCTAACACTTAAGTACCTAATCAGTTACTTTTGGAGTCGGTGCAAACAAAAACATTGAATCTCTCATCGGCTGGCACCGACTCCAAAAGTAACTGATTAGGTACTTAAGTGTTAGGATTATTTTTAGCATTTTAGTGTTTTGAAGTCGGTTTTATTTTTTTTGTATTGAACTTGGCTCTCCTTTTTAACATTTATGTTTTTGTTGGGATGTATATTACTACTGTACATCTTTCTGTAAAAATTATGTGTATTTTACTTGTATGGTGTGCAATAAAAAGTATCTATCTATCTATCTATCTATCTACTGAATTCACTTTAGTTTTGTAAACGCAGAACGGCTCCAGTTAAAAACAAGTCTGCAACTTTGAATAATACTTGTTCGTCTCATTTGGAAACATCAATTCTAGTAGCGTGAAACATCATCAATTCTCTCGACAGTATTCCAATAATAATGCAGTTTAAATTCAACAGCATACCGACATAAAACCCTTAGTACATCTTAGTACAAGAGGAGTCAAAATAAAAAAGCCATCGCACTTTTTAAAATAATTAATTTTAAAACAAAAATGAAATAATCAAAATTCAAATTCATGTCTTATGTTTAACCACAAAATACTTAAAGACTTAGGCAAAAAGTAAGGCACGTGGCGCGGCCTTACGTCGTCTACCATCTGGTGTAGTGGTTAGCGTTCCGGAGTACAAAGACAGCAGTTGCTGGTTCGAATCCCGCAAGTGCCAAACGTTTGTGTGACGAGTACGAGCAATACCTAAGTCATGGATGTTTATATTAGTATTTTAGTATGTTTATTCGTTATCTAGTCGCCATAGACGTTTACTATGACAAGATAAAGCCTGTTTTGCTTAGTTTGGGTCCAGATAATTGGTGTGATTGTGAATATGATTTTTTAATTTACTGATAATAACATTATTGATAGTTCGGCAACACTAGATCACACAAGAATAACTAATTGTTATTTTTACCTAGTTGTGTACCGAGTACATAATGTTAATAGTTTACTATTCTAACCACACCGAGAGAGGAGAGAGCTGGTGTTCTGAAACACAGGCTACTTACATCGTACAGACGCCAGCCTCTCACAATATATTTTTTTAACCTATGGTGTCCCACTGCTGGGCAAAGGGGACTTGGGAGAAACCTCCCATGTCTATCTGTATGCTCTCTAAATCGTTACGCCATTGTTTTTTTTCAGTCCTCTACGGCGATACCCATCTTCTGGAATCCATTGAGTGGCGATCACAATCTATATTACCTATTAATTAAGCACATAGTGTATATTAAACCAATATTAATTATAATTATTACCAAATCTTGTTATGTCTAAGATTGTAGAGGAAAATAAAGTTTATTATATTGTATCTCTCCTACGGGAAATCACGGCACGGAGGCCGGTCCTATTGGAATACGTTTGTGGGCATACGGAAGAAGAGGCCCCTTTGAAATAAGATAATGAGTTCGGATATGTACACCTAGCGGTAATACTATCTATGCTTGCACTATTTAAAACTAAGAAAACCAATTTATTTAAATAAAATTATTCTTAGTCTTATTCAAAATTATTTTTATTTCTGAAATAGGCCTAAATTAGGCTCTTTTTTTTATGGACGGACCTATCGCTGAGTGCCTTTGAGGAAGACTTTCGTCAGCTTAACCCGGGCAGTTGTAGCGTGCGCTAAAGGCGCACAGCCTAGGTCCGCCCCGCTAGCGGTCGCCGCGACCCGGCGCGAAGCCTCAGACTCGTACGTGTCGAGCCCCATACTAGCAGGCGTGATCGGGCCAATATTAGGCTCTTTTACATGTCCCAATTTTTTTTATCCTACCACTGCTTTGGGACAGCTGTGGGCTAGTGCCAAGAAGAAGGTGCGTATGGAACTCGGTTACTATTAGCAGGCTCTTTTTAAATAGTATGATTATATTACAAGATAAATAAATGTACCTGTGCGAGCAGGGCAGTATTTAATTCCATACATTTGTATCATTTAAATAGTCATTTACAGTGTATCAACTTTTTTACATTTAAATCATCTTTACATAAATAGCTATTATTTATTAGATTGGTTGGTGAAACATAAAAGAGAGTGGTACAATAATAGGCTAGTTTCCTGGGTCAAAAAAGATTATTCTATTATCCGTCAGTTAGATTATCAAAAAATATTAGACCCATATTTTGTCTTTTGTCAATCAAACAAAAAATGTCGATGATAAAGCGCATCAAAATGATCACGTGATCGCAAGGCGTGATGTCATGCGGATCTTTAATGGGCTATATCTTCATAATTTTTTGTTTGATTAAGAAAATAAAAAATACGTGTCCAATATTTTCTGTTAATCCAACTGACAGACTAATTAGAGTTTTTTAGGAAACTAGCCCATTAAATTAAGAGTTTAACTTTTACATTTAAACGTACATACATTTCTAAGCACCCAAGCAAGTTATCGTTTAGCCTGTCTCTGTGAGCGACCTGACTTAGATTCTGGCTGTTTCTTACGACCTGTGTCGCCGACCAAAATTTACTACCACCCCGTTACAGTGTAGCAAATATAATAATAGGGCGTCGTGAGATATTCTGTTTGTGTTTTGCATAACAAACATGACCTCCATCTAGTTGAACATCTAAGTACAATGCTTGCTTCCACGTTAGGAGTCGTAAACCAAGCTTACTAATGTACTTAGGCTGTGGCCCAAGTTTGAACAAGCCTTTGAAATATTAATTATTCAGTATGAAGTTTTGTGCGATGCCAAAACACCTTGAAATAGTTGATCAAACATAGTTTAGTTAAGTTTGAAGCAGCTGGAATTTAACGGCTTTTGGTCTATACTTACTGCCTTTAACTATTTTTTAAACAATCGCACCAAAGATGATCGGTCTTTGAGCTCGGTGGATTGCGTTTGGACTCACAAGCCAGTTGCGGCTTCAAATCCTGCAATGGGTTTGTGATTTATACCTGAGTCATGGAAGTTTATATTTCCGTTATCTAGATGCCATAGAAAAATCTCGGCTTAGTTTAGGGCTAGATAATAAGTGTGATTGTTAGAAGTATATAATTTTCTAATCCTAAACTTAGCAGAGCTTGTTCTATGGCGATTTAATGGGTAGACATTATTACTTGTATACATTATGACAGGTATAAATGGTCGTTCTAAAAACACAAACACTATGTGACTGCTTAATTTTTACCAGACGGAGAAGTTTGAATGTAAAAAGAGTTTAAAAAAATGTGTAATTGACTCTTCTACCATGGCAAGGGTCTAAAGGATTGTCACATAGCGATAAAACATAAACATAAATTCATACTGACCAAAAAACGAGGATGAAAATATTAGAGTAAAAAACATACTGGAAGACAAAGGAGTTTAAATTACAATAAATTAGATATTAACCGTCCGTATTGGTTCTCATTTCACTTTGCTGCGGCCAAGACTACTAGAATCAGTCTGGTGAGTCTGCCAGGGTTGCAGCGGATCCACATCGCCTATTCCTACCTACCGTCCTGACGCTGCTACCCTGGGTGACCTGGGAGCAGCTTTCACTCTCTCTTCTACAAACTTATTAAATTTACCTATTTATTATTAGATAGAGCTGTGACTAGAGATATAGTGTCTTGGGAGTAAAAAGGACTTCACGCTCACTAGGGAGTTAAATACCCGTGTGACCTCTGGACGGAAGCAGGGCCTTACAACCTTGCCAACAAACCAACAAACCAACTTCTTCAACCACTTCTTCAATTTGATTTCCGCCCTGTCCAAGTTACGTAATATCTCAGTCATTTTAGTCAAGAATTTAGGTGTGTATTATGGATTAATTATTAATTAGCTACCCACATGTTATTTATATTAAGAAATGTTATTTGTCGCTCTGTAAGTAAGTTACTTGGTAAACTATTTTAATTTCTCATATAAGTGAATTGTAAATTCTTTTTGAGAAAAATAAATGTCTTAAACCCCAATTATAATACTTAATCTAACCTTTTGATAGCTAGGATGTTATAGGCCAGTTTTACCACTTGCAGATAAGTTCCAGATAACCTGTCTGGCACTTTTTTGACAGCTAATTGTATGGATTATCTGTCAAAACAAGGTTATCTGGAACTTATCAGCAAGTAGTGAAACTGGCCCTAAGAATAATTATCTAGATAAGAAAAAATGATAAATCAAACAGTTTGCCTTTAAAATTTGTACGTACCTAGTTTTTGGAGCATGATCACTGAAAGCCGGTTCTTGGAACATTTTATCAGAAGGTAAACGAAGCGTTTGTTCGTGGTTAGAGGAATATGCATAGCGCTTGCAGTCTTTGTACGTCTTCTGTACCGTAAAAAAAAAACCGACTTCAAAAAACTAAAACGCTAAAAATAATCTTAACAAAAACGAAAACATCGAATCTCTTAACGACTGGCACCGACTCCAAAAGTAACTGATTAGGTACTTAAGTGCTAAAATGATTTTTAACGTTTTAGTTTTTTGGAGTAGGTTTTTTTTTTTTTTTTAAAACTAACTTATTTCATCCATTTTAGTGATAAATCCTAATCAAAACAAATCTTACGAGTGCAAACATAATTTAACTGCTGAACACAGATTTCATTTCCTATTTTTCCACCCTTAGGGGTGAATTTATTTCCAATAGTTTTATTATAGTATCTTTAAAGTATAAGCTATTCATTAAAAAAAGAATCATCAAAATCGGTCCACATTTGGCAAAGATATTAGGTAAGATAGATACTAAAATCAGCGTGGTACGGAGTTCATGCAATGTTTAATGATTTTCTTATATAATTCATCATCAGAATTAACCCAAATTTATATGAGACTATTCTAAAAGTATTACCTTTTAAACAAAAAAATAATTATTGAAATCGGTCAACGCAGTAACGAATGATCGCTGAACATACATAAAAAAAAAGAAAAAAAAAAGATTCCGACGAATTGAGAACCTCCTCCTTTTTTGAAGTCGGTCAAAAACTGGTCACATCTAGGATTATAGTCAAAGCGAACCCCGAGTAGAAACGGGATAAAGCGCCCAAAAATATATTATGTGATTTTATCGGACAGATATAAACGCTGATTCCTTTTTGTTTGGACCAACCACCAAGTTTTAGTTAACCCCTTAATTGCAGAGCAAACCCAACGCCAATATTTCAATGAACATCGCGACAGTACCGACCGTGCATATACAGTTCTGTGTCGAAGCTAACTGCGTCTTGTTTTCAATCAAATTCTGTTGTATCTCACTCCTGGCAATCTATTTTCGTTTGTACAATCACAGGATATTCAGATTGTCTCTAATAAAATGACAATACCAATGCGATTCGGTAAGAGTTGGTTGATTCTCTGCAATGTACACCAGAATCCTATCATAGTTCGACAGTATTATAAATAATTGATGAATAATGTGGCGGTAGCACGGTGAGAGCAGCACTTAAAATTTATCACAAGTATAGGTATCCTATTGCTTAGGAAAACATGATAAAAATTAGTAAGTAGCTGAGATAAACCTTTTTTTTTGCATTAAAAAAATGCTAGTTGGAAGAGCAGCCGCCCAGATAAGGTAAAGTAAAGTAATATTTATTTGGCACCATAAAAAAAAAACAATTTGTAAGTAGACATTTATCAGATTTGTCAGTGCCAAAACGGTCTTCCGCTCAGCATCAGTCTGGATAGCGAAAGGTCGTGGGTTCTAATCCCACCAGGCAGTTGAAAAAAAATGTTTTCAAGTGAAAATTTTACCATTGATAAGATGAGCTTGAAATACAGGGTGACTTGTTAAATAAGATAACTTCACAAGTTTTACTTAGTTGCACATAAGATGTGATCCTCTATACATTAAAAATCATAATGTGATGAAAAATCTTTTGATTGCGATGTTGATGCTAGATATGAATAAAATATCCTGCTAAAGTATTTCTCTGGTATAACTATAACTACACTGTAAACACCAATTTGAATGTTTGTTAGAAGTACGATAGACTGAAATACAAAAAAAATATAATAAACTACGTTTCTCGATTTGCCTTACGGTTATTTTCCTTATTTGATAAGCTATCCGCCATTATATCACAATGTGTTAATATTTTAACACCTCTTGGTTCAAAAGATAGAAATTCGAAGGTAGGATACGGATGGATAGACAAAGTAGGTCCATTCAGAGTCCCGTTGGCCTCCTTGGAACGAAAAACTTATTCAAATTCAAATTCAAGTTCTTTATTTGCCATAAATAGGGTATGTAAATGTTGTTGTCATACAGTTAATGTAGCTTAAAGACCTATTTAGCCAATACAGCATGCAAATTTTCATCTTACACTAAGTTTAAAATTACTACAGATCTTTATTGTAGTAGCAGTATTAGACTGCAATTCGAGCCAAAAATATATGATCATGACCTCAATTACCCAGTCTCTGTTAAACAACTGTACTGATGCTTAAGCTATGTGCAAGGCAATCTAGTTTTTAACCCCGTAATCGCTGCAATTTGCAATTTAGACCGTACCCTTAGTTCCAGCTAACCCCTAATTTGCGAGCAAACTCCGTCGATATTTCAGTGCAGCATACCGTGACGGCTCGCCTTCGGCTAAGACGGCTGCATGCTCGAATGCTTTACTGTATATCAAAATGCTATAGATACTGGTCAATACTCGATGAAAATAAGACCGTGATTGGAATGGTCAATTCATAAATGGCTCTGTGATTCGCGTTGTCTAATAGAGCATAAGTTTCTTTAAGCGTTCGATTTGTTTTTAGCTAGAGCTTACTAAGCCTACTTAACCTATCAATCTACGTATAAGCGAATTAAATTTTATCGTCTTATAAGTAGATAGAGAATAAGCCTTTTTTCTTTTGTTTTTCTATGATTTCATAATAATAAAAAATCTCTAGCATTTCCATGTAATGTAACGTTCTCGCGAATGCTCGACTTGAGTGAGCATTTGCATTTAAATTCTTTTGTTTTTCATTCACACCTGCCGATCGTGTATCGCTGCGTTTATAAGTAAATAGAAATTTAAAAAATTCAAAAAAGCTTATACAAATCATAATACCATAGTCACCAGACTAGATAACAAATAAACATTCATAGATCCATAACTTAGGTACCTACAAATGCTGTTTAATGACGAAAAGATAGCTCGTTGTTTGTCAAAGCAAAACGACAATTGTCTTGTAAGCTTAGCCACTCTGTTCAGAGGCGTCTCTAGCCCATGTAGCGCCCGTGTGCAAACATCGCGCCCCCTGTAAGCGTGTGGTCAAATGGAATGGGTACTAAGTAGCGAGCGGCGCTTGGCGCCCCCTAGGACCGCTGCGCCCGTGTGCAACGCACACTCTGCACCATAGATAAAGCCTCTGATTTTGTTAAGCAACTAAAGCAACAAATAAGTGAAATGTTTTAAAAACTTTATTATTATTTTAACAACGGAAATACAAAAAATACGTCATGTCAATCTACTAGTCATGTCTATGAAACATTTATGTTTCATTTTGTATATTGGCATAAAATTCCTCCGAAATACAATATCCTAAAATTCAAAACCATTTTGCTTTTATAACCGTTCAGATTTTGCTTACTTGTTACAGGATTTTGCAATATTTCCCGTTCATTTTAGACCGAAAATAATTGTTTAAAGTGTCCTCGGGTATCAATTTGTTTGCTTTTTTCGCATCACAAAGGATTCCAGTAACAATAATCGAAGATTTATTAGCTGTTCTTTGAAAGGCTTTATTCTAGTACCGCTTATTGTATTGGTCTTGATTATTATTTCTCAGTATTGCTTGTGGTGATGTGATATTTGAAATGTTTTTCTTTAATGTAATAAATAAATAATTTAAAAAAGAAATGTATTGTATTAAGTACATAATTCATCAATTCAGCCATACTGTTGAACACAGGCCTCCCCCAATAATTTTAATCGGGGGGGATTGCCAATACTCGCCACGCTTGGCAGGCGGGTTGGCGAGCGCAGTTTTTTATAACATTTCTCACACAGCCGCTGCTGCTCATCTTGTGCTACAGGAATCAGTCGCCTCTTACGACACGCCTCCTGTTGGCGGTGGGGAAGTGTATTCTTTACTGCCATCCCTACACGGCACATAACATAATTAATTACAGATAAAAAAGGACCCAAATCACTGACCAACCGCACTGACCGCGACATGAAGACCAGAAATCACAAAACATTTAACTGATTGCGATAAAACTGGTTAGTTGTTGTGCTCACACCAGGAAAGGTTTATAAATATAATACACCACGAGAACGGATGGCGCAAGGATTAATCAGTAACAGCAAGGGTGTAGGTTTTAAGAGATAAAAATATCTAAAAAAATACATTGTGATATTATCAGTGATCGGAATAGGTAGATTGATTTGATGTACTTTCGTAGTGCTAGCGTATGTGATATGTCTTTTTTTTAAGAACTGAAACAAAGAAATTCTGAAATCCGGGAGGCATGTCCATATTAACATCAATGTTTGAGATCATTAACCCCAAACCAATCTACCTATTCCGATCACTGGATATTATACAGGGTTTACAAGAGAATAGGACACTCCTTTAAACTGCGTGATCAGCTGATCATATACAACAACTTTTACTATGGTAACAACATACTGACAGAGACGACAGCCTGGTATAGTGGTTCGCGCTCCGAAGTAAAAAACCAGCGGTCACGGGTTTGAATTTCGCAAGGGGAAAATGTTTTCGTGATGAGCAGAAGCGTTTGTGCGTCATGTAAATGTATTTAAGTATTTATCTGTCGTCTAGTCGCCATAGTACAAGCTAGCTTAGTTCGGGGCTAGATAATTTCTGTCAGTGTCATAATAAACATTGAACGGTAGGAAACTCTTGCTTGGATTCGATGGGGGGTAGTCGAACGAAAAGCATGGTCGATCTATTATAATGGTTTTTATTTATCATTTAAAGAACTTTAGAGTTCAAGTTTGGTGTAGTTTGTGTTCTAATGTTTGGTGAAGTGATAAAGATCTGAAACTATTGAAATATCATTGTATTCAACGCCGCATCGAGTGTCAAGTGACTTGTCTCAAGACTACTTGCTTTAGACCCGATAGCGTCCTGAAACCTGCTTATACGGGAACAGTAGCCTCCACTGAATCCAAGAAAAGCAATAAAAACTAAACACCCGTTATTTATTGCGAACTTTGTCAAGCTTTGACTTTAAGCAAACAATACACTCGACATTGGCAGAATCACCGCTCTTTTTTAAGAGCGGGATAAGTCCATATATAAAAAAAAATACTTGCTTTCAACGAATTTTAGCTATTACAGTCATTATAATCTTGATCTTAACTTTCATATACTTATTTTGGAGATTCTATGTTTGCTCCCTGAATAATATTAGATTTAAATTAATTGACACATTCCAACTTATAAACATTAGTTTTGGATGTATTCAGTATATCTTGGATATAGGATATGCAAACTTAAGGTCAAAAAAATCGGTTCAGTATATTTTTCTTTTATTATTACTCTGACTGTAATAGATATGTGCGCACATATGATTCAAATTGAGTACAGACTGAAAACAATAAAAGATATTCTGCAAGATCATTATTCTTTTACCAAACAAACAATAGATGCATTAGACATTATCGGTAAGAAAAAGTGGATATATTTTTCCAAAGAAAAAGAAACTGGCAGAAATATTGTAAGACCATAGTAAATAAATATTGTAAGAAAATTGACTGTGTACAACCATTTTTACGATATCAATTGCTTAAACAAATGTTATTTAGTAGTTTGAAGTGAAAAGTTCGAGAACGTTCTAGATTTATTCGCGTGCTTCTAAGTAGGGGTCACCAGATATGGGAAACCCTATTGGGAATATTTGAATCACGTCGGGGTCACCAGTTTGGGGGTGAGAGGAACAGGGTGTGTAAAGTTCCTCATCCCCCATTGAAAAGGGAGGATCCTCCGACCAGACCGGTGTTGTGTCTGGTGGGCTACTGCCCGACGGTTCTTTGTCGGGTTCTTGTATATATGGTTCAATCGCTCCGATAACTTTAATATCGCGATGTAGGATACGTCAGTTTTATATGTAGCGAGATAGATGTCGCTACAGTAGTGTTTGAACAAACCAAATTTTTGAAAAAAGTATTTGGTGCCAAAGTATTAGCACAGAATACCTAATAGTACTCCCGTACAGAAGACTTACTTCCTAACAAAAGTCAGGTTTAGGTATAAAAATATACCTAGACTCGCCAGAGCTACCCGCCTGCAAGCAAAATTGAAACTTAAAACCGCGCGCGAACCACGAATTTTCTTTGCGCGCCCCAGTTTTATGACCGAGCTGCGAACGACGGCACGGGGTTGTCACTTGAGATGTTTTTGTACCTAGTTGATTTATTAGTTTTACGATTAAAATAACTAGATTAAGCATTACAAACGTTGATTCTGTAAACATATGATTCCATCTGAATGTTGGGTGTTCGATTCCTACGGGTGTAGGTATTCCTTTGTAAACATTATCCTATCCTATTCTTAATATTGTTTCTGGACTAATATAACTAATTAAGGATTTTTATTTTAACAATTACTACTTATTATGGACATGGAATTAAAGAGGAATAAATATTTCAATATGTTAGCTCTGATTCACTATTCGTTTTATTCAGACAACCGGTAAACCAACATCTTTTATCCGCATTATTATATTGACGTTTAGGCTAAGTAGAAGACATTGCGGGTCAATTTGCAAAAGCAAAAAAAATATTATCAAGTATGCGCTCGCGCGACGTGACCGCGACTGTCGTGCGAGCCGAGCGACAGCCCACTGGCATACGCCGCTTCGGATGGCGCGCTGGCCGAATATACCTAAACTGCGGAGTGACACCCCCCTGGTATTAGCACTACTAAATATTTCATTGACATCATTCATTATTATTTTCAGATATTGATAAATAATGTATTTCAAATATGGAATATGTTTATATTTACTAATTTCATGGTTCGAATTTTGTCAGAAAGATACGTAGGTAAGTATTTTTACAATGTTTGATTTACTTCTAAAATATTTTATTATTACAGGCATCGCTAACACACTGCCCAATAAAGAAATCCTAGTAAAGTGTCTTTAGGGTTTAAGAGGTTTTTCTCGTTTATTATTTCGTCCCAAAAATACCTACTAAATTATTATAAATTGGTGTCATTGTTTTGAAAATTTATTCATTTATTTATAGCTACGACAACAGAATTTTTATTGATTAAAAGTGATAGATAGATGAAAAAAAAAATGAAAATGAAAAATATTATACTCATAAAAAACAGTGGGTTATTTTGAATTAGAGGTTGGATTCTCCTTTTAATAACACTTGTGCCAGGAGAAACCGCTCTCCTGTAGCAAGATATAGTAGGTAAACAATATGACACAATGAATGATCTTACATTTTGTAACTAAAAATAATAATAATAATAAGGCAAGTTTTCGGTGTGATTGTAATGTGTGATATGAGAGAATGTATAAATCTGTTACGACTTGCAAGTGTCGACGTGTATGTGTGTGGGTGTGAGTGTTCCCGTGTGTGTGTGATAGAAGATAGAGAGAGACTCTTTATTGCACACCACACTGAATAAACAGTACAGAGAATTAATACATTTAGAATGGTACAATCTAGGCGATACTTTAATCGAATTTATTATCATTTTCACTCTGGTTCACTGTTGCGAACATACTTATGAGCAGAGAGTCATTATTATCAGCATTGTGGATCATAGACCGCCAGTAGAGAGACGTGCAGTATGCTTCAAAGGAATATTTTTTAACTTTACTATGTTTAAAAAAACGTTAAAAATAGTTTAAAGTGAATATAAACTAATATTATAAAGCTGAAGAGTTTGTTTGTTTGTTTGATTGAACGCATCTCAGGAACTACTGATTCGAATTGGATTTTTTTTATTTGAGTTTTTTTAATTTTGATACGCTACCGCAGACCAAACTCCACACAGGCGAAGCCGCGTGCAAAAGCTAGTAAATAATAAACATCAGGACAATGTTATTGTAAAAAAGTTTGCAACGACAGCCATCAACAAAAATGGCGGAAAAAATATATGCTGTACGTGTTCGTAACGCCCAAGAGAGTATTAGCAGTAAGTATTACTCCATAGACCCAGAGTCAACAGAAACAGTTGCTGCCGCCATACTGTAGGTATGCGGAGTAGGCACGCTTTAAAATAAGCTTGCAGTTAAGAGGCCGTGCACCTATCTTTGGTGGAAAATTGAAATACAGTTCTATGCTTGTGTACGTCTATGATGCGGGATAAAGCGTCAACAATGTTTCATCCTTTAATCATAAATAAATAATTCATCCTTTAATTTAATCCTTTACAAGATAATATTGATAATTTATTAGGTAATGGACGTCCTACCTAGGTTTGAAAAACGATCGGTTTTGCGCGCTTGATTTTATAGTCAATTTTGAATTAGGTTTACTACTTAATTTTTTGTTTTATTCATGAAATAAAAATATATTATTTTAAAAGTATACCTGAAGATTATTGTGTAGTAATCTCATAATAGTTGTTCATAACGATAGAAAAATAAATTATATTTGAATGTAAATTTTAAAAATTTTATGTTATTTCAGCATTTTTTTTCTGCTATATTTTGTAAGAAAGTAAAAAAAGTATTCAACCTATATGAAAATAGTTCATATTTTCAATTAAATGTTAAAATCGAATTGTCACGATAACTTGTAGTCTCTTGTAAACCGATGTTCAAATGTAACTCGAACTTTTCTGAAATAAGGGTAGTTCTTTTGGTGATTTACCTTTATTTTTGAAATGATAAAAAAAAAACATTCGCGCAACATGCAAGAATAAAAACTAATCTTTTAAAATCACGTGTTATTTTGTTACAATTATCATTCACGTCTTTACAATCAGAGAACAAAATATACGAAATACGACGATTTCTAGGACGGCCTCTTAAGTATTTTCCTGGTGGCTGCCGTAAACTTAATTTTTGTAACTGACCAAGATGATTAGTAGAAATGGCAACAAGCTAAAATTAAATGACTTGCCCGCTACCATCCAATATCAGTAATGCGACAAACATAATTATTGAAATTTCAGGCTATGGCGGTCATTAAATATACGTAAGTACCTAATACTAGATATTACCAAAAAAACATACCCAAACGTAGACCGACGTTCTAAGTCTGACCCTGGCTAGACAAAACTATGAATAAACTTTCCACTTTCAACACACACACTTACAGTTCAACTTTAGGGTACAACTATAAAAAATAAATACAAACCAAATGCTAGTTGGATCGATGCAAGACTGGTTCTGTCTAATTATTATCATAATGCTATTTAAGGTTAATCTTTAGCCACTTTTTTCCCGCGATAGCACACAGTCCACCATAATGTCTTTCTGTGACAAACTATCTATGTGGGCTTAAAGGAAACCACGGGTTGCACTCCGGGAGTGCCGGCAGAAGTTAAAACTTTAACATCAAACATGACAATTCTTCCTCTCATATGCCGCGCCGGCGGTCTACTCTCCCTCTGTCACGTGTCGTGACACGAGTTTAAAATTTTTTACCCATCCCAAAAAGTGCAACAACGCTGCTAAAGAAGTTTTCACTTCAACTCTGTCTTACGAATTTTCACGAATTTTCACACGGCAATGGCAGGTGTGACGAAAAATGTGGCTAAAATTGCGTACAGATCTTACAAGCGGGAACAGTTCGCAGTACGCAATGAGACGGGAAACTCTAATCCAAATCGAACTCAGTTGGGCAGCGTTCGGGAAACTACACAACGTCTTCTCGTCAAAAATACCTAAACACGAAAGTCTACAAACAGTGTGTGTTATCAGTGATGACATATTATGAAACTGAAACGTGGCCTCTCACTAAGAAATCTCAAGGTTGCACAGCGTGCTATGGAACGGCCTATGCTCGCTTGGAAGCGGCTTGCATTCAACGCTTCTGACCGGCCAATCTAGAAGTCATTAGGACGTCCTATGGTTTAAATGATGATGATAAAGCGAGCTGCACGTACCTCGCATTTACGCGTTATTACACGCGCGTCGATTCATATGCATGCAGCTTACACTTTTTTGTATATACAAACAAATACAAATCACTTACGTTTCGCGCGCGGCTTATGAGCTGTGTGCAAACCATTCGCACTACGTAATGCATGCGTATAGTGCACGTACAGCGCATTTAGAGCATATTGGCCTAACGATATAATTTCTATTGTCTCGTTTTTGATACTAATGAGATACGAGATCCTAAAGTATGTCCTTCGTTCAACATAACACCTTTTAAGTTGCCTTAATTGTATGTATATTAATCTCATAATAAGTAATTCTCTTTCACGTCATAATAAGTAATTCTCTTTCAAGTAATTCAAACACGTCTCCTGTTGCCGTGTGGGGCACGGCAACAGGAGACGTGTTGTAAAAGGCGACGAAAGAAAAAGAATAAATTTTATTTATTTGGCACAAAAACACATCATAGTGACATTATGTACATAAAGAAAGAAATGTGCCAAAAAGGGACTAATTCCTGTTGCACGAGACAGGCAGCAGTGTCTGCGTGTGAAACGTTATAAAAACAGCGCTTGCCAAACCGCCTACCAAGGTGGCTAGTATTGACTCAAATACAAGGTTACATTGCAAAGGGGTGCCAAATCTTTAGGAGTGGCTCAGAATCAGTAACTTAATCGAACTATGCAACGAACATTTTTTTTTCCCATTAATTATTCCTATCCGCTGCTAAAAATCGTACGCGTGGATAATTTAACTCATTCATGAAAAAATTGCACCGTACCTACGTGCACTGCGTAAGGTCCTTGTTGGCTCGCCATACCTACGCCTCTAATGAATGACCGCGCGGCTTTCGTAGTCTCTCTATTGACTTTATTTTCGGATATTTTTTAGTATTTTTTTTTGTAACATACGATTAATAAAAATAATAACGATTAAGATGCTCCTTTATATTGTTCCACAGATCTTATTTTTAAAATTTGGCACCACTTTGCAATGTAACCATGTATATGTTTTTTTTGTGCTTTGAAGCGTACTATCAATTTACCCGTGTGGGCTGAAAGTCTTTTCCATAGAGACTAAACGAGCATCTTCACAAACAATCCCCATTACTTGCAGAACAAGTTTTGCAGACTTTTCGGTAAAAGGAACCCTAAAAACTAAAAAGATTTAGGTAAAACTTGAGGCGTGGGTATTCCTGAGAATTTTCGTACGACGGCCAGATGCCAGATGCTCGCCGGAAAAATTACTAGCTGCCTCAGAATACGTGTTTTTAGAAGCTAGACTGTGTACTTACAGGTGTTTGTGACTAGAGTCATTCATTTTATAGGTTTACCTTTGTACTGGATCCTTGCTTAGTTTGAGAAAAATTTAATCAATACTACTAATTTATCTATATTTTTATACTATTACCTGTTGCCTTCGTACGCATGTTCTTTAGTTCATTCATAAAGGATTTTCGGCGCAAATTTCTCAGTTTTTTCTTTTAAAACAACCTTCTCCTGAAAATAATTAACACAACAAAAAAGAATTGGCGAAATTATTTTATCCGTTCACGCGTAATGCGATGACCAAGGGAACTAGAGAACATTTTTATATATGTCGTAGAATAACAAAAATGCATCTATTAAAATCATAATAGAATGAACAAATTAATTATTTTAATTTTAAATCATGTTAATCAAATATTATAGTTAAAAATTTTGAGTTTCCGGTTATAAAAGTAATTATGTTGAACGTTTGTATTTCTTAGGATAAAAAGGACCGGATATCCTTTCTAAATTAATTATTTTATTCTGAATAATATCCGTTTGTTAAATAGTACTTGTATTGAACGTAATGTGCATCGAGACGAGCCGCCCGAACTTCCGTTCGGGCCGACTCGGGTGGGGATGGCTTGCTTAAAAGAGCGAGCGCGGCCATAGTCGGCTCATTCTTGGTAGCGTTGCCATACCTGCCGCTTGGTGTGCCTAGCTTATAATATTGTCATAATATTGTACCTGGAATACAATATCTCTTAATGCAGTATGCACCGTTTTATTCGCCCGCATTCACCCATTCTACCGCCCAGGCGTACTAGTAGAAACACCGATACTGGTGAGCCTAATCCTGCCCCTCCTGTATGTTCTCCGACATATATATAGATAAAGTTGAAGAGTTTGTTTGTTTGGTTGTTCGCGCTGAAACTTAGGAACTACTGTTCGAATTAAAAAAAATGTGTTAGACATTATTTAAGAGATAGTCCATTTATAAAGGAAGGCTATACAGGGTTTTAGGTAAATGGTATATCAAGCCGAAACTAGCCATGTTAACATTATCCATATAAATGCCATGGTGAAGTCAGCATTTTGATATCACATTTTTTTAATACAAAACTTCATTCTCAGAATCGGATTTGTATTTTTTTTAAATGATGATATCAAATTTCTGACTTCACCATAGTATTTATATGCATAATTATGTTAACATAGGGTGGTTTTGGATAGATGTACCATTTACTTAACACCCTGTATAACATCACGCTACGTGCAATAGCGTATACTGCCGTCTACTATAGCACTACTCTGTCCAGGGTCAAGTGTAAATAAATATGCGACAGATATCACACCAATTGTCATCATCATCACCATCATCATCATCATCATCATCATCATCATCATCATCAATATCATTATCATCATTTCAGACACAGGACGTCCACTGCTGAACATAGGCCTCCCTTATCATGGTCTCAAAGGAAGAAATTAACATCCTTTAATTTGTTTGAAGAAATGAGACAATGTTTTATTGCCGTGGACAACTCCCAGCACAATCCCAAGCAGAGAATCGAACCCAGAACCCTTTAGGTTCAAGGCGAACTACCACGCCAATAGCTAAACGGGCAATCGTCAAATATGAAACTGAACTCTGACCCAAAATTGAAATTTTAGTTCAACCCATCGACTTATTAATACTCATTAATACTCATTTATTCAATACGAGTATAAAGGCCCTCTTCTAGGCACTTATACACGTCCCAAAATATAGCTTTACCCTACCATCGCTTCGGGACACATCGGCTGGTGATGGGAAGAAACGTCGCAATAAACTCAGTTGATCTCGGCGCAACGACACGCAACAGCTTATGATACAGAAACAAAATGTAGTCGTGCCTATATACATCATGTTTGTTATGTGTAAAGGCATTTGCTACCATCCTCTACTAATCTGCTAGTGCAAGTTAGCCATCTGCCTGAGCGTACATAACCAACGCTGCACTATTTGTTACGCTCTGACCCACTTGCATCTTCTAACTCGGGTGAGGTGGGGCCATGCTGATGGCGATTAGTGCCTAGTGCTAGGATAAATCAAGTGTTTTTTATTTGTGTGAATACTTAATATTTGTTACATCCTATTTAATTGGATTAGGAGGTGCATTGAAAACACCTATGTCCTTCTCTAGGGTTCAAATCAAATCAAATAATTTACTTGCAGAACCAATGTTACAGTAATACAGTCAGTTTCAATTACTTTCCATCGGGAATTGTGCCGGTGCTCAAATGTCTTTATTAAAAACAAATCTTTAAATTAAAATAAAATTGCATTCAAAACTTTTGCCGTACAATATTTCATCTAAAATCCTCCTTATCCGTCCTTTTTTAAGGTCCCATTTATCTTTTCTTTCTATTCGCTGTGTGCGCGATGACAGCGCCCCTAGTGACCAAAATTATTGTGGACTTAAGATCATTCAAATTATGGCAACTGGATGGTTTGAGAATGATTTTCGGATTGTTTTTCTTCGAAATTAGATGAAAATATCTTAAAAGTTTGTGCATATTATAATAAGTGATTTTCTTACTTGAACTTAATATGAATGTTGTAACACGTACGGGATTTGGAGCAATACAACATGATATAACTTTCCAACCTCAAACGGCAAAAAGGGAAAAAAAAAATGTATTAGCACAGCATGTGAGAGACGTTGAAGAGCTTAGAGCCAACCGACAAAGCTACTTAATAAGAGCTGTGATCATAAGACAAACGTCTGTGACACAAACTCCCTACAAACTTTTTTTTCTTCACAACAGCTATGCATTTAGGTCTTTGCTCCAATTTCTATCTTGATATTGGAAACGAATAAAACATGAACGAACTGACTTTCCCATTGTTTCTACACTTTAAGACACAACACGTACTGTGACCTTTATCGCGAATTTTAACGTTTTTACCTAAAAATACTTAATAATGTTAGTATGGAATTTTATAAAAATATAGCCATTTGACACTGACAGTCCAGAGTTTTTTCACATTTCTGCCACATTGCGTGCTGCGATCGATTTGACGGCCCCCACCACTCACTTTGCACTTAGCGAATAGTCAGATTGCGCGCAGGCTGATCGTAAAAGGCGCGAGCAGCGTGCGCGCAGTTCACGAGCATTCCCAAGCAAACTCGCCAGATCTCTACCACAGATATACAGGGTTATTTGTAAAACATCAACAACCTCCTAAGGGCTGATTCTGGTGCTTAAATACAAGAACTTTTTCTATGGGACCAACACTGATATCGCAAAAAAACACTTTCTCATAATAAGCCGCCACCAGCTGACAATAGTTTATATTTTAATTTTTTTTTTAGATTTCAATGTTGGTCTCATAGAAAAAGTTGTTGTACTTGAGCATCAGAATCAGCCCATAGGAGGTTGTTGATGTTTTACAAATAACCCTGTATAAACACGTTTTAATCACAATAGGTATATTAAATAAATAAATTAATAATAAGTATTGGACAACATCACATACATTGCTCTGATCCTGTTCTAAGTAGCCAAAGCACTTGTATTACAGAAATCAGAAACAACGACGGTACCACAACACCCAGACCCGAGGCAATATAGAAGAGTTATTTTTCTACATTGACCCGACCGGGAATCGAACCCGGAACCTCAGAGATAGCGACACCAAGTCCGGTATGCTCGCCTCTCGGCTACGGAGGTCGTCAAATATATAATAATAATATAATGTATATTCTATACAGTATGACTACCTATAAACGATCGAAATGACGTACACAAGTCGCACACCTCAACAAGAGCTATAAGCGGCCGTCTTAGTACTGTAAGTCGCGGGTGCCGGGCACTGCCGAGCCGCAAAGAGTTGTCAGTTGTCACGCTTTACGGTTTTTTCTATAAAATGCTTAGGTACTAAACAAAAAACTATTTCATTTTACAAAAATTAAAAAGCCAACCATAACGACCCATTGTTACAAGTATTTATGTTAACAAATAGGCCTAGTTTTGGTACTGCATATCTATTATGTATACGTGTACTGTTTCTCTACGTACCCTTGCACGCAAGCTATAAGAAAAATCTAGCTTTGTGTAGAACTCGCTGCAAGTGACGCTCGACCTTCAGGTAGTCTCTGAAATCTAGGAACACTTGGCTAACTACAACCAACTTGAAGTTTTCAACTTTGACAATGTTTTTCTAAGAAATACCCGAGCTTCGGCTTCAACGTTTCTCCTGAGCTTTCCTGAGCAGATAGGAACGCTGGCTTATGCTTGACGCGAATTTTAAATTGCAGGTCACTTTACATAATAATATTTAATACTTTGAACTAAATACCTGTGTATTACAAATTTTAAAATGCCACAGTAAGCGTTTTATGACGTAAAAAATTTGTAAAATACCCATTTGGATTTCGAACACTTGATAAGAACAACTGTTATGGCAAATTTTACCTGGAAGCCGTCTCGGGTCTATAAAAAAACTTATGATGAGTTAAGATTTTTACTCGTTAGTTACTAGTAAAAAATATGTTGTGATGAGGTTAACCTGACGAGGGATTGGGAGTCATTTGCGATAGATAGAGATCGTGGAAGAGTCTGGGGGAGACCTTTGCCCTGCAGTGGGATTGAATATTGAAAGTTACGAAAAATCTTTTCTTTGGATGAAATTGATTTTTTTCATACTAAAAAAGAAACATCTCTCATTTCACTTTTTTATTTTTGTTTGTGACAAATTTTTGATTTTGTTTCACCCCCTTTTGGTATTGCAGTTTAATAAAAGACATACTGTATAGTGCCCTTTTTACCAAAAAATACATCATCAACATAGACATCTCGATAAAAAGTTACGTGTGATCACAATATCAAACAATTAAACGAGTCAAATTAAAACTTACTCGTTATGAAGTCAATTGATAAATGTTGTTACCAGTAAGTTTTAGTGTTCCATCAAAACCACCATCAACTTACAAATGGGTCCAATTAATAGCGTGATTACATGAACTTAGTCAACATTTGCTGTTGACAACGTTATCAACAACTCCCAGAGTCATTATGAGCTAGATTGAATGATAAGCTTGATTTGTTTGCGGTTCCAACATGATGTAATAGCTTTTTAATGTTGTAATGCTCCGTTGTTTATAATTTATTACTTAACCCTTCAGCAGATTTTTAATTTACGTATACAGATTGTTCCACAAATAAAGGATAACCTTGTAACCACATATAGATAGATAGATACTCTTTATTGCACACAACACAAGTAAAATACACATGATTTTTACAGAAAGATGTACAATTTAGGCGGTCTTATCGCTAATAGCGATCTCTACCAGACAACCTTTAGGTAGAGGACAACCATTAGAGAACCATATTTTACATCATAGTAAACAATTTTGTTTTATGACTTTTTAAATTGCATATACTTTTTTTTCAATTAAAAAAATAGCTGTTTAAACAAATAAATAGTTTTCACAATTCCACAATAAAAGTTGTTCACCATAAAGGTCACAATATGTGGTTACTAAGTTACTTGTTTAACAGGACACCCTGTATACTTTTTAAATAAATTCATTCAAAAAGTGACTTCACGGAAAATTTTCTCACGAAAAAGCTAGTAGTGTGAGTTTTAAAATTTCTGTCTCTAGAAAATATCTGTCCAGAGATATAAGGGTACATAAAATAAATCACTCCTATGTATGTTCTGTGTTTAGTTTTAAAATACGTTTTTTGTTTTTACACCTTGACTTGACTTAACTTTGGTCACAGAGACACGAATTACTAAGATTAATGTTCGTTTTTTTTCCGCGCATGGTATACCTTGTTGTATTATGCCTTGCAATCACAAAATCAATTTTAGGTTGACCTGATACTATTTCACCATAACAGAAAGTTGAATTTCAAAGTTAGTCAGATAAAAATAAAACGGGTAATGATCCATAACTCTACCTTTTAAACTTTAGCATGACAATATTATTTTACACCCTAAAAACAATCTGGATGCTTGAAGTTTCTGAATTTCAGTACAGATGCTCACAACAAAATGCATTTTTAAATAGTTAGTTAAAACTTTTTATTTTATTTAATCTTATATATATATATACAACAAAGTCAGGTTAGTTACACCAATTATAAGTCAAGAACGGCTGGACCGATTTTTATGATCTTTGATTTGTTTAATTTGTCTTTGCCCCGAATAGCAGAATACCTTTAAAAAAAACGGGTGTGAAGGGGTGGTACGAAGTTCGCCGGGACAGCTAGTTGTAACATAAAATGTCTACCTCGTTATGCGGCCTCAATTAGTAGAACTGTGAGATTTCCAGAGGTAGTACTAGGTAAAGAGATAGCCTGCCGGCAAGCGCAGCGTAGGACGTCCACTCACAAGGTGGTCAGACGACCTGGTAAAGGTCGCAGGAAGACGCTGGATGCAGGCCGCTTCCAACCGGCCAATCTGGAAGTCAATGGGGGAGGCCTATGTTCAGCAGTGGACGTCCTATGGCTGAAATGATGATGATGATGATGAAAGAGATAGCCTAGTTTATACAGAAATCGAGACCATTTTTGCTTTTTATTCCTAAAGTTTATTACCACGTAAACTTTAAGGTTATCGCCCCCAGCTCGTCGGGGGTTGTAAATCTTCTAGTTCCACATTAATGGGTACTCAGCACGCTATCAATATTTGTTTTTGACTTAGAGACCCATTTTTAATGTCTCTTTGTTAGGTTTGGTACTAAACAAAGCATGTTCCGCTGAATGAAATGAAATACTGAATTTTATTCGCGTGTAACTTGGTTTACATTGTAAAAGCAGCATTTTTTGTGTCAGAAAATGAGTTACATTTTAAATGTTAGTTGCGATGTAAAAAAAAGTAAAGTATGCTTACACCTATTATATACGTCCCACTGTTGGGCACAGACCTTACCTCAACTATCAGGTGATTTGAAAGATAAGGTATCAAGTCCTAAGTAGACACAATTAAGTGATTTATTAATTGATAACACGAAAAAATATTGAATTCTTCTAAAACGATTTAATTAATCGCTAATCCACAATTAGTTAATACGAGTAAGCAACCTTTATAAAGTACTTTTATTTACCAGAGAGTGTTTTTTTTAGATTTGAGCCGTGATGATGATGACGTTCATTAAGTTAATCGGAGTTCATCACTTCATCACTTCAGCCATAGGACGTCCCCTGCTGAACATAGGCCTCCCTCAATGACTTTCGTTGGGGGGGATAGTCAATACTCGCCACCCTCGGCAGGCGGGTTGGCGAGCGCAGTTTTTTATAAGATTTCGCACGCAGACGCTGCTGCCCGTCTCGTGCTAAAGGAATTAGTCACCTCTTACGACACGCCTCCTGTTGGCGGTGGGGAAGTATGCCTATTCTTTACGGCCGTCCCCACACGGCACTCGGAATAATCGGCAATCGGAGTTATGAACCCTTATTTATTATCATAATCCTGTGAAATTATCGGAATCACTTCAAAACAGATGATTATTAAGTAACTACTTACGCAAATATCACTTATCAGATTGACCGCTTTTATTGGATTTATATGCAAAAGCAGTGAATTTATGAATCATTGTATCAGATTAAAAGATTTATGTGACTCGTTCGTGATGAGAGTAGTGCGAAATATTTAAATGAGCTGCCATGTAAATAAAATGTAAAGTTTTAACTTTGAAAGTAGGTAGAAGTCAGTCATACTACATTATATCCATACTATTAAGTATTTTAAATGCGAATGTAACTTTGTGTGTCTGTTACGTTTTCACGCCTAAACCGCACAACGAATTTTAATTATTTTTAGTAATGATATAGATTGGATCTTTGAGAAAGACAGACTACTTTTTGTAGCAAAAACTAAACCGATTTGGATAAAATTTTGAACGAAAAAAATTGAACCCTAGGGAAGGTCATAGGCTATTTCTAATTCACCTCCTAAGGAGTAAAATAAAGGGTGACAAGCCGTATTCTACGCGGGCAAAGCCGCGGGCTTAGCTTATGTACGTAGTTTTTCAAATTGTTCTTGCTAAGACCAAAGTATAAGAATTTCATAAACATCAATCACTAAGTAGTTAATACTGTTTATTGCTGGCTATGCTTGGTGTTTATTTGCGAGATTGAATCAAGAATGCGGAGATTCGTGAACAAACAAAAGTCGCTGACATGCCCAACGGATTAACAAGCTGAAAGTGGCAGTGGGCGGGGCACATATCACGTAGAACTATTGCCGATGGGGCAGAAAGGTTCTAAAATAAAGGCCACGTACCGGCAAGCGCAGCATCGGTCGTCCACCCACAAGGTGGACAGACGACCTGGCAAAGATTGCAGGAAGCTGCTGGGCTGGATTCAGGTCATTTCCAATCGGCCAATCTGGAAGTCACTGGGGAAGGTCTATGTTAAGCAGTGGTCGTCCTATGGCTGAAATGATGATGATGATGATGATTGCTGGCTAGGTGTAGTGGGAGAATTCAATGTTATATAACATAAGTTACTTCAAAACCATGACAACTGTGTTATGTTGACTGGCACATTTTTCATATTTTATTTTAAATTACCTGTCCCGGCGAATTCCGAACCGCCCCCTCACACCGTTTCCGTTTTTTTTCGTGAATTTTTCCGTGTTTTTATAGTTATTCTGCTATTCGGGTCGGAGACAAATTCAACAAATCAAAGATCATAAAAATCGGTCCAGCCGTTTTCGACTTATAAATGGTGTAACTAAGCCGACTTTCTTTTATTATTAAATAAATAAATAAATATTGGACAACATCACATATATTGATCTGATCCTATGATAAGTAGCTTAAACACTTATGTTACAGAAATCAGAAACAACGACGGTACCACAACACTCAGACCCGAGACAATATAGAAAAGTTATTTTCCTACATTGACCGACCGGGAACCGAACCCGGAACCTCAGAGTTAGCCACACCAAGTCCGGTATGCTCGCCTCTTGGGTACGGAGGTCGTCATAGCTTTGTAAATTTTAAAACATTAAAGTAGAATTTAGAATAAGAAAAAGAATAACAAATAATTTGTAATGCTTCGTTAAATAAAGATAATAAATTCAAGATTGTCCTAACTTAAGATTTATTACGAGCATGATAAATATTTAAAGTTGTTTTTACATTGTTTACCGAACTAAAAATAAAAATTTAATTCCACGAGTGAAATAATAAAAGTATTCAGTGAATGTAAAATTCGGGCCTGAGCAGAATATTAATGGATTCGAACACAATTTTACTAACGAATATTATAAAAGCAATCGCGATCCTAAAACGTATTTAGGGTTCGGCAGACATAAAGAAAAACATTAAACTAACTTTAAATAATCATTCAAATATTTACAAAATCAAAACGAAAAATAACTTTAAAGCTAAACCTAAAAAAAAGATATTTTCTTTATCTCTTTTTTACAAAGTAAATAAAATTAAATTCTCGTAGTTTAGTGGTGACAGCGCTTTGGTAGTAAACACCAAAGTTAAGCCACCTACACCGCGGTTGTGATTGGATGGATGACCATTCTAACTATTACTTAAGTGTCATTTATCACAAGCATCTCCGTGCTTCGGAAGGCACGTTAAAGTTGGTCCCGGCTAATATCGCTTCATACTAGCAGTGAAGCCTAGTCAAAGGCCTCAGGGCGGCTTAATAACATCTAACAGTAAGAGTTAGTCACTGGCCTTTCAACACTCTTCCACCGCACCACACTGGGCCCACGTGGTGGAGTATGGCCCAAGCCCCCTCACAGTTGAGGTGAGGCCTGTGCCCTGCAGTGGGACGTATATAAGCATACCTTTTTCAAAGTAAGATATTAGCATCCTAGTGTTAAATCGTAACAACGAGGTCGATACCAGGTAACCAGGAGGTATAAACCAAATGAAACTTACTACACTTGTGTACCATAACCAATTTGAACAACTGAAACTAGCGAGTGTCCCAAAAATAGCACGCCAAGTTGACACTTTACCTAGCTGAGCTACAGACTCCTTTCCTCCAGAAAAAATCGCAAGCTAAAGACACTATCTTCTAAAATATGCGACTTTTACTAGAAGCATGTTATTTTTAACAGAAAAGTTTGCAGCTAAGCAATTTTTGGGACTGTGAGTAAGTATGTATCGTTCGGGAAACTATACAACAGTTTGCCGTCCAAAATACCTCAGCGCTAAGAGACAAAAGTTTACAACTAGTGTGTTACCAGGGATGAAACGTAGCCTCTTATTATAAGCCTCATAAAGCTGAAGGATGCTCAGCGTGCTATAAAAAGGGCTCAACTCGGTGTTTCTTAGCGAAATCGAATCAGAAATGAGGAGATCCATTAACGAAATAAAGTCACTAATATGAATCATCATCACGTCAATGTACGGATTCTTACCACTTAGTGCAGCGAACGAAAACTTCGAGAGAAAACCCAACACTATGGGCTTGCACACACTGCAGCTTTTAGTCTGGTTGCTGCATCGCGTTTACGAGACGCGATCAGTCGCTAGCATCTGCGACCGATTTGGCGACTTCATCGCGTTTCCGCGACTTTTTGAGATTGAGTTCCAGTAGCAGTTTTAAGTTTCGACAAATACCTAAGAGTGATTTAGTTTTCCATATTTTTTATTTTTTTAGACATTTTGAAATTGTTTACTGATTTACTGATCTATTGTGTTGTAAATTATGAAAAATTTCGTTCCCAATTGTGACCTGGCCGAGTTAAACCCGAAATCTTTGTAGTCCCAAAGCGGATCGCGCTCGTCACCAATCAAGGCATGTATAAATATATTTAGGTATTCTCACTGTGTATGTCGCAACTTTAAATATACGGAGCTCTATTATCACTTCCTACGCACGCTTAACTGATTCCTCTATGTAAACTTTATCTGACTTTTTCGTTACTTTTCTAACTAGCTGTTTGCCTTTAAATTTGAAAGCCGAAACTTGCAATTTGTTCTTTATTTTGAAGGGGGTAGAGTTTAAATTAGTTGGGATGTTTTTTGGACCAAATCCGTGTGACGAGGCCATAGGAATAAGCGATAAGGCTAGTTCCAAAGTGAGTTTTATTGAATGGGTGCACGCGATTTGAATGTTGACCAGTATTACTTGAGACCGGATTTCCCGGTAAATGTTCGAAGGGCGAGCTCAAATTGTTCAAGAGATTAAGTTACCCTAACACTGCGGAAGAATGTAGTCGATTTGCGGTTGATTTTTGTTTATTTTCGGTTTTCCTTATGGAAGGAAATTGTTCTTTAAAGAAATAAACTTAAGGTTAATAAGTGGATAGTGTAAAAATAATCTATATTTGCCTAAAAAATATATTTAACTAAGTCACAGAAACACTTCATTATCATTATCATGTCAGCCATAGGACGTCCACTGCTGAACAAAGGCCTCCCCTAATGATTTATTATCGGGGGGGATTGCCAATACTCGCCACGCTTGGCAGGCGGGTTGGCGAGTGCAGTTTTTTAATAAGATGTCGTACGAAGACGCTGCTGCCATTTCGTGCTACAGGAATTAGTCGCCTCTTACGACAAGTCTCCTGTTGACGGTGGGGAAGTGTATTTTTTACGGCCGACCGAACACGGCACACACTTAACTAACATTAATGCCTGACTCTAACAAAGCCTGGTAGGCCTAGATAACGGCAAACGGTCCCGGGTTTAAGTCCCGGTTCGGGAAATTTTAAAAAGATGGTTGTAATTTAGGACACATAAAAATGTAATTGAAGCAAGTTCAGTTTAATTTTTCTCCATCTTACTATCAATGGCGAATCTTAAAAGACTAAGCATTATTCGGCGGCGGCATGGCATGCAGGGATTTGAATATCGTTTCGATCGTATCGAGTTGAATATCGTATCGTATCGTTAAAAATCAGGTATTTACCTTCATCATACCAAGATAACGTTAATAGCAAAGGTGACGTTATGCTTGCTTGCTTGCTTGTTACGATACTTAGCCTGCTTTTTACTGAAAAACTAACTTAACGTTATTGATGATTTTGATGTAAATGATAACGTTACCAAATGAATACTACAAGTACCTATAATTAACGTCATTAGTTTTCATCTTTTTCTTTCGAGGAGCTAAAAAATATTTATACAATAAGTAAAAAAACACAGCCAAGATAATCAAGACTACGAAAGAAGCCCACTACTCTAATTTGTTGTAAAACTAACAGTATGGGTTGGCAACTTCGCATTTGGTAACGGAAAAAGTATCGATACTTAACTAAAATTTACGTTATAATTATAACGTAAATTTTTAACATTATCATATTGGAATCGATACTAAACCGTTACCTGTATTATCGTTAAAATTTTAACATTATGAAAATATTGTTACATAACAATACTTCCGGTGTGAATTTGGTTACATTAAAAAGCCCTGATGGCATGTCTCGGTAGACTGAATAGGCTAGTTTCCTGGGTAAAAAAGATTTTTCTATTTAGTCCGTTAGTTAGATCATCAAAAAATATTGGACCGATATTTTGTCTTTTGTTAATCAAACAAAAAATGACGAAGATAAAGCGCAGCAAAGTGATCACGTGACGTCACGTCAAAGTATCACATGACGTGACGTTTAACGGTCAATATCTTCGTATTTTTTTGTTTGATTGGGAAAAGAAAAAATACGTGTCCAATATTTTCTGTTAATCCAACTGACGGACTAGTTACGTTACAGCCGACGTTTGTCACCCTTAATGAGTATTGCGCAGATACTTGACGGCCTTTAAAACTAATGTTATTTTATTTTTTTTATTATAGACTCAATCCCGCTCCTTAACCCGTTGAGGATTATAAGAACGCCGGCGGTCGCATAACAATGTAATTTCTATTGTGTCTCGTTCACACATGCTTGACAGGTTAATCAGAGCAGTGAGTCTGCCAATGTCGCGTGTATTCTTGATATTGCTCTCAATGTTATTGCTTTTCTTGTGTCTACGCATGAAAGGAAACGCAAATAAGGAACACGGTGGTGCCCACTGGCGGCTGCCGTGCACTCTCCGCCCCTTCCGCAACCGCCATGATAAACGCGCAGATGCAATTTGTAATAAAAATTAATATTATCCATTGTAAACTCAAATAAGTTTAAAGATTAAATGTTGTCTACTACAAACAACAAGTTTTTGTTATTATTAACATCTTGGATTCAGTGGAGGCTACTGTTCCCGTAAAAGCAGGTTTCAAGACGCTATCGGGTATAAAGCAAGGTGTCTTGAGATAAGCCACTTGACACTCGATGCGGCGTTGAATACAATGATATTTAAATAATTTCAGATCTTTATCACTTCACCAAACATTAGAACACAAACTACACAAAACTTGCGCTCTAAAGCTCCGTTAATAATAAAATAGATCGGCCAAGCTTTTCATTCGACTACACGTCACCGAATCAACTAATGTTATTACCATTAAGCAAAATAATTGATGTCAAACGCAAACTCAGCTAAAATAAATCTCAATTATAATAAGTGAAAAATGGCTAACGAAGCAAAATCTAATCCCAGTTTATAACGTTTTCATTTAATGCCATCTCGATGTCAATTAACTTGATGAAGCAAAAACAAAACGTTTTTTTCCACGAAAACTAATTACCGCCAGAACGGGAGTGTCTAATTAATTATTAATTACTCATTAAACTCCGCCTCGGCTCTGTTTTAATTTGTCTAAGAGATACGGCCGTGTGTTCGTATACGTCTTGAGTAACGGAGATTAAAGTTACACGTTTATGTCTTGTAGTTAAAAAGGACTATTTACACCTTACGATGTATTTTCCTAGTAGTCCTAGACTTTGACTAGTAGCATAGGCGTAGTTTTTTTAAAATTTTACATGAAAGAACCTGCTAGAAGCCACATTGAAAGCTATATATTAGGTTGTGTTTGTTATCGGCTAAACACTTTTAAATAAGCTCACTAAATGCCGATTTTTTAAATGCTAGATGACTTATCCGACAAATAAAATTGATTTTTTGACACATTTTCTATACGAACACTGTCAAAATGTCAAAATTATTCTTTAGATGTAAGTTATCTGACTGTTGACACAATTAACAAATAATTCTAAGAAAACACATTATTTGTCATTATTTCATTCATAATTTTCAATTTTGCAAAGATTTTCAATTGCTGTGAATTTAATAAATTTTGTCGATGTCGATTGACTTTGTGGATTGAAAATTCGGATATCGAAAAATAAAAAAGCGACACGGTAAAAATCCCGATATAGTTATTTCTAATCTAGTTATACAGGATTATTTTTAAAATATCAACAACCCCCTAGGGGCTGATTCTGGTGCTCAAATATAACAACTTTTTTTATGGGTTGATCCCATAGGGGCTTGTTGATGTTTAAAAAAAACCCTGTTTATACCCTGTATATCCCACACAATATAAATATGGTCTTCAGATGCTTCAGAACCTTTAACTATACAGAGTGCAACGAAAAGGTGAAATAAAACTTTAATTACATCAACTTTTTCTATGGGACCAACATCGAAATCTCAAAAAAATAATTGACGCTTCCATACAAACTGATGCCAGCTGGTCGCGTTTTAGTATGGGAAAGTGTTTTTTTTTTGCGATTTCGATGTTGGTCCCATAGAAAAAGTTGATGTAATTTAGCCGTAGAATAACCCCTTAAAGTTTTATTTCACCTTTTCGTTATACTCTGTATAGTTGGGCCTAGATCGTGTCGAAGTCGTGTCGCCTCATGTGGAACCAGCTCAAGTTTAGTATACGGTTATGGGCAGTCTTAAACGTTCACCACAGCCGCTCCAGACAAGTGGGGCAACACGCGGGCTGAGGTGCAAGCCAAGTCTTTGTCGTTTATAGTCTACGACTTTAGCAGCGTGGAGTTTTAATTTTATAGATTACTAGCTGTATCCCGCGACTTCGTTCGCGTGGATTTTAGTATATGCATAAATAATTTTCTGCGCAACTGTTTTATCTTTTTTCTTTCAAAAGAACCTTCTGACTTCCAACAATAAATAAATAAATAACACACCAAAAAAAAGAAATAGCGAAATCGTTCCATCCGTTCACGCGTGATGCGATGACCAAGGAAAATAGAGATTCATTTTTATATACAGGGTGGCCAGGAAAGTGACGTCCAAAAATTTAGGTGCCTCGTGTTGAGAGGTGTCTGAATCACCCATGTATGTTCTACGATTTTTCATAGTTTTCGTTTTTTTTTTTTTAAATAGCCTATGAAGCCTATGAAGTACCTACTACTTTTTTATTATTATTATGAAAGCGTACTCTCTGACGCTACTTAGAAACTAAGAAATTATCAGTTTAGATTTTTAATTTTAAGTTAAAAATTAAAATGATAACTCACTTATCATAAATTATTCTCAACTTTAGGTCAATTTTGTAGTAACTTCCATTAAAGTTATGAGGCTGTTTATTTTATGCATAAATGCACAGTTCATACGCAACTACGCAAGATTTGAAAGTGACAGGAAAAAAAAGCGTATTTTAAGTAAATGCCTATTTTCCGGTACTATATCTGAATAAACTTTAGAATTAAGTTGTAGTGCAATGAGTTTTTATCGGTGTGTTAGTAATATTTTGTTTTAAATATACGGTTCAACCTTATTTTCTTTAGGTATTCATTTTGTTCACCTTTTATTCTCTAAATGTACTAATTTACTTGATTTTCTATGAGTACCAACATAATATAAAACAAGTCTTTATTGTATTACAACACGTGCTCCAGCCAAATGAACACGGAACAAGCAATAATTACCCACTCCACATTTAATAAGTCATTATAATTTTTATCGAGCCAATTAAGAACGCGCGCACGTTAGGGTAGATAAAGGGTCCTACGTAACACGTTAGGCATATGAGCACTAGAGTAGTGGTGTTTTTATTTTAGAACACCCATCAGGTTTAATATTTTAATGTAAATTATGCCCAATCTCTCCTACTAAGTACATACTTCCATACATTCTCTACCAGTCAAATTAGTAATTGGAAATGCCGAATACATGTGCGATTTTGAAAAAATTTAAAATTACTTGATTTGGGTATTTACCCAATATGACATAAAGGGATTCTAAAAATATCACACAATATCACACTCATAAGTAATGATGCAGTTTAAAAACGAATAAACAAACATGAACCATGACATATATTTTATTTTGTAAAAATGGCTAACTGCTTTGCACACTTATTATTGGTGGCACACCACAATTGCCTATTTTTTTAATATATTTGAGCTCAATAATTGAATTTTTTATATATTTGAACTGATTTTTATTTGTGGTCGCCAGTTGTTGTAACCTACATTGTCTTCTTTTTACAAATTATTTGTATGCAACTAATACTCGGCCACGAAGAAGCGTTTTCATTAATCATGTGCAATACAGCGATAAACTACATTCGGAAGAAAATCAGTAGATAGACGATCATGACGGATGCTTTTTACCGCCTTTTACCCTTATGTTCCAAAATGCAACGACAGAATGTCTTATTGACAAACGGGATTTCAACGGAGTTATTCCCAGTATTAAACAGATATATCTTGCGCTTAAAAACAGATCCCATCTAAAACTATGAAATTTGTCAAAACCGTGCTCGAAAGCAAACCTAGCCGTCTCTGTCTTGGCATCGGACCGGATAGAGATCGTCTTAACTAGCGCTCTAACACAACAAATTTGTTTAGTGGTACACATAAAAAAAAACTGTTTCCGAGGCGATAGTTACGTGTAACCCTTAAATTAAGGCAATTCACACACTTTATTATACGAGAAGCGATGCTAATTTTTTACGACCCATAAAACTTTTACAGCTTCAAATGTGTTAATATAAATGTATGAATAATCCCGTATAGCCCCAACTCTTTTATTGCTTTGGTATAATTTTTATGAGTAAAATATCTTGGAACGACCTTAGACGACGTGTTTTTAAATTAGAATGATCACGCATTTTGATTGTGGAAGGTAAATGCACGAGTACTATGCTGAAAAACAAAACCATTGTTTGGGTAGAAGCACCGAAATTGAAGAAAAGTAAAAAAAAAATAAACTTACCCTAATGGCGTACTGCCAAACACTTTACACGTGCAATCAGTGAGTCAACTATACGCGGGGGGCTATCAACGCTCTCAAAGAACAATATATAATGGTCTTAGGATGTTGTTGGGGCTTCCACGCTACTGCAGCGTATCGGAGATGTTCGCGCTGTCACACACGGACGGTTTTTACACCGTAGTGCGAAAGCGAATCGCATCACTTCTGCGCACGGTGCGTGGAAGCGCCAACAATATTCTAAAAACAATAAGCCTGACTGTCCGATACTGCGGCACTGGGTGTACACACACACACATGTGGCCGGGGTGTCGGGCAGTACAGACAGATATTTAAATTAGTAAATTAGTTTTTAGATATTTTTTTTACATAATGATACTAACATAATTATAAGTTTTTTCCTTTCTGTGACTAAAAAATATATGGACACATCGTTTGAAATAAATTAATTTTATTTTTATTGTTTTATTTTTCTAATGCCATCAAGTATACCTTAACCTGTTCAAGGTTTTTCAGATGGGGTACTACACGTTTAAAAACCTACATGTGTACGTATAACCTTCTAACCACACATTCTATAGATCACAGTAAACAACTTTTGTTCTTTGTCTTTTAAAAAAATATTTTATAGATAGATAGATAGATAGATACTCTTTATTGCACACCATACAAGTAAAATACACATGATTTTTACAGAAAGATGTACAATTTAGGCGGTCTTATCGCTAATAGCGATCTCTTCCAGACAACCTTTAGGTAGAGGACAACCATTAAAGAAAGGGGAAGGTGTTGCAGAGTTCTTAAAATTCTTACCTGATACAAATAGAATTGCATAAATTTATGGCATAAACGTATACAAACAGTAATAAATAAATAAAAATAAAATAAAATAAATACATAACAATAATTATACATACATACAATAAACATACATACTACTTGATATATGCGAGGAGATGTCGAAACTAACAGTGACCAGTAATATATACATAATCAATCGGCTCTTTCGTAATTTTGTATGGGAAGCCGATAAACTTTCATGCGCAAAAGCCATAGAACAAAAGTTGTTCACTAAAGGGTGACAGGTTTATACCATAATGAATAAAAAAAATGTGGTTACAAGATTATCTTTGAATTACGGGAAAACCTGTATTTCATACCAAAAATTTGTAAAAATATATTTATAAGACCAAGGTAAACAAATTCTGTACCACTGTTTTAAAAATGACACGGCAACAATGGTATTGAAGTTAGGAATAAACATTTTTAAGTTATGAGGAACCAGACAATTAACTTGCTATGGGCATCCCCCAGTCTCTAATTGAACAGGCAAGGAGCAAGTGTGGCACCGCTCCCGACGTCCAGAATATACGGTCAGACAGGAAACTAACTCCCTAGTGAGCGTAGAGTCCCTTTTACCCCAAGACACTAAGTCCCTAGAGCCCTAGCCTCACCTAACAATAGATACGTAAATATAATAAGGATATAGAAAGAGGAGTGAAGAGCTGCTTCCAGGTCGCCCAGGGTAGCAGCGTTAGGACGGTAGGTAGGCGGTGTGGACCCGCTGCCAGTCTGGCAGACTCACCAGACTGATCATAGTGACGGCTAAGGTAGTCTTGGCCGCAGCGGAGGGAAATGAGAACCAACACGGACGGTTGATATCTAATTTATTTACTATAATGTCATGTTTATATATAACAATTACAGAACGTTAACATGTATAGGTTGATCGTTGTGTGCCGTCGGTGTAGAGTGCCGACGGTGCATGTGCAGGGTCCATGGGTCATCCGCCGGTTTGTAGGTCGCTGACGGCGCAGCAGACAAATGTACGATTGTAGCTCGTACACTAATTAATTTAGGAAAGTTAAGTTTCTGAATCTACCTAAATCGAAAATCAAAAAACACTGACTACTACGTCAGATCATCATCATCTCAGCTATAGGACGTCCACTGCTGAACACGGGCCTCCTTAAATTATTTTCATCGGGGGATTGCCAATACTCGCCACGCTTGCCAGGCGCAGTTTTTTTTATAAGATTTCGCACGCAGACGCTGCTGCCCGTCTCGTGCTACAGGAATTAGTCGCCTCTTACGACACGCCTCCTGTTAGCGGTGGGGAAGTGTATTCTTTACGGCGATTCCTACTGACTACTGTAAACCACTGTATGTACATCTTTTTAGTAATAAACGTTTTATTATTATTATTATTATTATTATTCCTACACGGCACAACCTGTATTTTATGTTCCTACGTCAGATACAATATTATTAATAATCTCAACGATTGCTAACTAAAGACCTTATCACAATCGCTAATCAAAATTAGAACACTCGATTAGAAATTTAACATCTAACAAGATCAAGGGAAATCCCGGATAATTTTATCGGATGATAAAACACCCACGCGGGCATAGGATTAGTCTGTAATTAATCTACTAAAAGGTTAACATATTCCTGTTATGAAACAGGGTTCTAATCAGCAACGATTATAGGGATTTGAGATTTCAAATTAACAACAAGGTTCTTGTCTTTCAGTTTTATGGCTGATACATGAAAAAGTAAAAGTAAAAAGATATTAGAATTTTCAAACCACGTGTTCTTAGTTGTGTGATTTGGTTTATGGCATAATAATTTTTCCTCGTGTTTCACACTTTACAATCTTCGAATAAAAAAAAAGAAAAACTTTTGTTCAGTAAAATCAGTTAAGTGGTATTGTTACGGTTACGGAAATAAATAATTTCCTCTCTTCTACAAGTCAGACCAGGCCCCCGATTCAGAACGTTTCGATAACGAGTTGTCAACCGGTGAATCACGTGACACTAATGTTAAAACCTATAGTGTCACGTGGTTTTTCGGTCGACAATTTGTAACCGAATGGTTCTGAATCGGGGGCCTGGTCAGATAATGGACTGACACTTTAAATCTAGTCACAAACTAGAGAGGCGAAAATCTTGTTAAGACTATAGAGATAGTCTATATCTACTATAGAGATAGACTATAGAGATAGATAGATAGAGATATGCAGAGGCATTACCTTCAAAAACAATGTCAAACAAATGGTTGTTGATTGCAATTGGAGTGTTAAATGGCGCCACCATGAGGACACATAATCTTGAAATACAGTAATCAGTAGGTACTCGATTTTCATCTTATTTCTTTTTTTTTTATCGCACCAAAATTCCGGCCTTATAAGAATACCGCCAAAAGAAAGCGTGTCGTAAAAGGCGACTCATTCATGTAGCACGAGACGGGCAGCAGCGTCAGCGTGCGGTACATTATAAAAAACTGCGCTCCCCAACCCGCCTGCCAAGTGTGGCGAGTGTTGACAATTCCCCCATTTTCAGGGAGGCCTTTAATCAGTAGTGGCCGTCCTACGGTTGAAATGATGATGATAATAAATCCAGCCCTATCAAAAACAAGAAGTCTAGATAGATCCACGACTTAGGTACAAATGCTCATATTCGTCGCACCAACATGACTTGGCCTTGCGAGATTCAAACCCCCAACTGCCTAGGATGTAGAGTACCATAACCGCAAGAGTAGTCCAGACGGTTTCTTGATTTAAAAATAAACAAAACATTGTTTCATAATAATCACAAGATACGATCGAGATAAGTAATCGTGTCTTCTTGATTATATTATAATATTAGATTATAAATAACGAATGTTTCGAAGATACGTTTATATTAGTCTGGAAACTTTAGCCCGAATGTGGTGAGTTTAGATAGATCAATCAAATACCTACTTATTACACAGGAACGATACAAAGAACAGGAGACGTATTTTTGAAGCCGTAAAAATAAATCTCGAATTCGAAGTTTCGAACACGAAAACAATTCGTGTATGAAATTAATTTCTATTGCTCACGATTTTACGCATTTTTGAATCATTCGTAACTATTTTCGTTTAAAGCAGAAAATATTATGAAATGGAATACAAAAACTCATTGATAAAAAGTTATGTGTAAATAAAAAGTTTTATATCAAAAATCTGTCAAACATATGGTTACTTGTCAATGTCATTCTTCCGTAATTTCCACTAGTAGAAAAAGAAAAACATGGTCGTTGCAGAAATCATGGAATGAATTTTCAAAAATAGTGAGTAGGAATTCGCATGCGAATCTTGCGATTTCGTGTTCGGATTGGAATTCGCATGATTCAAAAATACGTCTCCAGATTCTTAGTAATTCTAGTATTCGTAAGACTAATCATCCGTTTTTATAAGTCTAAAAATAGTACACAATAATTAAGTAACAAAATCTATTATCTCTCTGTCACTCTCTTTCCTGGCTATATATCCTACAGGGTGGTGGGGTCAGCTTTCCATATTTTTCTTTTCCACTTCTTTTCTCCAAACCTCGTACTCCCTGTTGTCCCTAGCACTACTCTCTCCCATCTCATTTTGGGTCTTCCTCTGGATCTTTGACCGGAGAGGGAAAGCTGCAGTGCCAAATTCCTTACGTAGTCTGGTGGCCTCCTCTTTACGTGACCATACCATCGCAGCCTACTCTTTTCTGCATCTTGTTGACAATGTCGCGTAACCTACTTAATAAGAGTACTCAAATTTTATTAATAGTGTTCTGATTATGAATACAAACAATTTATAATATGGGACCAAATAGTGAAATAAAATAAATATCAACTGTTCCATACATTTTGGTCGAGTTACACATTGACTTAATTATGGGCGAGCTGTTTTTTACTATTTTACTAATAGTTTCACAGTAGAAGTTATTTATTGCCATAAGTAAAACACTATAAAAATACATTTAATACAGGGTTACATTGCAAGGTAGTGCCAAATTTTAAAAATAAGATCTAGATAATAATATAAAAGAGCGTCTTCGTTTTTAGGGTTCCGTAGCCAAATGGCAAAAAACGGAACCCTTATAGATTCGTCATGTCTGTCTGTCTGTCTGTCCGTCTGTCCGTCCGTCCCTATGTCACAGCCACTTTTTTCCGAAACTATAAGAACTATACTGTTGAAACTTGGTAAGTAGATGCATTCTGTGAACCGCATTAAGATTTTCACAAAAAAATAGAAAAAAAATAATAAATTTTGGGGGCTCCCCATACTTAGAACTAAAACTCGAATTTTTTTTTTCCTCAAACCCATACGTGTGGGATATCAATGGATAGGTCTTTAAAAATGATATTGAGGTTTGCGTGTGAGACGCTTCCAAAGTGGTAAAATGTGTGTCCCCCCCTGTAACTTCTAAAATAAGAGAATGATAAATCTAAAAAATATATATAATGTACATTACCATAAAAACTACCAGCGAAAATTGGTTTGAACGAGATCAAGTAATTAGTTTTTTTTTAATACGTCATAAATCGTAAACCGCAATTTAACTTTCGTAATGTTATGGATTTCATTTTGCAATAAAAATACCATAACTACGACTCGATTGTCGTGATGGGTGAACTTTTACTCATAACGGTACCTACAGGTTTGTACGGAACCCTCGGTGCGCGAGTACGACTCGCACTTGGCCGGTTTTTTTTAAACTATGTAATACTTTTATAACTGTCCCGGCGAACTTCGTACCACCTAGTTTTTTTTTTTCGTAAATTTTTCGATGTTATAATAGTTATTCTGCTATTCAGGACGGAGACACATCCAAAAAATTATAAATCATAAATTTCGACCCAGGCGTTCTTGCCTTATAAATGGTGTAACTGACCCGAGTTTGCTTTACATATTTAAAAAATTAATTAATTTTTTACGTAGATCGATTTAGTTATTGATTCTGAGTGGTCCCTCAAAAATTGGCACTAGCTTAAAATGTAACCCTGTATACATCGTATTACATAATTCCCCATGAAAAAAATATATTTATTAAACGGAAAAAAAGTGCCAACTAACCAAAGAATAGTTTTTCGGAAGTTTATTTGGACATATTTAAAACGTAACATTCACAGATTCACAGCTACATTCCCCAAAAATCGCTTTAGCGCTCTGGTTAATAATTCACCAGATCATAATATTGTAGCGAGCATATTTTCATAAAGCTATTAACCGCTAAATGTTTCGGTGATAAATAGCTGCATAGCAGCGGCAGATGCTGTTAAACAATAGCCTTGTGATTTATATAGGTAGCCATAGTTTATAAAATTGCAGTTACGTGGACGGAAATATTTCTACTGTGCTGTTGTAAAAGTTACTCACAACATGTTCGAGGATTTAATTTTGTGATAGTATTTATATTTAGTTTATCACTTTGATAATAAATAAATAAAAGAAAATAAAATGTTTTATTTCTCAATAATTGGGTTACAATCATATGGTGAGACAGATCCAGAGAGTAATAATTATACTCGTGTTGGAGTGCCTCGCTCTTACCTTAGTGCTAGTTGCAATATATTATTGAGTAGGTAGGTTAATTTAATTTAATTTAAGGTAATAGGTAGTAATAGGGTAAATAATAGGTGTGTGTGTGTGGGTGTGTGTGAATGTGAGTGATTTACGAGGTCATGCTTATCTCTTTAAAATTGTTTTTGTTTCGTCATATGTTAGTGTTTTAAGCCACTCTGTTAAACATTTTTTACACTCGTAAGTATCTTCTATCTATATGATCTTATTTTTATTAACATACTTTTATAAGCTTACTAACTAAGTACATAATCAAATCATTTGGTTCGTTCTGACGAGTCCAATTTAAATACATTATAAACGTAAGTAAAATAGCACTGAATGGTATGAGGATCTTCGTAAAGGTAAAAGCGGACTGTGTAATAAATAAGTTGGTTTATAATAGGAAAATTAGGATAACTTATTCTTTAGATGTGCGTTCACAATCATGACGTACAAGGAAAAAAATAGAATACAGTAAAAATAAAAAACAATCGATAATTGACAAAAATAAAACATTTGTCCCCCAACGAGTCTTTGAAGGAGTTTGAACAGCACAGATTGTGAATTTTGTCTGGACATGACGACCGTTGCCCTGCCGTGCCGGTGCCGTGGTTCGCGCCTCGGACTACAGAGCTAGCGGTTGCGGGTTCAAATCCCGCAAGGGGCAAAGTTTGTGTGATGAGCACGAGCGTTTGTACCTAAGTCATGGATGTTTATAAATGAATTTAAGTATGTTTATCCGTTATCTAGTCGCCATAGTACAAGCTTTGTTTAGTTTGGGGCTAGATGGTGTGGCTGTAAAAACAATTTATTTATTATTGACATGCTAGTAAATGCAATCTTTTTGATTTCCCATAACTTTAACGATGATAAAACGTAAAAGAATGTCGTGTTTGTCAAAAAAAAAGAAAAAAATGCACTGTATTGGATTTATACAATTGTACGGAATTTTTGCTTTCATGATAGATATCGCCTTAAATGCTACCACCAACATAGTTGCCTCGGTCATTAAAAATAGTAAAAACCTTAGAAAGTGCATCTTTTCTTAAGACAGCAAGTGCATAGAAATTGTTTTTTGAAATAAAATAAAAACGGCCAAGTTCGAGTCGAACTTGCGTACCAAGGGTTCCGTATCAACTTATAGCTATGTAAATAATTCGTCTAACGGAAATCAAGTGTCGAAGATGTTAGCCGATTTTCCGTTTTTTTTTTATATGTAACAACTACAAATAAACGGTTTTTGGACCTTTACTTGTGCATTATCAACAGAAAGTATTTATCCTATAAATTTAGATTCCCGTGAGTGTCGAAATATATGTTTTTTTCGGCATAAACGGCCGTATATATTTTTTTCGTTACTTAGAAGTTTAATTTTTCAACAGCTTTCACTTTCACAGCTTCAAGATACTGTACACCTATATAATCAGGATATCGTTTTAATTATACTTGACACCTTCACGTGTTCCCAAGATAAAGTTTCTTTACAAGTTAATTTTATAAAAAAAATAAAAACCGACTTCAAAAAACTAAAACGCTAAAAATAATCTTAACACTTAAGTACCTAATCAGTTACTTTTGGAGTCGGTGCCAGTCAATGAGAGACCAATGTTTTCGTTTGCACCGACTCCAAAAGTAACTGATTAGGTACTTAAGTGTTAAGATTATTTTTAGCGTTTTAGTTTTTTGAAGTTGGTTTTTATTTTTTTTATAAAATTAACTTATTTCATCCATTTTAGTGATAAATCCTAATCAAAACAAATCTTACGAGTGCAAACATAATTTAACTGCTGAACACCGATTTCATTTCCTATTTTTCCACCCTTAGGGGTGAAATTTTTTCCAAAAATGTTTATTATAGTATCTTTGAAGTATAAGCTATTCATTAAAAAAAGAATCATCAAAATCAGTCTACATTTGGCAGAGATATAGGTAAGATAGATACTAAAATCAGTTGGCGTGGTAAGTGAGTTTATGCAATGTTTGATGATTTTCTTATAGATCCCATCATCAGAATTTAACCAAATTTATATGGGACCATTCTGAAAGTATTACCTTTCAAACAAAAAAATAATTATCGAAATCGGTCAACGCAATAACGAATGATCGCTGAACATACATAAAAAAAAAAAAAAAGATACCGACGAATTGAGAACCTCCTCCTTTTTTGAAGTCGGTTGAAAAGACGGATGGATGGGTAACAAAGTGATCTTGTAAGGGTTTCTTTTTTTGTTTGTTTTTGAGGCACGAAACCCTAAAAATAATGGTCATTTCAAAAAACATATTTTAACACGTCGTTCCTTGAGGTCTACCTTATATCCTCAATTTATTGGAAATCAAAAGGAACACGTTGTATAAACCTGATTTAGGTTTCCACCTAAAATTTATCGATATGATTGTCTCATATCCGTAAGCCGTAAAAGATCAAAGGGCGTACAACAGTCATCCTAAAGCTGCAATATACTCGTAAAACCAAAACAAGGAACAGGAAAATCACTCTTAAGGTATCCGGAGGGCACGTTATTAATTTCTCAAAATTAATTAACACACTAATTCGAAGTGAAATTTTTGCCCCTCCATCTCGATTAAATTTCGAAGTTTGATAACCATGAAACTGAGCCCCAACATACCAGTTTCTGGAGAAAATTCACCGCAGAGCAACAAGTTCTATAACACAGAAAGGGCGAAACTTTGAAGATTTCGCGCGTGGTGTAAGTAATAAGCTGTCGCGTGGTGCAAGCAATAATAATAAGTTCATAGACGTGTATTTTTTTTTACTTTAAAAAAAATAAGAATTACACCTTTTTTATTTTATCCAATTTACAACTAAATTTAAAGAACTAAATAATATTTACAAAATGACATGTGTACTAAATAATTTAACACTTTATAAATATACCTAACTGTATTGGGCAAAACATGTTACTATCAATATTTTTGTGTAACATCTTTAATACCATATTTTATTGCAATTATTGAATGGAAATTGAAATTGGTAGCCCAAAACCATAAAACACATAGCTCATAGATAGAAATGTGATTAATTTTGTTTGAAAACAATTTCTTCATAGTTTGATCAGTGCCGTACTATTTTTAAACCGCAAGAGTTAAAAAGACTTGTCAACTCATTGCTTATGTAAAAATCACGAAGATTTTTGGTTACATTACGTATAACTGCTATATTATGGTTTGTGCTGGATGCCCCAAACTATGTAAGCACACCTATGGTTAATTGGAAGCATCGGCTTATACTATGAAGACTTTTGATGAATATATACAAACCTTTTATAAACGGGTGAAACTTTAACAGAACTTCTAATTATATTAGAAAAACCGGGCCCTATTATTTTGGTTCATAATCGGGCTAGTTTTCATTTTTATTATTTCAGACCAAAAATAATAATTTAAGAGCATCCTGTCTAGTCTGAAACGTCAAACGTCTCTACATCATCGCCTCTGTCTCTCTCATTTCAATCGTGCCCCACTCTTCCCCCGGGGTGCATGCACGCGGCACGGGGTGTTTTATTTTACGTTGAAATCAAAATAGTTTTTTGGCGTTTTTCTCGAAAACTAGCGTATATGAATTTTCTTTTTTTTTTTAACAAAAATGATTCATTTATGTTTTTGTAATTGCTTTTAAATTTCGCCGTTTATAAAAGGCGACCTTATATATGTACCTTTAGATTACAAAGGCCATGACACCCAAGACACAGGTTTTGGCCATCACAGAAACATTTACAACTGGTTACTATCTAACGATAGTTAGGTATGGGATAGTTTCCTATGGATATTCAAATCTCTAATGATAATGCTACAGGCAATGGCCCCGCTGTAAGTTTGTGTCACGAACCTATTAACTAATCTGTACCATACGAGAAAGTGGCGTAAACTGGGCCGTGCGATGCGGGCTCAGCCCTCAGCCTGTCCTGTTTTGCGTCGTTTGTAATTTGTCGTCGTCGTTTGTAATGAACAATAAATGAGTTGAATTATCGACGCGTACGATTTTTAACAGCGGATAGGAATAATTAAATGTGAAAAAAACCCTGTCCTTCCAACGGTCAAAACCCGCCAGGACGCCAGTCGGCCGCTCGCGCCCGAACCGGTTTTGAACCCTATTTCATGTTCTATGACTCATTAATTCCTACTTTAAGCTGTTGCAACATGTTCTAGGATAATATAACCGGTTATTTTTCACTTTACATGACATAAAACTTTGACATTAAACCTATTTTATCCACGAAATTGGAGGTGGGGCCATTTTTTACGAAACTTTAAATCGTTATTTTTGTAAAATTATTGTATGTAGGTGTATAGTTTTAATTGCGTATCTTGTTGTGTTATAAGGAAACATTTAATAAAAACCGCTACGCATGGCATTTATATCGTTCTTATATTGTTAAATAAATACAAAATAGCAGTAAAACTCTTATTTATAACTTATACGAATTTACTAATTTACTATTCTCTGAGTATGGGTAGACATTTCTATAGCAAATTTATCGGAGATAATGTTTCAATAGGTAATTAGATTTAGCGCTTTACATACAAAAATATACGATAAATCGTATTAATAGCAACGGCAGTCGCGCGGCGACCCGTACGGTCACAGCGGCCGCCTGGCGTCCGAACCGTTGGGGCTTATTCTGGATGGCGGACTAAAACCACGAAAAGGACTTCTTATATTCGAATATAGGAAACAGATAGTCGACTATCTATCAGTAATACTAAATGACAAGTAACGCTTAAACACCGTGTTAAGCTCTGCATCGTGCGGCCCCGCTATAAGTTTGTGTCATGGACCTATTAACTAATCTGTACCATATGAGGAAGTGGCGTAAAAGGCCGAGCCTGTCCTGTTTTGCGTTGTTTGGACTCAGAAACCTAATTTGTGATTAATGAAATAATAAAATACCTATGCTTAATTGATGCACTGGTGAAGATACTGCATTTTAAGCTTTACGAGAGTAGTGCCCCTAAAATAGCGACTTAACGCATGTTAGTACGAATATTGCACGAAAACTCGTTAAAATACGGTTCTTTACTGTACCCAGGTGATGAAACTTTAGACTTTTGGTAGAGAAAATTGGGGAAATAATATTTTTCGCATGGACGCAATTGTTCGATTATAAAACTCAATGCTCAATTTGATCAAGTTGACCTATCAACGGTCGTAAAACAAATAAAATCGGTCAAGCGGTTAAATAAAAAAAGAGAATTGGCATCCTTTTTTGTTTGTTATTTAAACACTTTTCTGATGGTTTGGGCTTAAGTAGTAGGCTTTTGAAACCATATGCTGGTTTACATTTAGCAACTATACTTGCCTTAATTATTTAAATCATGTGATTTAACATAAAATAAAAATGCCATTGTCATAGCATGGTAAAAAAGAGTTTTAACCATGCTATGACAATGTAAGAATCGTTTTTACTCTCCACAAAGATTGTTTTAGGTAGTATTTAACCAGCAGTGGCAATTTATATAAATATTTTGTGATAAGTCGATTGTTGTAACAAATTTTAGTGCATGTAGTATCAATGCAGGCCGCTTCCAACCGGCCAATCTGGAAGTCACTGGGGGAGGCCTAGTTTAGTAGTGGACATCCTATGGAAATGATGATGATGATGATTATCAATCGTTCTGTTTTTAAATTTAAATCAAATGCCACAGCTAATAAGGAATATGCATGAAAAAAATAATATATTGTTTTTACTATATTTATAAAAAAATATATGAAATTATAGTGCTAATAGTGAAAACAATATTGATTTTAGGTAGAAAAATAACCATAATATAGTTATTAGAAATTAAGGTAAACCTATCTTTTTCTAAAACAACTTTTAGTATAAAATTTTTTTGGTGCGCGTGTAATCTGACGTCATGTTACATATCGGATCTCCTTGTCTAACACGCGACTTTAATGGGCTGTAAGTCAGGTACTTATCATAATTTTTCGAAAATTCTTAAAGTTTGACTAATTATAATTAAGTACTATTTATTTTAGGACCAAATAAAAAAACATGCATATTCCCCATTGTAAGGCATAAAGCCATCAATGCGGTTTATATAAATATTTAATATAAATGCATTATATTATAAACGAATGAATATTCTTTTGAAAAACTGCGCGCTTTTATATTTCAACGATAAAAATTCACGGGGCTATTTTCATCTTCTAGCGCAGTAGTGGCATAGTACAGCCTACGACATAGAGACAGACTAGCGTTGCCCTCTTATACTGGGTTCGATTCCCGGTCGGTCAATGTAGAAAAATAACTTTCTATATTGTCTCAGGTCTGGTTGTTGTGGTACCGTCGTTGTTTCTGATTTCTGTAACACAAGTGCTTAAGCTACTTATTATAGGATCAGAGCAATGTATGTGATGTTGTCCAATATTTATTATACTATGCAAATGTGCAGCTCGGGTACGTATTACATGTTTATTAAGATATATGACAGCATCCCGAAAAACATTAAAAATGAAACCAAAGACTCCCTTTTCAATGATAAGTTAAAAAACTATTTAATGGTCAAGGGTTACTTTTCACTGCATGAGTTTTTCAAAGACAAATAGCCTAACAATATTATTTATTTATTAATTTTAAGTTAGAGTTAAAAAAGTATAAGACGGAATTTCAATATATCTAAATTTGTTTCTGACATTGAATTCAATTAAATTGTAATTAATCTTAAGTATGACATTTGATATTTTATGTTTATTCTAGCGTGTTAATAATTATGCAATCTGACATTTTAATATTTTTATGTAATCTGTTTATTTTTTTTATATTGTAGTGTCCTTACAGGGTTCATGTGCTGGACATATACACCGTGACTTTTAATTACCCGAGAAAACTAAAATTTGCGTTTATAAAAATATGTATATCAGTAAGTAACACACAAATATTATAGCGTTCATACAAAAATATCGTTTTATAGGACTTCAAATAAATCCTGTTAATGCACCAAAAACATGTAAACCATCTTCGTAGTATTATAATTAGGTGGATTTTGGTTCCGTTAATGTTGGAATGATAATGATTACTATTTGAATTAGCAGGAATTTTATGGTGCATATTTTTTACGGAATGTTTTAAATAAATTTCTCATAAAAAAAATTGAAAATTAGAAACCTTACCGGTTTTAATAGTGATACCAGCCACGTCTATGATTTATAAAAACACAGCAACCGATACTAAGCCCTGTCTAGCAACACACGCATGAGACATCTTTTAAATATTTGTGCTGGTAGCTCGTTTAATGGCCCTGGAAGGTGGTTATATATTTTAGTGGTCATACAGAATACATTCTTCTGCATCAAAGCTGTTCGAGCTGGTAGTGTGTATTGCTTATTTTAATTTTGCAAATATCCTTTTTGTACGGTCGGCCAAGAAAGTGGTCAACCAGTTTTGGCAAAATGTAATGTGTAAGTAAATTAGCGATAAGGTTGAACTCACGGACTTAACCTTCTGAACAATGAAAGAGATGCATAGTTTTGACGTATTATTTATTTGTTTTTGACATCATAGAAAGAGAGCACTAGTAGCTGTCAGAATAATTTTGCATGGGAAAATCAACCCTCTTGTTTTATGACGTGCGAATTATTTTTTACTTTAGGGTGATAGACCACTTACTTGGTGTTCGTGATGATGATGATGAATAAAACTTTTCTTTTTCTTCAATAGTTACGTATAATTGTTATTTCCTAACGTTACAGTTTCAATAATATGATTTTAATGTGTTAACGATGCGACGAATAGATGGCAAGTACAGAGGCGAAGCGTGAGTCGTCCGTCCCGCCCCGTTCCCCCAGTGTTGCTAGGTTGTTGGTAGCAGATGCGTAGACATGCCCCCCGCCTTGGAGTGGCTCCAACAGATATAAGAGAACAGGAAAGAAGTGACGTGGTTCGTTTAGTCTTCCTTCAGCAAAGGGCATAGTTTTTGGTAACTTCTACGAACTATTCCATTACTGGTCTTGATATCTGCTACTCTTGCTAGTCCATCAGTCCCTGGGAATGTGTGTGTTACTCTTCCGAGACGCCATTTCAGTGGTGGCAGATTATCCTCCCTTATAAGCACCAAAGTGTTAGGCGCTAAGGTGTCCTTATTGGTCTGCCATTTAGTCCTGGTTTGCAGTTCCCCGATGTACTCTTTTGTCCAGCGTCGCCAGAAGTTCTGACGCATTTGTTCAACGCGCTCATAGCGGTTTAGGTGCGAAGTGGATGCATTTGTGACGTCTTTGTATGCAGGCGCAACGAGCGGCCGGCCAATCAGGAAGTGGGCTGGTGTGAGTGGAAGTAGATCGCTGGGATCGGCAGACATGGGATACATGGGTCGGGAATTTAGGATTGCTTCGATTTGTGCTAATAATGTAAAATATTCCTCATATGTAAGGTTCGCGGTCCCTAACCGGCGCAGATGGTGCTTGCACGACTTGATCCCTGCCTCCCACGAGCCCCCAAAATGAGGACTATAAGGGGGGATAAAGCTGAATTTAATGTTCTCATTGGCAGAAAAATTTAAAATGTCGTCTTCGTTGTCTATCAGAAATTTTGAAAATTCCTTCATTGCACCTACAAAGGTGGTTCCGTTGTCGGAAAATATATGCGATGGTTTTCCGCGTCGAGAGATAAACCTTCTCAAAGTCAGCAAATATGCCTCAGAGCTAAGACTTTTAACTAGTTCTAAATGAACTGCGCGTGTAGTGAAGCATATAAACAAACAAATATAACACTTGTCCAATTTTGCCCCTCTTCCCTTCCGGCTTAATATGAACACAGGTCCCGCGTAATCGACACCGCAACGCTGAAATGGATACCCTGGCTCTAATCGTTCAAGCGGTAAGTTACCCATTTTTACAGACAATACCTTCCCTCTCTGACGTGTACACGAAATGCACTTATGTACAGTTTGCTTCGACAGATTGCGACCTTTGAGCACCCAAAAATTATCTCTGATAGTAGCAAGTAGCAGTTGAGGTCCAGCATGAAGCAAACGGTTATGTTCAAATCGAAATAAAAGTTGAGCAAAAATATGCTTGGAGCATAACAAAACTGGGTGTTTTTTATTGTAAGAGAAAGTCTCGGAATTTTGCAATCTTCCTCCTACTCTAATAAGGCCGTCATTATCCAGGAAAACGTCTAGACTGGATATGCCTTTCGATTTTATAGGCAAATTATTTATTAAAGCGTTGTAAATATCTGGAAATGAATTCTGCTGTGAAATTTTAGCTAAAACTAATTCAGATTTATTAAGTTCCTCAGACGAAAGTGGGCCACTACTGCGCTGCGATGTATCCTTAATGCGCAGATTGTTAATAAATCGCAACACATAACACATAGCTCGTCTCATCCGACTCCAACTAGAAAAACGTTCAAAAGGAAAAATTATATCCGATTTGCCAGATAATAATGAAGTTGTATTTAATTTTAATTCTGGTAAATCACTAACATCGATAGTATGATTGTTATTTTGATTAAAGTTGTGTCTAATTTCACGCAAAAAGGCTGGCCCGTGCCACCAAATATCGGATTGTTGAAGTGCATCGAGCGCTAAACCACGTGATAATAGATCAGCAGGGTTGTCCTTGCCTGCGACGTGCAACCACGGTAACTCGCCGGTCAAATCATTAATTTGTACTACGCGGTTCTGAACAAAAGGTTTCAATAGGTTTGGAGACATTTTAATCCAACTAATAACTATCATTGAATCGCACCATAGATATACGTTATTAAAACTTACTCTCAACGATTTAACAATTTTTTCATACAATTTGGCACCAACTAATGCACCGCAAAGTTCGAGCCGCGGCATAGTGACTGGTTTGATTGGAGCGACTTTGCCTTTCGCGCAAAGTAACCTGACTAAAACCGGTGAGTCGTCGCTGTAGGTAGTGACGTATGCGCAAGCCCCGTATGCATTTTGAGACGCGTCGGTGAAAATATGTAAATCTGTATAATTAGTATGAGAACCTCTCACGTGACGAGGTATACGAATATTTGATAAATATTGAAACGTGCCAATAAAGTTTTGCCATAAAATACGTATATCGTTAGGTACTGGGTCATCCCAGCCCAACTTACACAGCCACAGTTTTTGTAGTATTATTTTTGCCACCATTATTACCGGTGATAATAATCCTAACGGATCATAAATTTGTGAAATAATAGATAAAATAATGCGTTTCGTAATCTCTTCAACACTTGTGTCAATCTTACTAGTAAAGCATAGTAAGTCTTCAGAATGGGACCATCCCAACCCGAGCGTTTTAGTTAAGCAATTATCACCCAATGTTAATTGCCTTGTATAATCATTTAAAGAGGTTTCTAGATTAAACATCCATTTACGTAAAGGAAAACATGCTGATTTTAAAACGTCTGAAACCTTATTACAAACATTCAATAATGCTTCCTTACTATCGTGGCCAGTGACTAAATCGTCTACAAAAAAATCCTCGTCTATTATGCGTTTGATTTCGTCATCCTCGCATTCCGATGCCAGCTGTTTGATGCATCGAATGCTCAGATAAGGCGCAGACGCAGTGCCGTAGGTAACGGTATTAAGTTGGTATACACCGAGTTCATCAAATTTATTTTCGCGCCAAATAATTAATTGTAGATTTCTTTGATCAGATTGAATATTGATTTGCCGGTACATCTTTTCGATGTCGGCGCATGCAACATATTTGTGTTGTCGAAAACGCAACAATATAGAAAAAATATCATTCTGCAAACAAGGACCGATTAACTGGATGTCGTTAAGCGACTTCCCCGATGTCGTTTTAACACTTGCATCGAATACCACTCGCAGTTTGGTAGTGGTGCTGTGTTCGCGTAAAACACCATGATGAGGTAAAAAATAGTTTGGTGATGGACATTTATTAATACGAGACATATGACCTAAATTTAAATATTCAGCCATAAATTCGCTGTACAATTTCTTATATTCAGGTGAAGATCGATCTAATTTACGTTCAAGCGCGAGAAATCTATTTTCCGCGAGAGCATAAGAATCTCCTAGTGTGTCACTGGACTCTGCCATTGGAATGCGCACGCTGAATCGACCCTCCTTATCGCGACACGTAGTTTGCATGAATAAATTATCGCAGATTAATTCATCTTTTGTGAGATTATGCACTGGAGCGATTTCTTCCAACTCCCAGAATTTTCTAAGTTGAGTATCTAATGATTGTGAATAATTACAATGAACCCGATTAATGTTTGTAGTTTTATTACCTATTATTGGACCCGATATTAACCATCCCAACTTAGTATTTTGCAAATACGGGCCACTATTTAAGCGAATTAACCCATCATTTAGCAAGTCCCAAAACTTATCTGCGCCTATTAATAACTCGATCTCAGATTGAGACTGAAAATAGGGATCGGCTAACTGTATATTATTAGGGATATTTATTTGTGATTTTGTATCTAAAGTAGGTAATTTCGCAGTAATTTGAGACAAAACCAAACACTTCAAACGCGTATTGTAACCTGTAAATTTTGATCTTATGTTTATATCACACGATTTTGATGAATGAGTCACTAAATTGCCCACACCAGTGACCTGAACAGTGGACTGTATTAAAGGAACGTTTAATTTATCACATAATGACTGTGCAATGAAGCAGTGCTGGCTACCGTTATCTAATAAAGCGCGTGTCGTATGGTAGGTATTATTTGCATCTGCGATTTCAACTAAAGCTGTGGACAGCAATACATTCTCTAATAATGAATGAGATGTATTATTTTTAAGCGTATTTGAAGTATGAGCTGCTGAATGCATTATTGTCGTATTTGTGGTAGGCAAATTAGCTGAATTTTGCGACATTTCTGTGTGTATGAAAGCCGACGACGTCGATGGACTAACGTCCTCACTATGATCAGTGTGTATTAAGCTATTGTGTTTTTGATTACACAATTTACACGGTCCAAACCAACACTCCGATGAGGTGTGACCTGCGCGTAAACAATTAAAGCACAGCTTTTTCTCCTTTAGAAAACTATATTTATCATTTATAGACAGATTTAAAAATGAATTGCATGCATACAATGGGTGATTAGCGTTGCACATACTGCAATTACGTGAACGTTTTGAATTATTAGGCTTATTTGATGTATTCGGCTGTTTATTCTGTGTAGATATAAAACTGTGTGACTTATTCTGATTATTAAACCGGTTTTTCGAGATGTTATCAGGAGTACTATTTTTACTGTGGGACATATTAATCGTTTCCAAAACATCGGCCCTATTTTTAAGAAAATTAACTAAATCTGTGAGTTTCAGACGCATGCCAGACTGGTTTTGGTTAGTGATATTACTTTTGTAATTTTCCCATTCACGTTCGGTGCAGGAATCTAATTTTGAAGTGATTAAATAAATGACTAAAGTGTCCCAAGATTCAGTCGGCTCGCCTAAAGTATTTAGAGCGCGAATATTTTTTAAGACATTATCGATTAATTTACGTATTTGAACAGGTGATTCTTTATTAAGAGACGTAGTGTTAAATAATGACTTCACATGGTTTTGCACAAGTAACCTGTTGTTATTATATCTATTTTCCATTAAATCCCATGCTATAAGATAATTATCAGACGAAAACTCCAATGATTTAATCACCATTAATGCATTACCCGTGAGAGAGGAACGTAAATAATGAAATTTTTGAACATTGTCGATTTCTTTCGAATTATGGATCAAAGACAGGTAAGTATCGCGATATTCCAACCAGTGGTCATATGAACCGTCAAATGAGGGTAGTGAAATAGTGGGCAATTTAATTGTACATGAACCCTTAGAAGTAGATGAAGAATTATTATTTTGTTTTTCAACTGTATTAGCTTTAATTAAACACTTAGACTTAGCTACATAAGCATAAAATTGGTTCTCGAAGGTTTCTCTCGCGCTTAATTCTTTTTCAATTTGAATGTCGGGTACGTTAACGTCTATCTCGTCTTGAATTTCGGAAAAACTAGTAAGCAAATATTCTGCCTTGTCTAGACGCGTTTGTAATTCTGTACGAATAGCCTCAGTTATATTAATATGCTCTACAGAATCGACAAATTTGGCAAATAATGTTAGTTTGCCGCGAATACTGCCTCTTTTTTTAATTAAATCTTTTAGCACCATGTCGTCTACACTTTCAAAATAGGTTAGAGAATGCCTCTTTTTGGTCATTTTGGCTTTGTGAAACACAAGGAACCAGTCGTAGCACCCACCTGCTTAGAGTTGCACTAATTTTTATCGAAATGTATGCACGCGTGTTGTTCGTGACCTTGCCCGTTTTGAATGTCACACGCACCGGCTTATAAAAATGTACGCACAATATTAGCACAAAACACTGCGAATTGAACTGAATTTAATGAGAGGAAATAGAAAGGATGATTGACCTGACCGTTTTATGCTGGTTTCGATGATGCCTTTTCTGCTGGTCTCGCGTATCCGATTTATGCTGTTGATTACGACGATTCCTTGTTTTTGATCCGGCGATGAAGGTCCATTATGTTCGTGATGATGATGATGAATAAAACTTTTCTTTTTCTTCAATAGTTACGTATAATTGTTATTTCCTAACGTTACAGTTTCAATAATATGATTTTAATGTGTTAACGATGCGACGAATAGATGGCAAGTACAGAGGCGAAGCGTGAGTCGTCCGTCCCGCCCCGTTCCCCCAGTGTTGCTAGGTTGTTGGTAGCAGATGCGTAGACACTTGGCCTACTGTACCTGTCAGCTTAAGCACATTTTCTTGCGTCTTGACACACAAACCACTTCTCTGTCCTTCTAAAATAATGTTTAATACTGGTCATTGTTGGTTACCATTTTTCCTTGAATGTATCAAGTATGTTTTTAAGTGTATGTATGTATATTGTATGTATATGTATATAATATTATGTATTTATTTAAGTATTGTTATGTATTGAAGTATATTGTTTATGTTCATTCATCCATTAAGTACATTAAATTTCACACTTAACTCTCCGCACGACTTTCCCCTTTCTTCTTATCTATCCTCTATCTGAAGGTTGTCTGGAAAAGATCGCTTTTAGTGATAAGACCGCCTAAATTGTGCATCTTTCTGTGAACACAAATTGCAACTTTTTATATGGTGTACAATAAAGAGTATTCTATCTATCTATGATAATGACATGCGCGAGCGAATACCTCGCCGTGAATTTCGTGACTCTTATGTCCGAATTTAAAGTACGTTCTGAACTTTTAAGTGACTACTTCATCTTAACGACGCTACCTATTACGGTTTAGGAGACCTTGTATAAAATGTTTAAGTGTTGCTATAATTTACTTTATTACAAGGTGAGATATAAAAGGCATTAAGTGGACGTGAGAGTGGCCTGTTATAACATCCTCATAATATAAAAAGTTTAAGTTATGGCCGAAATCTTAAAGGGAGAATAAAGACGCGATTTATTGCTCCAAAATTTGGAGCTTGAAGGATTATTCGTGATTCAAGAGGAAAATTTCCAAATACTAACGGTTAGATATACAATACAGTTATTTTCTCTACCAAGAGATGGCGCTACGGGCATTTTAGATCGTGGGTAATAGGACTTTTAAACGTAAGTCCAGTTTTATTAAGTACATTATAAAAAGTAGGTACGTTTATAGCCTGTAATTGTTTTATATAGTTTAAATTGGATTCAGTGTTTTATTTTGATATTAAAACATGTATGAGATTGTTACTATTGATTTCAATCCCAAGTATAACAACTACACGACAAAGTTTAATGACTTAATTGTAATAAATATTATAGTGCGTAATTATTACTTATAGATTGATAGATAGATAGATACTCTTTTTTGCACGCCATACAAGTAAAATACACATGATTTTTACAGGAAGATGTACAATTTAGGCGGTCTTATCGCTAATAGCGATCTCTTCCAGACAACCTTTTGGTAGAGGACAACCATTAAAGAAAGGGAGGGGGAAGGTGTTGCAGAGTTCTTAAAATTCTTACCTGATACAAATAGGATTGCATAAATTTATGGCATAGACGTATACATACAGTAATAAATAAATAAAAATAAAATAAAATAAATACATAACAATAATTATACATACATACAATAAACATACATACTACTTGATATATGCGAGGAGATGTCGAGACTAACAGTGACCAGTAATATTCTAAGATATAAAGGCAGTTTGTGTCAAGAAGAAAGAAAGTGTGCTTTAAGCCGATTTTTAAAAATAGCAATCGATCCGGATTTTCTGATTGTTAATGGTAAGGAATTCCAGAGGCGAATGGACTGGACAGTAAACGACTGCGTATAGTAATTAGTCGAATGGGGAGGAAATTGAAGATGTAGTTTTTTGGATGACCGCATGTCATGACCCTGTGATAACTGCAAACATTAAAAGCGCTTTCATAATTTCTTTTTTATAATTTTGGGCTTTCGGCAAACACTGAGTTAGATTACTTAGTCCTAACATAGCAGTAACTTATACATTTGCTGCACTTTTTGAATAATTAAAATTAAACTGCAACATACATTGGTAAAATTGGTATTTACCCGGGGTGAATATGAAAATCGCGGCTTCACTTGCATGTTAAATACTTCAGAATATAGTTTTCAATGAAATAATAGGCTGTATAAAGTGCAGGCCATAGCGTAAGAAACGGAACTTGATATAAAAATCGCCCTTCCCCATACATGCATGACCACCAAATCACGATATGATATTAGCGATTTATTGACACCAACTAACATATATTTTCAACCGACTTCAAAAAAGGAGGAAGTTCTCAATTCGACTGTATGTTTTTTTTTTTTTTTGTATGTTTGTTACGCGATTACTCCGCCAATTATGAATCGATTTTAATGATTCTTTTTTTGTTTGGTAGATCATACTTCAGAGGTGGTCCCATATAAATTTTATCGAAATTGATTTAGAACTTTTTGAGAAAATCAACAAATATATACCCAGATAATATTTTAGTTGTGGTTCTTGTTACCTATCTTCGACAAATATGAGCCGATTTTGATGATTTTTGTTTTATTGAATAGCTTATACTTCAAAGATGCTATGATAAAAGTTTGAAAAATAAAAATCACCCCTAAGGGTAGGAAAATAGGGGATGAAATCGGTGTTCAGCAGTTAGATTAGGATTTATCACTAAAAATAGATGAAATAAGTAAATTTTATTTGAAAAAATTAAACCGACTTCAAAACACTAAAATGCTAAAAATAATCCTAACACTTAAGTACCTAATCAGTTACTTTTGGAGTCGGTGCAAACAAAAACATTGAATCTCTCATCGGCTGGCACCGACTCCAAAAGTAACTGATTAGGTACTTAAGTGTTAGGATTATTTTTAGCATTTTAGTGTTTTGAAGTCGGTTTTATTTTTTAAAATAAAATTTACTTATTTTAAAATATGATAAGATAATTTTTATTTAAACAGGTTATATGTATATATGAGCATTTTTTTTATAAAAGGTTGTATTACCAGGTAGTTTTACAAGCCGGTTTGGATATCGCGTTGGCCATAGGCCGTATGGACACGTATGGATAAACAAAAAATTTGAAAATACAATAATAAATGATTACCACAACAAACCAATTCAAACTAGTTATTTCCCAACGCTTGTAACTCATTTTTGTTAAAATTTATTATTTTCAGTTTAAATTGAGCTACTCTGCTCCTGTATTCGCTTAGCTTGCGGTGTGACCTGCGCATAAATGTTTAATACAAGAACTGTTTATTAAAACAAGATTTTGAAAATTTAATTTAATTTTATACTACTTGTTGCCCGCGACTTCGTTCGCGAGGTGTTTCATAAAAAAAGACCCAACTTTCTTAATTTTTTCAATTAAAAGAACCTTCTCCTGACTATAATTAATACAACAAAATAATAATTAGCCAAATTGTTCCATCCGTTCACACGTGATGCGATGACCAAGGGAAATAGTGATTCATTTTTATATATAAGACTAGCTGTTGCCCGCGACTTCGTCTGCGTGGTCTTTAGGGGTATAAAAAATAGATGTTGGCCGATTCTCAGACCTACTTAATATGCTCACAAAATTTCATGAGAATCGGTCAAGCCGTTTCGGAGGAGTACGGAAACGAACATTGTGACACGAGAATTTTATATATAAGATTAATAGATGCAATCAAAATACCCATTAAAATGTCTATCTGTGTCTCATTTTTCTAGGCTGAGGAGTTGAGCGTCGTTGTTTCTGATTTCTGTAACACAAGTGCTTAAACTACTTATCATAGAATCAGATGTGAGCAATGTTTAAAAAACGTTTTAAAAAAAAATTTTTATTTAATAGTTGCTTCTGCCCGTCACTTGAAGTCGCTTTCACTGATTAGTATATATTTATACCTATTTATTAAGTATGTAACGTTAGCGTGTATATATTTTTTTCTTGCTGCACCGCCTGTATTTCTCTGTTTGATCACTGGTTGTCTGGTAGAGAATGCTTCTTGGCATTAAGTCCGCCATTTGTTTTTTATTTTTATTTATACCTATTTATTAAGTATGTAATGTTAGCGTGTATATATTTTTTTTTGCTGCACCGCCTGTATTTCTCTGTTTGATCACTGGTTGACTGGTAGAGAATGCTTCTTGGCATTAAGTCCGCAATTTGTATTTTTTTTTAAATCTGCAATAAAGTATAAATAAATAAATAAAATAAATTAGTACAGAAAGGGCGTTTTTTTTAGGTAAGTATTTTGTACTTCCAAACCTATTTTCTTAGTTTGTTTCATACGAAGACGAATATCATTGAACGCAGACAGAAGACTGCACAAAAATTCAGTTACAAAATTAAACAATAATTTAAGTAATGCCGATATTTTGACGACTCCCTAGCCGAGAGGCGAGCATACCGGACTTGGTGTCGCTATCTCTGAGGTTCCGGGTTCGATTCCCGGTCGGATCAATGTAGAAAAATACCTTTTCTATATTGTCTCGGGTCTGGGTGTTGTGTTACCGTCGTTGTTTCTGATTTCTGTAACACAAGTGCTTTGGCTACTTACCACAGGATCAGAACAATGTATGTGATGTTGTCCAATATTTATTTATTTAGTTTCATCATCATCATCATTTCAGCCATGGATGTCCACTGCTGAACACAGGCCTCCCCCAATGACTTTCATCGGGGGGGATTGCCAATACTCGCCACGCTTGGCAGGCTTTATTTAGTTTAAAAAATTGAATTTAAAAAACCTGATCTCCCTAAAAATGTTTAATATAAGTATATTAAACTGTAAACGAGTGGAGCTGTTACAACCTGGGACAGGCCATTAACCTGTCGTAGCCCGTAGTCCCTAGTTTGTAGCTATAGAACTAAACTGAACTAGAACGGACAACCCAAAGATAGTAATAATTAAATTACGTGATTATTTGAACAACAAGAGTGCATGGTCTTTATTTCCTGCCTGCCTTTTTTAATAGACTCAATCCCGCTCTATATGAAGAGCAGTGATGCCAATTTCGAGTATTTTCTGGAATTTAGTTTTTATTGCTTTTCATGGATTCAGTGAATGCTACTCTTTCCATAGAAGCAGGTTTCAAGACGCTATCGGATCAAGCAAGTTGTCTTGAGACAAGTCACCTTGACACTTGATGCGGCGTTAAATATAATGTTATTTCAATAATTTCAGATCTTTATCATTTGACCAAACATTAGAACACATACTACACCAAACTTACATTCTAAAGGTCTTTAAATGATCAATAAAAACTATTAAAATAGATCTACCATGCTTTTCCATGCTTTTAGACTACCCCCTACTGAATCCCCACTTGCACTTACTACATGACGTGTTGAAAGACCAGTTCAAGCAGAACCGACGCAAGAAGGAGAAGAAATGGTCCCTAGGTAAACTATTTAGAAGAAAAAAGAAAGATAAAGAAAGTGAATATCTGTGTTTTCTATAAAGGCTGAAAAGGCGACTGTTTGAAGCGTGAAGCGTTTCATCAAGTTTTAATCACCTAGTGGTATGAAAAAACCATATTTTGGGACTTGCATAAGTGCCCAAAAGAGATAGATAGATAGATAGATAGATAGATAGATACTCTTTATTGTACACCACACAAAACAAACAAATCACAGGAAAGTAGTTAGTGAAAGAGGTTCTGATTGTAAAAAAAACAGACAAGTGCAAGTCAGACTCGCCCACTGAGGGTTCCGTATTGTACGTACATAATATAAGTAGTTCATGAATCGAATCTCGCAGTGTTTTCCGAGTTTTTTCTGAAACTTTAAATAAAGACTTTTTTAAATGATTTATTTGCGAGTGTATCGTTTTTCGATTTTTCCCTGTATTTGTATTATAAGACGATATACTTACCAAATTTCATAGTTCTAGGTCAACGGATAGTACCCTATAAATTTTGATTCCCTTGAGAGGGTCTAAATATTCGTTTTTTGGCGGATAAACGGCCGTATCTTCTCTTTACTTTAACTTAGAAGTTTGAGTTTTTTACAGCTTAAAGAGAATATTAACTCAACTCGTAACAGGGACTCTTGCCCTCAAAGCCAATTACCACACCACTGTGCGAATTGGGACGTCATTAATTATAAATTTCTCAAATTCAAAATACCTGGCAATCATTACCAGTGATCGGAATAGGTAGATTGATTTGATGTAATTTGGTAGTGCTAGCATAATATTGTTTTTTTTTTTTAAACTGATACAAAGAAATTCCGAAATCAGGGAGGCATGTCCATATCAACATCAATGTTTTAGATCATTAACCCCAAATCAATCTCCCTATTCCGATCACTGATCATTACTATTATACAGGGTTATTTTAATAACATCAGCCCTAGGGGCTGATTCTGGTGCTCAAATATAACAACGTTTTCTATGGAACCAACATCGAAATCGCAAAAAAAATACTTTCCCATACTAAGCCGCCGATCAGCGGACATCAGTTTGTATGAAGCAATATAAAAATATTTTTTTGGTTACTATGCTGGTCTCATAGGAAAAAAAAATATATTTGTGAAATCAGCCCCTAGAAGGTTGCTGATGTTTTAAAAATAACCTCGTATATGGGTGCTTGCGGAACCTACCGCAATCACGTAATGCCAGCTCTAGTTCATTCAACTCTATGTACGTAGACTCCGGTTTGTACGTCGTAGCTCGTAGCGTGTCTACGGTTGCTACAACGTGTAACGTTTGCTACGAGTAATATGACGTTAATATTGTTTTAAGACTCTTGATTGAAGGCTTATAAGGTTCACCTGCCTGGCCTTCTAAATAAGCCGATTAGTTGTTATAATTTGAATAGAAAACTGATTTTAACCAACTTCAAAAGCCTTAAAGAAGGTTCCCAATTTATGACAAAGCATAACTTTATATTGATAAATCAATTTTAATTGATTTCATTTAAAACTTTAGCCGGACTTTGAACCAAAAGTTTTATTATTAGAAGCGTATCTTTTTACTTCTTGATAGCTTCGACTATTTAATTATCATCATCATCATCATTTTAGTCATGGCCGTCCACTGCTGAACACAGGCCTCTCCCAATTACTTATCATCGGGGGGATTGCGAATACTCGCCACGCTTGGCAAGCGGGTTGGCAAGCGCAGATTTTTATAACATTTCGCACGCAGACGCTGCTGCCCGTCTTGTGCCATAGGAATTTAATATAAAAAAAATATTCTAAACCTCTCTACTCGATCAACAAGTTAAAAGATCTTGATAGGACTGACGGACAACTACATAAATATTCAGTAATAATGGGTTTAATTTCAAGTTACAGAACCCAGATAGTACTGAAAAACAACGCCTGAAATTGAATCCACGCGTAGTTTCAGGCTCTTGCTACAAATAACATAACAAGAAATGCTTAAACAACGCCGCGGGCAGTAACTAGTCCGCTGTGGAAATGCCCGAGCCCGTTCTCATGGTAGTCCCATTGTGCTTTTCACAATGGGTTATTTTATTTTCGATCTGTGTTCACCGTTTCACGGTATTTGACAGGGTCGGACTCGGGAAATTTCGGATTTTTTTTAGAACCGAAGCTTTATCTTATCTTGGAAATGTATGTCTGTTTTATGTTATGCGACATTTTAAGTACCTAAATAATTAAACATATAATAAAAATTATACAATAATATTATTCAAGTTAATATTATTATATTTTGCATGCCATATTATGGTAAAATGTGTGATCTGTACACATACTATTTTAACATCTTTGTACCACTTTTAAACAAAATTTATGATTCTGATTCTTTATTTTCTGTAAAAATGATGCGTCATATCTTGTTTCGTATCTGCCTATATTTGTAATTACGAATTGATACCTTATTAGACTCAAGCATCGCATATCATGTATAAGCTTTTGGGTTCTGTTTTTATATTTATTTTGCAAATGAATCATTTGTATTGTCATTTATCTTTTGTAATATAGACCTCTTTGTTGTATTTTTGTTGTATAATTATTTGGTAATTATAGAGCAAGTAATTTTTTTTTAAACAAGTTTTAGTGTTTTTTTTTTAAACAATAAAGTCAAAAATCTTCTAAGATGCGCTTGAAAATTTAATAATTTACGTTCATCTTTAAAACGCTTCAGTTTCCTTTCTAAATAAAAGATAAATTCTTATTCCGTCCCTGTAATTTTGTTCCGTTCTCATCTCTCATATTACATTTGCGAGACATTCTGTACCGAGCTCTCTGGATAATCTCATTGTATGCTTTTATAAGATTGTTTACGTTTTTCAGTCCAGTGAATAGCATCAAATTATGTATTATATACATTTGAATGTATTTAAGTAATGGTAAGTTAACTAGTAACTCTAAAAGTAGATTCTTTATTTTTTTTAATAAATCCTACAGTTTTTTAAGTGCAAATGTATTTTTAATACACACAACGCATAATACATTGTCAAAATGGAAATAAAACTATTACTTTATAAGTATAAGTAATACTACCTTTTTATTTAAACTTTATTGCACAAATTAAAATCGTAATAACGTAAATCGTACAAAAGTCGGACTTAATGCCATGTGGCATTCTTTACCAGTCGACCATTAGGCTATGTATACAGGGTGTAACGAAAAGGTGAAATAAAACTTTAAGGGGTTATTCTACGGCTAAATTACATCAACCTCTATGGGACCAACATCGAAATCGCAAAAAAAAACCACTTTCCCATACTAAAACGCGACCAGCTGGCATCAGTTTGTATGGAAACGTCAATTTTTTTTTTGAGATTTTGATGTTAGTCCCATAGAAAAAGTTGATGTAATTTAGCCGTAGAATAACCCCTTAAAGTTTTATTTCACCTTTTCGTTACACCTGTATATATATAACCTATAGTTACCTTAATTTACGAAACTTTATTGCACAAATTAAAATCGTAATAACGTAAATCGTACCGAAGTTGGACTTAATGCCATGTGGCATTCTCTACCAGTCGACCATTTGAATAAATATATATATATAACCTATAGTTACCTATATTCTATACAATATCATACAGAGTCAACTTTGTATAATGCCTCTCTATTTTAAGGCTTCCATATTCAGACAAGGACCCCTTATAGTTTCGTCATGTCTGTCTGTCTGTCCGAGGTTTTGCTAAGGGACCGTTGATACTAGAAGGTGTAATCTTTCCCATTAATAATTAATTATCCAACACCCAAGTTCAACCACTATTACCGCTAAACGAATAAAGTTATCTTAACCGCTATAATTTTCTTTTAAATTTATGAAATGCATATTAAATATTTTGTAAATGGAGCATTGAATCGAAAAATAGTATTAGCAACCCCAAAGTCATTTTTAAAGACCTACTCAATGATATCCCAATCGATGAGGTAAACGACGAAACAAAAAAACATCTCCACTTTAAACTTTAAATACTCAGTTCTGATTCGATCTCGCAACCAAACCCAGGAAAGTATTTTCCATAGCACGCTCAAGTTACGAAGTTGTACTTTAGCTTTCATATGAGGCCTATAGTGAGAGGCCACAATTCTGTTCCATATGTCATCACTGTGTATTACCAGTGTTACCGGTGATCTGATTATAATGGTCACAAATGTTATAACGAAATTAACTGCATCTGGAACCATAGTAAATCGTACCCCGACTAAAAACGGAGCTAAGAGAAATAATTTTAGCAGTTATTTGTGACAAACCGCAAACCAAGCTGACAAAGGCACGGGGAAAAAGAACATACCTAATATTTTTGAGTTCAGCCACTTCCAGTCGGTGTAATTAGTATTGTATACTCATATACACCAGGGGTTATTATTCTATATATATTATATATATATATATATATATATTTGCCAATACTCGCCTCGCTTGGCAGGCGGGTCGTGACCACTAACTATAAGCAATCCATTACGATTATAAATAAATATAAATAAATAAATAATGGACAATATCACATTGCTCTGATCCTATATAAGTAGCCTAAGCACTTCTGTTACAGAAATCAGAAATAACAACGGTACCACAACACCCAGACCCGAGACAATATAGAAAAGTTATTTTTCTACATTGACCGACCGGGAATCGAACTCGGAACCTCAGAGATAGCCACACCGAGTCCGGTATGCTCGCCTCTCGGCTACGGAGCTCGTCAAATTATAACTAAAGATAATATTAAAAATAGTCAAAGTTAAGAAAAGCTGCAAGTGTATTTGTAAAGTGAAAGGGACGAGAATACATTAAAAGTCGTAATTGTATCTTTGAAACTTGGTAAAAGGTTTCATAGCGCTTGTCGTTAAAGTTTAATTAATAAAAGTTAATAATTTAAACAAAATTTTAAAACAAAGAAGAATGTTGAGTCGATAAGGAACCTAAAATAAACGTTGCCTAGAAAGGATTGCTTTTAGACATACGACCGCCAAAATATTGCACCTATCTGTTACTTTGATGAAGAGTGTATCTAAATAAGATTCTTCACAGATTAGTGTTGATCTGTAGGCCGACACTCCTCAAAAAGCAGTGATAGGGTGTAACAATAATAATTGGAACGTGAAATATATTATAATATAATTTCTTAATTCAGGAATTTTTACTTTCATCATCATCATTTCAGCCATAGGACGTCCACTGCTGAACATAGGCCTCCCCCAGTGACTTTCAGATTGGCCGGTTGAAAGCACCCGCCCCGCTGTCACCCTGACCGCTACCGTAGCCAGGAACAGCGGGACCACCGGAGACTGGGGGCCTGGACTTTTTTGTGCTACTCATTAGGGGGGGGGGGGGGATTGCCAATACTCGCCACGCTTGGCAGACGGGTTGGCGAGCGCAGTTTTTTATAATATTTCGCACGCAGACGCTGCTGCCCGTCTCGTGCTACAGGAATTAGTCACCTCTTACGACACGCCTTCTGCTGGCGGTGGGAAAATGTATTCTTTACGGCCGTTCCCACACGACACACACGACACAAATAAATAAGTTTTATTGTTTACTTATTAGTAAAATTCTGTCGAAGTAAGAAGCTGTAAGCTGCTGCATGTAATTCGCTTCGTACCGGCTAATCTGGAAGTCACTGTAGAAAAGCTTAGTGTTGCCGCTCGATTGGTCAATATCGATTGTCTATCGATAGGCTATCGCCTATCGATAGTTGAAGGAAAAACGATACTATCGATTCTACTGCAATATCTCTTTTACTGCAATACTATCGGTAAACAGCAATACTATCGATAGTATCGATCGCTACCAACCAATGAACTATCGATAGTGATATTTTTTTCAAAAGTATTGCATTCAGTATGTAGGCATAATGAGTGGTAAAATACCTAATGTGCTATATTCATCGAAATCAAATTAACTAATGTATTGACTTTATTTAAACGTACGTTTTGTTTTTTTTTAAATAAAGATGGCAATTCTTTGAATTCTTAGGTGGCAATACTATTAAATTAAAGCTCACTATCGATAGTACAAAACAATAGATCGTATCGATAGTATTGATACTATCGATAGTATTCTCGATATTGAAGAGCAATACTACCGATTCAATAGTTTATTAGTTGGCAGCGATCGAAACTATAGATAATATAGATAGTATTGCTGTTTACCGATAGTATTGCAGTAAAAGAGATATCGATAATATCGATAGTATCGATAGTATTCATACTATCGACTGCCCTATCGATCGTATAGATGAATTTAGCGTTCAACTATCGATTTTTCGGCAACACTAGAAAAGCCTATGTTCAGCAGTGGACGTCCTATGGCTAAAATGATGATGATAATGATAATTAAGAGCTTCAGAGATTACGGATACTGCTTATTAACTTCTCCCTTTTCATAGTACATTTACCTATGTAACAAGATTTACGAATAAGTGTGCCACTAGTGTTAGGTCCAGTTCCCTTCCTCAACCTTTCAGAACCTTCCACTAACTAAATGAAAGATCAGCTGTTAGAATTTGGCTGTTTCACATCGTAGAAGCGCAATATATTTTGACATTTCTATGTTAGTCCCATACTCGGAAAATTATGATTTTATATTTGGTCCCTTACATGTTTTATATTTGCGCACCAGAATTAACCCTTAATAATAAAAGACAAGGAAAATTAAAAATTAAACTTTTTTTTTATAACTTAGGCAGACTTATTGCTAAGAGCATTCTTTATCAGACAGTTTGGAATAAGATTTTCAATTTAAAAATGGGAATTCAATCAGATTAAAATGAAGTGCTTCTTTTTGACATCCGGACTCCTCTACAAGCCCTTATTTATAAAGAGGTAACACTCAAACAGATTTTGAGGTGTACCTTAATTACGGCAAGGTCTACCCATTTGTTCCCATAGTCCGCTGAAAAGGGGTAAATATAATTAATTACCTGTCTGCAGTATTTGTTCACGTAGATTGAGAGTGTGAGGATTACCGTAGCCATATTTAGTAGAGCTTGTTCATGCTTGATGAGTATAAAATAAACACATTATTGTATAAAATAACTTTTAAACAATCATACCAAACAGTTATTTTTGGAGTAGGTGCAAACAACCACATTCAAACATATAACTGTCTTAATGAAAATATCTTATCACCTTACTCGTGGAAGACTATTGAGGCCAACTATGGTCTCCTTCATCAGTTCCATCTCAGCAAATGATACTTTCTGAATGCAAATGCTTGACTTGTTGTTAAATATACTAAAATCGCTATATGTCTACCTGTAATATTTTAGGAGTTCCCTCAATTCCTCATGGATCCTATCATCAGAATTGAATTGAATTTTGAAAAAATGGGTCCAATCTGGAGGTATACCCTTTCAATTGAAAAAAGAATTTTTCAAATCGGTTCATTAATGGCGGAGTTCTGAGGTAACAAACATTTAAAAAAAACATACAACCTAATTGAGAACCTCCTCCTTTTTTTGAAGTCGGTTAATAATAAAAGGATAGATAGATAAATTGTTTATTTGCAACACAAAGTGTGCATGTGATCTCTTCCAACCTTAGGGCATAGTGTAGCTCAAAAAATACGACAATTAGTAAGACAGTGCATCTCCAAGCATTTTGCGGCAATTGCAATACTTATTAGTTAACATTTTAAAGCGCGCTTTTCGGACTTGTCAATACATATAATGAGCTCCAACTAAAAAGTTTCACCTGTTACGATTAAAGAGTTCTACTATCCATATTCTGGCTCCAATTCCAAAATCCAAAATCAGATAAGCATGATGGTATAAAATTATATTACGTAGATTTACAGTTCGGAAACCTCTTTATATCCGTAACTGTACCAGTAAGTGACACTAAAATGACAATTTACGAAGTCCAGGTACTGTCATTGTCAATTATGTACCAATCAGCAAATCATTTTAAGTAAGAAGTAGTAAAATTGTATTTTTGAAAAATCATAAATGCCTTTAGTAGGTCAACTTTGTTTCGTTTTTTAAAATACGTCAAAAGGCGAAACGTATATGGCAAGCACTTTTATTTTGCGCGTGAATGAATATTTTCTCGTTTTTATTTCAAAAACACCTGAAAGGCTTCGCGAAAACACCCGGTCTGTGGATGAGAGGACTCAAAGCCCTGATGGATGGTGTCTAGGGAGGGGTAATTAATATCCTGCCTTTATTCGTGTCATGTCAATGGAAATTACAGTTTTTTGAAATTTGCAGCATGTTTTTAGTCTTTCACAAAAATGATAGCGTATTGTATGTTTTATATAATTGTTCATCTGTCCGTGATTTAACGGATCAATGTCATTTGATTTAACACAATAAAAATGCAGATATCATATTGTTTTAAATGTGCTTATTAGATGACGTGCAATTAAATCCGATTAACTAACTTTGTTTAAATTTTAACTTTATTTACGTTCTGTCAACCAGGTAATTTTTTGTTGTTTGTCGTTGTTGTTTTATTAATATATCTAATAAAAGGTCTTGACTGAATATAGGTATGTTACTTTATCCTAGAGCGTTTTTACACAACTTGCTCAGCGGTGAAAGAACACATCGTGTAGAAATGTGCACATCTACATTATATTGGATGTTTAGCTATGGTTCGAAATGATGTTGTTCCTCTGTCTTATGATTGTAGAGGTCTGAGTATCATCATCAACATAATTACAGCCATTGGACATACAATGCTGAGCATAGGCCTTCAATGATTTCCAGATAGGCCGATTGGAAGCAGTCTGCATCCAGCTGCTTCCTTCAACCTTTTCCAGCTGGTCGTCTGTCGCGTGGACGGCCTACGCTGCGTTTGCCGGTACGTGGCCTTCATTCTATAATCTTTCTGCCCTATCGGCTGTCAACTGTACGTGCTATGTGCTCCGCTACTGTCACCTTAGCTTGCTAATCCGTCTGAATATGTTAGTGACTCTTGTTAGTAAATACTCATTTCTGATTCACACCCAGGAAAGTATTTTCCATAGCACGCTCAAAGTTGTACTTAAGCTTTCATATGAGGCCTATGGTGAGAGGCCACGATTCTGTTTCATATGTCATCACTGTGTACCTATTACTAGTGTTACCGGTGATCTGATTATGATGGTCACAAATGTCATAACGAAATTAAATGCATCTGGAACCATAGTAAATCGTATTCCAACTAAAAAGGGAGAGAGCTAAGAGAAAGAAATTTAGTAGTTGGGGGAATATCCCAAACGCATTTTTTGACTGTCCGGGGTGAAAATCGCTGTGTAATATTCATATTTTCTTACGATTTTTTTTCCCAGTATTCTACAACTACCAAGTCATTTCGTGCAATGTTTATAATACGCTAAATATTATTGTATAATTAAATAAAAATAAGAATAGGACCGTTTTAAGTATCTGGTGGCGTGTCCTCAATCTGTTTCTTGACGGAAAAACTTTTGCATTTACTTTGTTCTTATAATATCCAACATAAAGGTCTCATCATAAATTAATTAAACACTTACGGTTTCTTTAAGTAAGTGTAACTTGTCATTTTAGCTCCTGGGATTCACGTGACCCTAGATCAAAGTTTGTCCACACACGGTCGTAAGATTAGGTGGCGAAAATTCAACTTGTCGTTACTCCTTTTTGAGTCTCACGAGATGCATTGCCTTGCTATACCCCGTACCCCTGAGTGATACGATAGCGATTGCAAGCAACAGGGGTGTGTTAGTGATATTCGTTATCCCGCCAAAACGAAAGTAAACTGCCTGGTGGCGTTTTGTTCAACAGTTATTCAATAGTCAACTATTTATTGATAAAAGTGCTTTGGTTTGTACTTTACAATGTCTTTTTATTGGAACAATATACAAGCTAATGTAATTTTGATGATTTTTTAAAATGACTTAAGATTTGGTGGCTCAAATTTGGTGGCATAGGTGGCAAAAAATGCACCACCAAATCTTAAAAATTGCCACCAAATCCGTAGGTATTATTTTATGCGCTGAATGCTACAAAAGTATCTGCTAAGGCTCAGAATATGTTTGCATTTTTTATAAAATACTAGAATAATTATTTGGTTTCCAGTTATTTTGGTTAAAAAAAATAAACTACATTTACTTAATTAACACAATTAATTGATCATGTTTTCTATAATCTATCTCTTGCATCCTGACTGACACTTTTACTAAAATCTTTTCATTGACTTGCCATTCTAACCGTAACTTCTTAACTTATCATCATTCATAATTTCTGCCATAAGACGTCCACTGTTGAACATAGGCCTCCCCCATTGACTTCCAGATTGGGCGGTTGAAAGTGTCAGTTCAGCGTCTTCCTGCTACCTTTACCAGGTTGTCTAACCACCTTGTAGGTGGACGTCCTACACTGCGCTTACCGGTACGTGGCCTCTGTTCAAAATTCAAATTCAAATTCAAAATTGTTTATTTGTGATTCACAGGTAAGAATACAGATGTCAAAAACATTTATGGTAGTGCTCTGTGATCTGCCATTTGGCGTACAAATGTATTAATCCTAATTAGTTTAGATTATTCTAGATTCTAGAATAATCTAAACTAATTAGGATTAATACATAGGTTCTAGAATCTAGAACCTTTCTACCCCATCGGCCGTCAATTCTAGGTGCTATGTGCCCAGCCCTTTGCCACTTTAGTTTGCTAATCCGTTGGGCTATGTCAGCGACTTTTGTTCCGTTTATGGAACTCCTCATCTCTGATAGAGAGAGGCAACGTTTCAGTTCCATTATGTCGTCACTGGTAACACATACTGGTTGTAGACTTTCGTCTCAAGGCACTGAGGTATATTGGACGAGAAGACGTGTAGTTTCCCGTACGCTGCCCAGCTAAGTTGGTTTCGACGATTGACTTCATTCTCAAAATTGGATCTAATTACCTGGATAACTGGTCTCAGGTAGTTTACTACAATTTTCAGAGTAGAGTTTCTAACGGATATTGTGTAGGACGTATGGGCATTTCGGGTTTTGTCCATGTTCATCCGATCAACAAGTAGGTTGCTGGGAAACTCAACTAAGGCCATCGAACATTGTGCTGAGGTCTTCAAACGATTCTGCCATGACCACAATATCGTCGGCAAACCGAAGGTGAGTGATGTACTTGCCGTTGATGTTGATGCCAAATCCTTACCATTCCAGGAGCTTAAAAGCGTGATTCAATGCAGCGGTGAACAGTTTTAAAAATGTAACATCACCCTGCCTTACGCCTTACTGCCTTATGCCTCGTTGCATAGGAATCGCCTTCATGCTCTGCTCCTGTACTGGGACCGATATAGTGACGTTTTTGTATAAACACTTCAACACCTCGATGTTCTGATAGTTAGCATGGTACCACTGGAGAGACTGTAGTACTGCCTAGGTCACGATTGAATCAAAGGCCTTCTCATAGTCCACGAACGCCAAGCATAGTGGCAAGTTATACTCCTCGGTCTTCTGTATAACTAGCCGCAGAGTATGGTTGTGGTCTATGGTACCAAAGACTTTTTTCGGAAACCTACTTGTTCGGGAGGCTAAGTTATTGAACCTACGCGCGAGACGATTTGTGATGACATTCGAAAACAGCTTGTAGACATGGCTCAGAAGCAAGATGGGTCTGTAATTCTTCAATAAGGTGTTATTTCCATTCTTGAAGAAGAGCACCACTACACTTCTGCTCCATGCCGCCGGCGTTATTTTCTCGAGCAAGACGGATTTAAAGTCTCTGAAGGACTTTCGGTATCGGTGTTCTACTCGCATTTAGAAGCTCTGATGTGATTCCGTCATCACCCGGCGCCTTTTTGTTCCTAAGCTGTTTGTGGGCTATCCTAATCCAGTATAGGCTGTCCAATATATCTTCGGATAGTGTCGGGTTAGCTCAGCTCTTGGATCTTCGGCTGAGCTACCTACTACTTGGATCTAATAGGTTTAGTGACCGAGGTATATTACTGCCCATAGAACTTCTCGATCTCCCTCAAAACTTCGGCTTTTGTCGACGGTATACTGCCGTCCTCTGTCTTTAGCTTCGTCAGCTGGCTTTGCCCAATAGACATGTCTCTTGCGAAAACTTTGGAGCCTTGGTTCCGCTCTATCACCTCTTTAATGCTGTTTGTATTAAAGTTGCGGATATCATGTCGTAAGGACTTCCATATCCGTCTATTGAGCTGCCGATATGCCTTAGCCTTAACAGAGCTCTGCAGTGCCATTGAATGTCGTTCCGGCAAGAGGTTGAGGGTAGGGTCGGTAAGCTTTGGTAGAAGCGCTTCAAGAACAAGAATGTAGCGCCCTTGCGCTTTGCTTGGCTCGTCTTGGCGGGGATACTACTGTGCCCCTAGATAATTAAGTATACAGGTTGGTCCAAAAGGTGACGTCCAAATTTTTATTTGTTATATCCAGGACTATCCAAATATATCCTATTATATGCTACTTGAGTTTTCTCAGTTTTTGAGATATTCATTTTTTTCACAAATTTTGAGTTTTTTGTTCTAATCAGCTTCAAAAAATAGTTAGTCCACTTTTCATTATGTTACGTCGTATTTTCTTTTGGAGTATGATCCCTATAAATTAAACTTACTTAGATACAATTATCAGCTAAGACTAACAAAAGACTAACAAAACATATTGAGATAAAGTTGCTAGTGTAATCAACTATCTCAATATGTTTTTGGCAAATATTAAACCGATGGTTCCTAGTGTTAATTTATGTCAGGAATAAATATTTTTCGAAATATATTTGTTTTAATGTATCAATAGTTAGAAGCATTCAGTTTTGGTGGGCAAAATTAAGTTTTGGTGTCGTGATTTTTGAAATTTTAAGATTTGGTGGCTTATTATTGGTGGGAACTCAAAACTTTGCGGATCAATATTTCAGAAACTATACATGTGATTGTAGCCCAAATCTAAAAATAGACATAACATGACCCAAAATTTCATATTTAGAAGAAAAAACTATGAAAAAGTTAAAAAAATATGCTCCACCAAATCTTACAAAAAATGGCTTATGTTGATATTCACCCAGTTATTTGTGACAAACCGCAAACCAAGCTGACAAAGGCACGGGGAAAAAGTACATACCTAATATTTTTGAGCTCAGCCCTCTGAATTAGACGAGCTGGAGTTTCGTTACAGCTGTAAATAACTCAGTCCTAAGTAAACAGCCAACGCGACTCAGCAGCCCCTGTTGTTCGTGACCACTTCGCGCAAATACAGTAAATCATTGTGTTTGTGTTGGGGGCGTCAGGAAAGAAAAATAGTTGAAAATAATTAACTTTTTAAATATGCTATAATAACAAAATTAAATGGAGGACGACTGGGTAAATAAAATAAAATTCACGGTAACATCTGACAGTAATGTTTAGTCACTGGCCTTAGAACATCCCTCCACCAATCCGCACTGTAACCGCATGGTGGAGTATGGCCCAAACCACTTCTTATTTTAGGCCAGGCCTGAAGAAAGCACATCATCATCATCATTATTTCAGCCGCAGGACGTCTACTGCTGAACATAGGCCTCCCCGAAAAGGGGGGGACTGCTGATATTTGCCACGCTGGACAGGCGGGTTGGCGAGCGCCGTTTTCTATAATATTTCGCACGCAGACGCTGCTGCTCGTCTCGTGCTACAGGAGTATTGAGTGGGAGGTGTCCCGGCGAGTTCGGCGAGTGCGGCGGTACGCAGTTGCGTACCGCCACTTTTTTTTGTGAATTTTGTTTTTTAGAGTTTTTAAAGTTTTTATAGTTATTCTGCTATTCGGGGCAAATACAAATACAACAAACCAAAGATCATTAAAATCGCTCAAGCCGTTCTTGACTTATAAATGGTGTAACTAACCCGACTTTGTTTTATATATTGATTTGCGGGATTTACGGTGTTGTCTGGTGCACATTTATGTTTTTTATTTAGAGCATATAGAAAATGTGTCAAAACGTCAATTTATTTGTCCGATAAACGTTTATTGGACGAATAATTCAACGTTTTGATACATTTTCTATAAAAAAAAGCTGGCAATATTTCAATCTTATCCCTAGAAGTTATCTGGCTTTTGGAAAATTGAATCTTAAATTATTTTGGACTTCGGTTTTCGCCACACAGGGAATTAATGTTTTTGTATTAATAGCTTCTGACTTCTAATTGTGCCGTATGGGGACGGCCGTAGAGAATACACTTCCCCACCGCTAACAGGAGGCGTGTCGTAAGAGGCGGCTAATTCCTGTAGCACGAGACGGGCAGCAGCGTTTGCGTGCGAAATATTAAAAATAAACTGCGCTCGCCAACCCGCCTGCCAAGCGTGGCGAGTATTAGCAATCCCCTCATGATAGAGGTTACTAGGGGCCTATGTTCTATGGCTGAAAAGATGACGATGATGATTAATAGCTTCAAAATCCTGTCCTATGAGAGTCAGAATATGTAACAAGCAATAATATTAGCCAATACTGTCTAGCATTCTGCAGTTGAGTTGTATCCTGTTCATTAAAACTTAGACTATTTATTAGTTCAGGAAGTTTCCCCGAATGTGGATTTAGTAATGAAATGTATTTACCGTACATTTGTTCCAATGTTGTATTTGTACAAACAAAATATACCGATGTCAGGTTGGTACTTTTTAAGTCAACATATTTTATCATTTAACAGTATCGATTTTAGCCCAGATTTTGTAAACAAAAGCTCTAAACTCATCAATCAAACATCAGTAATTGTATTTTTATGAGCGTGTCTGATGAAATGTCTTAAATTTTTACTATCTTATCTACTAATATATAATGCCACTGCTGCCACGATGGAACTCGTATTCTTAAATACTGCGATTTTAAATTTGTTATACCAATGTTGAAGCTTAAACAAATGATGTAAAAACAAATGAAATACGAATTTTATGACAATATTTTTCTGGCTTTATTTCGAAATAAATTTGAATTTGGAATTCTTAATCAAACGGAAGATATTTGATATTAAAGTTGCCAGTATTGAGTATCGGCAATTTCAAATGAAAGGACCTAATATTATTAATACGGTAGTGTGAATAGTCGTTTGTTACACAATTACGCTGGAACGGCTTTACGGATCTGGATGAAATTTGGCACAGATATAGATTATGATCTAAAACAGCACATAGATTACTTTTTACCCCGGACAAAAGTACGGTTTTCGTGAGATGGATTTGTTTTTGTTTTTTACAGAGCAACGTATCGATATCTACATTGATCGACCGAGAATCGAACTCGGGACCTCAGAGATTGGCTATCTGTATCACCAAGTCCTGTGTGCTCGCCTCTCGGCTACGGAGGTCATCATGATTGTGTGATTATGATACTAATGATTATGATTTTCTTGAGCTACTGTGTTGTTAGCACGATTATGTACCTAAGTAACAAGCAAATGAAATAGTTTTGTTATAGTTCTAAACACTCACGAAACCAAAATGTGAACAACATTCTTATGGGTGTGAAATTAAAACAACTGTTATTACCTAACTAGGCATGCAAACGTTTTAAACTAGCAATTCGTCTGTGCTTATCTCCTGAAAATATCGCCTCAAAACACGCATACGATTATATTTAGTATTGCATTGGGCTAAACCCTAAAATAGCGTGTATTACCGACACGCCAACAGTGAATACACAATATAAATTGTTATAGTAGATCCAGTGCATACACACATGTGACAAAACGTAGCCAACGAGCTGCTGTCTGACGTTTCATAAATTGTATTTAAACTGAAAATATATCTTGTGCGTTTAGCATAAGAGCTTATTGTTATTATCAGTATCAGGATATGATCGTGGTGGTTTTAAGTTGAACTGTAAGTGTTTTTGACCTGTTGTAAATTTGTAATCCTTGGTCTTCTTAATTAAATAAACAAATATAAGCTTCTTCATACAAAACGTCACAGTGAGCGGCTCTAAACCGTTTGTAGTTTGTACCCAATAGCTTTACAGAGCCATTTAGGTCATCGGTGCTGGTTTTAACATTTACCGACTTGGACTTTAGGTCAAACGGAAAGACCCAATCTTTTAGTTAGTGTTTGCCACTCGGATACCTCTCAATCAAATCAATCAAATATCAAATCAAATATTCTTTATTTTTCCAGCTTAGTCTATTACATAAATATGGTGTTCGGAGCTTTCTTTTAAGCAATAATGTGCTTGTGTTAGGAAGAACCGCTCTTCTAGCAATACAAAAGTCGGTTATAATGCGTAATTAACAAACTGTTGCTAAATGAAAGAAACAGGAAATCAAAAGCTATCCTAATTATGACAGTATACAGATGACATAGATGTCACTGTCTTAAGTTTAAAGAGAACATGAAAACATTATATAAAACTTAGTATGTGTATGTGTGTAAATGTGCATGCGGACACACCCGCAGTGAGACTCACGTGAGTGGGTGTGTGTATGTGATATTATGTGGGTGTACATAGATTAACGCTTATCTCAACCTTAACGCTAATCAATTTTGCGAGTGTTGTAGCCTTATCATCATCATTATGTCAGCTTATTGCAGTCCACAGCTAGGCGTTTCATCAATCCACTGCCAGCCATCTTCCTCAGTTCATCGGTCCGAGAAGCTTAGGGGCGTCCTATACTACGTTACCCAAGACGTGGTCTTCACTCAAGAACCCATTTACTTCACCTTTCATCGGTTCTGCGACAGATGTGGCCGGCCCACTGCCACTTTAGCTTGCTATATTTTAGGAATATGTCCATTACTTTGTCTGCTGCTAAATACCCTCGTTTTAGATTTTATCTCTTAACGAAATCCCAAGGAACTTTTCCATAGCTTGCTGAGTGACGTGAATTCGGTGGGCCAGGTTTATGGTCATGTTCCACATATCGGTTCTATAGGTCATCACTAGTAGGACGCACTGGTCGAATACCTTGCTCTTCAGGCATTATGGCAGTGGTATTGTTGTAGCCTGCTTATTGCCAATTTTACTTGAAAACTCAAAGAGTCATGTTAGTGACTTTGATTATTTTGTGAACAGATAATATCACGTAAAGAAACGCCAAAAGAAGGCGGGATATATATCCATAGCACATTGGGTAGTTTTAAATTTTACTTCATATTATCAGTGCTTTCTATGAAGCCTACTTTGTCTATTTATATTGTGTCAAATAGGTCAAAGAGCCTGAACTGTTGCTATAGCTTCATTAAAACTTGCCTCGCCTAACAAATTGGCGAAAGTATAGTAAACATAGAAGTTATCTTTTGTTAGGGATGTTAGCTCGGTGAATATGGTGCAAAAATCACTGCTACTTTTACTAGTGATTCTGGTTGGTCGATAGTTACGGTATCGATAGTTGATCTTAAAATATAGTAATTATGTTTAACCAGGTATTTCTTGAAATCTTTTTTTTTCAATTGCACCTCCTTTACCATCACGCTTTAAAATCAAATGAGTACTGTGAAATATTAGAAATAAATGTTTTATTTATTTTGACATCAAAAGTCCATTAAGTTAGTAACAATTATTCTTACATCTGCTAGTAGAAAATAAATACATCTTAACGCCTTTAAATTTTTCTATTTGATTTACACAACAAATATTATGTTCCGCAATAGTGTTTATTAAGATGGCAATCCAGTGACTTAGTAAAGCAATGCCCCACCTTCCCGCCAATTCTTTTAGAATAACTACTTTGGTACTGCCGATCATTCTTATTCTGATGGATAATATTTTCTTTCTCACTTATTTATTTAAAACTTCATTGCACAAACTTATAAAAAGTGTACAAAAGGTGGACTTAATGCTAGAAGCATTCTCTGCCAGTAAACCTATAGGTCATGCAGAAAGCTTGCAAAAAGGTTCCACTATCGCGTGGAAGTCGTCCACTAATATTAATCGTATGTTAGAGGCAGATAACAAAACACAAAGCCCCTTGTAAGCATTTTTAGTTTATGTAACTTAAAAACTATTGTAATACCAAATTCCGGCACTCGATTATATCAAGTCGATACCCTTTCCTCCTCCTTGCTCTAACGCGAGTTACTTGATACCTGATTATAGGGCGTCGGTTATTCTCGTCTAAATTCGAGACCTTTCGGATTGAATCTAGATTAGAAAGTGAACTTGAAGTCATCATTCGTGCTTGGTCGAGTTCGAATAAAATCGTCTGAGGATTTTTAATGAGGCGTTCATGTTTTAGACACGGAGTTTCACAAGGATTTAGAAACTTTGTCATGAATTATTTAGTATATTTCGTTATTAACACACTTTTATTAACTTCATCAAATCTTCGTTCAGTCAGCACAACTGTGATCTAACAGATTCAAGAAAAGCCACTATGAATATACTCCAAATACAATAAACTCATCAAAGAATGTGGCATCGACATCTTTCCCGACTCCATTGGAAAATTTAAGTAGAATAGTTTTTCTTTACCCAATTATCTCTCTAGTCCTAGTTAGTTAGTTCTATTCGAATTTTCTTTAAATTACCTTCGTAATTTTTTAAAAAATGAAAATAGTAAAACTTTTTTTGTTTGTACTAACAGTATCATTATTATTAGTAACATTAAGTTCACCGATTTAAAAAAATATATATCTTGTTTGCGTTTTCCTCTTATTGCTGTGTAGTAAGGTTGATTTTCGTTAAATTCAATTCATTGTAATAAGCTGGAAGTGCCCGGATGAATTTGATAAGTCAATGCTGAATCTTATCGCAAAGAATCAGGGTTGAAAATCATTTGCCCAATCACCCTGTTCGAGTAATCGTGTGACGGCGACTTAGTCAAGCCAATATTTGCATGTCTTGCAAATTATTGTGTTATTGGGTTTGTCATGTTCGAAGTCCTAATATAATAATCTATTTAAATTAAATAATAACTATTACGTTAGAAGTCGATTCTAATCTACTTCCAACTATCGTATCGATTATGTGCGTGAGAAGTTGGTAGGACAAATATTTTACTGTAAAAGGCTCATTTAAGGGAAAAGGAAAAGATAAAGAGTAGGTAATTTAAACAATGACACTGATTGCCTAGACCCAAACTTAGCAAATCTTGTACTATGGCCACTAAAACCGGGTAGTTAGAATCTGCTTAGCACACAAATATTTGCCTCATGCGTAAACCTTAACCACCGGGCTTAGTAGTCAGCGCAAACGACAAGAAAATTGACAATTGAAGAAAGAACTTAATAAAAATGGCGTCGCCATTGAAAGAGCAAAGCGAAGTAGAAGCCAAGTTTTAATGAAGTCATAAACGGTCCCATTGGCGACACTTGCAAGTTTTATAGATATGAAACTTAACAGTTAAAGTGAACGTTAAAATTTTGAACTTTTCTTTTAGCACTAACATTGTTCTAGGAATTCAATAAGTTACATAACCTCTGACGGCTTACGTAACTTTTTCAATTCCTAAGGCAGCCAGCACAACGACACACAACAGAAGCCCAATAGGCTAGTTTCCTAAAAATATCTCATTAGTCCGTCAGTTGGATTAACAGAAAATATTTGACACGTATTTTTTCATTTCTCAATCAAAGAAAAAATTATGAAGATATAGCCCGTTAAAGTTCCGCGCAACGTCACGCCTTGCGACACTTTTTAGCAAGACGTGACTTCACGTGCTCACTTTGATGCGCTTTATCTTCGTCATTTTTTGTTTGATTGACATAAGACAAAATATGGGTTCAATATTTTTTGATAATCTTACTGACGGACTAAAATAATAATCTTTTTTTGACCCAGGAAACTAGTATATTAGAAGACAGTCTGGCCTAGTGGTTCGCGCTCCGGACTATAAAGACTGGCGGTCGCAGGTTCAAATCCTGCTACAGGAAAATGTTGGTATAGTGTACACGAGCATTTGTACTAAATCATGAATGTTTAAAAATGTATTTAAGTAGGTCTATCCGTTATCTAGTCACCATAGTGCAAGCTTTGCTTAGTTTGGCGCTAGATTAGATTGAAGAATTATTTATTTATTTAATTCCCGTAATTTAACATGTCGCATCCCAGAATCGATCCCTTCACAGTAACATTAGGATCAATAACAGTATTCTCGTAAACTATTAACATGACGTAAAATGACGTATGCATTGTATAATGACAATGAAATTAATATCGACCTAAATGTTACTTCAATATCTTTAATACTCGTAAAACAAAGTCCGGTTAGTTACATCATTTGCACTCATAGGTAAAAACGGATGAACCAATATTTATGATATCTGCGATTTGTCTTTGCCTCGAATAGCAGAATAACAATAAAACATCGAACAAAGTCAAAGTCAAAAATTATTTATTCAGTTTAGGACAAAAAATTGCCACATATGAACGTCAATAATAACATGATTTGCCCATATGGGGCCAGTACATGTCTCCTTATTTTTTGGGCCCTACTAGCGCTTCGAGACAAGACACAGACAATCTGGCAAGTGATAAACAAATTGACGAAAAAAATAATATGTGAAGAGACAGTACGAAGTTCGACGGGACAGCTAGTAATTTACTCACAAGTTGAGCTGACAGAAAATATTTATATCAGAATACATTTCTAGATGAGTTGAGTTGACGTAAGCTTCCCCCAAAGAGCGCCACAGGGCATCATCTCCTGCGTTTTTCATCCAACCACTGCCAGCTATCTTCCTAAGGTCGTCGGTCCATCGAGCTGGGAGGCGTCCTACAATACGTTTGTCAAGGCGCAGTCTCCACTCGAGAACCCGTTTACTCCACCTTTCATCGGTTCTGCGACAGATATGTGGCCGGCCTATCGCCACTTTTGCTTTGTACAATTTAGGACTATGTCCATTACTTTGGTCTGCTACCGGATAACCTCGTTTCGGATTTTACCCCCTAACGAAATTCCAAGCATCGACCCTTCCACAGCTCGCTGACCGTCGTGAAGTCGGTGGATCAGCTCTACTGTCATGGTCCACGTTTCGGCTCCGTAGATCATCAGGTAGGATGCACTGGTATGGTAGGCATACCTTGCTCTTCGAACATTGTAGACATTGTGGCATTGGCCACGAGAAGATATAACGCAGCTTCCCAAATACTGCCCATCCAAGCTGCATTCTTCTAGCGATTTCCCGATGAGATGATGAGATGATTTCCCGATGAGATGAGTTTAGTTTTATTAATTATTTGTTTTTTACCCACTACCCTAAGTTTCTCGATGTAAACACCAACTTTAAAGTTCCCAAACTTGCCGTAAAGAAACCTTATTGTAGTTTGTAATTACAAGAGCAAGTCATTATAACATCATCAGACACGGGTAAACCGGATACACTGGGGTCTCTCGTTAAAACTTGCCCGGCTAACGGAACACGCCCTTGTTTGATCCGGCCCATTCGTTAATATCGTTATTTTCGTTAACAGCTTTGAGTGGCGAACAAGGTCTGAGATGGGTTAATATAGTTAAAAGGTTACTTTGTTCATAATATTTTTAATTGAAGTAGTTATACGAGTATGATTGTTTCATACTAATTCTAAGATCCTCATTTTTAAAAAAAACGTGATATATATGTATATATATATTTTAATTACGTTCAAAGACACAGAAGTCTTTGGGGGAGGCCTATGTTCAACATTGGACGTCCTATGGCTGAAATGATGATGATGATGATGATGATAGACACAGAAGCATTACGGACAACCTCCGTAGCCGAAAGGCGAGCACGCCGAACTTGATGTCGCCATAAATTATGTCCCAGACTCGACTCCCGGTCGAGTAAATGTAGAAAACCAACTTTTCTATATTGTCTCGGGTCTAAGTGTTGTGATACCGTCGTTGTTTCTGATTTCTATATCACAAGTGCTTTGGCTACTTACCTTAGAATCAGAGCAATGTATTTGATGTTGTCCAATATTTCTAATTATTTATTTATATAATTAAAACCACGAGTTCTATAATTATTGCTATATTTAATAATTTTTAGTAAAATACACGCATCGACAATATAATATTATGTTATTATAGTGTTACACTCGGTACAGTCAGTGATGTATTATGATTGACGCGTATCGACACCACAAAGGTTCAAGGTTCGATTCGCGGTCGGGTTTAATACGCAATATGCCAAAGTCTAGACAGTCAGACGCAAAAGTGGTATCAATTAACTTAACACCTTTAACACATTTGACGTTATTTATTTTATTTGTCCGATGTATTTTTATTGTGATTACAATAATCTCATCATCATCATCATTTTAGCCATAAGACGTCCATTGCTGAACACTGGCCTCCCCAATTACTTTCATCGATGGGGATTGCGGATACTCGCCACGCTTGGCAGGCGGGTTGGCGAGTGCTGTTTTTTATAACATTTCGCACCCAGACGCTGCTGCCCGTCTCGTGCTACAGGAAATTAGTCACCTCTTACGACACACCTCCTGTTGGCGTGCCGTGTGGGGACGGCCGTAAAAAATACACTACAATAATCTAGTGTCATATCATAAAAATATACAGTAATCCGTAGGATCTGTAGGATATTGATGACCATTGCGTTAGTGTTGTTTGGCAGGATGACCGAGAGTAGGTGGAGTTGGTTTCAGGTAAGAGAGCTGTTTGCATTTCATTCCTGGTGGCCTTAAACAAGCGTAAAGTCACCCAACCCAACATACCATGTAGAGAGCTATGCTTCGCGTTCTTCTGCGATATAGGATCCGAAATGAGTAGATCTGACTAATGTCACCAACATAGCTTTTCGAATTGCACAGCTAAAGTGGCAATAGGCAGGCTACATCCCACGCTAAACTGACAGCCACTAGGGAATAAAGCGAGTGGCGACCACGAACTGGAAGACGCAGCGTGGGCAGGCCTCCCACCCGCTGGATTGATGACTTAGTCGAGGTTGCGGGTAGCCGCTTGATGCAATCGGCTCAGAGCCGCACGCTGTGTCGTTCCATAGGGGAGTCCATTGGTGGAATTCCAAAGGCTGATAATGAAGTATTTCTATAAAATATTAATACCTACCTACCACATACGCACTACGTTACGCTAAACGTTTACTGTCATAAACGTAGTCTAATTATCTATCTCTCACTATCCTTTTCTTAGTAACTTACAATGCCCAGCTTAGCATTCTAAAACACTGCCATACAGATTTAAAATGAAATGCAGCACGAAGGATGCAATGGTGCGTTGAAAATCTATGGAAATGATCGGTATCGGGATTTTTCGAATACAATATTTTGCAATGCGCCGAGATCGTATCGGGTTTGCGATCTTTTCTTCAGGTATGAAGCAATTTTCTCGAATGGGCTAACCTAAATTTCGTATTTATTGCCTTCGAATACTCGGTAAGTTTGTGCCTTTAATATTAAATGGACCGGATTAGTTGACTTGATCTCAGAACGTAGCAAATACAGGGCGTAATTGAAATCTAAAGATAAACTTTTACGGAGAGTTCTACATGATTTTTAACAACCATTACTAACACCAATAATAACAAGGAAAAAAATATCCCCTGTTCCACACTATCTAGGAACTTTTAAATATTTATAATACACTTTCAAAACAGTATTTAATGTTATCACTTGTCTCGCTGTCTGTACGTGTGGTTGACGCATGTGTTTCTCTCAGAATAAGACCCTTCTACAAACAGCTTATAATTTACCTGGGACCTAATTAAGATTTTAGACTAAAATAAATGTTTGTTTGAATTAACGAATATATTTTTGAAAAGTGGATTGATTTGAGTTGTGGTAAACGGTAATTTGTAAAGGAACATTGTAGATTTAAAGTTTAAATTTTTTACTATGTTGAGACTACTGCCTCAGTTTATTTTTCGTTTTATAGAGATAATACTGTCGTTTTACAACTTAGCGTATGCCAGGCGCAGACGGTACAGAGAGGAGCAGATTAGAGCACAACAAAGCAGAGGGAACTTATTATAAACAAGTAGACTTATTATAAACAAGCATAGAACCATTTCAACTGACAAATATGTCTACATAAGACCAGGGATCCAGTTGGGTAGATCCAATTTTGAGAAGGAGGTCAATCGTCGAATCCAACTCGGCTAGGCAGCGTTCGGGACATTACACAACGTCTTCTCGTCCAATATAGTTACCTCAATGTCTAAAAACGAAAGTCTACAACCAGTGTGTGGTACCAGTGATGAAATGTGGCCTCCCACAGTGGGCCTCATAAGAAAGCTCAAGATCGCACAGCGTGCTATGGAAAGGGCTATGCTTGGTGTTTCCTTCCTTCCTTGAATCAGAAATGAGGAGATCCGTAAACAAACAAAAGTCGCTGACATAGCCTAACGGATTAGCAAGCTGAAGTGGTAGTGGGTGGGGCACATAGCACTTAGAACTGACGGCCGATGGGGCAGAAAGGTTTTAGAATTGGCTGCGTACCGGCAAGCGCAGCGTAAGACGTCCACTCACAAGGTGGTCAGACGACCTGGTAAGGGTCGCAGGAAGACGCTGGATGCAGGCCGCTTCCAATCGGCCTATCTGGAAGTCAATGAGGGAGGCCTATGTTCAGCAGAGGACGTCCTATGGCTGAAATGATGATGATAGAACCATTTACGCAACGCAGAAAAGCGAGTTGCAAATATTAAGTAACAGCTACGGAGCGTCTACACTATTTACACCAGTTGGCGTTTTGGGAACTGAACTCATTTATAGTGAGAAGTAAATATAAGATGGATTTGAATCCCTTATTACAAAATAATAATAATAATTAAGCAGTATTATTTTTATGTAAAACTCTTCATAGAAAAACAAAACAAGGTTGAAGTATATTTTTATTTTATTTAAATTCAATTGCACACTCTACTTACAGCTTATAGCCAAAGCGTGGAGTGAGCCAGTTACAGTTTTATAACATTTTTTACAAACACATACTATCAATATTAGCTTAAAAAACTAACACTAGTTTGACAGTTCATGGTTAGCCCCTAATAGATTATTTTACAATATTAATTGCAATTATTGTTATTATGACTGACTCATGACATCCCGCTCTGATTTACTTAGTGCGTCTCTAAGCCTCAAATCCGGTTTCGGTCAGCCAGGCGTGCAATGGGACGTCGTATTAGTCGATCATCAATACTACTATATAGCGCGTGCTACAGTAGGAGCTAAGCGAAACTATTTTACTTACTAATCATCATCATCATTTCAGCACTCCACTGCTGAACATAGGCCTCCCCCAATGACTTATCATCGGAGGGGATTGCCAATACTCGTCACGCTTGGCAGGCGGGTTGGCGAGCGCAGTTTTTATAAGGTTTCTCACGCAGACGCTGCCCGTCTCGTACTACAGGAATTAGTCACCTCTTACGACACGCCACCTGTTTGCGATGGGGAAGTGTATTCTTTACGGACGTCCCCACACGGCTTTCCTACATTTACTAATACTTGTCCTTATTAGATCTTACGGTTATTATAATAGCTTTCGTACCAGTGTGTATCTTTCCATAGCGCGGTTGAATGATATAATAGTTTAAAAAAAATATATAATGCAAATTCAGGTAACAACATAAATGTCAATTGAGAGTAATAATCTTATGAATAGTCAATAATTATAGTCACAACCTCGAATAGGTAGGTAGGTACCTTTAATAACTTTTTGGTCACAACAATGTCAAAAATGCAATATATTGCAATTATTATTAATTAACTCTCTCAACTCGCTCAACTGAAAACACCTGTCAAGAGTATCTTTATACCAGTGCAATGGTAAGCATAATTAAACGCTAGTTTCCTAAAAAAATCTGATTAGTCCGTCGGTTGGATTAACAGAAAATATTGGACACGTATTTTTTCTTTTTTTAATCTAACAAAAAATAAAGAAGATATAGCCTGTTAAAGTTCCGCGTAACGTCACGCCTTGCCACCTTTATCTTCGTCATTTTTTGTTTGATTGACAAAATACAAAATATGGGTCCAATATTTTTTGATGATCTGACTGACGGACTAAATAGAATAATCTTTTTTTGACCCAGGAAACTAGCCTATTGTAGTGAATTTGCGTCCTTAGAGGTGTTGTATATAGTAGGAGATTCTACCTTACTCTGCATAATTAACTCGTTGACAGTGCGTGAGTGTTTGAGTCAGTTAGCACGTGGATTGCGGACAAATGAAGACAAATCGGTGGCAGTACAATCCATTCCCAATGGGGTACTTTACCAAGTGTCTGATACTCGAACGTGAATTTACCAATCGGTTATTCACCAAGTCTAGTCGCTTATAAACAGTGATCGGAGTAGGTAGATTGATTTGTGGTCAATGATCTCAAACATTGATGTTAATATAGATATGCCTTCAGGATTCCGGAATATCTTGGTATTCGTTTTTGAAAAAAAAAAGGCATATCCATATTGCTAGCACTACCAAAGTACATCAAATCAATCTACCTACTCCGATCATTACTTATAATGTGAATTAAGTGTGCGTAAGCGTGAGTTGTAAAACTCACGACAAAAACTTTCAATCTGAAATCAATAAAACTAAAATTAACTTACCTAGTACGCACACGCAAGGTACATAAGTCTAAAAAGTTAAGGTCCGGCCTGTTTCGGCAGTTCCGGTCCCGTCGGCGCCACCACTAGCGGGTTCGCCGCTTGGTAGGGTGCCTTTTGCACTCCACATTGGCCCGATCACGCCTGCTAGTATGGGGCTCGACACGTACACTCGGCCGGGTCGCGGCGACCGCTAGCGGGGCGGACCTAGGCTGTGCGCCTTCAGCGCACGCCACAACTGCCCGGGTTAAGCTGACGAATGTCTTCCTCAAAGGCACTCAGCGATAGGTCCGTCCATAATAAAAAATATAAAAAAATTTATGATTTGAAGTACTAATAATAATTTCACAGAACAACAATTCACTAAAACATTAACTCCTGCTAACTTTAATGTGAAATGTAAATACTGTATTATTATTATGTTAGTTACTAAATAACGCACGAGTATTGTCTTCAAATTTAAACTAGCATTTGTTTTTAAAAGCTTACTACTGATACCTTTATTTATTAGATCAATATATTAAAAATGTGCTAAGAATTGGTAAATCCTACACAACATTTTGAGTATAGCGATTGATACACATGCTTCAGGAAAACAAAACCATATTAAAATCGTTGATAAAACAAACAAAAAAATGCTGATTCTCTTGCTTCTTTTTAACTTACTTTTTCATCATCATCATCATCATTTCAGCCATAGGACGTCCACTGCTGAACATAGGCCTCCCCCATTGACTTCCAGATTGGCCGGTTGGAGGCGGCCTGCATCCAGCGTCTTCCTGCGACCTTTACCAGGTCGTCTGACCACCTTGTGAGTGGACGTCCTACGCTGCGCTTGCCGGTACGCGGCCTCCATTCTAGAACCTTTCTGCCCCATCGGCCATCAGTTCTACGTGCTATGTGCCCCGCCCGCGTGCTATGGAAAGGGCTATGCTTGGTGTTTCCTTGCGAGATCGAATCAGAAATGAAGAGATCCGTAAACGAACAAAAGTCGCTGACATAGCCCAACGGATTAGCAAGCTGAAGTGGCAGTGGGCGGGGCACATAGCACTTACTTTTTAGCTTGAACTATTTAATTCGTTTTTACGTCAATTAATAGGCCAATTTGATAGCTCCTATGCGAAAAACATTATTTTTCCCAATTTGCGCTACCTAAAGACGCAGCGATTGTGGTAACAGCAACGATTCATTGCGTGATGTTATGAACCTTATTTTATTATTGTACCAACATGCATTGAGTCGCTTATTTAATGGCACTACGCACTTTAACGGATTAGCGAAGTGAAAAAAAAACTGACAAATCGTTTTCGATGCTTTTTTGCTGTTTTTATTTAGACTGATGTTTAAATGTAGACTATATAGTTCAGTTGTCAACTACTTTTTGCACAAGTCATTGGGTTCTCACCACTCACACGAGAAGTGTGTAACAACTAGTAATGCCCTCCACAATACCTCCCGATAGAAACACGGGAAATAAAGTATTTCTTTTTTTACTTAGGGTTCCGCAACCAGACGGATAAAACGGAACCCTCTATCTGTATGTCTGTGCGTCAGTCCGTTTGTCTGCAAACTTGTCCGTCCGTCTACTTCACTGTCTATCCACTTCTGTCTCTATATCTGACTGTATGTCCACTAGTCCGTCTGTCCGTCAGTCTGTCTGTCTGTCTAATTATTTGTCCTTCCAAAAGTCAAACGACTGTATGTGTCACAGATTGAGTGCTTGAAAGCTTAAATTTAAGACGATTATATGTAGGTATGACGTAAGTAATAATAAGAATATAATAATTTACAAACATATACATTTACGTTCCAAGCTGCACTGCGCTTTATTTTTATTAATTTAGTATGAACGATATTTATAAATAGTATAACGAGAATTACAACAAGATTTACTGCTTCACTTGTTATCTTATTGTCAACTGAATTTCATGTTACCTGATTGCGAAAATTTTCATAGAAATTATATAATAGCAAATATATTACACTAATGTCTCTCGAGCCGTTAACTAGGACTACGGAATCCTGTACAGTGCGCGATACGTACTTGGCTGATTTTCTTTATCTACTCCATTGCCACCGGTTTATTTATTGTGAAACTCAATGCTGACGGCTATTGTCATATTCCAGGAAGTGAAACGTTTAAAGGAAATTGGGACAAGCTGATTCTTCAGATCCTGAAAAATGGACAGAAAATAGTTTGATTATAAATAGGGTAAAATAGACTTTAAAAAAATAGTTGCATGAGGACATCCAGAGATGAATTATCCAAATCAACTCAAGGTATTTGCCGCAATTTTTTGTAGCATTTAATTGTTTTTTTTTAAATATTGTTTGTCAAACCTTGACATAAGACATCAATTTTATTGCTATCTTGCACCTTATCTTTACAAACTGAACCGTATTCTCAACACATTTTCTTTCTCCAAATTCAACTGCAAAACTAGCATTACCAATTACTCGGAAACTATAAATTACCAATCAACTAAGAATCTTTCTAAGTAATTGACCAATCCTTCTATTTCCGTTACGGCTACGCCACAAACCTTTTTTTTCTTGTCTATTGCACGGTGTGTAGTATCGTGGAATAGCTCGTTTAATTCATTCATTAACACCATTTTTTGATTCAGGAAATCTTTTACGTAATATTTAGCTATAAAGTGTTTTTTTTTTGTTAGTATTATCCCTTTTGCCATCGAAATGGTTGCTTAATAAAATGTGAAGAAAATAATTAAGTTAAAAGGTAAACGATCACAGTTAAGTAGGCTTTACAAGTTACCGAGTTAACATGTAAAACGTACTTTCTTTTTTTGTACACAGTAAAATAAAACAAGTGACGATATTACATCTTTTTGTGTCAAATCAAATTGTACGCAACAGACTGCGGCTCTGCAGTCGCCAGAAAATGATGTGCGTTCAACTGAATATCTATTTTAATCGCAAATATGGGCCAAATGCATGTGCGACGTAGGGCGGTATCCGCCCAGCCGCCCCGGACTAGAATCCGCTTCTAAAAGGAAATTCTCAGGCGCATTTCCGAGAGAAGTTTTCTAAACGTTTCTCGCAACTGCGACGACAATGCGAGCGGAAAGCGGATTAATCGGAACGCAAGGTGAATTTGTTAATAGGTAATCTTATATTATCGTATCTTGTCGTGCCGTATGGGAATGGCCGTAAAGAATACAATTGCCCACCGCCATCAGGAGACGTGTCGTTAGAGGCGACTAATTCCTGTAGCACGAGACGGGCAGCAGCGTCTACGTGCGGAATCATTTAAAAAACTACGCTTGCCAACCCGCCTGCCAAGCGTGGCGAGTATTGGCAATCCCCATCGAATGAAAGTCATTGGAAGAGGCATATGTTCAGCAGTGGACATGAATATCCTATGGCTGAAATGATGATGATGATACTATCTTATCTTATCTTAAAGATGGAAACTGCTGTTGCTAATGTGTTGCTAACATACAAGTAAAAAGTAACGTATGTCTATATACGGCCCACTGCAGGGCACAGGCCTCACCTCAACCATGAGGTGGCTCGGGCCATACTCCATTCCCAGTGCGGATTGATAGAGGGGTGTTGTAAGGCCAGTGACAGGGTAGAAGGTTCTAGAATGGAGGCCACGTACCGGCAAACGCACGCAACGTCCTCCCACCCCCCAGAAAGCCATTGGGGGAGTTCTATGCTCAGCAGTGGATGTCCTATGCCTGAAATGACCAAGATTATCAAACTTTTATCTCCCTTTTAAGAGTTGAACGCAAAAATATATTTTTAGAACACTTAAGGACTATCCTATCGCAAGTAATAATTTGTAGATCCTCTAGTTTAGCCTGTTCCAAACTAGTCTGTACACAACTGTCAACAAAAAATACCTAAAGTCTGAAACGATTGCGAGACATCTTTTTTCTATGAAAAATTTAATTTGACACAGGCGTATTTATGTTTAAGTCAGAGTGAATAAAAATCTTAGTATACTTAGGGAAAATGTAAGATTCTAAATAAGAATAAAGAGTAGTAGATTGAAACTGTATCAATGTAAGTTTGCGTAAGTCCACTGCAGACTTTCGTGGCAAATGTAACTTCTAAATATAATTTAGATGTTACTTCAATAGTAAAAGTGGTTTTAATATGTTGACAGCTGATTATACACAGTGATTTTGTATAATTTATAATAATAATATAATTCGCCGGTTATCATTAATAATTTGGAATTCGGACATGAGCAGATTTTGACATTGTAACTATAATATTATTGATTTATTTGACATTTTAACTATAATTATTATTTCACATCTTTTATTGTACCCTGACATTTGCATGCTAATTTATGTAGCCCAAATATGTGATTCTTTTATTGTAATTTGACTCTTTGTATACCATATTTGACGCAAATAAATCATTGTTGATTAATTGGTTGATACATATAATTTTCATAGAATTACACATATTTTTATTACATGTGGTGTTTACGCTTAATTTATTATCACACTTTTTATGTAACCTATTTGATAATAACTTTACTGTAATAATGAGTAAGAGCGTTGGTTGACATAAAAAAAAACTTGTTTTGGTTTACGTTTGAATTAGCCTTTCAATTAAACAGGTTATTGGCAACTTAAGTTTTTTTGATTTCACACCTCTCCCGCTAAATCTCAGTCGATATGCAAGCTTCCTAACATAGGTCGCACAGTTAAATCTTCTTTCATATTCTACGTAGGAAATCGACTTGCGACCCCTCTTATCCGACAACGGTTATTTTGTCACAATATAAAGTGAAAATCCCGACATACATAATTTGGTAGAAGCAGTACGCTCACACACAAGTGTTATGTACCTTCCTATACACTGTTCTGTAATTATCAGAATCTCGTGATTAAATACAACCACTTTTAGTAACACAAAATAAAAAATTGGTCAAGGTAGTAACGAATGATCGCTGAACATAAATAAAAAAAAAAGATTCCGACGAATTTAGAACCTCCTCTTTTTTTAATAGTCGGATAAAAAAAACTTTTCCATACAAACTGATGTCAGCTGGTTAAATATAAGTATATATTTTTTGTTAATTCGATTTTGGTCCCTTTAAAAAGTTTCTGTATTTTAGCAGAAGAATGTGACGTTTGCGGGCTCCAAAACCAACCAATATTTGCCGTGTCTATCTGCTTTAAATAACAAAAAAATTTATGAATTAAACGGGATCTCTCTTGAAGTATGGTTCAAATCGAACAGGCGCATAGTGGGGGTTATTTCCGAACTTTTTGGCTCTTTGAATGTTCCATTTTCATTGCATCTCAAGAGGCCAGGGCGTAGTGGTCGATCTATATCCAGGCTTGCAACCTAGGGTGATAAGCCCACTGTTTGTACGTTCATTGTGTGACATACATCGCTATTTACGAGAGAATAAACGGAGAGTTTTACTGGGTTTATTTGTTTCACTGTTTGACCTTTTCGTTGTTTGGTATTACAATAAAACAAAAATGTAAATACGTATACTTTACTCGTCTGTATTTACCATCAGTAAAGCATAAACATCAAAAACACTACAAAAATATTATTATGTTCTTCCAATGAAACTTTATTCCACAAGTAATCTCTAAAGAATATTATTAAGGCCATATTCTCAGAATTACTTTCCATCAGACAATATAGGCCAAATAAACAGTTGCTTACTTTCTGTAGTATAGCACTGATTTCGTCTACGATTTCTTGAAGGAATTTTGGTAAATACTCCACCGAGACGAGACGCGAGTGTTATTACATTGTTACCGGCATCTCTACGGCTGTAGGATGTATTTAAGAGGAGTGCCTTTTGACGACCGTCTGGTGTGATTCGCGTTTCGGACTACAAACCCAAGCGGTTGCGGGTTCGAATTCCGCAAGGGGCTAATGTTTGTGTGATGAGCACGAGCATTTGTACCAAGTCATGGATGTTTATAAAAGTATTTGATAATCAGTATGTATGGATAAGTCTGCAGAAATAGGAAGAATATTCTGTAAATGTCTTTAAGATGTTTTAAATTGCACGGTTTACTTAAATTGCACTCGTTACAAAAAGGGCACATTTTTTTATGTTAAAAATATTATCGGGGTCAGAAAAGGCGCATAATTCAACCTTATTTTGTCATGTTTTACAAAATTTCAAATGCGTCTTTTTGCGTTACGACGGCATCGCGTCAGAACAATATGTAATCCGGATGGCAATATAATAAATGCAACAATTGATTACCACTGAACTGATTTGATGATAGATCTGGAAAGTGGTAAGTTAGATAATGACCATTTTAGTGTTACAGGTACTAAACAAATAATTTTGTCAGGGCTAAGGTTTAAAAAACAAGATTTAAATTGAACCTGGAAACATCGCGCTACTAGTCTACTACATCTTATGGATCCTAGAAAATTTTTAGTCTTTATTACATAGATATTTAATCTTCCAATTATGATGACTCTATCGACAGATCATTTAGGTACTAGGTATATAGGTATTAATATTAAAATGCTCTTACATATTGGACAACATCACATACATTGCTCTGATTCTATGATAAGTAGCTTAGGCATTTGTTTTACAGAAATCAGAAACAACGACGGTACCACAATACCCAGACCAGAGACAATATAGAAACGTTATTTTTCTAAATTGAACCCGGGACCTCAGAGATAGCGATACTAAGTCCAGTATGCTCGCCTCTAAGCTACGGAGGTCGTCAATAAAGTTCATTTTATAATCTTTACGTAATACACTTAATTACGATGTAAAGTCTTATACAAGATATTTTATCTTTGCGAATATAGCGTCTCAATAGGCTTAACATGACTTGCAAACCCTAACTTAAAGTGATGTCTCACTATTAAACAAGTTCTCACAGAAAATACCGACCACAGTCTAAATATCATTACAGTAGATAATTTAACGGAGACAAAATAAACAGGGAATAAATAACTTATACATCACTGATTTTAGTATTTTGTGACAGGCGTTTGATGATAGCGATGGTGTGGTATGTATGTGGATGAAGGTGTGGATATGGCAAACCCAATGACAAGAGTAATGAGAATCGTTGAACAGTGTGTGGTTTTTACACTGTATTGTAAGCATAATAGGTGTGTCTACGCATCTTCTACCAACACCCTAGCAACACCGGGGGAGCCGGGCGGGACGGACGGCTCACGCTTCGCCTCTGTACTTGCCATCTATTTGTCGCACCGATAACACATCAAAATTATATTATCTAAACTTCAACGTTAGGAAACAATGATTATACGTAGCTATTGAAGAAAAAGAAAAGTTTTATTCATTATCATCATCACGAATAAGTTGCACAGTCCAAATTCACGAACTTATCCACTATCTCTAGCCATTGCAGGTGCACGGAGCTAGTAGTTGATACCTAGCTAACTCAGTTTACTGAGCTCTTTTTTTAATATTCACGGCTCACATACGAATCAATGTATAAATTATTTATTGATTTATTTATTACAGGAAAACCAAGGTTTACACATTATAAAAATATAACAAAATAGCAACTATTAAACCACTTATGACGAGCTAGAAATTAAAAATCATATCGAAACATATTAGCTAGCTAACAACTTTAAGAATGAAACAACGCACAAAACTTATTGATAATAGCAAAATTTTAAAAATTATTCAATTTTAAAAAAGCGCTCGCTTAACTGCCGCCTCGCCGCACCAACAATAGTGTGGTGAATGTCAAACTTGCCATCTAGAACAATATCATTCAACTTGCGACCAGCACGCCAAAGGTAAGTATTTTGCCTATTTTTTGCCTTAACTATTGGGTATAGGCTAGATAAAATATTGTATGAGACGAATACGCAAATGTTTACTCTGAATATCTTCTCGTCTCATCTTGTGATATTTTCTCGATTGATATCCGTCAGAGCCAAACAATCATTGAGCAGTGTGTGTTACCTTACCAGTAATGATTAACAGCACTGAGAAGTTGTTTCTCTGCAAGAATAGATCCGAAATGAGGTGATCTATAGAAGAACCAAAGTCACCAACATAGCTTTTCGAGTTGCAAAGCTAAAGTGGAAATAGTTACGCCACATCGCTTGCAGAACTGACAAACTTATGAGAAAAGAGATTCTCGAAATATATGTGGTGAACATAAACTGGAAAATACAGCATGGGCTGGCCTTCTACGCAGTAGATTGACCACTTAGTTAAGGTTGCGGGCAGCCGATTGATGCAAACGACCCAGAGCCTCTCGCTGTGGCGTTGTATAGGAGAGGCCTATGTCCCGCAGTAGACTTCCAAAGACTGATGATGATGATGATACTCTTTTATTCTTATGACGTGTCCTAGTTTTCAGTCTGTTATGAATAAATATTAAATATGAAGCAATAGTATTAATAACAAAAAATATACATATTACAACACGACAGACGTAAATATAAGTCCTTATCTTTGGTACCTATATAGGCTTAAGCTGAATTTATTAAAAATGTAATGAAAATGAAAACACTTCAAAGTTTTAAGAGTGTAATAGAATAGTTGTAAAAAAAAAGGCAGTCATATTTTTTAATTAGCTACCCTACCGCTGATAGGTACTATTCACCTTCACCATCCATTGTCATATGTCTGGTACAGTTCAGTACAGTAATGCCTTTTGTTGGAGTCGAACCCACGAACTTAGATTCCTAGGAAGACTACCGTAAGTACACACTACATTGCATCTTAACTCATTGGCCTTCAGAAAGCCCGCTAGTCAACTGTCACAATCGTAGATTTCATACAAACGAAACACAAATTGCGTCTGTGTACATAACAGTTGTGTGAAGAAATATTCACATTTTATTCATATTTATTGAAAGTTCTAAGATATAAAATACTCCTTATATTTTTGCGTTTATCTGTAATGTGTGATGATTCGTATTTAGCTTAGTGTAGAATTCTTGAGAAATGTTGGTATTCGTGGAGCCTTGACATTTATTCATAGAGAAATGGAAATGTCTTCGACAATAATAACGCTTCATCGTGTTTCACCACTCTCTTAGAAAAAGTACGAGACAGGTATGCGTTCGTCAATAGATTGATCTACTTTGGTAAATAAGTCATATTTACGACTGGGATTTAGGTTCGTAAATATGACTTACCACCTGATAGTAAGTATTAATTATCTCGTCAAAACGGCATTTATTGTATTGACAAACTATCATTGTAAAAATAGTATTAATCTGAATATAAGACAGTTCAGTTTTATCGACTCCCGTAACACAACCTGCCCCCCTAGCATGACCAAGAAAACACGATATGATATGATATGATATAGCGATTTATCGACACGAACGGTTTTTTTTTAAATATGAAAGATATACCCGCCATGTTGATTTTTTGTGATCGCTCTTTCGAAATATAATCAACATGGCGGCTATATCTATCATATTTGTAAAAAAAATTACTGTCGATAAATCGCTATATCATATCATCATCATCATCATCATAAAGCTTAGCTAGAAAAGCTTAGCTAAAACAATTATAGATACTTAATTAGATACAACCAAAGTATAATACTTATCTAATGTATCTATCTATATTTGTTTTAGCTGATCAGCCAGCCCAGCCCCCCTATCATGACTACCAAACCACGATATGATATGATATGATATAGCGATTTATCGAGGGTCATTTTTTTACAAATATGATAGATATAGCCGCCATGTTGATTATATTTCGAGATAGCGATCATAAAAAATCAAAATGGCGTATTAGTCATTCTCTTTACTTTAAAATTCTTTAATGTTTATGAAATCTGTTTCTCTGTTATATTTATACAACTAACTAGCTCAGTCGGAAGAGCAGTAGATGGAACTGGGATGTAAATATCTATCTATTCAGAATAAAAAAATATTGCCACATGTATGATCATTAGATTTGACTTTTTAGTTGTATTGTGACTCGTAACTGTTCTTTCAAGGTTTGCCTAGAAATAAAAATTGAAATAGATTCTTGGAAAATGTTAAAATTCGGGAAGAACTGAGCGTAGGTTAAATGTTTTTTTGCTACTGCATTCTCAAGTGTCGTGTGACAGCTAATTGTAAGATTTAAAAAAAGAATGGAAAACATCGCATACATTGCTCTGATCCTATGAAGCACTTTTGTTACAGAAATCAGAAACAAAACGTAACAACGGTACCACAACAGCCAGATCCGAGACAATAAAAAAACGTTATTTTTCTACATTGACCGACCGGGAATCGAACCCAGTACCTTAGAGATAGCGACACCAAGACGTCCAGTATGCTCGCCTCTCAGCTACGGAGATCGTCTTTAATTGGATAAGATCATTATACTTCGGTATTCGTCCTCGATATTAGTATTATACACTGTAGTATCGCCCGGATGTGATTACCACTTAGCACAAATTTTAGAGCAATAATATATTTTTAAAAGGAAAAAACAGACTATTGTTTCCGGTAAAAAATAAAATATTAATTTTATCATTTCCGTTTCCGTTCACTCACTATCCCTGCCATCGTTTATTCCATGTTCTCATTCGCTTTGTGTGCTTCGCCACTATAGCACGTACTTTTCATTCCGTCTATTCTGTTTTTAAGTACCCTCAAAATAAAAATTCCAAAACGCAAAAGTGAAGATCAGTTAAGTTATATTGGTAAAGTGTTAAAATATTTAGAAAAAGAAGTAAATCGTAATAAACGGTCGCGAAATCGCGCCATCGTCAGTGTATTTCTTCGTCGTCAAGTGATTCATCGAGTTCAAGATCGTCAAGCTCCAGATTTTCACGAAATCGGGAAAGTTACGGTTAGTACTTTACTGTATGGCTATTATTTTTCGGATTAATTAATAGGATTAATCCAACGCTAATGTTCAAACACGCACTCGATTCAGTTAGCAGGACTGATTCACAGCGTGATAATAAAGGTTTTATGCACTCGAAATGGTTACTAGGACCATTTTACCGCTAAAACTATTTCGGCTCCGTGTTTTAATTCCAGACCGAGCTTTGATTGAACATGGCGAATTGCCATAGGTGCGGACGGATTGAGAACCGTAGCGCCCACAGTCACCGCAGAGGGCGCCATTACCGTTGCCATCTACCTACTTTCAAAGCCGCTGATGTGGTACAGCCACCAGTGACATCGTCACAGCCGATGCCATCTACACAGCCTCTAGTGACATAGCCGCAACCGTCTACATCTCGTGACGATACTGCAGCAATATTGCAGCAGCAATTAATGCTACCGGAAGCCGAAAGGCAACGTCCGGAAGCCCAACATGACGTAACAAATAACTCGACGGATAAAAGATTGAATTCAGATATACTAGATAATTTGGGCATAGATTCTACCACTATTATTGATCATGGGCCATCGATAAATACCGAATTGGCTAACAGGCTCACTTATATTACAACATCAGGTGTAAAGAAAGAGTTCCTCTTTAAGAGTTCAAAGACACTACAAATATCTAGTTCCTGAAAACTGTCTGGCCATAACAGCTCTACAATTAAACCCAGAAATAAAAGTCCGACTACAGTCACGACAGAAAGGCATGGCTACTGTTACCTCTTGTCTGAGTAAATCAATAATACTACGACGCGGCTCCTTTGCTACATACAATATAATGATTCGAGATCACCCAAAGTGTTTGCTCTGAGCACCTTTAAAAAGGATCTTAAGGCACCATCGCCAACCGCTGCCACCGCCGCCGCTGAACGCCTCGACATGTCATCTCATCGGGCACGACCCCACCACAAGCGTTAGCGCAGACTATGAGGTAAATTACGCGGGTCGATTGAGTCATTTTGTTGAACAGTGGCGTATGATCACTGCAGATCATTCACTTTTATCCTTGGTAAATGACTAGAAAATAGCTCTCTGTAACCGGTAATATAGTCAAGCCCCCATATTACAATGGTTAACGCGGATGATAAACATACACAATTTGATAATGCTGTCACACAGCTGTTGTCTATCGGTGCTGTAACGGCATATGATTCTTGCCCTAGACAGTTTAATTCCCGAGTTTTTTCTCATACCAAAACCAAAAGTATAAGTTTCATATTAAATTTAACAGAATTAAACATATTCATCAGCACACAACATTTCAAAATGAAAACAGAAGTTTTAAAACTGATATCAAATGATTGTTTTAACTTTTAAAGCCACCCTTGACTTCAAAAGGACGCTTACGTGTTGATTAAAATAGATGCAAATTTTTGCAAATGTTTGAGTTTTTTGTATTACTAAGGAAGATGACCCAGTTCCAAAAACTACAGGAATTTAAAGTGTTAACATTTGGTTTGTGTACTGCTCTATACGTTTTCATAAAATTGCTAAAGCCTGCCTTAAAATTACTAAGAAGCTGTGGATATTTATCCCCATGTTATAATTATATTTATTTTATTAGGAAACATTTAAGAGGATTGCAAACGTAATATTAAAACTACACAGTCTGTTAGAATCCCTACGCTTCATTTTAATTAAAGAAAAAAGTTGTACAAGGTTTCGTACTCAGTGTTACAAATATTAAAGTTTCATTGCAAATTCAAAATAAAATTTAAAAAATTGCAAGTAAGTCTTCCACAGGAGAAAATGATTCGCATCAAAAAATTATTAAATCATTTTTTACAAATTAAAACTTGTAAAATCAGAAAGTTTGCACAAGTAGTTAGCTTATTAGTACCTATATCAGCATGCCTAGCAATCGATTATGATTGCTGCATACAAAAGTAATGGAAAGGTATAAATTCCTAAATTTATATAAGATCATGCTATTGTAATCGTTACCAAGTTGTTTTTTACCGGATATCCACTGGTGGATAAATGCTATCGACAATTCGGTTCACCGAATTAGAGATAGATAACATCTTTTGTTGTGAGATTTATTTTGTCTGACGCCTAAACAACGGGTTGGGATGCGGCTTGTGGAGGTGAATCAACCGGCGGTCAATAGTTGCAACACGAAAAACAACACCATATTATTAATTATTTAGAGTTGCTAACAGCATATTTGGCTCTGAAAATATTAAAAATAAAAAGATCATTGCCAGATACTTTTGAGGATAGACAACACCACCGCGGTTAGGTCGCTCGCTGCACGACCTAGCGTCCCCGCCGAAAATCAGCGTCGTGATAAGTTCGTGGCTGTCACGACAAATGCTGAGTGAAATTTATTGTTATGTATTTTTCTGTCATGTGTGTCAAATAAACTTTTTCTGTTTGTATTTAATCCTGTTTACATATAAACAGGATGGGTGGTATACAATACCCGCATCAAAAAGTACCCGGCAATGGTGCGAAGTACGGAACATATACACCACGGTATCATACATAAAATCGGTCGACAATGATGTGGCGGATAGGGAATCTAGGCGTTTTCACACAGATACTGAACGGCATTGTTGCAATTGTTAAATACAAGACTTCAGAAAGTAGCTGTCATTTTTGGTATACCCGAAATAGATTTATTTGCCCCGCCTTAATAAGAAACGCACCAACTACGTATCACGGTGCTTAGACCCAGAGGCATCAGTTATAGATGCATTTACTATAAGTTGGTCGAATTTGTTCTTCTTCGCATTTTTTCCAGTTTCTTGTGTGCTTAAAAGCTTAAGAAAAATAATTAACAATAAGGCAGAGGAAATTGTTATTGTCCCGATTTGGCCATCATAGTCGTGCAAGAAGAATATCAAGTCCACAACTGCCCTGGTAACCACAGCTCCTTCTTTAACCTATTGGAGGCCCTGGGCATATTGGGATAAAGGGGACCCTATAACTTTATCAGTTATTGGTTGGTGATTTGGCATGTCATCTGGCTGGATCATCGATCGCGGGGCACGGAGCATATTTTCCCAGAATGCCCAATGGGAAAGACAGGCCTGGGTAAACGTGGTATTATTCTGAAGGCAATGTTGATAAGATGTACCGCGGGCTGCTGTAGATATAATGATGACCTCATCTCTAGCAACACATTAAAAAAATAAAAAAAAAATGCATCAAAAGATGGTATAATTGTAATAGATTTGTATCAACCCAGTATCTCTTTGGTACTAGATTTTCTAACCAATATATTTAATACTGAAAGTCAGTTAATACCACTATTAATCTGCTTTATCATTAAAATTAGGAAAAAATATTGATAGTGATAGTAATAATAAAATAATTTATTTCAATTGTAAAGGTGTTACAGACTACGACCAGCGTTACCAAAATATCATATAAACTGGGATGTTGGTGGTTTTAGAATACCTCGGATCATTGTTTCTTAATGAACAATTATCTTTAGAACACTAAAAAGAAAAAATAATAATTCAACTCTTATGGCTCTTGTGTCAGCTGACATAGTACATACAAACCATATCAAAAATATCCATAAAAATATTTTGATTTACAATGACTGATTTAATCAAATAAATAATAACAGTCTGTTTTATATTTACCTTTTGTCTCACAAAAACCGCAAGTTTCTTCAGCCAAGGCTCTAATTTCAAAAATAGAGAAACCTAAGGAAATCAGAGAAATTATTTATTTCATTTAGGAAACCTTCTGGTTCGGTAAAATCTCAATCTGTATGCAGATGGATAAAAGATCAAATGTAGGTACACTGCAAGCTGCAACTGCTGCACTCGACATGCTTCAACGTCCGTAGCCTAGAGTCGAGGTAGTAATGTTGACTTAATTAGTCATTATGGCAGGTTGGTCGGGTAAATTAAATTCGAAAATTCTACAGATTGTGCTAATTTTGCCAGATCTATTTGTACCTTAGGCAATATTGATTAATATAAATGTCTATTTAATATAATGTCCATATAATTATATGATATTTTGCTATCAGTTCTTGTTAATAAAAGTTATTTTTTAAAGATCATTATGATATTTCCTCATAAACTCTAAACATCTACAGTGTATAATACTAACATCAAGGACGAATACCGAAGTATAATTAATGATTAAACGAACTTACCTGTACGTGAAGTTCTATCATAATTATACGAGGTATTCGTCCGAAGATATTAGTAGAAAGTCCCACCCACCCGACTTTATTTTTTGTAGGGACAAAAACCCCTAGTATAGGAAATATCATGTCAACTCTAAACTAAATGAGAACATGGAATAAACGATGGCAGGGATAGTGAGTGAACGGAAACGGAAATGATAAAATTAATATTTTATTTTTTACCGGAAACAACAGTCTGTTTTTTCCTTTTAAAAATATATTATTGCTCTAAAATTTGTGCTAAGTGGTAATCACATCCGGGCGATACTACAGTGTATAATACTAATATCTTCGGACGAATACCTCGTATAATTATGATAGAACTTCACGTACAGGTAAGTTCGTTTAATCATTAATTATTCGGGTCAGCTAGTCGTGCCAATAAATCACGTATTAAAATGAAATACAGTATCACAGATCGATAAACTCAATATTAAGGTAGATTCAGGTGTTCTCCACCAGATGTTGACACTTGACCAATGGCCAGCCGCCGCAACCGATTACCGCCATTGACGGCGGCCATCTTGGTCGCCATCGCTCAAACACGCAAAGGCGATTACTCACTCTGCCACGCTACTGATATTAATAACATTTGAACATTAATAAACTATATAAGTGAACATTGTGGTATTTATATTGATGAGTCTAGCGTAACAATTACTCGTAGAAATGTAATTTGATAATCTAATTATTCGCTGAAATCGCATTAAAATAGCGGCAACTCAAAGATTTAGTTTAAAGTCTAGACTTAAAAAAGAATGGGGCTTTAGTGATATTAGATATCAACTTTGATTTAATAATACACAAAATGTTTAATAATGAAGAATATAACACCATTTTACCACAATAATTACAGTGCACTAACTCAACAAAGCCAATATTTTGTCAAATAATTGTCTTATATTTAATTGGATAAAAACTCCAAAATTGTATTTATTCTTACTTAAGTAAGAAGAACAAGCATAAGCAAAGCGCGCTAAAAAGTTCATGAGACATTGCATCGTTGCAGAATTTTTACACAATACAATCATCATCATCATCATCATTTTAGCTATAGGACGTCCGCTGCTGAACATAGGTCTTCCCTATTGACTTTCAAATTGGCCAGTTGGAAGCGACCTGCATCCAGCAGCTTCCAGTGACCTTTACCCGAGTCGTCTGTCCACCTTGTGGTTGGATATTTTATGCTGCGCTTGCCGGTACGTGGCCTCCATTCTAGAACCTTTCTACCCCATCGGCCGTCAATTCTACATTCTATGTGCCCCGCCCACTGTCACTTCAGCTTGCTAATTCGTTGGGCTATGTGTGCAACTTTTGTTCGTTTACTGATCTCTTCATTTCTGATTCTATCTCGGAAGCACCGAACATAGCCCTTTTCATAGCACGCTGTCCGACCTTGGGATTTCTTATTAGGCCCATAGTGAGAGGCCACATCTGTGTTTCATATGTCATCACTGGTAACACACATTGGTTGTAGACTTTCTTATTTGGGAACTGAAGTATTTTGGACGAAAAAGCCTTGTGTTCCAAACGCTGCACAGCCGAGACGGATTCGACGATTGACCTCCAAATGGATCTACCCAACTGGATTACTTGTCCCAGGTAGACATATTAGTCAACAATTTCGAGAAGAGAGCTTCCAACTGATACAATGTTATGTCAGGGCGTAATATAGGCATTCGACATTACCTTTGATTTGTTTATATTCCTTTGAAGGCCTACTTGAGGTGTTCAAGCGATTCTGTCAGGACCACAATATCGTCAGCAAACCGAAGGTGAGTGATGTACTCGCTGTTGGTGTTGTAATAGGTACCACAAACCGCTGCAGCGCTGATAGGAAGTAGCATAAAGTCCAACCGAATACAAATTTTAAGTTATTCAAGAAAGAAAAACATAAAACTATGTTTATACAAAATAAGCTTGTTATTCAGTACCTACCAGCATATATTTAAGTCTAACGAAACTAAATTCACAACCTCTCGTCACTACATTTGTATACGAAACAAACGACAAACTCCATCATCGTCATAGCCAATGCAAATTTAAAATATCAAAATGAGATTTGAACAAAGTCCTTCAGGAGATCTCAAATTGAATTCCGCGCCGTTTCGGGCGAGCATTGTAGCGAAACTGAAAACTAAAGTTAGTAGGTGACCTGGTTATTGCAAAATGAACTTTAAACACATCAAGTTGAGAGTGATAGTTGAGAAAAGGTTGGCGAGACTGAGAAGTTTTAATCGGATCTTGGGAACGAAGAGACGACCAAGTATTTATTCTCCTACCGAGTTTGTCCCATAAATTTGCAAAATAGTAAATTTGGAATAACGCAGCGGGCTTTATCACCTGGTGTGGATGCAGTTTTCGGCTTAATTCTCCTCAAAGTAGCTGTTTATTTTGGGGAGTTACTAAGGGGGAATAATTTGTCTTTATGTCGCAGCCAATAAAGGATATTCTAGAAAGCTATCGCGCGTATTTTGCCGCTAAAATGCAGTGGTGTCTCCAGAAATTTCAAATGTTATTAAACATTTTTTCATTGCGAGTTTTTACTAATTATATTTTTTTTTTGTAAAAATTGAGGATTGTAGATTTGCAAGCATGGGATTTGTTTACAAACTTCAAAATTATGATAAACATAATAATTTTGTTTATGTTTTATATGTCATCACTGTTAGCATAAGCGGCTTGCATCTAGCGGCTTCCTGGACCTTGACCAGGTCATCTGTCCACCTTGTGAGTGGACGTGGTATGCTGGGCTTGCCGGTAACTAGCATCTATTCTAAAACCTTTCTGCCCCATCTGCCGTCAGTTCTACGTGCTAAGTGCCCTGCCCACTGCCACTTCAGCTTGCTAATCCTAAGCTTGCTAAGCTATGTGTGCGATTTTTGTTTTTTTACAGATCTGCTTATTTCTGACTCGATCTCGCAAGGAAATACTAAGCCATTTCCATAGCACGCTGTGCGACCTTGAGCTTTCTTATGAGGCATAGTGAGAGGTCACGTTTCAGTTCCATATGTCATCACTGGTAACACACATTGGTTGTAGACTTTCGGCTTTAGGCACACGTAAAGACGTTGCGTAGTTTCCCAAACACTGCCCAGCCGAGATGGATTCGACGATTGATTGATTGATTAGCAGTGAATGTCCTACGGCTGAAATGATGAGGATGATGATGTAGTTTTCAATTATAGATGAATGTAAAAATAAACTTTATTGCACAGATTTAAAAAATCATACAATCGTATGATAATATTGTAATGTAATGTAATGTAAATGTATGTAATTGATTTTCTTTTGCATTATTAGGGGAAGTTAGTTCTGAACATGTACGTACTATTTTATGTAATAACGTTAAAGTAGATTTACATACCGTTACATCGGTTCACCACCGTTACGTTGTAAATCAACGCTACATTACTTCATCATTTCAGAAATTGTATGATATTATAAAATGGTTTTGTGAGGAAGTCTTGCGCTTACAGTAAACCTGCGAACTCGATAATAATTAATCGGAGTGGCGAATGCTAAAAGCTATGGTGAACCACACCATTAATTCTACTGAAATGGTAGTTATTTCATCTGCGTAATGATGACCGCCAGTGACGGAGCAATCGATCAGAAAAGTTCAATTCAATTCAATATATTTATTGCATTTTATAATGTTACACAGGTGTTATAAATAGATACATAAAACAGATCATTATAGACCCTGTAGGACACAACAATAAGATAGGTAAAAGTATGCATATCTCATGAAGAAAACTGGTACATCAAATTATCAGATTGTGATACGTGTAACATAATTGATGATGTGCAACACTTGCTAATGAAATGTACCACGAATTAAAATTAATATAACTATTGGAAAAGTTAATGTAGGTATGAATCAGCAGCGAATTTAGTACTTTCCTAAAAGAAGAAAATAAAATTAACGCCGTAGATAGATAGATAGATACTCTTTATTGTACACCACACAAAACAAACAAATCACAGGAAAGTAAATACATAATGAATAGCACAATTAAGGCGGTCTTATCGCTGGAAGCGATCTCTTCCAGACAACCTTCAGGTAGAGGAAAGTTGAATTAATATTGAGAGAAGGAAGGCGGTGAAGAGTTCCAAAACATAAAAGTCCAAAAATTTAACAAACTAATTAAACAAACAAATAAAATAAAAAATAAGAACTTCCTAGTACATGAACATAGTAAAATATTTATATAATACAGACATAATATAAATACATACTTAAAATAAATACATGTACATAAATAAATACATGTACAATGTACATAAATAAATACCCTATTAACATGAAAAAGAATCTAGTGACCAAGATGTAGGGAAAATGGTTAAATAAATAAAGTAGAAGAAAAATAGACAGGAGAAAACTACAGGGAAAGAAAATAGGTACTTGTTTACTAGTAAAAATATAACTACCTATATTTTACAATGTATTTAGGAAGGCACAATGCTACAAAAAGGCACAATCTTTTATTTTCTGACAGTGATTTGTTCTATCTTGTGCTATCTTTAAAATAAAATTTATTCAAAACCTCTATTTCGAGTTCTTATGCCAAAAATATACTCGAACCTTCGTTATTATGTTATAGTAACTGATAAATTATACATCTCTTAGATACCAAAGCGTTGCTTAATTGAATTTGGCGCGGTAAAATTCGATTGTGATTAAATTAACACTTTATAATAACTTCTAGATGGTTAGTTGTGTGCGGTCGTTCAGTTCAAGCGCTTTGATCTTTATTTATCAAATTTTCATTGCATTTGCTTAAAAGCAATTATTATTGGAATGAAAATGAAGCTATCATATAACAGTTGTAGCAGTATATAACAGTAGAATCAGCCCTTATAAGGTAACGGACAACGGTACTGATTCAATAAAGCTATTTTCTTTTATAACTTGATTCCTATATTTAAATACAACTACTTTTTCTCTTTTATTTTTTAAGTTAACTAGTAAATTATGACTTTAAATAAATAAATATAAATATTGGACAACATCACATACATTCTGATTCTGTGATAAGTAGCTTACGCACTCGTGTTACAGAAATCAAAAGCAATGACGGTACCACAACACCCAGACCCGAGACAACATAGAAAAGTTATTTTTCTACATTGACCGACCGGAAATCGAACCCGGGACCTTAGAGATAGCGACACCAAGTCCGGTACTCGCCTCTCGGCTACGGAGGTCATCAAATGAAAATACATAAAATAACTTGACACTAATAAGCTGATGATGAAGCCAGTTGGTGGCTAGTAGAACTCTTTTATGATCTCTAGTAATAATACCTTTGAGTTCGGGCTCATTTGAGTTGTTTTAAAGAGTTTAATAACATTAAAATTGTCCCTTCGCATGCTATTTACCCACTGTAGACCGGAAAATCCGTAAGAAAAAATCGCGGCACGCACCGGATTATTATATGTTTGTTCTGGCAATCTATTCGGCTTGACCCCCACGAGAAAGGTAGCCTAGTGTGGGAGTCATAGAATGTTTGTATTTTGGATAATGTGATCTGTTTAATAAAAAAAAATTTAATTTAATTTTTTATTTAATCAGTGCATTACATTATTTGACATCTACTTAAATCTGTCAAGCATAAACTACCCACATGTGGTCACGCAATAATAAAATTTCCATTGTGTCTCATTTCCAAAGCTTAACGGATACATAGTAACAGTTCCTGTCAATATGTTTCAAGATAACCTACTCCAACTAATCCCCCTTATTCAACATAGTAGCATATTTGATTAAACTCCACTAAGTAGGTATACTAGACACGTCTCGTCACACTCTTTGATGTGAAACTTGTCTCAGCATACACGCCTCTCACGCGATACAGAGTTTTCGCTCGCTTTTAATTAAAACGAACTCGTCTCGCGTCTACAACACGCCCTCTTAAAACAAAGATGCGACATAGAATGAAAAGAGCAGCCAGTCCATTTGATATAAGTGTCTGCAGATACCTAGACACATTATCTTTATAAATATAAATAAATAAATAAATATTGGGCAACATCACATACATTACTCTGATTGTAAAGTAAGTAGCTGAAGCACTTGTGTTATAGAAATCAGGAACAACTTTCTCGTATAATTATGTAATTAAACTATAAATACTCGTAAGTAGCTATTCAGTTAATTTTACTTCTATTATTAAACTTGATGGGAATCTATCTGTACTAATTAAACATACAACTAATTATAAAATTTACACTGTATTTTAATGTTCAAAGTTTTAAAAAATAAAAAAAGTTTTTTTTTAAATATTAATATTGCATGAGAATCCGTTAGACGCAAGGAAATCAATATTACTAACATCTTCGTACCATCAAAGCAAATAAATAACAATAAATGCACATAGTGCAATATTCTAAAAATGCATTTTAAACGTGCTCGTAGTCATAAAATCAAATCATAGTTTAAAACTAAAACTCAAGTTAGTTATTTGGTTGTAAATAACACAGGGCCGGTCGCAGTTTCGAGTGTTGGAGCTCGATTATCCAGCAGGAGATTTCTAGAACCTGATCATAAAGATAAATGTTAATGCGTGTTTAAGAATCAACGTTTATTACAACGTAGGTAGAATAGAAACTGGCTGATCTAACTTAGCAGTTGCCGTGTTTATATAAATAAAGAAACAAGGCATGTTAATGTTAAACCACGTTAGGTTAAGTTTGTAAAGTATTGAAATAACATTTACGGGGCGAAGAAGTACCAAAGTTTAGAAGTTTATTTTTGTAACAGGAAAGTTTAAAGTGCTGTGATGTTTTTCGGGGAAAACAATTTAATTAAATGAGTTATTCTTCTAACAATCACATCAACTGCCTACTTTTAAAAACCAAGCAATTGTACAGAATAATAGCACCTAGATAGGTAACGATAATACATAGGTACTTAAATGTCTTCTTCTTCTTCATCTATACGGTCAATCCTGGTTGCGTCCAAAGCCATTGCTTCTGAGCTCAGGGTCTTTCATTGATTTACTCCTCCACTTCGCACGGTCTTAAGCGTCTCTAGTTGTGAGATGATCATGTCAGCCCTTACGACGTCATGCCAACATTTCTTTGCCCCTTTTGCCAGGACCTGGCAGTGGCGGCATGGCCAGACATTTGTCGCCGCCACGTAGCTTGCCGGTTTTCACAAGACATGGCCGTACCAGCCTGCTACCTTTGCTGTCCTTTCGCGTGACTCCGCACATCCAGCGCAGCATATTCACCTCCGTGACACGCAGCTCCTGTTTGTGTCGCTCAAGTAGTGGCCACGCTTCGCTGCCATATAAAAGGACAGGCCTAATGATGGACTTATAGATCTGTCCTTTCAGCTTAACCGACATTCTGGGGTCACAAATGACACCAGTAACCTCTCGCCATTTGGCCCATGCAGCAACAATGCGTGCTTTGACGTCGCAATCGATGTCTCCTGACGCGTTAAGTACATAGGTACTTAAATGTGATTTCCATAAGTCAAGTATGTGCAAATGCTCGAGCATCATCATCAATGCCGATCTAGAAAAATGTTCTTAATTTTTTTTGTTAAGTCAGTAACCAAAACGTGATAGTACAGTTGGGTTACAAAAGTACTGCATTTTTTTATAACAATACAATATTTTAATTGGCTGATTTCATAAAACCTTGTACATATTATGAATGTTTTTTTAATCTTAGTAATGCATGTATATTTACGAGTAAGTTGTGGAACTCAGAATAGCTCATTTAATAAAACAATACATTCTCAGCCGAATGAATGAGCATTTAAATAAAATTATCATAAATGGTCGTTTTCAACGCCATTATTGCAAATGGAAGTAAACTATATGCTAATTAGAACTATATCAAATGTGTCCCATTCAAACTAACTGGTGGCCATTAGACGTGTCTAATGTACTCCCGGTGTTTATAATATAATTGAAATGTGTACGCTCATAAATAATTCTTGGTAACTGGGGTTTGTGTGTAGGGACCTAACCATGACTCTTTATATAGCTTAGCTTTTGTCCGCGACTTCATCTGCGTTGACTTTAACCGGATAAAAAGTTTTTATTTTTGGTAGCATTATAAGTATCTATCTGTATGCCAAATTTCATTAAAATCTGTTGAGAAAGAGTGACAAACATCCATATACATACTTGCGCATTTATATACGCCAAAATAAAAAAAAAACAAAACAACGTAGGAGTAATACTTTTCTAAATGCTAATATGATCTAATTGATCAGTCAAAGTTGATACTGGCAGGTAATATTATATTTCAGAGCGCATTTGTCGTGCGTTGTCGTTGTGTTTTGTTTCATTTCTTCTTTTTTTCCTATTTTTGTACTAAACGAATATTACACGAGTGATGCTAAGCAACCGCATGACTGCGTAACAATAATTATTGTGACTCATTTTGTTGGGCTTAGGGGTTAAAAAAATATTAGAAATTTAAGAATTTATTGTTTGGGTGGTTCTTTGTTCATCATTTTTTTCGGTATGAGTAAGTATATACTCAAAAGCTAAAACAGGAGTATTACTAAACTTCAATATTTTCGTCTGTCTATTCAGGGTTACATTGCAAGGTAGTGCCAAATTTTAAAAACGAGATCTATAGAATAACTTCGTGCCGCCACGTTTTTTTTTTTCGTGAATTTTTAGATGTTTTAATAGTTATTCTGCTATTCGGGACGGAGACAAATCCAAAAAAGAAACTATTTTCTACATATGGATATGAAAAAAAATGAGTTTGTTTTTTACGTAGATCGATTTAGTTACTGATTTGAAGTGGTCCATGAAAAATGTAAAACCCTGTTTATCTTACCAATTGCTACAAACCCAGTGTTATCCAAATGTGCAGGTCTCCTCGAGATATTTTCTCTCATCTCCAAACAAGCAGTTTAAATACATTCATAGATACTGATAAATCATGGAATTATCGCAGAATATAAATGTTATTACAGCGGATAATATAAAGGATGAAAAAGGGATGAAAAAGGGATGAAAAAGCTAAATATTCCTACTTATTAAAATGACAGCGCACAAACGAGCTCCTAATATCATTATCAGCCAGCTTCAAATAGAGTTAATAATATAATAAAATATGATATTTACCTTTAGTTAAATAGCCTTACATGTAAATAAACAGAATTTATACAAAAGCTCACCACAATAGAAATAAAGCAGTGTTTAATAAATTTTAATGTCGGAAACAATAAAGGGACGCTACAAAAGATACGCTGGCCTCTATAGCAGAAAATTATACAAACAGTGAAGTACCCAGAGAGGCACATAGTTACACGTATGTTTGTTCATGGATATAAAGAATACAAAAGAGACAGTAGATTGGGATGTTGTCACCACACCATTCATAAATAATTCCGAGACACTTCTTTTTTTAAATAACACCTAATTTAATTAATTCGTTCAGTGATAAATATAATTTTTTGTTTTCTTGAAATATATTTTTAATTGCTTTAAAACTAATAAATAGATAGTCAGTTGAGTTTGGTAAACAGTGACGTCACTGTCCGATATTGCCATACAAATTCTAAGGAAGACGTACGTTTTGACAGCTCATAAAAAGTATGTCAATTGATTGGTATTGTTAACTACCTTTGGGGGTGAGAGGAACAGGGTGTAAAGTTCCTCATCCCCCATTGAAAATGGAGGATCCTCTGACCAGAAAGGTGTTTTATCTGGTGGGAAACTGCCCCATTCACTCCGATAACTTTAATATCGCGATGTAGGATACGTCAGTTTTATATGTGGCGAGATAGATGTCGCTACATCACTCCCCTCCGAGACCGGAGGTCGATAGCAGGTTGAGTCCGTCCACACATCTTGTAATGCTTGCCGGGCCAGTGGAATGTTCCAGTGAGTCGGAACCAGATGCCGCATAGTTCACGGTGAGTCGGAACTGTCTGCGGTGATGCCCCAGTGAGTCGGGGTGATTGATGCTGCAAGTGCTTCAGTGAGTCGGAGTGGTGCAGTGCTGCGTAGTGGCTGGCTGCTGCGTCGACCAGAAGAGAAGTGCGTCTCTGCTTGCTGACCGGCCGAAGTGCAGTGTGCTGTGCCTAGGTCGCTGAGAAGGCTGTGGGTGATGACCAGGAATGCGCGTCCGCTGCATGCTGGTGGTCAGGACACCCGTGGTAGCCGTGGATATGGGCTGGCTGTATGACTCGCTGCTCGAAAGCTTGAGGAAGTGATGATGACGTCACGATTACGTAGCTTTGCGAAGGCTGCGCTGACGTTCATGCTCGGGGTCACCAGTTTGGGAGGTGGTTTAAGGAACAGGGTGTTGAGTTCCTTATCCACCATTAAAAAGGGAGGATCCTCCGACCAAACGGTGTTGTGTCTGGTGGGCTACTGCCCCATTCGCTCCAATAACTTTAATATCGCGATGTAGGATACGTCAGTTTTATATGTGGCAAGATAGATGTCGCTACATACCCTATTGGGCGATACATCTATGCGTCGGCTTATTGCAAGAACTCATTAACTACAAAAAATCATCTAGTGCAGTTTAAAGCACAAAGGAATTGATTTGTATGCGTTTAATGTTATGCAAAAACACACTATCTTCCAGCTTTTCAAATTAAGACGTTATAACCAACACATAAAGTCGATAACTTCTATTTTCTGTTTTGTGGTGGCCCGAAATTCACTAACCAGCAATAGTGGTTTTTAGTGATGAAGAAATGTGTGAATTTTCCTTTCTAGTAAATAAAAAAAGACATTAAGGGTATTTAGTGACTTTTTAAGAACAAGTATGTTTTACTTACATCACTGTAAGTAACAACTGGCTAAAAATCATTATCTGCATATAATTAGTTCTGTTAAAACATAATGTGCCTCGAAAGGGTTTAAAAGAATCTTAATGACTTTTATCAAATTAAATTACCAGTAGTACCAATATCATAGTTATTTGGCTAAAAATAATTAATGTCTTTTAACAATAAATAGCGCTCAAAAATTAACATTTTTATTTAAATTAAATGCAGTTTATTACTTCTTCCAGATATATAGTGAGTGTTTTTTTACGAAAATGATATTTAATGACTTCTTGTTCACGTATTTTAATTTAGTCTTTTTATTGCGCGCACAAACCACCGTGATGGGCGCTGTACAGAACGAGCAAGGGGCGCGGGGTCGGGGCCCCTCTGGCGAGGGGTGCAGACGTGCGGCCGCGCGGCCGCGGCTTCGTCCATTCCGGCGTGTGACGTCTAGTTCCTTGTACTGTGCGTTTGGATTACTGGCAGTTAGTGATTTCTAGCAAAATGGATCGAAATTTTAATTTTAAACCCGGTAGAGCTAGTGCTATGTTAACAATGTTGAAAAATTTTATTAAAAAAAATAAAACCGACTTCAAAACACTAAAATGCTAAAAATAATCCTAACACTTATTAAGTACCTAATCAGTTACTTTTGGAGTCGGTGCAAACAAAAACATTGAATCTCTCATCGGCTGGCATTGAATAGCTTATACTTCAAAGATAATATGATAAAAGTTTGCAAAATAAAAATCAACCCTAAGGGTAGGAAATAGGGGATGAAATCGGTGTTCAGCAGTTAGATTAGGATTTATCACTAAAAATTGATTAAATAAGTAAATTTTATTAAAAAAAATAAAACCGACTTCAAAACACTAAAATGCTAAAAATAATCCTAACACTTAAGTACCTAATCAGTTACTTTTGGAGTCGGTGCAAACAAAAACATTGAATCTCTCATCGGCTGGCACACAACCAAACCACAATATTACCACCACCAAAATATTATCTGGGTATATATTTGTTGATTTTCTCAAAAAGTTCTAAATCAATTTCGATCAAATTTATATGGGACCACCTCTAAAGTATGATCTACCAAACAAAAAAAGAATCATTAAAATCGATTGATAATTGGCGGAGTAATCGCGTAACATACATACAAAAAAAAAAAAAAACATACAGTCGAATTGAGAACCTCCTCCTTTTTTGAAGTCGGTTGAAAATAAGTAGTATTATTAGTAAGTAGTATTATTACTCCGGTCTTCAAAGGCAAGAGTACGGCAACTACCGCGGTATACAGGTCATGTCCCACACCATGAAGCTCCTTGAGCGGATTGTGGACTCCCGGATCCACCATGGCTGCTGCACCATGGCAGACAGGGGCAGGCTGGTGAGATGCGTGAACGAGTGGAAGCAGTCGCTTGAGAGCGGTGGTCTGAAACTCAATGTGGCGAAGACCGAGTACCTGGCCTGTAACTCTACAAATCCAACGCCTGTCCGCATAGGCGGAGACAAGGTCGAGCGCACGGACCAGTTCAAATACCTTGGATCTGTACTTCACGCGTCGGGAGACATTGATTGCGACGTCAAGGCACGCATTGCTGCTGCGTGGGCCACATGGCAAGAAGTGTCTGGTGTCATTAGCGACAGAATGCCTGTTAAGCTTTAAGGACAGATCTATAAGTCCATCGTTAGGCCTGTCCTTTTATATGGCAGCGAAGCGTGGCCGCTACTTGAGCGACACAAGCAGGAGCTGCGTGTCACGGAGATGAATATGCTGCGGTGGATGTGCGGAGTCACGCGAAATAAAAGTGCGAGGAACTCGCGCATCCGCGGTAGCCTTCGTGTCCGTGATATTGCAGAGAAACTGCAGGAGAGTCGCCTACGCTGGTACGGCCATGTTTTGCGAAAACCGGCAAGCTACGTAGGAAACAAATGTCTGGCCATGCCGCCACCGCCAGGTCCTGGCAAAAGGGGTAGACCCAAGAAATGCTGGCTTGACGTCGTGAGGGCTGACATGCGTGCCAATAATCTCACAACTAGAGACGCTCAAGACCGCGTGAAGTGGAGGAGTAAATCAAGGAAAGCGGACCCTGGGCTCCAAAGCAATGGCTTTGGATGCAACCGGGATTGACCGTTTAGATGAAAAAGAAGAAGAAAGAAGTTTTGTAGAGTTTTTTTTTTGTTACTGAGTGTCAGTCAGTCAGTGTTGACTGAATGTCAACATTTATACATTCACTCAAAATCAAAACTAACGCGAGCGAAGCTTTGCTTATTAAGTTTTTTAACAAATTTGTGTTCATACGAAGGCTGAATATAAATAAATAAATAAACAAATAAATATAGAATTTAATATTAACATACTTTACTTGTCAAAAAGTACTAGTAATTTACTGGCAAAAGTTTGTGTTAAAATTTATGCGAAATTTTAATTCAAAATTAGTATTCTGAATGAGTTAATTTTCTTTCATTTAATATTTTGAACAATATTTTGATTTTTGCCATAAGTTTAAATGATCTTCTTTCAGAAACAAAGTCCCTATTTAATTTTGAAATCTAAGTTCAGAAATTGATAAGTGAAGATTAGTAATAAAATGTTTATGGCAAGAAGTCATTAACTTGTTTTTTTAGCTTTTAAAAAAATTACACTTGTGCTAGAAATTTAATTTTTGTTGATTTTAATAATAAACATATTTCACTACTCCACTGCTTTTTTTTTCTTTGCTCCTATTGTATTTAACATCATTATTGTATGTTTAAGATTGAAAAAGTTCATTAATTTATTTCTCATCATTTCATTTTGGTCACTTAATGAGTTCTTGCAATAAGCCGACGTATGTAGTCTATACGAGTACATTATATTAATACTGTGTGTAAATTATGCTATGATTTTATGTTCATTTTTGTTTATATATAAAACGTTACAACGCACCGCCTACAAAACATCTCTGTTTAGCCTAATGGTCGACTGGCAGAGAATGCCCCATGGCATTAAGTCCACCTTTGGTACGATTTTTATTTGTGCAATAAAGTTTAAATAAATAAATACATGCCTATTTTTATTAACACACTTATATGGGCTTATGCCCAACTCAGCACGTTCTCGACTCGACACGTAAGATATGATAAAGAACATCGTGTCAAGTTGGGAGTTTTTGTTAGTATTTTTCTTGCGTGTCGAGTTAAGAACGTGCCGAGTTGGGCATACGCCTTTATATAGGGTTATTTGTAAAACATCAACAACCTCCTAGGGGCTGATTCTGGTGCACAAATACAACAACTTTTTCTATGGGACCAACATTGAAATAAAAAAAAAAATTCACTGCTCCATACAAACTGATGTCAACTGGTCTTAAATGAAGGTTAAATGGAGTGATGTAAATCATCATCGTTATCTATATTGTCTCAGGTCTGGATATTGCAGTACTGTCGTTGTTGCTGATTTCTGTAACACAAGTGCTTTGGCTACTTACAATAGGATCAGAGCAATGTATGTGATGTTGTCGAAAAATATTATATCATCACTCCACACTGTCGGAGAGCAACCTACTCTGCGTTTGCCAAGTTGTAGTCACCACTTAAGTACACGACGTAAGATTAACTCATCATCAAAGAACTCGCCATCATCATCAACATTTCGTGGGGATAAAAGCTCATTCGTTTGACAATCTTAAGTTGGCTAAGTTTCTCCTAACTACTTAGTCAGAAGAGCCATACATAGAGTTGTAGTATCCGTCACGTTATAAATGTCTGACCAATATGACCGAGCAAATTGGTCATTTTCTCAATGTGACTGGTCATTTTGGACATTTATTGTCACTAACGTCATATTCAATTGTATTGACAAACTATGAAAAAAAAAACATTTCGTCACAGATAAGTGCATTATTATAAGAGAGACAGGCTTTAGTAGTAATTATCTTTATCAAGATGAAATTTCTAAAATCTATCTGCACGAACAAGCTAAAAAGTGTCGTATCGTTACGCACGAGTTTTTTTGAGTTCGATCCAGATTTAATTACATGTTTTATTGTATGTATTTATTGTCAAATACTAAACATTTAAGACTTACATTAGTAGAATTCTTCTTTTTTTAAATTTATACAAAAGAAAAATATGTGACCATCGTGACAATAAATGGCCAATGTGACCAAGCATTTATCATAAATGACGGACACTTATAGCATATGACCGTCAATTTACAACTCTAGCCATACATAATTGTAAGAAGAACTACTAAAAACCATTCCTATACTTACTTCCAAATTCTTGCTTGATCAGCATAATAATATAAAAAGTCTAATAAAAATGATAAGCAAGCTAAAGTGGCAGTGGGTAGGGCCCATAGCAGGTAAACTGACGGCCGATGGGGCAGAAAGGTTCTAAAATGGAGGCCACGTATCGGCAAGCGGAGGGTAGGACGTACCCACAAGGTGGACAGACGACCTGGTAAAGGTCGCAGGCTGCTGGATGCAGGCCGCTTCCTACCGGCCAATATGGAAGTCACTGGGGAAAGCCTATGTTCAGCAGTGGACGTCCTACGGCTGAAATTATGATTAGTTAGTGTGTTGCCTGGCTCACATTTACTTTTATAGGAGGTGGATTTAATAATATAAACCCATGTCCTTCCCAACTGTTCAAGCTTGTTTCGTACTAAATTTCATCAAAATCGGTTCAGTTTTGCAACAAAAAGTAACCTATGTCCTTCTCCGAGTCCCATCAATCTCTTTACGAAAAACCATCAAAATTGGTTCACCGGCTTAGGCGTAAAAACGTAACAGAGAGATAGTTACATTCGCATTTATAATATTAGTATGAAAGATGAAAATATGATATAATGATTTATAAAGATGTGTTCAAATCACAACAACTAAAGAATAAGACCATCAACAGCTAAAGAATAAAAATAAGAATGTATTTACTTGTCTCAAAGCAGATTACAGATGCAACAGAATAGTATGAAGCTTAATATTATAAGACAAAATGGTCTCTGACTCAGTGATTGCAGGAGACCCGCAAACTCTGTTATACTGCCATAGCCTTTTATAAGTTTACCCAAACAAATCCAACTGTAAAAATAAAAAAAATCAAGGAAACAATTAATCGGTCCCTGGAGAGTCGATGCCCAGTTAGGGTCAGCCCCTTCTCGAAACAGTAAAATTGAAACGTGTCTCTTCTAGCAAAACTGAATTTTTCTACAATCCCCGTTGTAACCTAATAATGTCGTGCGGCGGTGGCAATAGATCACCGCTCGTGACAAATAAAGATGGATTATGTGGCAATATTGTCAAGTGTTCGCTCGCCAGCGTAGACCACACGTCGAGTAGAATATTCATGAACAAAGTAAGTAAGTGTAAAGTTTCCACAGTACTGGATAGTTTTACTGAGGACGTATTATCGGCCAGGCACTATGAACTCCTCGGTAACAAGTTAAATCACGATTTACCGGCTGTCAATTTGTTTATTGAAAACCACGTGATATTCTAATGTGAAAAATATATAACACGTGTGTCATATTATGTGTCAGTATCACGTGGTTTTTCGGTCGACAATTCACTATCTAATGGTTCAGCATCGGGAGCCTGATCCCCGGTCTAGTCGTATTAAGGTGCCAGTTAGATCTTAGCAGTCGCAACCCGGCGGCAGCGACTGCCTGATTGCTTTGCATCGATCTGTAAGGATTTGTTTATGCAGCGCTTTCGGATTAGGCAGACGAGAAGACCACGACAATCTGGCAGCCGCTGCTGGGTCGCACCTGGCAAGATCCTAATTGTGCTCTAAGCTGTTGTGATTCGCATCTCGGCAAACGCTGCCCAGCAGCCAGCGAAAAGACCACGCTTCCCGGCAGCGCGATGGAGCCACCGGCATCGGAAAAACCCGTTAGAGCTGTGCGTGAGCGTAGCGGCAGTCGTCGGTCTAACGAGCTGAGGGGCGTCCTTCGATATCTTGCAAACAAAGGTGATTGGTGGCTGCTACGAGTTGTGGGTGGCCGCCTCGTGCGGTCAGTGGCTGCTATGAGTGGACAGTAGCCGCCACGGTTTCAGAGGTAAGAAGCTAGAGCGGCGAGTCAGAGGCGGGTGTCGGTGTTTTGTGTAGCGAGTGGCCTAACTTTGAAGCAAACTGATATATGTCATAAGCGTATCGCAATATTTCAGTGCATTTAAATAAAATAATTTATACAGGGCGTACAAAAAATAGGACACTTATAACCACATAACCAGTTATTAATATTCAACAACGTATACTATGGAAGCAACATGGAACATTATTTTAGTTGCTCCATGCATTATCATCGAGATAGCGCGTCAGTTTGTATGGATCATCTAAAAAAATTGATTGCAATGTTGCCCGTAGTTATAGTTGTGGTATATGAGGTATATGAACACTGGCATATGAGACACACATTTCACAAACTTAAGCATCTCAAATTAAGGTAAATCCCGGCAAGTTGTGTTATAGAAACTTGAAATAGTGACGGTACCACAACACCCAGACCCGACCCAACATTGAACAGTTCGTTGTTCTACATTAACGAGAATCGAACTTAAGACCTCAGAGATGGCGACGCCAAGTTCGGCTTGCATCTCGGGTAAGGAGGTTGTTAACATTTTGGTCTCAAATAATAAAGTAAAGAAAACAAAGTCTGGTGCGGTCGTGTCCACTTTCTGCGATGCTGTCATCTCGCAGAAGGAAGCAGCGGAGAGGGAGCTGGAAGCCTCAGCTGACGCTCCAGTTATCCGCTGTCGACGCACTGGGCAACGGGCCCGCGACGACGCAGCGCGTGTTCCCGCGTGCCGCTCGTAGAAGACTGGGGGGAGGCTCCACTCCCCACTAAGCCGGGTGGCGCTCGCTGACAGGGGAGCCACAGATGAGCTGGGACTGCGGAATATGCCTATGGCCTATTGCGAAACCCGTAGCCCCTTCTCATATGGCACTGGAGAGGTCTTTATTGGGTATACGGGCTTCAGGTCCGGAGTCCCATGTAACTCCCGGCCGCCCCCGCGGTTGGTGTGGTATGCAGAACACATTTTCATGACCAAAAAAATAATTGTGCGGTCATGTCAGAAAGTTACTATTGGCTGTTACTGTAATATTGATTCTATGGGAGTATTTTTTTTTATTCATAAGCAATTACAATCAAACCTTCTAGGGATCAAAATTTGGGGAGAGATTTGGTTTTTAATCCAGATCTTAGTACCCGGGAGGCAGGAGGTATTTTACCAGCACTGTCGTCGATCATCACCAACACAGGAGTATTTGGATTTATAGAAGTGACTATCAATCGGGCCAATTATTATTAAAAAATAATATTTATCTAAATGAAAACCTTTTACATACAAATAAAAAAACAATCAGGCTAATTATTTATGTCAACGTTGTGAGTTTCTTTAATATATTTTTATAAGATACGTAACACTGGCCCTGGTAATACTAACTATAATTTATCTTTTGGTATATAGATTCTTAACCAGGCGTAAACATGACCAGAAATATAGCAATGCCCTAGCGCCTTTTCAAGGTCATTCAGCATAGAATGATAAGAAAATAGAGCGCAAGAAACTTAGTAACCTTTGTTACCCTGATAATTTAGTGGTGTATTATTGCTTATTTGTGGAGCTATATTTATTTATTTATAGTCAACCTTTAGGTAATGAATGTAGACAGTGGCGGAGCATAAAGTATCCGACATATTTTTTAAGACGAGTATAATACATACACATGCATACAAATTTAGACAATAATAAATACTTTAGTACATACTATATAATATATTAGTGAAGTCGATGATTATTAATCGAAAGGGAAGAATTGAAGAGAAAGAAACATACAAAAAAGGAGTTAAGTAATAGTAGAATGGTCAGTTCTGAGAGGTGCCAAAATAATGCTCACGTATTGACGATCTTATATTTTTTATAGTTCAAAGTATGTACAAGTCTACCCTTTGATTTCGCTAGCAATATCTAGGCTCAATTCAAAAAACTGTTTGGCCAAAGGAAGAAACCAAAACGGGTAAACACGAAAGCTTTTAGGGAGCTTTCGTATCGTCATTAACTCGAAGCTTTCGGCGTTCTCTGTCTAGTTTTAACTAGTGGTGTTAAGGTGTCGGTAGGAAAAGAAAATGAAATATTTTTGGGGCAGTAAAAAATAATTTCTGAATTAATTATGCCCTTAATTAATAAATTTTTCCATTTCCTAAAATAATTTAAAAAAAAACTCGTTTCTTATGGACCTCTTCAATGACTTCGTGGAACGCCGTCACCACCGATCCAGGGCTCATAAAAGGGTAAGTTTGTTTTCAATTTTGAAAAATAAGGAGGGTGCGATGTCAGGGTTGTATGACAAATGAATCATCAGTTCTACATTTGAAGCCTTTAAATACGATTCCGTTACCTCAGTGGAATAAGAGGACACGTTATCGTTATGAAGGACGCTTTTCACGAACTCTTTCTTAGACTCTGGGCAAGCAAGATTTGATGTCCAATCTTCGATCACTTTCCTTTGTGTGTGTCCTCTTCAAGTGAAACTGTAGTGTAATATCCTAATTTTCCAAAAAAGAACCAATTATTCTCTTACCTATGCTTCGACTTTTCATAACTTTTATCGGCAAATTTTCAAAAGGAAAGACCAATTCTGCCGACCGGCTTTTTTGCCGGTTCTACTGAAATTTTCTGGAATTTATAAAAACATTCGACTTTGCAATCACATGTTTACCTAGTTCATAGTTAAACCCTATCTTCTGTAAGAATTTTTTGGATCTACTATCGGCTCGAGCGGCGCGATGATTCACCTTGAAAGTAAATGGTTCCATGTTCGAGATGATTCTGAAAACTAAATTATCTCAATTTGCTTGGGTCTGGGTGTGGTGGAAGATGCCCCTGGCAAAATTCATTGCCACTCTTAACACTAGGATTTTAATTTCTTATTTTAAAACTGCATGAGTTATTTGGCGCAATTTTTATTATTAATCAAGTCTTCTTTTGCATTATAAGCTTACCTAAAAAAATTTGGCTGGACAAGTCGTACGCGACTTCTAAGTACATCATACATTTAACAAAACTATCGACATCTTAGCAGCTCTAATCCTAACATGGCATGTGAAGGCTGCATTTCAGGTATTTCACGCTGAAACACGTTTTATTTTAGCGAACTTGCCGTATTCAGGCTATTTTTAATATTTTAGTTTAGACTTTCAGCGACTACTACTACTTTCCTATTTGTTTTAGTGAATAATCACAGCGTTTATAATATTTAATTTAATTATAACATTAGGTACAGACAACGGGGTCAACCTACCCCAAAAGTTAAAGGTAAAAGTGAACGGATTTTCAACTTTAAGTCAGACACGTAGAGATCAATATCAATTGAGAAAAAACGACGTTTTGTGGTAGGTTGACGAACTGTTGTCAGTACTTTTTTACATTTTCGTTTTTGTGGAAACAGTTCTTTAAGTCATTTTGATGACCTTTATTATAGGCGGTCTCTTAGCGGTTGTACATAGGGACCCTGCCTCTTTAGTTGTCTTGATAGTGAACCGTCTTCAATTATCAAATGGTCCATATAACTTAAACCGATTTCCGTACAAATTGATCCATCCTGAAAAACACAGTGACAATCTTGTCAGTTTCTATGACATCTTCGTCTATGACAACTTTGGCAATAATTTATTCTCAGTTTATCTTTTACTCGGCCAAAATTAGTCGATCAAATATTTACTCGTGCTTAATAATACTCGTAGATTGGTAACCACTAAAAACCAAAACTAACTTAATACTCTAGATTAAGCAGTGGTTTAGTCTCGGATAAAAACTTACTTCAGCTTGGTCGAATTGGATCCTAATCCTAAACAAAACTAAACAGCAAGTAGACCTACAGATATTTAAATTTCTTTCGAGTTTTTGTCTACCAGTGACAATTTTACTATTTGACGACCTCCGTAGCCGAGAGGCAAGCATACCGGACTTAGTGTAGCTATCTCTGAGGTCTCAGGTTCGATTCCCGGTCAGTCAATGTAGAAAAATAACTTTTCTATGTTGTCTCGGGTCTGAGTGTTGCGATACCTTCGTTGTTTCTCATTTCTATAACACAAGTGCTTTGGCATTTAAATTTAATTGCCGTGCGGGGACGGCCTTAAAGAATACACTTTCTCACCGCCAACAGGAGGAGTATCGTAAGAGGTGACTAATTCTTGTAGCACGAGACGGGCAGCAGCGTCTACGTGCGAAATCTTATAAAAAACTGCGCCCGCCAACCCGCCTGACAAGCGTGGCGAGTATTGACAATCCCCCCAATGATAGGTTATGGCTGAAATGATGATGATAAAAATAAATAAAATGTCTTCTCTTAAACACTACCATGTACTAGTAGTAGTACTTTTTAATAACACAAATTTCAAAGCGGGATTTATACAAGTACTAAATTCTTTTGACATCATAGCAAAAGGACGTCTTATATACAAGGAGAGATTTTGCATAAATTCGAATTAAAGCCCTATGTAGCAGAAATGCACACAAAGCCAGAGGCATACCAGGAATTGCAATGGACTAGTCCTTGATTTAATCCCAAAAAGTACTCGTATTCATAAACTTAACTGTTTTTGTATGTTTGGAGAAACTGTATAGTCATTTTGGTTTAATAAAAAAGATACTAGAAAAGTTTTTCGGAGGTTTTGAAAATGGGTAATTTTATGGATTTAGATGTGCACTTTCCGAATTTCAACATTGCCACCGTATTGTTGTATCTTAGCCTTGTAGCAAAAATGGCGTCTCATAGCAGTTTTTTGACAATTATCTTTCTGACTCATTTTACGACAAAAGATTCATTTTGTTATGTCTAATAAAAGAAAATTAAACTAAAGAAAATTTCATACAATTTATGTACTTATTTTTGTTGTAAAATCTATACATTTTGAAATTACAAACAAGTCATAAAAACTAATCTAGTTTTTCGCATTTTTCACACATTTTTTTTTACCTGGTGCTCCAAAAAAAATAAAACTAAAGACATAGAAAGCATTGTTGTTCCATAATTCTTGGATAAAGGCCACAACGTTGCCACGCTGATAAATCTGCAGTGCCCAAGACAACCTTTAGTTAGGTATATGTTTTTTTAAAAATAGTTGCCTTATTTATATCCCTCCTCAAAATTGGGTTTTATTGGGAATGCTATCCTCAATTTGCTAATAAGCTCTAAAACTTATTTTTGCAAACGTCTTCTGTTACACGATTTACATCCTCACCTTCTTCATCGCTAGATTCGTGGTTTAATATGAAATTATTTTCCTGTACACATAAGTATTTATATTGACAGCCATCTAAAAACAATAAATTATGAAATTTATAATATAATTACACATAAAAGGGATAAAAATGTCTTGTCTAAATATTGACCTACCTTTAATGTATAGGATGATTTTTTATTAGTGTTTTTTTAGAGCTTAATTTTGGGGGTGATTTAAAAGGTCTAGATTAAAAAAATATAATTTAGAAAAATCTATTTAAAAAAAAAAACAATAAGAAACGACAACCGTTGTTGTGATTGTTGAGTGGTGTTGTGATTGTTACGCGCCGTAACGAGCTTTTGGATAGACGATTATGATGTGATTATTTAAAAAATAATAAATATTAACTGTCCTAAATATTTACAATAGATGGAAAATATATTTTCTTCTATGTATTTCTCTGATGAAACAAAATAAAACATTTCTATGTATTTATTCATTATGTTACATGTTTAGATAAGGTTTCTTTTCTTAATTATAAAAAAACGACAACTATGATACACACCAAACTAGGGTAGGACGTTCTATGGCTGAAATGTTGATGATGAACAACTATTTCATTTCTTTTTCATAATTAAAATAATATTAAAATAGAGTTTTTAAATGCAGTATATGATCAAACTAAAACCATTTTTCCTCGATTTAGAATATAATGCTGATCTGAAATTACATTCATTAAATTACCGAAGAATTCTTAATCAACGCGCATAACAATCATAAATGTACAGGTGTTTTTTCTCACTGCAAAGCAAGTGGTATTTATACGTACGTATAAATTCCAAAACATTTACGATGTGGGATAAGATTTGAAGTCTAGTCACACGGATGTGAAACTGGATGCCAACCACTACCTTATTGGTCCACTCCACTCCAATGTTAGAAAACAGTTAATAAGAGTCAAATCTAACAAAATATAACTTTTTTAATACCACTGAAACTATTTCTTATATCCGGTTATCATGTATGTATTAACTTGTTTTATAATGTGTTACAATGCCTCAAAGTACACTTAAACAATTACACTAACTCGGAAACGGATTATATTAATTACCAACACGCTCCTCCGAATAAATATCTCATTACAAACAAACACCATGACTGTTGCTCGCGGTTACAGCTTCGGTTTTGGGATTAAAACGTTTTACCTTATACGCCTTTGTGATACAAAACACTGTAGTGAAGGAGCCAAGTTAGGTGACATAAGCGCGTACACATCAGGCAAATGTACCACGAATGCGCGGGTTACGGGAGTGTAGTGTGAACAGTTCGAATTACGTAACGCAGGCGCGTTGGAGGGCTTTGCTGCGCATTTTTAAATATGTACGCATCCTAACAAGTTGCACAGTATCTATAGTTTGAGCATAACTAGACTTGATACTTGAGTTTATGACTTTATACAGTTTTAAACTTTTAAATTACTTTAAGCAAAATTGAATTATCATTAATTTCAGATTTTTCATCCGTAATTTGTTAGTTGGTGTGTTAGTATAACAGTAGACTTTATTTTTCTTACTATTCGTTCTGGCACTTCTTACCATTTTATTTATTTGGCATGTCTAGTTATTATTTGAACGTGAAAGTGGTATAAAACTTTACATAGATTCCAAAAAATTACATTAAATGGTACATTATTTCTTATGATGCATAGGGATATTATGTTAGTAATATTTTTAGTTTGATATTTGAATATGAATAGACAATTCAAATAAGGCTTAAAACAATTTAAATACAAAAACTTTTAATAAACTAACTTAAACCTAAAACTAAAAACTAAGTATCTACTCGAAAATAAAAGCGTGTCCGTATGACATGGAGGCGAGGATACTGGCAGCGGCAGCGTTTCCTCACTGAATGGCTAAACTAAGCCTTTATGCAAGGAATGAACCAGCTTTTTAGCAAAAATTATTTAGCATAAAGACAAAAGTCAAAAATAATTTATTTAATTTAGGACAGAAAATTGCCACTTATGAACGTCATTAATAACATTATTGGCCATGGGGCCAGAACATGTCTCCTTATTTTTTGGGCCCTACTTACTAGCGCTTTGAGAGAAGACACAGACAAGATAAGGTTTTGATAGTTTCTGCAAAAAATCTGCTCATTATTGACAAAAAGTTAAATTAAATACTATTTAAAGATACTCATTTTTGTTGACCTCTAAATATCTAGAAAAGCTTGGCTCTGATTTTACGTTTCCAATATAACCTTATGTCACAAATACTTAAATAGTTATATCCTATAACAAAGACTAAAATAAACTTGTCAAGTAATTGTAATCCCACCTCAAGATTTCAAACATTGTAATTCCAAAGTAAAACAATGGAGTCTCCATTACTCGTATATCGGAGGAAGAGATAGAAGGCCTACTCCAAACAGATTAAGCGAAGCAAGCCAATGCTATCACGCTGCTTTTCACGTTTTTTTTCGTGTTGTAAAAATCACTCCTTCAACCACATTTTATAATTATTATTTTTCTGTCATATAAACTAAAGTATGCCTATACACACTGCAGGGCAAAGGCCTTACCTCAACTATGAGGTGGTTTAGGCCATACTCCAACACGCGGATCCAGTGCAGGTTGGTGGAGGGGTGTTGTAAGGCCAGTGACTTAACCTTCCTGCCAGATGTTATTAAATCGCCCTAATGCCTCTGACTAGGCTTCACGACTAGTGTCAAGCGATATAAGCCGAGACCAATTTTTAACTCAACAAATGTCCAGTACGCTCCATGTGCGCCTCAATCAAAAAAATGTGGTAGCGTCCTGTGCGCTCCAAAATTCAAGGTCGTGTCTATGAAGGTTTGGGGGGGGGGAACAGGGTGTGAAGTTCCTCATCCCCCATTGATTAGGGAGGATCCTCCGACCAGACGGGTGTTGTGTCTGGTGGGCTACTGCCCAACGGTTGTTTGTCGGGTGCTTGTATATGTTTCAATGGCTCCGATAACTTTAATATCGCGATGTAGGATACGTCAGTTTTATATGTAGCGAGATAGATGTCGCTACAAAGGTAACGCGTTTTATTTTACCGTTAAGAGAATATTAACGTCAGTCCAGTATGTTGTAGTTCAGTGTAGAACCGGAAAAAGAAACTGGGTAGTGCCAACACCGAAAAATGTATTTTTATTCAAACGTGAGTAGTCATCGCGGCCATTTTGCGCGTGGGGTAGCTTAGCAATGAATCATGTTTTGTGATCAGTAAGTGATTTGAAACAAGCAAATGAGTGAAACAGAAAGCCAAAGTGTTAGTGAAATATGTTGTGGCTAGAAGTCATGCAAAACTTCTTGAATTTCATCATATTTATAGAGGTTAGTTTTATCATAATAATCGATCAAGAAAAAAATCTAAAATCGAAATTTTTGTGTATTTTTAGGAAAGTGAAACGTTTTTTATTACATATTTACTGCTTAGCCTATTTTATTCTCTTTCTAAAAATGTATCATACATGGGGATAGCCTATGCAATAAAAAAAAATGTAAGTTAATCTAGAGTTTTCAAGAAAATAATATGTCGGCCCACGAATCGCGTACGAAAAACGACATTTGACGGGCGTGCCTTCCGAAACAAGGAGATGCTTGTGATAAATGACATTAAATATGGTCGAAAAGGTCACCCATCCAAATCCGCGGCGTAGGTAGCTTAGCTTTGGTAATCACTACCAAAGCTGAGATATAAGCAGTCAGTTTGGTCGTATGAAAAGAGAATAAGGTTTAAATTATGGTTTAAGGTTAAAGTGGCAGCTATATTGACAACCGTCTGGTGTGGTTGTTCGCGCTCCGGACTACAAAGCCAGCAGTTGCGGGTTCGAATCCCGCAAGGGGCAAATGTTTGTGTGATGAACACGAGCATTTGTACCTAAGTCATGGATGGTTATAAAAGTATTTAAGTATGTTTATCCGTTATCTAGTCGCCGAGCTTTGATTAGTTTGGGGCTAGATAATTGGTGTGATTGTGAAAACAATGTATTTATTATTATTGCCAATGCTTGGTAAAGGGTTACCCACTGCTACACTTTATACACGTGCTGCCTGTGAAACCAGCACACCAAAAAGTGCCCTGAGGCACTAAAGGTTTTTTGAACACTCTGGTATTTAGTACAATTACAGTTTCTGGGGTTAGACGGGGCTGCCATGACGCTGCAGTGCCTTGGAGGTATTCGCTGAGCGGCAAGTTACATTGACGGGTTCAATGCCATGCTGCATCTTCTCTCTGGGAGCGAGTGGAACAGGAAGAACACTTTCCTGGCAGTGGTAGCAGAAATGATGGACAGTTCTACGAGTATTCCTATACCTATTAGTTGTCATTGCATATTGTGTAATCCAATTATCACTATACATTTAACTAGCATCGTAGAGTATTTTACTGCGCTACTTCTTACAGTCTTGTGCCAATCATTCCCAATTTACCCAGCCACTCGATTGTTGGTCGCCTTTCCTTAGTTTTTTTCTTCGCTACCATAAAGTTACTGTTTTGGGCCTATCAGCTTATTCTATGGTAAATAATACAGAAAAAAAAAGATTGCTCAAAACGTGGTTTTTCAAATATGTTAGTATTATTGTATTTATAATATACGTGTTCGCAAAAATAAAATTTTCAAACATTGTATTCTTGATTAAACAGAACTTTTAATATGCAAGGTATAAATGTCACAATTAAAATAGTCCCGGTTACTTATTGTCATACAATAGAAATGAATTACATGGCAAAAATAATTAATTAATGTCACCAAATGTATAAAATTTAATCCATTTGGGGGTTGATTAAATGAGAATGCGCCTCTGATTTTTAGTAACATTTAAGTATCATCTTATCAACTCTTTTTACTATTACCAGTTAAAAAAGTTCATTGTCGTATTAACTACAATAAATGTAAGCTTTACTAAAGCAAAAAACATTTTTGTTTTAAAATAATGCACTAAATGTTACGAAGAAATATCTAAAGGTATTCTATACAAGTCAACCATTCTGCGAAGCGAAATATTAAATGGCAGTCGGATATTAATAGTGTGTGTGTTTATCTATTTATTTCAACTTGCACAAATCAAATGGAAGTGTACAAAAATAGACTTATTGTACATAGACTTATTATCTACTATGTACTAGCTAATTTATTCCACTCAGCCTTTAAAGCAAGTATAAGTAACAAACATCCAAACATTTTAATTTGAATTGCAGTTAAACACCTGCTTAAAGCTTAAAATAAAGAATAGATCAAATTTTAAGTACACAAATTATCGGTTCTCTGTAACAATTTTTTATTACGAAAATAAACTTAAATTACACCAACTGTTAGAGCCCAATCTCCTTTATTAAAACAACTTGGCAAAAACAACGCTTCGCACAACCATGAATACTTAACAACCGCTGTGTGTCGAAGTTTACGGGCTGGGAAAACTTCAATGTAGGGTTGGTATCCAATTATCGACTATCGATAAAAGCTAGGTTCCTCAATCTGAACAAATCACCATCTTTATTAACATAGGTTTCTCTTATAGAACGCCACAGCGCGCAGAAAGTAAGTATAATTATCTTAAAAATATGCACAATAGCTCTTACAATCGTCAAAATACTTCAATTCAATTCTACACGTATGTACATACATACATTCTTTAGTGTAGAGTTGCTAATTAATTGATGGCTATCGAGAAAAGCTGAGTTCCCTAACATGCGAGTCCAAAATAAAACCCGTTATTTAGATGCAATACTTTTTCAAAAGACGAGTATGTATGTAATAAATAATGTAATAAAATTATGTTTCCTGTGTCAAATATTGACAATTAGGTAGTAGTTTGCTAATAATTTGCTAATAAACTGGTTATAATGATTTTTGATGAAAATAGTGATTGCAAACGCAGAAAAATTTACCAGTGCTACAAAAATAGGGTCTATATTTCCTTGCGCTTTTACGGTTGTGCTTACCAGGTCTGTAGCTAACCTTAGTCATAACACGAAGCAAACTATAGTTTAAATCAAGTTAAAACGGGAATTAACGCGATCATGCATGCTAGGTATTTTATCTTTTATTTGCCTCAGTTTTCCAACCTGGTTGAGAGACTGGGTTGCACCAAAAGTAGTCTAAATGGATCAATGTCGCTTTCATTCCGTATAAGAATTAGATTCTTCACCCACCCTCATAATAATTTACCGTCGCAAATTAGACTCATCATTATCAGCATCATCATTTCAGCGATAGGATGTCCACTGCTGAGCATAGGCCTCTCCAAATGACTTTCATTGGGAGGGATCGCCACTACTCGCTACGCTTGGCAGATGTTTTTTTTATATCATTTCACACGCAAATGCTGCTACCCATCTTGTGCTACAGGAGTTAGTCGCGTCTTACGACACGCTTCCTCTTAGCGGTGGAGAAGTGTATTCTCTACGGCCGTCCCCACACGGCACATTAGACTCACTGTGTCCCTATTCCGTAAATTAACTTCCGTGGGTGTAACTATCGATTATCGAAATTATCGATACTTTAGCAACACTAGTCCACTGCACGAATTTGATAGTATTCTGCGATGTTTATAGAGAATATTAATAAAACTTCTCAGGCTTAAGACTTGAACAATAGCAACTGAAGATTCAACTAATTAGAGCAATTGCAATTCAAGTTTCCGTACTGTGATTTATGAATCTAAGTATTTACAAAGTAGTCCAATGGACACTCTAAGAGTGTTTTTACACTATGTATGTTTCTTCGCCGCGCGGCTAAATCGCGCTTTATGTCCACAATTGTAGTCTATATAGTACCGGCTACCCAGATCATGACTGGTCAGATCAATGAATCACACCAGCATTAGACCATGTGAACAGCTAAACGCTTGGCTATGGCACCCGCTGCCGAGTACTGCGGAGCCGAGGCAAGATTGTCAGTTGTCATGTTTGGCGTTTATCTCTTTAGAATGCTTACTTAAAAAAATATTTTAATTTTACAAAAACAAAGAGGCCAACCCTAACAACTCATTAAAGTGTAGGTATTTATCTCAACATATAGGCCTAGGCCTGCTTTGGCTAATATACAAGGTTATATTACACGGTAGTGCCAATTTTTCAGGGACCACTCAGAATCAGTAACTAATTCGATCTATGTTAAAGTCAAACTAATTTTTTTTTCGTTTTTAATTATTCCATTCTGCATTTAAAAAATAGAAAACGCAGAAAACTTACGATTACTCGATTAAATTGCACCGTATGTGCACTGCATGAGGTTCTTATTGGAGCGGCGTCGGCGTGCCTGTGCGAGCCTGTGATCTCTGATGAATGACGGCGCATCTCGCGTTTTATTTTTTTTGGAAATTTTTAAATATATTTTACGCCAGATATACGACGGCTGAAATTAATTAAGATTAATAGGTATTTTTGTATTGTTCTATAGACCTTATTTTTAAAATTTGTCACTACCTTGAAATGTAATCCTGTAAACTGTGACGCAGATGCCGCGCGGCCCTCGTGTGATTACGCGTGTAATCCGTGCTGTCAGTTAGATCTTATAAAACAACAGCTACCATTAACTTTGCGATTTACGCGCACAAGCCGCTTGGATTTAGCGCGGTTGACTGTCACACTTTTAAATTTGACAGCCATACATTTGTCTTCCTGAACCTCAATCGATAATCGAGCACACAAGTCGCCATAAGTGATAGTTTTTTTTTTGGGCGATAAATGCATACATTCGAAACTATGAGATATTGTGTTGCCTGGCATGCACCCAAAATTATGGAACTGACATAAAGCCTAAGCCAAAAGACTTCGAACTTTTTTGTGTGGAGCCTGGCATACCTAAATTTGCAAATAACCTAAAATGACGATATTCTGGTGTACACCTATACAAGGTACTGAAACTGAAATTCTGAAAAAAGTATATCATTTACGATATTTTATCAAAAAGTATTTGTTGTTTGTAATTATTTTCTCTATCGATTGGCGTATGTTTCATAGGTGTACACCAAAATAACGAAATTTTATGTTCCTGCAACTTTAGTTATGCTAATTAGGTTCGATGTATTATTAATTTCCTCCGTGACAACAAGACCGAAGCCTATTTGTCTGTTGTGTTGTGAATTAACTCAAACCGAGGATTTACCCGGTGCGTTTGAGGTTAATACACGTACCACTGCGCCCATGGCTGTGGTATACTGGGTGTCCTGTAACTCAAGCATAACCTTGTAACCACATATACAATAAGATTTTTTTATCACCATCTAAATTTAAATATAATAATCTATGAGGAAAAAAACAATACACGTGTTTTTTCTTTCGGTATCGCCCAGTACAAAAATGTTGAGATAAAGCACCTGGTAATTGTCTAAACAAATACTAAGAGTGTGGACACGGCACGCAAACTACTCTACGCGCTAGCGTCGACGCCTCTCCCCGCCCCCGCTTTTCATTGATGTTTTTACGATCCTTAAGTTGTTGACTTTCCCTTCATATTTTCGCGATAGTACGCAGCGTGCGGGATGGCGGAAACGCGGTAATACGACACGCATACGTCACGGGGTTGCGCGGGCGACTGATTTGTGTGTTTGTTGACACCGGCTGGCGCGCCACCGATGCCGACACGAGGCCGTCGTCATAGCAACCCCGTGCCGCTGCCCTCACGCAGCCCTCTCATTCATGTATCTAGCGTAATGTTTACGTTAAGCAGTAACCACATTAAATTGAAAATTATATTGGGAAAAAAAATGTATGGTGAAAACTTGACATACCATTTTTTGTTTTTATAATTGGGTTCTATGAAGGATTCCTCATGCCTAGAAAAAATTTAGATGGTGATAAAAAAGTATTCCTGTATACATGTTGAACAACTTTTGTACTATGACCAAAAGGCATCGAACCTACATGGCATTACCTAAAGTTGCAAGTACCTAAAATTACGTTATTTTGGTGAACACCTATGAAACATACGTTAATCGATAGAAAAAATAATTACAAACAACAAATATTCTGTGATAAATTGTCGTAAATGATATACTTCAATTTCAATTTGAATAATATGTAAAAAAAAACAATCAAACCGAAGCCTTCGAAGTCTATTGCATGAAAAGGTAACTTACTGCTGGATATCTTCTGATAGATACATAATACTATGCCACACCTGGTTTCGTTTGGTCTCAAACTTAGTCCAACGCATCGCAGAAACTCGAAAGTTCATTTCAATATGGAGCTTTATTGCCACTTTAATGTTGTGAAAAGACAGTTCGAATTTAGTTTCAGGAATATATAAATAGGTATTATTGCTTTACTATCAGTTAATAGTGCTATACAATTTTAAACGAGTTTTGATTTGAGAACTATAATAAAAAAAATGTTTTGCTTTGAGCTGGAGGCGAATACAAAAATAAGCCTACTCGACATCACAATAGGAATTTCCTTGAATAAGCCTAAAATTTTACAAGCAAACTTGGTATTGGATGGCTACAAAAAATAATAATAAGCCCTAAAAAAAAATAAACTTTATCGTTATTATTTCTAATAATATTTTAATATTATGTAACTTTTTAGTTACATACCTGGCTTCTGACTTGCTTAAATTCAATTCAAGAATTGAAAAATGTTTGTAGCATTTTTATGTTTATACTTTACCTATTTAAGTAATATCATCATAATCATCATTTTAGCCATGAGATGTTCACTGCTGAACATAGGCCTCCCCCAATGACTTCCAAATTGGCAGGTTGAAGGCGGCCTTCATCTCGTCGTAGGTCGTTCCACCTAGTGGGTGGACGTCCAACGATGTGTTTGCCAATTAAATACGTGGCCTCCATTTTAGAATCTTTTTGCTCTATGGTCAGTTTTACGTGCTATGTGCCCCGCCTACTGCTACTTTAGCTTGCTAATCCGTCGGGTTATGTCAGCGACTTTTGTTCGATCTCCTCATTTATGATTCATGACTTTATTGTAATTAATCATGTTTCTCGTTGATTTTTGTAGTGGTATAATTTCTTGTTAAAGTGTTTAAATAATTTATTAGGTAGTATCTAGGTAAACGGATTATTATTAATCTATACATTTATACGAACTGTACATTTTTATTTATATAGAATTAATAAAACAAAAATTTCAATAAACCAACTTAACCTAAAACTAAAAACTACCTACTCAAAAATAAAAGCGTGTCCGTGAGACATGGAGGCGAGGATACTGGCAGCGTTTCCTCGCTGAATTGCTAAACTAAGCCTTTGTGCGAGGAACGAACCAGCTCAATCAATCAATTTTGGTGCTATTTTGCCAAAAAGTAATTTAGCAATAAGACAGTATACATTAAATGATCAATGTTGGTACAATAAGTCAAACATGAGAATATATTTAGTCTTTCTTAACATCAATGTTTAACCATTTTTATAACTTAAATATTTCAGAAAGCACAAGTTCTTCCAGGCTTATATCACTCGATAATATTCGCTAAGCCTAGTCAAAGACCCTAAGGTGGCCTAATCACATCTGACAGAAAGGTTTAGTCACTGGCCTTACAACACAACATCCCTCGATCAATTCGCATTAGGTCCGCGTGGTGGGGTTTGGCCAAATATACCTATGAGTTGAGTTGAGGCCGGTGAGTTTAAGTTTAATGGTGGCTTACTTTACTTTTGTCTTGGGATTTAACTTTTTTTTGTATTGGTATCAGATCTATCCATCTTTATAGGATCTATCTATATAGATGTTTTGGAACTGAAGGGCATACTTTTTACTTATTTTAAAACAAATCAAGCATATGTCTAAATCATTCAGGTCACTGTGACCTTGCGCACCGCACGTTAGGTGTAATCCATACTATTAATAATATACTATTATATCCACACTATTCCATACCAATAAAATGCGAAAGTAACCCTGTCTGTCTGTTACGTTTCACGCCTAGGCCGCTGAACAAATTTTTGCAAATAAATGATTTGATTAGATGATTTTTGGCAAAGAGATAGATTGGACCTTAGAAAAGGATTTAGATCAGGTATTTTGTCGCGAAAACTAAACCGATTTTGATGAATTTTAGTACGAAAAAAAGTTGAACCCTAAAGGGAGTAACACAGGGGCGGCACAGCTAGTGCTAGGATAAAATACAACTGACGGCCAATTTCAGTGGCTGCCGCACTTACGCCCGGTACGCTTGTGACACATACCTTATAGAGTAGAAATGCCACATAATTTGTTATACAAAATTTTCTGCAATGTTTTATTTTATATGGGCATGTTTACAGGACATGTCATTTCATACTAAATGTTAGTGACAAATCACTAACTAGTTTCGGAGAAAGATGGTTCATATTGCTGCTCTATAGGGTATGTGCTCGATGGCTCATGGTGACTCGGTGCGTTGCTCATGCGCCGCGTCCTCGAGTTGGCTAACGGAAAGTCAACCTTAACGACCTGCTGGTATATACCAATAGAAACAATTCCCTTTATTAATCAATAATCCCATTGTCATCAAGATTGTCAGAGTAAAATGACCTCTCGTGCGTAACAATTCGGTACATTTTCGATTGCGGGTTCGGACTGTAGCCTAATTTTACGCATGGACAGTGCGACTAATGCGAGCTAGATTGCACTTTATTCTAGTGCAGCTAAGATTTATTTTTAGTTTGAATGTTTCGAAGAGTGCGTACTCTGTTTTAAGTAAAATTATTCTGTCATCAAGGTTTAAAATGAAAACAAAACAAGAACTTGAAAATAGAAAAAATCGGGTGATTACTATCTCAAGTTCCCCTCATCACTATTTCCAGGACGTCAAAAATTTTATAAATTTAGATTTTACGTAGTAAATTTTACACCGTATGATTTTCTATTCCAAAAGTCTCTATTTTCTTCTATAATCTAGTGTCTAAAGCCTCTATAAATCTGAAGTTTAATAAAGACCAGTTCTGAGCGTATATATTCAGTTTATCGGTAACAAACGAGAGGATTTGGGAACAATCGGCTTCTGATTTAGTTCGAGGCGGTTGTGACCGCACACTCTAGGTATTACTGTAACCGCATAAAGGATTTCGAAGAATCCACTATTTTTATTAGTGAAAAATAGATCTTTGGAAAAGATTGGACTAAGAGATAAAGGAAATATTTAGTGGGAATGAATTGGCCAAGCAGCGAAGCCAAACTTTATACTTATGTTAGTACGATTCTGAGTTTTGACTGATATTATATTTCATTTTAATCGTATAAAAGTTTTAGGTCATCAATCATTACAAAACTGTTTTTGTTTCTATAATTCTACATACACAGCAAAGTACATGGAAAAAGAAACCCGCCATTTCTATGTCATAACTTATTATTCACTTAAACCTTAAGTTAAATTACTGTAGTCATATAATAATGAACTTTGTGAGGACAGGGCGGTCCGCATGTCATAATATTGCCATTAACATGGTCCTTAAAAGATCCTCTTTAGACCGAAGTGACGTACGTCGGTTGTCGGCTGTCACCAGGCGTGAATACGTAAAAATTAGGAAATTATAAGTCTTGCCGTGAAGGGTCGTGTCAATTACAAAACAAAAGACAAAAAAAAAAAAAAAAAAGTGTGTGACAAAATCACAACTAAAAATATATATTGCGTATTACAGGTAGTCTGGAAGTCAATGGGGGAGGCCTATGTTCAGCAGTGGACGTCCTATGGCTGAAATGATGATGATGATGATGATGATTACAGGTAAATCAAAAATATGTTATATTTAATGCTACAACTATTGAAATTATAATAGTATTGTTTCTCAAACGATGCCCTGCGATTACACGGTTATTAATTACCTGAGTTCCGAAACAGTCTCGCGTTTCTCAGGAAATGAAATGTACATCGCGTAACGAACGCGGCGAGTGGTGGCACCCCGGCAAATAGCCGCTATTTCCGAGGTTTCCAGTTTCCAAGCCGGACTGGTATCACTTTTGGTTATTTTTGGCACTTCCAAACAAAGAGTAACTTTTATTTCATTTGCTTTTGCCATACGAACGAAGTAGACTGCATTAAGGTTTCCGAACCCTTCGGCTACGGAACCAATCGCAGAAATCACGATAACACTAACAGAACCCTAAAACGGAGTATATTAGTTTTCCAATTACAATCTACTCACACGCTCCTATCAAAAACGACTTCAAGCTACGCGAAGATTGCATCCCGCAGAATTGCGAATCCCTAATTTCTACTAAATAGATTCTCCCAAGTTTCTACCAAATGGGAGAAACAAAAGCTACCAAGTCGTCCAATTTGGTAGTACACTAACGACTCGTCTGTTATCAACACAATAAAGATAGATTCAGCAAGGATGGTGGATGTCCCTTCTCCATATCTCACCACCTCGTGAAACATCATTACTAGTGAATTAAAACTTTCCCGTTTTATAATAATATGTACCACAGGTATACCAGTGCATCGTTGGCTAAAGCAGTATTGGTGCCAACATTATACACTACATAATAATAATGACATTTATTCAGTACTAGCTGTCCCGGCTTACTTCGTACAGCTTCGTTTTTTTGTGTACTTTTGATGTTTCAATACTTAATTTGCTATTCGAGACGGAGACAAATCAAAATAATCATAAATCATAAAAATCGGCCAAGCCGTTCTTGACTTATAAATGTTGTAACTAACCCGAATTTGTTTTATATATATGTATATAAACTAGCTGTCCTTCTTTCATTTTTTTTCTCGTTAATTTTTCCATTTTTTATAGTTATACTGCTATTCGGGGCAGAGACAAATTCAACAAATCAAAGATCATAAAAATCGGTCCAGCCGTTCTCGAGTTATAAATGGTTATAGATAGATAAGATATATTTCGGGCGTTTATGCACGGTTCTACGGACTACATATCGGCTGGTCATGAGAAGAAACTGCGCAACAAACTTAGTCACCTTTGTCAGCCTTTTTACAGAAAATACAGTTACAAGACATGTAGTAAGTGCAAACAATAAGCAAGAAACTACATGCTACTTTATAATTGGTGACTACACTCCCCATAAACCAATTCAATAAATTAGTATTCTTGTCTTCCAATATATAACGTCTAGCTGTCAAGTGGTTCATTGGTGTTGTGAGGTATGCTGTTTGAAACACTGCACAGCTAACACCAAAACATTTGTAAATATACTAAAACTGCCTTTTAGTATATTTACAAATGTTTTGGTATATTTACAAGTGATCGAGTTTTTTACGCTGCTACTTTTTATGTAAAGGACTGGAATTATCTTCCTGTGTCTGTGTTTCACACTAGCTTGATACCCATTTATTTAAGGGTTATCTATTATAGAAAATTAAGAATTACTTGACGATTAAAATATACATTATTGGTTATATTGCTAAGAAAATAATATGAAATAAATATGCAATAGAAAAAAAAACCCCAATTTCATAATCTCGAAGTAAGGCCTTCTGTTACAAAGCACCCAGTATTTTTTACCAAAGCTAGGCCTTTGGCAACTTACATAGACCCAAACAAATTCAGAAAAGTTCGTTTTCTGCATAATTCCAACTGAAAATGTAAGTTTATACGGATTATTGAGAGATTTACCATTTTAGATAGATAGATACTCTTTATTGCACACCATACAAGTAAAATACACATGATTTTTACAGAAAGATGTACAATTTAATACAATTTTATTGTATTGTTTCCAATGTTTTAGGCTCAGTACTTCGGAGATAAGCCGGGAGTAGTAATTTTCAACGATTTTCTTTAATTAATTTAACATTATTTATTTTAAAATCATTTAAAACATATTCAAGATCCTCACAACAAGCTTTTTAACGTGGGTCACAAAAAATCATAAATATGTTGTTAATTTTTTTATGGTTTCATATTTTTATTTTTGAGTTAGCATTATGGAAAATGTAGTTATATTAAGGTGATACCAAAGTTCCTTAAAAAGAAGTAAGTTACCACAAATATAACCTAGTTCAGAGCCCAATCTAATTGCAAACGCGGCGTTTGGTTGCAGTTCCCACAACAACACGAAGTCTAATTATAGTAACCCAACACTTTTAAAAGTTACGGACTTGCAGCTAACAAGAATACATAAAACTAGAAAATAGCACTCCCTTAATTATGAAAAGCAAGAAAACTTTCTTCTTTAGTTTATAGCACCTTTTATTATAAAATAAGTAGGTTCAGAAGGCTAACTCAATAAAACTTCGATCAACAGGAGGACGAATAAATAAACAGACAGACAAATAGATATCTTGCACTAAGATGAAAGCAACAGAACACGAAACCCTAAAAATATTACATAAGCGACAATACTTCAAATTTACGACAAAACGGCGTAAACATCAACTGTCCTTTATCCTAGACTATATTAGTGTCTCTTGTGTCTCTACAAGGTGTAATTTAAATAACTTAAAACCTTTTATGAGGTGAATCTACCGCTCAAATACAGCACTTTTTTCTATGAGATTAAAATTGAAATCGCAAAAAAAAGCTTCCTATGCTGGCCACGACCGACGACGACGACGACGATCACGACAATGACGGCAGCGGACATCATATGATAAATCAAAAAAAGATAACCACCAGATAAAAACCAGAAAAGTATCTCAATTACACCCTGTATAATGTAGATTCAACAAAATACGGTCAAATTGGCATTCTGTCTCCATCATCTTTAATCAAATTGACAGATAAAGATGTCATTTCAAATGACGATGACGATCTGGTAAAGGTTGCAGGAGCCGCTGGAAGCATGCCGCTTCCTACCGGCCAATCTGAAAGTCACTGGGGGAGGCCTATGTTCAGCAGTATAATATAGTCTTATTGTTGAAATGATGATGATTGAAAACCAGGTAAAACTTCTAGTTTAAAAGGCTAAGTAAGTGTAAGTGCGAGTTACTAAGCATTGGATAATAGTGGGATTACTAAACCTTTTTATTTTGCCGCAGAAAATAGAAAATCCGATACTGTTTGTGAGGCTCCTTTGCCTTGCTCCTCGTCTGGGCTTTCCGCTTGACAGGCAAAGCTGGGAGATTCTGCTCAGTGGATCTATCTAGGAGACTTCTAATTTATTTGTACACGAAAAGTATGTGGCGTAATCGAGTAGTTAGAACAGAGAAAGAAATGATTGTGTTGTTTAACTTTTGCATTTAGGCTGACAGTGTGACAGATGTATTATTGTTGCATACTCACACAATATGTAATATATACGTATTTCTATTTAATTTGATCGTGGTTTTTATTTAAAATTTTTTCTACAATGGTTTTTGGTAAATTGTTTCATGTTCGAGGGAGTTGCACTGCCAACGTCTTCTACCGTATATATTATTTGATATCTTAAACATAGAAAGATCTGGCAGTGTACGCAGATTGCCTGGTCTAGTTGTCTTTTCTAACGAGTTAATATTCACACTAGTTTCTAAAACAATCACTAAATTAATTCTTATCAGAAATACTCATTTACAGAATTTAGAATTTAATGATAATGTTGAAAAGTTGATGAAATTAATTCAAATGCAATCGAAAATTCCAGATTGGCCGGTTGGACATGGCCTGGATCCAGTGGCTGCCTGCAACTTTTACCAGGTTGTCCGGCCGGCCAATCTGGAAGTCACTGGGGAAGGCCTATGTTCAGCAGTTGATGTCCTATGCCTGAAATGATGATGATGATCATGAAATCAAATTCAAATGTTAGAATTGGCTACTTAAAAACGTAGGTCTGATTAACTTACTGATTTAATTGCTCTGAGTAAAACCAATTAGTTTAAAAGAACATTTAGCTGTACACAATATTCTTTTTTTTTCGCATCGAGATAAAGCAAAGTAGAGATTCACGTTAATGCGTGTCATATTCAAGCGAGTATTTGTTGAATGCAAGCGAATAGGTTAGCTCTAATTCTTTCGTTCTTTTGGTTTAGATGTAATTTATTATGACCTAATTTCACCAAGCTCTGTTAGGCTGTGGCCGCTCTGCTGGATGCCTAGATGACCGCCTGGCGTTAAATTGAGACAGCAAGAAAAAAAATCAGCATAATAATTGATTGACGAATTGTCAATGGAACTTGAAATCCTAATATTATAAATGAAAAAGTAACTCTGTGTTTCCGTTGAGCTTTTTGTCGTGGAAGCTGAACTGTTTTGATAAAATTTAGTACGGAAAAAGCTTGAACCCTGGAGAAGGACTTAGGCTGTCTATTTTAATTACATCTCATAAGCGAGTAAGTAATTATAACATGAGCGATTGTATTAAGACCTCTGTAACTCTTGAAAAAGAAAACTGGACCTTTTTGGACTATGGCTTGACATCTAGAGCCATCTGAATATTATGCAAGTTTCTTTATTTATAATAAGTTGTACTAGTTTTCATAAGTTTGTTTTTAGGACAAGTATTATAATATAAAAACATTATGCATGATTATTTATGTCACATATGTATACTATGTATTATTATTTACTACGTACCTTATTGGTACCTATATGCAGTGATGCCCCATGCATGCATTGAGACAATTAAGTGCATGCTAATTCTTGTATGATGGTGTACTCATTCTGAAAGGTGGCCTCTCACTATGGGCCTCATAAGAAAGCTTAAGGTCGTACAGCGTGCTATGGAAAGGGCTATGCTCGGTGTTTCCTTGCGAGATCGAATCAGAAATGAGGATCCGTAAACGAACAAAAGTCGCTGACATAGCCCAACGGATTAGCAAGCTGAAGTGGCAGTGGGCAGGGCACATAGCACGTAGAACTGACGGAGGATGGGGCAGAAAGGTTCTAGAATGGAGGCCGCGTACCGGCAAGCGCAGCGTAGGACGTCCACTCACAAGGTGGTCAGAAGCTGTCCGAAGTTGACGCTGGATGCAGGCCGCTTCCAACCGGCCAATCTGGAAGTCAATGGGGGAGGCCTATGTTCAGCAGTGGACGTCCTATGGCTGAAATGATGATGATGATGATGATTCTTGAAGAGTCTAATAAATATATAAAACCGGCCAAGTGCGAGTCGTAGGGTTCCGTACAAACCTATACCAGACCTATATCACGCATCATGACAATCGAGTCATAGTTATGGTGTTTTTATTGCAAAATGAAATCCATAACATTACGAAAGGTAAGTAGCGGTTTACGATTTATGACGTATTAAAAAAAACTACTTACTAGATCTCGTTCAAACCAATTTTCGGTGAAAGTTTGCATGGTAATGTACATCATATATATTTTTTAGTTATATCAGTCTCTTATTTTAGAAGTTACAGGGGGTGGGGGACAACATTTTTGGAAGTGGTGAAAAAATAATATTAGAAACCTCAATTTCATTTTTGAAGACCTATCCATAGATACACGTATGGGTTTGATGAAACAATTTTTAAATATTTTTTTTGAGTTTCAGTTCTAAGTATGGGGGGAACCCCAATTTTTTTTTTCTATTTTTGAGTGAAAATCTTAAAGCGGTTCACAGAATACATCTACTTACCAAGTTTCTACAGTATAGTTCTTATAGTTTTGGAAAAAAGTGTCTGTGACATACAGACGGACAGACAGACAGACAGACATGACAAGTCCATACAGGTTCCGTTTTTTGCCATTTGGCTACGGAACCCTAAAAAGACATTTTGGGTCCCAACACTTTTTGTTGACTTAAACAAACCAAAAGAAAATTTTGATTTTACGCGAAATCACACATTTAACACTTTTCTACCTCATCATACTACTAGGATTTACAAATAATGTTTTTATATTCAATTACAGTTCGGTAGAAGTTTTCTTGAACTCAAATTACTTAGGCAGATGTATTCAAAGCTTGCTCTCTAGCGGTGATTGTGGAAATGAACTATTGTTCTATACGTTCTACTTAGAGGTAGAAAATAGTTTCTAGTTTCCATTTTAGCGTATTGACTGTTGAGATATTCGTAAAGCTTTTTCTAGATAAAAGGCAAAAGAAAATGTTACAGGGAAATACTATTTAAGAATTTATAATAAAGGTAATGGGTGATTTTCCCAGCACCAAATCGTAAACGGCATGGCTGAAACTGCTAGTGCAGGATGGCACTTTTAACTTGTAATATTTTTTTTTAGATGAAAAATGTTGTCTCCTACAGCAGCCTACAAATATTTTTCCATTATGATTGTCGCTAATAAGGAAAAAAAATATATAAACACCTAAGTTTTTCATACCGGTGAAGCGGCACAATTTGTTTTTCAGTATACTTTTAATCATATAATAAAAACAGTTGATTTTTTAGGGATTTCCTTTTTTTTATTTAAATCCTAAATAGTGGCAGTACTTTATTGCGGAAACTTCATTACAAAATCTGTTGTATTTAATGAATGGTAAGTACAAATTCACGTGTCCAAATTAGATTTTTCACCGCGGTGAATTTTCGTTGTACGCGAATATCTAGGCATCCAACAACACTAGCTTCTCGCTACTGCGCAGTAAACTTGCGCACCAGGGACGCCTAAGCGCTTGATGTGAGAGGACGCGTGTTGCTTGTCTGGTGTTCCCACCAAAAACGTAAGTAGTGTGTTCCGGTGACTTGGGACCGCTTTTTTTTTCATTCACGTGAGTGGATAAAAGTTGTGATCCAATGATCCGATATATTTATTAAATATATGTACTTTTACTTAATGTCGCCCGATCAAGTAGGTAGTATCAATTTATTTCTATCATAAATACTGTGCTTGTAGTGTTAACTTCTATTGGCTGTTTTTCATGACGGTGATCTCATTTCGGTGAATTCGGTGACCTAAATTGACACCGAAATGAGAAAAAATATCATTTCGGTGATTTTTTTTCATTTCGGTGAGAAGTTGTTCATTTCGATGATTTTTATCTTCATCTCGGTGTTTTTTTTTTTCATTCCGGTGACAAATTATTTCACTTCGGTGAAAAACAGACCATAATTTCTTTTGTTACATTTTAGTTACACAAGGAATATATTTGTTTTGGGGACTAAAATGTAGCTACTAGTTAAAAGAATAATCTCAGTTGTTGCTCGCGTGGGCAATAGGCTATTTGACTAAATTATGATAATTAATCCACTTTAAACGTAATTCAAAAATATTGAACACGTGCTTTTTTAGGTTCCGTACCAAAATGGTACAAAAGGAACCCTTATACTTTCGCCATGTCCGTCTGTCAGTCCACGGCCTAGCACAGATACTGTTTGTACTAGGAAGCTGTAATTTTGCACGAGTATAAACATTAAACACGCCGACAGAATGGTACAATAATATCTTGAAAACAAAAATTCTAGGGTATCTCCCCTACACGTAAAGAAGGGATGAATTATTTATTTTTAGTCTACCCCATCGTTTGGGGTATCGTTGGATGGGTCTTTCAAATATATTGCGAGGTTGTGAAGACCATTTTTCGATTCAGTGATCGGTTTCCGAAATATTAACCTTTGTTGTTTAAATTCCGAAATATTTTTGCTAGAGTCGTGTCCCCATCCAAAAGATAGATTTTGAACTCCGTACCAGGCCAACTGATTTTAGTATCTATCTTACCTATATCTCTGCCAAATGTAGACCGATTTTGATGATTCTTTTTTTAATGAATAGCTTATACTTCAAAGATACTATAATAAAAAATTTTGGAAAAAAATTCACCCCTAAGGGTGGAAAAATAGGAAATGAAATCGGTGTTCAGCAGTTAAATTATGTTTGCACTCGTAAGATTTGTTTTGATTAGGATTTATCACTAAAATGGATGAAATAAGTTAATTTTATAAAAAAAATAAAAACCGACTTCAAAAAACTAAAACGCTAAAAATCAAAATCTCAAAAAAAAAATTGACGTTTTCATACAAACTGATGCCAGCTGGTCGCGTTTTAGTATGGGAAAGTGTTTTTTTTTTGCGATTTCGATGTTGGTCCCATAGAAAAAGTTGATGTAATTTAGCCGTAGAATAACCCCTTAGAGTTTTATTTCACCTTTTCGTTACACCCTGTATATTACAGTATCTTTGTGTTATCAAAACTAATAATTAAAATCTTTTAAAATAAGAATCTGAAAAAGTTGTAAAGATATACAGGGTGTCCCAGAAACAATGGATAAACCTTTAACTGTCGATAGGTTTCGTCAAGACCTCTCTAATCTCAAATTTTGACTTTAGTAAAAATATCTCGGTTTTCAAGATAATTGAGTTAGTTTTTTTTTAAAATGCCACTTTCGGTTAGTTTTTAATGTGCCATTTTTACAAATACGGACTTTTTCTAATTCAGTTTTTTTTAATTTCTAAAAGAATAGTTTAGCTATCAATAACAATGGTTAAAATTGAGCTAGCTAATCACGAAGTGCTTTAAAAAAACAATGTTCAAAAAAAAAAAAAAGATTTTTCCTCATGTTTGGTCAACTACCATGTTAAAAAAATGTATGGCGCTCATCGTGCCCATTAACTTAAAAAAAATCTTAGTTATTCTATTTTCCGAAAAGGTATAATAAGCTTATGTTTTCTGTATCTCTTAAACTTTATGTCTGGTTTTTATTAATTTTTTATTAAAATTACAATAAATGTTCGAATTGGCGTCCTTGCGCTCTGATACACGCCCGGCATCTTTTTATAAAAGAACTAGCTTTTGCCCGCGGCTTCGCTCGCGTTAGATTTGATTTTAAGTGAAGTATGAATGTCAAACTCAGTAATTTAAAAAACTACAAAACTTCTAGACAATATTTTTAGCATGACTATCAAAACACGATATGATATGATATAATACAGCGATTTATCAATTTTAGGATAACGCGGGTATACATCAAATGCAAAAATAGAACCTTTGTGTTGGGATCACGTACGGCTGTCTGTCAGTCCGTCTGTTACAACCGATTAGCTCCGAAATTACTGGCCCAATTGGATTGCAATTTGGCACAAATAATTTCAAGAATTTTCATGTTCACAATATTCATTTTAAAATCAAAGTTTCAAAAAGCCATAAAATCTACACCCATATTGATAGACATTTCAACCCCATCGCATCCCAACAAGGGAGATGGAATTTCACGTCCGCAACGTTACATTTTAAAATCGTTGTTGGTTTCGTAATCAGCGACCCGATAAACCATAGAAACAATACCCATGTTGATTTTCAGACTTTGTCAGCCCCCTTCCCCTTTTTAGGAGTTGACTTTTCAAAAAATCTGAAACATGTTTACTCATTTATCGTAAGGAGAACTCACTCCTGTGAAGTTTTGAATAAAAGAGTCTGACTAATCTTGTTTCCCCATACAAACTTTGGGCCCCCATTTCACCCCTTTAGAGGGTGAATTTTGAAAAACCCTTAGTGCACCCCTAGACCTTATAAGAAACCTACATGCCAAATTTGGAATCTCTAGCACCAGCGGTTTGGGCTGTGCGTTGATATGTCAGTCAGTCAGTCAGTCAGTTTCTTATTTTATATATATAGATAGATGTTTGATGCTGCTCGCGTAACCAGACGTTTTTATGTATGCAGCTGCATTTTGTATGCGAGTCCGCAACTCTGTTATTGAGGATACTGGTCTCGCGTAGACAAGGTCTTTCAGACATCCGCAATAAAAAAAATCAAGGGATTTAGATCCGGCGATCTGGGTGGCCATAAAATAGGGCCGAGCCGGCCTATCCACCTCTGTGGGTAGTGTTGATTCAAATAATTTCTTACTACTATTGCGTAGTGAGCTGGGCACCCATCATTTTTAAGCCACATTCTCCGCCTCACTTCTAAACTGATATCTCCTAGCATGCCGGGTAAATCATTTTGTAAAAAATTAAGGTAAATTTCACTATTCAGTGTAGCTGGATGTTCATATAGCCCGATCACCTGTCCGCCAATAATCCCAGTCCACAAGTTAACGTTATAAATATGATCAAGTTCTGATGATGGGATCTATAAGAAAATCATCAAACTTTGCATGAACTCCATCCGTGCCAACTGATTTTTGTACCTATGTTGCCCAATATCTTCGGCATTTGTGAACCGATTTTGATGATTTTTTCTTTATCGAATAGCTTATACTTTAAAGATGGTATATTAAAATTTTTTTGGAAAATTTTCACCTCTAAGGTGGGTAAATAAGGGATGAAATCGGTGTTCAGCCGTTAACTTATGTTTGCACTGAAAAGATTCGTATTGTTGAGGATTATCACTGTATGTATCACTAAAAATAGATGAAATAAGTAAATTTAAAAAAAAAAGTAAACCGACTTCAAAAAACTGAAAAGATAAAAATAATATCAACACATAAGTACCTAATCAGTTACTTTTGGAGTCGGTGCAAACGAAAACATTCAAACTCTCATCAGATAGCACCGACTCCAAAAGTAACTGATTAGGTACTTATGTGTTGATATTATTTTTATCTTTTCAGTTTTTATGGTTGATTATTACAATATATTTGTTATTTTTGTTGTTTTATTCTCACACGTTCCTAAATGAATTTAAGTTTAAATAAGTTAATATCCATGTATGGTACATTTTAATTAATACTTTCAATACCATTATAGTATAGTCAGAAAAGGATAACCTGTACTGTGTGATAGCACTCTTCAAAACGTAGGTAAGTAATTATGGAACTAGGATAGCAGCATTTTAGGTGCGTTGCGTGGTAACAGTTTAGTTTTTTTAGGTGACTGCATAAGTAATTTCATTGCGGTGACTCGCGTTTTTCATTTCGGTGATGAGAAGTTTCATTTCGGTGAACTATTCTTTAATTTCGGTGACACCAAAATTTTAAAGTACTATATCTCCTAAGTATATGAACTCAATTTGATGTCGAGTAAAGATTAATCATAACAATATCATAAATAACAATACTACATGGTTTTATTTCAAAAAAAGTTATAAATAAAAAAGTTCACCGTAATGACAAAAAAAATGGACTTGTTGAAATTGACCCTAATACAATTTACATTATTGCAAACTCAATTAAAAACGGTGGTATTATTTTAAAAGGAATAATTGCTAAATTTTAAAATAAGTAAATAAATAGAAAATTATGCTTTTATAGTTAATTTATGTCTCTGCGTTTATAATAGGACTGTAGTTTTGTTGTTTTGTAAAGATTTCGATTTTCAGGTTTCGAAGTTTTAGTAGGAATCTCTGAATTTAGTAGTTTTTTTGTTTGAGTTCGAGAACACCGTGGTTGACAGGAGGGGAGATCGGAATTTTGAAGAGTGACGCTCATTAAAACCTGCTTGATTTTTATTTTCTGACGGTGTTGAAAGCCATGTCCATACAATGGCAGGGCTTGTTTGTCACAGTATTACAATACTAGGAGTTGATGATTGATTTTGCCAGGAATACCTTATTGCCATGCCAGCATAGCACATGATATTACAGACAGGGTTGGGTGGGAGCAGGCGTCATCAAATGGTTTTCAAGAAGTAATTTATTTAGTCACCGATGACGTGCTGCACGGAAATTGAAATTGAAATTAAAATTTATATTTAAGTTCGTTGGCGTTCGTTGGAGGAACTTCAGGTGTAAAACCTTGGCGTTCCTCAAGATGAACTTCAGGTGCTAGTCACCTTGGCGTTCTTGTAATATTTAGCGCAGATGGTGATCAAGAAAGCCAGTTAGAAGCCCCGAAGTTATGGAAATAAATGCCTAGACTTGGTTTGTCATTTTATGAGACGTCTCTATTACTTAATTTTGAGAATGATGTATGTGAGGTTACTAGGACGTGTGATAGTTGAACTCTGAATTAATTGAAAGATGATTGAGTGCAAGTTGTGTGCATTTTAGTCAGTTTACTGGACTAGTGACTTAGTGAATGTTATTTTCAGACGAAAATGTGGACAATTGTGAGCCCTCAGGGTCCGTACCAACCTCAGAAGTCGGACCTTCGGTGCCTTTACTGGACGCGGACATGGACGTCGGAGGAGCAGGTGTTGCTGGTCCCAGTGACACGGCACCAACCACCGAACCTGGATTGTCGATGCCCTTGCTGGATGCAGACATAGAAGCGGGAGCAACAGATGATGCCGGCCCTAGCAGCATCACCCAAGGAGATCGTGTCGAGGACGACTCGATGTCAGGAGAGGCCGTATAAGCAACTCCCCCACCGACAACAATACTACCCCCGACCTTTTCTTATAAAACCAGTAACAAACCGCGCGCGGGCTCACTTAGAATCGAGCGTTTGAGGCGTTAGGATCTTGGTTGCGTCACGTAATAGGGTTCTAGGCTTTGTTAGTCAGTTTAGGTCTTAGTGAAGCCATGTGAGATCAGCCCACCACGTGGGAATAATATTATCTGCACAGCATACCATCACAAATGCTAGCCACTGCTTAGCTTGGGCTTCCCCGCAGGTATCATCAATAACTCCAGAAAGAGGTCGGTCTAAATTTAATTTTAATTTGATTAGGGCAGTGTGACCTAGTTAGATAACATAAGTTATTTACATTCAACAAAGTGGTGGTAAATACTAGATTGCAAGTATTTCTTTATGAACATATAAGTGTAAACACCAAAATTAGAACCCCATTATTGTTCGGCCCCTAGTAAGCCCCTAGTTCAGCCCACTAGGTAACTAGTTTTGTGTCTTAAATTCCATGAGTATATCTAAGGGCCAAAAAATGAGCTTATCTTTCTTATACTAGTGTTGTAAACCAAATAATTTCAATTTAAATAAAACCAAATAACTCCAAATTGTTTCTTTTTTATTTCTTTTGTCCGTGGAACCCGTAGGGCACTCTAACACACCAGTTTTTCACGTGACAGTAGGTAATTGATTTAGTTTTTATTTGTGCGCAATCAAATAACCCTTAAACGGAACTTTTATGGCATCACTTTGATGTCTCTCTGTCTGTAAAGATACTTTATCTCGGGAACGCGTGGAGGTATCGAGTTAAAATTAAAACTATACAGGGTTATTTGTAAAACATCAACAACCTACTAGGGGCTGATTCTGTTGCTCAAATACAACAACTTTTTCTATGGGACCAACATTGAAATTGCAAAAAATCACTAAGCCGCCGACTAGCTGATATCAGTTTGTATGGAGCGGTGAAATACTTTTTATTTGGATATAGGTCTAAAGTCCCTTGAAGCTGTGAAAAATTTAATTTCAAGTTAACGGCAAAATTGTACGTCCGTTTATCAAATTTTTAAATTTGAAAATATACGTTTTTTGCGACAAAAACGTATATTTTGGCGCTCTCAAGGGAATCAAAATTAACAGGGTACTTACTGTTGACCTAGAACTACGAAATTTAGCAGGTAATATCGTCTTATAGTAAAAGTACAAGAAAAATCTGAAAACTATACATCCTTAATGGGCGAGTCCAACACGCACTTGTCCAGTTTTTTGTGATTGTGTTTTCCAAGAAGTTTACATGAATAGGCTAGTTTCCTGGGTCAAAAAAAGATTATTCTATTTAGTCCGTCAGTTAGATTATCAAAAAATATTGGACCCATATTTTGTCTGTTGTCAATCAGACAAAAAATTACGAAGATAAAGCGCAACAAAGTAAGCACGTGACATCACGCCTTGCTAAAAAGTGTCGCAAGGCGTGACGTTTCGCGGAACTTTAACTGGCTATATCTTTATCATTTTTTCTTTGATTGAGAAAAGAAAAAATATGTGTCATATTTTTGCTGTTAATCCAACTGACGGACTAATTGGATTTTTTTAGGATCTAACCCATAGCGCTACACAGGCGCAAACAGTTGCAGATCTGTATACTTGCTCAGTATTAATAAGCCCACTGCACTTTTCTAATCACAAAGATAAAGAAATCATATTTTTATTAGGTTTTGCAGCTATTCGAAGACTTTGCTAAGCAATATAAAACACTAGAGGTGTTAAGCTGTCAAAACCCACTTAAGAGTAAATTGAGACCACGTTGTAAGCACTTGCATCTTACCACAATATCCAGTGAAGACTGCTCTCTAAACAGATTTAAAGGAAGAGGTAGGATATTAAGAATACTAGCTGTGCCCGCGGCTTCGTTTACGTAGAATACGGTTTGCGACACCTTATTTAACTTACCTAGGAGATGGAATAAAAATAGTAACCGTTGTCCTTCCTTAAGGTTCAAGCTTTTTCCGTACAAAATTCCATCAAAACCACTAAAGTAGTTTAGGTGTGAAAGCGTAACACACACACACACAGAGTTTACTGTACTCATGTACTTTCGCATTAATAATAATAATATGTAGGGATTATGACGATGCTATAGAAAGCCCGCGATTACGTCCGAACTACTTGCATAATTCGTTTGAAAATTCACTGATTACAGTTTGAGTAAGTACATATTTCACCAAAATTCGAATTTATGCACAAAGCTAGTTGAATCTGCAGTATCGATTCACGTACGCGAAGCGTGAAACCGTGATCGAGGCGGACATGTATTCAGATGTAATAGGCCGTAATAAACAGCGGCTTAAGGGGATTTTATGGGTCTAATAGAACATTATGAGGGATTTTTGGATTAATAAAGTTTGCAGTCGTGAAAATAGGTATCATCATTTCAACCATAGGACGGCCATGACTGCTGAACATAGGCCTCTCCCAGTGGCTTCCAGATTAACCAGATGGAAGCGGCCGGCATTCAGCGGCTTCCTGCAACCTTTACCAGTTCGCCTGTCTACCTTGGGTGGACGTCATACGCTACACCTGCCGGTACTGTCCTCAACCTGAAGGTTGTCTAGAAGAGATCGCTTTTATCGATAAGACCGCCTAAATTGTGCATCTTTCTGTAAACACAAATTGTTCTTCTTTGTATGGTGAACAATAAAGAGTATCTATCTATCTACGTGGCCTCCATTCTATCTATAATAACCTTTCTGCCGCATCGTCCGTCAGTTCTACGTGCTTATGCACTGCCCACTGCCACCTCAGATTGCTTGGGCTTCGAAAATAGGTGACATTATTGAAAGTCGGTCAAAGATCAGTTTCAATTAGAAACATTGGAATGACTGGTGGAAATCGAATCAAAGTTCATTCGCTTGCCGGGTGACTGCCCTCTTCAACTTGAGTTACAAAGTAGATACATAAATTTTCTGTGTCAATTTATTTTCAGTTAAGTTTTTTTTTGTGTCGGCAGTTTTTGACGTTATGTTTTTACTTTTACATATAGCAATCACTGGCAGGATAAAAAAAATATGGGACATTCTATTCAAACTTATAGTAATCTATCTAATTTATTTAATGTAAATATGACGGATATGGACGAGTCACGAAATAGGGTGAGTTGCCTTGAGCCATGAGAACAATCCTGTATTTAAAACCACATACATACTCTAGATTACAATCTGACTAGTCTATGCTGCTGTTTGTTCGAAGCCTCTGACAATAGTTGAACTGCTTTACGCGTTGTTTGACACTGCGGCGATGTTATCATTGAAAGCTTTATGTTGTGTGGATGGCATTGTCAGCAAGGATCGAAATCTCAAACATACAGGGTGGCCAGAAAAGTAACGTCCAAATTTTGTTTAGGTCCCTCGTGTTAAGAGGTATCTGAATCATTGGTACTATGTTCTACGATTTTTTTAGTTTTCGAGTTACGGTTTTTTCTAAATAGCCTATTAAGCCTTTGAAGAACTACTTTTTTATTCTTATTATGAAAGCTTAGTCTAGCGCATTCTCTGAAGCTACTTAGAAACTAAGAAATTAGCGGTTTAGATTTTTAATTTTAAGTTTAGAATTTAAATGATAACTCACTTATATAACATACATTCTCAACTTTAGATCAATTTTGTAGTAACTTCCATTAAAGGTATGAGGCTGTTTATTTTATGCATAAATGCACAGTTCATGGAAATTTAGCTGCAAGAAAAAAAATTTGACGAAACCTTCTACTTTTAGTTTAAATTTTACAAACTGACCCAGTTGTAAAAAATCATTGAAAAAAATCGTAACTCTAAAACTACGAAAAATCGTAGAATATACATAGGTAATCGTAGAGATACCTCTCAACACAAAGCACCAAAACAACATTTTTGACGGCACTATTTTGGCCACCTGTATATTTTAAAATTTAGGGTCGTTTGCCGCGTTTTGTTAAACCATTTTAAAATGCATAATGTTATTTTTATTATTTAAAACTTTATTGCACAAACTTAAAGGTGTACAACTGGTGGACTTAATGCTAAGAGCATTTTCTGCCAGCCAACCTTCGGGTCATGCAGAAAGCAAGTTGCACCCATAACTTGCGGTAAAGATCCGAAATACGGTTATTTATCCTGAACGTACACGTTTTTCCCAAAAAAAACCTCTTAAATGTCGATATTTTAACGGTTTCATAGTTTTTTTTTATCTTTCTTGAAGACGATGCTCTTAATATTTTACATGAAGGTACTTTTTTCGTGATACTTATTACCAATTGGTATAAAATATATAGTTGATATACCACAGATAAGGTAATAAATTAGATAAATAAAAATCTATTGCAAAAATTTGCTAAGATTATCACTTTGTGAACCAGATCGATTTAACTTATATTTTTTTTGTTTGTTTATTGATAGGACAAGGTTTGTGTGGACAGAAAAAATGAATGAAAAAATGAATGACTCCGGGAAAAATTTACGTCCTGTTTCTGTGGAAATTTTGCTACTGACAGATGACTGTCAAATTTGGGCGAGATAACGTCTGCCGATAAATATAAAAGCACTTAACCCGTTAACATCCAAGCGGTCTCATGAGACTGCATAACAATATAATTTCTTTTGTGTCTCGTTTACGTATGCTTGATCAGTAGGGAACATTTTATGGACTTATTTTAAACTTAGATTTTTAAGACATTAAGATATGATAATGATCTTTAAACTTTCATGTAAGTACTATTATTAAACTCTCAGGTAATCCAAGTCTATCTTGAAAGTAATTAAGCCTGTCTTGCCCTTCTACCTAAGAAACGTATATTTTTAACACTCACTTAAAGATCTTTTTTGCACATAAATCCAAAAAGTCAATTTAAAAGTTATCTAACTTCATTTAAATCTCCCTTCACTTGTCCCCTAATAGTTTTTAGTTGTCCATTAATATACTTAGATGCTAACTCACCGTCTCACTTGACCCGCTTCAGAATCACAAAGAAAGTTCTGGAGTTAGTCTCAACTAGTTTGTTAGTTTGCTAGATATACCTGACGGGAGAAATTATAACGCTTGCACTGAACTTAGTTTGAGCGCAGTACTGTTACGATTCTGTGGTTTGGGTTTTGGAGTAACTATACAGGGTGGAATAAATGAAACTTACATCCACGGAAACTACCTTTTTTTCAACCTATGCAAGCCCACTGCTGGGCAGACTCTACTTAGATATTAATTATATCATAGTTTAAAAAACTATAAAACACACTTACATACTCGTATGTACTGGACTTGTTAAAATGAATCTAATGAGCCCAAACACGAAGGCTGTACTAGTAGTCATTGAAGAGTTCTACTACCTACCTCCTGACTCCATCATCAGCCGATCAGCACGATGGTGTCAAATTATTGTATTCTCATCCGAATGTCAAAGACTAACAAAGTTTTAGAAGTAGGTTAAATAATACTTCCAAGATACATAGATTACATAGTTAGTCAGTTACAAGTAATGATAATTTAAGTGTGTTAATAATAAAAACGCTTAATTTACTCAAAGGAGACTTTATTTTATATTTAAAAATCAACCAAACTGCACTTTACAGTTAAAATTGCATGAAAATATTTTCCATCACGTGGTAGGTAGGTATGGGAAGAATGGGTAAATTATTGTGTGATTGTGATTTTGGTTCTTTAATAAAAGTATTATAAATGAGCAGTAGAATCACAATTTTTATAGTCCAATCCTAGCTATAATTAGCTAATTTCTTAATTTGTTCAATAAAAAGCGTATTTTTAAACTTTTTACTTATCTATAGCCCTAGTAATCCATTTATTTATACAGTATTCTATCAACCCCTGTCCTTGTAAGCTTAGTAACACGGTATTAATGTTGTCGCCGTACTTTATTGTGATTCTAGGCACGTACGTAAGACTCGGCACTTTTAGCTTGCGGACGCAATAACTACTCTATTCTGTTTATCTGGAAACAAACTTTCGTTCTTACTACACCTTTGCACACCCATCACTGTTTTATTAAGCCACCAAACAGTTCAGCGGAAACATAATCGTCAACGGTTAAAATGTTTAGCGAGGATGTAGTGTGAATGCGTGGGATTCAGACAAAGTTACACATGTCACGTACCAAAGAGATTCAAGAGTGTTTTATACCTACTTGTTTTAACGCGTTTCGGTGACATGCCTTTATTAAAATGTGGATGAGATTTTCGGGTGAGAAATGTTTGGGTAAACACAAAGAGAATAAATAGTTGGGTAAACAAATTAAGATACTGAACGTCGTCTGCAAACATTGCTGCTGATTTTGAATGAATTTTATTAATCTTTTTGAGACTTGAATGCTTTGAGCGTTTACATTTTTTATTTTATAAATTCAATGAGGCAGTATTTTGGGATGAATAACCTTAAAATATTTTTACGTGTAATCATCATCGTCATTCGCCTGCTCTTTTCCCAGGTCATTTCGGGTCGCCGCAGTATGTCTTGATCTTCCTTGCAGTCAGGCCACTCGTCATTACTCGTCATTTTTACCTGTATGGTACTCGGTTATTATAAGTGATAGCGTATACTTAGTTATTTTATTAGTTTTTCTTACTTTTGGGAGTAGTTTTAACGCTCAAATTTTACTATTGGTACTACATCTTAATGTAAAAACAAGTTCTACTTCTCATTGCAACTGTTTTTAATTAGTCTTCAGTTAACAAAATGTTCTACGTGCTATGAGCCTCGCCCACTGCCACTTCAGCTTGCTAATCCGTTGGGCTATGTCAGCGACTTTTGTTCGTTTACGGATCTCCTCATTTCTGATTCGATCTCGCGAGGAAACACCGAGCATAGCCCTTTTCATAGCACGCTATGCGACATTGAGCTTTCTTATGAGGCCCATAGTGAGAGGCCATACCACGTAGAACTGACGGCCGATGGGGCAGAAAGGTTCTAGAATAGAGGCCGCGTACTGGCAAGCGCAGCGTAGGACGTCCACTCACAAGGTGGTCAGACGACCTGGTAAGGGTCGCAGGAAGACGCTGGATGCAGGCCGCTTCCAACCGGCCAATCTGGAAGTCAATGGGGGAGGCCTATGTTCAGCAGTGGACGTCCTATGGCTGAAATGATGATGATGATGATGATGTAACAAAATGTTAATATTTACAAAATAATATACATAGTTATACAGGGTTACACTGCAAAGGGGTGATGATGATGCTACATAGTTAACCTCATCATAATTATCTACTGTCTTTAAAAGATAAACCGATTAGCTAAAAGTTGTAAGTTGTATCAGTTTTTTTTTTATATGTAATTTCAATTTGGTCATACAGTGATACTGTTCATCTTAATGAAAGCTAGCTAATAAAATACGTATTTTCAATATAAGTACATACTGTATATTCGCAGTACCTACGCTACTTCAGCTAGCGGTTACAATAGAAGTCACAAAATGTAATAAATTTCGTCGTAGTTAGCGAATAATTTGAACTCAGAGTGGCGGAAAGCACTCTTGTTACACATCTCGTAATGAAAGTTGCTCATAACAAGGTAAAGGCTCGGATACACTGTATCATTAATTTAGTTGACATTTTTATTCTTCTTCTTCTTCGTAAACTCTTGGCGGAGTGGTCTTGGTTATGGATTGTCTGATAAGTTAGTTGCGGCTTTTGCGTGACTTCTCCATTTTTCTCTTTTCATGGCACTGCGGGCACACTCAACAAGGGAAAGCTTCGTAGAAGATTTTATGAGGTCTTACATCTTGTGGGTGACCGGCCGCGAGAACGTTGACGTTGATATTTTTATTATATACTAGCTGTTGCCTGCGATTTCGATTGCGTGGTCTTCAGTTTATTCATAAAAGATTTTTGGGGCAACTTTCTTGATTGTTTTTTACGGAAGAACCTTTTACAAAGTATAAGAAAACTTTTTAAAAGATGGATAAAATCTGTAAAGTCGTTTTCAAGTTACGGCGTGACCAAAGAAAATAGAGATTAATTTTTATATGACATAGCTGTCCCGGCGAACTTCATACCGCCCCTTTATAATTGTAATAGTGTTTTTTTTAGTTTTCGGCTATGCGGGGCAGAGACGATTGCAACAAATCAAATATCATAATAATCGGTCTTGACTTATAAATGGTGAAACTTACCCAACCCGACTTTGTTTTTTCTAAATAGATATTTACTTGAACTTAGATATTTTCTTGAAAAGTGTGATGTCATTTTTTTTTGTAAAACTGACACTGAGTTGTGATGGCATTTAAAAAAAAACTAATATGTGGTGCTTGTAGTTTAGTGGTGGAAGCGCTTTGAGAGTGATTACCAAAGCTACCCAAGCCGCGGTTGTGATGATGATGGCTATTCCGATCTTATTTAGTAATCAAGCATCTTCGTGTTTCGAAAGGCACATTCAATGTTAGTCTTGGCTAAATATCGCTTGATGATAGTCATGCAATCTTATTTGAGGCTTTAGGGTAGCTAGATTACATCTGACAGTAAAGCCCAAACCCCCTCTTAGTTGAGATAAGACCTGAGCCCTGCAGTGAGGCATACATAGGCATACTTTCCTATCAAAATCACACTGAGTTTGATGCTTGTATATGTCACAGTCAAAACTCCTAACCAATCAAAAGTAGTTTTGATTGATTTCAGCCTCAGTGTTGTTTTGTTTATTCTTTAGGTTCGCACAGTGACTACAACATCGCGCGAGCCAAGCAAGAAGCGGTGTCGTCGTAGCGGTGGGCGAAGCTCTTAACCAAACTTTGCTTATTACAATACCTATTATGATGAAGAATTTTGACTGATACATACTTAAACGATGTAGTAGCGTAATGTTTCAGCCAGAATTGAAGAAAGCCTTTCATTCCTCTAAAGACATACTGCCGTATTCAGACGTCTCTTAATTTTAATGAAAAATGTGTGATATAAAGTCAATATTGAAAGAACAAAAATGTTGATCTACACTTTATTGTTAATTGACGGCTCTGAGTGTAGCAGGTCGACCTGACTAATTAATTACGTAAGAAACAATATTTTTGGAAAAACTAACTAAGTCTTTACAAAAACTACAAGAAAATTATTATTAATACCTGCCAGCCTATAAACATAGCATAAATACGAGTAAAAGGCTCTTTGTCGAAGACGCTTACCACCTAAATACCATGGATCGTTCTAATATACTAAACTACACCCGTAGTATAAACCCTCCTTTGGATTGGGCTAGTAAGTAAGCGAGTAAAAAAATTTTTTTTGAGATTAAATATAATCAGATAGGCTTAGATTAAGCCATTTAGAATGAAATAGAATTTATTTATTCGACACAAAAGAAAAAAAACAAAGTGTTTTTGATTAAAAGGCGCTTGCAGAATTGATCTCAAAGATTGGACAGGTCTCTGCTTCCTCTGAATCAAAGATCTAGGTAGTGACCGCATACGATTTAACAAAAAAATTATCTTATTATTTTTTTAACAAATTTTCTACTGTGAATCGTAAGGTCTTTTTTAATTTTTATTGCTAGCTAATCTTTCTAACTTTCAAATAAAACTACTTTGAAAAAATTACACCGTTTACTTCAAGAAAAAATAATTTAAAACCGAAAGATGGGAATTTTACCAAAAACAAAAATTAAAATGCCTTTATTTTTGAAATGGTTTACATAAAAATTTTTTTTTTCGATTTTTAACGATAATTTTTTATCTAGTATCCGCACATTTCGTTTGATCAAGTGTAAAATTAACACATTGTATATTTAAAACTATGTAAGTATGTGGTATTCGGATGTCAATTCAATAATTTGAAACCATCGTATATTTTATGATCTGATCTAATGATAAAACAAGTAAAACACATCACAAACACAAAGGTGTTGAGCTCACTTGACTCAATTAGACGAGTTTTTTTTACATTATAAAGGTGGGCTAGTTTCCTAGGTCATAAAAAGATTATTATACCTAGTTCGTCAGTTATATAATCAAAAAATATTAGACCCATATTTTGTCTTATGTAAATCAAACAAAAATGACGAAGATAAAGTGCATCAAAGTGAGCACGTGACGTCACGCCTTGCTAAAAAGTGTCGCAAGCCGTGACGTTAGGCGGAACTTTAACGGGCTATATCTTCATAAATTTCTGTTTGATTGAGAAAAGAAAAAATACTTGTCCAATATTTTCTGTTAATCCAAATGTTAATTTTTTTTAACTTAACTTAATTTAACTAGTTAAATTTTTTAGGAAATTTGCCCAATAAAGATGTCGGATATTTTCCGCTTTTCTAGTGGCCCAATCACGAGAATGCAGCCCCTATTCAGGCCGCCAATCTTACTGGCTGAATACACCCGCGTCCAATATGCCACCCTCGACACACATGCCCCATTCACGGCTCGTCTATGGAATGTCTATGAATAAACGAGCGCGAGCGACCTGTTCAGGTGTGAGTAGGCTGGGTTTTTTTAAATTTTAATTAGTGTCTGGTTTGACACTACTCTGAACAAAACATAAATTGCTCATTTGCTCTTCTCTTTTCATAATTTTTTTATTTTATTTTACCTAATATTTTTTTGTAAAGTTGTTGAATAATAATACCCAAATTCAAAAAGGCCCAATTCCAGTAATTTGACAATAATCGCAATCCGATGTTGATCCGCTCTCAGTAACATTACGATCACAAACGGTATTCTCGTAAACCCAAAAATTTGCAATTATAGTTCGCAATGCGACTGAAAAAGGAATAAACCATTTTTTTTTCTTTTTTCAGTCGTATTGGCATACATAATACGTAGTAGTGATAATTTACGTCAAATTAAAAGTTTACGAGAATACCGTTTGTGATCGTAATTTTACTGGGTGCGGATCGACACCGGATTGCGACTATTGTCAAATTGACTCGGGAAAAACACCCTTTTAGTTATTCAATTCAATACATTCTTTATGTGCAATAAAACATGGTATTTCAGTTACCTAAAATAAAATAAATAATGAAAAATTATGAATGGACACACACTGCACAGTTATCCCGATAGATGTCGCTTTGTGTTTGTTTGTCCATAGTGATATATGATCACTGATTCAGTGGTTCTGCCACTGATCAAATAATCACTACGTTAAAGGTTCAGCTAAGTTGTCGAACTTACGTCAAATATAACAATCTATATTATATATAAATGAAAGTCGGGTTAGTTACACCATTTATAAGTCGAGAACGACTGGACCGATTTTTATGATCTTTGATTTGTTGTATTTGTCTCCGTCCCGAATAGCAGAATAACTATGAAAAAACGGAAAAATGTTTCAAGGCAGGCGGTACGAAGTTCGCTGGGACAGCTCGTATTAAATAAACACAATAATTGAATAATTACTCTGTTTAAAACGCCTCTTGTACTAGTTACAGTCATTTGGTGTATCACTGCAGCGTATACAAGGTTTTCCCCCAGCTCGATGGACCGACGACCTTAGGAAGATGGCTGGCAGTGGCTGGATGAAAAAAGCGGGAGATAGTACTCTTTGGCGCTCTTTAGAAGGCTTACTACCAGCAGTGGACTGCAATAGGCTGACATGATGATAATGAGACAAAGTAGAAACAATACCTGAAAACTGGTTCTTACTATGAGAGCAACATCACGACCTTCTCGCAAAAAAACAGTTTTTTACCTTTGACATTAAATAACTTACGACGTAGACACGAGATTTTATGAGACTTTTGAGACAACTTTAAGAACGCCAAAATGAAGATATATACTAAAATTCAGCTTTTATCTCTCACCGCAAATTTTACTGATACGTGATCTTAATATTTAAACAAAATGGAAAATTATACTCATTTATGTGCTGCTAAAGAAATAAACCTTCTAAATTTATAGTGTGGAATCAAAATAAAGGGTTTCGAATGTTGATTATGTTGATTCCGAAAATATAAACACCTTAACTGCCTAACTACAATTGTTTAAAAAAAACCGGATAATGGTGAGATAAAAGCTCGTGCTTTTTATTATTATTAATTTTTTTGACTCCAACAATAACAGTATACCTACAAATACAATAATTTTATACAGAAATAAATCTTATTTTATCTTATCTTATCTAAGGATGCAACGATACATTTTCATTTGTATACTAACTAAACAGAAATTCTGTCATTTAAGATATTTTGACTGTTGAACGAGAAAACAAAACCTAATCATTCCCACGCGTTGTGTGACGTAATAACAAATGACAACAAGGCGTAATCCTCGCAAAAAGTATTTGTTGCGAGCGCCGCGGGCGACATCTGCTCATGTTTATGCTTCTGATTAAATTACACCTTCGGAGACACTACTACGGTCAAGTACCAAGTGAAAATATATGGTGCTGTAAAATATCTGACAGGACTGCGATGGGAGAAAGTATTATTATTGTTGGCGATGGACCTTTTTAACCTTTTTTATATTGTCTATTTCTTACTTTTTCTTGTTTTTTGATACGTTTATGTTTTAGATAATTATGACTTTTGTGCTGTACAAGTAAACGAAATAATAACAACATTGACTTATTGATGTTTCTTTACTCATAGTTCAGTGCGCGTTAGAAAGTATCGTTAATAATTATCATCCAACTATTACTATGGGAAAAACATTGTAATCGCAAAAAAAAAACACTTCTGCAAACAAACTCAGTCATCTTAACATCATCATCATTTCAGCCATAAGACCTCCACTTGTGAACATAGGCCTTCCCATTGACTTCCAGATTGGCCGGTTGGAATCATTTTGGCTTCACAATAATGCTAGTTTATAATTTAAGGTGAGAACAGCATTTTGCACCCAGTTAAATAATGAAACACTTTCAAAAAGGCAAAGTTGTTGACAGTTATTCAACCTGCCCCTATAGTAAACTATCCCGGTTCGCTTCTACTGGCACGTAGCATAACGCGTTTACTCTACTTCAATATCTTTAGAAACGTTTGTTTCATTCATTCATTCATTCTTCATTTGTTTTCACAAAATAAACAATTAAACAAACTGATCGAAAACGATAACACAACAGTAACGATAGTAGGGGCAAGCCGAAATCCTTACAGTCAATAGTAACCTCGCGTGATCTTCTTACGCCTAGACTCAAAGGTAGTCAAACATATAGGTAAGGTTCTATTTTGCCTTAAGTCTTTGTAAACTAAAATTTACTTGTATCAAAAACAAAGCTAAAGAAAATTAAGTATGAATATCTAAATTTTTACAAAATAATGAGAACAAGGTAGTAAGTAAGTAATACTTGCATTTTTGTGTCTGCGTGCGAAATCTAATAAAAAAACTGCGCTCTCCAACACGCCTGCCAAGCGTGGCGAGTATTGGCCAGCATAATCCCATCCATCCCTTATGATAGGTCATTGAGGGAGGCCTATGACTGAAATGATGATGAATGATGATTGTGAGATATGCGAGTGAGTTAATTGTATATTACACACTGGGATACTTAAAGTCGCCTATCACCGAAAAGGTAGACCCAGAATATCTATATTGTGTCAATTTGACTAGCCTTGAGAAATTTTGCGAAATTGTAGCGTTGGATAAAGATCGGTGGAAGGTTTTGGCAGAGACCTTTATCTAGCCAGGTGATAGTATTATAAATAAAAATATAAAAGCAAAGGCGGTCATCATTAACAGAACAACAGATCAGTATTAGACCTGCTACGAAAATGTTTTCTTCGTTCGGACGTATTTATTAAACTTATAAATTAAAATAACCCTTCAATTGTGTCAATACCTTGACAAAGTATGAAAAACTGAAACTAGCCGTGTTATAGACATTACAATTTTTTATTGCTCATAAATTGTCAAAGGTTTTGACATAAAGAGTGTAATTTTAATAGAACATTTTCGTAGCAGGCTTTCAGACACAGTTACGGTGTAGTTACAAATGTTGCGCAGCGCGGGGCGCAGAAATGATCAGATTTTCCTAGGATTTCCTAGCAATGGGGTGCCGTAGGTTGCACATGATTATGATGTATGAGTCAATGCAAATCAAACGCGGCGCAGTTGTGGTGCGGTATTGTCGATATAACAAAAAGAAAAATTCCAATTCTGACAGACCAACTATAAATCTAACATGTTCTATTTGATTTTCTATAACGTTATCTTAATAAGGCGTTTATTGTAAAAGAGTATCCACATAAAAAATTACTATTAAGATTTTTAACTATCATAACAAACAGTGCCGTGTGCCGTGTGGGGACGGCTTTAAAGAACCTTCTCCACCGCCAACAGGAGGCGCGTCGTAAGAGGCGACTAATTCCTGGAGCACGAGACGGGCAGCAGCGTCTTCATGCGAAATCTTATAAAAAACTGCGCTCGCCAACCCGCCTGCCAAGCGTGGCGAGTATCGGCAATCCTCCCCGGTGTTAAGTCATTTAATTATTCCTATCCGCTGTTAAAAATCGTACGCTTGGATAATAAGTAAGGTCCTTGTAGGCTCACCGTACCTACGCCTCAGATGAATGACCGCGCGGCTTTCGTATTCTCTCTGTTGACTTTATTTTTAGGTATTTTAAAGTAATTTATTTTCGTTACTTATGATTATTAAAAATAATAACGATTAAGACGCTTCTTTATATTGTTCCCTAGATATTATTTTTTAATTTTGGCACCCCTTTGCAATGTAACCTTGTATTGTCGTGCGGTCAATATAAATGTTTAAGGTTAAAACCTTAGAAGTTGCCACTTTTTACAATAACTCGAATGCATACTAATAGTTTTATAAAATATCTAAAAAACAGGTGTTAATTAAAAATTAAAAAATTAGCGATTCCTGGTTCAGTCCAACTCATATTATTTAATAATAACGCCGGCTAAAATTGGTGTGGGAATGGGACATGGGCACTTGAGGGATAGGACATTTTAAGAACACGTTCTTTAGATGCCATAGTAGGTTTTATCAAAATAATCCAATTCCAGACAAGATATCTAGATTCTCTAAACGAATCTGATTAAGCCTTTCAGCTTAAACTGTTATTTATCTCACAATACAGTTCAATTGAAATGAAAGCGATGATCCAGTTAGAATTGTTCGAGTAACGAGCGGGCGATTACCTTGATAGGCGCCTAAAGTCGGCTGAGAGACCTCGTTTATCAGAAGGATGAATGGCTCAGAAACTTGTGATAGCAGACGTAAAACCACCAGTCCAGCTGGTTAACAGCATAAACCTTTTTATGCTGCCCCAGTAGGATGACATATGAGGTCAGCATAGACACAACCACTAGTCCAGTTTTTTTTCAAGAATAAATCTTTTTAATACTGCTCCACGAGAATGACGTAAGGTTCATCGTTATCGGTAGGTATCCCATAGTGGAGATCGCAACTACGCTGCATTTGCCGCCTAATGCCCTCTCAGTCAAGGTGAAATGACAATGTTATGCAAGGCCGCTGGCAGTGGATGAAAAAGAATTGCCGAGGATCGGGCTCAGTGGCGTGCATTCCGAGAGGCTTATGCCCAGCAGTAGACTGGCGTAGGCTTATTATGATGATGATGATCTTTATGTCATTCTTGTGACAAACATAACTATCCCAAAAGGTTAGTAGAGATACGACCAACAGTCTAGGTTGTTTAGAGGATATACCTCTATTTTTTATATTTTTTTTATATGGACTCTTCTCGCTCTCTCAGAGCAGTGACTCTGCCAATGTCGAGTGCATTCTTATTATAGTTCACAATAAATAACGGGTGTTTAGTTTTTATTGCTTTTCTTGGATTCAGTGGAGGCTACTCTTCCCGTAGAAGCCGGTTTCAAGACGCTATCGGATCTAAAGCAAGTTGTCTTAAGACAAGTCACTTGACACTCGATGCGGCGTTAAATACAATGATATTTCAATAATTTTAGATCTTTATCACTTCACCAAACATTAGAACACAAACTACACCAAACTTTCACTCTAAAGCTCTTTAAATAAATTAAAAACCTATTAAAAATAGATCGACTATGCGTTTTGTTCGACTACCGGATCCCCTATACCTTTATGATTCCTTATGGTTTTGTGTGACTGTTGATAAGTTGTCACTGCCATATCGTCCAAGTTATTCCCAAAACTTCAGAGTGCTATAGAAATTCACAGTACAAACGGTAATGAACGTGAGAAAATTACCTTTTGTTTGTATAAACGCATGGTGACTGAAATGGCAATGTTTTCAATCCGTATGACAGGTTAATTCAGCTAAATCTAGTACCCTTTTTTAATGGGTTCACTCCACGTCGCACACCGCACTGAAAACCTATTTTCTCAACTAGCAACGGGTCCATATTCAGGTGGCTTATTGACTACAAAAAAGTTTCGACTACAAAAAGGTGGTATTATTTAATACTTTTTATATTTTTAATGGTATGGGAAAGGTAACAGATGAAGGGCAATTTGATAAGTAGCTCCCTAGTCTTCAAGTAAACCCACTTAAACCTCCGCGTGTTTTTCGCGCGTCGCTGCTCGCGAGGCAGCTGAAGAAATGTATTTTGTAATTTATATTGAATAATAAATACGTGCCGTGTGGGGACGGCCGTAAAAAATACACTTCCCCACCGCCAACAGGAGGTGTGTCGTAAGAGGCTACTAATTCCTGTAGTACGAGACGGGCAGCAGCATCTTCGTGCAAAATCTTATAAATAAATAAAAAAGTTTATTCATTTCAAGTTTTTAAATAACATTTCACGTGTTGACTTCCTCTTTATTATATTATGTGTTATCAAAAACTGCGCTTGCCAACCCGCCTGTCAAGCGTGGCGAGTACTGGCAATCCCCCCCTAATGAAAGTCATTGGGGGAGGCCAGTGTTCAGCAGTGGACGTCCTATGGCTGAAATGATGATGATGATGATGATTAAATATCAATAATAAATAGTAAATTGTCTTCACAATCACACCAATTATAACCCTAAACTAAGCCGAGCTTGGACTATGGTGACTATCATACAAACATTTGTCCCTTGCGGGATTCGAACCTAAAACCGCTGGCTTTGTAGTTTGGAGTGCGAACCACTACACCAGAAGGTCGTCGAATGGCAGAGACAAGCGAGTTAACTGTTCTTTTTGAATTGTACTATTTCTAATGGTAGTCGATTTAAAATACGATTCAACCAGGATATTTATTAGTCATACAAAAAGGGGAAAAACTGAAGCGCCCAGCCTAATCATTTAGACCCAAAAAGCTGGTATTTTTTCAAGTATATTAGAATTAAAGACGGATTTACGGAAATTCTCACGAAATTGGAAAATTCAATTTTTCCACTCGAACATAGCTGCAGATGGTCGCTAGTTTATTAAAATAAATAAAATCAAAGTGTTTGTATATACGTAAAAAAAAGCTTTTTACTAAATGCTTATAAAAGTACATACGGTACATATAACAAAAAAATAAATCAAAATTTGTTATTGGTTTGTTCCGGCTATTTTTGAAACGGCTGAACCGATTTTGACAAGATTTTCACTAGCAGATAGCTAACATTATGAGGAGTAAGGCTACTTTTATTTAGATAAACAATTTGGGTTCCGCTTCAATCCGATTCAAACAGCTTTAAAGACCAACCGAATACACCGAAATCCGAACCGAAACCGAGTGCAAATTTATAGGACTTATAATAGGTACTCCCTAAAGTTCTCAGCAAATATGAACACAGCGGAACACGTCAGTGTTTAGAAATTTCAGCATAATAATGTGCCTTCCACAAATTTATGGGCCAATTTCGCATTGTTATGGAAATAAAACCGGGAATCGCCACTTCGTTACCAAACTTAGTGTGTTAGACGCCATTGACTGCCTCAAGTCTGCCAATATTTTAACGTGGCGTTAAAATATTATGAGGCTTATGAGATACGGTGCGGGAAAATTTAATTTTGTCGGTTTTACGTAATGTCTTTATGTTATGAAACGGTTTTATTTAGGCCATAAGATCCGCTGCTGCTTTTCAATGGTCGAATGGCGCATGCGAGAAGAGTACTGTGTCTTAGTACTTTAGTGCCGTTCCGAGCTTCAGACTACACAAAGTTGGTAATTCATTCTTGGGAAAACGTATTAATTTTTTTAATAAAGTTCCACAGACTCTTGTTGAACTACCTGTACATGAGTTCAAAATTCACATTTAAAAAAACCTTATGAAAAAAGGGTATTATAAGGTAGACGATTATTTGAACGACAAGAGTGCATGGACTTAACCTGCTTAGCTCGCACTTACTTCAATTCTTGTAACTGTATTTCCTGTAAAAAAGGCTGACAAAGGTGACTGAGTTTGTTGCGCCGTTTCTTCTCATCACCAGCCGATATGTAGTCCCGAAGCGGTGGTAGGGTAAAGCTATATTTTGAAGAGGGCCTATATACTGAATAAATAAGTATTAATGAGTATTTACATAAATTTAGGTTTTGTAGGATGAAATGGGAGCGAAATGATAATTAGTTATTTGACAACTATTATAAAAAACTACTGAATCATCATCATCATCATCATTTCAGCCATAGGACATCCACTGCTGAATATAGGCCTCCCTAGTGACTTCCAGCCTCCCTAGCATTACCACTAAAACACGATATGATATGATATGATATGATTTGAATTTTTGTCGAAACAGCAATCATAATATGTGACGTCACTGGCATGGCGATTTAAAATGGCGGCTATATCTATCATATTTTTACAGTTGGTGTCAATATATCGCTGTATCATATCATATCGTGTTTTGGTGCTCATGCTAGGAAGGCAGATTGGCCATCTGATTTATAAATAGGTAAGTACAATTGTTATTGGCTGAATTAATGCTATACAGCATTTTCTAGCCGTCTGCTTGCTTAAGGCAACGCAAATATTTTAGGTATATTTCCATTGTTCTAAGTTATTCAACGTGTAACTTTAAATACGAAAAACTTCTACGGAATTAATTCTGGTGCTCAAATACAACAACTTTTTTTATGAAACCATTGTTGTATAACTTTTAAAAAACCCGTATTCGTTTCATCTCAGAATTTTGTTTGAGATTCAATTAATCCTACTGAGTAAAAAATACAATAAAACAACATGTTTCAACATGTGTTAGGAAGATGGCTGAAAAATAAGGGAGATCGTGCTCTTTGGCACTCTATGGCTGACATGAGACAACACATTATAGTAATATTCTCGAAGTAAAGAATTAACATCTATTTTTTACGAGGTACCAGAGAAGCAATTTTTGTTTGGGGCATCTCCTAGCACACCCAGTCTCGAGACAATTTAGGAAAGATCGTTTTTTGAATTGACCCGACTGGAAAATGAATTTAGGACCTCAGAGTGATGGCGACGCCAAGTCTGATGCACTCGCCTCTCCAAAGGTCGTCAATGTTTAATGTTTACTATTTATTTATGAAGTTTCGATCTTTTTTATAGATTCTTAACATCAAAACTATCTTACTTCAGACGTAATTAATTTGACAATCCCGACTTGTCGTAGACGTCAAAAAAATCACGATGGGAAAGTCAAACTTTGTCTGGCTGTTTCTGGTGAACGATCCTCACCATAGAAGCGTCACAAAAAACCGTTTTAAGCTAACTGATAGGATGCAATAGTAGATACTGTCAGCCAAATTTGTTAGCCTGCTAAGACCATTCAGACATAGTTTACAGATCTAAGAAAACTTTATTTATAAAAATCATACAACGTTTTATCAAGACCGGAAAGGAATGTTCCGACCAGTGCGTGTATGTAACAAAAAACAAATTTGTTTTCCGCCAAACTCATTTAATATACCTTTCTTGATTAAGAATCTTTCAACAGAATGAAATACATATTCTGTGGTGATGATGGAGCGTTTAATCGCCAAAACTTGTTGTGGTCAAATAGTATGATAGTCTACACACGACACTTGTCAAATGTCAAATGCGACCCATGTGTGCGTAACGCGGACGTGACATTTCAAGGTCGTGTCTATGACGGGAACTCCTTTTATTTTACCGCTAGGAGAATAATAAAATAATTAAATTAGTGTACTGACTGAGTATACTGTATACTAGGGGATTAATATGTGATCTGGCTCTCTTTGCCATAATAAATACACCCTAATTTTTAAATATTTTTTTATTCAGAATCTTCTTCAATGAAAAGGAAAGGAAATGAAAAGGATCAACAGAATGAACATACGTTCTGTTTATGTGGTTGGAAATACATAGTTAATGGAGCGTTTAATCGCCAAAACGTATTGTGCTCGAATAGCATGATAGTTGATACACGACGACACGTATATTTAAAATTATTATGTGGTTTTGCTGTTTTTGCCATAACGAGTCATAGGCGTTGTTATATGAGCCTTATTTTGAATTTTACGATGTGGATATTATACAAGGCGTTTTGTGAGTTGTTTTCGCTTGACAAGCGTTTTTGTTCTTTTAGCCTAAATATACTTTATCATCATCATCATCATTTCAGCCGTAGAACGTCCACTGCCGAACATAGGCCTCCCCCAGTGTACTATAAATAAATATATGAGAGAAATTCAAATTAGTTGTCTATTCTTTAGTCATTGCTGATATTTTTAGTACTAGTTTGATAGTGAGTGATAACACATTTTTGCGGCGTAGGTATGTAAGAAGTTTAAGGCCTTTTTATGCTTTTTTCGTTGACTGTAGCTTCTGTAATCGTTGGAGCGGTAAATAGCTTGAAATAAAAGTGCGATGCACTGTCTCATCCAGTGCGACATCATTTCAGGATTTTATCTTTGTGATTTTTTAAATGATTTCATTGAACTCACAAATTGGCTTATCCTTTTATGACTGTCTTTTTAGAAGGCCCATTGCACCCGAAAGATATTTTTGTCGTAAAAAGATGACTTTGATTGGCTCTAGTCATAATAGACGTTTGAATGATGTAGCTTGGGCCTCTATAAGGCTTTTATAGCAGATTCAGATAAACAAATATCTTGTTATTAGGTACTATCAATAAAAAAAAACATAAGAAAAATCCCTCAACAATTTTAGGGCTATCTACAAATGAAAAATGAACTTAATTCATTTCATTTTCTGAAAAGTTGACAGAAAGCGTTTATCAGAGAGAAATTATGGCTAGAAATGTTTCATTCGGTTCAATCTAAATCTTAATGCTACGTTTTCAATAACTCAAGTGCCATTTATGTGAATTGATGTAATTTCTAGAGATAACATTGCTTTGGGAACCACAGTAAAAATCTAGTATACTCATTCCCATCAATGTCTCAAAACAAACGTAAGTTAAACTCAATTATTTTTAGATTTCAGCCACTGTTATTTAGACATGTCTAAAGTGTGCTATTGTTTTATTTTAGTTTAATTGGATGTATAATTATAGCGTACATACAAATTATACTTGCCGATATACGTATAATATAATTTGTAAGTACGCTGCATACGAGTACTTACTCTCTCATTTATAAATACTCACACTTCATTTGCTACCTTACCGTATCATAAACAGCATAATCTTACCACAAAACGATAAACTTAGTCAATTGATTGATATGTGTTGGACTTGAAGTTGAAAATTGGCTAAGTCGGACTCGAAGATCATTTTCAGAAATAAGGTTAGACAATTCTTAAAATAGATAAATTGCACCTATATTATTAATTGTATGTATTTATTGTATGTATTTTAGCTATATCTGTAATTATTATTATTTATTTATTATTAATAATTTATTTAAGTATATTAAATTTAGTTTATTGTTTTTAAACTTTTATGGTTTTTTTTTTTTTTTTTTTATAATTTATTTATTTTCCAAATTTACAACTATCATTACAGGCTTAACCTAATTTTATCTGTTACCTGCACCGCACCAATTGAAAACTTACTGCATGACCCAACGGTTGACTGACAGAGAATGCTATTAGCATTAAGTCCACCTTTTGTACACTATTAGTGCAATAAAGTTTTAAATAAAAAATAAAAAATTACGTTAATTTTAAAATTTTACTTATATAAAAACCAAAACTCTTATGCACGTATAAATTTTAAAGTTTTATTCGTCAACATTAACGAATCATTTTTAGCCATCAACTTTTGTTTGAACTTCACAATAAGCTCACCAGCCTAGCATGACCACCTAAACTCGATATGATTTGATATAGTAAATTATCGACACTAACTGTAAAAATATGATAGATATAGCCGCCATTTTGAATTTTTATCGAAACAGCGATCATAATATGTGACGTCACCAACACGGCGAATCAACATGGCGGCTATATTTATCATGTTTTTACAGTTGGCATCGATATATCGCTATATCATATCGTGTTTTGTTGCTCTTGCTAGAGAGGCAGAACGAGATGATATACACTATCTTTTCCATCTTTTTGATAGGAAGAGTACACCCATGGCAGAATGATACTACTACTAACAACTTTATTGTGTCAGTAACTGACGCATAATCGGAATAAAACGATATTTATATTCAGAAGACAGTAATATTATTTGGGTATTGTTGTGGATTTATTTTGTTCCTTGTAATTGCCTGTATTGTTGTTTGGTTGATAAAAGATACAATCAATATCTTATTGTGGTGTTGTTACAGTTAATCAAAGTAAAACAGTATTTCTGTTTTAAAACTATTATGAACAAAGTCTTACTCACTAACACTAATTAGCAATAGATTCAAAACTCTCAAACGTTTCTTATTTTCTATTCTATTCATCAATCATTAAGTATCTTTAAGCGTTTCATTCCTATCCGAGGTAAGATTGACCATGATCCAAAAATGCTGCAAGTCCGGTTACTAGAAACATTTGGAGCTATTTCTCATTAGGCCTTTGCAGCTTTTATGCAATGCAAGCATTTTATCACCATTTTCAACTCCAAAAATGTTTACAGTTTTTTTCACTTAAACAGCTTTAACACTCCCCGGTACAAGCTCCGCTTGAGGCGCTTTAGGCACGGTGCTGGCGAGACGTGGATGCGGCGCCGGCGTGGCGTGAGCGGCAACGCCGCTTGTTTCGTATTTCATACTTAGACGACTGTCTAGTAGTTCATGCTCTGGACTACTGACAGACGATGATACAGATGTTAGTATGATAAGCACGAGCATTGTTACCAAAAATGTGGTTATTTATAAAAGTAATTATGTATGTTTCTCCGTTATCTTGTCGTCATAATACAGGCATTGTTAGTATTAGTCTAGATAATTGGTGTGAATGTGGTTTATTTATACTTAATCTTCGCTAAGCCTGCGCTTCTTTTGTACCTAATCCTTGGCTAGGCCCACGCCGCGCCCTCGCCGCGGTGCTTGTGCATATCTCTTACGCAATCGCTTAGATTTTGTATAACTACGTTTGTTTAAATACGAAAAGAGCGGGTTTGCGCCCGAGCCACGCGTCTTGTGTTTTGGAAGAAACAGACAAGCGCCTCTACGGAGTTGTTATACTGTCTTAGCTTTTTTGTACTGTGTCATAATTGTGTTGGAGTATTGTGTTATTGTAATGGCGTTACGTGTAATTATGTGACGTAATTACAATGTAATAAAACCGCACGCTGTTTAAATGTTAATGTTCTGAAAAGTCTTTTAATCATACGGTTATTTGTTTTGCGTTGACAAGATTAAGCAAAGGGTGGAGTTAATTTGTTCATCTTGTTATATCTTTATTTCGTTTTGTAAATATAAAAGAGAACATATTAACGTAAATTTTTTTAAAAGCTGTCTACGTTTATTTACAAGATAAAGATCAAATTAGGCCAAATATAGGTGATTAGGGGAAATAATTCGTGGTTTTAAAATATTGGTGCAGTTAACCTTGCGGTGTCATACTTACCTAAAGTCCTCAGGTTGTAGGGGGGTTGAATAATGATTCATCATCATGATACACAGCCCACGTTAGTCCACTGCTGGACATAGGCCTCTCCCAATGCACGCTACTGCACCTGATCCTCGGCTATTCTTTTTCATCCACTGCCAGCAGCCATGCGTATATTATTATCGTCGCTCCACCTTGTTGCATGGCGCCCTACGCTGCGCTTGCCTAGTCTCCACTCAAGCCGTCTGGTTCTGGGCAACCCGATGGGTATCAGTTCTACGGCAAATAATACCAGCCCCAGTAATTTTTATTTATTAGGCTTATACGTCCGAACAAAAGAAACGTTTTCGACGTAGGCCTTCCAGATATTTAGCCAAAAAAATTTCCAATTTTATGATTTTTTTTTGCTTGTAGCTCAGTGGCGACAGCGCTTTGGTAGTGATTATCCACATACACCGCGGTTGTGATTGAATGGGTGACCGTTCCAAGCATTTAGTGACATTTATCACAAGAATTTCAGCTTCGGAAGGCACGTTAAAAGTTGGTCCCGGCTTATATCATTTGATACTTCTGTCGTCATAAAGAGATGAGACGTATCTGACGTAAAAAAAAATTGAAAAATACTGATTGAGGTACTGATTACAAGAAAAAAATACGCACGCCTTTTTTTACTGATTCCGGATATAAATGTAACTCAATGCGTAAAAAAAACAGACGGCAGACTAGTCGTGAAGCCTGGTCAGAGGCTAAAGGCGGCTTAATCACATCTAACAGTAAGGTTTAGTCACTGGCCTTGCAACACCCCTCCACCGCAACGCACTGAGTCCTTGTGGTGGAATATGGCTCAAACCACCTCATAGTTGACATGAGGTCTTTGCTCTGCAGTGGGGCGTATAGGCATACTTAACTTTTTAATGGTTTTTATTAGAAACATGCAATCAACGGTGTAGCCTGCCCGTTACAATAATTATTGTAATATACTGCTTGAATTAATATTCGACAAGCAGGATTTGGTAGTAATCCGAGCTGATTATGGATCTATAATTACAGCCTAGCCATCTTATACACGCAATTAACCAATATCAGTTTACATTCACATACACACACACACATAAACATAGAAAGTACCTGTTGTAATGTCAACGACATATAAAGTTATACATTTGATATAGATACACGATCTGTTTATACTTAACAAAAACTGTTTTTTTCTATCATATATTTTTTGTATCTACCACCCCTGAGAGTGCCCATTGTGTCCCTACACCTGCACAAGAGCTGACAACAGAGCAACACAAGACGCAGTAGAAGTTGCAAAGTTATGGTCGAAGTACGTCTAGACGTGTCATTGGTGACTCTAGAGTCACGACAGAAGAAGAAGAAAACCACCCTGTATTGAAAAAAAATCCTGAGCTTGAGAGCTTAGCCTCTATCTTCAGAAATTTGAAATTGTCTAAGAAAACCACAATATACAGAATACAATGACCTTCACAAATATTATAAAATCGTTTTCAATCCAACTATACTTACCTACTTAGGCTCATCGTCATTTGTCACTGGCATCCACATTGTCACAGACTACTGGGGTTCTTAGACACCGCATGAAGGTTTTTAATAATTTAAAACAACATTTTAGAGATTAAGAGCCTCTAGTAAGAGGCCCTAAGTCTTGTATGGAATTCATTTTAAAATTACAGTTAAAATCTTTTGGATCCATTAAAATAAAATAAGGTAAGGTAATTTATTTATTTCAAAGAACATGGTAACATAAGATCTTGGATAAAAGATACAAGTTCAACATATTCTGCCAATGTATATTGGCGTAGAATTATAAATACTATTACTACAGTTCTAATAAGATTCACAATATAAATTCAATTCAAACTAGGAAGTACCTAAGTATAATAACGATAAATTAATTACATTGAGATTAAAATCAAATTACATCACTAGAAAAATCATACATTAAATAAATTATCTTAGGTCGTCAGTTAATAGTCAAACATACAGTCTTTTAATTTTGTGTCTGTAAATCCTTAATGGAATAGAAGCACTCCTGCAGAATTATTTAATATATATCTCAATTTATTCAAAGTCATTGCTCTTAATTTACTAAGAAGCTTATTCTATATTCAATTATATTGCAGTATGCATTATTAGAATGAATTTTCAAAAAATCATATAGGTAATTATATTTTAAAAGAAGTTGAAACATTCCGTGACTTAATTACACTTTGAGAGTTTCTCTCTAGTTTGCGTATGTCTTTTTCAAGGGTTCCTCGGGCGATAAATGAGACGGTGGACGTGGGGTACCGACAGGTCTGTATAGTTTACTGTTAATAATAAACGTTTTTTTTTTTTTAAACCGTGTTAAGATAGGATTACAGTACCTACAATTTTAAGTCAAATGCCGTTGCTACTGCCGCAAAGCGCCTAATAATATATTACACGGTTATCCACAAACAAAACTCACACTTTTACACACACGAATATAATGTAGGTCTATTTTATTAAATGTATTTAGTTATTATACGTACCGATTTTGATTGTATATTGTATATATTTATTATATTAATCATAATATAATTGTTTCTTTATTTTCAACATGTTGAATATTGACAAATCTCGATCTTTTTCTTATAACATGCTATGTACACATGTCTGTGGAACTACAGCCTATTATTGTTTCATGTTATATATATACATATTTTTTAATTGTCTTGTAACTGTTGTATTTCTGTTTTGTGTACTGAATAAATAAAATAAAATAAATAAAATTTGCGTATTTTGAACGCAAGAACCCTGGGGCTCCAGACTAAAAATTGTTGGCCTAACGTTTAATCCATGTCACTAGTGATCAAAGTGCGGACTTCTACTATAAAAATATAAAAATGTTTTTTTAATTAATTTGAAAAACAAGAACTTAACGATGGCCTCTATTGTAGAGTTTTGTCTGTGCACATCGTAGTCTAACTAACGAGACTGTCAAAACAATATTCCGTTTGAGTAATTTGTCTTTTGCAGACACACTGCGTTTACAAAAATTTTGTTGTTTCTGACAAATGAGATGTTTGAGTCGTATAAAAAGAGTTTTGTTTGTTTCAGAACTTTGAATTTATTATTGTGATAATAAATTTATGCATGTCTTTGCAAGTAATGTGTGGTCTTCTATTTCAAACATTATTGTAAATAAAGGACATTTATTACCAAAGGATCATGATAGGATAAGGTTAACTGGAACGCAGGCAGGAACTTGACAGGAAACAACGAGATTTAAAGTAGCCTGCCTGCAAATATACATTAAAACAATGTCAAAGGCACCCTGACGTGCACATTCTTTTACAGCAGAGATTGGGTGCGTTAGTCATGTGAGAGCTAAGCATCAGAACTCATAAAATTATTGAGGAAATCTTGTCGCTGTAGCCGAAATCGCCAACGATGATGATGATGACTTACAATTTAAGGAACGTTTGTCTAACATCTTAAAGTTTCGCGCATTGATTCGACACTTAGACGTTAGCTCAAATACAATACGAAAACGGAAAATCACAGAATTGGAAGTAGAAGTCCAGTTGCCGTGGAACCGATAACCGATGGGGTAGACGTGTTCTTTCTCAAATTCAGCGTGGGGCGCCCTCCAACAAGGTGGTGCGAAGATATACGCAAGACTGCTGGCAGTGGATGGAAAAGAATAGCCGAGGATTGGGCTTAGTGGCGGGCATTATCTTCAGCTCAGAAGCATTCTGGCGTATGTTGCATAATGACTGTATACAACTTACGCCGGTATGCTTTTGAGGTGAAGTAGCGGCAATTGTCAAGCGCATTCAAGCAATACGTACTCCAACTACGTATTTACCAATTTAAAAAGTTACCAACAGTATACATAGATAGATACTCTTTGCTGTTTTCACAAAAAGACATTTTAGGCGGTCCCACCGCTAACTATGATTTCTTCTAGACAACCTTCAGGTAAAGGACAACCATAGGAACATGGAACAGTGTGCTTATAAATTATAAGTGCTGTAATTTTTTTTCTTATTATATAAAGTGATAACACTTTGGAATATTTCTATCATCAGATATACTATATCTAAGCATACAAAAAATTGTTAAGTAATAAGTCATCATCATCATCTATACGGTCAATCCCGGTTGCGTCCAAAGCCATTGCTTTGGAGCCCAGGGTCCGCTTTCCTTGATTTGCTCCTCCACTTCGCGCGGTCTTGAGCGTCTCTAGTTGTGAGATCACTGGCACGCATGTCAGCCCTCACAACGTCAAGCCAGCATTTCTTTGGTCTACCCCTTTTGCCAGGACCTGGCGGTGGCGGCATAGCCAGACATTTGTTTCCTACGTAGCTTGCCGGTTTCCGCAAAACATGGCCGTACCAGCGTAGGCGACTCTCCTGCAGTTTGTCTGCAATATCACGGACACGAAGGCTACCGCGGATGCGCGAGTTCCTCACGCGGTCCTTACGCGTGACTCCGCACATCCACCGCAGCATATTCATCTCCGTGACACGCAGCTCCTGCTTGTGTCGCTCAAGTAGCGGCCATGCTTCGCTGCCATATAAAAGAACAGGCCTAATGATGGACTTATAGATCTGTCCTTTAAGCTTAACCGGCATTTTGGGGTCACAAATAACACCAGTCACCTCTCGCCATTTGGCCCACGCAGCAGCAATGTGTGCTTTGACGTCGCAATCGATGTCTCCGGATGCGTGAAGTACTTATCCAAGGTATTTAAACTTGTCCTTGTGCTCGACCTTTACACTTAAGTAATAAGTAATTACAACAATAATCTTAAAGATACTTACAGCTAATAGAATTAATTATTTAAACTAAAGCTTATGGCTTATAAGCTGAGTAACTAATTACAATCGATATTAGCCAGGACTGGCGTATACTTCAAAGCATGGAGATAATAATTACCGCAATTTACCTATTTATTTTCATTTTTCTTGCATCGTTTCAAGAAAATAAAGCAATTGATTGAATATTACCTGGGGCAGTCGAACCGCAATCAAAGCGTTGTCGAACTTGCATACAACTTAACTAATCAGAACTTAGCCAATCACCCGTCATGTGCAATAGGTATTTTACTGTAAGATAAACAGAAGAAAACCACAAGTCTTAAGCATCGGACAAACTAACGCAGTCAATCTTCGAAAGTGATTTACTTGCGTGAAAAACGTTCACTTCAAAGCTCCGTTTGAATATACACCTTTTTAACCGACTTCACAAAAAGGAGGTTCTCAATTCGGTGGTATGTTTTTTTTAAATGTTTGTTACCTCAGAACTCCGCCGTTAATGAACCGATTTGAAAAATTTTTTTTCCAATTGAAAGGGTATACCACAAGATTGGTCCCATTTTTTCAAAATTCAATTCTGATGATGGGATCCATGAGGCATTGAGGGAACTCCTAAAATATTATAGGTATACATATAGCGATTTTAGTATATTTAACAACAAGTCAAGCATTTGCATTCAGAAAGTATCATTTGCTAAGGTGGAACTGATGAAGGAGACCATAACCACAATAGTCTTCCACGAGTAAGGTACGTACGCACCCACGCGATAAGATATTTTCATTACGACACTTAAGCCTTGCCATAGTCGACAAATCAAATTTTAATAAATGATTCTGGTGAGAATGATACCATCAAACTGATCTGATGAAGAAGGCGGAAGGTAAGCACCGGAACTCTGTGATAAAAAATGTATCATAGCCGTGTTTGGACTTATTTGAATCGTCATGAGAAGCAATTTAGTTATAATTACATCACAAATCGCCATTTAGAATGTAAAAAAACACTAA